>OY728119.1:1942286054-1944727721 GCA_963277665.1 Viscum album | reverse complement strand
TAAAAACCAACATAATATATCATTTTAATCATCAAAATATATTTCAATGGTTCAAATAAAAATGACACATGTTTCCCGAAATAAATTTATCATATTCCTTACAACTAAAAACTGGCTATCATGACCAATCCCATGGGGCCTATGTCGTGACTACCCCAAGCCTGCCACCTATATTCCATGGGCTGGTGACTAGCGTCCAGTAGGTGTACATTCCTAATAACCAAAACACAAGCACCAGACACCAACCCATAGGGGCTGGAAGGTTAAAACACTATGTAATTGAAATGCATGCATAACAGTACAACCCAACTACATATTATGCTAGAATGTAAAGCGGTAAATTACAACTAGTCCAGAATACAAGACCACTGAAAGAAAGACAACTGCTTTGTGTAACATGTGAACACCGGTATTAGAGATTTTGTAGGATTCTTACAGAAACACCTCAAATCGTATGATCTCACATGGCATTCTCTGGTTCTGGTCCTAGTCCTTCTCCACCAAGAACTCTAACAAATCATCGGTGATATTCACAAGACACAACATGTGCGGGAAAATCCCATGTGGTGGTGAGTAAAGCAATAATCTCTATGGGTCCACAAAACACAATGTTGAATACCATAAAGGATACACCACCAAGAAGATACAATCATCATAAAATAGATATATGTCAACAACACATATAACAACAACATCGATGTATACTAATAAAGAATTCCAAGATGAAATTTCTGATCCACTGCAAGTCATATGGTTCCTCTCATAGAACACTGATTTTGAGAGATCCCACTCCTCGAGCTATTTGAAAGAATATACATTGAACATGTATACCAAAATTATCTGATAGAACATCTGGTCGCAATACCTCCTAATTCTTCTTTTATATTTTTGGTATCACTATGACAAGGAGTCTCAATATCACATCCAAACCCTAGTCATATTATTCTTCTCAAGACACACACATTATTATAGAACTCACTCTTTGAGATATGAATTCATCAAATAGCCTCTCAAGAGGTCCCAATAAACAGGGACTAACCAAATAGAACACACTAATAACTATCTGAAGCATGTCGGTTAGGTCAAGTAATAAAGGAATGAATCATATCTCAATACACAGATATGGGTTCCTGGACCCATTTCTCACTGGGGGACATCCTAGGTCTAGTGAAATTATCATCCTTGATATGGGATTATTTATAGTGTAAATATTGGTCACACACTTACCACAACCCCTATATAAGGTTCCACTAGGAGAATAAAGTTATGATGGGCCTCTCATTGTGATCCATGCTCCAGCCCGCAGAGTCACTATGAAATCTAGGCTGAACCAACTAACATTAGAACAAGGGGAATTGTCTATGACAGCAATGGGATCCTACATTGAACCTTTACGTAGAATTAAAAGAGTAGTATCTCTATCTATACTATCACCATATATGATGGGATTATGATTCTATATCGAATCCTTGTAGGAAAAAAAGAGAATGACACCATCCCCTATTTTTCTGACTCAAAACCCCCTAAGCCATCTCAAAAAGATTGTGTCATAGATAGAGTTCTAACACAATAGAAAACTATTCATATGGGCTTACAGTTTGAATTTTGAAGTAATTTCAGTGAATAGTGCTCAGTTGGGTCTCGGTCTAGACTGACCTTTCTTGATCCGGCATGAGGTCTGCCGAATTGACCCTCCAGGTAGACCTCATACACCGAGCCTAGCCTGACCCAATGCACTAGATTGACCTAGTTTCATCCCTCCTTCCCATCACACCAAAATAGAGTGGTCTGGTCTTCTCTTCCTGGGACTCTATGGGAGACACATCTCTGAACCACCCCTCAGGTCACTGCTAGGTCATATAGACACGGTCCAACTAGACCGCAGCTCGATGTCGCATCTGTCAAAGACCGCCATCATTTGCCTACTTGAGGTCCTTATTCTCCATGTTCTGTTGTTTCTGCGGCCTACTACACCGCGTTTCGGCACCAGTGCACTGGTAGATTCTTCCGTGGGCCACCGAACGAGATTCATTGGTCCATTCTTTGACCCAGAATGTGTTCTGGAAACCAAAGGTCACCATCATTACTACTGTGGGATCTGATCCACAATACGATCCTTTCTAGTGCTAATCTATTCAAGTAGTGATATCTCCCCCACCACCTTAATCTATTTTCCACCATCATGGTTGCTCCTCTATTGTGTTGACTCTATCCTAGATTCGTGTTGCCAGATCGTTGCACTAATAATTAGTTGTGCAATAATAAATCAATCATAAAATGTCTAGTCACTGGAGAAATAATGAATTCCCATGATGAATGAATAACATATGGAGGAAAGGCCTAAATCAACAATGATGAACAGACCACGATCGATCTTCATGTTGATCATGGTTCATTACCATTAGGTTGCATAACAAAAAATATACCAAGATAAACTCCTATTAAAACCCCACTAATCCAACCCTCCATCATGAACGATCGAACTGAAGGTCAACATATTCATTGGTTGATCTTTGTTAGTCATTTATATCCATGAATGGGGAATGTAGATATTTAAATAACAACATGTACCTTGGGATGGATAGCTTGTAGACATAGATGGAATTTGTGTCATCACATCTATCCTTGTTCCACTGGTGATCGTCGATTTGTCATCCCCTGATCAAATAAGAACCTTTAATCCATTGTCACCTATGAGAGAGCCTCATCCCACTTTCCATAGGTAAACTCTAGGGTTCTAGAGAAACTCTCAAGAATAATGAATTAAAAAGATGGACCAAGCCCCTAATTAATAGTGGAAATGAGTTTACTCATTTCAGCATTGATGTTTCTCTTTGAAATAGTGTCACTATGCTACTTCATTTATGAATAAAGAATGGGTTTCTCTATAACTACGTCATAGAATCACTATACTAAAAAACAATAAAGGTAAATAAAAAACATCTTTATGTATATTATATTCTACATTAAAAAGTCCAAAAAAAATTTAATTTACACCCAACATGTGTCGGTCAAGGATATGCTCCACCTAAGGAAAGAACATCCTCACGAGCTCATGATACTCTTTGATTTCCAATATGACTTACTATTTATGAGTTATAAGTATTTGAAAATTAATATTATATTATGTAATTATTTTATTTATAGTTAACCCATTTTTTTATTTCTCATTGGAGACCCTCACTGACTAATGTTAAGTATCGCCAAGGGTAAACCCATTATCACAAATGCAATGGTTCCCTCATATTTCTGATCTAGGATCCCATTTATGATTTATTACACTTTTTCTGGAAAACCTCTCATACATGATATTAAAAAACATATAATTTTTGAACAGATCATTCTTGGCTCTCCGAACCTCAGAATCACACGCCGTCTCTGCTCCTGGTCTTGTAATTTTCGTAAATTTTTTCTAAAAATAGAACCTATATTATATGAGTCCTTAAATTCTCCCATACATAAGGCTTTATGTCCATATAATTGAAAACATGGTTTACTCAAACAAAAGGTGAGGGCACCGAGCATTAATCTAGGCCTCCTCCTCCTTTTTTATCTTCCATAGATTCTCATGCTACCACTAGGAATGAACTAAATAATCGACTACCCACAAAGGGATATATAATGTCAGTACAAGATCACTTCAACTATGATACAAAGTATGAATCCCAATCATGATCTATCATATATGAATCTCCATGGGGGTGAACTATCTCCTTCTTGTAGCTGTATTATAAGCCCTATACTAAACATTTTTCATTGGTAGTAAGGATTTGGTCTGACTCGGTGAGTTGGTAAACAATTACTTTGATTTTATCATGTCTCCTAAATGTACATGGTAAGACCATCAGGAATTCTATTGATATACCTTCCCAAATCCCTCATGGTATCCCCAAGAATTAGAAGAAGCAACACATTCCATAGAAAGGGTCTTGAAAAGGTGAGTTGGAAACCTAATAAATTGATTCAAACAATATTTCATCTCTTATATAAACAAGAGAGCCTAGCATCAACCTGTTCCATCATCCCCGGTGTTCTACATGACACCCACATGCATATCTCAATGCATCTCCCCACTCTAGGTATGCATTGCTACTACAACCCATCTCTTGAAAGAAACAAAATTCTCCCTATCTTTATAATGTCTATCCAGGGAATTACCTATGGAAAACCAAGAATATGAGGACTCATAGTCTGTATAATTGAGTTGTGCCTCCTTAAATCATTTAATAATGTATGGGAAGAAACCAACAACTAGATATAAGATTCCATATCTCCATACACGAAGGATAACTAAACTGAGGACAACCACTCTAAAGACTCATTTAGAAAATGAAAAATGTATTTCTATCGAGAGCATCTTTTTCCACGTTCTTCTTGCCATAAGTATAAACAAACTCCAATTTATAGTCCTTTAGGAACTCTAATAATTCCTTACATCTTAATATATGGTCCTTCTAAGAGGAGACAGAATTTAGAATCTCAATGTGGAAGTGGATGATGTATAACTCTCCCAACAAGTAGTGTCACCACTTCTTCAATATGACGACCACCACTACTATCCTGAGATTATATTTCGGGTAGTTATACTCATCGAACATTGTCTCAACCCTAAATTGATTCACTATAACTCCAGCCTCTAAGAGGATGTGTCATAGAAACCGGTGACCTATCAAATCCAAGACATGAACTTCATGAGCATTCCATATAGCGGGTGCTCTCAATGTGGGTCCATGAACCTCCTCAAGTGTCTTGTGTGCTCCACCTTGAACATTGAAAACACTAAGATGTCATCAATGAATATCTCCTAGGGCTACACTGGGTGACACACTAGTGAATACTAAAACCATCCTAAGTAAGTCCCCCCATCTGCACCCCCAAACCATGAATCTCTTCACGATCTATCTAATATAATGGCATAAATATTGGTGACTCCTTGGGGTGTTACCAACATATACGTCTATCTCTTGACAGATAGGTAAACAAGGATCATATTCCAGGAAGAATTCATTATACTCAACTGCCACAAAGAAACATGAGGACTCATAACATAAACTACACCAAGGGTTGCACTAGCCAATAGAATAGAAATATGTGGTACCCTCTTCAACCTGGGTCTATCAAGAGCTGAAAGGACTTCCCCTTTACTAATAAATGAAAATATAGTTCCATCACCATGATTTAATTTCATATTTTTTATAAAACATTCTATCTGAGAATGAAATGTAGATTTCCTCCATACTAAGAATGATATTGTAAGACATAAACTCCATCAACAAGAGATCCCTACCAAAAATATCACCTCCATGAGTTAAGTGAAATTGTCAGCACGATTGTGTGGTTATCGGGTCTCTTCTAGTATGAGTCTTTAAACGTGGGGATCAATCCAATGGTTTAATCAAATCTTTTAGGTATCAAATATGAAAATTTTCATGAAAAAAAATCACTAGTAAAAGTGTCTATAAATACTGAAGATGTAGTAAAAAGACATAGATAGTATCATGGGTCATCCCTAGATCCATGGGGTCCTCATACTTCATTGCCAACAAATATTTGATCCCCTTTCCTCCAGCTCCCAAAGTCTGGTATGAAACACTAGGAGTTAGTGGTGTTAATACATAAAAATAATTCCCACATCCTAATACTTCCCCAAATCTCATACCAAATCTATCTCAGGAACGATATGTCTACTCTTGGCATTGCCTCTTCTTTGGTGGTTCATAAATTTCCTCTTTGATGGTAGCATACATGGTGGGAAAATCTCACAAAAGATTTCCCACTTTCCAAAAATCAAAGAAAATAAATTTTATATGGGAAATAGCAAGTCCCAACAACTTATGATGAATCCTTTGGTTCTGCATCTTAAATTGCACAAATTTCAATAGGCATGTCATGATGAATCGGAATCCTAGTATATCGCTTCCTCCAAAGCCTATGTCACATGTTCTAACCCTAAGATTCATCATCCAGTACCATAAGAGCCATCCGCGACTCTATCGGGAAATATGCATCCACTGAAACCACTATAGATGGGTCTTCTAACTAATCATCAGAAAAAACCATCACCTGCTACCCATCCTAAATAACAACTACTATGGGACTGGCTCCCATCTTGGTGGCCTCATTGAGTATCGGGCCAAACTCCAAATCCTTCTGTGGAAACCTCACTAACTGGCATCATTATGAAATCATATAGAAAACAAGATGATTCATTATTGAAAGAGTATTCTTGGTGAGATAACTAAAGAAGAACATAGAAAACACAACTCAATCCTATATGATACAAGTACCATTATTGTTTCCCAACAATTAGTTTTTTCATGTACCGAGCTGAAAAATAGGTTCCCAAAACTGTTTCTTTATGGATACATCCACTAAAAAATCTACAATGGAGTCCCTAGACTCAATTACAAACTTGAAAAACATAATAATGATTCCCCAGACTAGTCTCAGTGACTCCCGATCCCAATGTGGAATTGAACCACATTTGAAACCACTATGTCGCAACTCATCCCCTAGGGCCCTTTCCATGACTACCCCTTTCCCTCCTCCAATAGGCCAGGGGATGTCCACTAGTGCCGAGTAGGAATATACCACAAATGAGAGGAATTTTCCTAAGAACCTGTACCCACACACATAACTCCAAGACATAGTGGATGGAATGTGGAAATACTAAGTAAAGAAAATGCATTGACACCACTACAACACAAAAATAGAGTAGTGGTCCATTATTCATACTTATTTACATTCAATCGTACTCTATTGTTGGGTTGTAGATTGTGAAAATATTTTTCACACCCATACATCTAGTGGTCCATTATTCGATCCCACAGGAGTTCTAAAATCCTCGTGTCTCCATCTTCACTGGTGTTGGATCTGATCCATGCCTAAATCATTTTTTGTGAAAATTTTTTCAAGTGGTTATATATCCCACACCACCTTAATATGTTTTCCACCATCATCATCACACCTCTGTCGTGCAAGGTGCATCTCGAATCCTCCGCGTCGGATCATTGCACCAAGGATCAATTTCACAACAATTGATAAATCACCAAATGTCATGTTTTGTGCCAAATGATGAATTCCACTGACAAATTAAGAATGTAGGGAGGAATTTAATGAATCGAAAATAATGATCAAACCTTGATTGATGTTAATATTAATGGGATTAATTTATTTTAACACATTTAACCAAAAATTACCAAGATTAAATCTTGTTAAAACACTGCAAATGGAACCCTCCCACAAGAACGATTGAACCAAGGGTCAACCGATTAATGGGTTGATCATAATTAATTCTTTAAATCCAATAATGGTTAAAGTAATGATTTATATAAAAACCCTCCCTCGAGTTGGATCGCTTGCATACATAGATTCTAGTTGGGTATTCTTGTAGATCATTGTTCGGATGGCATTCATCGATTCATCATCACTTGATCAAATACCAAGCTTTGATCCATCATTGCAGGTGAGAAAGCCTCCTACCCCTTACCTTAAGTAGAATTCAGGGTTCCAGATAAATTCTCTAGCATCATGAATTCTATCACTGGACCCTACCATTTATTAATGAAGGAAATGTGTAAACACGTTAATGCATTTTTTCTTTACTAATTTTATTTGAAACTTCATCACCACACATATTCATTTATGAAAGGAGAATGGGTTTTTCCATCGTTATATCACAACATCTCGGCACTAAAAACATTAAATGGAGATTAAATAAAATTCTTTATGTTCATTTTATTCTCCTCTAAAAATTCAAAAAATTAACTTTTACCATCGACCCTTGTTAGTAATGTTTAAGAACTTCCTAAGGAACACACATCCCCTCAATATCAATGGTACTCTCATATTTCTAATCCTAGTTATAATTTCTTGTTTTAAGGGATTTTTTTTAAAAAATTATTTATTTAATTTATTTTCAATTATTCTATTTTTCTATTTTCTCGCTAGAGACCCATGATGACTAGTGATAAGTAACTCCCATTGTAAACCCACTCTCCAGAATGCAATAATTGCCTCATATTTCTAATCTAGGCACCTATTTATTACTTATTCCAATTTTTCAGGAAAAACTCTCAAACATGCTATTTAAAAATATAACATTTTTCTAAAAATCATTCTAGGCACTCTGGGTATGAGAATCGCATGGCATATCATCATTTGGTACTGTAATTTTTTCAAAAATTCTCTAAAATTAGAACCAAGAAAATATGAGTTGTTACATTTCATCCTTCTATAATGTCAAAATTTTAATTTGAAAAAATCAACAAATTATATATCAAGGCATGATATCATGTCACAACAAGAAACTAACATAGAGAAACATGCAAAAATCATAGAAGAATTCTATAATGGGAAGTAAGCATAGAATCCTTGCAAATTAATTACCTCATCATGAATAAATCTTAGAATGGAATATAATATAAGGCACAAAATCTAACCAGTATGTAAGCTTAAATGGAACGACATGGAATTACACTATTCATGGAATGTGAATTTACATTGTTCCTATACGATTCTTATAGTGCACCTTCAATACCATATCTATAAAAGGGTAAAAATACCATAATCTCATAAAACAAAAACTAGAGGAAATTACACTAGTCACTCAAGTTGAAATCATACCAACTGTAACATCAAACAACAAGAACCGAAATTTCCATCCCAGACCACATTGTCATCTCACAAACGTGGGTTATTTAGACCCAAAAATGAATATTAAATAAGTTATGACACATTCCTTGTATCATTAATACCAACCTAAACATTAATAAAAATAAATCTTCTAATCTCACTTTGTAACATCCCAACCCAGCATACCCTTGAACTTGTCGCCAGACCGATGGGTCATACGACCTCAAACATGGCCTCTAGTACACCATAGGATACAAACTAGCAACGAGGGTATATGAAGGATATATGGGAGCCTATACGCTCTTATTAGAGTTATATAAAAGTATAATATATTAAATTACAATCACTAGCGGAATTAGTTAATATAAATGATAAGCTGTAGAATATATATTATTATATTCAATTTAATAAAAGTGGGTAACACCTGTTTACATAACATATTAATGCATGACTTGGTAATGATAAATATATCATAGAAATAAAGAGTACGAAATTATTTTAAATACAATACAAAAACATGGAAATGATATCAATGCCACACGGGGGTTCTCCGTGAGCATCCTAAGATCGACCTCGGTCATTTTCTCCAACTCTGTCTTTTTATCCTAACTATAGGTATAAGAAAAAAAAAACATGGTCATAAAATTATAAGGTCTACATAGGTACAATGGTAAACTAAGTAGGGTGTGATATAAATTATTAGTAGGCAGGCTTTAACATTGTCAATCCTAGTACATACAATGTAATATAAATTAAACAGTGTACATGTATAAGGAATTATAAAAGAAAAGATAAATTAACTTGACTCATCCTGATTCTTATGAGGCCCCTAATGACAATACCTACTTCAAAAATTATATTTTGTCTAAACATGTGGCCATATCATTAATTATTTTTTAATAGTTAAAAATATATCACAGGATTGCAATAAAGAAGGTTCTAGGATGTAGCAAGGAAACCAATAATAATATTTAATAAGGGAGTTCCATGGTTATATCCAAGAAAATGTAGACCTCAAGGGTCTCCAACATAGTCATATCTATATCTTGGAAATGGGTAAGAGTGTAATCCAAGGAGTTTAGTCCAACGCATTTCATAATAAGACACTTATTGAGTCCAAGGAGTTCATCCATGGTTAAATGGAGTTATGAAAATATTGTGATTGATATAATTTAACCATGGAACATACTTGTAAATTCTATATCCAAGGAGAATATCCAAGGAATCTTGTTGTACTACACGAGGGATCCTATGATGTCTTACCAAGCATCCAATGATAAACAAGGATCAAGTTATAGATGGGTCTCATCCTAGAAAAGTTCTATCCTTGAATTGTGAATGGCGTCCTCGAGTGCTCAAGGCATTTCCTTATGAATATTAGGCGAGGTCATGTCAAGAAATTAAGATTTTTTATAATTAATTAATATAATATTTAAATTTCTTCCTGCCCTACCAATAATTAGTTTGACAATTTTATGTTGCATGCAACCATTTAATAAAGCCAAAATAAATTGATAAGTCTATTTGTTCAAACTTCACATTTTATTAGTGTGACAAGGAAAAGTATCCTGAAACCATTATTAAATCCATGTAAGGATTAGTCCATAATTAAGGTTCACTCTCCTACATTCAATTTATATGGTAATGGGTGATAGGGATAGGAAACTTGTTATTCATTTATAAACTTGAGCATGTCTAGGGAATTACAACTTGGGAGTCTTTGTATCACCCAAGGTATATGGATGATAATCCGTTGAGTCCATCCATGGAATTCATAATTGGGTATCCATGTGTCACACAATCTGTTATTATAATTCAATACATTTTAAATAATTTAAAAGTTTTTTAAATGTTTGATTTTAAATAATTAACCATTTAATTTTATTCAAGTCATCCAATTTACCAAAAAATGCCAAATGTCTCTATAATTTTCTAAAGGCCTCTTAAGAGTTATCAATTTAAAATGAAATCACATACACAGGTAAATTCTTATCTAAAAACTCGGGCAAGAACTAAGACGGTTCCATGGATCTTTATTCATTCAAAAAGGGAAACTCTATCTTTCTATTACCATTATGGGCCATTTTGTAAATATGCCATATATCGATCAAAACATTGAGACATATTGAAAATATCTTGGATATAAGGTAGGAAAAATCAATATCGATCACTAATTTTTCCTTAATAACGCATCACACCTCTGTTGGATTTTTTTTTTAAAAAGTGACTTTATCAAATAAAAAGTCATTTATCATCCTTGAACATTTTTTTAAATCTAAGAAGATTGATAAAACTAGGAATCTAAAAAATCAATTTTTCTAAAGAATAAATTAAATCATTTTCAAATAAATATGTCATGGATAGGGATCCTACATCTAGTTGGTGAACAAGACAAGGCTTCCTAACTCAATATTCCATCCACTCGCATTCACATACATCAATATATATGTATATATACCCTTGAAACAATACACATATTACCTACTCCATGAGGGAATACACACTTGAAGGATATATATATATATATCTGTGTGTGTGTGTGTGTGTAAATTTTTATATGTTTTCAAGTCGTCCAAGGAACCCCAATTCACTATACAGAACAACCAGGATCGTTAAACATGATAATTCCCTAAAATAGATTCTTTGAAACAAAAAACTAGTTTATGAGCATTCCATAAATTAACAGAAGCTGGTATAATCAACCTAAAATACCTCTCTTTCAAGGACAATTGTTGGAAGATATACATAAAACATCTAAGAGGCCCTTTGCACAACCCTAAAACTTAAGGAAAAAAGAAAAATGGATCACACCATACCCTAGGGTTTAGTTCATACCCTGTGATGATACTATAAGACAGAATAGCTGAAGAGAAGGTGGAGATATGAAGAGAATGATTTAACTCAATGAATAAGATGATATTAAAGAAGAAAATAGAAGAACCACTTATCCAAGAGGGATCTTGGATAAGGGGGTTGTGTGTTGCAGGTGGGTCAACAAAGGTGTCGTGTTACGCTAAGTGAGTATGGGGAAGAGGAAAACCCCCTTAGGGTTTTCTTAAAACCATAACTAATAATATTAATTATCATCATCATCATCACAGAAATATTATATTATTTTTATTATCATCATTAAAACATTTCTTTATTCTTATTTTCTCATTTAATTATCATTTATCTTATTTTCCATTTATTTTTTTATTCAATTTTTTATTTATCTAATGTAGAACAAACCAAATGGATTTTCCCATAAGGTTTTACAAACCTCGTGAAAACCATGTAGCTTATAGTGTATAGGTACTGGTCCCAAACACCAACTGTGTGGTCTAGGTGCATCGTTTAACAAACTATGTGAAACTATTTCCAAGCACCTCTACCTGATCTACTTAAGGCTACACAATAACTTTTATGGGCTGCATGATTTCAGAAAAACCATACACCCTAGGGAACCCTTTAAAACTTGATTTTTTTTAGTCTAGTGCTCTCTAAAACCCTTGTCCACTGGGGAAACTATTTGAGATTTTATAAATGGTCGATAACATAACATTAAAAAGGTTCCAAGACTCGAAACATCATTCTGAATATTTGTTTTAATTTAAACCCATCTAGTAAATGAAAAAGATAAAAAATATCATATATTTATCCTCGTTAAAATAAACAAGACTCTATATGCTTGTCCTAATAGTTGTGATTTTGAGGTTGAATACTCAACCATGTAATAGACTCATGTGGGGTAACTAGAAATCATGTCATTTTATACTTTTATATAAAATCATTTAGTTATATTTTTTATAACATTATTTTGAACGATATATATATTTATTATTTCATAATAATTTCTAATCTATGTATAATTTCATTTAATAAAATATGTACTATTAATATTATCATTAATTTTATTAAAAACTCACAAAAAATATAATATTTGTCTCTTTTAAAAATAATATCATCACCTTAAAATATTTATAATAAGATTATATATTATTATCTCCACCAAGATTTTATCTAACAAAGAAACTCATGAGATTCATAATTCTTAAATAGTCTTCCATATATGAATTCTAGGCTCGTAGACTATATTTTAATCAATATAGACTATATTTTTTTTAATATATACTCATCTATCATATTTTTATATAAAAAATAATTAGGGAATTCAATAAATAATTCCTCAACCAAGTCATGATAAAATAAATAAAAAAATTCGCCAACTAGTGTACAATATCGAACACATCAAAAAATATTCTCTTAGCTTAATTTATACCAATAAGAGAAAATGTGTCCCCAATGTGAGATCCAACAACTGTATCATAATATTTATAAATGAATCTGACGAACCACTTAGTTTCAATTATGTATTAACAATTTATATTTATGAAAATAAACCATGTTGAATTTTATCAATCTGGTCCAAATTTTTTATTTATTTATCATAGTCACTCCCCTTTTTCAGGATATTAAATAAATAGATTTATAAAAATATTTTATTTAATGGATGTATGAATTTTTATTTTTAGAATTATTATTTCACAAATTTGATAGTATTTATCCTTAAAAAAGGCCAAGCATTTATATTATAATTATTCATTGAATAGAGTTATTTTTATTCCTTATATTCTAGTATTTCAATTACTAGTAAAAAAAGATTACAAATCACTTAAATTGTACTCATTTGAAAAAATACTACAATTTTTTTTAAATATCATTGCTGGTATGTTTTTTATTTTCATTGACTTCTGACTATTTTCATTTATCATGGTATTAATATTATAATTTCAATATCAAAATTATAAAATCTATTATATAGCATTATATTGGTATACATATAACCTCTATCAATGGATATTTTTCCCAGGAATATTCCTTCCTTATCATTATCATCAAAATTTCTCCGTTTCTGATATTTAGTTTTATTTATCATGGACTTAAATATAATCTAAAATATTTCATGGATAAATTGTTCTTGATCCACATCCAATAATATATCATTCTAGTGGTTTATCATTAAAATAATATATGCTAAATTGGAATTGTAGTTGACATTTCCTTTCTATAAAAGTGCTTTGAAATTTTAGAAGCAACCATTTCAATTCATTCCATTTCAACATACATTTAGCTCATCTACTTATATAGTCCATTTTTTGAGGAATATAAGTTCATTCACAGGTATAGAAATCTTAGATACCCAAGATAAATATAAAAATAGACATAATATGTTTATTTTTTAATATTAATATTTATTAAAAAGATGCGACTTCCATTAGAATGTACATTAATGGGGGGTTAAAATATGTAATTCCATGAAAATCCATTTTATCATCAATAAATTCAGTACATGAAGGGAATATTAGGAAAAAATATTCTATAAATTCTTGATTAATATACATTATTGATATTAGATACTCAATTTCCTTATTAGTTTAACACCATGTGTGATGGATCATTGTATTATCACCAAAACATTTTATGAACTCACTCAAAATATATACTATTTAATAATGGATCATTCTATTATTATATAGAAATATATCTATATAGTTATAAACCATTTTCACCCATATAGAAAATAGTAACACTAAATAGTGCCTCCAGTGTATCTATTACTATAAAAAGTTTTATAATCATGAATAAATAAACCCCTTGTGAGGTTCCCCTCACCCAAACTACTATATCAGGTTATTTAAACACTTTCATTAAATACATTAATTGATATAAACCAGTATAGTGATATCATTATTGGACACCATTTTCATAAAATATATATTAACACTAAAAAACAGTCACAGTATCCAAAAGATAAAGAATTTTTTTTCTTATAGAATCAACTATAGAATCTAATTATTTTATTATCCTTATGATAATTTCACTATAACCATCCACACTAGAATCCATTCTTAAATTATCACACAATTTATACTCATGTTCACAACCAGGTGAATCGAAACCAGAAAAGGGTGAGATAAAACACTCATTAAGGGAAAAATCAACAATATTTCTTTGTGGGTTATAACATAAGCATGATGAAAAATAAGATACTAAGATAAATATATTTATATTATAATATAGAATAAAAATATTTCTTCTCAAGGAATAACAGAAATACCTATTGTGTAAAATTATCAATCAAATACCATTTAATTAGACTATAGAAACTTCAGGGAATAAATATAATCTGTTGTATAACAACATGGGAATATAATATTGAAATTTATCATAAGTGAATGAATATAAAATATTAACTTAGTGGTGAATACATTGATAGCTTATTCTCATATCATAATGAGAATGGGATTACAACCTATGTACACTCTTTAAAATAAGATTACAGCCCATGTAACCTCCTGGTCTTTGGAAAACAAGCTATTTAACCTCCAAAACTTGTGATAAAAACCCTTATACTCCCATATACCTGGGATAACAACCTTTGTAACATCTTGGGGTTGGGAAAAAACTTTATAACCATTTGGATTATGTTGAAAACCTATACACCTTTGAGATTTGTCTTACCAACTCTGTTTCCTTATTCATGTGCTTACCACCCACGTACCCTTGGTCATGAAAACTCCACCTTATACCATTAGGCATGGAGTTAACAAACATGTACCCATGGTAATGTTATTACCCCTATTTATCCTTAAAATTGGTTTTACCAATAGTGTATTATAGCTCCTATGAATGCCACCCACGTACCCATAGGCTTTAGCTTACCACATTTTTTCCCTTGATCTTGTAATAATCCACATGTGTACCCTAGGGAATGGGATAATCCTCACATAACCATTTAAATTTCTTGATAAATAAACATTAACTATGCAATTGATGGTAATTTTGGACCCAATCCATCAGAATGATAATCATAAATTCATATGTGTCCCATTAGTACCAGAACAAATTTCTACCAAAAAACCACTTAATTATCCTATGTAAAACAGACCGGTTTCAAGAAAAAATATCATATTTCAAACTATAATAAATATACATAATGAATTTTTATTTGTCTGTAAAAAATACCCCAAATGTAATATAATGAGAACTAATTATGTGGACATAGAAGAAAAATACATTCATAAAATCATTGGACAAACCACTTGTAAGTAAGTGAAAAATTTACCATTTCATATTCAAATCACTATAAAAAAATTAGATAAATATTTTTTAAAAAAAATAATAGAAGCATCATTGATAATAATGTTTATAATTTAAAATATTGTGTTCACACCGAATAACAATAAATGATATTTAAAATAAATATTTTTAACATTATCATAAAAAAATGATGTTATGTGTCCAATTCAAATGTTTTTTCAAAAAGGTGAAGTTAATTTTGTTAAAACAAAAAATTTATAAAAATAATATTCAATAATTGATCTTTGGAAAATTAATAACGGTTTTCATTTGAAAATATGGAGTGGGTGAAAAAAAATGAATTTATAAATTCATACTCTTCTTCATATTTTGATCATCATTTGTAGGGAAACTTCATTGTAAAAAGGATGAAAACCCCCCTTTTATAAATGGATAAACACAAATATGATAGTTAGAGAAAATAAGTCCCAATTATATTCATAATTATGGATAATATAACCATAAATAAAAGAAATGTATATAGAAGTCAAATTTCCTAGTTGGGAAGCATGTGAATTATTCAAAATAATGTTATACATTTATGGAAATGAAACTAATCGTGGGAGGAGAATTAAATTAAAAATACATTTTCATGTGAGGAAGAAAAAAAATAAAATATAATAAAATTTTATGTTTAAGAAACCAATGAATTGTATAAATTATTTCAAGATGAAACATCATAACATAAAAAAATTACGAGTAATTAATATCATTCATAGATTTGGAATAAAATGAATCTAAGTCACTAGAAAATATAACATTATATAGACTTCCATATTCCAATTATTTCATTAAAATAATTATAAATTTCATCCATAAATTGTTATACACAAAATTTTAATGAAATTCAATTCACTAAATTTATCATGTCTTAACGAATGAAAATTGCGAAAATTCACTTACCTTTTTCTCTTTCTTAGTATAACACTCTCTGATACCATATATAAAAACAATAACTCTCTAAATAATTTTTTAATAAATTCAACATATATATTTTTTTATTTTATTCCCAAAAATATTAATTCTTATATTATATTATTCCTATCTAATCATAGATTACATTCATTATCAAATGCATGTAATTTTAATTATATTTTAGTGGCATTGTAATGTCAATGTTGATCACCATTAATTGAAACCCTCTTCATTATTCCAATTTTATTGAATCCACTATAATACATCCTTAAATAATTACTCATAAAATTCAAATTTCATTTAATGTATATTTTTGTTACTATTCTTGGAGAAGAAATCAGTGCTGTACTTCATTCCGTATTTTTTGACAAAAAATTACGGTATATTAACAATAAGGTACTATAACCATTCAAAATATATAAACCAAAAATTATATTATAATTAATTTATAATATTACAATTATTTTTATTTCTGAGGACATAAATTATAGTAATTTATATCATTTTTCATGCAGGTGTTTAAACTGGCCAAACGAAGAACATGTTATAATTGATATATTATTATGATTAAGAAAGTGATTCCCCATAAATAATATAATTATTAAATAAGTATAATGATATTATTTATATTTTTTAAGTTGAATATTTTTATTTCATGATATTAATGTAATTAATAATAGAAATAATGAAAAAAAGTTTGTTCATGGAGGTGGTAGTCTAGACGTACACACAGGCGATGTTATAATTTTCCATAGATTGAGAAGAAGAAATAATTTTATATTTTTATAATCACAACAATTTTTTAAATATAATATGTATTCATTAAATACCCCCATTTAAACATTCCTTATATAGTTCTTATAAAAAAATAATCATGTCGATTATGATGGCCATAAAATGCACATAATACAAGCGATGTTTTAATTTTTTTTATTATTTTCAAGGAAGGATGAAAATAATTATCCATTAGAAATAAGAAAAATTTAATAGTAATTATAATAAATACTATATTTTTTATAACATGAATATATATTATTTGATGGATGTATCATCTGAAATAAAGGAAAATTATTGAGCCATGAGTAGTTTATATTTTTATATTAGTCCATAAAAGGAATTCCATTCAATTTTGATTAACTCATTGAGAGATATTATGTTGATTAAAATAGTACCTATTGAAATTTTATGGATTTTTGGGGAGTATTTTTTCGTATATAATGGTATTAGGGTGCAAGGATATGTATGGTGATTATTCCCCCCTTTATAAGGAATAAAAGTTGAATTTTAGTTATAATATAGAGAATAATATAACAATTAATAGGTAATGTGGATCTAATAATGGATAATAATGTAGGGGTGAATATTTATGGTTGTAAAATCCTAAAAAATAAATTTTA
The DNA here is from genome assembly GCA_963277665.1 of Viscum album. Lineage (NCBI taxonomy): Eukaryota > Viridiplantae > Streptophyta > Magnoliopsida > Santalales > Viscaceae > Viscum > Viscum album. The sequence continues at coordinate 1,944,709,653 of OY728119.1, read as the reverse complement.
AACCAATTTTTAACATGTTTTCAATACTTTTAAGCTATGAGTGTTCCCTATCACCATTTTTTTATTTTATCAATGAAAATAATTTAGCAATGTAATTTAATTTTGTTTCCGGAAAATAAATTAATCCTTATTAAATAATTTGGACCAAATTATTAAAAATATGATATAAATATTCTATATTATACAAAAATTAATTTTAAAAATATCACACGAAAAGTGTAATTTTTTTCTAAAAAAGGTATATTTTTACGCTTAAAATTATGGTTATAATTCAATTATCAATGTTATTAATTCGTATAAAAATAATTGGTTTATTATTAACCAATTATTATTTATGTCTAATTTATAACAAATCCAAAAATTATTAAACCTTGTGGATAATTAGATAAATTAAATGAGCCAAAATTTATATTTATTGCATAAAAATAATACTTATCATTCCATATTATAATAATTTTATTTTATAAGTAAAAATATCATTCCTAAATAATTTATTTTAATTATATATATAATAAATAAGGCTTTGGAACTATTGAAATCATTCTATTATTATTATTATGTAATAAGAGTGAAAAATATTTAAAATTTTTATATTTTTAACTATTTATTCATAATTCAACCTTTTAATAAGAATATTAAAAATTTAACATCAGATAATTTGGAAATTATTTATTAAATATTATGTTCATTTTATAAATTAACAATTACTACCTTTATTAATTTATTTTAAAAATGAAATTAAAATATATTAGAAAAATATTGAAAAACCTGGTTTTATGTGTTCTTAAAATTATTTCATATCAATTTCTAATGTAATGTATTTTCATATATTAGCATACATATAATAATATTTTTAAATTGTTCAATTGAATTTATTATTATAATATATATAACACATTGATAAAATTTATTTAATGAAGAATAATGCTTTTTAATATTAAATCGTATTATTTATTTATCTCTAAATGTGTGAAATTTTAGTGGAGTATCATATTTTAATTTACTATATATTTTATTTTAATTCTAATTATCTTCATTATATTCATATAATATATATTGGATCATTTTATATCAGTGTTATGTGTTAAATTATCAGGTATAATGTTTATTTAATGGAAAATATATAGAAAAATCTTTGAGTGTTTCATTCTTACACATTATATAAATTTCACCCTTTTAATTTTAAATACATATAATAATTCAAATTTATAAGTCAATGGATAAGTTAAACATGACATTATATATAACTTCTAATAAGATATATAACATATTGTCCTAGGTAGAGTTTGAAAACAGATATTTTCCCCCCAACTATAATATATTTAGATTCATAAAAATTTTCACTAAATATTTCTTTATAGCTAAGAATAATGTATTTCATGATATATACCTTCCACCTCTTTATTTTCTTTATGCTATTTCAAAATAAAATTACCTAAAAGTGTAATGAAAATATTAAATAAAACTTGAACAAATAATCATATGAATTTGTAAATTTAATCAATATATATATTATCAAATGGATAATTCATTTCAACCTATGATTCCTATATAAACTTAATTATATAATATGTTAAAAATATGACATCATTTATTTTACGGAAGTTTTACCTATACATTTACCAAATAGGTTCTCTAACGATTGAAAATAAATTTATAGAAATTATTCATAATGGTTTGTAAAGAGCATATGAATCACTAAATAATATCTGTGGGGAGTTTCAAAACTAGTGTGTATATTGTAATCCTTGTAATGATCCAGTTAAATATAGAGTTAATACCCAACCAAAATTTTAGAATTATTACACAGAGGTGCTTATGTGCAAGAGGATTCCAAAACTTGTTTCTATCTAGGTAAGTATATCCTTCCTAAGAAACCAAACAATCATTACATTAACAATGATTTATAATTTTATCATATACATATACTTATCGAAATGGGTTTCAATTTTATTTTGTAATATTAATTCCAAAATAACTAATCTCTTCCCTTAAAATAAGTAAACTAATCCTAAAAATTGACTATGCCATTATTGGATACAAACTGGGTTGCCCCGGACCCATACACATGATCGGGTGCTATAAAACATTATTTAAATATTGAATTCGATAAAAAAAGCTAATAATATCTTAACATTACATCATTTACATAATTTCGATAATTTAATAATTTAATATAAAAAATAACTACACAATACCAAGAATTTAAGTATTAATGTATTTTAGGATTAGTAGTATAAGATACATAATTTATGATGTTTGTCAATATTTATAAATAATCAAACCATATTGAAATATATTTTATATAACTCAAAAGTTATACTCATCTTCCAAAAAATGGAATTAAAACAAAGGAAATGGGTGAAATCAATTTCTAAGTATGTGAAAAAATCAACAACATTTCATCATGGGTTAGATAATATTCATGTGAGGAAACACGATCATGGGAGATATATATTATTAAAAATAATATGTAATAATTTTTCTTCTAACATAATAATTTATTCCCCAATAGTTTCAAATGATCTAACAAGTACCTTGTTATATGAGAACATAAACATGAGACACGGTAGCATAACTTTGGCATATTACATAAAAATTATTCATAAGTGAATGCATTTAAATTATAACCTTGAGGGGTCGACATGGATAAATGATTCTCATAACCTAATGGGATATGGATAAAAACTCATGTACCCTCATTCTCTTGGGATAAACAATTGTGTATGATATTATACCTACGAGTTTGGGCTTGGGCAGACAACTTTTTTACCCACATTGGATTGGTCTAACTACTTTTGTACTGTCATATTCTTAGGATAACAATATATGTACCATTTTTTTGATTTGGATCACAACCCATTTACCCTAGGGATTTGTTTAATAACATATGAAGCCTTGGTCATGGGATTACTATTCACATAAGCCTGAGTGTATGTTTACCACGCATTTACCCTTGGGATAAGGCTTACCACCTATGTACCATTTGGATTTGTCTTACCAAATTAGTTCCAATGGCTATAGTCTTAAAACATGTGTATTATTTGCCTCAGGTAAACCATAAATGTACCACTGGAATTGGGATTTCTACATTTTTACCCTTGGTATTAGGTTTACTAATCATATACCATTGGACTTGGTCTAAACACCCATAAAACATTGGTATTGGGATAATCATCATATGTATACATGGGCATGGGATAATCCTCCCATATGTAATTTTTTTATCATGATATATAAACATTAAAAATTCATATTTTGAAGGTATATGATATTCACCATCAATATAATAATATTAATCTGTATATATATGTTCCCATAGATCATGATAACATTCATAACTTTAACGTCACATAATAAACACTTGTAAAAGAGGTGATTTTCATAAAAACAATTCATATAATGAACTCTAATTCATGCATAGAAATAAGTGTAATAGTGGAATAATAAATATCCATAATTTCATGTATGGATCATCACTATTTAAAACATATATAAAGATACCTTTTTATGATCATCGGATAGATCACATGAAATGGATGAGTAAAATTCTCCTATTCAATTTCAAATTATTATGTATTTAATTTATTTTTTAAATAAATTTAAAACATGGAATGGAATATTCTTTCATATGAATGTTCATAAAGCTGAAAGAGTGTGTTCACACAAAAAAATGTTGACATATATTTAATTAAACATTTATGTGGTAATTTTTTAATGACAGTGTCATGATTTATATTAAATAGTTTAATTAAAAATGTGAACTGATGAAATTTTAAAAAAAATAATTTTAAAAATTTTAAAAAATGGAGCCTTGAAAAATAAATAATGGTCTTTAGGGGTAACGTGGGGTTAATGATAAAAAAACTATTAATGGGAAATTTTTTTAATATTTTTAAAAATACCGTTGTTGAAAATGCAATCAATGAAATAATAGAGGAAAATAATTTAAAAAATGAATAAATATAAAAAATAGTGTCAAATTAATTAACAGAAAACTATGTTCACAATGAATGAGAATATTAGAAACAATAGACAAAATGGATATGGAATATTAAGAGCATACTTGGGAAGGAGGAAAATTATTCAAAAAAATTATACTTTTAAGGGAACGAAATTAACCGTATAAGTGTATTTAAATAAAAAAATCACTTTTACCCATAGATGAACGTGTAATATAATATTAATATATTATGTAAACCCGAGTCATTGAAGAAAAAGGATCAAAAAGAAACATCATACCTCAATAATGTTGTTTTTACTTATCAATAAATTTTATAGATTTGGTATCAATTCAATAAAAATCCCATGAAATAATAATAGGAAATAGGCACATATATTAGATTAATTTTGTTAAAATTGTGATAAAAATTTAAAAAAAATCAGGTATTATATAGTCTATTTAAATGAATTTATGTGGATATTGAAAAAAATGTCTCAATGAAAGTAAATTGAGAAGAAATATCCTTACATTATATTCTAACTTAGTCCAACACAGTATTACATCTTATATATAAACATAAATATCCTAATCACCTATTTAAAAACATTATCTATATGTATTACCTATTATACATTTTAAATATAATTATTTATTAGTTCTAGTTTATTTTTATCACCAGATGTTTTTAAAATAAATTATTTTTCACATGATTTATAATTTCGATATCAGTCTATAATTATTAATATTGAGTTCATGATTCATAGATTATTTAATTATATTCAATAAAAATTTTATAATGAATTATAATGTTACAATTTCTTTACATGAGATTATTATTTATTGTTCTTGGAGATAAAATCCATGATGTGCTTCTTTATATACTTTTTAATGAAAAATGGTTGGTATATTAATAATAAGTTAAAAATTATTATAAAATTTCCATAAAAAACCCAAAATTTGTTTCCCCTTAATGTTTAATAATACCATAAATTATATATCCATATTCATCCATGATACAAATGTTAATCATTGTTTATAGAGAGGGTTAAACCAACCGAAACATAAACATTCTACAATCTTTGTCTTAGTATTGTTAAGAAAGTGATTACATAGGAATAATATCATTTTTATAGGGGTATGGTGGTATTGTTTATAGGTTTTTGTTGTAGTGAATTATGTTTTAATATTTTTGGATACTAATTAGTTTTTTATACGAAAAACTAATTAAATTTCTTTGTTGAGTGGTAGTCAACACATACAGATGGGAAGAATTCTCATTTTCTAGGGAGTGAAAAGAAGGTTGGAATTATTTTGTACTTTCATAGTCATAGTAATGTTAAAAATATCATATTTACTGTTCAAATAACCCATTTGAACCATCCTTGTAAAGTTTTTATTAAAATATATCATGTCACTTATGAAGGTGATATTCTATACGCAACACTAGAGACATTTTTTAAAATTGATGAAGGGAATGTAGAAAATGATAATTCCCTAAAAATGATTTAATTTCAATATATTTATTATATATATTTTATTAATTTATATTGGGTTTATTATAACTAGAGGGGGATAAAGAAGAATGAAAGTAATGTGAAAAAAGAAGTAGTTAATAATTTTACCTTACTTTTTATTAGAAAACCATTGCGAATTGAATTAAAGATTTTAGAGATGGTAATTTGATATCAAAAAAAATTTATTATTGTAGGAGTGTATGAGAGTTATTTGGGAATATGTTTTATGAATATAAGATGCTTGGGTTGTGAGTGTAAGTGGGGTGGTGTTGGATCCTTCTTTAAGGGAGATGAGTTTCATTTTTTTGAACAATCTAAAAGGTAAAGTTACTATTCATAAGTTAATTTAATCAAATATTGGGAAATAATATAGTAGTGTAAGGGTTAATATATATAAAATAATACCAAAACATTTTAAAACATGTTTATTTCAGGTTTCAAGTGTTTTAGTCTTATATTTTTTCTTTAATTATTTTGGTTTTTATCGAGGTATCTAATTGTTACCTATGAAATTCAAATTTCTTGCCCAAAAAATAATTATTAAATAATTTTTACCTAATTATTCAAAATATTAAATATTTTTTTCATAAAAAACTTATTTGGATGATAGAAATAAATTTCAATATTATAACAAATAATGTGTAAACCTCATTTTTAGAAAAGGTGTATTTATATGATTCAAAATTATGATTAACATAAAATTATCAATGTTTCTCAATTAAATATAGTTAATTTGATTGTTTTTACCCAAAAAAGTGTTATGATGCAATCAAAATATTCTAAAACCAAATTCTACTATATATAAGCATGCACAAAAATAATAGATCAAAATATTTTTTGCTAGAGTAAATCGTTATTTTTGTTTTCAATATGATAAAAATATGTCTCAAAAATTAAACATCATATTTTGAAATGTTTTATTTTAATTTTTAAATATTTATCATTTAAATAGAAAAGGTATGTTAATGTTTTATATAAATCTTTTATTATTATAATTTTATAAAATTTACATCATTTACAAATTCTAAATTCTTTACTATTCACACAAAATTCAACCTTTTTAGATATATCTCACAATTTAATCCTAATATAAATTATAAATGACAGATTTAAAAAAATTATTTAATATTATGAAAATAAAATACTAAATTTTTAAATTTAATTTTTAAATTAAAATATACAAGATATAGAAAACAATTTTTATTGAAAATTTATATTTTAAAGTGTTTATAATATTATTTTATATCAATTTTTATTATAAATAATATTAATTTATTAGTTCATGTATAATAATTCTTTAAAAACTGTTACATTTAATATATTATGTTATAATATTCAACACATTTATTAAAATAAATAGTAGAGAAAGAAGATTATTTTTTAAAATTAGATCATTCCAATTATTTATACTCTAAATGTAAGTAATTTAAGTTGTAAAAAATCAATTTATTTATTATATATTTTATTCATCTTATAATTTTAATAATAATATTTATCTAACATATCTTAGATAATTTTAATATAGTTTTCTGTCAGGGAAAATCCCTTGAAAATAATAATATAGTAATATATTATGATGTTACCCCTAGAGTCTTGGACTCTCCAATCAACACACATGAATCCACTCACATATTATCTATCCATATTTTTCCTATAACCTTTCAAGGGTGGACAAAAATACACAATTTTCCCATACATCATAGTTTCCATGTTTTTTTACATTGTAATTGGTAAATAATAAATAATATAGGAGTAGTCATACACATAGATCAAGGAAATATATATTTGATCATAAAAAGATAATTTATCATGAGACAAGGAATGGTAATAGAGATTTCATTATTTTTTTATTAATAAAATAGTTATAAATTATATTTCATTAGACCATGAATAAGGAATTTTTAACCCTTAGCATTATGGATTTATGTTCTAAAATGTAAAAGGATGATGTAATGAGTTGTTCAATAGTATCTCAATTATTCCAATTAAAAATAAAAAATAACATGTGGCTCCCATATATAATTCACTAAATCAATCGATAGGAATATATTCTCTTCTCTCTATATTTTCGATTTATTTCAATATAATAATTTAAGGGAAATAGAAATTACATTTTTTAATTTTATTTATTGGTTGGTATTCCTCGACAACATTCATGAAGTGTATGAAATTGAGGTTTAAAATGATTGATCTATCCCATAAACTATTTCATAGGGATCTCTTCCTTTGTTGACAGAAAAATTTAAAAAAAATCATTCATGTTAATGTTCCTTGATACTGTATACTTTGAAACAAATTATAAAACATCATAATCTATTTGAATAAAGTTAAAAAATATTATTCCACTCATCATCAAAGATAATATCCATAATAGCTACATCATTAATTCCCATCATGAGTATCATATTAGATGTGGAGAAACATGATAAGTACACCAATTTCTCTACCAAATTTAACTTTTAAATAAGTGTATATCCTCATCAAATGATATATCAATAATTATCTACTAAATAGTGGAGGTTTCCCTATAGTTTTATCTATATCATGGATGATGGAATGTTCATATTTCAAATAATATCTTCCTGAAATTTATACATATTTATAAAAATCCAATCCAATAGTTCATTACCTATGATATTCTCCTATAATATTTGGCCTTACATCAATGAGTAGATTCATTCAGGCTCTTAATGTTTATATCACTCTCTTCAATTAGTTTGTTGACACATTTCTAAATAAACTAGTGGATACACCGCTCCAATTCTGTATCCCATTAGCTTTTTTCAATTTAATTACCCTTATCATGTAAAATATAATTATGAACATTAATAATATATATAACTTGTATTATCATAGAGGTGATGATATTATTGATTAATTTTATCCTTATATTCAAGGAATTCTACTAATCCCTCCACTTGAGGATTAACCCTATAATATTTTTATTCAGACTAAAAAAATTGGAAACCTGTATCCTTCCAATGAAATGAGACCAAAATAAGTATTCCTTGGTGAAAATCACTTTTCAATAATAATTTCAATCTATAAATAATTTTATAATTAATTATAGATAATCATGAAAATGTGTAAAACTTAATTTTTAAACAATTTTTATTCAATCAACTCCTTTTTTATAGGTCTAAATTATTTCCCTAAAATTTTAATTTATATATTATTTATAATAAAAACTAATATCATATAATCCATATATAATATCTAGGAAATACATTGTGACTGATATGTTCATTTTTAAAATCTCATGTCTCCAATGAAAAAATATTTATTATGACTCTTACTAAGAGAATTTTGGGAAATTATAAAGATAATAATGTATAATGTATCCCTTTATCTCAAGGAATATGTGGCCTTGAAAAAAACAAAATATCACCCTTGGGGATTTATCAAAAACCATAGGATGAATAATAAATGAAATTAATGTTACATGACCTGTATAAAAAACCAAAAATCTACATGATTATATTAATTGAGTTTCATTTAAGGTCTTCAATATTTTCATATACCAACTCAAATAATTCTCTACATATTTTCTAGAAATCATAACAATATGAATTTAATATAATTTATTCTTAAAAACAATCATAATTTATATGATTTTTTAATCTTCATGGAATTCAATGAAATAAAAATATTATCTAGTCTGGTGATGAATCAGTAGTTTTCACATTCATATTTTAATTAAACAAACTGTCCTATTAGATTTAATATTACTATTTTTGGGATTAGTGATACAATATTATCCATTTTAAAATTATCTCAAATTGTCTCATTTTCACTTTTATATTTTATAATATATCTTAAATTAGATTATCCGTTTATTTTTTCAAATATTCTTTAGTAAATATTCCTATTATTTTTTCTACATATTTATTATCTTTTCAAATAAAATATTATATATTTTTAACAATGTAAATATGAAATATATTATATCTTTACAATATTGCTATAGTGAAATTATTTTCATCCATTAATGATCTGATAATATTATAATTATTCATGAATATAACTTCATTTATTGTATTACATAATTTTCTAACACTCAATAATTAATGTTTAATCCCTTCAATAAATATAATATATTGTGAATGTATATTTGAAGAATAAATATTATATTTTTATTATAAATATCATATAAAATCCATATTCTTTTACAAATTTCAAGGAACCATTCAATTAAATAGATATTCCATTTTATATTATTCATGTTAAATAATATATTAATAGAACTCACTATCAGTTATTCATATATTAATTTTCCTAGAATTATTGGGATCTTATTCAATAACCATTTACCTGTCATCTCTTCCTCCTATTTGTGAATATTTTGACGATAATAAATTCATTATTTTTTAACCATATTTGTTATAAATCCTCCAATATAGTTAACATTATTTCATATATACAAAAAATATACTCCAAGAAATCAAATTAGTTTGAAATTTTAATATTTAAATTTTTATTTATATCTGGTTTTATCATATATCGTTTATATATTATCTCATTTGATTTAATCGCTATAAATTCATTACTTCGTATCAATATTATATATAAAAAATGTTAATATTAATAGATAGAATATTTTTTAACAAACACCACATTTCCATCAATTTCTACAAAATCATGAATTTATAAAATGAAAAATATTTTTAGTTACAATGGTTCTTTTTAATTGATACAAATGAATAAAAAATATTTTTTATAATAAATAAATATTTTAAATCTTCTTAAAAATTAATTTCATATATAATTGATGTTATTTGAATTTTTATCTACCATGAATAAAAAAAATAAGCCTATAATATGAGTATAAATATTATTACTATTATTTGTATTTGGTTAAAAGAATTTAAATTTTAGTTTTCATAGATGGTATAAGATTCATATTTGGAAATGAAAACCATTTTAATTTCCATAGAATGATAAATTTCATAGGTAAGAACCTTAGTAATAGTTTGATTGAAATTTAATGACATTTTTATAGATTAATATTACTTATATCTAATTTCATTTTCTCCATTAAAATTATCCTTAATTTTTTTAAAGGTATCATATGTTTCCTGTTTCTCTGATTACACAACAATAAATTTATTGTTTTATATAGAAACTATAGATTCCATACCCTTTATAATATTCAATATTTTATTATAAAATGTTATCATTTTGTTCTAATAAGTGATGAAATGTACAATACCCATGGTAAAATTAAAAATAAAAACATAATGATTCATGGTAATATTGATGTCCCCCAAGAAAAATGAATTCAATGAATAGGACAATAATAACTTTAAAAAATGAAACAAATATTCTATAAAAATATGGATTGTTATAAATCACTAAAAAAATAAAGACACAAAATGGTTGGTCATAGCGCTAACCCACCAAACATACAATAAAATAAAAAAAGTGAAAATTGATATGAACAACCCCTCAAAACACTAGAGACACTAGAATAATCTCAAGATTAGTACCTATAACATTCAAAAATTATAGTACCTAATATATTTCAATAATTATTATTATGACAATATATGAGAACTGGACCTTGAAATTATTTTCCATCGACGAGAGGGACAGTGATTGGAAGTTGTATCCAAAATTATTGTGATCTAAGCTCGACATCTTCATCCAAAATTATTGAATTTATTTTTGGAAGTCAATGATACTAAAACATCCTTAAAAATAAATATTTGGTAAGTTACTATCTATTCAAAATTATAAAAACAACAAATTAAAAAATTTAACCGTTCTATAAAATAATTACATTAAAATGAAGAGAAAAAATAAAAATGAACAAAAAATAAAACAAATTGACTTGTTGTGTGTGGAAAGACTCTAGAGGGTTGAATGAAAATACAATGATCAAATAACATGTGAGTAATACTATTTTAAACACAAATAGAAACAAAAATTATTACCAAAACATTTCCAAAAATAATAATTACTTCTACTATGACCATGACTGGTGATATATCAAAAGAGACATTGAGAAGGTGCATCAATATATATGCTACAATTTGAGACCCACATTCACTGATGGAGGATAATATATATCAACTACAATGAAAACAAATATGAATAATAGGAAATATTATATTCAAAATAATTATAAAATGGTGAAAATAGAATAATTATAATAAGTAATGACCAACACATATGAGCTTCAAACAAATGAAACAAACAAAACAAATAAAAAGAATAGTCAAGCAATGAACATCCAATTTCTCTCCACAATGTGCCTTTGTGAATCAAAATAATTAATATTTCTCAAGGTAATATATTATAGCTATATATAGGTGGGTCACCCGAAAACCCAATCCATCACTAAAATACTAGAGTCATCATAGGAGAATAAGGTTATGTTGATACCCCCATATGATGAAATGATAACATAATTTTCAGAAACCACTTATAAAAAATCCATATAACATAGATAGAAAAAATATATGCCTCCATAACTTTTATAGTAATGAATCTAAAAAATATATAGAGATTTAGTGAACACCATCTTAAAATGAAATGGGAAGACTGTATTATCTATGATTTTGTGTAATCCAAAATATATTGTACAACATATCCCCATACTACTCACAAGATAAATATTGAAGGTGATGAATATCCACTACCTCGCTAAGAAGAAAACATTGAAAACCCATATATAAAAAATAAAACCCAAAATATAATAATTTAAACTTAAATTATAGAACATCAAAAACAGTAAAGTTAAACACTAAAATAATGGTCAATGTAACCACTTCCTTATTGTAAAGGTGGGTTGGGAGTGGAATACACTGCTACATCATCCATTTCATCCTCTTCGCCTCTAAATTAAATAATAATGAAAATTATATATTATAGTCAATTCTATGGTATCATAATTTCCCCTTAAAATCTAATTAAGTTATTATAATATCACAAATTATTTATTAATATTGTTGATATTTTTTTATATTATTAATGTTATGATCATTATAATATAATATCAACGAATTGAAAAAAATGATATAATTCTTTATATATCATTGTTTCTTAATAATATAAATAAATTATTTATTCATTTCATTAAAAACAAATATTGGAAACCTACTACATTCTTCAATTGAACTCCTCTAAAAATTATTTTAAATGAAACTAAGTTATTTTCTTGTGTGGGGTAACTTTATTTTCTTAATATTCTCTCTTTTACATCTCCTTGTATTTATTTATTATAAGGGTTTTGTTTGTATATAATTTTCTCTAAAACACTAAAATCCAATGAACAAATTATTCATCAATAATTTTTATTGTAGAATTTGATATTTCTTAATAAATTTTTAATGAATGGATTAGAATGATAAATCTAAAACAAATGCATGTATATGAAATAATTTTAGTGGGTGGATGAAATAAGTAATATGATTTTGAATTATGAAAGAAATATATATTCAACATTGAAAAGATTATATGAGGAATAAAGTGTTCATATTAAAATCAAGAATAAAAGTTTTTCATGAAATAAAATAATATGGGGAAAGAATGAAATATTTGGATCCACTGTAAATGTTTGAGGTAGTTTTAAAAAGATAAATCAATGAATCTAACTACATGATTAGAATAGTATTTATGATCTTATTATTTTTTCCTATGATCCTTATAAATTTGTTTTAACTGATTATTCATTGGTAGTTTTCTCTCTTAAATAATATTTTGTGGTATAGAAAATGTGGGTTGATCTGGATGGTTGGGTTAGTTTCATTTGTGAAGGGGTATCCCATCAATGTTCAATTTCATTGTTTGGAATCTTAGGAATCATTTATTATACATTGATGATAATATTATGTCCATTGTTCATAATCATGAACCCAGGTGAAACTGGTGCAGTGATACTCAGGAAGAAACCTTGAGGTGTAAATTTTTAAATGGCCAATGTGTGATAATATTGTGGAAATCATTTATCATATTCATCATTGAGTCTAACCCCGATCCTATATAGATAAACATCCCCAATCATTAGTTTCATGGTTTGAGGGGAAAAATAAATAAGATAAAAAGGTATAAGTTATTATTCATGTATTAAGATGTTGGGTCATATTTTAGGTGTGTAATATGAAATATATGGAGGGGATTATGTTCGGGAGGATGAACATTTTATTCCGAACTAGGAGCTTGATGATCAACCTGGCTCATCTATTCCAGAACAGAGACATTGTTCCCTCTTTCACATCCCTCTTGGTCACTAGGATACACCTTCTTACAAGTCTCTACACTTCCATTAGATTATGGGTCCACTATAACCCACATAGTATGTGTCTCAAACTCCATAGAGATAGTTCGTGTAGTATAGGATTCATGCAGGGTGGGAGTATCGGGAGGAAACAATTGATAATTCTTCATAAAGTTTTCATGTATATCTTAGTTAATAGTGACTCCCACATATATGATGTAAATACCATATAAAAAAGCATTAATATAGGTAGTAAGATAAATATCAAGACTTATATGTTAGAAAAGGACCCACAAACAGTCCATAATTCACTAATCGGCCAACACCATCCCTTGGACTATGTCATGCCAAATATGTAAGTGCATTAACTACTAATATAATGGAATAAACATAATTCATACATGGAATGAGGGGAAGAAATTAACCAATTACATTTTTTCTAAGGAACCCGAGGATTTTCTGATTACTTCTATATTTTGGGATCACTTCCCCATAAATTTGTGAAGATTGTTAGAGGGGGTTTTCTCAATAACCATTAGAATAGTCATATGTAATCCTTTGTCTTCATTCCTTGTTTCTGGGTTTCTAGGCTATGCTTCCAATTTTTAATAAAATTATATTTTATTTTTTTATGATAGATGATAAAAACCAATAGATTAAAATTGAGGTGCATGTAATAAATTGGGAAAGGAATCGGATAAACTAGTCCTTCTATGTGATAAAACATAAGGTTAAATATTGTGATAAAAATGACTATTATTAATGAATGGCAATACATGATATAGTTATCATGTTTAAATGTGTTTTATGAGGTTCTATTAAAGTAATTTCATGAGGAAAACATGAAACAAAACACAGTAAATGAAAAATTTATTTCAATTATCATGTTGAGAACTCAAAACTAAAGAGTTTTATATTTAGTGGTCAGAGAATATGTATTTTGAAGAAATATTTTTTGACCTAATTGATGGAATTTTCATAACTACATGAGAATAGATATGAAATATTAAATTGGATATTTATATACAAATTTTCATTTTCTCTATAATGTTAAAATGAGTAGAAATTAAGAAAAATCATAAGATATAATATGATGATTACATTTTTAACGATGTATATTCAATCTATGAGGAATTATGATTCGTTTTGTATTTAAAAAATTGATCTAAATATTTTCCTATTGAATAAAATGGGATGAAAATCCCGGGATTAAATTCATTAACTATAGTTAGAGAAAAATAAATAATGGTGTTTAAACATAGAATTATGATATATTAGGGGTAGATATTTGATAATAAATCTTAGAAAATAAAGGCTAAAAATATAATAATATTGAATATTTAGATACAGAAGATATGTATATATAAATAAAATTTTAATTTCCTATTTTAAATCACTTGGTATGACATAAATAATTACAAAATGTAGAGGATAATTATTTATTTCTATAGGTTGGAATAAATGATGAAGGATACGTGATATTGTATAAGAAGTGACTTTCCCTCCATATGTATTATAAATCAAAAAAAATATTTCAAACCAAAAATATACATGTGATACCAAGAAATATAATTTTCATATTGAATAGAAAATATACCTAGATATAGATTACTAAATATACATGGGATGTCTCGTAAATAATGAAATAATTTAATATGACTAGAGTAAAAATTTATGTGAAATATACAAAAATATATATAACAAAAATAGCCCAAACACATCTTTATATTATCACCAACTCTATAAAAAACCATGTATCCAATCTTCCACATCCATAAACTCCCATTCATTAGGAATTTCCCTCACTAAGATCATTGATTTCTAAATCTATAAATACCCTCATTAATTGATGTAGCATGTGATTGTAATGTGATGTGTAGTCAGTCACTAACCAACCTACGCATAACTAACAAAGTACCATGTTTATATAATAGTAGTATAAATTAGGAAGGTAGAAAATAATAACATTTATCAGTTTATCAATTAAATAATAGAATTTAATAAAATAAATTAATTTAATTGTCTATTTACATGTGTTAAATAATATCCCATAGAAACTAACATTATTTTATAAATCCATGCATGAAATAATAAAATCATAAAAAACCTCCTCAAATAAACTAATAGTAAAAGTTTCATTTAAAAACATCATCTATCGTAGGGTAAATATTGGTAAATTTATTATATCATCTATTAAGAACGAAAATATTCCTTAGAAAAAATCTATATGTCCCATAATCCAATATTAATTATATACTGTAAATATATAAATTTTTATGTATAGTTAGTTTATACATATCAACCCATAGTTTATATTATCAAATTATTGATAGGTATACACATGAAATTTACCACAAAATGAACACTCTATAAACCCAAAAATATATATGGTAGAGTGAAGATATATGATACAAAAAAATGAGTTAAATAAGAATAAATATTTAATTATAATGTTCTAGGATATACTATATAGTAGGAAATAAAAAAATATTTATAAATTTTATTTGAATAAAATAATTGATGAGTCGTTTTTAATATGGAAATAATTTTATATATTTATCTCACTTTTCCCCATACTAATAGTAATAGCAACACTATAATATTATATGATAGATAATTTTCTCCCAAATAATTAATAGGTTAAACCATAATCCCTCCTCTAGAAGAATGGGGACGAAAAAAATAACATATTAAAAAAATTATTAGAATATGAATTTTGCGAATCTGATAAATTCTTAATGAAAATGAAGAAGTTGGGGATAAAAAGATATGACTAACAACTCAATATTTAAAGTATGAATCCAATAGTTTCCTACAAAATAACAAGGTCATTATCTATAATAAATCTCACATGGAGGAGTATGAGATCTTTAATATGGAGAGATATATAAGTTAGTTGATATAGAAATCTGAAATATAAATTTTATATATGTAAAATAAAATAGAAATTATAGTTTCTATATTAACTGTTCAATATGAAAACAATTTTTTTTCATATAGAATACCTTATGAGTGGTATCTAACCACCAAATTTCCATTTTTATTAGTAAAAATACAATATGTACTCATTAATGGAGCTAGTGGTTCTTGTAATTACACTAGAAACAATTATTTACCCAATACTATTCCATTAGGTACCAAATGTACTATCTATACGAACACTTAATATTGTGTCCTACATTCAGCATTTCATTCTACTATTTTCCATTATTAGTCTCATAATTAAATAATTGAACTGTTAAATTTAATAAAATGGAAATGAAGCATCAATCCTAAATAATTTGTCCTTAAATACGACATTTATAGGTTTCTTGTCCATGAGTATCATCTCTAAAAATTTAACATGATAAACACTTATAATTGAGACATTATTAAAATCTGACCTCCAGATATGATATTTCACACACAAAATAATACAAAGTGATCCAAAATTTTGTATTATCTATTCAAAATATTAGTGAAAGAGCATATTATTTCTCAATATTTTAACAACTAACAAAATGATGGTCCTAACTATAAATATTTTAATACAACCAAAAAATATTAATGTTACCAATTCAAATTATAATGAAATTAAATACATTTATTTATATAAAAATCATTTATACCATAATTATAAAAACCTAAATCAGTTATAAAATTACTATAGATGTAAATTGAAACCATAGAATTAAGTGAATTCAGTGATTTTTAACTTCTTTAGGTTATATAGAAAAATAACAATTCCAACGAAATAATTATCCTAAGTAGACTAATGAATTTAAATTTTGTTCCTGGTTTTACAAAACTCATCAATCGTGCATAACTATGATCTCCATCGAATATTAAAATAGAACATATAATTGAATTTTGAGAACTAATTCGAAATATGCATGTCCAAACATAACATAATGGTAAAATCCTAAATTAAATAAAAATCCTAGTCATCTATAAAATTTTATAAAATGTTCATTATGAAAATTATTTATTTTATAAATATGTTGGAAATATATTTTCAACATAAAAATAAATTTTAAAATAATGTACTAAACATTCCAAATTAACGAAAAATATTTTTGTTTTATAAGACTTTGAAATATAAATTTTTAAACATGAAATTATCTTTTCCATGCATAATTAATTTTCAGACCTATCAATTCATCCATCGTATAACACAAATCGTAAAAAAGCAACATATTATATTTACTAATATAAAAAAAGAGAATATATTTTATAATTTTTGGGTGGAATAATTTCTTAATATATTATAATAAAAATAAAATTTTTACTTTTTTATAAATTATAGTTAATAGAATCAATAATGCTATTAAAATCAAAATATAATTCAAGATACAAGGAATATTTTATGAAAATATTTTCTATTAGTTTATACTTTTTTCATTAACCATACTCCTTATTAAAATTACTATAGGGAATAACGTGTTCCCGTATACCCTGAGTACCAAATCTATTGTGCGTTAACACCTTTTTTACACAAAATCTTAGAAATCAACTAGTGTGGCCATATTTTAATCATCCATTATTAAAATATCAAAAAATTATTGGATCATAGTCATTTAAAATACCATTTAGATATTTAATTTTATATTATTTAGGATGAAATTGTATCAATAAAATACTATATCTATATCATCCAGTAGTAATTTTTCCAATATAAAATATGGTAATTATAGTGTATAATGTCTTCAGAATCTCTGAAAAATTCTATACATAGACTATTCTGTTAGACATATCTAGTTTAATACATTTCATGATAAGGTAGAGGAATGTAACCACATGAAGAGGGGGTATAAAACATATAATATTGTCCACAATAATAATTATCAATCAAATATCACATGGTTGGAAAAGATAAGAATAAATATTATGAAATGAATATATTTTTTTATAATGCTATAGTTAAAATGAATTCTAATGATAAAAAATCCATGGTTGAAATATCAAAAAAAAATTTGGATAAATATAGTTTAATATATTGTGATTTAATTCATGATTTTGGGAAGACAATTCCATTAACTAAGTTAAGACATCATGATATCAAGAATCAAGATTTTTTTAAGAATTCCATGTGTCTATGATATATATGTTTTGGGTAAGAATACACCAAAATACCCATTCTTGTATTTCATTTGATACGAATATATAAATTTAGAGTCGATATATTATAGATAAAAAATTACATTAATTTATTCTAATGCATTCATCATATTAAAAATTTAATAATCAGTGTGTAATCAACATTTCCAATAATCAAAACTTCTGGAATGAAAATTTAAAAAACATCAATAATTTACCCCAATTTTACGAAATGATATATATGGTCATAAAATTTATATAAGTAAAGTATTTTGATTAAATAATATGTTAAAAAAGTCCCAGATTTATCAATAATCATCTGTATCATAATAAATAAATACTAATTTTCAATAGTTCGTGAACCAATAAATGGAATATATTTATATGTAATCATCTCCAAAACTAAAATATTATAAAAAAATAATGATATGGTTATATCTTGCACCAAAAAAATACATAGGAAATCTATGTTAACACCATTCAATTAAATTATGGAAATATTGAGTGTTCACATAGGTAAGGCATTGGAAACAAAATCATGGATATAAAAAAGATGATCTAGAAAGGAAAACGGTAGGTTATTATTATTTAAATGATACAAAATAATATTTCATATTTCATTTATATATATAATGTGGATTGAATCATTCAAATTATTTTCGTTTCTAAGCATTATATATGTCCTCGAGCATTGACTTAGATGAAAAACACATTGGGAGTTTTATAAAAAGCACCTAGAAAATAAGAAATATCCTTAATACATTGACAAAATTTATTTGATATAACTATGATTGTAATAATTTATTTAAAAACCCATGAACTCATATACATGAATATTAATTTAAAATATAAATAGGAAATAAATATAGGCTCACATGAATGAATATTTTAGAAACAATGTTTATAATAAATTTCTACAATTATCATAAAAATGAAGTTAAATTTCACTTTTAAGGTTATTTTCAAATAGTATAAGTAACTACATTGAAAAATAATAATTTTTAAAAAAAAATTGAAATTTAATACCCTTGTATAAGAATCATGGTTATAAAAATAAATTTGTGGCATTGGATGAAACTTTTGAGTTGAATGGATACTAAACCCTTTTTAATGTTTTTTAATATCATTGTTTAAAACAAACATCATAAAAAAGTGTTAAAAGCATTATTTTTCATCTAGGGTGAGTAAAATAGATTGGTAATTTGAGTAAATTCAATTAGATTTGTGATTATAATCTATCAAATTTTTGTTAAAGGATATATGGGAATATATGTGAAATCATTGATAAAGAATGTGACAATTACTCTCAATAATGATATCACTTTTGAGAGATAACTCTTATCAATGTATGATATTTTAATTAAAAATGAATTTTACTCTAGGGAGATATATTAGATATAAATCAATAAAACAATAGGGTTTGTAGGACTAATACTACAGAAAAAGTTAATGAAAAATCATAAGAACTAGATAAAGATAGTTGAGATATAAAAAATTTTAACCGTAACTGTAATAATTGACAAAATGAATATCAGTAGTACACTATAAAATTGATATTTATTTATTATGAAACAAATAATATTAGTTTTAATTCAAATTAAATGGTTTTTTGTTAAAAAATATAATAGAAATGATAATGTGTAATGTGAAACATGTCCCATGGATTTTGAAATTGAGAAAATGAAATTGTTCACCTGTTTCACCATTTAGTTTAATGTGATCCAACATACTGTTAAAAACAAAAAATATATTTGTATTTCATTGAGAAATGTTATTCATGTCAAAAAAGATTTAAAAAAACAATATTATTATTATCATCATGTATATTCGCTAGATTTATATATTTTCAATATCATGTTTGAGAAATCTTGATCAATTTTAACAAGTTTCATAATACAAATTTTTTTATTCTTTCACATCAAATATTTCATTACCAAGGATCATAAAAGGTACTATATGTTTTTTCTAATTATTTACAAAGTTAAAATTTGAATTATTTATTATTTTCAAATTTTATTTTTGAGGATATTTTTTAAACAATCTTATTTTGAAATATTTAAAATTAATTAATGGTGTTTCATTAATTAAATAGTTATGAGTTTATATTACCATTAAATAAAGAATTTTTTTTTAAATATTAATATCAAATTTTATGGTTTCAAATCAATTATTGATAGATATTTTTTTGTTATTCATATAGGTAGTTAAACTAACCCAAACATAACATGACTATAATCAATGTGTGATTATGGATATGGAAGAAATTACTTTTTATAATATCATTATAAAAAGGTATAATGAAATTATTAATATTTTTTTAATATGATGATTCCTTATTTTTTATTCTTACAATAATAAGGTAAATTAATAAGAGCTATTCAATTATAAATAAATTTCTTGTCCACATAGTATGTTCATTTTAGGTAGTTAACTTTATAGTTATAGATTTTTGGTAACAATAATTATATAATTCCATATTTATATTTAAATAATTATAATCATGAAATAAATAAAGAATATATACAATAAACCCATCTATTGAACCGTACATTATTTGTGGTAATGAAAAATGAACCGTGTTTTTCATCAAGGATTTAGTCTACACAAATACAAGAAAACCATTTTCAGTTTTCAATTGAATGTGATGGGAAAATATATTTGGTGTTCCATAAATTTTTAGTTTACTTTATATTCTGATTTAATTAAATTATTATAGTTATAAAGTTCTTAAGAGGATTTATAGGAGGGATAATAAATAAATTTCATGGTAAAAAATATATATTTTGATGATTTTGATCTTCTCTTAAAGTATCATTTTCAAATTATGAAATTGAGGCACATTTTAGTGGATAGTGGGTGAAAACACTATAGCCTAGATATATGTGAATTAAATTGGATAATTGTTTATTGGAATATCTAATTAGATTAATGGATCGAAAATGGTTGATGAGAGATCCTTTTATATGTGTAAAAGATAGATAAATCATTGGAAATGATAGATTGGTATGGGGTATGAATGGAATTTCATCAGTGTTATGTGAGTTAGCTGGGAAACTTTGGGTGAGTCATGTATGTAAAACTATTCAAACTACCAAGGAATTATATGATATCTAAGTGACAAATATAGTTATTTGAATACATACTATAATATATTTCACATTTAAAGACTTATTAATCATGATTAAAAATTTATACACGGTAATTATATTATTCAAACAAATATAATACTTCCCTAAAAAATTAAGAAATTATGAATTTGAATTTGGAGAACATTTAATCTTATTTTATTTTTTAATAGGAAAATATCAAATTTTAAATTAAAATATATAATGTGTTGAAAAAATATGTAATATCAAATTTTTTTAATCATCATGTTTTCATAACATTATATAACATTAATTAAAAATTATATGGATGTTAAATTATGTATATAAATTTGATTAGATATAGTATTATATGAAATTTTTAAAAGAAAATTCTAATATAAAAAAATAATATCTTAGAGAGTGTCATTCTTTGAAAAAAAACTGTTTTACCTTGGTAACTAATATTTACCTTTGAGAACAAAATTTTATGACTAAAGTGTAGTTGACAACATTAATCATTTCAATATTTCTATCTAAAAATATTCAAAACATATTATCTAATTAAATTTTTAAAACTTGTGAAACTTAGTTTTTATATAAATACAATAAATAATGACAATAAATATTTTCATATTAGAAAATTATTTTATACATTATTAATTATTTTTATTCATAATTCTTATAAATTACTAATCTAATTACTTTTAACAAGATTTTATAAACAACAATTTATTTTATAAAAAATATGTTTAATTTCATAAAATATATTATATAAAAATATTATTTTCAAAAAAAATACATTTCTAAGAAGAATGTAATTTTTTTCATCCAGTTATTGTAGTTGAATTTTATTAAATAATGATATTTTTTCTATATTTATTTTATAAATATGCATCCTCTATTTATACCAAAAAAAATAATGAATACATTATAATTTTAATATGATGTTCAATGAAAGTTTTTCTTTGCGGTTGTATTTAAAGAATGTTATTGACCACATTTGATTTTAATGGTCAATATAATTTTCAATCATTGGGTTTTACATTATCACCCCATAGATAAGTTTTTTCTTCGCAATTCTAATTATTACTTATGAAAATATATAATTATATATCAGTGATATTAATGGATTCATACATAATTTCAATAGAGATATTAACATTCCAAACATAATAAATATTTCATTTTTCCTAAGAATAGGATAATCCCTAATATTTTGATTTTCTCCAACCATATGATCCATGAGTTTATAATTATTCGGAATTATGATCCATATTATATAATTTAATTCTTAATTTATTTCACAATAATCATCAAATATATAGTATATCATAGGTGGATATGCAATATGATTTACTAATTCCATAAAATAGTTTTTACTCCATATAGTGAGAGAAAATAAAATTCATAAATTTCATTAAAATTATTAAAATGAAGAGAAATAATACTATAATCAGTAATGATCCCACAAACCAAGAATAATATTCATATAACATGAAGAAAATAATTATACCACAATGTCTATTTATTTTAATAGGGAATTTTTAGTAGAAAATTATATCCACAAATATATTTTGATGAATAAGTATGCATAGAAAAATATAATTATCCCAATCCACTTAAATTGAAGTCATTATATCTGATTTTCATAGTTCTCATGGTGTAGGAATTTTCATTTCCTTATTGGCATATTTATTCATTATATTAGTGAATTATTTTTCATAGTGCCAAAATAAATCATATTTAAATCATGTAAATTAATGTGGGTCCTTATAGAGAATTTTATTTTTATACATCATATTAACTACACACTTCCTTTTTACATGGTACCTTTTTTTCTAATTAAATCATATAACCTAAATCAAATGTCTTCCAGTTCCTTTTATAAATTCTCCAAGGCGTATCTTCCGAAAATGATTACAAAAAGGATGTTGGATGTTCTTTTTTCAACATATTAATCACATACACATTAATTAGTACATATCCTTCTCCAATTTTTTTATAAAATTAAATAAAATAATTTTTTTAATTAGGATTCATGATATATATTCTAGAATAGTGATAATATTTATCACTCTTGCTCTAATCCTATTTTGTTTCCCAGTAGGACAATATCTATATAATAAATTGTAACCATTATAAACATACTTCCTTTTGGATTCATCCATTACTAAAAACAAAAAGGATTTAATCAAATTAATTAATAATTAACCCCGTAATAGAGTGATTTATAGTTTCACAATACCTTTACACATATTAATACATGATTGTAAACATAAAAAACCATTTATCAAAAACAAATTATATTAAAGTCGTGTTACTACTGAAGACTAACTTCATATCAGATAGAAGTGAGACTGAAATAAAACCTTTTTATTTTTTTCTTCATAATTAAATCCAAAATATTTTCTAGATCCTAAAATTATATAGGAGAACTAGATTAATACATAGATCCAAATGAGTGAGTAAAAAATCCAGGTAAGGGGAAAAAAGACAAGGAAACATGAAATGTCTGTCAACGGTATAATATGAAATCATATAAGATAACAACCAAAGTAATAACCTGGGATCATAACATAATGTCTATTATATAATATGATCATGGAATAGTATGTAATTTCATAGTAACATAATTCCTGAAATAACAATAAGTCAAGACTAACCACTAAGACAACATCATATGGTGGAAGGAGTAACATAATAGATTATGTTCATTCTATAATAACTTAAATTAAGTCGCATTATGATAAAAAATTAATCAATGAGTATGTGGGATATATAATTATCAGTTCATACACCATATTCATATCATTAACCCATATGTGTTTTTCAATATATAGAAATAAATTATAAGGCATGAACATAAGAATAACCCTTGGAAATAAAATGGGTTGTATAATCCCGTCTCAGATCTTAATCCATAGTGGTTTTATAAAGAATTAATTTGATAAATGAATATAATGAATGTATTGCCCCATAAAATTGAGTAATAATAAAACAGGTATATATTTGAGAGATATATATACATAATTTAGAAACAATTCAATACATCAATGTTCATCATCCCTGATGAAAATTTATTTACAAGATTACAATGAATATTTCATGAGAAAAATACCCTTTTCAATTTGATATCACATATTTTAAATATAACAATTTCAAAAAAAATTATAGAAACAAATATATTTACATAGAACAATGTAAAAATTTCATGGATGGATCCAAGAGTTGTGTGGTCTTGATGGTGGGTAATTCTGTACAAGAGGTATAATGTAAAAGAAACATTCCTTTCATGAAATTGTTAAATTGTTCAAAAGTGACTCATTCCGAAAATGAATAAAATATTACATTAAAAATTGATCTAAAAAGATTTACATGGATAAAAATCACCATAAAAAGTCTTTTTGGAATGTTAAAAATATTCATGAAAATACTTTTTAATAAATTGTTATATGAATGAAAAAAGATTTTTGACTGAAGATATACATGTAGTCATCTTTCTTAAAAATATTCTATAAATAAATTTAATGAAGAAATTGTTGAAAATGGTAATATATCCTGATTATTTCAAGAATAAACTTAAGGTAATAAAATTATATGTTTTTGTAAGACAATGATATACTAAATTCTTTCAATCAATATTCAATAAAAAAAATCCCAATTAAAATGAGATTGTAACTTAAACATTTACATATTTTTTAACTTTTGAATCATAAAATCCCATGAAAACAGAATTAATTTTGACTAAAAACCAATTATTTATTTAATATTAATTATATAATATTTTAAGGGTAACATTATCACCATTAAAAATAAATTATGGTAAAATAATTAACTATGTCTTAAGGAATGTAGTTTTTAGGGAAAAAACATAGCTCGAGTCCAGAAATTGTATTGTATGCTTTTAATATCATTTTTAATAATTTTATATCTAATAATTATTATAATAAGTAATTTTTTAATATTAATACCTCATTATTAAAAAATTAATCTTATTTATTTTAATTTTATATTTAATTACTTAATCAGTTATGTCCATTTTAAGTGATTTGATAATTCTCTTTTCATAATTTCAAATCGTTATTAGTGTGTAGTTCATGGTGAAAAAATTCCTTGTTAAATAATCTAAATAAAAACAACAATGATATAATAATAAATTTTATACATAAATTTTACTTTTAAAACCAACCTTGAATTTTGGATATAAAAAATAAACCGTGTTGCAATCATGGAAATGATATACAGTATGTATGCATGAGTAACGTTTCTTTTTTTCAAAAAATTGATGGAAAGTAAGTAATTGTTATTTTATTTTCCTATAATAAAAAATATATCATAAATATAATGTTATTTACATAAAACCGTGTACATATAAATACTATGTCATTCAGAAATAAAATAATGAGTCACATCTCTTCATGAGGAAATATTCTATTGTACACATGAATTATGTTATAAATATACAATTTATGGTAATTTAAAAATTTATATGCTATTTTAATCTTTAATAAATATTAGTATTTCATAAATATCAAATATAAACATTAAATCCATCATCATTAATGGACATGTGAGGTGTTTTTTAGTCCTCCATATATAAAATCATTGGCTTTGATTCCTATTTGATGGAAGAGGAGATTGATGAATATTATGATATCAACATAATAATATCTTATTATATATTAGATACTATTTTTAATATTTTTATTGATAATACATAATATATTTTGTAATAAATAAAAATTGAAAAGTAGGTGCTCAGTGAAGATTATTACGTTATCTTAGCAGAACATCCTTTTGATCTCTTATTAAGGACACTAATGATGGTATTCTTGGAAGAAAAAAATCTCCATAATTTATATAGTTATTTTAGGGATATATTTCTTCATGGATTTTTTAAAAAATATCTTTATAAGATTGAAAAATTGAGTGTAGGGTTTCCCATTTATAATTAGAGGAGTGTAATTTTAGAAAATACCAAAAACTATTCAACAATGTGATGTAAAACTAAATAAAATTTCTTAAAATTCTGATAACTAAATTAGGAGAGAATATATATGTTTGAGACACGAATCAAAAAATAGTAAGTTACATTTTTTAATCAGGTTATCTGATTTACCTATACTGTTACCCACATTCACCATCTTAATTTTTTAACCACCATAACTATTTTTTACTATTTGTAATATTAATTATGATGAAAACATAATATGTAAATATTAAATAATATAAATTATGATGATTAAATATGTGGAATCCATTTTATCAAATTTATTTCATTGAAATTATATAATTTTACTGAATGTAAAATTAACTTGTGTGATGAAAAACATTTATTTGAAAAATTCATTTTTCTTGAAAAATATTATATTTTATTAAATGTGTGAATATAAATAATCAGAATATGAATTACAATTCACAAATATTGGTAAATAATTTAAAATTTTATTTTAAATAATTCCAAATTAGGCGTTATAATAATTGAAACATACCCAACATATTTGCAAGTTAAGTGATGCCATGAGAGGAATCTCTACTTGACCTCAAGAATTCCTACCTTTATGGTAGAGGCATATGACTAGTAGTGAGGGTATAATGGATAACATGGGGACACTATACCTTCTTTGTTTGAGTGATCCAAGGAAGCTAATATGAAATAAAGGAAGTAAGCAGCAATACACTATGAAAATCCATTGAAAATATTTCTCAAATTTTGGTACAGGACCTCAACCAAAAGTAAATGTGCTATGTAATTTAAATACATTGTAATCATTAAATAAAACCACAAAATAAGGAAACTGATTAATTCGAACAATGAGTTATTATTCAATGTCTAGCACCCCTACTCTGTGCACAACCCATTCCCAACTCATCCCTCTAGCTCAAGGCCTTGTCCCTTGTCCAAACCTATAACTAAGAACTCTTCATATGTACCTGATGGTAGCCCAAGTTGGGTGTGATTACAACTCATTAAGCCACCACCAAGGGTGTCTAAAATATATAGTGTCGTAATAGATATTGTATGAATGTACTAATTGAATCATAATATAAACTTAATAAAACCGGGTATCATTAATTAAAATTATTCACTTAAACTATTTAATTGTTTGTTCTATAGGATATGAAATTAATTTATTACAAAACATACTATGTTGTTTAACTACTATGCGTAAGGGAATAATCCATGTTCCCTATAAAAATAGGGTACCTATTTCAAAATCAATTACATAACACATAACATACAACCTCCATCTATAGAGTCTAATTTAATGAAATGGTTAGGGTCCCGAAGCCTCACTCTGACCGCCTAACCAATGCATTCTATGGGTGGTGTTTAGGGCCTCAGACTGACCCAACCCTTAAGAGGATCCTTAATATAAAATTACACACACCGCCAATAAACATTTACAAACTTTTCTAACCATTCATTATATACACCATTTCAATAAACCATAACCAAAAGATACACACATCATTCACTGTAGCAGGGCACTGTAGCAGTGGAGACACTGTAGCGGTGGAGGGACTGTAGCAGGTACTGTAGCGGCGGCGGTTACTGCCACAGTTATTGTAGTAGTACTGTTTACCGAGGGGTCCATTGGGCCAAAAAATGGGCTTTCAAGCCTTGTATTTAGGCCCCTTGGCCTTGGGAATTCGGGCTATGTAATGGGTCACCCTCTACCCAGTCTAAAAAGAGGTCATTGTTTTAAATAATAAAATTGAGGCTTCGGCCCCAACCATTCAAAAAAATACACACATCATTCACAACTAATAGTTCATTAAATTTATAAATCACCATAATTACATAGACCATTTCCACATTACATTTAATATAAGTTAACATACTTATATGTTTCAATTATAATCCATATGTCATTTAAAAAATTCACAATAATTCATTAATCCCATTTATAATGCTCTAATCAACCCCTTTTTCCTTTTATAAAACTAAATACAACTAAACTTGTTCTATTTCATAACCCAAATGAACATATCAACATATTTATCAAGGGTTATAATTTATTATATATCAATTATATGCTTAGCATTACCATTTTCCATGTTTAGGGAATGACACATCCCTTGTGTGGCCCAGTAATGGGTTTAATCAATCTAAACACATCCCATGGGGACTATGAGGGTTTCCTTCCAACATTAGTTAACCTATTTTCCAAATATTACAATTGAATAAAATTCAAAACAAGAAAAAACCCAACCAAAAACCACATATACATTAACCAAAATGAAAATAATGGTATATAACTTTATGAAAACCTACCTCAATTCCAAAGACAAATGCAAGCACTGCCCTAGCCTTTGAGTCAGATCCAAAAATCCTTTGATGATCCATCTTATGATACATTGAAAAAAGTGGGTTTTATGTATTTAGAAGAAGAAGAAAAAATCTACAATTCCTAATCCTTAACAAGGATCAAAGGGAAGCATTATACTTACCTATAGCTTCGATATTCACCTAATGAAACTCCAAACGTATTATAGATGAAGGAGATCGAATCTTTAGAAGGCTTGGAAATTTATCTTGGTAACTAGAGTCACTAGAGGGGAAATGAGAATGAAAATAAACAGTGAAATCATAAATTTTGAAGGGGTAAAAGGGTAAACCCCAACTTTAAATGACCTTCCTAGTTTTCGAAACCATGCACAAATTGTGTTTCATACACTGTCCGGTAGGGTCCAATCCATATATTTTCCTGGGGATCCGACACATTTTAAAAAACTACATGCAAGTCATCAAGAATGGATCTTCTTAAGCCCACTTGGTTTGGACATCCCCCATTCATCTTTTTACATAACCATGCACCCCTACCCTTAGATAGAATGGGTATGGCATACAGTTAACCCTAATTATGGGCCAACCATGCCACATGCATTTCATGGACATTGTTTCCCTTTCATACATGTCCTGACCTCCCAGAATACCCCCATACCTCCTCATACACCAAGTGACAATTTATTTAACAATTATTATAGAATTTAAACCATTATTTAAAGGAGAACGTGTTTCTTTATAATTCCATGATCTCAAAACCTATCAACTTAATAATGACTCAACCTAGAGTATCACTTCCCACGAATCATTGATCTTATCAGGTAAAATGGTTCAGACACTAGGCATGTATATCAGTCTCTCTCTACTATGATTCTTCATGAATATTAATGTGATTCCATAACACCTGAAACATATGAATAGTCTTTCCATAAAAAAACATTATCACTACAATCCAGAATATGAATAGGATTATCCTAAAAGGAGGCATTGTCCTCAAACTCGACATCATCAACCTCAATCACATGAGATAGTTCTGGTGATACTATTGAATCTATTGCACATTAAATCATTATGCATACCACCATACCACTGTAGAAGAGACAATCAGTAAGGGACCAGTCTGATCATCTCCACATTCTCAAATTGTCTCATGAACATGGATTCTAACTTACTATATTTCTGAATATGATAATGACCCAGTCTTGGGGACACCCAAAGAAACACTCCATCACCAAATATAAACTCAAGAGTTTGGCGATGCCAACACACATATGAATTATTCTTAATCTGAATCATAGACAACCATTTCTAAATAAACTAAATATCTTCTAATGTATCTTACATGAGACTCAGTCCCAAAAACTCTGATTCACCAACCTACATACAACACAAAGGCAATCTACATGGTCAATCAAAGAGCTCCTCATGTAGAGCCATCTGAATTGTTATATGCTATCTGTTTTTATAGTTGAACTAAAAAAGTTCCATGTTCTTCATTCATGATCCACCAAAATCTTGGACCCATTCACTCAACATGTCCTCTTGCAGCTAACTAGTATACTCTGACTACCTATCCATGTGCAGGTGTAAATATGTACTCAGTAAAACCATTGTATCATGTTCTTTCATTAACCTCATCCAGTAGTGTGATGTAAAACATGGAATATGTTCTGAACAAATCATTTGTGGCTTCCCATGAAACCATATTATATCCCTATCATAAATGTCACCCAACATATCCACAATGAATGTTTGTCAAATTGGTAAGTAATGTTCCACCTTGATTAACTGATTCAAAACTACCCATATAACATCATTATTGTCAGGCTTCCTTAGAAGATGCCCAAAAAAATCCATCATCATGTCATACTATTTTCATTCCAAAATGGGTAATTGATATAACAAACTACCTAGTAATAGATTATCTACCATTACCTACTGACATGTATAGAATTATGCCAAAAAACCTATAACTTCATTCTTCATTTATGTCCACCAATACTATCTATAAGTATCATGACACATTTTGGTCAAACTTAGATGAACCTCCCACCTCATGACTTGAAACACATGAATCACATCTTCTTGCATACATGAAAGCAAGAGTACATAGCCACAAACATAAAGGATCCCACACACACCAAATTTCTTGTTGGAATGTGGCTCCCTACTATAAAGACATCCATTTAAAGATAAACACTCTAGATCCCATACTGCCTTTCCTTATTTCTTTCCAAAATTATGTTATCAAATTTCAAGGATGTAAGTTTCATCTTCCCCTTCTCATCCTACTACTCTAAATAAATGTGACCAAACTATACCATCATCCCGCACTCAGAACTAGATTCCTGAACCCTCTAATTTTTATTCTTTTGACTCAAATCATCTAAAACACGATTTTCCTTTACCGATGTGTAATCTAGTTCTTAGAGAAAGAACTAGATGCATTGAACCCATCACTACTGCTAAAGATTCAAGTCACATAGGGAGAAAATATACATAAGTCTTTTATGATTGGTTTACATGGTAAATATCTCTCCCAAAAAGTAATGACACCAACACACTAATGCATAAACCTTAAAGACTAATTTAATATCAATAATGGGGTAATTTCATTCCTGAGTCATCAAATGCTGAGAAACATACACAACAAAATATTCATTCTAAATCAACACTTCCCCAAGACCTAGACCACATGCATCACAAAATATGTTATACCCCTTATTCATATTTAGTAGGAACAAAATTATTATAGTTTTCCTCCACTTATTTTACTATTTAAAAGCACTCTCACAAGATATAGACCAATTAGACTTGATTCCCTTCTTAGTTTGAACAGAAAACATTGCTGTTATGCGGGTTAGATCCTTGATAAACAATTGATGATAACCTAACCATCCTATAAATATTCAAACATCAAAAACATTCTTGGGACGCTCCCAATATACAATATCTAAAACTTTCACTCTGTCCACTAACGTACCATCCCTAGAGATGATGTGATCCAATAAATTCACATTATTGATCTACAAGCAACACCTAGATAGCTTGGAGTAGATATTATGCTATCTTAGTTTGCTCAATAAAATTTTAAGATGATTGTATTGACCATTATGAGTCTTTCAGTAAAAAATTATACCATAAAAAAATACAACTACAAACTAATCTAGTTATGGATGAAAGACACTATTTATTAGGTCCATAAACACTTTAGGTGCATTCTTATACCAAAAATACATCACTAAAAACTCATATAGAATATACCTTCTCCTAATAGAGGTGTGTGGTACATCATAAGTTCCAACTATCAACTAATTATACACTGATCTCATATCAATCTTGGAAAAAATTGAATCACATCCCATTTGGTTAAAAAGATCATAGATTTGAGGATATGGTTAAGTGTTATTAACATTAATTTGATTCAAATTACTATAATCAAAATAAAACCACACGGAAATTTCAACCTTTTTGGTAAATAAAATTAGAAATCCCCAAGGTGATGTACTCAGATGAATAATCCTCATGTTCTGTAGTTCCTCAAACTTTTTTTATGCTACCATAGTTCTTTTAGTTCCATTCTATATGGTAGAATAGAAACTGTTTTATCCTTGAAAAAAAATCTATTTTAAACTCAACACCACTCTCTGGTGAAATCCCTAATAAATCTTCAGAAAACTCATCCTAAACCTATTCCAACATAGGAGGAAATAAAAGTTTCTCTACTCCACTAACATGAAGCATAAGAAATGTTACATGGGTTGTGATTTCACCCAACTATAAAAAAACTGGCCCTACATGGTCGGCTTGGATATCCCATTCCTCGTGATGAACATAAGTATTATAATCAAAGGGCATTAAAATTTAACTTTTATTTCTATAAGTCAATATGGTCTATGAACAACCCCTTCCAATCCTTCCCATTTATTAGATCAAAACCAGTCATATGAAAAACAATCAATTTCTATAGAAAATAGTACCCACCAACCTCGTGAGCACACTCCATACAATGTTATATATTTTTTATCTCACCCCTTACGATGTATCACTTGACATCATACACATATAGGTTCCATTTCTAGGCCAAATCACTCAAAAACTAATAATATATAAAAGAATGTGATGTTCCAATATCAAATGAAGAACTAGAAATCCTGAAAGAAACATAAATTATACCTCAAACAGTTGATGGTCCAGCCTCACAACCTCCGGGTGTTGGATGAACTATGTGAAGATAACCTACGCCTCTACCCTACGCTCCAACAAAAATTCATGGTGCTTCACTACCCTACTAATAATAAAACTCACATATGAGTGTACTACATCCACCACCGTGACCTGTATAGATGGTGGAGCTCCAGTTTCCTGCATAATATGGGGAGACTAACCCCCTTCCAACAATCTACATCAGCTTGTATACATTATTTTCACCAATCTGATGAGGGTTCCAATAGAATCTCTAGATATTCACAACATTATGTAAGATCAACACTCAACAAGTGGTTGGGGACAATGAATGCGTATTACCACTAACATGTCATACTAATAGAAGAAAATTTGATCACTATCCTCTGTGGATAGTTCCCTTCTCTAACAAATCATTCTACCACGACCCATGGAGTAAAATCTAAAAGTGGATCTTCCTACCATCGAAAGATGCACCCCTGGATCTCCCAACTAGAATAGATAATCGACCACTAGTAGTATCCTTGAGATTCCCATATAAAATGAGGGCCTAATCTTCTACATCATCGACCCTATTTAAATGGTATATATTCACCTTGAACATATTCTTGTGTATAATTCCATTCCGTAAATATCTCTTTTTTTCTATATCATCCCCTTCAAACACAGGGATGAATCATTGAAATTCAGTGAAGCGTCCAACATAATCCATCACTCACATATACCCCTAGGTAAACCTCATAAACTCCACAACCTTCTCATATATCAAGTTCAACTTATAATAATGTTCATGAAAATATTCATGGAAATATTTTCATATCATACCATTAGACTACTAGTTCTAAACCAGAATATCCCACCACTACATTGCCAGACCCCGCAACATTTAATCCACCAACTTGATTCGATTCTCATGAAGTTTCTCTATGTGACCTTGAATTTTATTAATAGAAACTATCCAAAACTATACTTCATCACGTCTTCCCACTCTAAAAATAGTTCACGGGTGAAGGTGTTAAAACTCTCTAGTACAATTGACCATGCTCAGCACAACCCACCCTAGGACCCATACCATCTTCTACATAAAATGAGCTAAGTTTATATAGAAATTCTCAACTCCCATGTTACCCTGGTTAACTAGGTTTCCTTTATCCATTTCTAGAGTATTCTCAGTGACATCTACTTGTCTCAAAACCAACACACGACATGATGGTGTAATATTCCTATAATTCCAAGCATGCTCAGCAAAAAACATAACACAAGACATCCACAACTTTGAAAAATATGGATCATCACTATCCATAATAACACATTACACATAAACTCTACCAAAGGATGTCATCAATCCAATTTCACTACCTTTAACCACCTCTACCACGGTTCATGGTTGACATGGGGTAAACCAACAAACATAGCCACAAGTCCTTTATTGGACACCTTTTTTAAACCATTTTACCATTACAACATAAATATTTATCACATAGGAACCTTACCATTTTCTCAAATTACAACCACCAAATTTTAACCCTTTATTACACTCATCAAGCACCATTATTTAACCATATTTAAAATTATTACCATTTCCCCAATTTCATTTTATTTATTAAGAACCACATCATATAATTTTTAAACAAAATTGAAATGCATTTTCATCCTTCATGTATCACACATCATCCCCTTGTGTTCCTACCATGACAAATTCCAATTATATCCTTATGTGACTAAATTGATCCATCATTTAAAAACCTTCATCCATTTCCACCAAGAGGAAAATATAATAATATATTCAGATCACACAACAAGTTAATCACCCAATGGTGAAATAGAATCCAATTTGTAACAACACGCATCACGAACAACAATCCCACCATGGGAACATGGGTTTACACCTGTACATGGGTTAGATACCCCCAAGAAGGAACTCATTACCAAGGCCATGATAGATCCTAATATTTGGTATAACATTCCCAAATAGTACGTCAATAGAAAAGAACCTATATAATACCTCTTTAAAATATCTCCATCCCAGAGGCCACTAAACATGTTCCGCAAGTTGTGTTGACAAATGACCTCTGGTGCACCTCATCGTATGCTAGAGGATGCCAATAAGTATAGGGGTCTGATAGATCACATGAGAGACTATACCATATTTTTCATAGTAATACACATTAGATGACTTGAAATAAAGGGAGTAGTAATCAATAAAAAATAAACATGTATTACAATCTTTTTGTAAAATTAGGAACAATCCCACAACCAAGAGTAAACATACTATATAATTTCACTACCATATCAATTGTAATGAAACCTCCAATAAAAGAAAAATTAATAAAAACCAAAAAGAATTTTGACGCCAAGTCTATTCCCCACCACTTAGCACAAACCATGCCCATCTGAACCATCTAGCACAAATCCTTTTACCTTATCCTAACCTACAACCATGAAATCAACTCGGGTACCCAATGGATTCACTAGAATGGTGAGAGTACAAACCAGTAGGCCCACACAAATAGTGTGTACAAAATATCTAGTCCAAACATATAGTGTATTCATGTATGAAGGGAATCACAATATAAACAAAATATAAATTGGTGCCATTAATTAACATTATTCAATTAAACCATTTTTTTTTGATTATTGCATTGGATAGGAAGCTCATATATAACACAACATTTTATTTTTTTCTACTACTTTGAAAAAATTTACAAGTAAAGATTCATATCCAAAAGGGTATCCAATTCACAATAAATTACATCAGAATTACCTTATAGCCTTTGTCCATGTACTATCCTCCAATGCAATTATGAGGGGCCTAGAGCCTCAGTTTGTCTCCCTAACCCATGCATTCTATGGGTGGGATTTAGAGCCTCAGTCAAACCCAGCCCATGTTAATAACCTCAGTCCAATATCCCATAAAACACTAAAAAAATGTTCACATTTTTTAAAAACCATGCATTACAGAAACTATTTCAATAAACCATAACCAAGATATACACACATCATTCACAATTCATAGTTCATTAAATTCATAAATAATCATTATGCCTTATACCATTTACAGATTAAAATTTATATTCCATAACTCACAAACATGTTTCCATTACAAAACATAATTCATTTAACATATTCACAATAATTCATTAATCCCATTCAAAAAGCTCCCAAGAACCCCTTATTTTATGATAAAAATAGATATAACTACCCTTGTTCTATTTAATAACCCAATCAAACTTGAAAAATCATTTTTCTAGGTTTCTACTTTATTACATATCAGTTATATTCATAAAATAACCAAATTCCATGTTTGGGTAATGTAACACCCCGGGGTGGCCCTATAATGGGTTAAATCAATCTCAACACATCGTAAGGGAACCAGGAGTATTTCAATCAATCTGTTAGTCATACAATTTTAGAAATATTAAAAATGAATGAAATTCACAATAATAAAGTATACAAATAGCAACCAAATACACATAAAAGAAACATTAATACTGTGGGATATAATGTGTAGACCACCTACCTTGATCCTGAAGACAATCACACACCAAACACAAGCCTTTGAATTGATTCCAAACACCCATTGAAACTTCAACATATGATCTGTTAGAAAAATAAAGTTTTAGTGATTCTAAAGAAGTAGATAATGGTTAATAGATTTGTTTTAAACTTTCTTGGATCTTAAATCTACATCGAACGGTACCCTAAAATTTCGTTAAAACGAAGGAGATCGACCCTTAGTGAAATTTTCGATTTTGGTTCATCCCAAGGGTTGTTGGATGTGAAATGATATAGAAACTTAGGTGAAAACTCCTAAATACCTAATGTGTGAAAGGCTAAAATAAAAATATTAATGAGGTTTGTGGTTTGGCTATATTATTATTCTAACCAGGTGAAATCTGTGTAAAATCTTCTATCTAAGAGGGTTTCGGTCGCATTTTTTCCCTGGGGATCCCACGTGGTTCAACAAACTGTGTGCCAACCATCCAGAATGGCTCTATACAAGCCCACATGGTTTTGATATCTCCAATTGATAGTTTTATTTAACAATTATTCACTCCTCTTGGATATCATCATCTGGGTGCATGGTTACTCTGAAACCTTTTTCCAACATTGAAAGATGCACTAGATGTCCACTTTCCCCTTTCTTTCATGTTCTGAACCCCTATAACAACACAAGAGGTCCTTATACACCC
Organism: Viscum album; assembly: GCA_963277665.1. Taxonomy (NCBI): domain Eukaryota; kingdom Viridiplantae; phylum Streptophyta; class Magnoliopsida; order Santalales; family Viscaceae; genus Viscum; species Viscum album. The sequence continues at coordinate 1,944,672,147 of OY728119.1, read as the reverse complement.
AGTAAACACTTATTTTACTAAAATATGGAATTTAAAGAATAATTTAAACAAGTATGTACCTCTCTGGATATCTAGGGTGTTACATTAACAAATTAAAAGGGTTCAACATTATTCACTTTAAAACAATCTTTTTAACAGATACATTTTTAATCTTAAAATTGAAGTTATTATAAAATCCAATATAATGATTATTTTAATGTTAATAGTTTTATTATATTTAACTAAATAGTAATTTTCTTACATTTATATAAAATTATTTCAATAATGGGACTTTTAAATTAAATATTTTATCAAATAAAATAATCGTTTTACAAAAATCGGTATTTTGTAGTATTTGTTGGAAATTCATTATTTTCTAAAAAATATCAATGGTTCCCCCAAGGTAATGATATAAATGAATATTAAAAAAATTATTTTTATTTTATAAAATAAAATTGTCATATTTCGATATATAAGTTTTAATTTTTATCATAAAAGAAATAAAACTTTTTTAGGAAACATATTTTTTGGTAGTATAAAATATCATTATTAAAGTGGGGTGATGATTTTTTAATAATGATTAAATAAATTTATATATGGTATGGCATTTATATATATTTCAGAAATTATATGATGAAAATTATTCCAACCAATTTAATGGTTTTGTTATATTGGACACAATTAAATAATAATATTTTATAATTCTATCATGGAATGTTTAAACTCAATGTTGCATGTAAAAAATGATATTGAGCATTGTGTTATTTAAAAATATCATGGTGTTACCTTATTACATCTAAAATAAAGTTTTTGTTCCCAATATGATCATGTTCTATAAAACTAGAGTTTTAAAATTTATAAATTCCTTTTTGTAAAATCCAAATCATAAAAAGGGTTAATAAAACATACCCTTAATAGTGGGAAGGGGAAATATTAAGCTCCTCTAGAAAAAAAAAGATTGTATTTCTATCTTTGATAACATTGGTGGTTAGGTAAAAGAAATACTTGGACTAAAATCATTCAAAACTATAGATTGTGATAGAGATCATTGATCACATGGAATTAAATGATCATGAAAAAGTTATCAACCAGAAAACCATAAATCCTTGATTAATTAAAATATAGTTGCTTTATGAGATATGAGGTAATATGATAACATTTCTGTTTCAAAACCATTTTCCTATAGTGGGTAGACTTTTTGGAAATTAATTTAGTGAAAACCATAAAATATATTCACTTGATATATTTTAATTTCATAAGAAAATTTTCATCCATTCATTTCCCTTTGATAAATTTCAATTTATCCTCTAACTATAAGGAATAGAAACCCAATATAAAAAAACATTATTCTTGACGTACTAAAATTTCCTTCTAACAAATCCTAAGATCTATAAAAGTGTAAAAAGTTATCCTTCCTAACATTTTGAAAAATACAATTGTTAGAACACTGTAAGATAATTTTAAATATGAATATGAATATATTAATCTATAAATTTAATAAAAAAAAATCGATCTATTTACAAAGATCACTCAACTAATAAATAAAATAATATCCTAGTTAACATTAACAACCTCAAAATGAAATATTGTTTTAAACTAAAATTTTATCTTAATCCTTTAAAATTACATCTTCCAAAAAATAATATCATTATTTATTAATTAATCATTACATTAAACCAAAAGATATTATATATATCATACCCTAATAAATTGTTTCCCAAAATATCATTAATCACCAAAAACTCCTACAAATTTAAAACATTGGATCCCCAAATATAAATCCTAATATAACATAAAATTTTTACTCAAAATAATTTAACTAAAAAAATTGATTATATTAACTAGAACCTTACCTATGCCCGTAGTAATTTTTGCACCCTTATCTCCCATCTATTGTGAGTTCAAACTCTGTGGACTTTCTGGATACAATGAGTCCTATTCAGAATGTGGGTTTTCATTTTTCTAAAACTATATTAATATAATTACCATAAAAATAAACAATTTATAAAAAAAATACTCAAAATATTATTAATCATCAAATCCATTTTTATCAACTAAAGTTATCGAAACATAATATTTTTCCCACAAAATAAAATAATCTTAATTTACTATAATTATCCTAACATCATGAACATATAATAAATTTTCCATTCCAATATCATGTTTATTATATAAAATATCTCATTACCATTAATTTAACTTTTATAATTAATTATTACAAAACCACATATTAATGAAAATCCTAAAATAAAATCTATTTTAGAAAAAACCATGAAATTGTCATGATTCTCATAAAAAGAATACCATTAATAAAAAAACATCAATAACATGACTCTCAATTTCCAGCCCCTAAACACATCAATAATTACACTTAAATAATTTCATAACATTAGTCCTTAGTAAATAATCCACTTATTCGTTCATTGACTCAAATAATGACTATGTTCCCCACATCAAGGACATTGAACTGTTAGTGATTCCATATATTGAAATTTGTTTCCATGTTTATTCTCAACCATAATCATATTTATTAATTAGATATTATTTTCTTTGTTTCATAATTTTCCACACATAAATCATCTTATAGTTACTTTATGGAATTTTCCATGGTTACACTTCCCACATTTTTAACATAGAGGAAATTGAATGTCATTGTATTTATCATCTTTAACACCTGAACATCCATCAGATCACATACTTCTATTATTTTATGTTTTTGGAAATTAACCTATGTTTTACTTGTTTTTCAAAATTTTACCTAGGCCATTTTTCATGAAAAAAATATTCTTAACTTCAATTATGATTAGTAATGGAATCTTCTATAGAAACCCATTGTATTTACCCTCACAATTATTATTTTCATGATTTCTCATATTTCCTATGATTACTTAAAGAAGAAAAACAAGATCATAATACATTAACTAGTAAAAATATAAAAAATAAATAAATACTAATGGGATTAATAACTCATCAATGATAATTATATCAATAATTATGAGTCTCTATGTTATAATTTATGGTATCCAGGATAGTGTTTCTTATTTGTTTTTCTAACCAGGAAATTTGTTCATGTCCTTCATAATGGTTCATGCATATTTTTTGAGTTTCCAAAGAATATCCCCAAGGAGTGTCAATGTAGGTGTGTAGATGGACCAATTTTCATGCACATGGTGATAATATTGTCTAGATCAATGAAGCCTTTTGGAGTTATTACCCATAGTTACAACTTTTCTAGAAACATATCTACTTTTTGTATCAAGATATGTTTTTTATTTCTCAAATCCCACATTCCCTATCCATATTCAAAATTCTATGATATATCCTTATTCATAAACATATCTTTCGACTTATCTATAGGGTTATTATTGAAGTTATCTCATATTAGTTTTCAATGGATAAATAAGACATGGTTATAATACCTACTATAGGAAACCATTACTTTTAGATATATTAATACATGATTTTTAATATTAACATTTATTAGTTACAACCCAGTGATCAAGAGGTTTAGTTACTTTGGAAGACTAGGTCCATTGTATTTTAATGTTAGATTAAAATAAAATATCATTATTTTTTCTCAGTAATGAGATCCTAAATCCTTTTATGCTCATAAAAAATTATGTTATAGCAATGGAAATATATAGACTGAATAGGGTGAGATTAAAAGTCTTGTAGGGAATAAACATTGTAAGGAAACATAACTTGTGATCCAAAGGTATAACTTAATATCATAAAATATAAGGCTCAAGAGTTATAAAATTGAATCATAACATATATAAAATTATATAATAAGATCATTTAATTATAGGGAATGAGGTAGAAACATAAAACATTACATAAACATAATTTAGTGATAACTATTAAGAAAGCATCACAAGGTGGAAAAATTCACCAAGTGGATTTGGTTCACTCCCAAATCTCATACATGATGTGTCATGAGACTATAACATTAATTAATGAATTGGAAGGATGTATAAATTCAAGAACAACCATTATATTCATTTCATTTAAATCAATATGGGTTCCACATAAGGAAATCTATAATAAGTTATGATCATAGTAAATACCCATAGAAAGAGAATGGGTTTCAAAAACATGCCTCGTATAGTAATCAAAATATGTTTCATGAATTTGAGAAATGAACATAAGCAACATATTAAACCATAAAATTATGTGACAAAAATATTGGTTTTTATGTGAGATACATATAAATATAATATTAAATCAATAAATAACAACAAATGTTATAGTGAATGATGAAAATTCATTTTAAATAAATCATGGAATACTTCTTGATAAAAATAACCTTTTCCCATTAAAAGCACATCTTCGATATCTAAAAATTTGAAAAAAATACTTTTGAAAAAAGAAAATCATTCAAAATAACCAAGTAAACATATAATGGAATCTTCCAATAGATTTTTTCATGATGTATTGAAATTATTTTCATGCATTATAAGTAAAAAAGAAAGGTTCCATTGACACTATGATAAAAATGTTAAAAACCGCCTCATTAGAAAAATAAAATCACCATTCCTTTCATATTATTTAATAAAAATTTTACCATTGAACAAAATTTATTCAATTAATATTTTTTTCTATTTAAAAAAATTATTCAAAATATTTTTTTTGAAAATATGGATTTGGTAGAAAAAATATTTTCAACCAGAGAGAGAAATAAATCCATTTTCATAAAAATATTATCAAAATTTTTAAGTACCCAAGAGATTAAATGGTAATATTACATAAAAATATCATGAATAAAATAATGAGATGAAAATTTAGTGTTATTTTTATAAAATGATCAAATAATTTCTAACAATGTATATTCAATCATAAAAAATGATGATTAAAATGAGAATGAAACATAAAACCTTCCTACTTGGGTGTCTTTTTAATCCTAACATTCCATGAATAATGTGGATATATTTTAACATAAAATACCATTATATATGTTTATTTGATGATATAATATGTACATAGACATTTTATACACCATTAAAATGAAATTATGTCCCTAGAAGAACATGTGTCTCAAATGAGAAGGTTTTGAGACGAAACCCTGACCTCAATTCAAGAATTTATCATTTATATATTTTATCTCATTCATAATAAACATTTTTGAATTATGATTTTATTAATAAACATTTATTGGTTTAATAAATTATTCATTAACCTTTTACTTCATTAATTTTAATGAAATATTTATTTACGCAATCTCTTATGCCCATATCAGTTGTTTTGAGGAATCTCAGTTCATAATTTCAAAACTACATTAGTGTGTATGTAAAGTTCAAAGGGGTATTTATTATATTATCTCCAAAATAATAATAATTAAATAATTATTTTTTTTGAAACAATAATAATATAAAAAATCATTAAAATTTTTTTCATTAATTATCTATGTTATAATCCTGGTGATGGTTGATGATATGTAAGCATGAGTAATGTTTCCATTTAATAAAAATTATAATGTAAAGAAGTTAAGTGTTATTTTATATTTATATAATTTCATTAATATATTAAATATTATATTATTATTTTTCAATAGACAAACATATACTCTCAATGAGATGTGGTAATAAAATAGGAATCATATCCCCTCCTGATGTGGTAGTATTCCATACATACAATTGATGTTATCATTTTTCAATGGACTATTAGGTAAGAAGTTATATGATTTGTTAGTTTTTCTATAATGATAAATATTTCATTAATATCCTTTATAATGATTAATTACATCACATTAAATAGTTATGTGATGTGTTTATTGAAAACAAATTGCATCAGTTTGTGAGGAGATACCATTATACAGACAATCGACTTTTTCATTTCACATTTGATGGTGTTGGTGAAAAAATCAGAAGGGAGAAGGATAAAAAGAATGTATTTAAAGCTACCTCGCGAAGTCCTTTCGTGGAGTGCCATGGCCCCATGCCCATCATGAAGTAAAGAGGCAGGAGGCTCCATGAGCCGATTTGACGTTCGTAGGCCCGCCACGAAGCAAGGAGGCGGGATGCTTTGTGAGCTGATTTGATGTTCATGAGCCCACCACGAAGCAAGGAGGTGGGATGATCAACGAGAAGATTTGATGTTCGCGAGCCTACCGTGAAGAAAGGAGGAGGGATGCTCTGTGATCCGATTTGACCTTCACGAGCCCACTGCGAGGCAAGGAGGTGGGATCCTCCGCAAGCCGATTTGACATTCGTGTGCCCGCCGTGGAGTGGAATCTATCTTCACATCGAGCGATCTCTATTTCAAGGAACCTCTTGACTATAAATACCGGCCTCCCCCAATCCCAAAGGATGGATCATCTGACCTTTAACCTTATTATCTCTCAAAACATGATGCACTTTCTGCTCTGTGAACCATGAGCTACTCATCGTACTTTTGCTCTGCGAAGTGCCTCCCCTTTCCCTGTTTTCACCCCCTTTTTTGAGATGGATGCCTTTCACGATGCCCACAGACCATCTCAAAGGAAGGATATCCTCATGGGGACTTGGGTCATCACAGAGAATTTTTTCTTCGCGAAGCCCCACCCAGGAACATGTGGCTCAAATTCTAAGGTAGAGTCACTGTGCTTTGCAATGAACATTGCTTCATAGGACCTTGTGTCACGAGGCACCCATGCTTTGTAGGGACTCGCTTTGTGAATGACCTTCCACTTCATGAAGTAAATCTTGTATGCAACTATGCCCTATTCCTAGGCTAGGCCTCTTCACTTCGCGAATCCTGCACCATCACGAAGTCCTTCCATTGCATGGATCACCATTGCTCTATGAGGCCTCTACTCATAAACCACTTTTCTATGAAACTCCCTCTCCCGTGAAACCTCCTAGGATCGCATAAAGAAACATCAAAGTCCCATGGGTGACATTTCACAAGGTGTTGCCTTTCCTCATTATTCTTCTCATAGGCATGCTAACGGCTCTTGATTTTTCGCATAGCCACACTAACATGGTCCCCCAATGGGATCACCTCACGACACCCCCTACCATGGAATTTCTAGTGCATTCCCTTCACCAAGGTGTAGAGGGTACCAGTTATGTATGTCATAGGGGTGTAGAGTAAACCCAACGTATATGAGCTGCAGGACGTTAAACTGCCAAGAACCATTATCCTCAGCACATGGCATTAAACTGTGACTTCCCCCCATGAATCCTACGCGGGTAAAGGAAAACCACCATGGTGTAAGCCCCTATCTTTCAATGCATGAGGCAGCATATTTGTTCCACCTTTCTTCTATGCCAAATCCCTCTCCAGCTGGGATTTCTCTTCACTGGGCCTCCATCATGGAGTAAGTCCCAACCTTTTCATGCTGTTAACCATGCATAAGGCCCGGTTTCCTCTTCAGGTTGTGATCAAATATAAGCCCCACTCATTTTCCCATGGATGCACCTGTCGAGACGTGATCATCAGGTCTTTATTGTATCTTGTTTCTCACACTAAGCATGACTCACGTGGGCTAAGAGCAAGCACTGAGCATGACATCCTCTCTGGGTAGCCTAGAGTGTAAGCCCCACAACACGTTAACTATGAGGTCTTTGGACCTTGATAAGGCAAGGTATGTAAGAATCCTCCACGAGGTTCATGCCCACCATCCATTGGTTACATTAACCCACTTCACGTCGGTTCACCAAACCTTGGGCTACCTCAGAGCGTAAACCCAAAATGCCCAAATAACCAAAACTATGAGGTCTTTGATCCTTTCCAAGGCAAGGTACATAGGAAGCCTCAATGAGGTTCAATCCCACCACACATTGGTCCCGGCCACCTTCACGTCGGTGCTCTAAACTCTCTTTGGAACTATGAGGTCTTTGATCCTTGCCAAGCTGAGGTACGTAGGAAGCCTCCAAGAGGTTCAAGCCCAACACTCGGTCGCTCCGACCACCATCATGTCGGGTCGCCCCTGTCTTGCATGACGTTAAACTTTGGACCCCAATCAGCGCTAAGCCATTGATACCCTAGTTAGCGGTAATCCATTGCACACCAATCCCATCCTGAACTACGAGTCCTATGATCCTTTCCAAGGAAAGGTACGTAGGAAGCCTCCTTGAGGTTGAATCCCACCATCCACAGGTCATCCCAACCATCTTCACGTCAGTTCCCACCACCTGAACTACAGGGTATTTGAGATTTTACAAGGAATGTTTCATAGGAAGCATCCACAAGGTTCAAGTCCCACCATCTATCTGGGCCCCAGGTCCACATTCACCTCAGTTCGACCCCATCCAGCAGTAATCCATTGTGACCTCAATCAGCGGCAAGCCGTTGCGACCCCATCTAGTGATAAGCAAGTGAAAACCAAAATCAGTGGTAACCCATCATCAGATGAACAACATGGACCTTGATTCCCTACCATGGGGATATGTATAAATCCTCTTTGAGGCTCAATCCCAAAACCAACATCATCCTCATGACGATTCCATCCCATTAACAATCCACTTCATTCAACCCCTCCATCATCCATCCTAATTCTTATCCAGGCCACCATATCCTAGTGAAATAATTCCATCTCATTCCCCATTCCCTTCAACAGTAACTACGAAGTCAATCACACATTGGCCCTAACATCAGTGATCCCTCCAGGGGTTACACCCATCTGATCCACTCTAATCAGTGTTATGATCAGTCTAATCCATCTCCGCTGGATGTTAATATTCTAGCATACCCTATGTTAAACATGAGAAGTTGAGGAAAACTGAAAAAACATGCCTATGGAATATAATTCCTCGCATTTTACATGAGATTCCTCTGGCTTCCGCGCATTTTAGAATCCCTATAATAAGGGGAAGAAACCCAGACACGGCAGTATCACAGTGCCCAGACACGCCAATGATGTGTAACGTGACTACACCCCTAACTGAAGGTTGCTACCTAGACTGAACCCTTGGGAATGTCCTTACATAAGCAAAGTAATTAACTGGTGTCCATGAAGATATGGACCTGGTAAGTGTTTCATGAACAATGTCTAAAATCTATAAGGGATTCCCATACTAGGTGACGAGTTTCAAGAAGGAATCCAAGGAAGGAAGAACTAACATCCCATCAACCCATTATGATCAAGTTGAAAATATCCCCGAACAAGGAGTGGATGCCGCCCGCCTTCGGAAAGAGGGCATGTGGGGCAACAGATAAAATCGTCATCTCCACAAACGAGATGGGGGCGCGCACCTCGGTGAAATCATCAAAAAATAGATGGAAGAGGATATGGTTGGAAATTATTACATAATAATATTAAAAAGAAATTATATATTAGATACGGGTGTTATTTTATTTAAATTATAAATACATAATTTAAAGTTTAAAATGAAGAAGTGAAAAATAAAGAGCATAGTGAAAACAATTACCTTTGCTTAAAATGATGTCATTTGGATCTATTATTATTGACCCTAAGGGTTCTATTTACGAGAAGATAATAATTACTAAAATGTGTGAAATTATTTTTGGGATATATTATATCAGTTATCAGCCAATAAAAATGTCTTCATAGGTGTGAAAAACTGTGTGGATTGGGTGAGATATAATAATTGAGGATGAGTGGCATTTTTGTATGTACCCAAAACTATTAAATAATGGGAAGTCACAGTAAATCCATGTACCTCCAAAATTGAAAAATAATTTTTTTAGGATATATAATTCCAATAAAAACATAAAATAATAAAAATTAACATCATTTAAGAATACATACCTCTTTTCCTCTAAGGTTACACACTTATACCATTTCAAATGTTTCACAATGGTAATAAATTTTTTAATGTCTTTTCAATTCATTGTGAATTATAATTAATTTTGAATTATTATATAACATAATTTATGACAATTAAAATTACGGAATAAATTTTATCACATTAAATTATTATTATTTTCATAATTTAATTTAAAAAATATTTAATAGTATGATGAAAAGCGGTGTTATGGAAAATTTATTTTTCAATGAAAAGATGATTTTATATTAACTATGTGAATAAAAATAATCATTATATGAATATAAATTAAATATATATATAAATATAATCAATACATTTTTTTAAATAAATCATTATTATCAATTATTTTAATTAATAAAAATGGATAACATTATGCACTTTTAAATACATTTCAGAAAAAATGCATATTAAGCTTAAACATTAGGATTTAATTAAATTCAGGATAAAGGTGAATTAAATTTATATCATTGCAATATAGAAAACTAATTAATAAATTTTTTAATTTTATCATAAATTAACTGGATTATATGTTATTTAAAATAATTACTTTTTTAAAATAAATTACTGCTTTATTAATACAGTTATTTTTAATTATTCCCCGAATAATCAATATTTTCCAAAAAATAACAAAATTTAACCAAACTTTAACATAAATATGATGATTTATAAAATCATTTTATGAATTAAAATATCTATAATTTCAATAAATTTGTTATATTTTTTCCCAAAAAATGAAAAAATATTTTTTTTAAGGAAACTTATTTTTTCAGAATAAAATATATTTTTTTAAGATTACATCTTATTTATTAAGAAAATTTAAATAAAATTAAATTTTTAAAAAGATTTATTTATATTTTATAAATTAGTTAATATTATTTATACCCACTAATTTATTGGATAGTTTATATCTGTCATATTTAAATAATAATATTTTTTTTATATCATGGTTTGTTAAACTCAGGTTTGCATGTTGAATATGGTATTGAGCATAACGTTGTTTTAAAATATCAAGGTTTTACACTATTTAAAGATAATTACATTAAAAAATCAACCTCATAATTTTTTATTCTTCAAAACTATTATTTATTATTTTAATTAAACCTAATTCACTCTTTAATAAATCAATGTTTCTCTATGTTGGATTCTCTCTAATTCATTAACCTAATTCAATTGCATAATAAATACATCATAATGGATTTTAAAGAGATTCTGATTAACCAAAGCATATCCCGCCATGACTTTTTATATTAGTTTATAGTCATAGTCCTACTAATTGGGAACTCGAGTGATGATTGAATTAGTTCTCAACTAACCATTATTAGGGTGATTAACCCTAGGTGAATCTATGTCACATGTACATAAAAACATATTCGTATCTAAAATGCGATGATTTTTTTATAAACACATAATACCCACATTATTAAAATATGAGCTTGTTATATTATATATATTCATATCTCTTTGACTAATACATAATTCTTTTCACAACAATTCTCTTATCCAACTCTATAAACAACTTGAATCATTCAATATACCATTTACAAAACATAAAGGGCTATATATATCATTGAAATAATTATTATTCATATCTTATCAAAACATAATTATATTTATAACTCTTAAACCATCCTTTAATGATGGAATCCTAATGTTAGATATTATATAAATCCTCATTTTATACAAGATGATGTTCCTTGGAACCACATTCGCATATCAGGTGCTCACGAACTGTTTAACACCCCAAGCTTCTATGGTACGCTTCTCTTTCAATAATGCAATAGCTTTCATTGTACGCAAGTTCGAGATCCTAACACACCACGAGTAATCAAAGTAGCCATTATGAATAGTAATAACCATTTTTGAAATTATATAAATTTTATATTTCTAAATGGACTTCATTTTTTTATTCAGAATATAGAAATTATCGTAAGTTGAATCTTTTATAATTTTCTGAGAACTTCCAATTTTCTATGAATCGAAAAAATACTTAAAAATAACTTCTAGAATAAAAAATATTTATAGCGATAAATTATAATATTGGGTGGTTTAAAAGTATAGTTAGTATATATTTTTACCACTTTATCCAATGGTTTTCATGATAATTTATTTCACTTTGAAATTGGATAAAAAAAATTGTCAATCTTTTGATATATATTGTTTCTTAAAAACACGATATTTGTTGTGACAATGGGAATTAGTTATTAAATTAATTAATTAAAATTATATGTTTTGAATTTTTTAAAATAGAAATCATTTTTTAATTAGTAATATCAAATATATCTTAGAGTTAATTTTTGGTATTGTTCTGAGAAACATCAATTTTTAATAAATAGTGAAACCACTAAGTGGTAGTTAAAAACTAATTTTTTGTTCAAATGCAATTTTACAACCTGTGTGATTTGAATTTCAAAAATCTGGCATACATCATTATCATTAGTAAGTAAAATGTGGTTCAATCGTTTTAAAATAATTTTTGGTGAATAGTAACTTTTAAGATCTATTAATCACGATTAAAGATAATTAGTGTAATTTAAGGTAAATATAATGTTATAATAATTTGAAATTACCTTTACACTTGTCCTACCCTTATTTGATGAGTTATGGATGACCAGGAAAATCCATGGGTCAACTTGGGGACCCCATTTATCCACTTGGGTACGAAAATTACATTAATAACTTTTTATTTAATGTAAAAAGAAATTGTCACAAACATGTGTTGTTTTACTAAAACAATTATTACATGGGTTAATATAAGTTAAATTTTCGACTATAAATATTAATTGGAAAGATAAAACGATTTCCTACCTCATTGTAATTTTTTATAATATTTAGGCATTAAATAAATAATTTTATTTATGACACCATGATGATGTAGCGATTACCTCATTAATGAACAATTTAAATAAAATGAAAAGATAAGGTAAAATTGAAGACTTACACTTGTATAAAACCTATTGGATTGGTATATTTCGAACCCTTATCACCTTATCCTAGAAATATATCATTGTGGGACCTTTAAAATCTAAAAATCATTTCCTAATAAAGTAACATTTCATGACTTTCCAAAAGTGCCCCTCCTCTCCCCTTATAAAAGGGCCCCACCTCTACCACCTTATTCACACCTTCAAAGCCATTTGGCTCGTCAAACCTCTTCCCAAATACTCTCTCAACTTCCCTATATTTCTCCAAGAAGCCTCACTTTGGGTAGAATTCATCCCAAGGAAGCCTTTTGCTCAAATCAAAAAGAGTTACCTGATTTTAAGGTAATGTATTATCTTATGTTCTTTTGTTTTAATTTTCTTCTCCAACACCGTAAAATCTTTTTATTCGATTACATTGTAACAATAATTGTATCTTAAATATACTAGGATGTTTTTATGAGAATTATTTGATTTACACTTACACACACCATCATCTAATGGTTAAAGAACATACTGTTTCTGTGGGTGGCGAATTACTGCCTCACGAAACGATGATTATTCAGTCTTCTTTTAACACCTCTCATGGTGGACATTATGATGAAACTATTTTTATATATGATATATATTATGTTTATTTTTTCCTTATGATTCTGTATTTTTCATTTATGGAATACCTTTATGATTTCCCTTATGGGTAAACACGATAATTTAATTTTAGGAAGTGCGGACTACCTCCCCCTCAAAGTGATTTGAATCATTAATGCCATATGTGGGTTCTATAAAGGATGGAGTAAATGATATTATATATGACATTATACTGCAATTATAATAAACCTTTATATAATTATGATTTCATTCCATTAAATATGAAGTAATAAATGAAATTAGCATTCATGCGTACGTACGGCTTACCGTCTCCATGAATGGTGCATTTCATTTTTTACCTCTAAATGTTATGTAATATTATAAATGCATGTATATACTCGATATATATGATATATATGATATCTACATCAAGAATATAATTCTGGATACAATGGATATTTTATCACGTGAACAACATGTAATTATAAGAAGATTATTTTTGACTCAAGTACCAAAGATCGACAAAACGACCATTATTAACTTAAATAATTACATAATGTTCAAAACATTGTAATAAATGATATAAAAGGAATAATGTACTTGAAAAAGGTTCCAAATAAATTATAAATTTAATCTAGTTTATTATTCAGGAGATTAAATAATGATCGAGTCAAGTTGGACACGAGGTAAGGGATTTCATCTCCATCTTCTTTAATGGAGGAATATTTTGTTTTAATACAAGACTTTATTTTATACGGTGTATAAAATCCTTTGACTTTTATGTTTATTCAAATTTAATCTTTTTATATGAATCCTTTTACTAAATGACAAAAAGGAATGATTTTTTTCATGCGTATGCGGTGATAATTACTTCTCCACTGCCAGGACCATTATTTGAGTTTCAGCTTCCTCTACAAGCCATAATTTTTTTAAAATGAAAAATAAATACAACGTTTTACTTTTCTTTTATTTTGGTATTGAAAATGGTTTTATCATATCAATGTGTTGTGTTGATACTTGTGATTAAAATGTTGAAATGTTATGTTTCCATTGTACATGTTTTTTGTGATACGATTTTGTTATGGTTTATGATATGTTTAAACATTTTCATATAAAGAATTGATTGGACATAGTATGTGATGGGTTGAGCCTGCTATAGCTTCTCGATTTTCAGTAGGTCTCATGAGACAAACAAGTGTCTTGGCACAACGCCTTGACAAAATATTATTTGTAGTCTTGGGACAAGGCCTTGACTATGTGGTTATAATAGTATGTAATTATTTATTCCATCATTATGAAAGTGGTTGTTGATATTGAATGTGATTAATCGACTAGTTTAATATCCATGTGAATATGTAAATGGAATTACTTCATTTTATTTTTGCCATATTATGCTGACGTTTAAGTTTAAAAGGATTTTGTTTTAGTTATACATTGCCTTAAATGTTTACGTTTATTTATGGAGGTTTCTGTTATATTTTTATCCTTACTGAGAATCTAAGCTCACCCCTTTCAATGTTTTATTTTCCCAGGATGTGAAGAAATACTTTATAACTGACCTACAGGGATAGTCTGAAGGGTATATGAGTGTGGACTATGGAGACTATGTTATTGTAGTTTTTCACTTTATAATGTAATGTAACATTTTAGAATGTATCTAGTGTTTCCAAGGCTACTAAACTAATCGGTCTTTCGAGACTTGATCTTTTGTGATCATACCAATGTTACATAATAATTTACCAACTCTGGATAACTAGGGCAGCGGTGTTACAGTTGGAATCAGAGGCAGTTTAGTACTATCCTTGGAATCTTGATTTAGAAGAACTCTGATTAGAGAACATAGCCTTATGATAGACCTTGAGGATTAGTATAGAAGAACATCCTAAAATTTTGGTAAAGTATAGATTTTGTGTATTTTCCGAGCAATACATCCCTGTCTGGATATGAGCCGGTAGAGGCGGCTCTGGCATAGATGTACCTTGGGGTAAAACCCGAAAACACCGCTATGAGCTATACTCGAACACGAATTGGTGCATGACAACGGGCCTTGCTACAATCTTGGTTACGACACTACTGGGAAATATGCTTTGGATAATTCTAATTTTTTTACAAACCATTATGAGTGGTTTATCAGTATATACTTCCTCAAAGAAAACTTATTTATGATTATGGATTATATCCATGAACTGTTCAATTTATTTTAAGTGTTTTTCAAGTATGTAATTATGAATTTTTATTCATAAACATATCCTATTTATGCCATTGTTTGGAAATGGTGCCTAGTTGAAGGAATGTAAACCATATCTATGAACTCCCTCCATGTAGGGATTTCCCTCCTGCTCAAGATAATTATAGAGGAGCTGGTGATGCAACTGGTGCTGATCAGCTAATCACCATACTCGGACAACTTACTCATGTTAAGAATAATAACCTTACTCATATGGAGCACCCTGATCCGCAATGTGGAGGATCAATGTTAGAACACTTCATAAGGAAACAAACACCAATATTAAATTGGAGTACACATTCCTTAGTTGCTGAGAAATGGATAATTTCCTTAGAGAAAATATTACATGCCTTGGGGAGTAGTGAAAGGGAAAAGGTTATCCTGTCAGTTTACCGCCTCACTGGAGATGCTGAGAATGGTGGTTATTATTTCCAAATACAATGAAAGATGAATAAGTATCATGTATGGAATGGAGAGAGTTCAAAGAGCTTTTCCTTTAAAAATAATTTCCTCATAACCATCGACTGGATATGGAAAGGAAATTTCTAAGTCTAAGGCAAAAGGATGATGAGAATGTCGCAAAGTATGAGGCTAACTTTACAAGGTTATCAAGGCATGCTGCAGATTATATACGTAACCCATGAAGTATGATTTATTGTTTCTTTGATGGGTTAAAACCATTTCTCCATAGAGCTTTAGTATAACAATCTTTCTCAACATATGAAGATATAGTATCATGTTCTATCAAGACAAAAAATGAATTCTCTAAATCTTATGACAATAAAGTAAAGCAAGAGAAGAAGAGAACAGTTGAACAAGAGATAGATAAAGGGAAAAAGGGAAAGAATGATTTTCTATTATGCGATAATTTTTAGAAGAATCATCCTGGTACTTGCCTAAAAGGAATGAGAGTTTGTTATAAATCTGGAGAAAAGTTCACGAAGCTCGTGATTGTATGAAAAAGAAAGCGGCTATCAATGTCGAATGCTACAATTTTTGAGAAATGGTCCATTATGAAAATGAATTTCCTAAGAATCAGGGAATTCTACCTCAGAAAAGGCCAAGGGATCATGTCCTATAATATATTGTTACTACAAATGAAGTTGAATAATTATTGTATTTCCATTTTTGGACTCAAGAACTATATTAGGGTTATAAGAATAATGTGAAATATATAAATGGATTTTACTAAAATACTTGTTGTTTTCATTAAGGTTTTAATATGATGAAGGTAATCATATTTTTAGTATGTGACAATAAGAGAAACATTACTTTATTTGGGGAATCTGATGTTACAATTGATTTTGGAATTTAGAGACCCTTTAGGGAAATTCTGGATATAGGTATTTTGGATAACTATAAAGGTTGAAATGGATTATGTTGAACTTTGTATAGTATTGTTATGGTTAGAACATTTCTAAAGATTATTTTTGGAATATTATAATACTATAGTTTTAGGAAAAGGACAACCTGCGGGTCGAGGGATAACCCGTCGCGTCTCACAGAGCTGTAGGAATCGAACCCACAACCATAGTACGATAGGCCTTTGTTACATACCACTAGGCTATAGGATGTCCCTGGTTATTAGAAAATACTTTTCTTCATGGTATGTGTTAATATTTGGAACCTTATATGATTAGGATAAATATAATATTTATGAGTTCTATTATCTTTTTCACTGAAAGATGAGTTGGTGGTATAAATTAGTTGAAGGATGAATTTCTACTTGTCATGTATATATATATATATATATTATTTTATGTAGAAATTAATTCTTAAACTTCATAGAATGGATATTAAAAAAAGTTTTATCCTAATATCTTATGTTTTATTGAACTGATGATAGTTTAAATCACCGTAGATTGAAATTTTTGATGCCCTCAATTTTACACTTGTTTTCTTATTGATGACCTCAATCACTCCTGAAAAATATTTACGTTTTTCCTCCAATTATGTGTCTCTAATTTCCACCAATGTTCTTCTAATTGAGATTATAATTTGGTGGTGAATTTTACATTTCCCTTTCCTTCTTATTAAGACTAAATTTTATTAACCTTATTTTCGATGTGGGTTTTCCACAATGGTATTTTCTACTTTCATCCTTTTATTTTCGAAGAAAAATTTCTAATTATGAGGATGCAATTTATTGACGAAGGGTATAATTTGACACCCCAAGCTTCCATGGTACGCTTCTCATTCAATAATGAAATAGCTTGCATTGTACGCAAGTTCGAGATCCTAACACACCGCGACCAATCAAAGTAGTCGTTATGAATAGTAATACCCAATTTTTGAAATTATATAAATTTTATATTTCAAAATGGTCTTCATTTTTTTATTCGGAATATCGATATTATCCTAACTTGAATATTTTGTAATTTCCTGAGAACTTCCAATTTTCTATGAATAGAAAAATACATAAAAACAAATTTTTGAATAAAAATAATTTATAGTGATAAATTATACTATTGATGGGTTTTAAAGTACAATTAGAATATTTTTTTCCCATTTTATCCAATGGTGGTCATTAGAATTTATTTCACATTGAAATTGGATATAAAGAATTGTCAATCTTTTGATATATATTGTTTCTGAAAAACACACTATTTGTTGTGACAGTAGGAATTAATTATTAAATTAATTAATTCAACTTATATGTTTTGAATTTTGTAAAATAGACATCATTTTTTAATTAGGAATATCAAGTATAGCTTAGGGTGAATTTTTTGTATTGTTCCGAGAAACATCAATTTTTAATGAATAGTGAAACCACTAAGGGGTAGTTAAAAAACTAATTTTTCATTTAAATGAAATTTTACCACCTCTGTGATTAGAATTTCAAAAATCCGACATAAATCCTTGTAATTATGAAGTAAAATGTGGTTAAATGGGATTAAAATATTTTTTGGTGAATAGTAACATTTAAGATCTATTAATCGCGATTGAAGGTAATTAGTGTCATTTAAGGAAAATATAATGTTATAATAATATTAAATTACATTTACACTTGTCCTACCCTAATGGGATGAGTCATGGACGACCATGAAAATACATGGGTCAAATTGGGGACCCCATGGAGCCACTTGGGTAAGAAAATGACATTAATAACTTTTTATTTAAAGTAAAAATAAAATTGTCACAAACATGTGTTGTTTTAATAAAACAATTATTACATGGGGTTATATAAGTTAACTTTTCGACTATAAATATTCATTGGAAATCTAAAACTATTTCCTACATCATGGTAATTTTTTTATAATTTTTATGCATTAAATACATAAATTTAATTATGAAACTATGATGATGTGCCGATTACCTCGTTAATGAAAAATTTAAATAAAATAAAAGGATAAGGTAAAATATATGACTTACACTAGTATAAAACCTATTTTATTGGTATATTTAGAACCCTTATCTCCTTATCCAAGAAATATATCTTTTTTGGACCTTTAAAATCTTAAAATCATTTCATAATAAAGTAACATTTCATGACTTTCCAAAAGTACCCCTCCTCTCCTCTTATAAAACGACCCCACCTCTACCACCTTATTCACACAATCAAATCCATTTGGATCGGCCAACCTCTGGCCAGATACTCTCTCCACTTTCCTCTATTACTCCTAGAAGCCTCACATTGGGACGAAGTCATCCCAAGGAAGCCATTGGCTCAAATCAAGAAGAGTTACCCAATTTTAAGGTAATGTCTTTTCTTATGTTCTTTTGTATTGTTTTGCTTCTCCAACCCCTTAAACTCTTATTATTCCTTTACATTGTAACAAAAACAGTATCTTCAATATACTATGATGTTGTTATGAGAAGGATTTTATTTACACTTACACACACATTCATCTAATGGTTAAATAACATACTGTTTCTGTGGGTGGAGAATTACTGCCTCACGAAACGATGATTGTTCAATATTCTTTTAACACCTCTCA
Organism: Viscum album; assembly: GCA_963277665.1. Lineage (NCBI taxonomy): Eukaryota > Viridiplantae > Streptophyta > Magnoliopsida > Santalales > Viscaceae > Viscum > Viscum album. The sequence continues at coordinate 1,944,652,787 of OY728119.1, read as the reverse complement.
TTGTGGCCATTATGATGACACTATTTTTATATATGATATATATTATGTTTATTTTTTCCTTATGCTTATATATTTTTCATTTATGGAATACCGTTATGATTTCCATTATGGGTAAAGGTGATAATTTCATTTTAGGAAGTGCAGACTACCACCCCCTCAAAGTGATTTGAATCGTTAATTCCATATGTGGGATGTTTAATGGATGGAGTAAATGATATTATATATGATATTATATTTTAATTATAATATACCTATATATAATTATTATTTCATTCCTCTAAATATGAAATATAAATGAAAGTAGCGTTCATTTGTATGTATGGATTACCGTCTCCATGAACGGTGCATTTCATTTCTTACCTCTAAATGTTATGTAATATTATAAATTCATGTATATACTGGATATATATGATATATATGATATCCAAATCATGAATATAATTCTGTATATAATTGATATTTAACCATGTGAACAAATTGTAATTATAAGATGTTTATTTTTGACTCAAGTACCAAAGATCGACAAAATGACCGTTATTAACTTAAATAATTAAATAATGTTCATAACATGATAATAAGTGATATAAAAGGAATAATGAACCTGAAAAAGATTCTTAAGAAATTAGAAATTAAATCTAGTTTATTATTCTGGTGATTAAAGAAGGATCAAGTAAAGTCGGACACAAGGTAAGGGATTTCGTCTCAATCTTCTTTCATTGAGGCATATTTTGTTTTAATACAAGACTTTCATTTATATAGTGTATAAACCCCTTTGAATATTACATTTATTCAAAAGGAATGTTTTTATATGAAGTGTTTTAATAAACGACAAAAAGGAATGTTTTTTGGTTGTACGAATGCGGCGACAATGACTTCTCCGCCGCCGTGACCCTTATTTGAGTTTTGGATTCCTCTACAAGACATAATTTTTTATAAAAATGAAAAATAAAAACCATGTTTTACTTTTCTTATATTTTGGAATTGAAAATGGATTTATTATATCAATATTTTTTATTGATATCTTGTGATTGAAATATAGAAATGTTATGTTTCGATTATGCATGTTTTATGTGATACGATTATGTTATGGTTTATGATATGTTTGAACCTTTTCATATAAGGAATGCATTAGACTTAGTATGTGACGTGTGGAGCCCGCTATAGCTCCTCGATGCATCGTTAGGTCTCATGAGAAAAACTAGTGTCTTGGCACAAGGCCTTGACAAAATATTATTTGTAGTCTTGGCACAAGTCCTTGACTATGTGGTTATGATAGTCTGGAATTATGCATTCCATCATTATAAAAGTGGTTATTGATATTTCATGTGATTATTCGACAAGTATAATATCCATGTTAATAAGTAAATGAAATTACTTCATTTTGTTTTTTCCATATTATGTTGAAGTTCATGTTTAAAAGGGGTCTGTTTTAGTTATACATTGCCTTAAATTTTTATGTTTATTTATGAAAGTATTCGCTATATTGTTATCCTCACTGAGCATTTGAGCTCAAACCTTTCTATTTTTTATTTTCACAGGATGTGAAGAAATATTTTATGACTGACCTACAGGGATAGTCTGAAGGGGATATGATTGTGGACTACGGAGACTGTGTTATTGTAGTTTTCACATTATAATGTAATGTAACATTTAAGATTGTATCTATTGTTTCCAAGGCTACTAAAAAAATCGGTCTTTCAAGAGTTGACCTATTGTAATCCTGTAAATGTTACATAATAAAGCACTGACTCTGGGAAACTGGGGTCAGGGCGTTACAAACTCCTTTACAAACTGTATTTTAAATCAATAATTGTGACTCAATTTTATAAATTAATAATTAAAATATTACTAACAAATATTGAGTAATTAATATTTGAAACACATTTTAGTTTAGAGTTTAATATAGTTCATAAAAACATTTAAGCAACAAATCTTGCATTTTTCTCACCAAATGGTCATTTTCCAATATATAAGAAATTACTTAATCCTTACTAAGTCTCAAAAATCCTCCAAAAACACCTCACACATGTTTTTAATTTAGAAATATCATGGCTAATAAATTTATTTATAACCTATTGAAATGGATTCCAAATAAGGTGTCATTTTTAATGATTATTAAGGGGAAAATAAATGGGAAAAATCAAGGATCATAAGATATCATAAGAAAATTATAAATAATATGACTGGTATGGATTAAAAAAATAATTCCATAATCAAAAAAAATTGTGTGAAAATACATATCCATGGTTTACATATAAATAAATTAAAAAATTAGATAACAATAATTGAATTCACTATGGTGGAATTATTAAAGTAAAATAGTTGATTATATTCCCTAAGACAAGACATTATGATCATAGATATCTTGATCATAACATCAAAATCCTATGTCTATACAATATTTTTCTATGTATATGCATACACCAAAATACGCAAGATGGTTTTTCTCATGATACCTATCATTGTACAAAGGAAAAATAAATTATTGTTCCACAAACATATCTACTTAAGTATATATCATTCGTAAAATGAGGAAAAAAATAATCAATACACAATTAATATTTGGAATATTAATCAAAATTAAAATAAAAATATATGGAATGCCAATATTTTCCCCATGTTGGTAATGGTCACTACATGAATATAACCCTTCCAAATAAATAAGTTATATGGTTGAATAATATGTAATCAACTTTCCTTAGTAAACAATAATTATATATATTAGAATAAAAAGTACATGAATTTCAATAGTTTCTAAATAAATATATTTTATAGATCTATATGTATTAATCCTTGAAATTGAAATTATATAGAGAATTAATTTTATGTTTAGGTCAATAATTTATCCAATTAAATAAAAATATATAATCAATTTAAAAAAATTGTTAGTTAGAGTGAGTAAACTATGGGGGTGAATTGCATACCGGTAAGATACTATCCTTTTTAGATATTTCATGTGATCATTTTAATATAATCTTTTATCCTTGTTCTTTATAAATTTGGTGTGTTTTTACTCAGATATTATTTCTGGTGGAAAAAGTGATTTTTGGAAGAATAAGGGACATTTTATGGTTGAGGAATGGGTTTCCCAAACTATACACCTACACCTAGAAAACTATGCAACCACATACAGTGGGTAATTTCATGGTAAGATCATGATTTGTATAATTATTCTCCCTCTAAGAAGAAATTTTTCACCCAAGGATGAGGTGCATGATTAGGGAACACAGTTTCGTAAATTACGTTTCACTTCCATGGAAACCATGAATGCAGATCTTAATCCCATGAAAATTTATTATAAAAAATGTGGACCACCTATATTAAACCCTAATCACACCATCTCTAGGATAACCAAATTCTTCCATTTTGGGAAGCCCTCATAAAAATTTCAAGGCCTTCCAAACACAATTCTTGATAAATTTATGATCCTATTAATGGATTTGTACATCTTAAGGTAGGTAAAATATTTCTATATGATTTTTCTCTCACTCAATTCTCTCTTTCTAGATAAATAATAATGTTTTATCCATTATTGGAAATGGGTTTAGATCTAGGTTTTTATATAAATTAATATCTTTGTCCGTAATGTTGTTTTTGTATCTATATATCATTTTTTATTGTGATTTTGTTCATTATGATTCAATTTGGGGAATTCTGTTTGGGAGAACATCCACTAACGATCATGAGGTAGGATGTCTATTTACCAAAACCTACTGTATTGATTTAAATTACATGTATTTAATTGGGAAACATATATTTCGCATTTAGTAATTTCATCATGAATTGAATTAATTATTTATTTAATTAATTTATTTATGAACTGTGGATTTTTTCCTTAATGGGATGATTAAATTGATTAATTGATGGTAATGTTGAATTGATTTATTAATGGAAATTAATAAATGATTATATTATACTAAAATGGTTAATTATTTATATGATTAAAATTTGATAAATTGTTTAATGATGAATTGCCAATATTTTTCCCTATGATTAATTTTTTGAACCATGATTATATGGAAAATTTAAATGGGATTATTTTATGAGAATTATTTTATAATAAGGTTAATTATTGTTAAACCTAATATAAATTCAATTTTGATACATCTGATATTATGATATATGTTTTGATGCATGTGTAACATGGACTGATGCTTCAAAATCATAAATGTGATTGACTGATATATGAGTTTGATACATAAACTGGTGCTTCAAAATCCCATAGGTAATAACATCAAGTATGGAACATAGACATATGCTTCAAAATCAATTTGAGATAACAATGAGGTGTGGGACACGTAATGATGCTTTAAAATACCATGGGGTACTAGACATGATGTTCTATACCCAAAAAATGGTCATTGGACTATAGTTCCAAGTAGATTCTATAATAAAATGAAATCAATTAAAATGATGAAACCCATTGGGTTTTTGAAATGTGATATCCCATGGAGATGGTTCAGACCCCAACACAAGTCGAATGATCTATTGATGGTTTGTGAGTCATCGTGAATCCTGTTAATTGTGTGGTTAAATATATAAAATTTTTATTTTTAAATCATTTAATTTATCACCTATTATATATTATTTATATAAATGAATACACTGTTATAGACTAGCTATTTTTTGGATGTCGTTGGTGGTTTCCTATTGAGTTATACTGACACCCAACCTGAGCTTCCAAATTGGTAGCCTAATAGAATTCATGTTTACTGGTAATGATAAGGGAAATATTTTTATGTTAGATGGATGAGTTGGGATAGATGATGGATTAAGGAACATAATGTGATGTCGGGACATGATTTGGTAGTTTTTAGTGTATTTATTGTTGGTTTATGATTTGACACTTGACACATATATGGAATTTCATATCAATACCTTTGACATGATATTGTTTTCCAGTTTTTGTTTATCATGGGATACTATTCTTTGTTGGTTATGGTATTATTATGTTTATTTTTTAGTATCTTCTAGATATTTTTTATTATTTAAACTATTGAAACCCTTCGATAAAGAGGGTATATTCTTCTCATGTAATATATTAGATAATAGATTTTAATTGGTAGCCTCTATTATATGGGAATGCACACCTGAGTTTATGTAACCTACCACCAGGGTGAACTAGTATGTGGCACTCTGGTCGGGAGGCTACAATAACCAATAAAAAATTTAGTTAAAAACAATTTAAAACAAAATACACAAATTTAATTAAAAACTAAAAATTATTCAAAAACATAATGTTATATAAATTTTTGCTTTTATAAAATTTCTCAAAATGGGATTAGAGATATATTAAAAAAAACATTATAAATTATATAAAATTCACAACTAAATTTCTTAACCAACCCATTTATGTAAATAGAGGTTATGACTAACTATCAATGTAATGTTTTTTATAGATTTAACTAACAAATGCAGTTTCAGCTTTGAAATAAAATAATATCTCATAGGCATATAAAACAAGAGTTTCAGTCTCATGATAATACATAATACCATCAACATGAAAATCACATTCTGTCATGAAAATCATTATAACAATAATCATATCCGCGTCCTGGATTGATAATTTCAAAGAACATAACCTAGGTTTTCAATTCTCAATGTGTCTTCCATCTTTATTTTTGGGTCTAAAAAATATTGGCCATGCATGACCTCTTATATTATTTCCATAGGTATAAATATTAATAAATTTTAGATCATTTGTTAAGAACACGTCATTTTAAGTGTAGGAGACAATGTGTGTAAGTAAACAATTTAATATAATACAATTCTCAAATTTATGTCATAAAATAGAGATAGTGAGATAGTATAGATGGTCAAAGATAATGTTTCTCGATCTATGATGGTTTAGTTGTTTATAGGTCCTTGAATAATTATTTTAAATGATCTCAAATATGTTTATGAAAATATGAATGAAAATATTGAATCATATAGTTTGAAAAATTATTCTACTTTTTTTATGTTTTAAAAAAAATTAAACAGTTTGATTCATGAAATAAATTTTGACATTTTTATTACAAAATTGCAATTCCACATCCCTATCTCTCTCACGAATGAGTGAGAACATACAAGTATACAACTCTTCATGTGAAAAAATCATATGAAAAAACAATAATATTATTATTATCTGGGAAACATGTACTAATCCGTAATCCTATAACATTTCCATCAATTAATATATGGAAGGGTTTATGAATGATGATTAATAAATCATAATGGGGATATCTACATATAATTCATTAAATTATCTATTGGATGAATTTAATTTGAATAATGGTTGGAAAATCTTTGGTTGAATCCAAGAATAAGATCATTTCACAAGGTAGCATAGACCAATGGTATGTTGGGATAATTGTAGCATGGTCTAATAGTAGATCTGTCAATGGTATATATTCATAAATAATGATAGTTCTGATCAATGTTTGATGTAGTTTGATGGTAGATCTTGTCTAGTTTTAGATCTGGATAGAGGATGTATAAATTTGGGAGTAGATTCTTACAGTAGTTTAGGTAGTGGTAGATGTAGATTATTGGTAGATCTAGTCTGAAATATTGGTTGTTTGATCAATGGTAGATCATATATGATGGAACAATGTTTTTTCTAGTATATCAACCTTGAGTTAGATGAAATACACCAGTATATATAATTTAACTAATTTTTTATCATAACAACCAATGAAGGATCTTCATTACTAATGGTAGATCAATAATTCTCCAAATTTCATTAAAAATAATTTACTATCATAAAACATTATTCATAATTTATACATAATAATTATAATTTGTGAGAATTAAAATTAGGAGGGTCCAACGATCTCCCATATTTTGATGACAAAAAATCATGGCATATTATAACCATTTATAGAAAAAACTATATATGATTTTGAAAATTAAATACATGTTTAACATTTAAAATTACTTATGTGATATATGGATGATAAATTTGAAACATATTTACAATCATAAATTACATCAAAATAATATGTCACCCTTTGGTTATCAAAAACATTTTACAAGAAGATATATGATAAATAAATAGCTTAATAAGAATAAATTACATGCTTCATTAGAAATAGGAAATTTTGTTTATGACATTGTAAAATTAAGTACAAAGAATAATACAATAAATGATTAATACTAGTAAAACACATTCTCATCAATGTGATATATTGGATCAAATATATCTTTTCCTTTTCAACATATAGTCGGAGAGACGTAAATGATGAGGGTAACGATGTAGAAGTTAGAAGATCACAAATCACAACCTATTTAAGATACCTAATAAGTCCAACTAGAGACTTGGTATGTAGTTTATACATATGAGTAACGGGTGAAGATGATGGTATGGAGGTTAATGCTGACAATGGAATGGATTTTGGTTCCACCACTACTATCCAAGAGGTATGTTAAAAAGGCTTCATCATCTTCAAAAAATCTGTAATAATGCTCCCACCTATATTTATAGCTATTAAGAATAATTTATTGTCTTCTACAAATAGTTTGGGGAGAGGGTCTAACACTTTATGTTGGTTCACTTTTTCTCTGAAGACCCAAGTCATAAGAGGAATTCTTATGTTCTCACTTAAAAATATAAAATGTTAATTTAGATCAGACTTCTATAAAATCAAGAACAGTTATATTTGATTGACATAGTCATAGTCTCTATATCACATTGAGCTTCATTAAAAAACTCCCTACCCAAATTATATATATTTTTACCAAGCTTCATAATTTAGAGAAGGTCCTCCTGATGATATGTAGTGAGGTCTCCCTAGATGGCATTCAACTCCTCCCTGACTATAACTATGACCACTTATCCATCAAAAAAAGATATATTATGTGGATATAAGAATGTATAGGAAAAAAATAGGTGTAACATTTTCTACCAAACTAAAATGGTTTCCTAGATTATAGAAAAACATGTTCTCAAATCCTCTATGAGATACTTGATAGATTACATCTCACTAAATAATATGCTATCCATAGTATAAACATCATGAATCATAAAAATTATATTCGGAAGAATATGGAAAATAAAAATTGTGAAGATATTCGGAGAATCAGATTCACTATATTGTGTTACATTATGAGTTTAAGATCTAATAACTTCACTAAAATTTGAAACAAACATCACTATAAATGATTCCAAGTCAACATTAGAAACATAGTCATTAGGAAATGAAGGTGGATTATGGATAGGGAAAGAAATTGTCTCAGAAAAAGGCAAGAACACCTCAATATGCTTTGATAAATGAATCCGAGTATCATAAGGAAAATATTACAGGCGGCTAGATTCATGAATTTCTTTAATATGATACCCCATAGGACCTATTACAAAAATTGAGATAGCACGTCTAACATTATCTACTATAATGATATATTCATCATCACTTCCTCCATATTCAATTGACTTTATGTATTAAATTCAATGTTGTATACATCCTGTGTAAGTATCCCCCTTATATGGTGATGGGTTTTCATCTTTAATAGGTGTAACATAAACATGACCTTCAAGATAAACATTGTGACTTATAGAATCTTGATATTTTGAACTGGGCTTAACATCACCATGAAATGATTCTGGATTTTTAGAACCCTCTCAACATGACATTCTTTATCAAATTCTCTATCAGGAACACCATTATTAACGTAGCTCTTAGCATCCTAATCATCATCTTCATGACTGTAATATCCATTCTCATCATCAGATATACAAATAACCCTCTATTATATTTAAGAAGATGATTCTTCAACTTTTCTTAATTCTAAACATCAATTTACTTAGATTCATCTCTTTATTTTAGTTGAATATCTCTATCTGGAAGGGAAAGAGGTGGACATTTAGATCTAAAGGATGAAATTGAGCTTTTAATAGTACATGGATTGAGAAATAATTCAATAAAGATATCAAATTTCTCTTCTATTATTTCAGCTTCTACTTATTATACTTCATCATCATAGGAATAATATAAAACCTCATACGTGTCTCATTCAGAGTCATCTATATTCTAATATCTAATAGGTTGTTCCTTGAGATTAACATTTACCTAAATCTTATTATTATCTTTCACCCATTCTGTTATACATATATTCTAGTTGACCTTAATTGTCTTATGAGTAAATTGGATTGAAAAAAACCTCTATATTTTACCTCTTCATCCACATTCTAATCAATCAAGCCCTTTTATTCCAACATAGCTTTGACCAGATTTTGATACATTAAGAAATTCAATCTGGACGAGGACATTACCGTCTCTTCCATATATACCATAATATATCTGAATAGAGTAATATTAGGTCATCATTTAATAAAGAATAAATGAAATATAGATTGATACCTCATCATTATAAAATCCCCTTTCCTAAGATACATCATGTGATGAATAGATTTAAAATGGAGCCTACACTCACCATCGAGTTCTATTACAGCATGTATTCTTACTATAGAATTTCTAATTAGTTTCACCAGTGTATCATCTTACAAAAACATCACAATATCACTAGGTATAGAGCCTTTATATTTTTTATAGACACCTCATTTAGATACATTGATACATATATCTTATTTCATTGTAGAAAAACTACCCTTTTTACCATCAATAATACTTTGAATGACATATTTATTCATACCAAATCTATACTCTATGTTTGTGTAAAACTTTTATACCAACCAAGAAAATATTTCCTTATCATTCCTTAAGAACAATTATATCCATGTATTTTTTGGAATAATCTTGAGAAAAAATGACTTTATTGACATTATGCATTCAACACCTAATCATTTTTCTATAAAAATTAGTCCATTTTCAAGAAGAGAATTCTCCGATTAGACTGAAGAATGACTCGATTCTCCATAAGATCACTTCACAAGACATGATCCATCAGAGTATGAAACATAAGGATTATTCACTCTCACCAGTGTAATAAATCAAAATGAGAAGGAATATTGTGAGAATGATTGATGTTCATGAGATAATGTAAGTGAAAAGGAATCTAATGTAAATCACAAGAGAGAGTGTTACAAATCCTATTTAACATTGATTTTATCATTTTGGTATTTTAGATTTTAAAATATAATAATATATAATTAAATATATAAAATGATAATTTAACCAAAGATAATAGATCTGGTGGCATGTAAAAATTGAGTCTCAACCAATACATTACTAATGGTGGATATCTTATTGATGGATCTCCAATTTTAGTTATCTAATGGTGGATCTTTAAACACTGGGTCACCAATTATGGATCTCTCAATGGTGGATCTCCCAATGGTGGATCCATGAATAGTGGATAAAAAATGGTGGATCTACAATCATGGATCTCCCAACAGTGGATCACCAATGGTGGAAATATTAAGATAATGGATTAAGAAAACTTTATCACTCATAGTTCATGTTTGATATAGTATAATCTCTCATAATTCAACATCTTTTTAAAATTTTAGAAAGCTAATGTTTAGTTCCTATAAATTCAAGATTTATATCATATTTTTAGAATGATTACAAAAAAAATGAATTCGTAAATCACTATATTTTTTCCAAGAATGAGATACCAGATTCTTGGAAATGTTTATAAGATCTGTGTTGTCGCAATTTAAAGGATAGTTTTTAAATTGATATCCATATTCATCCAATGTGTGTTTAATCCTTAAAATCTATAAAAAATATATTCCTTCATATATGTAGTCATCTTCAGTAGTGGATAATGCCAGAAAATTTATTTTTACTACAATAATATATCAGTGACTTTCCGAAATGGTTAAAAATTCAAGAGGTTCTTTTTCTATCTAACTTATAGCCACCAATGTCTGTAACTGAATATGTGACTAAATCAAATGATATTTTTATATGACAGAATAGTCCTATATTATTTGTATACTTGAGGTATTTGAAAATTATTTTATAAGAAATTAAAAGATATCCTTTATGTTGTTATTGAAAATGAGTACACATACACACAATAAACCTAATATATAATCAAAAATAAGTTATGTATATTGATCTTCCAATCATACCTCTATAAATGATTTGATCTGATATCATTCAAATTTCATAAAGATATAAATTAATTTTTTTCCTTATGGGAGTATCACTACTTTTATTTCTATCCAAACCAAATTATTTTAGAAGTTCATTAGTTTAATTCTTTTTATTTCAAATAAATCAATTTTTTTCTTGAAAAAATTGAAAACCAAGATTTTTTTTTGATATCCATTAAAATAATTTCAAACTCACTTTGGATCATTCCTGAAAAATTAGAATAGAAATATTGTTTAGAATATCCAAAAATAAAATCATCAATGTAAATTTCAACTACTAGAACATCTGTTGAAATTATCTTTATAAATATAGTTGGATTTTCCTACCATTTGAATATTTGTTAGAAATTTGAAAATATTTGAGACAATAATTCCAAGAACTATAATATTTTTTTAAACCATATAAATATAATTTTTTTTAATAAATGATTTGGAAAATTAGGATTTTGAAATTTTGGGGGTTATTCAACCAAAATAAACTCAACTATATAACTATTTCAGAATGAACCTTTGACATCCACTTGATATTGTTTAAAGTAAAAATTTCATAAATATAGAAGATGTATTCTAATATATTCAATTCTCTCCATCAATACAAAGGTTTCTTCATAGTCAACACCACCATCATGAATAAATCATTATAAAACATTTCTATATTTATTTTATACTACTGTGTGTGACTCATTAACTCCTTTACTAAACACAACCATATTTTTATTTTTCATAGTATTGTTAGGTCTATCCACTAGTTTATAAAATATATTTATTTAAAATTTATTATTCACTTCTCACACTTCCTTTACCAAAAAATTATAATTGGTTCCATCAGCTATTCTCTTAGGTTCAACCTATGACAAGAATTCTTGATAGTCAAACTGATTTCTAAGAGAAAGTATAGTCTTTCTACCACTATCTATATCTCAAACTATATCATTTGGAGGATGGTATCTATGAGTCTGAAACATTATAGGAATATAATGGAAATTTATCACATAATATAATATTTGATATGGTTCAGATTCATGTTTTTACTCATAACTTGATGATTTTTCTACTTTTTTCAGAAAACATTTATATTGTTTAGCATTTATATTTATATATTATAAATCATATTCAAGGTTTTATAAAGGGGTTTTATTATAATGGTGATATATTTCATCAAATTTTACATGAACCAATTCCTCCATAATAATTATTATTTTTTAAACATAATATTTTATTTAATTGATATTAAATAACAGAGGAAAATTCTTTCATCACCCATGGATAAAAATTTATTAATATTATACGTAGTATTAAGAATAAATACTTTCATGAAAAAATATATAAAGTTATTAACCATCATTTTTCTTGAATTCCATAATTACTAATGAGTTTTAATTAAGATTGGACAAGTTAAAACACTGTTGATTATGTAACAAGATTTACGCACAGCCTCCTCCCAAAAATAAATAGGTAATTATTACTCATTTATCATAATTAGGGGGATATATTTAAGGGTTATATTTCTCCATTCCACTGCACCATTAAATTTTGGTGTCCTAGGAACATAAATTTTAGGATTATAGTTATTTAGTGATAAAAATCATTCAAAATCAGGATTTTTAATCTCATATCCTATAGCACTTATTATGGTCATATTTCTTAAGAACATAAATTTTTTTCCATAGAGTTAGAATATTTTCAAAAGAAGGGAAAGATGAAATTTTTTGATCTAGAAATTATACCCAAGTATATAAAGAAAATTAATTTATATGAACGTAAAAACAATTCTTCCAATTTCTGACAGAAACTTAAGAGGTTCCGAACAAGACCATATAAACAAACTCTTACGGTTCAGAAGATGAAAATGATTTCAATTATTTGAATGACATTTTTTGATGTTTCCCTTTTTTCATGGGTTACATACATTATTATTTGGTAATTATAGTTTATGTATATCCTTGAAAAACCATTTCCTAGTTATATTTCTAAATAAAATACTATAAGAATGGACATATCTTCTATTCCAATACAAGATTCATTGTGAAATGCAATTAGAAGAAAAAATTTGAGAAAAATTTGAGTCTATGTTAAGGGAATATACATTATAATTTCATAAGGTAGTAAAAAATCATTTTGAAATTCAAAATACTTCTAGAAAATATTTTTAAATTTAACATGAAACCCTTCATCACATAAATATGAGATATTATGAAGATTATAATTCAATCCATCTATAAATAAATCATCAAAAATTAAAAAAACTTTAGATTTACAAATTTGAATAGGAAAAATTATTTTTACTACAGAATTATCACAAAAATAAAATTATCCACCATTGAAAATTATTATTTTCTTAAAAAATTAATTGCACCTACACATGTTTATAGAAAATCCATGCATTAGATACCATAAGTTATTACTGAATCTTTTCATGTAATTTTCTTAGAAAACTAATTTTAAATAAAAATAATAATTTGGAACCAAAATCTTCTTCAGTATAGAAGTGTGAGTAATCAATGATCTAACAATTCATAATTTCATAACAGGTTTCCTAAAAGAGTATTTTATAATTTTATAAATAAAACCCATATTAGGTGAATATGAATAAAAACTATTAGAAAAATGGGAAGAACTGAAGCTTAAAATAAAATTAATTTTTTTGATCCTTTATTTTTCAGGTTGATGCTCGATCCTAGTAGTATATTTAGGTTGTGTTCCCTTTCCAAGAATCTAGGTAATATTAGTTAGAAATTTTTTTAATATTTAATGATCCTTATACTAATTCTAATAAGATAATTTTAACTCAAATTTCAATTTCAAATGTCGATATTTTCTTATTTATCAATAGCATGATAGGTTTTGAATATTGAAATCAGAGCATCCCACCTGTTTAAAATATATTATTTAAATTTACATTCATGAAAATTATCATACACCATAATAAAAAATTCAATAATTTCATTATTGAATTATTTTGATCATATTTTTCATGTCTAGATATGATATAGTTATTAATAGTAGATATAGGAAATATATTATATACCGTATGTGTGTTTGTCATAAAACACATGTTGTATCTATCATAGTTGTATTCCATTCTTGAATCAGATTCACATGAGTTGTCCTATAAATCACTCCAATTTTATTTCATATCCTTTTTTATTACCCATATAATTATCATCATTGTCTTATTAAGTTTTATGATAGGAATATCAACCTTGAGATGAACATTTCTCTTGAATTCATAGATGATTATCTCATTTTCGTTATCATCATTTTTTAATACTTTCTTTAATTTCCTCTATTTTATTATTTTACTTTGTAACATGGTCTCTTAGAAAAATTATTTCACTTCTATAATTTCTTTAATCTATTTAAATAATGGGAAATTTCATTATCACTATCAGCAGTCGAATCCTTATCACTAAAGCTATCAGCCTTGATCTTCATCTTTTGTTTTGAAGTGGTAATTTTGATGTCTATAAACATTTTCATTGGTCCATCCTTTTGATATATATTAACATTGAGAATTTATTCATGTATCATAAAATTTCCTATCAGCTCCATAATGGGAAACATACTCACATAAGAGGACTCCATGATCGAGAATGAGGTTCCTCTTCATATGTTTTTAACACCTTAACAGGAACATCACATGATCTTTTTCTGAAATTTGTTTTCACAATGAATGAATTTTGTTCAAAGTCTCATTAAATAAGGATGCATATCAGAAATAGTTTCATCATGTTTCATCTATAATGTGTTATAATTAATAGTATAAATATTTATCCACATTTCTTTGAAAATATAAGTTCCATCATAGTAAAAAACTAAAATATCTGAAATTTCAAAAGATGTCGTAGGGGTAGAAATTTTATTGAATTATTTATCACCAAAATTGTACTATAATGAATTCATAGATTTTAGTTTTTTTTATAAGGTGAATTAGTAAGATGAATCCATTTAGAACTATAATTTTATGGTAATTAATATTTTCCTTCAATTGAAATCCATATTTAAAAATCCATGCTTTCAATATACATATTCATTTTAATCATCAATAATGGATTTTTTGTGCTATTAATATAAGGAGGTTTTTTTTGCAGATCACACTTTTATATTATGGTTCGTATAGAATTATATATATTAAAACAATTTCTAACTTTTAAAGAAAAGTAAATAAAATTTGAAAGGATATATATTTTAAAAAATATCCACAGATACCAAATGTCGATCAGAGGTAGTAACATAAGAAGTGTGTGATTTGAGTAACCAATAAAAATATGTGTTAAAAAATTAAATTAAATCCCCATGTTAATTAAAAATGATCTCTAAATAAAAAACTATATTTATATTAGTTTTTGTATAAAATTTCTCAATGTAATATTATGTCTTAGATAAAATAATATTAGAAATTAATTTAACTTTCCAAACTAAATTATGTAATCAAACACTTTAAAAAAATTCATTATGACAAACTATCAATTTAATGGTTTTTTATAGATTTAAAAAACAATTGTAGTTTCATCATTAAAATAAAAAAAACGAAATGATCAAAAAATGGAATAAAATAAGAGGTTCATAATCATAATGAGAATTATTCCCCTACAGTTGGAAATAAACAACATCTAGGAAAATTATTATAAAATTAATCATATCTGTAACCATGACTGTTTTGTTTCAAACCACATCACACTGCCTATCCAGGCTCAAATATTCCTATAATGTTATACAGGTGAATAAAAACAATATAGGACTCACAATACCTCTACAAAAATTTTATTTGGTATAAAAATTAATAATTTAGAGAGAGTGTGTCAAGAAACACTATAGTTTATTTTTTTGAGGTAGTTTTTAGAGATAAATTTTGTAATAAAACACACTACTAAAATTTAAATCGTAAATGAGAAGGAGAAATAAAATACAGTAGGAAAACATGATTCTTCTCAATCTAAGATGGCTTAACTATTTAGGGGCACCTGAATATGTCTTCAAAAGGTGATCAAATAGTTTTATGAAAATGTTCTTGAAAACAATTATTCATAGAGTCTTGAAGAATGTTCTATTATTTTATTTCTTGTTCTGAAAAACTATCACATAGTTATTTTGATTAAATGTATGATGTTTCTTATTTTTCTATGTATTCCACACTTTAACATCTATAACCCCATATTTCTCACGCATGTGGCAAATCTTATGAATAAATATCTTTTTATGTTAAAATATCCATTTCCTACAAATAATAAATATAACCTAGATCCTCTCCCAGATTACTAAATTAAGAAACCTCTAACTTTTTCTTAAAGGTATGTATATAGGGGTAGATAAATAATTATTAATAAATAAACATGAGGCTTTCATAATTTATTTTTTAAAACAAGACATTCCTCGAATTACATTAGAATGAATTATATTACAACAATGGTATTATCCTAGTGGTTGATCATTTCTAACAGTAGGATAGACCAACTATGGATTAGAATAATTGTAGAATGGCCTAAAGGTACAAATATAAATAGTATATCATACAAAAAATGGTACATTGGATCAATGATATATATATTATGATTGGATATCTTGACAAGCGGTAGATCTTGAATGCGTTAGCATAACTCTAGCGATCAAGTCTGATGGTAGATTAGTCAGCGATAGATATAGTTCATCGGTAGATATGGTCTCAACTAACCAGGGATATAATCATTGATAGAATATTATAATGGTATGACTACATTAAATGTCGGTCTGGATAGCTATAGATATAATATAATGGTAGGTCTATTTGAACTAATTGTATACCATCACAGCCAACTGTAGATCTTATTAATTGATGATTGGCCAAATTTTTCCACAGAATAATGTACTATCATAAAACTATAATTATACTAGAAACATAGTAATTACGATTCGTGAGCATTAAGCTATGATGGTTCCAACACACTCTTTAATAAATTTAAATACATGTTGAGTGTTCACATAGGGAAAGAAGTATATGTTAAATCCTGAATATTATAGAGGATGATTTATGAAGATAAAGTGATTGTTCATTTTTTTCAATGACAGAAAAATAATTTTCCAAATATAATAAAAAAAATAAACTATATGGTGTCATATGATTAAAATTATCCGTCAAGAATACCAAAATATAAATGAATAATGACATTGATTAAGAAAAAAATCCCCTATTAGAGAGAAATATCTTTGGAAATAATAAATATACTTTATCTGTGGGGAAAATAATTATACATTACTAAGAAATTATGCATTTATTTGAAAACATATAAGATGTAAATATGAATATTCATAAGAAAGGAACATATCATAGAAATACACCTTCACAAGGATAAAAAACATAAAATGAAAATTTATAATTAAATTTTAACTTTATCATAAAAAGATGAACTTATGATTCAAATTAATAAGTTATTTCCAAACAGGTGAACACAAAACTATGAAAAAATTACTTTTCTTAAATTTAATCAATTAATATATTTTTTAAAATAAATAAATTTTATAAAAAATGTGGGGTTGAAGATAAAACAATTGGGCTGAAAAAAGGAAAACTACTTTTAATGTTTTAAGGTATCTTTTTTTAAACTCTATTTAATAAAAAGAATGAAATAAACTATTTTTACAATAGTATAATTAAAATATATAGTCTATAAGAGATAAAATATAATAAGGTTTATAAGTATAAATTATAAAATTGAATATAAAATAAAATAAGGGAAAGGAATCGAAAAGTTATTGAAGTGTTTGGGAATTATCATTAGTAATTTTATACTTTTTTAGGGAGAATCATTGAAAATGTAAAAGATTTTAATTAAAAGATAATTTTCCTCTAGAGTGGAATATAAATGTTCCTATGAAATAAAAACTTCTATTGGGGAAACAAAACATATATAATTAGTTTTAAGAAAAATGTTTTTTTAACTAAATGAAAGGAGATATGTTAATTTAAATCATTATAGTAATGGTAACGTACGAACCAAAGAGAAAATGGGGGATACCATGAAATAAAAATTTAATCTTCATGAAATTGTATATATTAATTATATTTAAATTAAATTTTTTATTTTATAAATAATATATGAGAAATGATGGTTTACAATATCAAACATGTCTCATGGATTTGAAAATGATAAAATGAGACCCTTACCATGTATTCCCATTAATCCGGATATTCTAAAAACCATTTCTAAAAAAACATAACTATATTAATATTCTATTTGAAACCTTACTAATACATATAAAAATTTATAAAACTCATTAATAATTATTTTCTCTTTTAATATTAGACATTTTTCATATATTTACAGTATCGAGTGTGAGTAATATTCATCGTTTTGAAATTTTTTCATAAAATCGTTGTTTTATTCATTATTGTCCAATATTTCATCATTCTAGAATTATAAAATGTACATTAATTTATTTTTAATATATTTTTTTTTATTTTTTTCATTTCAGAAAAATATTATTTATTATTTGGGACAACCAATATAGTGACATGCTTGTTTTAGTAATTAAAAACAAATCAATTGTGTAATATTAATTAATGAGTTATGTGTTTATATAATAATTCTATATAAAAATAATTATTTACTCATTTATGTTGAATATTACATTTTTTAATCCACCAATGGTATAAATTTAAATCATTTTCATGTAGGTTGTTCAACTGAAGTAATAAGAACACGTTACAATCAATGTACGAGTATCACTACATAAGAGTTACTTTTGTTATAATATCATTATAATAAATGTATAATAATAATATTTATATGTCAGTAAGGAGAGTAATAATAATTTTTATTATTTAAAATAAGAAATTAAATTAAAAACAATTTTTTACTTATAAATAAATTTATTTCCATCTTTGTATGTTCCTTTTAGGCAGTCAGTTTAATAATGCATGCATATTGATAATATTATTTTCATAATCCCTTGAATATATTTCTATAATATAAATAATTAAATAAATTAAAATATTATTTAATAAACCAGTTTATATAACTATCTTTGGAAGATGGTAATAAAAATAGAAAAATGTTTTTTATATATTCAGTAGACTGTGCACACACATGAGAAACATTTTCATTTATTCAATTAAAATCGAGGTTAATAGATAATGGTTATACCTTCAATATAATAAAATTTTAGTGTGTTATTTACATATATTTAATTATATATATATATATATATATGGTTGGTTTTAATAGGTTTTATGATGTTGAATAAGAAGTACAAGGACAAGAATTTTATGTTTATGTAATACTCACATTGAGGATTTGGATCTTATTTTGAATTATCTTTCCAAAATGATAGAATGTAAGAAGTTTTTAGGGTCTATAGGATGTGGAATGTGTAGAGGGGAAACAAAAATGGTAAATTTGTGAGATAATACTTGTAATTTTAAATATAGGTGTGGATTTAAGTTTTTATATTTGATCTCCATTTATAGGTGAGGAAGGGGTTTGCATATTTGGAAAATAGTGTTAGGTTAGGGGTAAGAATGGAATTGCAAGAGATTTACGTTATTTAAGTGGAGAAAATGTGTTACCCATGAACCTGTGAATTTATAACCTAAACATGTACTACATGAGTTCTATGTATAAAATTTATTTGGTAAAATTCAATCAACATTAGATTTTACATTTTAATAGTTGTTAATCAAGATTACAATTCAATTATGATAATTATTTTGTTACTAAAAATATAATATGACTTATTACCAAAATTTAATGTGATAAATATTTATTATTAATAAATTTATTCTATTTCAATATAAATATATGTTAAAAAATTTTGTTTAATTAAAATATATAAGGCATTGAAAAAATTATTTTTTTTAAAAAAATGTTGTTTTACTCATCATGTTTTTAACCCTATTTAAAATTGATTTCAAATTAATTTATTGATAATTTATTTTTATATATGTTTTAAAATCCTATTGGATTATTTATTAAACAATTGATAATTATAATTTCAAAACATGATATTTAAAAATGTATCATTCTATAAACAATTACAGATTTACCATGGTGTCTACTATTTTCTTTTTGATTACAAATTTTTATGCCTGAAAATGAAATTTACACCATTAAATAAGTTGATCATAATAATTAAAAATATTTAAAAGAATATTATCTTATTAATTTAATAAATTTTATAATATTTAATTTCTAAATGAAAAATATAAAAATATAATGAAATCTGTTTTCATATGAAAGTAGATTTTTTTTTAAAAAATAGGCATTATAATTAATATTTATTATTGATTACTAATAAAATAATATTTAACATATTATTCATATCAATGATATATTTTATCTATAGCATATTTAATTTAATTAAATACTTCTGATTAAAAGGTAATCTTATAAAAAAATTAACAGTAAGTTTTTCTTATTTGTTATCTCGTTACACAAGATGAATTGTAGTTTCTTTAAAATGATATTTATTTATTTATATATTTCATAAATTAGTCACCTATATTTATATCCACAAATATAAATACTAGATAATAATGGTTAAAAAATATTTCATGGTTTTTTTATATTTCTTCAATGTGAATAATGATATTGAAGATATTTAATTTTTACGATAAATGTATCATAAAATCTTTTGTTGTTATAAATAACATTATGATTAATGGGATAAAATAGTTAAATGAATAAAAAATATTATCATCCATTAACTAATATAAACCATTTAATATCTAATTAAAACAAGCTTTAATACATATTAATATAAACTAATCTATGATTTGAAATATAATTCACTATATTATCTAATACATTTGATTTAGGATAATGAAAGAAAAACAACAATATATAAATTTAGTATTTATATCATGAAATATAATTGTAAAAATAAAATAGGATTATGAAATATTTTTATAAAAAAACATTCTCATACATTTCAATAATGATGACAATAATATTTATGCCCTGGTAAATAAAAAAGTCAGAAAAATCCTATAGTGTAAAAATAACACTATATCATTATTAAAAAAGTAGTCAATATTTTAAAAAATTAAAATTATCTAACTAAGAATAAATAATATATGATCATTTGAGTATATCAATATAAATAATTCCATTACAATATAACATAAATTAAAAATACTCCATATACTAAATGATAAACCAAAAACATTTTGAAACTAAATTGGTGTACTAAAAAACTATTTAACAGATAATAATTAGTTAAAAAGTTTATCTTCCAACTATATATTCTAAACTATGAAATTATGTATGCTTAAGTAAATATTTTAAAAAAAATTAAATTCTAGAATAAAAATGACCAGTTTCTATGAATCTAAACCATTTTAGTATATTTTATTCCAGACTAATTTAATCATTATCATAATAAATAAGTGCGATAATTGGAATCATTATGTCAAAAAAAACATGATTCGTCCATACATATAACACCTAGACTATATTGTGTTAAGTACTAATCGTTACTCATGATCCGAATGGTCTCGAAACTAGTTCTACATTATCATAGACACTAGAATGGGAATGATTTCACCTAGATTAATAATTTCCAACGCATAACATTCACCCAAAATTATAAAATGACTACTCCATATATCAGGTTTACCTATGTATCAAAACAAAATGTTTTAAAATAAAAAAACAATCCTTGAGTAACCAAAAATTAAACAGACACAGCGACCTGAAAATTAATAAAAATAAACAAAAGATATATCATATATGTATTCCCAAATTAGTCAAAAACACTAGAAAAATATAAATAAGAAAAACTGAAATATCTGACACAATCACCATGTTTCCTCTTGGTCACCATCAACCCATACTCTTATATTACTACTCAAATAAATGAATGAACCTAAACCTATAAAACAAACATACATATATTAATGTATATAAAAATATGTAGGGTGTGAACTCAACATCATTGTATATAATCACAATAGAGTCCCTACAATTCCATTATTCACAATAATAAAAAAATTCTATATTTAAATACTATATTTTAAAATATGGTTTCTACTATTTTTGAGAAAACATGAATCATTATTAAAACCATTATGAAGCCCAAAATGTAATTTATAAAATTTTACTGTAGAAAAAATATAAAAAATATTCTATATCAGATGATTTCTTTTAATGTATAAATTTTAAAATCCATCTTTATTCAATATAATAATGTGAGCAAGAAATAATAGAAACCAAACATACTAAGAAAAACCATATAGAAATGATACCAAAAAGAATATAAACAATGTATGGGAAAGAAATTGAATATAATTCATGGAAAGATGATATTGGAATCGTAAAACCATAATTATAAATAATTAATTGGTGTTAGAAATACTAATGTTAGAAGAATTGTTCATAATTAATGGACTTCCCATAAGGTGATCCTATATGTTCTCGGGTTTTAACCATTAGTCATCTTATCGATGCATTCCTAAGGTTCTAACCAACATTTTAAGCTATAAATAGAATAACTTTTGTATCTTCCCAGAGGACCATGTGTAACAACCCATTATTTTATATTTATCTATTTTTAAATATACATGATGTATTTGATAGAATGCTTTATACGCAACCTCAAGTTAAAATTAACAATGAAAAAGTATACCGGTACAACCAATATATTATATTGGTGCGTATAATTATGATTAAAACATTAAAAAATGTTTTTATAAAGGATTTTTATAATGAAACCATATTTATAAATTTATAATAAATAAGTTCTCAATTTTTATAAAAGTTATTTGAGGCTTTAAAAATAAGTCTTTTTTTAAATCATTTTTCTTCATTTTCTGGAAGGATGTTATTATTGATTTCATAATATTTAAAAATTTAATATTATAAAATAGGATTCATTTTTAAATCATGATACAAAAATTATCTTAAGGTGAAATATTGGAATTTTTCCAAAAAGACAAAATTTTTATTGAAGAGTAAAAAATAACTATTTTATAAAAACTTATATTTTACATTTGGGTGTTTAAAAAAACCAAATATAATTTATTGAACAATTCAAAAAAAAAATTATAAAATAAAATCCCATAATTATCAATTTATTGAACATTATTTGTACTTTTGGTATAAAAAAATTTTTATACTAAAGAAATGTTTTTTTGAAAACTATTTTTTGACACATTTTCCAATTTATTATAAATATAATTTCTACCAAAAAAATTGAATTTGATAAAATAGAATAAATATTTTAAATCACAATTTCAAAATTTTATAATGAGGCCACTTAATTTTTGTCATACTGAATAGTAAAAATATTTAAAGTTCGGTTACATCAATTAATATTAAAACAAGTTGTTCGGGGGTTAAACTAGGAGATAAGGGTAATATTTACTTATAAACCTGAATATTCCTATCTTGTGTCCATATTAGGATCCAATGTCATATATAATTTTATTATGAGTCCTTTCAAATAATATTTATTTATTATGATGTTATGATACATTAATATTTTAGTAAATTATATGTATTCCATCTCCCCAACTTATAAAATGAATCCCCCTCTCTTATTTTCACCATAAATATTAATCACCTTAGATAAACCAATAACACTCCAAATCCATTAAAAAATTAAATATACACATCATAGATGACTTTATTAGATGAGAATACAATCCATTAATGAATTAAGATGTAAGCCAAAGGAGGTTTCATAATTAGATGGTACAACTCTTAACCAAGATCTGTTAATTTAATTTTTCCTTATACCTTTTTAAAATATGTTTTATCCATCATAAAAATATTAATAAATTATCTTGAATATAATTATTATTAATTTTTGTGACAATTTAAAATCTATTTTAAACCCCTTTTCAATCAAATTATAATTGAATGTATAGTCAGTGCATACATGTGGACTATCCCATCTACAAAATGATATAAATCATTTTCCATCACTACACCACATGGATGTTTATAATTATGGATTAAATAAACCTATAAAATATTTATATATTAAAAATATTTATATAATACAAAATATTATTTATTTATCTCTATTTATTTTTTTTAAAAATGAAAATAATGATCTTATGTATGTACAGACTAGTATCTCCATAAATGGTTTATTTCATTTTTTCTATTTATACCTTTTATAGATGATTATAAAAATGAAAAAAATATGATATTTATATCATTATTAAAATTATTTATATTATTGAACCATTATTAATGTATAAGGACATGAACATTTGAACTAAACCATTCATTATAAATAAAAGAATTTACAGTTGTAAATAGTGATTTTAATAAATAATTTTCACTAAATGGGTATTTAAATGTTATAATTGGGTAATATTTGTTATTATATTTATTCCAGTTATGTTATTATAGAATTATAATTAATATTAATTTATTATACATAAGGATATATTACATATAAATCATGTTGAACATTAAGAATGGGTTTGCTATGACAATATCATTATAACTATTATGGTTAATGCCAAAATTTATGATACTGAAATTATATTATATATCTCTCAAAAAATGATAGTTTTTATATAATGATTATTCCTAGATATTAATTATTTTACTTTAATTTTATACACTTTAATAACTCTAGAGACCAACAAATGTTTTTAAATGAAAACTGGCCTCATTTCCCTCTTCGATGTGCAATATATTCTTCAATGTCTGTATTTTCATTCCAATGGAATCAATAATGGTTTTTAATTTTATCATATTATTTATTTAAATAATTTGTTGAAAATATTTTTTTATGAGTAAAAAATTTAAATTTAATGTCCTTTTCATTTTCTAAAAATGGTAATTATGTTGTTTTACCAATCATTTAAAATTAATCATTGTATTAATGTTTATTGGACAAAAAAATTTATAGTTTTCATTAATTTTACATGATTTGAAAATTAATTTATAGAAATCAATGGATATTTTCAGAAAAATAAATTATTTAATTTTTTTTAAATTTTTATATTTTAAAAAAATTAGTACTAAATGAAAATTTTTACTTTTCTCAAGAGAATATAAAGTGATTATTAAAAGAAATGTTTCATCTATGATAAAATCCTTTGATATTAAAAATGATTCTTCAGGGATATATTTATATTATTAAATCCTTAAAAATTCAATACATCATTTATGGTTATGAAGGTGAAACATTGATGAAATCAATTTTTTTTCCTAGTGTTATGTTATGATTATTCTTTTCATGAACTTAGGATATGAATATTAATATATTTTGAATACGTGATGGGTGGGAAAACTATTATATCGACCTAAAATTAATTAGGTAAATATTAATGTCATATTATCTTACAGGATACATGGTAGGTAAAAAAATATGGATCACGTGGGTTTATCCCAATCCCAAATGTGGGTACAAGAGATGTTATCATAGGCCCGAAGATAGTACATGGGTGGTAAACCGAAGACTAATTAGTTATAAATCACTTGGTGTGTAGACATGACATAAAATATAAATTAGTATTATTATTAAAAATAATAATTCCACTCATTTATGTTCGCAACTTATGCCAATGTTATGCTCTCATTAATAAAGTTCTTTTATTCATGTTTTATTCTTGTTATATGATGTTCCAAAATTTATTCCATAACTCTTTTTTATAATATATAATTGGATGGTTATCGTTTTAAAAAGTGAATCACATTTAATCATACCCTTTTTCTCATGTTATTATTAGATTTTCATTGATATATCCCTTATATACCAATACTAAACATTTGAGCTCACACTTTATAATGTTTTCTTCTTCCCCGCACAGGGAGAATGATTTTATATATGATTTGTCTAAGGAGGGTTCTAGTAGTGTATAACGATGTGGGAGATGATTTAGATATTTTACATATGAGTAAAATATGTATTCATGATTCCAATGGCATTAAAAAAATTATGATTTTGGAATAGAATATAATGTTGTGTAATGGTGTTTCATCAAATAAGATGTAATATTTGTATATGGAATGTTTGGTTCCATGTAGTTTGTATTAGAATAAGGAATACCTATATTCAGAAAATTAGATGAGAAAATACTACTAAGATCACTTTGGATAAGAAAAATTATTGATTAATATCTTAAATTTTGGTAATAAAATGATTGGGGGATTTCTATAAAACATATTTCTGTTTAGATTCTATGACGTGGATGTGGTTTGGAGACATATACACCTAAGGGTAAGAATCATAATTTGGTGGATTGGTTATTAACTCGATCATCACAACTGGATGATCAGTGTGTCTTATCTTGCAGACTGGGATGGACACTCTGGGGGATATGTTTGGGTTAATTTAAGTTTTATTTAAAAACTATTATAATGTATTTAAATAGATGATGATCCTGGATGTATAAATTTAAATATACGGTGGAATATATTTAAAGGATGATGAAAATATTTAGATATCTTATTATTGATTATCATGATTTATCATTATAATTATTCTTAATCACACTATGATTTCTGGTTTTAGTCAATGGATTGAACTAGGAAGAATCGATTTGGAAATGAATTTGATAGAAAATAAAACATTTATCCTACTATAAAGTTGAATTGTGGTGTGATTTTGGAAGTAAACCCCCTATGATTATTCTTAACCATCGATCAATGCATTTGAGTCACTGCATAAACATGGGTGATTTTCCTAACACATCAAATAATATTAAAATTAAAATTATTAGATATGTAGGAGGAAATTATGATGGACGAAAGAAAATTAAACTTCCATAATGATAAAAATTTAGGAAGAAGTACATTGTAGAATATCTAAGTGGAAGGGACAGATTTTTTTCAGTGTTAAAATATAGTGCACTGAGTAGAAAATTTACTAAAAATATATGTCTTATAACTGGGTAACATGAAGATTATCTAAGTCAATTACCTATTAAAAAGGTTAACTTGTAGTCCAAGGAATACCCTATTATTTTCAATATTTTATGTGGATTATGATAACAAAGGAAAAAAATATCCACTCTATAGTTTTTAATATAATGTGTATATTTTAATGAATGTACCCTACAAAATTATTATTATAGTCAAATATAATGTGATTTTCATAATTTATTGACTATGTATTCATAGTTTCCTTGTATGTTTCACAAAAAAAATTAAATAACTTTAGATATCCATAATCTTGTTATACTCATTTATTGTTTTAATGTTTAATATTAAAAATTAAGTGATATTATTTCTATTATGTGATTCAAAATACCCATTCAAGAATTGTATTATTCATGAGTGGTTTGGTAAAAACTAAACATTATAGATATACCAACTATAATAATCTATCTTGATTTATTTTTCTAATTGATTCCTTGTATTCCTCTAAATTCTAAACATTGGTTTTCATTAGAAATTTTACCTTGTGTTACTATTATTTCATATAATACATATATAATGGCCTTTATTGAGTTATATCAATTGATAAAACCACTCTAAGATTATATTGATAATGGATACATTCAAAAACGTGTGTAATCATGGGCTACACTTTTTTATTTGTTTAATAAGAAATATACATCAATTTTGAGCTCAACATTTTTAAGTATTGATTTCTGATCAGGATATTACAAATTGTGGTCCAAATGTGATGACATGCCTGGGAGAACCCATTGTATGAAATATGGACACTATGAATTTATAGTGATGCCTTTAGGTCATTCTAATACCCTCAATATCTCTATAGATTTAATTAATATAGTCCATAGTGAATAACTTTATAATATTCTGGTAGTACTTATAAATTATATTTTCATACATTCCAATATTAATGAAGATTATTATGGTCACATTATCATTCTAATGAAGACCCTATAGAAGGATATGTAGTATGGAAAATTTTCCAACTATGAATTTTTGATATTGAAGGTTTAATTTTTAGGCTATATAATCTCAAGTGAGGGTACATCAGTGGATCAATCAAATATAAAAGTTATCAAATATTGGACAAGAAGAACCATAGTTAATTATATCCATGGATTTCTTAGTTTGGATATATATTATTGATGCTTTTTAATGAATTCTGCAAGTTGTGTAATCCACTAACCAAGTATAATTTTAACGAGTTGGTGTTTTATTAAACTCATGAATGGGATAAAATTTAGGAAACTAAGGACATATTTATCTAGTGCGCCTATACTCACATTACCCTAGAGTGAATAATTTTTTTTATATTGTGATGAATAGAAGAAATTTATGAGATGTATCCTCATATATAATGATAGGATATAGATTATTCCATACAATAATTAAATGTCCATGAGATAAAAATACCTAACACATGACTCGAAGATAGCAGTGTTAATCCTAGAATTAAAGATATAGAAGAATTAACCATATAAGTAATGGTGTGAAATATAACCTATAGTGACCCTACTTTTCCTTACATTAAAATAACAATATTTTAAGGATAAACAACATAATAGTGTTACAAATCCTAGATCCAAAGGGTTAGTGTCTTGGGAAAATTAGGCTCATATATAACATGGACATAATAAAACAAAAAAAATTACATAAATCTATGTTCTTTATTGTTATTCAATATCTCAATATTCTTGGTATAGGTAATCACCTAATGATATATATCAAGAAAGGGGTGTGATTAAATCCTAGTAATATGATGAATATGAAACATGAATAAACATAACATTAGTGAGAATAATAATCATCACTATAACATAGGCATATGATCAATATCAATGTCATGATGTAAACATGTGATAATGTAATGGAATGTGGCAATGCATAAAAATGAAATATATTTTAATAGTGGTAAATTCCCACACATTGTCATGTACAAAGCTAGAATCATGTCCACGTATAACATATTTTCAAAATAATAATATCATCGTGTGAACAAATATAGAATCATGTTAATGAATAATACACACATCTCATGAGATAAATCAAATTTCCAAATTCATTGGAGGGATATATAATTTCAGTCCCACCCATCACATTATAAAATTTACATATTCATGAACTACACACATAACATAGTACAAAAATTTTCATGAATTAACTCATGGAAAGGAATCAGTTTCATAGATATTTCATCAATCATGATATCATGAATTATATTGGGGTACTTAAAACAAAAATGGATAATATATTTTCTATAAGACTCATCATTATTGAGTAAATACAAAACAACTCAAGAGGACTCAAAGATATTTTTTTGGAAATAAGAGTTCTACTAGAAAATAATTTTATTTTTAATATAATCAAGTATGAAACATGTATATATCCAAAAAATAAAATTTGATTACAATGAAATGATATTTATCTGATTTTATAGGAGTTTTCATACCAAATTTATAATGAACGAGGTATAACCCAAAGAAATGAATTTGGGTGCGAGAATCCCCTTAACCAAATTTCAAATTTATTTTTTCTCTTTTGCTCCTCATAAATAATAAAATTATATTCATTAAAAAATTGATCAAGATTTATATTATATTCATTTATAAAACTATTTTCCAATTATAATAATTTTATTATATTTCTTAGTTTATATTGATAAAATTAAATCATTTTGATCTCGTCTATTAATTAAAATTTCATCATTTATCTTTGATTTGATTAATTTTTCCAATATAATTTATTCATTATTATAAATAATTATAGAATATTATAATATATATAATTACATTTTATATATTGTATATTGTTTATAATATTATTCCATGATTATGGTCATATGTATCAACATAGAAATGTATATGTATGTGATTAACTAATATTTAATGGGATGTTGTCAAAAGAGTGGGAAAGGGAGGTATGAGATTTATATTTCCCACGAATATCAAAATTAATATTGGTTAGAATCAATAATATAATGTTTTATAACTATTTAATTAATTAAATATTTTATGGTATTGAAAGGAACAATGAATAATAAGAAAGACAAGAAGAAATGAGCGAAGGGTTAATAAATATTTTCCCTCTCCTCATTGTAGCTTCTCTTATACTACACTATAAAACCCATGCTGATTAGTGTAGTGTTTATCTAGAATTTAAATAATTATTCTAATGGGAGTGATATGAAGGAGTGGTTTCCCAGGGTAAGGGAGAGGGGTTTTTATACTTGAGGAGAGGGGTATTTTTAGAATATAATAGTTATTAAAATAATATATAAAATGTGAAACATGTAATAGTGAATTTTTTAAAATGTAAATCGTATAAAAAAATAATATAATTGTATTAAGACTTTAAAACCATATTATAATTCTATTTAATTATTTTATTAAAAAGTAATGTGGAGATAAATAAAAAAATTTAGGATAAAAATAACTTCTGACTTGAGGATTTGGAAAGTTATTTTTATGTTTGGAATAAAATATATCATATTTTAATGAATCATTTATAAAATAAAATATATAATGGTATAAAATATATTTTTAGAAATGATTATTTCATTATTTCAATATGAATGATGTAATTTGGGATACACTGGTTATGTTAGAACCCTATATTTTAACTACCCACCAAAAAGTTGACGCATTTCAAAAATTAACAAAAAATCACCCTTGAAAAATTTTAAACATTTGATTTCAAAATTTGATATACATTTTATCAAAATAAATTTCAAAAATATATGTTTTTAATTTTTTAATATAATAAATAATGATTTTATAAAAAACATAAAAATATACCATATTAAAAACGTACTTATATTTTCCTTGATTTTTTTAATCCTATTAATATTTTTGGCATAATCATATTTTTATTTA
The DNA here is from genome assembly GCA_963277665.1 of Viscum album. Lineage (NCBI taxonomy): Eukaryota > Viridiplantae > Streptophyta > Magnoliopsida > Santalales > Viscaceae > Viscum > Viscum album. Next base: position 1,944,622,038 of record OY728119.1, on the reverse strand, counting down.
CTAAAATTAATAATGAAAAATATTTTTATATCACAATTTTTTATTTTTTGGGTAAAATTATTATTCCAATTGTTAGGTTACTCTTCCTAATAGTCAGGATACCATTCCTAGTGGCCAGCTTATGATTCAAATGGCTAGTTTACTCTTAAAACAATCACATTACTTTATATATATGGAACTCCATTCATTCCATCAAAACTCACCTAAATTAATCTCATTGTTCAATATCTCAATTTTCTATAATGCTAATTGTTTTATGAACATTTTTGTTACTTTTATATAGTTTTGGAAGAGGGGGAGAGTGTTCTAGAAGATCAGGATGATCCATATTTTTTATTTTAACTTTTCTATTATAAATTTTTTTTTCTAGTTTTAATGTGATTAATTATTATTGGATTCATTATGGATTAATGTAAAATTATTTATTGTTAATGTTTTTTATCTGTATTTTTATGTGTATACTATTTAATATAATAAAACACACATTTTTTAAAGAAAAAAATATTAATAATAAAAACTTGGTTGTTACATTCTTCCCCCATTTGGAAATTCCATCCTCAAAATTTCATCTCATATATTCTATAGAGATTTAATGAGGGTACTTTGTTTAAATTTTTCCATTGGTTCCCATGTCACTTCTTCATATATAAGTTTCCTGAACAGTAATTTCATAATGTGAGTTGTCTTGTTATGTAGAAATTTATATCTATGGTATATGATATTTACTTATTCTTTTTCATTGAGTGGTCATTCTATAGATATACCACCTTTGAATTTTGTACATGTGAGGAATCATGTACGTACTACTTGAAGTGTGACACATGCAACACATCATGAGATGGATCCATACTTGGTAGAAGTATAAAATGATATACCATTGATTATATAAGATCATGTATCTAAAAGGGGATGTTTACCTTAGGATAAGATTCTGATTTATTCCAAATAGTATGACTCTCCTCAATGTTTTTATTTGAATGAAAAGTTTTTCTCCAACATAGGACATCAATTCCCTTCAACAGTTTTCTACATAGATCTTTTGTTGTCTATAAGTAAATTTTATATTTTTTTGAATTGATTGAACATCCTCTTTCATCTCTTACCTAAGATCAGGTCCACGTAGTTGTTTCTCCCCAACATCATCTCAAAAATTATGTATTCTACATATCTTACCATACATAACATCATATGAATACATTTGAATACTATAATGGAATATATTTTAAAATTACAACTCAACTAATGAGAGATATTGATTTTATTTTCCTTTAAATTTAATTGATTTTTAATTTTTTTTCTTCAATAATCTGAATAGACTATTCAAATTATATATCACTTTGTGGGTGATAGATTGTGATGAAATTCAATTCATTACTCAAATCATGATGAATATTCCAACATAATTTTGATTTGAACCTCAAATCAAAATCAAATATTATCAAGAGTGAAACACCATACAACATCCCTACTTCTTTGAAAAATAACATTCAATGATGGCCAATTGATAAATCTTATTGAATGGTGATAAAGTGGGCCTTCATGATGAGTCAACACACTACAATCCAAATGGAATTGTTTCCTTTGGATGTTCATGGGAGTCCAATGAAAAAAGTCTAATGTGACATTATTCTATTTCCATGGGTGTATAGGAAATGGGGTCACATCATCCATTTGGACTTTTTTCTCTTCATTAACTTGATGAGATACCAAACACCATGATATATACTTATTAATAAACTTCATCATGTTATCCCACCAGAAGTGTTCTTGAAGATCATAATATATATTGGTAATTCCATGATTAATGGAGATTTATGAGATATGTGAATTTTCCATTAGATCCTTTATGATCAAAGGCGCTGAAGGAACACAATTCTTGACTCCAAATTGAATAAAAACATCATCATCGATGTGATACGGATGAAACATTGCATCCTTTACTATATTCACCTTGTTTTGTATCTCCAGATCATCCTGTTTTTCCTCTTTAATATTACATTGGATAGTGGGTTGGTAAATCATTTGGAAAATATAGGATGTATTACCTACCTTTATAGTTTTCAAATATATCCATTGAATATCCATGAAGAAAGATTATTTCCCATTTTGTAACATGGATAAATGTGTTAGGGTCATTTCTACAAAAACATCACCCACCTTATAATAATTTTTCATATTGTAGTGAATAGAGAAATCATAGTCCTCTATTACCTCTAACCATCTTCTTTGATTCATGTTCAGTACTTTTTTTGTGAATATATATGTTTTAGACTCTTGTGATCACAATATAGATCACACTATTAACAATAGAGGTAGTTCCTATAAATATTTAGAGGGAAGATAATATCTTTTAACAACATATCATGCATCAAGTAGTTTGTATCATTGATATTAAACTATCGTGAGGCATAGGCTATCACTTTATCATTCTACATGAGTATTCAACCCAATCCTTTCTTCTCATAATCATTATATAACAAAATAACTTATCCTCTTATTGGTTGTGTCCATATAAGAGATTTTATTTTCCTCAACTAGATATATATATATATATATATATATATTTACTCACATTCATCCTTCCTTAAATACATTACCCTATTCAATGTTAACATTGTAAGTAGGATTAAAAAATTGTGAGACTTTTCTCACAAAACATTGGTTGTACCCTATTAATCCAAAAAAATGTCATATTTTCATGAAACATATGGTTCTAGTCCATCCCTCAATTTTATTTTTCCTTTTAAGGGTCTATATAAATTCTCTTACTTTTGATCATGTTCTAAATGAATGTGACTTGCTGCATCCAAAAAGTCAAAATTATTATAAAAAAATTATAAATTTTATCCTTCTTTAATATCTGTAGTGCACTCCAGATTTTCACTTCATGTACATCCATTCTCTTGGAGTAAATGATAATATCATCAATAAACACTATATTTTTTTAGGTAATCTCTAAATATTACATTCATCAAATCCATGAATATTATAGGGGAATTTTTAATTCAAAATGGAATCTTTATTAACTCATACTGCTTATACCTTGTATGGATATTATTTTTCTAAGTATCATATTTCTTCACCATTAGTTGTTGATTTCCATTACTAAGATATAACTTTTATAAGTATTGATCTCTTCAAAGTTGATCTAATAAGTCTTTAATATTTTGTGTAGGACAGTGGTTCTTTATAGTGATCTTGTTGAGCTCCCGATAATCCATGCACTGACACATTGATCCGTCATTCTTTTTGAAAAAGTTCTAGGAATCACACCACAATGATGAACTATGTCATATGAACCACTTTCCCAAATGTTATTGTAGCTTATTTTCTAACTCTTCCAGTTTAATCGGTGAATTCCTATACAAGAATATGGAGGTCGGTGTATAACCGATAATAAATTATATTGTTAAATCAACCTCATGATCTAGTGAAATTCTAGGTAACTCTTTCAGAACTGCATAATATTATACTCCTTTTTCATTGGAGATTTCTAACACTGATTACCATCAAAAAATTGTCATATATTGCACTAGCATTCATAGTGACCATTAACCCCATAGTTGAAACATTGAACCATAGGCGGAGCATTAAGATGTTTCTTTCATTCCTCCATCATGTTGGACAACATCATCACATTTCTTCGACATTTATGATCATGGTTTCTTTCTCTCATTCCCTTAAAGCATTTCTATGTCCAATTGAGGCAATTCTGGTGATTCTTTTTCCCAGTCTTTTTACATGTGGATTGTTTGATCCTCTTTCCTCCTTTTTCATTTGACCCATCAACTTGAAACTTCGTTCTTACCATTTAATCTCCATAACCATGGGACAATTTTCCAAAAAATATCCCTAAATTGATTTCACATATTACCACTTCCTCAAAACTACCAAAGAATCATATAGCTTTATCATTACAGAGGAGTGATTTTAAACAAAAAAATAATTTATCTATTTTCACTACCACAGGTTCGAGCAAAGGATTCACTAACTTTTATCAGCACTAAACAGAAAGCGTTGATAAAATGGGGGCCTTTATCAGTGCTAAGAAGAGAATTGATAAAGGTGTATCCTTTATTACAACTTTTTTAGCATGGATAAATGGTAGATTTATCAGCACTATTATTATCATTGATAAATGTTGTTAATAAGAAAGTATTATTAATTTATATATAATTATTATACTTATATTCCAATGTAATGAATATTTTTATACATTAAATAAAAAAACATGTTAATAATTAATATATATTTTTTAGTTATTCAAATATATATATTGTTTTAAAAAAAGTATTTTTAGAATATAATTAAATAAATATAAATTTCAATAACTATATGTTTATAATAAATTTCATTAAATAACAAATATATTTATTAGAATAATTAGAATTATTAGAATTATTATATTATTTATATTTATAATATTCATAATTAGATATATGTACTTTTTAAATATATATATTTATGATTATCAAATTGTATAAATAAATATTTATATGTTTCCATTGATTTTGGTCAATTATTAAATTGATGTATGAGTGTAATTAAAGTAAATATATGTTATGTATTCATCATGAATGATCATTTATACATTACAAAATTCTTATTATTCATGTTTTTCATATGTGATGAATCATTTTTTATTATCTATACTTTACTTGGTATATAATTCATTCATGTTATACCCATGAATCTATTCTGTTCTCAAAAATACATTTAAAATTATAATAAAAATATTTAAATAATAAAAATATTTCTTATATTTATAATTATAAAATTTTAACTATATATAAATACTTATTAAATAGATTTATTTTTAATTATAATTATAAATATATATTTAAATAATTATAAAATTACAATAAATACACACGTTGTAATTTTATAAATAAATGAATAAATATTTATAATTATATTAAAATATTTAAAAATATATTTCTTTATAGTTATCATTAAATATATATGTGTGTGTGTGTAAATAACTATAAATACATATATATATATATATATATATTTGGGCACTTCAATTCGCAAATGTCTATTGTGTTCGATTCAGGCTCAAGGCCTCAGGATTTCAAGGATGCATGTCAACTCAGAGTGATGATGGTGGAAGGAAAGTCAATGGTGGGTTCTAAAACTATAGATCCACATCAATCAATTATAGTTGAGCCTCTTGATTTTAAGAGCTTCAATTTGCGTATATTTATTGATTTATGTTTAATTTCACATGGTTTGGATAATGCATATCGTCTCAAAACCACTATGGTAAAAGGAAAGTCGAACGCAGTGATAATTGATTACTTTCATTCCTTCATGAATTTCAAGGGATCTCCTATTGAATGTTCACACCCAAATTGTAGAGCCACTAATGTCAAAGAGAATTTGGATTTTGTACTAAAGAAATTATAAATTGTTATGTTTTCCTTAATCACATGATTGACTTTTTTCCAATGGTTCCAAACATTATTAAATTAAAAAAATTATCCAATGGTTGTCATGCATCAGGGGTTTTACGGATCAGAAGTGTGTATTTTTTGGAAAATTATTTTCTCATATGTTTTCCCTTCAGATCATCTGGAGATGATAGAAGGGGGTATGGGTTAAATTTCACTCAAATCAGGAGTTATTCACTTCTATATGTGGGAATAGAGAATCAACTCATTAGATGTTAGCAGCTCGTGCATTCAATTGCGGGTCAAGATCCATAGCATAAACTAGATTTTCTGGCATCGCCAATTTCTATATAAAATTTCATCAGTAACTGGATTGCCCATAATTATTTACAATGAAAATGAATTGGTATAGTATGAACATTCCTCTAACTACATGGTGGAAGTATATCGATGATCTAATTCGGTCGATTGAATATATCATTAAATAGGTGGTGATGAATTCAGTTTGCAACCTGAGTATGAGAATATGACACAATTTTCATCTATATTCAAGTGGATTAGTCATGATGATTCATGATGTAGAAGAAATTTATTGTGTTCTTATTTCTATAGTTTAGGACATGAGTAAAGCTCTTGTTTTCAAAAGAATAAGATAGGTAATTTGACAGGATTACCCATGAAATTGGGGTTGTGGTTTCCCCTAGAAGATGGTTTAGGAAACTGTTGACAAAGATTTTGGTTCCCCTATATCTTGTCACACTGCTGGATAGGCTACTCATTTTGATGGAATGAGAAGAGAGTCTAGTGGGAAGAAGTTGTAGAACCTATTATGACATCTTTATATTACTCCATTGGGTTGGAGACCCATGTTAAGTTGAGTAATGAGAAATCATAGGCTGAAATCAATAAGGATTAATCTATTTCGGATGAGGATGATGTTCATGTCAAAGGATGGGACCAATAAGTGGAACAAGTAAATGAAGTTGAGATTTAAAGGGAGCATGATCAATTGTTCAGGGATGAGGAGGATATTGACTCAAGTCACTATAAATGAAGAAAAAAATTGATATTTTTTTCATGTACAGCCACAAATTAAAGATCTTGTGGATGTAGAGGGATTCCAAATGGCCCATATTTAAAAAAAATCTGTTGGGATAAATGCACCTTATGATGTCCTGTCAGAGGAAAACACTCCTATTTCCAAATTTTTTCTTCTTCTAGTGAGTAGTAGTGTCCCTAGGGATTCCATATAATTGAAGGAAAACCAAGATGGTGAGCATAGAGAATATCACCTAAAAAAATAGCAACGAGGGAGGCATCCCAAAGGTCATGGTTGGGGGCGTGGGCCTGATGACAGGAGGTCTACCAGGAATTCTTCTAGGGATCATTTTACATCAAATCAGCAAAGGCTAAGGGAGATGTATTATGTGCTCCTTAATAAAAAAAGATCACAATCAGAGTGGGAGTGGATGGATGATGGTGCATCGTCTAGATATGGTCATAGTGATGACATTGATACTTTTGATGTGTAGTTTTTCCATTTGGGTGAGAGTTTGTTTTGCTGACCAGGTCTCTCTCTTTCTTGTCTATTACTTTTCTTTTAATTTTAACAAATATCCAGGAGACTAGGCTTCTGGCTGGACCGACATCATATATTTTTAAAATTATAAATATATCTATTTTAATTTTATAATTATTTAAATATATATATAATTCTAAATATAAATGAATTTATATTTAGTATAATTTCTAATTACACATCAATATTTTTTTATTTATAGTTATAATTATAAATAAATAAATATATATATATCTAAATAATTATATATTTATAAAAAATATATTTATTATTCTAATATAATGGTATATATAATTAAAAGTATGTATTTATAATTATATACAAATATTGATAAATAAATAAATATATATATATATATAATTATATATAAATATAGATATATTTAAATAAGTATTAACTAAATAAAAAATTAGGATAAAGATAATTATTATAAACATAATATTAGAAAAAGATATAATAATTATATTTATTTCTATGATTATAGATATAATTAGTATACATATTCTAACATTATAATTATTTATTTAAATAATTATAAAATTGAATTAAATATAAATAATATATATATAATCATAGAAATATATATAATAAATATATTAGTTATATATATTAATGAGATTATAGATATAATAAATATATTTCAACAAATATTATAATTATTTAAATGTTAATTTTTATTTATTTATAATTATAACTATAAAAAATATATTTATTTATTTATCTAAATAATTATTAAATTTTAATGAATATATTTATTAAATTTATAATTTTATTAATATATATAATTAATATATTTATTATAATTTCATAATTATAAATATATATATCTTATATATAATTTTACATATATATATATATATATATTATTGGGAAACAATTATTAACATGATATATTTATAAGCGCTTTTTTAACGTTGATAAAGATAAGGCTTTATTAGTGATAAAAAGGGAAGATAATGTTATGTTTAATTAACACCATCTATTTTAGTGTTGATAAAACATAACTTTATCTGAACTTTTTAGATAGCACAACTAAATGTTCTCCCTTATTTTATAAATGAACCCTAATAGTGGGTGTCTTCTCTCGCACACCATAATCTCTCACGGAAGCTGACCACTGTGCTGCCAACCCCCCCCCCCCCCTTCCCAACCTCACCATTGCCACCACCAAACCCTCCTCAACTACTGACCCCTCCTCCTTCATCGTGAATCCCTCACCCACAATCAAGATCCCACATCCACCATGCGGAGAACCCCACCTCCTACTATGAAACCCTCCACCGCAAACCCTCATCTGTCGTGAACCCTCTTCCTCTACGAACCCACCTTCTCCATTACCCTCCCCCCTATAAACCCCTTTGTGGCCTCTACTTCTAAAACCTCATACCCTGAATCAGCCGCATCCAGACCCAATGCATATGCCAGAGGGGTATTCCATTTTCTCATATTTTATAAATTTCTAATATATATAGAGAGAATGTTTTGGATTTCTTTTTTAAATGATGATCCCCATTGTTTCTGCAAATGATGTTTATGTGTATCCCTATGATTGGTTTTTTTGATGTGATTCATGTTGTGCTTATTGGTTAGGGAACTTTATAAGGGAAATGTTTGTGGTGGAAAGGATTTTATTGTGATGTTATACATTGATAGTTTTTATTGAAACATACATCTTTTGGTTATTTCATGAAGAATCATTGGCTAAATAGTGGGAATTCATTGGACAATTCTAGGCTAATTAAAATTATGAACTCGATTGTCTCCCACGTTTTATATAAATCCTAGATAGTTGGAGTTTCACTGATGAGATAAGGTTTGATTGATTAAATTTATGAGATGCATGACCACACAGCCACTGGTAGCAGGTATTACTTTTCAATTATTTTACATATCCCATTAGTCCCGATGATGTTATCTCAAGATATGAATCGTATGTTTTTGTGTTGTTTAAGGCTTGAATTGATATGCTTTAAGGTATTAATCATATAATGATTTTGTGTTGATATTGAAAAGTATTGTTCCATCTATTTAGTAAAATTCATTACGAATACCTTCGGTTTTGTTAAAGTTATATTTTAACATCTTCCTTTATTACCATTGTGTTGGGTGTGTTGAAGTCATTAATGGATAGTGTAATGTTGCATTAAAAGCGCAATCCTTTACTAAAAATTACATTAAAAGGTTTTAATACATGCGTGGTTTTATATTCAAAATATTTATGTTTTGAAGATAGAGTAATCGGTACTGAATTTTCATTATTTTTGTGAAAATATATTCATGGAATGTTTTATAACTATTGTACTTTGAGGAAGTGAATGATTTATATTTTTCATATTATGATTTCATATAAATGAAATGAAAAACAATTTTTTTGTAATTTTCAAACTGAATGTTTTTCTTTCATTTATAAAAGTAGTGAATTGAACTCATGGTGGTATATGTATTGCCTTTGCTCACACATTGTATAGTTACATTGGTAGGTTTGTAGTCTTCATGTATTATGCATGTTTCATTTGTTTGTGGAATTAGCTTTTGAATTAGTTACATTTTACATGGGAAGTAGATAGTTCTTGTGATTATGGTTGGGTCTTGAGAGTCACATGGATATGGTGGTTGATAATTTAGTTTTAGGGAACCATTTGGCTCATGTTGTGATTCAACCTCTTTAGACACTATATATATATATATATATAGTTTATTATTCAGTATTTTTTATTTTATATTAAATGTTCATTAATTAGAAATGATATTTTTTGAATTTATTATTATTTTTATCTTTTTTGTATTCATTTTTTGAATGATTAAGATTGAGTCAATTAGTGTGAATTCATCCCCAATGGTCATGTATGTCACCCTAGATGGTTATCATTATCCTAATAGGATCAAGAATATGTTGTTAATTAAGGGGTATTTTTTATTTTTTTGGATTCATCATAGGCCGACAATGTTCCTCATTATAGTGTGACTACAAAATTAAGAAGTAATTGAATTCCATCTATGATTTTGATACAATTTAGATAATAGAAATAGAACTCGGAAATAAGGTTCTATAGAAAAATTAAATTTATAATCTGAAAGAGAAATTGCATTATAATAAAAATGGAAATGTGTCTGTTGTTTTAAAAATATTTCAACAATTAGAATTATTAGACTTTAATTTTATTTCCTCTCCTATTGTAAATCATACAATCATTTAGATGGTTCTCAACTTGGTTTCCATTAAAGGTTTATTTCAGGATAAAATTTATTTTGTGATTATATTCTGTCCTTGATATTTCATGGAAGTGATCTACATATATCAACTATAAGGATTCATGCTAAATGTAATAGATGGTTCGGTTTCGGTCCCAAATAGAGTTTTTGTGGGCTTAAGTGCACACCAAGGAAATGTTAGTGGAGTTTCAATGAATTCATGGTATAATTAATGTTCATGTAGTAAGATGTAAAAATTTTATACTAAATAAAGGTATATTATGAAATGATTTTTGTCATTATAATTATTTATCTGGATGAATTTAACATAGTTGGACCAATGGGGGAATTTCAGTAAGAGTTAAAGAATAATTTTTCTAGAAGATCCCAAATAAAAGGCCTTGGTTTTTTAGAGTGTATATTGGGGATAAAAATTGAATGAGATATAATTCCTAAAACATATTCTAGAATTGGTTTATTTTAATATCAACATGTTGTTTATTTATTATGTTAAATATTAATATTAACTAATCAAATTGGCTAGATATGAATATGTATTTATTGATTCCAAGAATCTTGTAAAAGAGTAAGATGATGGGGCGAAAGTGTTCACTATGTTTGGAAAATATCATGTGTTTTACCTTTAAAAAAACATTTTTCTATGTTTAATCTATTGTTATTCAAGAAAAATTAGTCCTGAGGAGTTAGAATAACACATTATCTGATGCATAATAGATTGATGTTATAAATGTTGGAATAATAATGGGTAAAAGGAGAATGTAAATAGTGTCTCAGATGACTATACATTTTATTTATAATCATATCTGGTTACAAGTGTTGACTATATAGAATATTGTATCATGGAAGATATAATAGATGTGAACGAGGATGAAGATCGTATTAGGGAATTGATAGGGACAGTTGAAGATGAACTTTAAGATTACAGAAAATTGTTTCATAAGATAAATGGTTGCACAAATATGAAATTTTATATTGTTTGTAATAAATATATATCATTGATAACCATACTAATGTTGTATAATTTAAAATAATTAAATGATCGGAGTGACACCAGTTTTACATAACAACTTTCACTCTTGAATGACATGCTCCCAGAAGAGAATGAGATACTAATCCAAACTTTCTAAATAAAACGAATTCTACTTTCAAGGGATATGATCTCTAAAAGAATACCCACCTTCTGGAATTATTGTATACTACTTCTAAAGGACCAAATAGATCATACAGAATTCCCAAAGTGTGGCACTTCTTGATACAATAAAGATGAATCTGATCCAATGAATGGTGTGTATTACTTTCCAATTATTCTAAGGTTTAGGAAACTATATGGAAGTGAGGTGAATGTAGGGAAATTGATGTGGAATGCTGATACATGAATTAAATATGGGAGACTACATCACCTAGAAAAATTTCCTCAGTTGAAGGGAATTTATCACGAGTTTCTTGAATTTGTAAATGATTTGAGAAACCATCATAATATGTTATATATAGATGGATTGAATCCATTTGGGTTTAAAATCATAACTCATAGTACATGGATGATTATGGTGGTAAATTATAACTTCTCACAATGGTTATGCATCAAAGAAAAATAAATGATATTTTTTATACTTATATCAAGACCAAAACAACTGGGCAATGATATTGATGATTATTTTTCTCCATTGACAGAATATTAAAAATTATTGTGGGATTCAGGTGTTATTTAATATGATTAATAAAAAAATAAAGATTTCACATGGTGAGCCATGTTTTTTTGGAAAATAAATGACTTTCCTACTTATTAAAATATTTATGGACATAGCATTAATGGAACTCAGGGGTCTGCCATTTTTGAATAAGTTGTAGAGTTAATTAGGTTGAAACAGTCATCGAAAACCATGTTTTTAGGGAATTGATGATTTCTTCCCTAATTAATTAAGTACTCATCATGTTTGACATCATTTAAAGGATGTTCATAAAAATTAACGTCACCATCTCCACTAATATTTGATAAAATAATTGATAATATAAAAGATCTGGACACTATTTTTGGTAAGCCTTTTTTGAAAACCCATATGATATATGATTGTAAAAAGAGACCACTTTTTTTAATTACCATTCTAGAATTGTCTGTACATCAAAAAAAAATTAGATGTCTGGCATGTTGAAAAAATTGTATGTGATAATGTCATCAGTACACGTATAAATACACCCTTCCAAACTGAGGATGGAATTAAAGATATGGTGTACATGGTTGATGTGGGAAAATAAAAATATTTAGCATTAGGGTACGGTGAAAAACAATCTTTTCTTCTTCCAACTATATACACTCTTTCCCGGAAGAAGAGATAACAGTTTTTTAAATTCTTGAATGATGTAAAGGTTCCATAGGGGTATTTATAAATTATCAAGAACATAATTTCAATGACATATTTAAATTTAAAGGTTCTAAAATCACATGGCTATCATGTTTTGATGCATGATCAAATTTATTTATCTTTAAATTTCATTTTTTCCAGGAATATCCATCACAAATTAACAGAGCTCCGTTTTTTATTCAATGAGATATGAAACAAAGTTATAGGCCCAGGAAAATTACCGAATATGGAAAGATAAATTGTTGTCATATTATATTAATTGGAAATTTACTTCCTGCTAATATTCATTGATATGATGGTTCACATGTTGAGAGAAATTTTACAATTTGGTCTAATACACTATAGATGGATATACCCCATTGAATGGTATATGAATATTTTGAAATGGTATTTCAAAAACCAATGTTATATAGAGGATTGTATGTTAGAGAAATATATTATTGAGGAATTTGTTTAATACTTTATATAATACCTATCTGTTGTGGAATGAATTGGTCTACCCAAATCATTTCACACTAGGAATCTTGCGGGTATGGGAATTTATAAAAGAGACGTTCTCATAATATATTATACTTATTGGTTGTAGGACTAACTTTATGTTTTTCATAACATCATTGATGTATATCCATATTTTTTAACCCACAAATAAACTCTTAGGCATTTTAATATATCAAGGGTTGAATGATGGATAATAAATACACATAATCAAAAGTTTATAAATGGTTTCTGCACCATATTATTAAGGATTCAAATGAAAATATGGATTTCATTTTATATAGACTTTGATGGATAGCTGGAGGAACTATTTTGTATATTTTATCTTATAATGGTTATGTAATAAATGGTTACACGTTCTATAAAAATGAGAATTATAGTGAGAGTACCATGAAAATGGTGGAGTTACACTTGTGTCTAAAGCGAGGCATGTTTTAGTTTCATAGGACATAAATCCTATTACACGAATTTTTCATACTTCTGAATCATAAAAAAATATGGAAGTTGGAATATAAAATATTCCAAGTGCCTATTTTTCAATGTATGTGGGTAATAACAAGAGTTATATTAAAATAGATGAATTGGGATTGGTGAAAGTTTATTTTAGTAAACAAGGTTACTAAGATGAACCATTTATATATTGAATAATAGAACGTATAAGTATTTTATGTTCCATATCCCTTAAAACGAAAGTAGTTAATTGTTACTTTAGTAACCAAAATCACTAAAGGGCTAGATGAAAATTCTATTGAGTATGATTCTTTCATTGGGACATCGTAATCAGTTTGTTGTGGTCCCAATGTAGATTGAGTTTTTTATATCATAGTATTCCACACTAACGGGGTTTGGATAGTCGATATAGGGGACATATTCATTCAGCCTTTAAAATAGAATAAAAACTTAAATAGTAGTGTTATCTATTCACTACTGCATTTTGGTAATCTAAATTAGATGTTAAACCACATATATAGGTAATGACTTCATCACATGTGGGTGTTCCCAATCCTGAGGAACAATATGTATCTCAACCTGTTGTTACTCATAGTGTAGAGAAAAAACCTTCGGCACATGTCATTGCTCCCATTACTATGATACAATACATTTCGCAACCTACTGATTTTCGCAGTGCATAGGTACAATGACCTTCTGCACTTGCCGATGCTACCAGTCAAGAGAATCACATTGACGATGTCGAATCCGGGGAAATGGTAGGTGATGAAGCACCAGCGATGCTGAAAAATTATGTGTGTTGTAGTTTTATGGTGTTACAAAAAATAATTAAGATGAAAGTAAAAGACATCAAATAAAGGGATGGAAGGAATGTGTGGGGAAAGAATTGTAACCCCAACAATTCAATGTTCAGTAGTCACATTGGAGTAGTCACCTAAAAATAACTTCCAAAATATTTAGATTAGTGGAACCATGTATTTTCTAGGGTTAATACACTGATGTGGTAAGAGATTATAGTTACATTTTGATATCATTTCATTGGTCCACTAAAAATAAAATAATTAAAAATTGACATACACTTCATCATCCATTGTAGAGTGAATTTATAGTAGATGAATCACATCAAAAATATGTATTAGTTGTTTCTGGAAGGATTAATATAGGAGTTTTCACAATTCTAACAAAATATCATATTAAATATGCTGAAGGGAAAACAAAAATGAACCCACTGCTTGTCTATTCACACCTGAAAACCCATGAATCATGGGATGTGTTAGATGGTTGTGGTGTGTATGTGTCATTTAAATTATTTTTTCCTATTAATAGATTTTTTATTTATTTGTTAATTAAAAACCATTATTGAAATTTTTTATTTGTCATTGAATGACTATGTTATAAAAATATGGAATGAGTAGAAAAACCAGTATACCCCAAATGTGAAGTACGGATGGGGTATGCTTCACATTAAAAATGGTACATATTTTAAATATACTATAATACTTTTATGTAACGTGAAACAACACATTAATTATGTTCTTATGTTTTTATGTATATTTATGAATCCAAATCAAATCCCACTTCCATCTCGCACCATGTTCTATAGAAGGAGGCATGTGTAATTAAATATGGGATGATAATAGTTGGAAACACACAAAAATTGATGGAAACATGTGTAATTATTATATAATAGAAAAATTAATTAAACTTCAATTACATAACAATGATAACTTATTTTCCTTTATTTTTTATCTGACATAGTCCCAAAAAACATTTCCATCACATATTGTAAAAACATTTCGACATGGAGGAATTCATTTATAATTTATTTTTCCTAAAAACCAATTAAAAATTAATAAAAAATTTACTAAACCAATTAATTTTATTGAATAAGGAAAAAGGGGAAGAAGATGAAAGAAAATACTTACTCAAAATAATCTAAATAATCAACCAACCAATCAAAAAGATCTTTTGAAAGAACCATTACCTCATGTGTTCTATAACCGCATTTAAAATCATTAAATGTTCATGTGGATTAAATGTTAACAAATGGTTGTAATAAAATAGTTGATTCTAAAAAATATATTTCTGAAGAGAAAGATCAAGAATTCATTATTGTTGAGATAGTAAGTGAAATCCTCGACTATGATTGGCTAGAAATCTTAGTTCTAAATATACACAAGAGGTATGCTTTCATGATTTTATTTTCCAATAGTTCATATAATTTGGTAATTATAAATAAATAAAATTCATATTTTTGGAATGAGTATATATGAAAAACAATTGAATTGATATTCCCATGAAAAAAATTGAACTCATTAGTACTCACATCTTCTCTACAGAAAAACTAAAAATTGTTGCAAAAAAAAAATTAAATTGTGGTCAATCTAATTAAATTGTTTAGAAGAAAACATTAAGATGATAGAAACTATTTAATATCAATGATATTGGGGATAAACCAATATAATTTAAAAATATCTTATATATTTTCATTCCTTTTATTTCTTTTCTTTTTTTGTTTTTAGGTAGCAATGGATTCTAATTGCGATACATTTTGAAACTCTAATGACTTATTTCATGAATTCAATGCATGTATATCCACAAATCAATCTTCACATGATATGTTTTTTCATTAAATAATATCATACATCAAATGTTTTATAGCTAACCATCATGTTATAAAATTTAAATTATATTTTACTGATGATTTTGTTTGGATAGGTTGGTGCATGAAAATAAAAAAAACAAGGAATGAGATCATTAAAAAGAATGAGAAAAAAGAAAATTTCTATGAATGGAAAATTATCAGGGACTATATAATTAGATTTCTATATCCAAACAAAAATAAAATTAATTAATTATTCTCTTTAATTTTTATGTAGTGTCCTAAACAATATAATGGAAAGATTATGGTTATTATGTTTTTAAATTTATGAGGGAGATCATATTCCATGAAAAAACTATAATCCCTAAAGAGGTATTTTCAAAGATAATTATTATTACATTTAGAATATTTTTTAAGAATATGTTTTTTTATATTTTTCCTTTACTACTATGACTCTCGAAAAGATTTATATTTATAATATGATACATATGTTCTTAAAAAAGAATGGGAAGCATATATTATGTAAAAATGAACACAAATAACATGAACATTGGAAAACAATAGAAGTAGTGGATTGTTTCAAATCTAATATTATTTTATGTCTTTCTGGTAGTATTCAGATAAGAAATTTTTACTTATATAGATGGATTCTGTTGTTCATGTCATGGCAGTTTGCTCAAAAATGTGCATGCTAGTGAGAGATTGGACTTTGATGCTGCATATTAGAATTCATTGAGATGGTAATGTTATTTTAATATACTATGTTTTTCCTCATAATATTATTATTTATCTACTGTATTAATATAATATAAATTAAATGTTTGACCACTCAGGTTGAAAATTTCTTCCGTAGAATTATTCTACTTCAAAACATTGCCACCCATGCATTTTAGCCATTTAACACATTACTTCAATGGTTGTGGAGGGTAATTTAAGGGATATGATAAATTTTAATAATGAAGTTTTAACATTTCAATAATCAAAGAAAATGGAAATCATGGTAAAACATGATTTGGCCAGTATAACACAAAGAATGACTTTTTATTTAATTAATTGATTTTTTAATCATTTTATCAACTATTTGTAAGTTATTTTCCTTATAATTATTATCTAAAACTTATTTATTTTTTTAAAACATTTTGGGAATCCATATTTTAATTCGAATTATTGAAAAAAATATAGAAAAGAGAGAACATGTTATTTTTGAGTGGATGAGGAAATGCCATATTACATGAATTTTGAAGGTAATCATAAGGATACATCTGCCAAGTTATCTCTCAATAGATGAATGTACAATATAAATTCCCAGAAAAATCATTCATGAAAAATTACTAAACCCTATAGTAATCACCCATAGATCAATCAGTCGCAGCTCAATATTATACACAGTGTGCTTGGTATGACTAAAAGAGCGTGTTGTTAGTTTATAATATGTATTGATCTTTCCAGATTCATGTCTTTTGAACTACCATGATTTGATCCATGACACATGATTATTGTATGTAGGGTATAAATTTTAAATGTTAATATAACCCTATGACAACATTATGCTCTTATTATCTTTATATGATCATTGATATTTCTATTTTTTTCACTTATGGTGAATCTATGATCACCCTTTCTTGTGTTCCATATCCTTATGATATTTAGACTGGTTTTAGAAATGATATTTCTAAGAAGGATTCTAGTAATAAATAACTTAATGAGAGACACTTATGAACTAGTTCTTTATTATTCCTTGATTCCAAATGTAGTTGACCTAAAATATTCAATCATGGATCATTAAGATATGTAAGGAATATAAATATACAATGATGTGGTATCTATGAATGAAATGTCTATATCAATATATTTGGTATCAAAGATACTGACCTACTCAAAACTAAGAAAATTGACTATGTGATTTGTACCACTTTATGTGTCTCTTTTATTTAAAATTGATATTACTTTTTGATAAAAGAACAACTGACATACTGAAAACCAAGAAACTGCATTCGGATAGTATTTAAACTTTTGAAAAATGATCCACAAGTCATTTTTATGTGTAGTAATCAACCGCACATCAATCCAATGAATTGAGTGTCATGTATGACTTTAAGTGTGTATTGTCATATTAAACTAACAATAAGTTTTTCAAAAAGAAAAAGTGACTTACTAAAAACCAAGAAAATGAATTTGGATTATTTTTATACTTTAAGATAATGATACATGAGTCATTTTTGACATATAAGAATACACTAATCATCGTTCTAACACATGGTGTGACCAATATGACTAAAAGGGTTCGTTATAAGCTTAGAATTGACATTTTAGTTCAAAAAAACAATTTTCATTATGAAAACCAAAAAAACACATTCATATTGTCTTGAATCTTTATGGAAATGATATTTAAGTTATTTGTTATGTGTCAGAAAAATATTATTCATGGTGTGACAGGTATGACTCCAAGTAGGTATTTTTATTTATAATTGACATTAATTTAAGTAAAAACAACAAGTGGCATGATGAAAACCTCTAAAACACATTAATATTATTTTTATACAATGTGAAAATGATTCATGTGTCATATTTTATTGGTAAAAATTAGCCACACCTCCACCTGACACATGGTGTATCTTTTATGACTGAAGGTATCTGTTATTAGTTTAAAATTTAAATTTCATTTTAAAACATGACACTCAAAGAAAATAATGAAAATGAACTATGAATATTTTTATAATCTAGGAAAATGATTCAGAAGTCGTTTTTGAAGTGTATGAAGTATTATCCTGTCAATCTGATGCACGATGTGATCGATATGACTCAAAATGTATGTTTCATGATTGAAATGAAATTTTAGTAAAAAACAAAACTAGTATACTAGACACTGATAAATTACATTCTTATTATTTTAATACATTAGTTAAATTATATTTATGTCCTTTTTGACATGTAGGAATAAAACATACCTCAATGTGACGCACGGTGTGACCAAAATAATGGATAGTGTGTCTTTATCATTAAAATTGACATTATTTTTAGTAAAAAGAATATGTGGCATACTAAAAATTGATAATACACATTGTATTTGTCTTAATAATTTATAAAAAGGATCCTTGACTAATTTTCGGTGGGTAGGAATCAACACCACTTCAATATAATGCACAATATAACTAGTATAACTACAAATGTGTCTTTTTTTTAAATTCACATTAATTTAAGTAAAATGATCAAGTGGAATACTAAAAAAATTGAAACACACTCATATTATTTTTGATAAATTAGGAAAATTATCCATCAGAAATTTTTGACACACCTCAATTAGATGCACGGTGTTACGAGTACGATTAAAAGTGTCAATTATCAGTTTAAAATTGAAATTTCAGCTTAAAACATGTCACTCACTGAAAACCAAGAAAATGTGCTCTGATTGCCATCGTAATTTAGGATATTTGTTCATATTTTCTTTTTAATGTATATAAATTAGTATAACATCAATACAATTCAAAAATGAGACATGTATGACTCAAACTATGTGTTTCCAGTTTAAAATGACATTTTATTAAAAAACACAACTATATTACCCAAAACAGAGCTAACAAATTTAGATTGTTTTGATACATTATAAAAATGATCTATTTGTTCGTTTTCACATGTAAGAATCATCAACAGCTTAATATGATGTACGATATGTCTGGTATAACTCCAAGTGTCTCTTTTTAAATTAATTTAACATTATTTTATGTAAAAAGGACACGTGTTATATTGAAAACCAAGAAAAAACATTTATATTTTTTTAAAATTTAGGAAATCCATCCAATAGTCATTTATTATGTGTATGAATCAACTCCACTACAATTAAATTCATGGTGTTATCAGTTTAACTAACAATGTTTATTTTTATTTAAAATTGACATTAATTTAAGTAAAAATAACAAGTGACATACTGAAAACCGATAACAGACATTCGGATTATTTTTATACATTATAAAAATGATCCATCAGTAATTTTTGATTTGTAGGAATCAACCGAACCTCAATATGTCACATAGTGTGATAGGTATTACTGAAATTTTCTATTTTTATTTTAAAATTGCAATTTTACCGCAAAATAGGGCCACTCACTGAAAAACAATAAAATGTGCCAATATTGTCATTATAATTTTGTTATGTGATTCACATGTCATTGGTGAATTTTATGAAATAGTCTCATGAAAAACCTTTGCACGATGTGACCAGAATGACTCAAAATGTGTGTTTCCAGTTTGAAATAACATTTTAGTAATGAAACACAACTCATATACTAAAACCCAGGAAAACACATTTGATTGTTTTTATACTATAGAACAATTATCCTTAAGTCATTATTGATAAGTAGGAATCAAACATACCATAATCTGATGGATGGTGTGACTGTTATGACTAAATGTTCCCATTTTCAATTTCAAATTGAAATTTTATCTCAAGACGTGTCAGTCACTGAAAACCAATAATACACAATCTGATTGTCTTTATAATTTATTAAAATGATTAATAAGTCATTTATGTTTTGTATGAAGTATTCTCGTGTCAAAAAGATTCAAAATATGACATGTATGACTCAAAATACATGTTTTCCAGTTTGAAATTACATTTTAGTACAAAACAACACTAAAAATCTTAAAACCAAACAAACACATTTAGGTAGTTCTTATACATTAAGACAATGATCCATCAGTAACTTTTGATATGTAGGAATCAGAATCACCTAAATATGATGCCCAGTTTGACTAGTATAAATTAAAAATTTTCATTATTTAAATTTCATATTAGTTTTTGTAATAGATAAAGTGACATACTCAGAACTGATAAAAATTAATCTGATTGTTTTAATATTTCTCGAATACGAACCATATCTCATTTGTGACATGTTTAAATCAACCCCATCTCGATACAACACACGGTGTGACCATTATTACTTCAGATGAATCATTTTTATTAAAAAATGACATTTTATCAATGTATTATTTTATATTAATGTTTAATTTAAATCCTTATATAATTACTAATGTAATATTTTTATTCATATATAGGGGGAATCTTTTTCTCAAGATGGGATGATTATTTTGGAAACTGATACCATGGGTAGCCATATTTGAGAGGCGGTCAAGAGTGTCAAAAAATGAAACATTAATGTTTTTAACTTTTTATTGGGTAATTGTAAATGTAATTATATAATTATTGTTTTAAATGTTTATAGTAGTGTTTTTTTGTATATAAAATGTGTTGATATTTTAGTATATATTATTTCCATTAAATGTATATATCATTGTTTATGGGTGTATTGTATATACCTATAGGTGTTTTCTAGGTGTGATGTTATATTAACAACACATTTCATCTATCCAGGCCTCTATCATCACTATTTAAATTCTAATAAAGGGATCCTTTATCAAGTGCTCGAAATAGTGCTCATAAAAGGGACCACCTATCATCTCTTAGATTAACAATGATTTTTTAGCATTGTTAAAATGATTTTTTTGTGCTATTAAAGGGAATATTTGTATTAGTGTTTACTATCACTATTAGTAAAAAACCTAAGGCGTATATTTCAGTTATTTTGAATTTTTCCTCATAACACATTATATATTAACCATTATTTTTCTTCATCTCTTTGAATTCTCTTTCCCTATTTGTTCAAATTATTCAAGGGAAATACTTATTAATAAATATTTTACTAATTTCTTCACACTATCGAATCTATTTCAACCTTCGACATGACATTATTAATAAACAACCACCATTTATCATAATCTCTATCAACACAAAAAACTGTCAATGTCACCTTCTCCTTCTCAGAACAATGGAATGTAAAAATTATCTACTCAATTGAGTTCACCCACTATTACATGACACGTGGATCTAAAGATCAACTAAACATCGATGGTCGTTTACATGTATAGGACTCAATGGCTAGTTGCTCTATCTTGGGTGACAATTAATATTATGTGTGGTTGAGGATATTGTTTAGAGCCTACGATAATTGGGTAGGAATCACTGTAATGTTTTTAACTCCATATCTCTTTAAATTGGGGATTTCTTTCAAGTAGTAATTGAATTATTCCTCATATGGGTTTCGGGTAGGTTTCTCTTCGATCCCACTTCTTTAGAGAATAGAAAATGTTTGAACAAAATGTAAATCGACAAATCTTGAATAATTAATTTATTATTTAGGGAAATTAACACAAAAGGAATATCATATGGTATCCCTATTTTTATCCTTTTCTAAAAATATTATTCTACGATGTTTTAACTATACAATGACATATACATATTCTTGTAAATATTCATCTATAATCCCAATTCCGAATTTAACTAAACCATGCTCTCAAACCAACTATAGAGATCCTACTTTTCTTTATATTACCATAACATCATTTTAAATATAAAAAAATAATAACATTTAAAATTTAAGATCCAAATTTCCTTTCTAAGTAATATTCGGATCATACAAAACATGAACATAAAACATAAACATATAGTTAAATACTTATACATTATCCTTCTAAAATCATTCATTATCCTTATTACTTGTAATATCATAAGGATATACATCAATTAATTGGGTGAGCTAAAATCCCACTGAGAGGATGAATAATAAAGATGACTCAACATAAAATGGGTGAGAATAATAATAATAATCTTATCATAAACATATATCAACATCATCATCAAGAAGGAAACGTGTGATAATAGAATTTATTTGGCTATGCATAGAAATTAAACATCATGTCATAGTGGTCAAATACCGCACATAGTTGTCAAAAAGATAGAATCACATCCATGCATTACATATGTGAATAATTATATCATCATATTGTGAAAAAAAATATAATCATGTTCAATAATAATACACATTACATCAATTGATACATCAAATTACCCAATAAATTATACGGATATATAATTTTGATCCCAGCCATCACATCATAATATTAATATAATCTTTTATGCCACAGAGAACGTAATATAATAATAGTCATGAATTATCCCATGAATGGATTGGGTACTATAAAGATTCCATAAATCATGATTTCATTAATAAAAATGGGGTTCCCAGATAAAAAGGTAAAAAAAAATTGGGATATTAATCATCATACTTGGGCGAAAAAGAAACAACTAAAGATGGTTCAAATATGTGTTTTAGAAAAGAAGAGTTCTTTAGAAAATATTTGCATTGTTAATAAAATTATGTAAAAAAATGTATATTCTCAAAAACAAAATGTAAGAATGATGAAATGATTTTTAAGGAACACTATTTGAGAATTCTTAAAAATACTTCCTAAAATAGAGATAACCCAAATAATATAGTTTGCTTGAGAATCCTATGACATTAATTCCCAATTTATATTGTCAATTTTGGGCCTATAAGATAATCACTTTTTTTTTGTTAAATCATTGATCCAGAAGTGAATTATACTCATCTATACAACTATTTATAAATTATAAAAATTGTATTATATTTATTAATTACCATTCATGAAATTGAATTGTTTTGAAATCTTATTTTTCTTAAAATATTCCTATTTCAGTTAGATTTCTCTAATTTTGTTCAATGTAATTTATAAATTTCACTAAAACAATTCTTAAAATTATAATAAATATAATTACATGAATAAATATTTTATATATTTCACAATATCCATTCTTGATGATGAATATATATGTCTACATGGAAATGTATCTGTAGGTAGTTAATCAACCATTAATGGGATGTTGTCTTAAGAGGGTGAAATTTTCACGACCCGGCCCCAGGGCCCATGTCGTGAATACCCCAAGCCCGCCTTACATAGGCCAGGGGATGACAACTTTCACTGAAGGCCTGAATCCCTAAACTGGGAAGGAAAAGCCTTTATAACTAAAAACACACTCAACATAGTACATAGCTGGATAGAAAACATGAAGTAAAACAGTATAACAAGAGAGTTCTTAAAAGTAAAGGGGCCAAAAATACAAGCCCAACTGAAAGTAAAAGTATAACTACAAAGGGAAAAATAGCTGAAAGATTAAAAGAAGCTCCTAGATCATCCACCACGGATCCTACCTGAAGGGTACGTATAGATATCCTCCTCAGAACTCCACGTCTATTTGTCTCCTCTGGGTACCGACTCGTCATGAGGTCCACCTCCAAGTACCGTCCCGTCCTTGTACACTCAGCCTCAGACATTGTTTTCCATCATCTGCATCCAACACAATAAGGTACGGGAATAGACCATGTAGGGGTGAGTATAACAATACTCATTAGGGGCCATGAGACCCTCAAGGTCTCACAAAATCCAACGATGATAAACCACAAAGTATGAAAATAAACAGATAATCCCACCTAGGTATATGCCCATACATATACCTATGTTATCAAGTAATCTATCTTAATCATGAGGAGAAAAAGTTATAGACTCAGCTCACACAGGTATACAACTTTTTTATAGAGATATAGATGATAATATGTAGCCACTGAATCATCTATTCTATCGAACCCACATAGGATCCAGGAACAAAAAAAAAACTGTCAAACCCACATAGGATCCAGGATAAGTTATTCTGTCGAAACCACACAGGATCCAAGAATAGAAGTCACAACAGTCAAACCCGCATAGGATCTATGAATACTAGTCAGAGCTGTCGCAGCAGTACGGGATTCAGGAACAGTCGTTACTGCTATCGAGCCCACACAGGATCCAGGAATAGTCGTCAGTTCTATCAAATGCACACAGGATCCAGGAGTAGTCGTCAGTGCACATCCAGACATAGGGTTCCACACAAAGTATTCTTTATTCTGGGAGGGTCCACTCTTCAAGCCCAGTTTTGATACATCAACTACAATGATGTCCAAAGTTTATGTATCCAAAATATCTATCTTGACAAAAAAACTCAATGTGATAGACGGTGCTTCAATCGGATTCTCGGTCTGAGAGTAATTGGCTTTTTTGTTCGGAGGGCCCATTTGGATTTCCATTGGATCCAACCCAGCCACACCCAAACAATTTCCAATCCTCGAGTGGGTTATAAAAAAACCTATCTTCCTCCAAGGTTTCTGTAGCCGCAGACGGTTCGTTGATCGGACGCTCGTAGCTCATGTTACTAGATAAAGAGATGAAATAGGCCAAAACTGGTCTGGACTTGGGCCCCACCAAGTCCACTGGTCCATCCTGGTCTGTGGTTCGGACCCGTTCTGCGGGTCTGACCCAGTCTGTGGGGGCGGCAAGGCCCACGTGGGCAGCCCGGCCTGCGATGAGTCCAGCCTGCTCAGTTGGCAGCCTGCGCAACTATCTGTCGGCCCGTGGGGTCATCCCTAGCAACGTACATGGAGAAATCCACACCCCCTTGATCCCGAAAGGCTAAGCCATTCGAGTAGAGGACAAAACGGCACCACGTGGCACTCATCCGTGTCATGCGGGGCCCGCTTGGTCCCTTTCTTCTTAGCTGGCCGAGCGGCCAACCGCTTCCCGCGCGGTGTCGTTGGGTCGTGCCGCCTCCGACGACCAGGTGGATCATGCTGCAGGCCACCACTGCATCGCCACAACTAGAGGTTGTGGCCCCCCTTCAACCCACCATGTGGCGCGGTTGCTCCGTGCCCCCTCTGGAGACCCAACGGCTCGGGCCACCAGCTTCTTTTGTGGATGGCCTTGTTCCAGATTCCATTGCACTATCGTGGCCCGTCGGCCACAGTCTTCTCCTCCGGATGTGCGTTGGCACCGCAGCTGTCTATGCAGCCAATCGAAGTGATGGCCTCCCATCTCTTGACCACCAGTTCCAACCGCTTGGGAAACATTCTCGGGTCACCAGACGAGTTCTGTTGGGGCGTTTCTCATTCAAAAAGAAGTCGCACTCTCCTCAGGACATCTCCTTCGATCTGCAACATATTTTGACAATAAATGATCAACCAGACTCATGTTGTGTTGGGTGTCAAAATCCATATGAGAGGTAGAGGGGTCGGGTCTTGTTTTTCCTGCCCACGCCCTTCGCATTATAGTGATATCTAGTGGCTTCAAATTCTAAACCAAGATGGAAAACAAAGAGCACACAACAATTTAACAAAACGTCAACCCCAACCTAGAATTAGTAGACAATGTCATGGAAAGGAGAATGTTTATTCATTAACATCATTAATGAATATTAAGAAGTCAAGGACGACATCCTCAGCATTCTTTGAGTACAACACTTCCTCCCTTGTTCCGGTTGAAGATCATTCTCCATTGGTAGAAGAAGTGTTCTTCGTTGAAGAATTCTTTTCTTACAAGCTCTCCTTTTTCCTCAAGCTCCACCAAATGAAAAATTTCAACCAAAAATAATGGATTGTGTAAATCCATTTTTAATTGTTGGCCCAAATATTCAAAAAAAATTCAAAATAATTAATTAATGCTCCATTAATTAATTTGAGTGCATTGGCCCCATAAAGTGGGGAGCTCAAGAGGCTCTCTGCACTTAATGGGAAGTTCCAGAGGCTTCCAACTCGGTGGTCCTCACCAAATTAATCCTCTCAAGTGAGGTTGAGTTCAGGTGGGCCCCACCACCATAACCTCTCATGGTAGGTCATGGTTTGGCGGTCCCCACCTCCAACCTCCACATGGGTGTTACAACAAATGAAATAAAATAAGACATGCACTCATTTTATTTTATTATTCCACATAAAACCCAAAAAATATCTTTTATTCCTGGCCATATGACGTAAAGGTGAAAGTCTTTTTATGCGAACAAAGGCATTGTGAGATCAATGGTGCCCTCATATATCAATTCCGAGCACCAATTCAAAAGTTATAAAATCATGCTCATACGTTTACTAAATGTACCTGAACAAAACTTCAGAAATTGATTCGGGGCACACCGGGCCTCAGAATCATGTGACATCAGTCTTCACAGACTCATAAAATTCCCATGTATTGAAGTGAAAAAAATTATATGGAAATTCCAAGTCTTTATATTCTCCCCACCTCAGCAATTTACGTCCCCGTAAGATATAACTTGAACTAAGGGAACAAATGGGTGTACTGAGCATGCTTCTATGCCTCCCAGTCCCATGTTCTCTCCTGGAAGTTCCCATGCAACCAGCGAACGTGCACCAGAGGTATCGACCATCCCCGAGGGACCCACTCTGGTCTATCCTAAATCTCCACTGGAACCTCCGTAATGTCTCCACATCGTCGACATTCATCTCCCCATGGTTGATTATGTGAGAAGGGTCGTGCACATATCTCCTTAGCTAGGATACGAGGAAGAAGTAATACACCCTGTAAAACTGAGGTGGAAGAGCTAAGAGGTAAGCCAGATCGCAAACTCTGTAGAGGAACTGGAAAGGTCCGATTAATCTTAGAAGTAACTTGTCGCCCCGTACAAATCTCTGTAAACCTCATTGAGATTAGACCCATAGAAAGACGTGGTCGCCTTCCTCGAACTATAGAGGACATCGTCTCTTATCAGCATATGGCACTTTCCTGCTCTGTGCAGTCTTTATCCACTCTTGGATTATCTGCACCTTCTCTGTGGTAGCTCGAACCATCTCTGGTTCCAGTAGTGATAACTCCCCTAGGTCATTCCAACACAAGGGTGATCTGCAAGGTCACTCGTATAATGCCTCAAATGGTTCCATCCCTATAGTGGAGTGATAGATTTTGTTGTACGCAAATTCCACTAAGGGAAAGTTATCCTCCCAGCTGCGGCCGATGTCGAGGACACAAGCATGTAGCATATCCTTGAGGGTCTTAATGATCCGCTAAGTCTGACCATCTGTTTGAGGATGGAAGGCAGTGCTCAGACGAAGATGCATCCCAAAAACCACATGAAACCCCTTCTATAGCTGGGATGTAAACCATGTGTCATGATCGGAGACAATAGAAGAAGGTACACTATGTATCTGCACAATCTACATCACATAGATCCATCCCAAGATCTCTACTAAACCTTGTTCTCTGATCGGTAGGAAGTGGGATGACTTGGTGAGTCGGTCGATGGTCACCCAGATAGAGTCATGTCCCCTGTACATACATGGAAGACCCGTCATGAAGTCCATGGATATCCCATCCCACTTCCATCTGGGACATCTAAAGGTGGAACCAAGCCTGATGGTACCTGATGCTTTGCCTTCACTTGCTGACAAGTGAGGCATAGAGAGACAAACTCTGCTACTACCTTCTTTATACTAGTCCACCAGTGTTATCGTCGATGGTCTTGGTACATATTCACCACTCCTAGATGTACCTCTAGAGGGGATGTGTGGAACTCCATCAACACTTCCCCCAGAAGTGACACCGGCACCATGTTACGTCTTATGAAGAGGATGACATGCACCCCACCTTTAGAAAATCCATTAGGTGGTTTCCCTATGGATATCTAAGCACGTTGTGTCTCACAGTTAGCATCTCTACACTGTGCCTCAATGACTCACTCAAGAAGTATAGGAGTGACTGTATGAGACTGAGGGAAAGCTGCCCCATCTCATTCCACAAAGGATATCTATAAAGCAGCCAGCTGCTATGTTGCCTCTCCTAGCTGATGTATATCAGATCTCTTACTTACTGCATCACCTACAATATTTCCCATCCCATAAGTATATAATATATATAAGTCATAGTCCTAGAGGAACTAAATCCATCACCGTTATCTCAGGTTTAGGTCCTTCTGGGAGAAAATATACCTGAGGCTATTGTGATCAAAGTACATGGTAAAATGTTTTCCCATCAGATAGTGTCGCCACATCTTTAAAGAGAACACCGCTATTGCTAACTCTAGGTCATGGGTAGCGTAGTTCTGCTCGTGTTGTACTAGCTGCCGAGAACCATATGTGATCAATGCTCGCTCATGCATCAGGATACACACAATTCTGGTCCCTGATGCGTCACAGTAGACTATGTACCCTATGCCATCCTCTTGAATCCTCAAGATGGGGGCACCAGTCAGCCTATGGCTTAATCTCCTAAAAGCGCTTCTAGAATCTCTTTGATCACACAAAGGGTATCCCCTTCATCGTAATGGATGATATGGGTTCTGAAACACTGTAGAAGTCTAGAATGAATATTCGGTAATAACCAGCCAATCCCAGGATAATCCTTACCTCCGTCACACTCCTGGGCGGCAACCAAGCAAGTACTACCTCAATCATCACTAGATCCACTGCAAATCCAGCCTAAGAGATGAAATGTTCTAGAAAGTGAACCTCTCGGATCTAGAACTGGCACTTCGAGAGATTACCTTAAAGATGGTGCTCTCAGAGTGTGTTCAGTACTACCCGCATGTGGTAGGCATTATCCTCATCATTAGTTGAGTAGATTAGAATGTCGTCGATAATGACTACAAAAAAGCGATCAAGATATAGCCGGAAGATCCTATTCATGAGTCCCATGAACACTACTGGAGAATTGGTTATGCCGAATGGAATAACCAAGAACTCATAGTGGTTGTACCGACATATGAAATATATATTCTGGACATCCTCATCTCGAACTCTTAGCTGGTGATAAACTTCTCTATGGTCTATCTTCAAGAACCATCGAGCTCCCTTTAGCTGATCAAATAGGTCATCAATCCTCGGGATTGCGTACTTCTTCTTCATGGTCACCTGGTTTAGGTGACTGTAGTTAACAAAAATTCTCATGCTCTCATCCGCTTTCTTGGAAAACAGAATCAGGGCTACCCAGGGAGAAACAATGGTCTGGATGAATCCCTTCCCATGCAAGTCCTCCAGCTGTACCCGCAGCTCACGAAGCTCAACGGAAGCCATCCAATATGCCGGTGTAGATATCGGTGTCGTCCCGGGGTACAGGTCAATGTAGATGTCCACCACACTATTAGGTGGTAATCCTGGGACATCATCAGGGAAATCATCTGTGTACTGATCCACCACTACAGGATAAGTCAGACTCTCATCATCAACTACTATGAGTGTAAGACATGCCAACTGATCAGTGATTGACTGCACCCTCTTCCGAGTAAGTCTGTGAAGGGCTGCAAAGGCTCCCTTCTCACCAGTGAAGGTAAACCTAGTCCCATCAGTTCAGACACACCGCACTTTGTGCCTAATAAAGTCGATCTGAGCATAGACTGTAGATAACCAATATATACCCAAGATGATGTCGTAAGGCCTCGACACTGCTATAAGGAGATCCCGACCGAAGCTCTCACCTCCTAGAGTAATCTCACACTGATGGAACTAGTGTGTGATCGTCGAGTATACTCCAGTGGGAGTTTCTAGTAGTAATGATCGAGCCAACAGATCCATCGGAATCTCTGATCTCTGAACAAGGGTAGTGGAAATGAAAGAGTTATTGGAACCTATCTCTATAATAACTGCATACAAGGTCGAGTAGACATAGATCGTACAACGAATCATCTCCAGAACACCATGATCGTAAACCTCAGCTGCCTGGAGATGAGATATCCCTTTTCCACCTTCTCCCTACAGTGGGGATGGACCTCCTGGTGGTGGTGGTTGTAATACCTCATAACACCATCCACCTCAAGTTGCACGACTAGCTCCTCTTCCGCATCCTCCTGTGCCATGATGATTTCCTCGATCGAACCTATGCCTCTGTCTAGGATGTCCCTCAACAGTTTTCTGATCATCCGTACGGTGGGTCAGATATTCACGAGCCATGTGACCCTGCCCACCGCATGTGAAACACTGCTTGTTCCCCGAATGACTTGCTATGTCTCATGTTCCTCGCACAACTGAACCTGAGTCCTGATGTCTTCTACCGGATGGTCTGGTCCTCTTGGACCTCTGCGACATATTTCTGCTACCCACTGCAGAAGACTTCACTACGTGATGCCCGATGATGGGTCTCGCTGCATTTAACTGCTTAGAAAGGAATCTATCCACTAAGGGGGCTCTCTCCCACACCACCGCCTATATTGGGATGCTCAGGGTGATCTTCAGGGCCCTGATCTCTCACCTAAGCCCCTAGTCAAAGGTCTGGGACCTGAAGAATGGGTCTTGCACCATTTCCGTGGAGTAGCGTGGGAGGTCGATCAACCTCGCTGAGTATTGTGCCACCGTCATGCTACAATACTGTAGATGTATTAGCTCATGTATCTGCAGCATACGTAGGGTGGCTGGGAAAACTCTACCTGAAATAGGCTCTCAAATTATGCCTATATTAGTTTCACCTCATCATGCACCTGAAGAATCAGGCTCCACCATCTGCCTGCTGCTGCCTGAAGGAGACTTTCTGCAAGGATCACCATAAGGTCTATTGGTGTCCCTAAAAGTCTAAAGTCTCTCACCAGAGCCTCCATCCAATCATTAGCTTCTTGTGCGTCCATCTCGCCCATGTACCTAGGAGAAATTTGGCGATGTAACTCAAGTAACGCACTCAAGCGGCATGCATCGTCTGCTCTTGGGGATGGTGGCATCAGTGGCCCAACGGGAAGTGGTACCACTGGTGCCTCTGCTGTGATGGGGCCCTGCACCGAGGCCTAGTCACTCGGTGGGCTTCCATCTCGTACATCTTTCGGAACCCTGGCTGGTTGTCTGCGTGGGGCCATCCGGAAAGGAAACAAGTGCGCCTTGGTAAATAAGTTATACCTAGTGAGCTGAGTCAAATATATCACAAAGAAAACTCTTGAAACATACACACAATCATTGTTTTCAGGCACTGAGTCAGAAATCGGAAGTCAGGGTCCTTGTGTATGGATGTGTCGGCCCCCGCACCAACACTGGACTCCCTGAACTGAAAAATCACACTCAGTACCCTTTACACTATTGCTTCGCAGAATAGATCAGAGTCCTAAGTTCTGCTGAACAACCAACTCCTTTGATACCAATTTTTCATGACCCATCCCTCAGGAACATGCCTTGACTACCCCAAAACCTCCTTTCATAGGTCAGGGGTTAGTGACTAGCACCAAAGGCGTAAATCCCTAAAATAGGAGTGAATTGCCTTTATAAATAAAAGCACACAAAACAGAGAAAACATCTGGATAGAAATAAATAAGTAAAAGTGTATAACAAGATAGTGATGAAAAGTAAAGGGTTCGGAAATACAATCCCAACTGACAGTACAAGTAAAAATGAAAAGGAAAAAAATAGTTGAAATATGAAAAGCTACTCCTGGATCATTCACCATTGATCCTACCTGAAGGGTAGGTATAAATATCCTCCTCAGCACTCCACGTCCGTAAATATCCTCTGGGTACTAACTCGTCATGAGGTCCACCTCCGGGTACCGTCCTGTCCTCGTACACTCATCCTCGATCAGCGTTGTCTGTCGTCTACATCCAACACAACGAGGTGCGGGCATAGCCCATGCAGGGGTGAGTATAACGATACTTAGTAGGGACCTCGAGACCCTCATGGTCTCAAAAAATACAACAAGGATAAACCAAAAAGTATGAAAATCAACAGATAATCTGACTTAGGTATATGCCCATACATATATGTATGTTATCAAGTAATCAATCTCAATCATGAGGAAAATAGAATGTTACTAACTCATCTCACACAGGTATACAAATTTTGTAGTGAGATATAGATGAGAAGATGTATCCACTGAATCATATATTCTGTCAAACCCACACAGGATCCACGAATAGAAATCAGAACTGTCGAACCCACATAGGATCCTAGAACAGTTATTCTGTCAAACCCACACAGGATACAAGAACAGAAGTCAAAACTATTGAACCTACACAGGATCCAAGAATAGTAGTCATAGATTTCGAACACATACGATATCCAGGAATAGTCGTCAGAACTATCTAACCCACACAGGATCCAGGAATAGTCGTCAATGCTATCGAACCCACACAGGATCCAGAAACAATCGTCAGTGCACAGCTAACAAAAGGGTTCTGCATGAAGCGTGCTTGATTTTGGGAGGGTCTTCTTCTCAAGCCATGTGTCGATAAGATACTCCCATAAAGCCCAAATTTGATGTATCCAAAAGATCCGTCTTGCAATAAGAAACTCAATGCGACAGACGGTGCGTCAATTGGATGCCTGGTCTGAGAGTTATTGGCATTTCCGTTCCGAGGGCCAGGATGGATTTACGTTACATCCAAACCCAACATACACCAACTATGTCCAATCCTTGAGTGGTGTATACCAAAATAGCCATCTCACTCCAAGGGTTATGTAGCCATAGACAGTTCTTCGATTGGGTGCCTGTAGCTCATGTTACAGGAAAAAGAGTAGAAACAGGCCAAAACGGGTCCGGACTGGGGTCTAACCCGGCCGACGGTGGAAAATCGGCCCGTGCTGAGTCCAGGAAGCACTAGGTATGACTCACAAAACAGGCGGCCCGGCCAAGATGACGGCATGTGTGGCTGGCTGGCGGCCCGTGGGGTCGGCCCCAGCCGCATCCAGGGGGAAGTCGCGCCCCCTGGATCCCGAACGACTAAGTCGTTCAGGTGGAGGACAAACCGACGCCACATGGCACTGATCCGCATCATGTGGGACACGCTAGGTCCTACTCCTCCCGGCTAGCCGAGGGGCCAGCTACCTCTTTCTCGGCACCGTTGCACCGCGCTACCTCTAGCAAACCTGCTGCTCGGGTCGCCGGTCTTTATTGGGGTCGACCTAGCGTCGGCTGCCGCTGCATCACCACATCCATCAATCACGACCCTCCTTTGACCCACCGTGTAGTACGGTTGCGTCGTGCCCTCTCCGGTGACCCTCGGGCTCGAGAAGCTTTCTTCCTTCGTGGATGTCCTTGCGCCAGGCACCACTGCACCGCCGCGGCCCATCGGCCTTGACCTTCTCCTTCGACAGCATGGTTGCTCCACTACTGTCCATGAGGCTGGCCAGAGCGCCACCGCTATCCATGGGACCAGACAGAGCATGGCAGCCCTTCTCTTCGTCGCTAGTTCCAACCACCAGCAAATCTTTGGCGGGTCCCCAGACATGTTTTGGTGGCCCATTTCTTATTCCAGAATATGCCACCCTCTCCTCGGGACATCTCCTTCAATCAGAAATCGATGTTGATGAGAAATGATCAACCCGGACTCATGTTGCGTTGGGTGTCAAAATCCATAAGAAAGGTGGAGGGGATGGGTTGTGTTTTTCCGGCCTCCACCCTCTGCGTTAGGGTGATATCAAGCGGCGTCGAATTCTAAACCATGATAGAAAAAGAAGAACACGCATTAATTTAACAAAGCTTGAACCCCTACCTCGGATTCGTTGACAATGTCGTGGAAAGACGGACGTCGATTCGTTGACATCGGGAAAGAAGATGAATAAGTCTATGACGACATCATCGGCGTTCTTCCGGGATGGCGCTTCCTCCCTTGTTCTGATTGGAGATCCTTCTTTGTTGGCAGAAGAAGTCTTCATCATTGGAGAATTCTTTTCTTCCAAACTATCCTTTTCCCCAAGCTCCACCAATTGAAAAACGTCAACCAAAAATAATGGATTAATCCATTATTTAAATGTTGGCCCAAATATTCAAAAAGATTGAAATGAGTTAATTAATTATCCATTAATTAATTTTATTGGATTGGGACCATAATGTGGGGAGCTCAAGAAGCTCTCCCCACTTAATGGGGCGTTCAAGAGGCTTCCTGTAGAGACCCGAAGCATGACGTACATGGACATTACATTACTTCTACGGAATAATTAGTACATAACAAAACCAGACACACAAGGACCGTAATAGTTTAGTGCCTTTGGAAACTCGGAAAATAATCTTCTAATCATGGTGAAAGATCTTCAACATCTCCCTTAAAGATATCCCCTTTTTGTTTTCTTACCTAAAACATTTCCTTAAATCCTAGGGAAAAGAAAACATATAAAGGGTGAGCTCAAATGCTCAGTAAGGGTAAGAATAGAGAACATAAAACAATCCATAAACATTTGAATGCAACAAATTGAACATAAAATCTAAACAACAAAATCATGAGAAACGACATAAATCTTGAAAGTATACAAGGCATAGATCATAAAGGAAAATTAATCATGATAAACTAGAATGGTAATAAAACATGTAATTGTGGCATCCATTAAGCACATGTTATGATTTCCATAGTAGGAAATTCATTGCTGCCAAGACCGTCTTAGTGGACAAAGTCCCATTCTGAATCGAGTTCGCTCCTCATTTAAGTCCTGTAGCACTAAACCAGATTAACTTACCATTCCATCCATGTCTATCTCATTAGATATAAATATTTACCCAAAGAATTAGAGGGAGATATAGGTCCCTCCCATCTCATATTGAAATTATTATTTCGTGTGCCACAATATAAACATAAATCATTCATCATAACCCAAGAATAAAATGGGTTTCATAAAAATCATTCCATCATAACGTAATCCATACAATAAAATTGGATATCATTTCATCATTAGAAAAGTGAAACCATGTAAATCATAGACACATGATACATGAAACATACACATGTAAAATAATGTCATCTTAGATGAAAATGGTTTTGATGAAACACTTGAAATGAATTCTTGAGGAAAATATCCTTTTTTCTTCAAAATAATTTTCTTTTCACAAAATGTCATGAAATTTAAAAAGAAATGGATTTTGTTGAAAATATTCGTGAAATATTTTGGAGTAAGCTTCATAAAAATAAGGATTTATAAAACCTTAAAAATCCTTTCATGGCGTATACGTTAAATAAACATTCTTCTCGTACTTTTGTCGGAAAAGTCAAAAAGTACCTTGTAGGGTAAATAAAAGAAAGATTCCTTCCAAACCATGGGGTAAAAGTAAAATGGGTAAAAAGGAATTTAAACATACATGAATACACTTTTATAAAACATGGACATGGATGATAGAAATAATCCCAGTAAACACTTACGAATAAGAAATCTTGGATAAAAATGAGATTTGTACAATTATCCCTTACCTTAGGTCTGATATGCTTCGTACGTATCCAATCCTACTATATAATGATTTAAATAATTACATTCACTTATTAAAGAATCATATTCATTGTTATGATATCATTTATGTTTCACTTATGACTTTATATTACCTGTTCTTTTGTAAATTTCATGTTAAAGCAGCGTTTTGGGTAAAATCATTTCATTTATCGTACGTGTTTTGACTTGTTGTTCTTAATATTATTACTTATATCATGATTTACTTAACTCCATAATTTAATACATCATTTATATTTAATATATATTCATAATACACACATATATATATATGATAGATCGATAAATGGAATGAAATACACCGTTCATGGAGAGGGTAGGTCATACGTACGCATGAACGTTGTTTTAGTTTTCTTATTGAATTGAATGAAACTAAATATATGACATACATATATATATACATAAATACAGTAGCATTATTATTTCATATATTTCAGTATTATTCATTATATAAACTTTATGATCATTCATGAATGGTTAACATGGAGAATGAATCTCATCGCGTCGTGGAGATGGTAGTCCGTACGTACGCACGAGCGATGATATCGTTCCCATAATTATTGAATAGAATTTTAGAGGATGGTATAATACATCAGAATCAGTATGATGTTATAATAACCATATATAGTTATTCTTTAAACCATTATACCCATCCATGTATGGTGTAGGTGGAAAAACAGATTTCACCACGGCGTGGAGATGGTATTCCGTACGAATGCATGCGTGGTGATTTCATTTTCCGTAGGATGGATAGATGGTGAAATAGGGTAGTTTCATACATATAATAACATATTAGTATATGAGTTATACTGATGATATTACTTCATAATGAAACAACTAAATAATAAGAAGTTGAAGAAGAAATAAAGTTGAAACAATCGGTGACGGACATTACCTCTTCTTTGAAGCGCCTCTTTGATACCTCCTATTAGGGAACTAAAATTGGTCTTTGAAGAAGTCCAGAACCTCTAATATGTTTCTATGGAAGTGGAGAAGATAATTTTTCAGGGTTTGTTCGAGATTCAAGGCTCAAAGTGGTGTGAGGAAGAGAGGGAGGAGGTTCCCTTTTATAAGGGATGAGAGAGGCACCTTTGGAAAAACAAAAAATATTATTTTATTATAAAGTCATATTCGGTTTTTAATAGCTACAAATTGATTACTTTCGAAGCTAATGTGGGGATGGGTCGTAATACTCTCATCCAGTAGAATTTAGACAAGTTTAGGTTTTTTTAACCTTATCATTTAGATTTATCCTTATGTTAAATAATTTCACTTTTACTGTGTCTTCTTGTTTGGTTACACTATACGGTTAATAAACTTACTATAAAAATCCCAAACAACCCCAAGTTGTTTATCATTAATATATATAACCTTATCTAAGTCATTTTTCCGAACCTTATATTTTTAGGAATAAAATAACAATTAATAATATAATATTTGTTTTAAAAACTATTTTACGACAATTTTGACACTATTTGGTAATTGATTTTTTTGAAAATCATAACAGAATTATTAGTTCAAAAAAAGTTAATTAAATTAAAACTAACATGTAATATTAACCTATAAAATTAGTTAAATTCATAAAAAGTCTCAAATTACATTTATTTGGGTATTTATAACATCAATTATGTCAATATTTTATTAATAATATAATTACTTCATCATCTTTGTGTCATAAATAAATTACATTATTTAATGTCTAAAAATAATAAATAAAATACCATTATGTAGGAAATTTTTTTAGATTTCTAATGAATATTTATATTCTAATTTAGCTTATGTATAACCCTATATTAAAAATTATTTACTTATTAAACATTGATTTTAACTATTTTAACCCTTCTTTAAATAAATTAATATTAAATATCCTAATCTAATCCAAGTGGGCCTAAATGTTCCTATTTTATTCCTAAGGTTGTTTGTGGTCGAATTAAAGTTATCCAATATAATTAGGACATGTGTTAGGGTAATAATAATATCATTTTTACCCTTAGTTATCCTATTTACTTTTAACCGTGGTAAATAAAAGTAAAAAGTTACTATTCACCAAAAATTATTTTCGTCTCATTGAACCACATTTTATTCCATGATATTAACCGTGTCTCTATGATTTTTGAAATTCAATTCAAAGAAGTGGTAAAATTTAATTAAAATTAAAAATAGTCAGATTTTTTGACTACCACTAAGCGGTTTCACTATTCATCGAAAATAGATGTTTTTCAGAAAAATACCAAAAATTCAGCCTATGAATTATTTGATATTACAAATTCAAAATTGATGTCTATTTTTCCAAATTCATAACATATAAGTGGAATTAATTAATTTTAAAATTAATTCCAGTTATCAAAACAAATACAGTATATTTATGAAACAAAAACAATCAAAAGATTGATACTTGTTTATATCCAATTTCAGAGTGAAATTAATTCCAATGAACAACATTGGATTAAATGGTAAAAGTATATTCTAATTAGACTTTAAAACCAATTAAAAATATAATCTAACCATATAAATTATTGCGATGAAAAAAGTTTTTTTTAATTGAAATATAGCGTCTTTTTTACTATTCATTAAAATATGAAAGTTATCATAATAATATGAAAATTTTATCCAAAGTAAATTTTTATATCCTGATTCAAAAGATGAATTTTATTTTGTCAAATTGAACTTATAGACATGTCAAAAACAAGATTTAAGGTGGGTGCGTCATCAAAAGGCGAGAAAACTGCAATTTTTGAAAAATATATATTTCGCACGAAACAATTCATTTTGTTCTCATACCATATTCTAGAAAATGTGTAAGATGAATAATAATGTTATAAAATTCAAAATGTAGTTAATACTATTCATAACGGCTAGTCCATAATAACAATATATCGTTGTTTAGTGAAACCTGGTATTGCGTGCAACACACGCTATCGAGGAAGGTCATGATTGTGTGTAATGCAAGCCAAGTCACGGTTGCGTGTTGTACAAGAGTCCTCTGTTGTTTCATATAACAGAATCCAGCCATATTTCAATTATACATTGAATATATATATATACACACTAAATGTTTCGTAGAATAACTACTATCAAAATTGTGTGTAACATGATCCAATAATAGTGTTGTGTACACTGCATGCTCATACGGTTTTGCATATAGCGCAAGGTAATCTTGTTATAGCTTACAACACAAGACATCAATGAAATAAAAAGAATATTTTTCATAAAATCTCAGGGTGATACATTCTACCCCCCTTAAAATGAATTTTGCCCTCGAAATTCGTCGGGGTTATAAATCATTTACTATTTATAGAAACCCATATCGTAAAAAGGAATACTAAAACTTAATTTCCAAAACTAAAGTATGAAATGTAACAATTTCCCAATGAAACTTATCACTGGGTTTCCATATAGGAGAACATAGGTGAAAATATGGATATTGTAGAAAAATCTAACCATCATGTTCTGATGGAGAGTGGTAGAGAACATGGCTATGAAAAATCCATCAATCACAAAGCCATAAATTTATGATGATCTAAGGTACCATCTGATTCATCGGATATAAGGTCACTAGGACATCATTTTTCATTTTCAAGATCATTTCCCTAAAGTTGATAAAATTGTAATTAGAAGAAATACTTTCATTATTTTGGTATCATCTCACCGTTGGTCGTTCTTTGGAAAACTTCCACTTCATCTCTAAAAGAAATGAAGTTGAATTTGTCATTCGTGAAGTGTTAGCAGATCATGTGATGGAATGATGGGTCATTCCATCTATCTCAAAAAAGGATATAAAAGTTATCAAAAATACATATGTCTATCTATAGTGAGATTAATCAAATATGGTTCCTAAAATGGACTTATACTTCATTTATCATACTACTTAATATAATAAAACTAGTTTCTACTAAACAGGGACTTCCTGTAGGCCAGTGGTTGGCGATAAAGGCCAGCCGCACTTCGGTTGTGGGTTCGATTCCCACAGCCTTGTCCGACGCGATGGGTTGTCGCCTGTCCTGCAGGTTGTCCTTTTTCTAAAACTACATTACTATAACATCTCATCAATAATATCGAAAAAGTTATATCCTTAAACAATACTAAATTAGGTCCAATATAATCCATTCCAATCTTTAGGCTTATCTAAAATACTTCGGTCCAAACTCATTGTATAAGGAAAATGATTACTTGAAATGTCATCAACAAAGCATGTGAATACCATAATTTATCCCCCATATATCTTGTTGGTCACATTCCAATCATGTGAATATCATAATCATGTATTCTCTTGAAAAATGAATACCCATTAAACCTTAGTAAAAACATGAATGCTGTCAAAAGTTATCTCTTTCCACATAACAAAATCCAAAAATTCTATATACTCAAACCATGATATAACCTTCTCCTTATATCAGTCATGATCTCATTAATACTATCAAACATTTAATTTTCTCCTTATCCCTTCATTATGTGCATATCATATACCTTCCAAAAATATCTGAATAACCTTTCATGGTTACATGTACCATTCATCATACAAATTCAAAACTTAAGGAAAGACAATAGTGTAACAATCCTTAGATGTATCTTTATTCCATAGTACCATGAGATTACTCATACAACATTACACTTGGTAAACATGTAATCATTCCACTACCTTCTTAAACCGTTGATCGAGCTTCAACAATTCATTCATCTCACATATCATTTGTAGTCTCTTCATCATCATCAACATAAATACTACCCATAAGACCATACTGATACCCTTCATGAGACTTTACCTAAGGTCATTGGTTTGCATAATTCCCATAAATTCCACATTTATAACATTAAACCATTGTTGATGTCGAAGAAATACCATTATCCTCATCCCTGGTGTTAACTGTACCTTTTCCGTTGCACTTACTGGCTTTGTGTCCTTATTTTCCACACCCAAAGCATATTCTAGTTCCTTTGAAACATTATCCTTGATTCCTCTTACCACATGATTTACATAGGGGAAATTGAACTTTCTTTCCTCTATGATCATCATGAAAATCCATCTTTCTCTTATTAGCCATGTCAGGAAACTTAACGAATTTGAGTTTATAGATCATATTATGAGATTTCTTATTCGGCGTAATAATGATGTTTGGACTTACAAATCCCATTTCATTTGGTTGCTCATGAAGAATATCATTCCATTTTCCATCATATCCCCCATTATAGTGAATCATCTTGTTTCTAGTCATTTTCTAAAACCCAAAAAGAATAGTGTGAGAGGAAAAAATCATAATAAAGGGGGAGTAACTTCAATATCTAACATCTTAGGTTTAATCTAATATCTTCACCATAATTATAAGACTATAACCTATACTTATACATAGCCTTAGGGACATCCCTAGACATACCTTAGAAATATCTCTAGGGATCTCATTAAAGTTTTCGCATCCTAGTTTCCAATGGTTGACTAAGCCTTTCCTCTGATACCAACCGTAGTGACCCAAATCATGACGTACATGGACATTACATTACTTTTGTGGAATAATTAATACATAACAGAAACAGACACACAAGGACCATAATAGTTTAGTGTCTTTGGAAACTTGGAAAATAATCTTCTAATCATGGTGAATGATCTTCAACATCTCCCATAATGATCTCCCCTTTTTGTTTTCTTACCTAAAACATTTCTTTAAATCCTAGGGAAAATAAAACATATAAAGGGTGAGCTCAAATGCTCAGTAAGGGTAAGAAAATAGAACATAAAACAATCCATAAACATTTGAATGGAAAAACTTGAACATAAAATCTAAACATCTAAATCATGATCAACGACATAAATCTTGGAAGTACACAAGGCATAGATCATAAAGCAACATTACTCATGATAAACTACCATGGTAATAAAACATGTAATTGTTGCATCCATTAAGAACATGTTATGGTTTCCATAGTAGCCAAGGAATTGCTTCCATGACCATCTTTGTGGACAAAGTCCCATTCTGAATCGAGTTCACTCCTCGTTTCAGTCCTGTAACACTGAACCAGATTAACTTACCGTTCCAACCATGTCTATATCATGAGATATAAATATTTTCCCAATTCATTGGAGGTAGATATAGGTCCCACCCATCTCATATTGAAATCATTATTTCGTATGCCACAATATAAACATAAATCATTAATCATAACCCAAGAATAAAATGGTTTTCATAAATATCATTACATCATAATGTAATCCATACAAAAAAATTGGATATCATTTCATCATTAGAAAAGTGAAACCATGTAAATCATAGAGACATGATACTTGAAACATAAACATGTGAAATATTTTCATCTTAGATGAAAATGGTTTTGATAAAACACTTGAAATGAATTCTTGAGGAAAATATCTTTTTTTCTTCAAAGTCATTTTCTTTTCACAAAATGTCATGCAATTTTAAAAGAAAAGGATTTTGTTGAAAATAGTCATGAAATATTTTGGAGGAATCTTCATGAAAATAAGGCATTATAAAACCGTAAAAATCCTTTCATGCCATATATGTTATAAAAAAACATTCTTCTCGTACTTTTGTCGGAAAAGTCAAAAAGTACCATGTAGGGTAAATAAAAGAAACATTCCTTCCATAACATGGGGTAAAAGTAAAAATGGGTAAAAAGGAATTTAAACATACATGAATACACTTTTATAAAACATGGACATGGATGATAGTAATAACCCATGTAAACACTTACGAATAAACAATCTCGGATAAAAATGAGATTTGCACAATTATCCCTTACCTTAGGTCTGATATGTTTCATGCGTATCCAAACCTCCTTTATATTTATTTAA
Organism: Viscum album; assembly: GCA_963277665.1. NCBI lineage: Eukaryota > Viridiplantae > Streptophyta > Magnoliopsida > Santalales > Viscaceae > Viscum > Viscum album. The sequence continues at coordinate 1,944,579,310 of OY728119.1, read as the reverse complement.
ATAATGTCATTGACTTATTACAGAATCATATTCATTTTTATGATATCATATATGTTTCACTTATGACTTTATATTACCCGTTCTTTTGTAAATTCCATGTTAAAGCAGCGTTTTGGGTAAAATCATTTCATTTATCGTACGTGTTTCGAATTTTTGTTCTTAATATTATTAATTATATCCTGATTTAATTAATTCCAGAGTGTAAAACATGATTTATAGTTAATATATATTCATAATATACATATATATATATATGATATATCGATAAATGTAATGAAATACACAATTCATGGAGACGGTAGGCCGTACGTATGCATGAACGTTGTTTTCGTTTCCTTATTGAATTAAATGAAACTAAATAGATAACATACATTTATATATACATAAATAATGTATCATTATAATTTCATATATTTAATTATTATTTATTATATAAACATTATGATCATTCGTGTATGGATAACATGGAGAATTAATCTCATCACGTCGTGGAGACGATAGTCCGTATGTACGCACGAGTGATGATATCATTCCCATAATTATTGAATAGAATTGGAGTGGATGGTATAATATATCAGAATCATTATGATGTTATAATAACCATGTATAGTTATTATTTTCACCATTATACCCATCCATGTAAGGTGTTGGTGGAAAAACATATTTCACCACGGCATGGAGACGGTATTCCGTACGTATGCACGCGTGGTGATTTCGTTTTCCGTAGGATGGATAGATGGTGAAATAGGGTTGTTTCATACATATAATAACATATAATTAAATGATTTATACTGATTTTATTACTTTATAATTAAACAACTAAAGAATAAGAAGTGGAAGAAGAAATAATGTTGAAAGAATCGGTGACGGACATTAGCTCTTCTTTGAAGCGCCTCTTTGAGACCTCCCCTTAGGGAACTAAAATTGGAATTTGAAGAATCCCAGAACCTCTAAGATGTTTCTATGGAAGTGGAGAAGATACTTTGGCAGGGGTTGGCCGATCTTGAAGGCTCAAAGTAGTGTGAGGAATAGAGGGAGGATGTGCCCTTTTATAAGGGAGGAGAGGGGCACCATTAGAAAAACTAAAAATATTATTTTATTCTAAAGTCATATTCGGTTTTTAATAGCTCCAAATTGATTTATTTAGAAACTAATTTGGGGATGGGTCGAAATATTCTCATACAATATAATTTAGAAGAGTTTAGGTTTCTATTTTAACCTTATCATTTAGAATTAACCTTAAATTAATAATTTTACTTTTACCGTGTCTTCTTATTTTCTTACACTATAAGGTTAATAAACATACTATAACAATCCAAACGAACCTCAAGTTGTTTATTATTAATATACATAACATTATATGAGTCATTTTATAGAACCTTAGATTTTCAAGAATAAAATAACAATTAATAATATAATATGTTTTTTAAAAACTATTTCATGTCAATTTTGACACTATTTGGTAATTGATTTTTGTGAAAATTATAAAAGAATGATTAGTTCTAAAAAAGTTAATTAAATCAAAAATAACATGTCATATTAACCTAGAAAATTAGTTAAATTCATAAAAAGTCTCAAATTACATTTATTTGGGTATTTATAACATCACTTATGTCAATATTTCATTAATAAGATAATTACTGCATCATCATTGTGTCATAAATAAATTAAATTATTTAATGTCTCAAAATTATAAATAAAGTAAAATTATGTGGGAAATAGTTCTATCTTTCTAATGAATATTTATAGTCGAATTTATCTTATGTATAACCCTATATTAAAAATGATTTACATATTAAACATTGATTTTAACTATTTTAACCCTTCTTTAAATAAATTAATATTAAATGTCCTAATCTAATCCAACTGAGCCTAAATGGTCATATTTTATTCCTAAAGTTTTTTTTGGTCGAATTAAACTTATCAAAAAGAATTAGGACATGTGTTTTGGTAATAATAATATCATTTTTACCCTTAATTATCCTATTTACTTTTAACCGTGGTAAATAACAGTAAAATGTTACTATTCACAAAAAATTATTTTTATCCCATTGAACAACATTTTTGTCCTTGATATTAACCGTGTCCCTCGGATTTTTGAAATTCAATCCACAGAAGTGGTAAAATTTAATTTAAATTAAAAAGTGTCAGTTTGTTTAAATACCACTAAGTGGTTTCACTATTCATCAAAAATTGACGTTTTTCAGAAAAATACCAAACATTCAGCCTAAGAATTATTTGATATTCCAAATTCAAAATTTATGTCTATTTTTTCAAATTCATAACATATAAGTGTCATTAATTAATTTTAAATTTAATTCCCGTTATCAAAACAAATAGCATCTTTTTAAGAAACAAAAACAATCAAAAGATTAATACTTGTTTATATCGGATTTCAATGTGAAATTAATTCCAATGAACAACATTGGATTAAATGGTAAAAATATATTCTAATTACACTTTATATCCAATTAAAAAGATAATATAACCATATAAATTATTGCGACGAAAAAAGTTGTTTTTAATTAAAATATATCGTGTTTTTACTATTCATTAATATATGAAAGTTATCAGAATAATTTGAAAAAATTATCCAAGTAAATATTTATATCCTAATTCCAAACATGAATCTTATTTTTTCAAATTGAACTTATATACATGTTAAAAACAAGATTTATGGTGGGTGCATCATCAAAAGGCGGGAAAACTGCAATTTTTTAAAAATACATATTTTGCACAAAAAAATTATTTTGTTCTCATACCATATTCTAGAAAACGTGTAAGATGAATAATAATGTTATAAAATTAAAAATGTAGTTAATACTATTCATAAAGGCTAGTCATTAATAACAATATATCATTGTTTAGTGAAACATGGTATTGCGTACAACACACACTATCGAGGAAGGTCGTGATTGCGTGTAATGCAAGCCAAGTCAGGGTTGCGTGTTGTGAAAGACTCCTCCGTTGTTTTGTATAACAGAATCCAACCATATTTCATTTATATATTGAAAATATATATATACACTCAATGTTTCATCGAATAATTACTATCAAAATTGTGTGTAACATGATCCAATAATAGTGTTGTGTATACTGCAAACTCATATGGTTTTGCATATAGCGCAAGGAAATATTGTTGTAGCTTACGACACAAGACATTAATGAAATTAAAAGAATATTTTTCATAAAATCTCAGGGTGTTACACTTCCAACTCGGGTGGTCCTCACCAAATTAATCCTCTAATGGGAGGTTGAGTTCGGGTGGGTCCCACTACCATAACCTCTCATGAGAGGTTAAGGTGTGGTGATCCCCACCTCCAACCTCCACATGGTTGTTATAATAAATAAAATAAAATAAGACATGATCTTATTTTATTTTATTATTCCACGTAAAACCCCAAAACTATCTTTTATTCCCGGCCATCTGCCATCGAGGTGAAAGTCTTTTTAAGAGAATACTAATGTTGTGAGATCAATGGTGGCCTCAAATTTTAATTTCAAGCACCAGTTCACACGTTATAAAATCCCACTGATATGTTTACTGAACGTACCCGAATAAAACTTCAGAAATTGATTCCGGGCACACTGGGCCTCAGAATCACATGTCGCCAGTCTTCGCGGACTCATAAAATTCCCATGTATTTAAGAAAAAACAATTCCTCATAAATTCCAGGTCTTTACAGAATTAGAGGTATGATTTATCAATTTTTAATTAATATGATAATTAAAGTTGGTTAAAATCATTAATATAATTTCAAGTTTCTAAATAATTAATTTTATAGTATCTGGATTTGAAAGGAAATTTGAAAATAAGGAAGTGTATAATAAAAGAGGGAAGGTTTAATAGATACTTACTATCTCCATGGTTTAATGTCTCTTGTACGACCCTATAACACCATTGGTTATTGGAGTTTTATTGTTCTATAATGTCCATAAGTATTTAATGTGGAATGAGATGGAGGATTTCATTAGATTTGGGGCTTGGTAATTATTGGGATGATTGGTTTTCCAGGTGGCAGGGGAGGGGTTATTTATACATGATGATATGGGTATTTTTAGAATAAAATATTAAATAGAAAATATATCAATGTTAAAACATTTAATAATGATTTTATACAATATAAATAATATATAAATTTAATATAATGTATTTTATAATTTAAATACACATTATAATTCTAAATAATTTATTTGTTAAAAAGGAAAGGGAAAATGAATAAAAAATTTATCTTAAGGATTCACTTTTGACTTTAGGTTTTGGGAAGTTATTTTTAGGTTTATAAATTAAATTTAACATGAATTAATGACTCATTTATAAAATAAAATATAGAATGGATGAAACTGAATTTATGGAAATTATTATGTACTTATTACATCATGAATGATGTATTTTATGATGCACCAGTTATTCGAAAATTGTATTTTTACTATTCAAAAAAAAGTTGAATTATTTCAGAACTATACCAAAAAATCACCATTCCAAAATATTGACATTTTGATTTTAAAAATGATATTCATTTTACTAAAATAAATTTATAAAATAGTTATTTTAAAATTATAATATAGAAATAAATATTTTAACAATACTCTATAAAATATAGTTTATTAAAAATGTGGCTATATTTTCTTTTAGTTTTTTATTTACGTTAATTATTTTGTGGAATTATATTTTTTTATTAACATTAATTAATCATTGTGAAACGTATTTATATCACAATTTATTAATTTTGAGTAAATTTACTATTCCAAAGGCCAGGTTATTATTCCCAATAGTTGTGTTACTATTCTAAATAGTGGGGTGTTATTCCCAATGGTGAGGTTACTGTAATAATGGTCACATTACAATTAAAATTATTACATTACAATTTAATATAAAACCCTATTATTTTATTCAATATTCACATTAATTCCTCTTAAGGTTCTATAACTCCATTTTCTATTCTAATTATTGTTTTACTAATATTTGGTTTCATTTTTTTAGTTTTGGAAATGGGGGAGATGATTATATTATATTAGGTTGATCCATATTTTACCATTTTATCTTTTCTAACTTATATTTTTTAACATTTATAATGTTTTAAATTTAAATTGTTTTAGTTACCTATTAATGTAACAGTGTTTATTAATATATTTTTGGGTTTTTTCTTTAAATTTTTTATGTGTATAACATATAATATAATTCAACACATATTTATTCAAGAAATAAGTTTTAAAAATAAATTTTTTTTATATATTCATTTCAAAAACATATAAATTATATATTCATCCATAAATAGTTAATTATATTCCATATAATATGGTTGGATTTGATCAAAAAATACAAGTTTTTATGAATTTACCACTCTAGGTCAAAAAACAACATGGCTAGTGGTATTAGATAAAAATAACATTTATTCTTATTTATGATAATGATCATAAAATATCTAATTTTAAGGGATTTTCAATGGATGGACATTATAAAATAATGAAGGATGGGGAGAAATATTATATAAGTCAATTAATTATATAACCATTTACCCATGTGAAGATTAAATATGCGTCAAAGGAATATATAGAGATAAAAAAGCGTGTCATAAATATTCATGATTTCAATTTTGATTATGTTGGAATAATAAGGTTTAATATTCATGTTTTTGTTCATTCAATACTATATTTTGAGAAAGATTTGTTGGATAGAGCAGAATGATCATCATTCTCTGTTCGTCTTGAATATATGAATTTGTACATTGATCTAAACAATAATTTCTTATTATATTATATAATAATGGGTATTGAAGAGTATGTATCTTGATTCTTGGAATGTCAGTATGTTAAGACTTAGAGATATAACTTTAAGAAGAATTTGCAATAATTTTCCATATGAAAATAGATATGGGAAAACCTCACCATAGATGTCATCATCATATAACCCAATATTTAAAAAGCCCTTATCAAAATTTTGGATATAGCCCTTCGCCTTATGAATTTATCACAAATCATTTCTATCAGAGAATATTTATATATTAATAAAAAAGGGAAAATATATATTTAAGAATTTATAAAGTTTCAATGAGTAAAACAATATATATTATCTGATTGAGATCTGGGGATTACCTGATACTTCTAGAAAATTCTTCAGCATGATCTAGATACTGAGTTTTGTTTCATTATTTCTTCTTATCCCTAGATGGATGGTTAGTTTTAGAGAACAATTAAAACTATAGTGGATATGTTGAGATCATGTTATCTTTATCTAAATGTTTTTTGGGATCAGCACATTTTTCTAGTCAATTATTCATAAAATAATTTATTTCACTCGGCCATTCAGATGAATCATTTTCAATCCATCTATGGAAAGAAGTGAAAAACATCAACATGTTGGGATGATGTTAGACAACTAAATCTAGTAGGAACTAAGATATATGAAGAAGTTAAATAGAATTTCAAAGGCATTCTTCATTTTTTTGACATACCATATAGTGGATAAAATTAGTATGATGATAATAATTAGAGAAATATGGAACTAAATATTTATATGAGGAAAAATTTAGAATTAATCCATGGTAAAATCATTTCATATTTGAAATGTGGGAATGTTAATCCCCTGTTATATTGGTAACTTCTAAATTCTGAAGCGATTATGTATTATTTCCTATTTTATACAAATTCCATCAAACATTTATCAGGTTCATGATTTGTTTCTTTTAAATCTTTTGAAGAAGTTAAAAATATGACCCTAAAGATGTAATGAACTCATAGGTTTTACCACTAGAGAATGATATTTTCTATGAAGAAAAATTGTTATAAATATTTGATTATAGAGATAAATTTCTACAAAACAAGACTAATCATCAGGTTAAAGTTCTATAAAGGAATAAAAAATTAGATGAATCTACAAGGGAACCTAAAAATGTGATGTAATATAGATATACACAATTTTTTAACATGTCATAATTTTGGGGGTGAAATTAATTTTTTGGGTGGAATAATCTAACACCCCAATATTTTTTATGTATTTCTATTAAAAACATGAAGTATTTGATAGATTTCATTATAGGAATCCCTGAGTGAACATGAATTGTTATATTATATGCATTTAAAACATTGTTTTTCAACTGATACTATTGATGGGATAAATGATATTTTGAAAAAAAAATATAAATATTTTATTTATTGAAAATTTATTGGAAAATTCGTAATGAATATTTATTTAATTTTCAGAAATTAACTTTTATGCTTCAAATATATATTTTCTTTAAAAAAATTATTATTTCATTTTGTGCATGGATATTATATTTATTTACAAAAATAATTATAAATTATATATTATAAAAAATATATAAATATTTAATGCTTCCTCTATAAATTATATTAGGCTGAAATATTTTGGTTTTTTAGAAGTTTATATTTTTCACTAAATAGAAAAAAATTAATATTTTATCAAAAAATATATTTCCAATTCAATAATTTAAAAATAACCATTTTTTAATTTATTTTAAAACATAAGTTGGGAAATTTTCTATAAAAAAATCCCAGAAATGTAATTAAAACTAATATAATTTTTATTTTGGGTTTTAAAAGATTTTTTTACATAAAAATGTTTTTTTGTCAAATTTTCCTTTTATACAAATTTTGAAGGTTTATTTTAAAGAAAATTATAAACCTTTTAGAAATTAAATTAGATAAATTGGATTAAATATTTTAAATCATAATTTAAATTTTTTTTAATGTTTCCACTTTCTATTTTTATCATTATTAATATTCACTATAGTAAAAAAAAATTACCTTAGTTAATGTGAAAATGGGTTTAAAATGGGTTAAACTAAGAGAAAAGAGTAAACGTTTCATATATAAATTTTAAAACACTATTATATGGCCATATTATTAATCTAAATCATAATTTCAACAAATATAAGTAATTTTGAGTAATTTATATTTATTGTAAAATTATTATATTTTAATCTTCTAATAAATTAAATCGGTATCATCTCCCCCACTTATAAGTGGATAACCCATCTTTTCTCTAATAAAAAACAGAAGATCATCACATATTAGAAAATACCTTCCCAAATAACTTCCTAATATTACTCCCCCATACTATAATTCATTATTTTTACAAATTACAATCCCTTTAAGGATTAATGTTTAACCCAAAGGTGGTTTCTCAATGAAGAGGTATAATTCTGAATCAACCTCATTCAATCTAATTTCTTCTTAAAACTTATCTAAACCATTATTATCCATAAAAAAATGATTAATATAATATGATAAGTATAATTATATGTACTTATGTTGATATAAATATATTTTTGAACCTCTTCTATAACAAATGCAAAATGTAAGTATTACTCATGTGTACAACTAGACTACCGCCTCCACTCATCGATATTAATCATTTTCCATCATTAACACGCATGGATATTTATAATGATTTATTTAATTAATATATATGATATTTATGATGTTATAATGATTCATAAATTATTCAATATTATTTATATTTCTTTATTTAAATTAATTATTAATTGAAAATAGTATAAATGTGTTTCTATAGACAATAATATCCATGAATGCATTAATATTTTTTTATGTCTATATATTTTTTGGATGATTTTAACCTCTTATTTCATTAATATATATCATATTTATATATATAATAAAATTAATGATATTATGGAAGCATGATAAATGAATAAAGGACCATAATATACGAACTGAAACATTCACAAAAATTGAAACGTTTAACACAAAAACAACAATTTAAATAAGGAATTATTAATAAATGGGGGTTGAAAGTATATAAGTGTGTAATATATGTTATTATAAGTATTAAATTCAATCAATCATATAATTAAAAAAATAAAATTTATTTTTATTTAGTTTATACCAATTAAAATAAATTATGAACATTAGGTAAGAATTGTTTGTTATAATCTCATTTTTCATGATTGTTTAGGATTAATTTTCCTAATATGAAATTAAAAATTCTCCCTCTAATAAATATTATTAATTTTATTATTATCAATTAATTAAAACAAATTATATGTCCTACAATAATTTTACTCTCTTAAGAACTCAATATAATTAAATAATGTTATCAATATAAACTGTCATTACATATCTCTTCGGCCTAGACGAATTATTTCCATGGGAAAATTTTCTCTAAAAAAATTTAAAAAATGTTTTAGTTATTCTATAATGATTATTTAAAGTCCCATTAACCCAAGTTTTAATATCTATATAAAATAGAAAATGAATATTTTTTTTTCAATTATGAATGTTGATATTTAATATTTTAAAAAAATGTGAAAAGATAAACTATTTTAATGTTTACCACACAAAATTCTTATCCCACAATCGTGAATTTTTTTTCATTTAATATTCATATAAAATTTAACATGGATATTTTTAATGAATTTTTTTTCCTTAAAATATAGGAAATTATTGGATTATAAATTATTGATTTTTTATTGAATATGGTATTTTCCTAAAAAAATATCAGTGGTCTTTAAAACAAAATTTTAAACAATGAAAACATCATTTGATATTAATTATAAAATTATTATATAAATTTTTCCTCATTATTTAATTGTATAGTATATAGTTAGAAGAAGAAATATTTATGAAACTCATTTACTTTTATAAGTGTTAAGTTATAATTAATGTTTTCATTGTCTTATTGAATACATCTGAATGGATTGTGAATATACAAATTTGGGGACTCAAATTATATATTACTCCATTAAATTGGTTAATGATTAATGATTTATCATAAGGATTATACAAGGCTATCCCAATATGAAAATATTGTACAATGGAGGTCATACTATTCCTGGAAGTGGAAATATGGGTGGTTATCCCAAGAAAAATGTTAGTAAATAAGAGGTTATCTCAAGAATAACAATTGATAAACTTCTTGTTGGGTATCCATGACATTGTATTTCTATGATTATGATTATGATACACATGAAACCTATATTTTGTGAAATTATGTTATGGAAATGTAATTATCTCGGCACGTACAATATTATGTATTATTCGGTACTATAGAAAATTGAACTATTCATATGTTTCACCTTCAGGCTATAGTTTTCATCTTGTGACATGATGGTACTTCGGTCTACCCAATGCCTTAAGGACAGTAAGGATTTTGGGCCAACTCAATGTCTTTGGGCCACATTATGGACTTCAGGCCACCTCAAGGACTTCAAGACACATGTAAGGAAGATGAAACCAAATAGACATCAATGAAAAATGTCTCTAGATGAAGATTCAAGAGTTGGAATATTCACTAGATTAGATCTAACATGAATTGTAATAATTATAGTTTATTTAATTTCTATTGGTACTAGGCTTGTGCATCTCTACAGAAGGTAGCTAGCCGACTGGGCTTGAAAAGCTGGGGAGCTAACATCATGATATTTGTTGGGGAGGGGCAGTTACAAGTAGTATATTTGGGATGAATTCCACAAAGTAATTTGGATCATGTTATGCATCTATAAGCCTAGAAGACATGTAAGGGTTCCCCCTCGTACCTTAAAAGAGGGATGATCAAAAATCAAAAAAAATTGAAGGAATTCATACCATTCAGTCATTCCTGTCATCTAATATTACAATATTTATTCCATGACTCATATTATTGATATTGTATTTTATGGGACTTGTTTTTAAATGTGATAATCATCTTACAACTCTATTATGCTCATATTATGCATATTTATCATTAATATCATCATTTTCCCTTACTAGAAACCTGATCCCACCCTTAATTATTATTTTTCTTGGATATGAGGGAATTTTTTAGTTATGATATATGAATGTAGGTTTTTAGTTGAGAATCAATAAATGGTATACTCTGTATAAACTTTTTTATCACTTTTTTATATCCATGTTTTCAATGACACTAATACCTTATTGTTTGGGTGTGGATAATAATTGTTTGTAAAGAATTATTATATCATATGATGTAATATTTATCTAAAAAATATGGGTCACAATATATGGCGCATTCCATTCCAGGGGGTTGTGATTAATATATTATAGTCTAGATAGTTACCATATCACTATCTCTTATTAATACACCTATAATACCTATAAAAGATGAATAGAGAATTGAGGTAGAGTTGCTAATACAATAATACTCATCAAACCTCCCTAAAAACCTAGAAGTGACCCCCTTAATACTATACATATCAATAACAATGAGAGAATTAGACATATAATTCAGTGTAGAACCCACCACATTGGTTTTAAGAACCCATCCATAATCATTAAATATTCCAGTGAGTTATAATATAATTTAATTTCTTTGAATGCAATATAAAATCAATGTTAAAACATTTAGAGAATATGGAAAAAATCATACATTATAAAACTTTATATTACATGTGCACACTTTTACACTATATCTATTTTTTCAACCAAATAAGACATTATTTATCTTAAAGAAAAATAATCAAAATTTTCTTCTTGAAATAATCCTTGTACCTAATCGCTATTAGACCCTATTAGAGATATTTTAAAATGTGGAATGAGATCCAAAATCTCAGTAAAGGACATAAAAATAAATAAATAAATCATTATTCTTTATATACATATACGAATGTGTGTTTTTTAAATTAAATATTAGGATTAAATTAAAAATTATCTTTCCTATGAAATTACCTTTTCATCCCAAATAATTCCTTAAAATCCTTCATAATAAATCATAAATCCAAAATAAAATTCCAATGGTTTTTATTTAAAACAAGATAAATTCATGAAAAATTTCCAAAAAGTTATTATTTTCTCCATTAAAAGTAACATATACATTACTTTGATTATAAACATAATAAATTAATTTTTGAAAATAATGTATTTCTATAAAAATAAATATATCATAAATATATCATATAGGTAACTTAGAAAAACATTTTCTACATCACTCATAAAAATGTAGTAACCAATGTTGTCGACCTCCAACTAAAAAGTACCTAATGCATTGGAGGATATAACACAGCCATCCATCATTGGTTTATTAAGTAAACACCCATTATTTGTTAATAACATCATAAAAACTCATCCATGGTTTATCATGGAACCACCTGTTATTGGTTTATAACATAACCAAAAATCATTAAAACAATTTCCAAGAACAATATCATAATCATTATACATGGATACTTTCATTATATAAATATTCTTCCGGAAAATAACCGTTTCATTTTTTAATCACATATTTTTATAAATTATCCACACATAAAAAGGATAAAAATTATTTAAAAGTTAAAATGTAAAATAATAATGTAGGATTCAATTAATTATGGTATCAAGGTGGATGGAAAATCCACTCATTCCATATAATTTAAGTAAACTTTCCTTCCGTATTTTTTTTTGAAAAGTCAAAAAATACCTTGATTAGAAAAAGAAAAAAGATTATTTTTAAAATATTTGTTGAAGTGTAAAACATTGGTAAATATAATAATATAATATTAATTAAAAATGATTTAAAATATTTTTAGGAAATATTTAATTCCAAGAGAAATGGAGATTCAAGGGAAACATTAAAAGACTATTTTTAATAGAAAGTCCCTTAAAAAGATTTCTATTTTTAATCATTTAAGGGGAATTCAGATATTATATTATTTAAACATTAATATATATATATAAATACATTTTTAAAAAACATTTTAAAAAAAATTACAAGAATGATAAATATTTTGAAATAAATCTTCAAAATTTTTAAAGAAGTATTTATAGTTGAAGAGTTCCATACCTTTGGGGTGACTTGTCTCGTAAATTAATTACCTTGATAAATAATAAAATTATTTCAAATATCTAATCACATGAAAACATTTTTATGGTAATTTATAATTTTATTTCATTTATTATAAAGTTATAACATTTAATTAATTAATTAATTTCATGTTGGATTCTTTAATGATATTAAGGTCATAAGTCCATAATGGCTTCGGAATGATGACTATGGTCAAAGTGGTCATCATTGAATAATCTCCAAAATAATAATAATAACATTTATATCCTATTATTTTATTAAATAAATATATATCATCCATGTTTTTTGGATACAGAAAAATTTTCATATCACTATGTGGGGAGGTTTTCCACACATACGCAAAAAAAATGTTATCATTTTTCAGTGAGTGGAAGGGGATGAAAGAAAATGAAAAATTTTATTTTCATTAAGATAAATATGACATGATTATAATAAAAAATTAATCTATATCACATATTTTGATAACAATTTCGTTTATTACATTCCATGTGATTTTTCATTGATAAACTAATCACATTTCTTCGTGATGCGGTAGTCTGTCATACCAACAAGTGGCGTTATCTTATCTCACAGAGAATGGAAGATAAAAAGGTATATAGGGTATCATTAATACAAAAATATATATATGGTTAAAATATCATATATATATATATATATACTTTATATCATTTATTATATCAAGCCACGAGAGGCGATAATGAAAAATGAATGACGTCGGTTCACAGGGTGGTAGTCCACTATACACACGGATAATTATTTTTTACCCCATTTGAGGGACGTGGAGATGGATTTAGGTGATGAAATTATTATAATAACATCATTTTGTTCGGAATATACTATATTTATCACCTTGTAATTGGTAAAACACAATAATAGGATGTTGAATAAAAAATAAAATCGAAAGACTCATTGAAGACAATTACCTTCACTTAGAGAACCCTCACTTGGATATCCTATTAAGGACTCTAGGGATGGACTTTTTGGAATACCAATACCTAAAAAACATAGATAATGATGTAATAAATATTTATTTATATGTATTGTTCATGATATATGGTTAGTATTATTATGGATGGAATGCTGGTATTTATATTTGTGGATGAATGGTTTTAAGTGATTAAATAACGATTATTTTGTATTTTAAGCTCACCAATTTTGGTTGGAATTAATTTCAATAAATTTGGTTGATAAATAATGTTTAAATATCTTTTTTGGGTCCTTGAAAACATATAACAGCCATTTAATATTTTATGTTTTATTATTTGTATACTTTTACCTTTAAACTGTAACCCCTTCATTATTTTATTTATACTATATTAAATTTATTTTTCTTCCTTGGTCATTTTTTTATGAATAAAAATCAATATAAAATTATTAAATAATTTTAAACATATAATTACAAATATTAAATCTATTTTCTCAAATTCAAAACACATAACTGGACGATTTTACTATAAATTTAATCTACTAACATGAAACGAAAAATAGTTTTTTTGGAAAAATTAAATTTTCAAATATAAAATGTTTTCATATTAAATAAAAGTAAAAGATCCAATTAGAAAATAATGATTGAATTATTCTAAACAAAAACTAACTAATGAAAATTTAAAACAAATCCAAATAATAAATTAAACTTTTATATAAAATAATGTTTTAAGTAAATCTCATTATTTTTAATTACTCAATAAAAAGTCAATTTTTTCATAAAAATTTCAAAATTTCAAACTATAATATTTTTATAATATTATTTAAAATATAAAGTTCATTTAATCAAATAAATTTTACAAAAATTACATAAATTAATTATGTTATTGTCAAAAATATCAATAAGAATAATTTTTTTTAAAAAAAATAGTTTTCCAAAATAAAATTAATTTACTAAAAATAAAAAATAAAATGACTTTACTAAATAACTAGTAATTATTTAAAATAAATATTTAAAAAACTATCAACTAATTGTACCATTATATATTTCATAATGTGGATAATATTATTCATTCCCTCCAATTTAATGGCATTGTTATAAAGATGAAAACTAAATAATAAAATTATATTGTTCTTTTATGATCGACGTTACGTTTCAAGTAATCTGTCAAAAATAGTTTTTCCTTTTGAAATATTGGAATGTTACATTCCCCCACAACCATTTAATAAATTTAATCAATAAAATTTTCAATAATGTATTGAAAATTTAGAATTTGAATTTTCAAAATACCTTTGTAAATATCTCACATCTTAAAAAGAATCAATAAAACATACAAATGAAATGGGAAAAAGAGATTTAAAAAAGGAAACATGAGATAAAAAATTCCAATCATATATTAAAGTAAACTAGTAGATGAAAAATAAAAGCTAATAATCAGGGATTTATAGATAGTGATAGTTAACCTGGTCATGATAATGTTTTCCACCACAAAATTATAAATCTACGGTTGGTTAAGAGGGCATTGATTTCATAGTAAGACAAGTAATCAGAAAGAATTATTAATTAACGATCATTTTCCTTGAGATGAGGAATTAAATTACTATATATATACTAAAATAATAACGATATATACCTACTTGAATAGTAGAGACTTGTCCTTTGATGAATTTCCACCAAAATCTCATATTTAGATCCAACTGATGAGTATGAATTTCTCAAGCATGAAGAACTATATTCAACTTCAAATAAATTACCTATTCCAAAAAAGATTTATTGCCTCTTTATCATGCCATTATAAATTAACCAAAACCAATTTTTTTTGTATGAGATAACATAGTTCTCCAAAAATAAAAAATCTTTATATGATACTAGAATGGCTCTAAGGCCTTATTTTTTTATTTTTATTATTTATAATGCCCCTTTTAAGGGTTGAAGGGGAACTCGTACATGACCTGTAGGCCCAAGGCATAAGGCTCGACTAATTCACAATACATGACTCGATGGCCTAGAGGCATACCATTCCATATACATGGCTTGTAGGCCTATCCCACTTGAGCTTCCCCTCCCAGCTTCTGCGTCATTGATCACATAACTCCCCACCTTGAATTGATGATCATATAGAATTTCCCCATACAAAGGTGCACGGTGCCTAGTCACGATGGCGGCTTCCATACCCTCTCATTCTTTAAATCTGGTTAGCTCTGCATCTGGTCGATAATACTCTTGTTGATCTCATCCTCTGCAGGGGCCTGTTCTTTGTGAATCGGGCCACTCCATAGTCATTGTGGGAAGAAGGCCCTAGGTCCATATGTCCTTTGATGACCAAAAGGCCCTTGAGACCCGTAGTCCCAAACCGGTTTCCCGAAGGCCCAAATAGGGTGAATAGTTTATGCTGCTATAGTATAGTAACTACTAAAGTGACTACTACAGTGCCGCAACAATGCTGCTACAGTACCCTCAGAAATTCTCCTCCACCTTGTTTTGAACCTAGGTCTCTTGGATGCCATGCAGGAGCCCTTACCACTCGAGTAGGGGCTCGTTGGCTTCAAAACTATCAATTCATTAGGAAAGGCCATTATATGATGAAAATGTACTTCAATCTCCAAAATTCAACTATAATTCCCAATGATTAATATAGATCGTTTTCCAAAAAAATAAGATCAAAATTCCTAAAAAAATTATATATTAATACTCAAAACAACAAATCATAAGTATTTGATCAGGTTTCCTTCCCTAATTAAATTTTAACATTTATCTCCAAATAATGTCAATTACTCTTAATGTATCATACCAAAAATGAAAAATTCGATATCACATAATCCCCAATATATACTAATCAATTTAATAAATAACATGAATCCCCATAAATCCACAAAAAAAATATATTCTTCCAATTCAACCATTATTTCTGTTTTAAAATTCGATATTGATCATTTTAACTTAATTGTATTGGGATTCTAAAATAGTGAACTTCTTTCAAAATAACATTGATTACTTAGTCACCATATCAAATTAAAATCCCAGGGTTATCAATATGATTAAACATGTGTTCCCATATTGAACATATTATCTATAAAATATTTTTTATAAATAAAACAATATTTTACTAACTAGGAAATCATTTAAGTCAGTGGTAGGTGATTCACCCTTTTCACCCTTCGGTTGTGGTTTCAATCCATGTGGCTTGTTCGGACCTGATAAATTGTAACATAAACTTCTATATTAACAAATTTTTTAAATTAATTATTTATTTAAAAACATTCATTTTGTATCCAAATATGTAATAACCCATAATTTCCTCAATAGAATAGTTGTATCCAAAAATATCAATAGTCACCCTAAAATTTCATATCTTAATGCCTCAAAGGGGGGGGGGTTTAAAAATTAAACAAATGATAAACCTGAAAATTAAATACCTATTATGGTATCCATCCTTCAAAAGATAAACTCACCTAAAAACATATTTTCTAATGTTATCAACACCATACCTCTAATACCAATTCTAAGGATTCAACATTAAACAATAGATATTATATCCCCTTTATACAATAATTCCCTTTATCTCATTCCTAATGACCTTTTAGGTTTATAGTTTTCATTAATTATAAAAATTTATTAAAAATTAAATGCATAAATTACATAAGAACCCAATTTTTTCTATGTAATAATTAGGAATATTTCTACTAATATTTTGAAAGATAGGTTTTGAGGGGGCGTGAAATTTCGAGGACCAGAGTGCGTGGATTAATGTTTTTAAAAATATTATGTATATTTTAAACCAGGCATGAGACTGAAATGGAATTTTACACAGATTGAAGGTCAGATAAAAAACATGTCACCACAATTGAATCTGAAATGCAGTGTTTAACCTTGGTGGGGAAAATCATTTTTCAGTACAGTTATTCTATTGAAATAGTTATCGAGGATGTAACCCTAAATAAAATAATTAATTGTAGTTATTTTATTTAGAAACTTTCTTTAATAACTTATATAAGAGGACTCTGATTGGAAATCGGATACCTCACTAGAGTTGGTAATATTTTGTTTTACGTATGTGCAGCCTAATGTAAGAGAGTGTGGGATGTTTGGATCCTGAAAATGTAGGAATGAATTTTCCTAAAATCATATAAATAGGTGTTTAAAGAAATGAGAAATGGTTTGGATCATTTCCTCCCATAGCGGTCGGAGCTCCTTCACTCCTCCTATTGGAAAATTGAGGCTGTAAATTTAGTGGAACGTGCTGAGATAGTGAATCCGAGTAGTTTGAAGAGTGGAGAATGAAACAATGGATCAAAAATTAATGTATTATTTTTCTTTTTAGGTTCTTCTTTTCCATGATTGATGTTTTGTTGCTGAAATTAATTTTTTATCATTTTTGTTACTTCATTTCAGATTGTCAATGGCTAAACTGACGTGACCATTGACCGATTCATTTTTAACACTCATTTTTTGTTATTATTCATCTTTATTCAATGTAAACATTACTCAGTGAAACAAATACATCAAAACATCGAGCAGATTGTGGATCTAGGTTGGTCTTTCTCCAAGGATTTTTGATCTACGATGGTTTTGACTTTAAGGTGCTAGTGAAGGTATTATGGGAAGAGGAAGAGGCCACCTACTTTTTGACCTATCGAAACTTCTTTGAATAATAAAGCAGATCATGAGTATGTGTTGATTAATAATAAATGATCATGGATCTAGATTCATTTTTTTTTACACTAGAGTAGTCCCGGTGGTCTGTAGAAGGGAACATCAGTGCGTAGAGTTTTGACCATGAAAGAATGTGGTGGTTGCTGGAGCCGGTGAGGCGGTGTGACTGGGAGCAGATGGTGGCATAGCGCTGTGTGGAAGTGACTAGGACATGAAATAGTTGAAGGACAAGGAGTGAAGAGGGGCTAGGATAAGGTGTTGTGCTGGGCCGAGGAGGCCTTTCGGGCCAACTAGGCCTTCCAGCTACTGCCAATTTAAACCATCGTATCTTCTAAAACAAGAATTCATTTGACTTGTCATACATAATGATGTGATCCTACTTTCAAGGCGGGCCTTTTGAGTCAAGTTTGGGATTTTTAAATTTTGGCCTTGTGGATCGGTTGCATGAAACACCTAAATATATTATTATTATTATTATTATTATTATTATTATTATTATTATTATTATTATTATTGAGGAATTTTTTTTTGATCATAACTCCTGTATATGACTTATGATCGAAACATCATCTCCGGGTTCATGACCCTGAATTTGAGTTGGATGTTTGAAGACCGATTTTAGGAACATAAACCAAAAGTGAGTTACAGGCCCCATGAGGCATTTTTTGGGTGTTTTCGATGAAATTTGACTTTTCTCTTGGTTTCCATTTAGGATGAATGACTAGGTAATCCTCTGTGTTCTTATATGATGATCACAATGGTGCAAACCATTTGATTTGTTCTGGAATCAAGGTGCATCCCCATGAAGAATTGTTCTTGTATGATTCTGAGAGATGAAGCTTCTTCACCAAGACCCTTCTTCAGGTGAATGAATAGTCGATATGGTGCGGTTTTCCACAAGGATCATGATGGTGTGATCTATTTGGTTATACTGGGCCATTTTAGGAGGTATTTCTATTGAATTTTGTTTTTTTTACCTACAAAAAAGAAACAATCATTGTGCACACAATAGCATTTTGTCTAGAGGTCCCATGTACTCAAGGAGAAAACTGGCACACCTAGGGATACTTGTTCACAGATTAGTACCCTAGTATGGCTTGTTACATGGCTATGGGACGAGGTAGAATCACACATCATATGATCCCCACATGTGATTTGTACCACATTATTATTCTTGTATATCTCATATCTTTTTTATTAAATTCAGATATCGGAATGCGAGTGTCCTATCCTAAGTTATATTCTACATTGAACATGATGGTTCCCTCCTTAGTGGCCTTCATGATTTAACATGAGATATCACATGTGATATTTCTTTTCAAGAGATGCTTGATGTCGATTATGATCAATCAGGATTATCAGATTCTTTTTATTGTACCCTCCAACTGGGCTAGGAATCGGTGTTCCTCGATGTTTTTCAACAAGTACCATCCATAAAGGATGTCCAGTGTAGTTCATTAATGCTTTATAAGGGGTACCCTCTAGCTGGGATGGGAATTGATCATCAATGAAATTAGAGTGGAACCCTCTAGCTGGACTAGGAAAGGGCCCTCAACATGACTAGTGTGTCACCATCCAACCAGGCTGATCATGGTTCCTCTATGACACTATAGTGGAAGACTCTGGTCAGGATGGGAATGGGTCATCGACGACTCTATAGTGGCATCCTATTAACATTCTATGAATGCGTCCTTGATGACAGTAGAGTGGAAACCTCTTGTAAGTCTAGTCATGGGTCCTCAAAATTGAGTCACATCCTAATGAATTTGTGGATCAGTGCTCAGACATGGTTTCACATACCTTTGGACACACAAGAACAAGGTAAGCCTTCCCCACCATGGAGAATCCTTGAGATGCGACTAAAAACTATGTGGGAGATTCAGAACCACCCAAAGTAGATAGTATCAAGGTCTGGTGTTTGGGTCCCATTGACATGCATGTTCAGGGTAGACAAGATTGATTCTGGGCATCATTGGTGGTTTTTTTATGGGACTTTTGGTGACTATTTTCATGGGATGACCTGTGAGATGGATATCCCCTTACTCTCTTATTTGGGTTTTTTTAATAAGAATATATATATATATATATATATATATCTTATTTCAGTACCCTCTAGTAGGGATTTTGTTTCTCTCCTTCCTAGAGAGGTGAAGACGGGTGGGGTATGCCACATTCATTCTATTTCTATCTTTTCATGGTTGGATGATTCTATTCTCTTAATATAGTTAGTGAAGACTTGACAAGAAGTTCATCTTCTCACGATGCCCATACCCTTATGATTGGATGATTTTACATTCACTATCTTTTTGGGTTGATCTGTACTCTTTAATACACCTTATTCTATATATTGGTTAACTCTTCAATTTTATCTCTTACTACTCCCCCATTTCCTTTACATGGTGTCCTACTGAGTATGTTTATACTCACCCCTATATGGGATTTTCCTGTATTTATCAAGCCATATGCAGATGTTAAATAGTTTGATAGTGACTTTTGATAAGCTTAGGGATATATGGTGCTTGGACAACATATGGTTGTCATAGCTTGAGATCCAAGAGGGAGGCTCTCTAAGTTATTTTACTTTTCCGGTTATGTGTGTATTTTTCACCTTTATTCTATTAGTTTACGTTAAATAACCTATAGTAGATAATATTTTGAGGTTGATACATGTTTTTTTGTTCATTTATATCAGTATTTTATATTATTTTCCATCACATATTCTGTTTTTCCATTATTTAGAAATGTGTTTTTGTACATGTTATTTGGGAAAGGCATCTATAATTTTTTTATTCCATCAGTGTTTGTATCCCCCCTGGCCTATAAAGGTTGGCTTGGGTTAGTTGCTTCTTAAGCACTAGGATAGGTCCAATCATGAAAAATAGGTATCCGAGGTGGTTTGTTCCTTGGGACATTGTTCGGATGTTCCCTAAGAATGATTTTTTTTGGGTTTTGGGAAACAATGTAAACGTGTTTTGGGAGAATTTCCATTTTGAGGGAGTCTAGTGATGGTGCACTTGTGGACATATCCATTCAACAAGACCCTGATGGCCCGCTTTTTGACTCGGCATGCTAAGACATTTATTTCGGGGAACATTCGTACATGCATCGTGTAGGATTGAGTCTTTAACTATCCTTCTTATGTCATCTCTCAATTGTTACCTCCACCTATTGACCAGTAGTTAGTCCCAGTTGAGCCAGCCGATATCGTACATAGGCTAAGTGAACTCACTGAGTTCCTGTGTCATACACCGCTAAGGTTCCTCTATGAGTCCTATCCTCAGGCAGTAGATGATTGGATAGTTTCTTTTTCCTCTACTTTTGGCTTCTTTAAACATCTATGGATCAGATGGTGGCTTTGAAAGTAATTATTTTCCACAGAATGTCTAGATATTGGCAAAGTATATTTATTCAGATGCACGATGCATCGACACTCACATGGGATAACATCCAAAATCTATTCCATGAGGAGTATTATCCCTCCTTCTTATGATCTATTTTGATTCTCGTTTTTCTAGAAATTTATAAGGGAGGGATGACTATATAAGAGTATATAGATAGTTTCACCGACCTGACTCCATAAGATTAGGACATGATCATTGATTGATACTTCCAAGAACAAATTTTTTATCATGGATTATATAGAGATATTTATGAAAGCATGGTACCCTTGTGAATCCACACTTATACTGGGGTGCTTGAGAGGGTAATGGTGGATGAGATCTTTCTATCAGAGGGGTTCTAGTTATCTAGTTTTGGCTGTAGTCATGACATAATTGAGAAATCTATCATGGCTAAACAACGCCTATTAGAATGGTCTCAACGTAGGAGGTCTTCCCACAAACATACGTAGAATCATTGTCAAGGACATCGTAGGGAACCAAGTCATCCCAAGGAGAGCCTATTTTGTTCTTATGATGGGCGGGGTCACATGGAAATGGATAGACTAACCAGACATGTAGAGTATTCAAGGTTGATGTTAGATGAACCACCATAGACGAGACGGTGCCTTGATCAGGGATCTCCAAGGCGAGGAATGGGGTGGTACCCAGGGAGGCGATTCTAGGAGGGATCATGAAGAATAATAGTTGGTGGATGATGCTATGAGATCGTCCCACCACCAATACTAGGTATCCCATGTCAGGCTCTGGGTGCTGGAAACCAGGACCGTTGGTAGATTAATGATATGTATGTCTATGATCCATTATTGTGTAAGATGTAAATAGGTTCTCCCTATTATTCTTTGACATTTTATGGTAGAACTTGTTATACACTGTGTGATATACTACTTCCTCCCTTCATTTGGCTCGAGGAGTTACTATGTTGATGCGGGAATTAGTGTAAACCGGTGTCAATTTTTTGACCTAGATTTCAATACATAAGTAATGTTTGATTATTACCTCTATCTAGTGTGTCCATGGTGAAGATGGAGTGTCTAAGAAGGTCCTTGAATTCACATAAGGGTCTTTTTCTTGACCCATTTTCTTAGAATTCCACTAGTGGGTGTGGCGGGGAGCCTAGTTTTGGGATTACAATCCTTCCAAGAGAAGTGAAGATATGTGGGGTATTTCATGTTCCTTACATGTCTAGATTATCACGATTGGTTGTGTTAACACAAATTACCTACTCATTGGTACCATGGTCTTCCCAACGTCATCCTTGATGCGGAAGTTATCATATAAAGGTTAAGGTTATATACATCCCATGAACAGAACTGTGCGACTCAATACATGGTGTTGTAAGCAGAAGTCTTGTCCTAGAGAGTGGGGATACACTACCTTCTAGGATATTGCGTTTTGTATTACATATACCACCATGTTTCAGGTACTTCTTCACTCAGAGTGATCTGGACATGAGGTGGTAGTGATGGTTGAAATTGTTTTAGGGAAGTGAATTTGAAATATTCTATACTTCAGGGAAGGAAAACGTTGTAGTAGATTCAGTTAGAAGAATTTTCCATGCTCTCTTAGTGTTGGAATCTTCAGCACAATAGTATGCCCTGTAGAAAAAACTAGTGTAGAAGGAGGGTAATGATTTTTTTTAGTCGATGGTGTCAAATCCTCTTCTCAAGCATGTTAGAGTATCCTTGCTATAATATATCGACTAAGTGTTTTTTTATGACTCATATATCCATAAGTGACACACCATATGGACATTTTGAAAGAGGTAATAACAAAACCTAATTCTACGGAAAAATATTGGTCTTGATTATGATGCAGAAGGAGGTGATGTAGGATTTCAACCCTTCTCCATTAGCTATACATCCCAGTGTGGGTACAATGAATAGGGATTTTCAAAAACAATTTTAGGGGTCTGTCAGGAGATGATGTGTAGTAATGTTAATCTCATAATGACTTAACAATCATCAGGTGAATGTTGAGAACTAGGTTATGGAGTGTTTTTTTCCGACCCCTCGAGATCCTAGGATGAAGATGAGATGACATATCCATAGACATCATCATAGGGTTTCCACAGCTAGTGAAGTTCCATGCATCCATTAGGGTAATAGTATATTGAGTCACAATGTTTACCCACTTCCTTTATATCAGGGAGTAGATTTTAGTAGAGAGTTTGGGGAAATTGTACATATGGGAGACATTCATCTTTCATGAGGTTAATTTGAATTTTGTCTCCTATCATGATGTATAGTTAACATCATGATTATAGAGAGGTCTATATGAGTAATTTGAGACCCAATGTCGGATAAGTATATCTTTTCACACTAGTCTGATGTTCTGACTGAGTACATATGTTGGAAGATATGCTGAGAGATTTCATATTAGTTTTTTTGTTAGGGATGAAAGCTATATCTAAGGTTATTCAATCCATTTGAGATCTTTTAGAGGGTAAAAATGGTTTCCTTTCACCTTACCCTACCCCAAAAATAATGTAGGTCCACTACATTTTTGTGTGTCATATATGAAGAGAAATGCGTGTGATCCTATGCACGTCATCGACAAGAGAGAACCATATGTTTATAGACCATCCCATTGGTTCTCATGTTTCGAAACATGAAAATGGGCATTAGATTCCCTAGGAAAGGGAGAGCCAGGTGAAAATTTAGTATCTCGATTTTTTTACCTATTTTTTCTTTTTGATAATGAAAATTGTGAATGAGGGAATGATGTGAAGACCCAGTTTTTTTCATGAAAATATTTTTAAATATATTTTAAGAGGTAGGCGCTAAGATTGCGTGTGTTCCAAGGGTTTAAGTTCCCAAAATAAATTTTATAAAAATATTATATATATTTTATAGTATGAGCACAATATCTCTCAAAAAAAGCTTCACTAAGAAATATGTGGCCACACATGAATCTAGAATGTGGCGTTTACCCTAGGTGGGGTATAACAATTTTTAGAAAAGACCTTATTTAGGAAAAAATTACTGTGAATATAATTATAAATAAAATTATTAAAAAAAATTAAATTATTTGGATGTTACATCAAATAACTTATGAAAGGGGATGTGAATTGGAAATCCAAGACTTCTATTGGGTTAATAATATGGTGTTTTACCAAAGAGTGTCCTAATGTGAGAGGGCATGGGATGTTAGATCCACAAACAGTTTGTGGGTGTTTTCTTAAAATCTAATATATATGTGATTAAGGAAATGATCAAGGGTGTGAATAATTTCTTCCCATGGCAAACAGAGCTCCTCCTACGATCCCATTAGTGAATCGATGTTGAATTTTATCTTATCTTGACGAGATTGTAGATCCTAGAAAATTTGTGTTAATTGTTTTTTATATTTTGTATGACATTTTCAATATCCAAGCTAACATAACCATTGACAGATTTGTTTTTGAAACCCTCATTCTTCATTGTTCTTTGATGTCTACTTTTCTCCACATTGAAACGACATCCAAAAATAAAGAAGATCATGGATCTAGGATGGTTATGATCCAAGGATTCTGGATCTATAATGGTTTCAAGTTTCGGGCAACTGAGGAGGCATGGTAGTGACTGGGAGAGGCCTCTTACATATCCATACATCAAAATAGAAAAAAATATTGGAGTGGAGAATGTGTCTATGTAGATCAGGGCCCAAGGATCTTAGATTTGGATTTGTTTTCATTATTTATAAACTAGAGTGGTCTTGGTGTTCCATAAAAGGGACTATTGACACATGGTGGTTTGGCGGTGGTTCGGTAGCATAATGCGGTGGTAGCCGCCATGGGAGCCAGTGAGGCGATGCAATCGGAGGCAGACTATGGTGGAGCTCAGGCACACATGACTGGCTGGCTGTGGAGACCGGTCTAGGATACAGTGGCGGACCGAGCTGCCAATGCAGACCAGGCCTATCTGGCCAGTGCAAGTTGGACTATCATGAACATGTCAGTGCAAGAAGGAATGTGGTTTCGGGAAACAGTAAACCCATGTATCTTCTAAATTGGTTGTATGTCTAACATGTTGTCTGTAGCAATGTGATCCTAGTTTTAGAAGGAAATTTTTTGGCCAGTTTGGGAATTTTATATTTCTGGATCATGGCTCGGTTGATGAAATGACAAAATATAATAATAATATTTTTATTATTATTATTATTGTGAATTTTTTATTGGGATTAGTCCTAAATATGATGTCTGGTCAATTCACCATTAGTGGTGTCACCACCCTGAAATTGAGGTATACATTTCCAGCATGATATTATATGGTCAAAAAAAATCAAGGTTTATGCCCCATGAAGCCCGTTTTGGGCATTTTTGGTGAAATGTGACTTTCCATCGAGTTTCCATTTTTGGAGAATGAATAGAAAAACCTATGTGTTTTTTCATGAGGATCATGATGGTGTTATCTATATGAAGGGTTCTGGGATCAAGGTGTATTCACCCTAAATCGTTGTTCTTGTACGTTTTTAAGAAATGAATATACATCACTAGGAGTCCAATTCAGGAGAATGAATAATCAATTATTTGTGTTTTATCACAATGATCATAATGGTGTGATATGATTGTTTATTTAGAGTTTTTTTAGGATTAATGTCAGTAGAATTATGTTTTTTCCTTTTATACAAACAATAATAACCATGAAAACATCAGCCTTTTCATTGGAGGTTTTATTTACTATGGGAGTACACAAGCATGCCTAGGGGTACATGTTCAATGTTTAGTACCCCAGTATGGCTAGGTAAACGTCCATGTGACGAAATGGGAGCACACATCATGTGGGCCACACACACTCCATGTACCACATTATTAATCCTATATTTCTCATATCTCTTTCTTTGGACTCATATATCAGTGTGAAATTATATTTTATAGAGTTTTTTTCTTGTAGAACATGAAAGTTCCCTCCATAATGGCTTTCAAGATACGATGCAACATATTAAAGGAATGAATCCCTTTTATGTGATTCCTGAAAATCACTATGGTCAGGCAGGTTTATTAGAGTTTTCTGAGCTTACCCTCCAACTGATTTGGACATCAGTGTTCCTCGATATTTCCCAAATAGTACCATTCAGTTGGGATGGCCAGTTTTTCACCTTTTTGCTTTCTGAGTTGAACAATCCAGTTGGGCATGGCATGCATCCTTGAAGACACTAGAGTTTCACCTTCCACTTGGTCGGGGCATGGGTCCTCGACCACACTAGAGTGTCACTATCAAGCTGGGATCTGCAATGCTCCTCAACCTTGATACACAGTCTTTTTTCTATGCATATCAGTGGTGAGACACGGTTTTAAGTTCATTTAGGCTCACAAGGTGGGGGAAACCTTCCCCACCAAGATGCTTCCTTGATACACGGCCTAAAATCATGCGTTATTTTCGATGCTACCCAAAGTAGATTGTATCATGGTATGGTGTTTGAGTCCCTTTTAATTTCTTATTCAGTCCATACATGAGGGATGTTGGGCATCAATTTTTGATACTTATGGAACTATTGGTGACTCTTTACTTAGGATGAGATATGATATGGAGATCCCATTACTCTCACTTTTAGGCTTATTTGACTTAAAATATATTTATATCTTATTTTAGTGCCCACTCCATTAGGTTCTGGTTACTCTCTTTTTAGGAGATATGATGATATGTGGCGTATTCCACGTTCTTTTCATGTATAACTTATCGTGGTTGGATGAGTCTACTCTTCTAATATAGGTAGTGAAGACTCATCAGGAAGATGATCTTCTCACCGTGTCCATCTCCTTGTGTTTTCATGAGTTTTCTTTCACAAAATCTTTGGGATGATATGTACTATTTACTATAACTTGTTCTATCTACTTCTTTCCCCTTCATTTGTATCTCTTACTACTCTCTATTATCCTTTTAGGGGTGTCATACTGAGTTTGTTTATACTCACCCCAATGTGGACTTTTCAAGCATATATTGTGTCATATGAACTTGATGGATATGTAGATCATGAATTCATATCACCTTTGGGATATGAGGTACTTTGACCATATATAGTGGTCATAGCATGAGATCCAGAAGTGTATATCTATCAACTATTATATGTTTCATGTTGGTCGTGTATTTTTTTCCATTTTTTATTTTAATTTTACATTAAATCCCATATAATATTATTATTTAGAGGTCGATGCGTGTTTGTGGTTCATTTATTGAAATGTCCATTTTTTCAACCACAAAATACCTTATTAAATAAAACATTGTTTAGGATCATGAAATATATCAAAAAAAATCATGACATCATCCTTGTCCATAATGTTCCTTGAATAATATGAAAAAAATTAAAAACATGGAATGATAAGAAAATAGATCACTAAGGAATATGAAAAAGAAAAAAAAATATTAGTCTGTAAATACTTATAAAAAATTTCATTCTATAAAAATAATCATTAGGCATAGAATAAAAAATTTTATACCCAATAAATCAATTTTTCTTACCAAAGAATTCCATAAAATAGTGCAAAAAATACATTAAAAATGAAAAAACATATAAAAGTTTAATTGAAAACAAGATAAATTCATGAAAATATTTCCACAAACTTATACTTTTCACCCTTAAATTGTACATATACATTTCATTGATTATAAACTAAATAAATTACTTTTAAAAAAAATGATATTTTAATAAAAACATAAATAAATCATATATTTAACATAGGTAATCATTTTCCATATCAATTTTACCAATTTAGTAAACAATAAGGATATCCACCAACTACGGAGTACTCAATGCATTGGAGGTTATAACATAACCACTCATCTTGGGTTTATAACAGAACCGCACTTCATTTGTTAATAATGTTACCACACATCCTTTATTTATCATGTAACCAACCTTTATAGGATTATCATGTATCGATCCTTTACATAATCAATTCCCAAGAACCATATAAAAATCCAAAAACATGAATACATTCATTTTCAAAAAATTATTAAAAATAATGTAATTTTCAATTTTTAAAAACATATTTTTTGAAAATATGTTCCAAAAATAGAAAAATATTCTTTGAAAATAACCACATAAATTGTTAAGGTAAGAATAAAATAATAATGGTGTCATGATGGTTGGAAAATACACCCATGTCATATAAGTTAAATAAACATTTCTTAAATATTTTACCAAAAAATTCACAATATACCTTGATTGGAAAATGGAAAAAGGTTTATTTTCGAACCCATTTTTAATGATTAAAACATGGGTAAAAATAATCAAAGAATATAATTTGAAAAAAATTATTTTAATCAATTTTTTAAAATATGGATATGTAAGAAAAAGAGAGTTTTAAGGAAAGAATTAAAATGGTTATCTCTAAAATAAAGTACCTTAAAATATTTTTATTTGAAAACAATTGATAGAAAAAAAGAAAATTTTATTATTAAAACATTAAGGTCACTATAAATATATTTAAAAAATTAAATTATAAAAAAATCTAAATGAAAGTGAAATAATTTGAAAATAACCCATTAAAACATTTAAACTATGATGTTTTTGATAAAGAGTCCATTACAATGGATTTGACTCACCACGTACATTTTTATCTTCCTAAATTATAAAAATAGATTATTTATTTAATTTATTAACTAAAATTTTCATTTTTTTTATTCATTTTATTTTAAATGTTACCATGTTATAATAATTACATAATTATTTATGTTCTCATCAGTTTTTTGATGATATTCAGTTCATATGTCTGGAATGACTTTGGTATGATGAATACGATCAAAGTGGTCTTCCTTATCTGATCTGCAAAATAATAATCTTGAAATTTATATCCTATTAATTTATTAAATACAAACACACACACACACACACATATATATATATATATATATCATAAAGGTGTTTTAGTGATGGAATAAAATGCATCTCTTCGTGGAGGTGGTAGTCCACATGTACATAAAACTGATGTTATCATTTTTCATTGAGTGAAATGGTAAGAAAGTAAATGATATATTTTAAATTAAGTATGATAAAAATACCATGAATATAAAACCATTTAATTTATATAACATATTTTCACAAAAATATCCCTCATTACATTCCACATGAATTTTTGGTAAAAAATATTTCACATCACTTCATGAGGTTATAGTCATCTATACACATGAGGGACATTATAGTCTCTCCCACAAAATATCACATAAAAATGTATATATGATAAAATTTATCAAGAATTATAAATATGACACAAATATAATTTTTAATATATACATTAAATCCATCATTTTATGAATCTATGATATGAAACAACGGAAATTAAATGACATTTTTTCGCGAGGCGGTAGTCCATTGCAAACATTATTATTGATTTTTCATCCCATTTGATGAAAGAGGACATCGATTTAGGGGATTACATTAATTAAAAAATATTAGAATATAGACTATAACTTTTTTTATAATTTATAATTTGTAAAAAATATTATGATGAATTATAAGAAGAAATAAAATTGAAAGACTCAGTAATGACAATTACATTCTCTTCAAGAATACTCTTTTGGATCTCCTCTTAGGGACACTAGGGTTGGTCTTCTGGGAAGGACATGAACTCTATAACATATATAAAGATGTTAGAAATATAAATGTCTCAATATCAGTAGATATAGATGGTGTGTTGTGGTGAGTAGGGATGAGTGGTATTTATAATTGAGGTGGGGGTTTTTAAGTTATTTAGTAATGGTTATTTTGCATTTAAGTCTAACCACTTTTTTGTGCCATTAATTTCAACGAATTTGGTTGGTAATTAATGTTTTAGAGCATGTATAGTGTTATGAAAAATATAAAAACCTCTTTAATGTTGTATTTTATAATTATTTTAATATTTATCCTTTTAATATTAATCCACTATATTATATTACATATACGGTGGAATATTTTTTTTACCATGATAATTTTTTATTCCTAAAAAAAATGACATAATTACCTAATTTGGGACTTTTAATTCAAAATATTGAATCTATTTTTCAAAATTAAAAATAATTATCTGGAAGAATTTAATTAAAGCTTCACCCAAAAAATGAAATGAAAAAAGAATTCTAGAAAAATTCAATTTTAAAAAATTAAAATTTTTTAATAATAAATACCAGTATAAAATCACTTTAATGAACCAAAATTATTTTAATTTATAACAAAATAAATAGATTATATTTTTAATTATATTCAAAATCATAATTTGACCCGAAAATTTATATATAATTGTCAATTAAAATCAGTAAACTTCATTATTTATTAAAAATATAAAATATTCCTAAAAATTATAAAAATTTCACAATAGGACAATTTTGATGTTATTATTTAAAAAATTATGTTCATTTTATCATATAAATTTTCTAAAAATCCAAAATCAATTATATTACTAATATATAAAATCAATAAAAATATTTTTTTTATAAAATATGTTTTTGAAGAATAAAATGGCTTCACCTAAAAAATTACAATATAATGGATTTACTAAAATTGTAATAATATTTTAAAGAAATTAATTAATAAATTAGATATTATTTGGACCATTATATATTTCATAATGGGGTTAATAGTATTTATTTCAACAAATTTAATGATTATGTTATAAAAATTACAATTACATAATTAGTATGTGTTTTTTGTTTAATCTCAACATTGTGTTTCTTTTACACTATAAAACATTGTATTTAATTTGAAAATAATGGGTTAATACATTTTCATTTCATAAGGGTATTCTCTGGATAATTGGGGTTCTAAATGGTCCATGACTTAAAATCTTGTTTTACTATTTTCAATAAATCATTGAAAACCATTTCACAACAAACCATTTCTATAAAACAATATTTCATCGTCCCAACTGATAATTATTAATGATATATAGAGTAAAAATGTTAATAAAAATTTATAAAATCCATTTTTTGGTGCATAAATTCAAAAATTGATTTTAGAAACAACAGATAAATCATTTTTTATAATCATTATACCACTAAACCATGTAAAGAAAATTAACACCACATTGTTAATCAATTATAAAAACATAATATATATATAAACCAATAAAATTAAAAATTTAAATTTCAAAATTCACACCACATCCCTCAAATGATGAAATCACCAGGTAAAACCTTTTGAAATCTAATGAATTTTTTATGTGAAACATGATATGACTTTAAAACCTTTATATACACTAATTTTATTTAAATATAATCATCTAACAAACTCAGAGTTCCATAATATACATGTAGTTACAATAATAAGATTCTATCAAACGATTAAGCAGAACTATAATACTTGGATAAACTTAAAAATATGAAAACAACATCCTTAAATCATAACGGGCGAAATGAAACTTTTGAATATGAAAGGGATAATAATATAAGAACAATATGCATACCCTAACATCTCAATACATGATGATTTAGGTCAAATCCACACTATAGGATTCTGATAAGAATATTACAAGGTAAGGAATAAAATAATAAAAGGATACTGTGAAATAAATAGAGAATATTTTTTATATTAAATAAAACACATCGAAATAACGTTTAAATGAACACAAATAAACATTAGAGATAATGAAGAGGTGCACCCTATCACTATTGAGACATATCAAATGAATATGGAGGATAAAATCCCATTTTGTGTTTTAATATCACATGAAAAATATAGTATGTCAAAAAGAATTTGACTAGGATAACTCACATGGCCAGGTAGCATGGTTTACCAAAGAATTCATTAACATTGAAAAAAATTATAGACACACTAGATAACCACATGGTATAGTAACATTGATAGATTAATTATGCGCTAAACATATGAAACTGAACTCTTAAAAGGTTTTGGGTATATTAATGATTTCCGCAAGATTAGTACAAACCCCATATGAAAATCATGCACCCAACAAAAAACATCCAAAATTTCAAAAATATGACCACAATTTGTGGAAAATTAAATAGATATTGATAAATTCAAATAAATAAATAAAATGAAATTAAAATAATGGTTATTGTGTGACACTTTACTTGGAAACTCTTTAAAAAACAACGTCAATTATTAAATAAAAAAATTGGTCAAAACATTTTCAATGTAATTAAACACTATGTTTTTTATTATAGAATACCATTTCAACACATTTCAATCCAATATTATTATAATACAATAATATTTTTCTATAAAACTATGTTTAAAAACCAAAAAAAAATCCAATGTTTCTAAAAACCTCTTCGAAACCACATTGAGAATCTCCACCCATCATATTTTGTACTCAAACTTTTAAATATATTTTTTTAATAAAAAATATTTACTGAAATATTGAAAATTATTTCTTAAAAAAATATAATTTTTTCAAAACATTTAAATTATGACTTATGGATTAAAAAACAAACTAAATATAATAAAAAATAACTGATAAATCTGAATTGAAATAATGAAATGAAACTTAAATAACATGGGAACAATAACAATTCATAAAAGAGAACATTTTATTAAAAAATAAAGAAACATTATTCCCCAAATTTAATTATATTTTAAAAATTTGGTTGTGAAAGTAAATCCATAAAAAAATTTCTCATATATTATTATACCTTTCATAATGACCAATACAAAATTACACAATTGATAAAAGTAACTAAATAATTCCCTATATTATCAATATTTTTTAAAATAACATAAAATTATTCATTAAAATATATCCTAAATAATAAATCCAAACATATTATTATAAATAATATAATAAAATAAATTATAATAAAAACTAAAATAAACTACACTCTAATGGAATGGAGTGACTATTCTATTATAATTTACTTAATTTATAAGGATGATTTCATTAAAATAATATGAAAATAATTTCTACATATTAAATAATAGAACATTTGTTAAAAAAATAAAAACATAGTTTTACACAAAAAAATACCAAAACTAACTTCATTATTAGATAGATAACTTATAAAAATACGTAAAGATCAATGTAAAAGACATCACATAGAATTATTTATTAAAAAATTAACATTTTTGTTAAAACAATAAGATCATTGATATGTAACATTCTAACATCCTAAATAAAACCATGGAAAACTAGGGAATAAAATTATATTAAATTAAATTAAAATCCCATGGATTTTTTAAAATTAACCTCATTATATAACATTTAAAATATATACAAGATTATTTGAAATATTTTTTCAAACATTTTCAAAATCGCAACATTACTAAATTCATTTGAAATGGGATTTTATTTGTAAAAAGTTTTTAAATTTTTTTATTTAATATTATTTATCTAATTAATATTTTATTGTAACCATTAAGTCGAATATAATAATAATTGAGGTAAAATTGAAATCTAACTTCCAAAAAGGTTTTCTCAAAAAACACTTTTAAAATAATTAACAATTCAATGATAAAGAAAAACATTCTTTTCTAAGAAAAAACCAAGTTGAACATACACCAATATCAATTACATATAAATTAATTATTTTATCAATCAATCACTTAAGAATAACAAAAAATAAAATGAATAATGTATTCCATTTTAATTAAAAATAGAAAAGTTTGGTTACTTATAGAACTTGTAAATAACTTTTTATAAAAATTGTGATTATATATTTACTTGTTAATCATTAATCATATTACATTATAATAAATAAAAGACACAACAATGTATTCTATATAACATATCATTTTAATTGTCAATATCCTGAATGAATAATGTTCAATAATGAAATATAAACCTATGATGCCTTGATAGACATTGTGATGGACAGTCTCCAAGAATTGTGATATAAAAAGGATAGGTTATAACCCTCACCAATCCATATTATTACATTATAAACTCTTTCATTGTCATTAAATATTAAATAACTAATTTCAAAATTCATTATTTATACATAATCATAAATATCCAATAAATGAAATAAATAATCAATTCAATCATTATACACATTAATTAGCCATATACGTTAATCTATTTATAAGTAAGAAATAAATTAGAATAAATTCATAATTTATTATTGGTTTTAAATTTATTTAAGTGAATATATTATTTCAATTACTTAATAGGTAGGCACACCAAAGAACAATTATGAAAAATTAAAATTAATTAATCCTCAAGATAAATTTTGTATGTGTAACAAAGGAACCTTTATTTTATTAACATAAAAAATTTAGTTTATGTTAAATAGTCATATAAAAAGAAATAATTATACTATAAATGGGGATTATATATGATTATTTATCATATTTGTGCTTCAAAAATTGATCCCATGTATATTATTTTTTATGACACAATGTCAACTCTCATGATTAATAAGTACACAAAATTTTATTTTGGTTGATAATTATCCAAATAGTTTAGAAATTTAAAACCAAAATATTATAGTATTTTTTAATGAATAAAACTAGTTTTTTTTATTAAATTAGGGATGGTACATAGAATTAGATTAATAAATTAAAACTATCCTTTTATGGGGGGAGAGTTCATCATAGAAATTATATCTAGTAAAAATTGACTTCAAATTTTATAAATGAATATATATTATGATATTATTATCTAGATGAATGATGTAAAATAAATATTAATATAATTTAGAATAATAATTATAATTAAAATAAATATATAATTCAATATCAAAAAATAACCAATACAACATTGTAGGAAGAGGTGAAAGCATAACTGAATTAATCCTTTCGTCAATCATTTTCATCCTCTATAGGTAATATAAATGTAATACAACCAATTATCACTATATATCATGATCCAAATATATAAAAATTATTTTAAAATCATAAATTAAATTTAATAGAGGGGATAAAGGGCTGGGGTAACAAATGGAAACATGTTTAATGAGAGTGTCCTTAAAAATTATCTTAATCCAAATATAAAAAAAATTATAACTATTATCTTTTGTGAAACAAAAATATATATTCATGAATGAAATGTAAATTTTGTTGTTTTTTATCACCTATCATAATTTTAGATCCTTCTCATAATAAACTAATAATTTATGGCCAAAATATTGGAGTGTTTTCTAAACTGATGAGTATGTCACATCATTAAATTCATGGCGGATTTTCACCTATCAAATACAGAATCCCAAATTAATTATCAGAATTAATTTTTTTATCCAATATGTAAAAAATTATTTTCATAAATTATTAAAATTTAATACCCATATATTGTTTTTTGAAAAATATTAAATCATGATGTAAGGGGCCCAAACCGGATGTTTCATGAGATTATAAAATAAATATTTGAATTATAAAATGTTAGTAAAGAGTCTCATTTATATCCAATGTGCGATGTTTTTTTAATTAATTAATAGTTAAATATTCATTAAAATATTTCTTATCAATGAACATAATCTAATGATGCAATAAAATGAATACACTATTTTATAAGGAACAGTCATTCAACCAAAAAAAGGCCTGTGAGAAGATAAATAATGACATTACTAATTTATTAAGTAAGAAACTCAATGTATGAGAAATATAAATAACATTATCTAGGAAATATTTAATATAATAACATAATATTATTCATATATTTTATAACAATGTATTAATTAATTTCAACCACATTAATCATCTATATATTTATTTACCTTTTTCAAATTTGTATTTATAAATAATATGGATAAGGTGTGGTAATCATCTAGAAAATTTCCTTAATTAAAAAGAACTCTATAACTACTATTTTTTATTTATCTTCCCAGTATAAAAATAATCAATATATTTTGAGAAAATTATTTAAAAAATTTACGATTGAATTATTAACTAATTTTAATAATACGTTAAATTTAGTTTCCCTAAATTAATGTATAATTCAGTAAAACATCATTTGTCTTTGTAAACATATCCTATAAGTCGATATGAATTTCGAAATAATATGCATTCAAGATAGATTTTAAAATCATGGATAATCATTACATTCAATTTAAAATCCTAAAAAAATTCATTATATCAAGTTATGATTAGTATATATATTATGTTATTTATTTTACATTAGATAGCCAATCGTGTTATAGATATAAGTTATTGGTGTGTTTCATTGTGTAATGACCCAAAACATTTAAATGAATTTTTTTTTTGAATTAATAAAATCTATATGTAGTTATATAAAACACATGCACTACATCGATTGTAATGTATTATAGTTTCTAGATTAAAAAGACTCTTAAGAATCATAACCATTGATAATATAGTTAGTATACAGTGAACATTATGATTATTTTATATTAAGCGTAATGATAATTTTTAATTAACATAGAAGGAACAATTGATGGAATCAACCAGTAGATTAATATTATATAAATCCCTTTTATCTAATATTCATAGGTAGATAATGACACATAGTTTTTTCCTCAACCAATCCCAATCCAAGATTCAAAAAACGATGCCTGATATGTACTATTTACATGAAACGTTCATTCGTATCAATATCATGGACCAATCCATTTTCTTCTAATAGCCACAAGAATGATCCAATATCACACACCCAACACGTAGGGTGTGCACTGGTATAATAGGGGGTCATGTATCTAGAACCTATTAGTATGAATTTTTATATTTTTCTCATTAATAAAAAAATTATTATATGTATACGTTTTCATTAATACATTATATATACAATTATATAAGTCTTGATGAATGTCATATTATGATATGAAGAAACCAAAATTGTATTTTTTGAAAATATAAGGTTTTAATTAAAACACACTTTTTGTTAAATTCAATAATTTCACAATAATGTTTTTTTATATTTTTATTATATAATATTTATTTATATACAAATAAGAATATATTTTAAACAAATCTTATATAATATTTATATAGGTTAGAAAACTGTGATTTTAATAAAAAATTATTTTTTAATAAATTAGGGTTTAGATTTTAAAGTTTAATTTTCTTATTTAGATAATTATTTATATAAAATAAACATTATTTTTAAAATAATTATTTTAAAAATATCCAATAAATCATTTTTTCAATTTTTTCTGAGATAGATGAATTTTTTGATGAAAATTAAATATGATACAAATATATGGTATGTATTATTGCCCAATTGGAGCCCAAAATTGTTGTAATATACATTATAATGGAACTCTATGACCCCAAATAGATTCTAAACATAAAATATATTATTTTAAATGTTATTTGATTAATTTTAGAAACCATTAATGATTCATCAAAAACAAATAATATATTTTAGAGTTGTAAAATAAATTCTTTATGAACGTGACACACTTCCACGTAACCAATCGTATTATTTTATAGAGTTTAGATAATAGGATTATAAAATATTTCAAGATTTGTTTTGGAAAACTTTGAAAACACACTATATGAAGGATTTTGATTTTGATTATTTAATTAAATATAGTTAAAAACCAAAATTAATAAATTAATACACATATTTTCCAAGTTTTTCTATAAATAAACACCAATTACACCACTCATAATCACTAATTACCTATTATGATATAATTTCATTCCCCTATCTATAGAGAATCATTCTTTTCTTACATTAACATTACAATAATTTTAAAAAATAATTAGTACATTACAAAAACATATACCCAAGGATAACATTTGTTTTGTGAATTTAGAAACATGGGATAAATTATTCTAATTTAGTGAAAGATCTTCAACATCTCCAACAAATATATTCCCCTTTAGTAGCCCTAATTAACACCTTTCTTTAGAACCTGGGAAATATAAATTATTATAAACGGGTGAGTTCAGATGCTTAGTAAGGGTAAACAAGGGATATGTGTGAACATAATCATTAGAATATGGGTATGAGAACATGAAAACGAAAATATAATATCATACAATTTTTATCAATGATAATAAATGGGAATCATGTAATAATTATAGTCAACTCAGAATACATGAATCATATAAAAATAAAGAGCGTGATATATGAGTGCATAACATTTAAATACATCATGGAATTGTGGATAACACAAAGCAATATAGTAATTATTTCAATGGTTTTCATGTCGTCACTTACAAGTAAATCATGGTTGTATGAGTTAACTACCCATATCATCTTAGTAGTCATAGTTCACTCTCATTACCATCTTAGTTGAAAAATACCCTTATATCTATATCAAGAGATATAAATCGTTAACTAATGAAATGGAGGGAGATATAGGTCCCACACAAATAATAATTATATTATATATATAAGTTCCATAAGATCATAAAAATTATATCATAACCCCTAAAATAAATGGGTGTCTTAAAAATGTAATCAGATCATAACTTATGTAAAAAAAATATATGTTTTATATTTATTTCCAAAAAATCATAAACTTTGAAAAGAAGCTGTTTTCTTAAACATCATTCCATAAACACATAATCCATTGTATGATATAATATTAATTGTACTCTTTAACTAAAATAATTTATGTCATTATATATGGGGAAGGATTTGGAAAGAACACTTCGAAAATGACTTTTCTATAAAATCAATTTTTATGACATAAACAATATTAAAGACCATTTACTTTGAAATCACTCTGAAAAAAATATATAGTCCTCATGAAAAATATAATTTAAAAATTTTCAAGAGTAGAATAACTTCTCGTCTTATAAAAAAATTCTTTTCAAAAAAGAAACCCTTTTGAAAATCCTTTTCCAAAACATGTAGAGGAATCATAAAAACATGTGAAAAAGGATTGAAAATATATCAAAAATATTTTTCTTTTAAAACATGTAAATGAAGCTTGGAAAAAAATTAAACACTTTTTCCACAAAAATATATTTTAAAACATTTAAATTATCCTGTAAAAATACTTTTAAACATAATTTTTTTAAATACTTTTCCTTGAAATTGATCTACAAAACATTTCCTTAGAAAAATTATAATTAAACATTTTAAAGTGTCCCATACTGCTTAGAAAAAATTTGGTAATAATCCCCATGAAATGAAAACATTACTAAATTCATAAAATATAATAAAAATAAGAATATTCCTGATATAGAATATAAAACAAAATTATATACACCTTGTAAAACAATATTGGTGCATAAAAAACAACTGTCTCAAAGAATGAAAATTAAGTCAAAACTAAATTACTCATTTGATAACATTGGAACTATAAAAACCCATAAAATATAGATTATAAAATGGATATGTAAATAACCATAAATTAAATTATAAAAATAACATAATAAATTAATGTGTATTACGTATACTAAAAATATATATTAGTGGTGAAGAAGTCTTGTATCTCAAAAAAATAAAACTTGAGATGGAATTCAGTTACACCTTTACAATCAGTAGAATCATATGCACTATGAAATAAATACCAATATATGGGTATAATAATTCCACAATTTTCATAATAAGAATCATAAAATACATTTATGTGCATTATATACACCACACAAAAGAAACAAGTGGTGAATATGGAATCTGTCTCAGTGAAATAAAAGTGAGACATAAATCACTTACCTTAGGTCTGATTCCCCCCTTAAATGCATCAAACTCTTGTATAGTGGTTCTAGACCTCTTATTAACATATCCCATAATCACCATAATATTTATTATATCCTATTTTATTGAATTATTAATTTATATTACTAGTTTATTAAAGTCGTTATGACAAATAGATTACACCTTGGTGTGGAGACGGTAAGCCATACATACTGATGTGTGGTACTATCATTTTTTTAGGATGAGTAAAATATAAAAAATGATTTTTAATTAATAATAATAAAATCTTATAATATATGTTATAATTTATTTATAACTTTATAATGTAATCAACACAAAAAAATGATGTATAATAAGAAACTATTTTGAAAGAGTCGGTAAGGAGATTACCTCTTCTAGGATGATCTCCCTCAAAATATCATTTTATATACAAAAGAGTTGGTCTTTTGAGAAATCCTTAACCTCTATAATTTTACTAGGTATGTTGATAAATTAAATGGTAAGGGTTTAGAATATCCAGAAGGTTCCATTTGTATGAATAAGTGCGGTAGGATGTGGCCTTTTAAAATTGAGGTGAGGGGAAATTCCGGAATCTCTAAAAATATTAATTTATAATAAAATCCATCTCAATAAAAATTCCAAAAAATATCACATGTTAGAATATTATATGATATAATGTTTTAATATAATCCAATAATATATTTTGGATATGTTTTTTACACTTTTAATCCTTAACATTTTAATTATCCCTTAGGTAAATTATATTAATTTTAACTAATGTAACAAATTTTACAATATTAAAAGAGTGTCATTTTTATTTTTTTGATATAAATTAGACCATAAATTAAAAATTTATAAAAAAATGGAAAATATGATATATTTTTTTTTTGTTAAATTTT
This sequence comes from Viscum album, assembly GCA_963277665.1. Lineage (NCBI taxonomy): Eukaryota > Viridiplantae > Streptophyta > Magnoliopsida > Santalales > Viscaceae > Viscum > Viscum album. The sequence continues at coordinate 1,944,538,278 of OY728119.1, read as the reverse complement.
TTTTAAAAAAATAAAATAAAACATTATTTTGACAAAATATCAATAATGTCAATTTTGATACTATTCATTTCTTGAATTTTTAAAAATATCAAGTGAAAAAGTTAACATACAAATTATATTTCGTTATAAAAGTATGTTATCAATTGAATCTATTAAATGAGTTGGTAACATTAATTAACTCCAATAATATTTATTTTGGAATTTTTAATACCCTTAATTTGATTTAATCATTAATTATGTAATTATTGCTTCATCGTTGTCAAAGACATTAAGGTAATTACTTGTTCCATAAAAAATTATAAATAAAAATCAATGAATAAAATAAATTTATTATATTTAAATATTAACAAAATGCTTATAGTGTGAACATATCGACTTCCGTTTAAATATAATGTTATAAGGGTTTTATTCATAACAATGTGGTTCCATATAGTCATTAATTAGACCCTTGGAAAACCATGGACGATATATAAACAACCAATAATATTTATCCATGGTTTTTTATTCATTTAATCATTTTTATAATTATAATTAATATCATTTTTTTCTATTTGTAGAACCATTTCATGATCATCATATAAGCCATTAAGGTAATTATTTAGTTATTAAAAATTTCAAATTAAATACCAAAAAAAATAAAAATATTTTATCTTTACAAATTACTATTTATTTTATAATTTCTCTTCTTTATAACCTTTTATTAAAATACTAGTTATTTAAATTTGAGTATGAAAACTTCAAAATTTCATTAACTAATATCTAATAAATGTCTTTTTCTCATCCATGTGTGTTGGAAAGGGTATAATTTTGTTCCAATAATGATTTTTTTCCACACCGACTATTAATTTTAAAGTAGAAAAAATCTTAGTTTAATTTTCTATTATTTATAATTTTATTTTTTCACCATAATTATCGGTTTACCTTTTAACAATATTTATAAAAATTATTAAAGTTACAATTTTATAATTCCCAAAAATAATAAAACCAATTTACATAATTTGGACCCTATAATTAAAAATATATAATCCATTTTAAATTTTCAAAACAAAGTTTTTTTGTAATTATTTTAAACTTTATCTCATTAATGGGGTGAGAAAATGGGATATTAATGTTAAAATATTCAAAATATTGAAAAAAATTTATATCTAAACTCAATGTTAATTTTATATCGATGAACTAAATTATATAAAATTTTAAAAATTTAATATAATTGTACTTTATCTAATAAAAATATAATTTAACACTATAAATTATTTCGATGAAAAAATTTGTTTCAAATTAAAATTTTATAATTATTTATTATCCATGAAAAAATAAAACCTATCAATAAAATACCAAAAAGTTAATAAAAGTAAATTTTTATATCACTATATAAATTAAGAAGTTTGTTGTTTCAAATATCTTATATAAAAGTGTAAAAAACTATTTTCAAATGGGTTCTCCATAAAAAGGTGATAAAATTATATTCTAAAAAAATATAGGATTTTATGCATAAAATTGTGTTTGTTCTAATCTTATTCCTATAAAATCTATTCAATGAAGATACAAAACATTTTCAGAATATTTATCATATATATTTCATTAATATCATTCAGTAATTTTAATTAAATTTATTTATTAAGACAAAATTACATTTTGAGTATAAAAAAATATTTCTTTTATATTCAATTGAGGGATATTTTAATTTATAATTAATTGGTAAAGAATGATGTCATATTATAAACATTATATTTTTATAATTTAGATAATAATATTCATAAAATATAACTCAATGGATATGATAAATATTATTATATAAAATAATAATATTTTAATAATATATTATTGATCGGTAAAACTCAGTATTGCATGTAACACAAGTTATCAAAAAAACATGGTGTTGTGTAATAGAATAAAATCCTAGTTTTGAGTATAATTTACGATTATCAACATTTTTTATATCACTACTTCTACGTGGTGTTTTTTATAATGCAAACCAAATATAGTCTTCTTCGTATTGTAAAATTTCTATTCAGAATTGTGTAAAATAAAAAATATCAAAAAGATTAAATTAATTTGAAAAAAACATATTTCTCAAAATCTAATGGTGTTATATTCAACCCTACATAATATTACATTCTCCAACAAAATTCATTTTCTTATAAATGTTTTAAAATTTGAAAATTCCATTCATAGAAACCCACACAATAAAATGGGTATTAAAATTCCTTTTGAAAATGAAAAGTTAGAAAAATAACAGTTACCCAAAGTAACTCCTTAATAGGTTTCCATATAAGAGGAAATATGTGTAAATTGAATGAATAGATATGCAAAAGAGATATAACTATCATATACTATTAGACAATGATAGTGAAATTGGTTAGGATAATGTTAATAATCACAAAGCCATGAATCTTTGATAACATAAGAGGCCATCTGATTCGTCAAAAAAGAAGGAAGTAGGATAAAATTTCTTGTTTCAAGCTTATTTTTCTTACAAATATTTAATTTTCATAAAACAATATATACTTATATGATATTAGGTCTAAATAACCTTTTATTTTCCCTAATCCACTTTACCCATTTCTCTAGAAAGGATGGGGAATTTTTCATTCCTAAAGTGATAATAGATCATGAGATCCAGGATATCACATCCCATCTATCATCAATTATTATCAACACAATGTTGTTATAATATGTTACCCAATATGCATAAATCCTTATGTGGTGAGACAACACTTTAATCACACAAACACCATCTAATGTTTTATATAAAATTTCCATAAATGGTTAACCTTATAACCCTTCCAAAAGATTAAAATCCAACAATTTATAAAGAAATTCAAGAAATAATATCAACATTTCTCCCCTATATAACTCAAAGTATCTCTTGGTTGTCAGATTCCAAACCTGTGATTACATTTATCAAGTATAATCTTGAAACTTGGTAATTACATGAATTACCAAAAATAATTTTTGAAAACATCCAGGTTTCCTTTTTTCGGTTTTTGTTGGATATATTCCATTTATCCAAAAAATTATACACTTTATCCATGATAGCACAAAATTCTTTTTCAACAATTCCATTACCAATTCCAAGGAAATCCATAAAATCCAACTCACTTATTGATATCCAAAATGTATCTTAACCCAGCATAATTATCATATAATTAAGAATATATTAAGGTTTATCTTTCCATTAATATTATTTTTCCCATTAATATCTCCTCTGCATTAAAATACATTTTTTGGCCATCAGAACTATTCAATATTTTATTGAAGATAATTTGTAAAATATATAAACTTATCAATCACTATATAGTTCACCATTCATTATTATGGAATCCAAATAAATAAATACATCACTTTTGACACTCTAATTTTGGGAATAGAATATTTCCTTTTATAAGTTAAAAGTAAATTATTAGGTGAGGGAATTGAGTTGGGTTATTCTTGTGTTCTCCACAACTGATACACTGTACTCTATGACAAATCATCACCCTATGGACCTTTATTTCGGAAAATATAACATTTTACCCTCCATTGTTATTCCTAAAGGTTCATCTTCCCTTATTCTTGAAATGTAGGAAACTGAATCTTCTTTCACCTATGTTCCTTAATAAGTGATCATTAATAATAGAATATATTCATCTAACTCAACAAGTTTGGAATATCACCAAATCTATTATTGTTAACCATAGATCATGGTAACTGATTTAGAAAAATCAAAAGATATTTCTCTCCAGTGATCATCTAATTTGACTACTCATCAAAAAATTATTCATCACCTTAAATATTAACCTAGTTCCTTCTTGTTCCATCCATCGACTACAACCAGAAAGAATTGAGTAATAAATGATTATCATTGTGATGAATCACATAATCAAGACAAATAACTTACATGATGTCTAAATTATGGCACATTCGTTATTCTATGACACATCGGGTACATAATAGGTTATTCATAGCCAAATTATATGTCAATAATTCTTAATGGTTTGTGAAAATATTATGAATTCTCAAAAAATATCCCCTCGGAGTGTCAAACTAGGTGTGCAGAAAGGCACATTGTTATGTAATAGGAAACAATCATGTTATGCCTAATTCAGCTTCTCATATTTTAGCCATATCCACTTTTAATATCTTGACAATGATATAATTCTAGGAAACAACTCACTCTATCCTTTACCAAAATTAAAGTAAATTTTCTTAAACGTTAACTCGTCCTTATATATATCCATAGAGATATACCAAGATATATCATTAGAAATACCACAAGAGATATCACTAAAGCTTTATCATCATATTTTCTAATGTTTGAATAATCCTTTTCTTTTATACCAACTATAATGACCTACACATTTCATACATTAACATTACATTTCATTTAGAGAATACCTAATAAATTAGAAAAACATACACCCGAATTCCATATTAGATTAGTGTATTTGGAAACATAAAACACATTTTTATAATTTGTTGAAATATTTTAAACATTTCCAATAAGGATCATTCCCTTTAGCACCCCTAAATTACACCATTCATTATAACTATTGGAAAAGAAAACATAATAAAATTGTAATCTTAGATGCTAAGTAAGGGTAAAATAGGGATATTTGTAAGCATAATCATGAGCATAAGGGTATGAGAACATGATAAATAGAATATAAAATCATAACCTACATTTTAAATAACACAAATAATAATTGTGGAATAATTATTAGTGGTTCATGATACATGAATCATAAGGAAATAAAAAACATAAACCATGAAATCGTAACAATGGAATAAAACATGGAATTTTGACAGATAGAAAATCATATAACAAAGATTGACAAGGTATTGAAGGAAGTGATTCCAAGGACATATTGGCAGTATGGGTTCACATCCAATAATATCTTGGATGTCATGGATCACTATCATGACAATATTAGTGGAAAAACTCCCTTTGGAATATCCCATGAGGTATAAATATTTACCCAAAGTCATGGGAAAGTGATATAGGTCCCAACAATATCATAATGAAATCTTACTTACATGTTCCACAATACCATAAAAATCATATCATAACACCTTGAATGAATTGGATTTCATGGGGAAGGCAATATTTTATTCCTCAGTGACAACATGAGGTGGGAGTCTCCGAGAGGAAACTGGCTTCCTCTATTTCTTGAAGGTTTTACAATCCTGTTATGATGGAGAAGGTGGTTTTCATTATGACGACATTGATTATTTTTGGCAAGCGGCTCCCATAGGAGTTTGGTACTCATGATAGTGGTTTTTTACTATGGAGGTTCAGTTTTGGCAGCTCTTTTCCAGCTAGTGGAGGTAATGTGCATAAATCTAGTTGTTTTTAGTTTACCACCTACCCATAATCGTGTTATCAAAAAATCAAATAAAAATTTAATTTTCAGGCATAACCTATTGAAAACATAAATTTTGAGAATTATTTCCTGAACAATATAACCCATGAAAAGAAAGAAAGTTTCTTAAACACAATTTCATAAACAATAATAAGCCATGTAGAGAAATATTGTTAATGGAACTTGTGAACTATTAAAAATCATGTCATCATAGATGGGGAGGATTTTTAAAGAACAATTGGAACATGACTTTTCATTAAAAATAAATTTTATCAAATAAAAAATTTTCAAAAACCATTTCATTGAAACTATAATAAAAAAATATATATTAATAATGAAAACCCATTTAATATATTTCTTGTGGAAAATATCATGTATTCTTTGAAAAACATTCTTTTTAAAACAAAAAACATTTTCAATACCCTTTTACAAAACATATAGTGGAAGAATTAAAACATGTAATGGATGATTGTATACCTTTTGAAAAATCTATTCCATAAAGACATATAATGAACGATTTAAAAATAGCTTAAATAATTTTTACTTAAAAACAGTTTTGAAAACATATAATGGAATCATTTTAAAATACAATAAAACATGAATCCTTTCCTTAAAATCATTTTCCTTGATAATTAATTTATTAAAAATATTTCATGAGGAAAATAGTAGTTAAAAATTTCAAAGATCCTTATATCCATTTGAAACATTGGATTCATAATCCCAAAGAAATAATAAAATTAAAAAAAAATTAAAATATCATTGAGATAACGGAATTCATCATATAACATGTAATCATGATGTATATTAACCTTATAAATTATCATAGGTGAATAACCAAGAATGTGTCTCACAAAAGGAAATTTGAGGCCAAACTGTCTTATAATGTTTCTAAATTTTAAAACATATTGACCCATTAACTATAGATCACAAAATAAAGATGTAAATACCTATAATATAAATTATAGAAATCATTTAAAACATTCATGGGATGTATGTACACTACACCAAATAAATAACTGGTTAATAGGGCATGTATATCACAAAAATAAAAAGTGAGACGAAACTTCCTTACATATTTATAATCGGAAAAATCATAGGCCATGTTATATGATGAAAACAATATTGATATAAAAATACAATAAAAACCAAAATAATACTCATGAATGAAATTTGTTGGATGAATATACACCACATAAAATAAGTGAGTGATGAATATAGAATGTGTCTCACAAAAATAAAAGTGGGACATAAATCCCTTACCTTAGGTATAATTCCCTCCATATGTGTCTGAAACTCATATATTGTGGTTTTAAAAATATTATTAACTATTATAATAATAATATTTATTATATCATATATGATTTATTTATGACTTTATATTACCCATTTTTTAACAATTATTTGTTAATACAATGTTTTGGGTAAATACATCTTTTTTATCATATGTGTTTTGACTTGTTATTCTTGATCCTAATACAAATATCTTTATTTAAATACTATCACAATGTAAAATATTATTTATATATCATATATACTTATTAAATAAATATATATACAATATTGACAAATGAAATGGAATACAACATTCTTTGTGAAGTTAAACTGTACATACGAATGAACATCAATTCTATTTTCTTATCGTACTGGATGAATGAATGGAAATGAAATATAAATATAAATATATATTAAATTAGAATTATTATGTCATCTATTTTATATTTATTAATTATCTACATTTTTATAATCATTATTGGAATTTTTATCAAGGAAGATTAATCTCATCTATAACACCCCAATATTTCATAGTAAGTTCTCCTATTTAAGTAATTCAATAGCTTGCGCTACACACAACACCGAGTTCGAGCGCACCGCAACATATTAAAAAAACCATTCAAAAAGTGGTTATGAATAATATAAAATAAATTTGGAATATCATATACTCTATATAATTTTAACATCCATATTATGTGTTTCAAAGACATAAAATAAGAACAAATTCATTTTTTTTGATAAAATAAGTATTTTTCAAAAATTGCAAGTTTTCCACCGTTTAATGGAGAGCCATTTTTAAAACCAATATTTGAAAATTTTATATATTCAATTTAATAAAATTAAATTATTCATTATAATAGGGTCATACAAATCTAGTTTGGATAAAAGTTTTGTACTTTTCTGAAAACTGTCATATTTTCATGAATAGTGAAAATTAATAAATTTTATTTAAAAATAACATTTATAATATAAATATAAAATAGTGATAAATTATTTATTTTAATCGTTTTTAAATCTAATTATATTATATTTGTATCATTTAATACAATTTATGTTATTATAATTAATTTCACATTGAAATTTGACAAAAACATGTCAATATTTTGATTGTTTTTACTTTTTAAAAACCCTCTTTTTTGTTTCGACAACAAGAATTAATTTTTAATTATTAAATTCAACTTCTATGATTTTAATCTTGGAAAATAGACTTCATTTTTTAATTTGTAATATCAAAATTAGCTTTGGGTTAATTTTTTGTATTTTTCTGAAAACATTCAATTTTTTATGAACATTGAAAAAAGCATTACGTTATTGGTTAAAACTGACTTTTTATTTAAAAAAATAGTTATTTTTTTGTAATTTTTTTAGGTAAAAATAGTTAAATAATACCTATATATGTTCAAATTAATTCATTGGAGTAATTTTCTAATATATTTAGATATATAAAATTTTACCAAACGTTTAAACGTTTTACCCACCCTCTAAGAGCATTTGAAAATTTGCATAAAATATAATTTTACCAATTATGTGAGTTGAATTTAAAAAATAAAAGATACATGGTTGAAATAAATAAGTAATATGTGGTTCACTAAGATGAAAATAAATTTTGGCAAATAGTAACTTTTGACTTTTATTTTCCAAGGTTAAAAGTAAATAGGGTATTTAAGGGTAAAAATGATATTATTATTACCCTAACAGATGTCCAAATTCTATTGGATAAGTATAATTCGGCCAAAAAAACAACCTTAAGAATAAAAAATTATTCCATTTAGTCTACATAGATTAGATTAGGACATTATTATTATTTTATTTAAAAAAGAGTTAAAAGTGTTAAATTTATTGTTTAATAACTAATCAATTTTTCATATAGGGTTATACTTATTATAAATTCAACAATAAATATTCATTATAAAGATAAAATTGTTTCCTAAATAATTATAATTTATTTATAATTTTTAGACATTATGAAATTTAATTTATTTATGACACAATGATGACGCAATAATTACATTAATAATGAAATATTAAAATAATTGTTATTATAAATATCCAAATAAATTTAATTTAAGATTTATGATTAATTACATTAATTTTATTGGTTAATATGACATTTTATTATTGAAAATATATATTTATCTTGATGTAATAATGTTTTTTGGACTTTAAAAAATATCATTTAATAAATAATGTCAAATTTGGCATTATTGAGTTTTTAAAACAAATACTATATTATTGGTTGATATAATATTCATAAAAATCTATGGTTCAGAAAACATGGATTAAATAATATTATATTTATTTCATTAATGAACAAATTTATTTTCTCTTGGATGTTTAAAGTAGGTTTATTAACGATATATTGTAAGAATACAAGAAGACATGGTAAAAGTTAAACTATTTAACTAAAAGTTAAATCTAAAAGATAAGGTTAAAATGGTAACCTAAACTTGTCTAAAACCAATTTATTGCGAGTATTTAGATCCATTACACCATAAGGATACAAATAAATTCATTTGTAGCCATTATAAATGTAATATGATTGTATAATAAATTAATATTTTAATCATTTCCTAAAGTGACCCTCACCCCTCTTATAAAAGGGGACCCCCCCCTCACTTAATTTCACACATTCATAGCCTTTTTTCTCAGCCAAACCCAGACCAAATATCCTCTAAACATTACTCACTTCATTATAAAGTCCATCCATTGGTCAGAAATCTAGCATAAGGATCCCTTTTGATCAAGTTAAGGAAGAACCCAAAGAAAATGTAAATATTTCATCACCTCTTTCAAGTTCTTTTCTTCTTCCACTTATTTATTGTTTATTGTGTCCATTATAAAATAATAAATCCAGTATCCTCTATATATTTTTATGTTATTATAAATATTTTAAAACCATATTCATTATTCTATCCATCCTATAAATGATAAAGTCACCATATGTGCGTACATACGGATTACCGTCTCCACGTCGTGGTGTAGTTTGATATTCAAACAATTAATTATTTGGATTGGTATAATATTGAGTATAACTGATGTAAATAATAAATATAACATTTTAATTATTCTTTATATATGAAATAACATCATTTTAAATACAATTTATCAATCAATATAATGATATTGTCGCTCGTGCGTACGTACGAATTACCATCTCCACGATGCGATAAGATACATTTCCACGATCCCCATATAACGATGATTATAAAAACATATATATTATTAATAATTATTTAATATATGACATAATAATTCTAATGGATATATATATATATATACTTACATATATCTTTTTCACTTACTTCCGTTCAATACGATATGAAAATGGAAACATCGTTTATGCGTACGATCAGCATACCGTCTCCATAGATGGCGCCTTCCATTTCATATATCTATCTATTATAAATATTAGTATTCTAAATATATATGATATATATATCAAGGATTATATTCTGGAAGTATTTAAATCAAGATCTAAATGACAAGATCAAGAATAATAAGTTTAAACTCATAATATAAAGAAAGTGATTATTACCTAAAATGTTAATTTAACATGGATATCATTATTAAATGGGTAGAATAAAGTCATAAATGAATCATATATGATATAATAAATATGAATATGGTTATCATATAATTTATCAACAAACTATGGTCATTATACAGGAGGTTAAACATACCCTCAACCAAAATAAAGTGCAAGGTAATGGTTAATTTCACAATCTCTTTATTATCTGAGGATGTTATTATGTATGAATCTACTGGGACATATTTATTATCCATTTTCATGTTTCATGAAAGAGTTTCAAAATAGATTACTTTAAGGGTCTTTTTTACTAAAACATCATTTTAAATGTTTTAACTATTTATTCTTTTAAATCAATCTCATTAATGTCCTTGTTTTAAAAATGATTTTCAAGGATTTATCTATATGGACATGAATGTTTTTAAAATGTTAATTCCTTTCAAAAGTTTCAAAGTTTTATGGGACACTCTAATTTGAAAATATCTTTAAATATATTCCTTTCTAAATTGGTTGACTTTTAAATTTTTTCATAAAAATGTATATTTCTCTCAAAGAGTTTTGCAAATCATTTTAATCTATGTCAACATCCTTTCATGTATTTTAAACTTGTTTGAAGTTGATTTATTATGATACAAATCATCCATATTGTATTGAAGGTTTTTTTGATATGTTTGACTGTGGATGTGTTACTTTTACAGAATTCATGGTTTATGGATATTTTATTGACATTTCTTATTCTATTTTTAATACAAATGTTTATGTTATGTTTAAACCGTTTCATATATGGAATGAATTAGACTTAGTATGTGATGGGTGGACCCTGTTATAGCTCATCAATGCACTAGTAGGTCTCTTGAGATAAACTAGTGTCTTGGAATAGGGGATTGGAAAAATCTTATTTGTTGTCATGGGAAAAGGGCTTGACTATGTGGTTATGAAGTCTAGCCTTATGCATCGAATCATTATGAAAGTGGATATTAATATTGCATGTGATTATTCGACTATTTTAATATCCATATAAATAAGTAAACTGAATTATTATATTGTATCACTTCCATATTATATTGATGTTTATGTTTAAAAGACTTTTTTTGTAGTTTTATACATTGCCTTAAATTTTTATTCCAATTTATGAAAGTTTCTGCTATATTGTTATCCTTACTGATCGTATGAGATCACCCCTTTCTATATATTAATTTTCCCACGATTCCAACAAGTGTATTATGATTTAAAAGAAGGGTTAATCTATGTAATTAATGGTGTTCTCAATGGACCATTTGTGTTCTGTTTTATTTTCTAATGGGTAATGTAACGTTCGTGTATGTAATCTATTTTCCCAGATTACTAAACTGAACGGCCTTTCGGGAAATGATTCCTTGTATTCAAGCCAATGTATTAAAATAAAGCACTGATTCTAGGCTTCTGGGCTCGGGGCATTACAGTTGGTATCAGAGAAAGTTAAGCAATATCCTTAGAAACTAGATTTAGAAAAACTCTGATTGGAGAACACTACACTAAGATAAGCTTTGAGAATTAGTATAGAATAACTTCTTAAAAAAATTATTGTAGAGATTTTGTCAGTTTTCCAAGTAATACATCCTTGTATGTATATGAGTAGGTAGATGTAGCTCTAGCACAAATGTTCCTAGGGGTAAAACCTGAAAATATCACTTTCGGCTAGACTCGAATGGGAACTGGTGCATGAAAATTAGCCTTGCTACCCTCTAGGTTACGACACTACTGAGGGACATGCTTAAGATAATTCATGTTTTCTTTACAAACCATTATGAAGGGTTTATGAGTATATACTTTCTCAAAGAAAAATTTTTTATGATTATGGATTATATTAATGAACTGTTCAATTTATGTTAATTGTTTACATGTTTGGAAGTATGCATGGTGATTCATAAACTAACCTAGTGTATGCCATTGTTTATAAATGGGGCCCAGTAGATGGAGTGAGACCTCCAGAAATATGCATGATCCAAAGAGTAAGAAAGATCATATATTTTCATGGTATTAAGCCAGCATTTAGTATGGAAATAGTCTCCCATGTGTTATCAGCATATGAAGAAAGAGTATCATGTGTTAATATGATAAGTAGATAATTATCTGAATCATATGTAATTTCAGGGATGTTAGAGAAGAAAAGGATTTTAGAGAGAAAGATGAATAAAGGGAATAAGGGAAAGAAGGATTTTCTTGTATGTGATAATAGTGGAAAGAATCACCATGGTAAAATATATAAGGGAATGGGAGTTTGTTGTAATTGTGGAGGAAAAGGACCCCATGTACAAGATTTAAAGGGCGAGAAAAAGTCTTCAAATGTATAATGCTTTATCTGCAAGGAGTTGGGACACTACATAAATCAGTTTCCAAATCTTTAGAGTATACCCCAAATGCTGCTATTAGATAATAATCATGTTATGATACTACCGAAGATGAAGAGGAATGATTAGATTTCTTAGGTTGTTATTAAAGTATTGTGTCATTTGTGTATTTTATTGATGATGTACATGTTATAAGAATTATAGAGTATATAATGATTATACTGGAGTACTATTTCATTAAGGACTTGAGATTGTGTAGAACCATGAAATGTGACTCAAAGGTAAGTTAAACTTTTTGGAGAATACATGGTTATAGGAAACAAAAACTTTAATATGGTCCTGATACTAAGTTATCGATTTTTTAATAAGATATGATTGATTTATTATATTGGATATTATTGACATCCTTGGAACTGGTTAATGGTTTGTTTTTTCCATCATAGTTGTATTTTACAACATTTTTGGATAAAATTATTATATCAAATATTCTATAATCAATAAGGGTGAATGAATGTAATCAATAATGTTTTATGATAATTCAGGGTGTTATTGTTTTTTTAAAATAATACATAATGAAGGTATTCACATGTTCTTACATGGAAAAAAGGATCTTCATTGTGTTGACCTTATAAATTTTGAACTGTGAGTTTGGAAACAAGTATTTTGGATATGTCTAAAGGTTGGAATCGATTAATTTTGACATTGGATACTATTGTTAATGATAAATCATTTATTGTGATTATTTTTTTATTGTCATGAAAAGGACAACCCGGAGGTCGGGCGACAACCAGTCACATCCGGAAATGCCACGGCACTTGAACCCGCAACCGAAGGGAAACAAGGGTGGATCACCTACCAGTGGAATACATGATGGCCTGGTTTGTATAATGTAGTTTTTTAAACATTCTAAAAAATTAATTATAAATTCATTATTTTTGGAACCCTATACGATTAGGATAAATAGAATATTTTTGAATTCTATTATCTTTTGAGTGAAAGATGTGTTTCTAGTAGGAATTAGTTGAAGTATGAAACACTACTTGTCAAATATATTTTTTCCATATTATTATATGAATAAATTAATTCTTAAACTTTAGGGAAGGTATATTAAAACAAAAAATGTGTTATCCTAATAGCTTATGTTTTGTTGAACTAACAATATTTTAAATCATCATAGATTGATGGCTTTGAGGCCCTCAATTTTACACTTGTTTGTGATTGATGACCTCAATCACTCCTTATAAATATTTACATTTTTCTCCAATTATGTGTATCTAATTACCACCAATGTTCTCTTAATCTAGATCATAATTTGGTGGTGACTTTTCATTTCTATTTCCCTCTTATTAAGAGTAAATTTTATTAAACCAATTTCTGATGTGGGTTTCCCACAAATGTATTTTTTTCTATTTTTAACCATTTATTTTCGAAAAACAATTCTAAATTGCGAGGACGTAATTTATTGAAGAGGGTAGAATGTAACACCCCAATATTTCGTAGTATGTTATCTCATTAAAGTAATTTAATAGCTTGCGTTACACACAACACCGAGTTCAAGCGCACCACAACTTATTAAACTAACCATTAAATAAGAGGTTATGAATAATATTAACTGAAATTTGAATTTGATATACTTGATATAATTTTTACATCCATATTATGTGTTTCAAAGACATTATATAAGAACAAATTCAGTTTTTCAGATAAAATATGTATTTTTCAAAAAATGCAATTTTACCACCTTTTAATGGGGAACCCTTTTTAAAACCAATATTTGAAAATTTTATTTAATAAATTTAAATAAATTAAATTATTATCTATAATCGGGATATAAAAATTTAGTTTGGAGAATTTTTTGGTACTTTTCTGATAACTGTCATATTTTGATGAATAGTGAAAATTACTAAATTTTAATTAAAAACCACTTTTTTAATCAAAATAACTCATGGTGATAAATTATTCATTTGAATTATTTTTAAGTATAATTAGATTATATTTTTATCATTTAATATAATTTAGTTCATTATATGTAATTTTACATTTAAATATGACATAAACACATGTCAATCTTTTGATAGTTTTTACTTTTTAAAAACCTAATTTCTGGTTATGACAGCGGGAATTAATTTTAAATTATTAAATTAAACTTCTATTATTTTAATGTGGTAAAATAGAATTCATTTTTGAATTCGGAATATTGAAATTATCTTAGGGTAAATTTTTGGTATTTCTCTGAAAACATTCAATTTTTTTATGAATAGTGAAAAAACACTCTGTTATTTGTTAAAACCAATGTTTTATTTAAATAAATAGTTTTTCTATTTTAAATTTTTCAGGTAAAAATAGTTACATAATACCTATATATTTTCAACATTATTCATTAGAGTCATTTTATAATATTTTTAGATATATAAAATTTTACCATACTTTTTAATGTTTTTTTACCCACCTTCTTGGAGAATTTGAAAATTTGCTTAAAACATAATTTTACCGCTTATGTGAGTTAAATTTAAAAATTACAAGAGACACCGAATACATCAATTAGTAAAATGTGGTTCAATACGATGAAATTAATTTTTGGCGAATAGTAACTTGTGCCTTTTATTTACCACGGTAAAAAGTAAATTGGGTAATTAAGGGTAAAAATTATATTATTATTTCCATAAAACATGTCCTAATTCTATTGGAAAAGTATAATTCGACCAAAAATACCTTAGTAATAAAATATTATTCTCTTTGGTTCACTTGGATTATATTAGGACATTTGTTTTTATTTTATCTAAAGAAGAGTTAAAAGAGTTAAGTTCAAACTTTAATAACAAAACCATTTTTAATATAGGGTTATACATAATATAATCTATACTATAAATATTAATTATATATATAAAATTATTTCATACATAATGATATTTTATTTTTAATATTTATACATTAAATAATGTAATTTATTTATGGCATAATGATGATGCAGTGATTACCTTAATAATGAAATATTAAAATAATTGATATTATAAATATCCAAATAAATGTAATTTGAGACTTTTGAAGAATTACCCTAATTTCCTAAATTAATATGACATGATAGGATTGAACATATGAATTTATTTCAAAGTAATAAAGTTTTTAGGACTTTAACAAAACTCATTTTATAAATAATGTTAAAATTGAAAATAATGAGTTTTTAAAACAAATACTATATTATTAGTTGATATAATATTATTAAAAATATAAGGTTAGGACAAATTTATTAACCAATATTATATATTTCATTAAAGAACCACTTGAGGTTCTCTTTGAAGTTTGGAGTAAGTTTATTAACCATATAGTGTACGAATACCAGAAGACACGGTAAAAGATAAACTATTTAACTAAGAGTTAAATCTAAAAGATAAGGTTACAATGTTAACCTAAACCTGTCTAAAACCTATTTTTGGGATAAATGTGACCCATAACCACCTAACAATGGAAATAAATTCATTGGGATACTTAAAAACTGAATATGATTGTATAATAAATTAATATTTTAATCTTTTCCTAAAGTGACCATCACCCCTCGTATAAAAGGGAACTTCCCTTTCTCTTACATTCTACACATCCATAGCCTTTTTTCTCATCTAAAACCGACCAAAATATCCTAACTATTGTCCTAACATCATCATAGAGGCCTTCCTTTGGACATAAAGCCAACATAAGGATCCATTTTGATCAAGTCAAAAAGAAGAACCCAAAGAAAAGGTAAATATTTCATCACCTCTTCCAAGTTCTTTTCTTCTTCCACTTCCTCATTCTTTTTTGTTTCAATTATAAAATAATAAATCCAGTATATTATATATATTTTGATGATATTGTAAAAATTTTACAACAATTTTAATTATTCTAACCATCATATTAATGACAAATTCATCATACATGCATACATACGGATTACCGTCTCCACGTCGTGGTGTAGTTTGTAATTCAAACATTTAATTATTTAGATTGGTATAATATTGAGTATAACTGATGTAAATAATAAATATAACATGTTAATTATTCTTTATATATGATATAACATCCAATTGCAGACAATTTATCCATCAATATAATGATATTGTCACTCGTGCGTACGTATGGATTACCGTCTCCACGACGCGATGAGATACATTTCCACGATCCCCATTCAAAAATGATTATAAAAATATATGTATTATTAATAAGTATGTATTATATGAAATAATAATGATACTGGATATATATATATATACTTACATATATCTTATTCACTTACTTCAATTCAATACAATATGAAAACGGAAACAACGTTTATGCGTACGAACGACATATCAAATCCTTAAACGGTTCCTTTGATTTCATATATCAATCTATTATAAAAATTTAGATTCTAAATATATATGATATAAAAATCAAGTTTTATATTCTGGAAATATTTAAATCATGATCTCAATGATATGACCAAGAATAACAAGTTAAAACACGTACGATAAGGAAAGTGATTATTACAAAAAAATGTTAATTTAACATGGAATTCAATATTAAATGGTAGTATAATGTCATGAATGAATCACGTTTAATATAATAAATACTAATATGGTTCTGGTATAATTTAATAACATACAATGGTCATTATAAAGGATGTTAAGTTTACCATCGTCCAAAGAAAAGTGCTAGGTAATGGTTAATTTCACAATCTCATTATTATCTGAGGTTGTTTATACGTATGTATCTAGTGGGAAATATTTATTATCAATGTCCATGTTTCATGAAAATGTTTTCAAAGGGATTATTTTAAGGGAATTTTTTTCTAAAACATCATTTTAAATGTTTTAAATATTTATTCTTCTAAATCCTTCTCATTATTGTCCATGTTTTCAAAATAGTTTTTGAGGATTTATCTTTATGAACATGAATGTTTTTAAAACGTAATTCCATTCAAAAGATTCAAAGTGGTATGGGAAAATTTGATTCCAAAATGTATTTAAATACCTTCCTTTCTATGTTTTGTGACTTTTAAATGTTTTCATGAAAATTGGATATTTCTTTTAATGAGTTTTATAATTAATTTTCATCTATTTCAACATCCTTTGAAGGATTTTAAACTTTTTTGAAGTTGATTTTTTATGATACAAATATTCCATATTGTATTGAAGGTTTTGTGATATGTTTGACTATGGATGTGTTATTTTTATATTGTTAATGGTTTATAGAATATTTATTGACATTTAGTATGCTAGTTTTAATACGAATGTTAATGTTATGTTTAAACCTTTTCAAATGAGGAATGCATTGGACATAGTAAGGGATGGGTGGAGCCCGCTATAGCTTCTCGATACATTGGCAGGTCTCATGAGACAAACTAGTGTCTTGGCACTAGGGCTTGACAAAATATTATTTGTAGTCTTGGAACAAGGCCTTGACTATGTGGTTATGAAGTATAGAATTATGCGTTCCATTATTATGAAAGTTTCTATTGATGTTGGATGTGATTATTTTACTAGTATAATATCCATGTGAATAAGTAAATGGCATTATTTTATGGTATATTTTCCATATTATGCTTGAGATTATGTTTAAAAGGATTTTGTTTTAGTGTTATGCATTTCCATAAATGTTTATGTTTATTGATAATAGTTTTTGATATGTTGTTATCCTTACTGAGCATCTAAGCTCACCCCTTTATGTGTTTTAAATTTCCTAGTATTCCAAGAAGTGTATTATGATTCATAATAAGGGTTAAGATAGGGGATTAATAGAATTATCAAAGGTTCGTTTAGGTTGTGTTTTATTTGCTAATGTGTAATGTTATGTTCATGTATGAAATATATTTTCCAAGTCTCCTAAACTGATCAGTATTTAGGGACTTGATTGCTTTTAATCATGCCAATGTATAAAAAAAATGCACCGACTCTGGGCTTCTAGGGTCGGGGCATTACATCATCGTATCATAAAGATTGTAGAACATATGTATGCACGAGTGACGATATGATTATTGTAATGATAAAAGGTTATGTACATAGATGGTATATTTATTATAAAGAATCCATATCATGTAATATTTTCTATATATATCTATTATATATATCATTATACCCATCCAAATAATGTAGTGGTGAAAAATAGATTTCCCCATGGTGTGGAGATGGTAAATCATACGTACTCATGTGTGGTGCCTTCATTTCTAGTAAAATGAGTTAAAGTGTAATATGGTTCTTACATAATAACAATAAAATCTTAGAATATATTTGATACTTAATTTATTTCTTTATAATGAAATCAACAAATAGGGAGTATTTACAAGAAGAAACAATTTTGAAGAAGTCGGTAAATATATAACATCTTCCTCAATGATATCCATATAGATATCCTCTTAGGGGTACTAGAGTTTATCTTTTGATAAGAACAAAACCTATATAATGTTACTAGGTAAATTTATAATTGGAATCGTCGGGTATTAGTTGAACAATAAGTCTAGATGTGTGTGAATATGTGAGGTTGGATGTTCCCTTTTAGAATTGTTGTTGGAGAAATTTTAGAATCTCCAAAAATATTAATTATTAATATAATACATCTAATTAAAAATGAAACTAAATTGACTTATATTAGAGTATGATATGATAAAAATTTTAAATATCATCAACCAATAATTTTTTTCACCTGTTTTTTAAAGGTTTAAACCTTATCATTTTGATTATCCCTTACTTAACATATTTTAATTTTAACTAATGTATCAACATTTGCTGTATTAAAATTAAGTAATTTTTATTTATATGATATCAACTAGACCATAAATAAAAAAATCAGAATTTTTTTGCAATATATTATTTATTATGTATTTTTTTTAAAATTATGATTTTCAAATAATTTCATAAAACATTATTTTTCTAAAATATCAATAGTGTCAATTTTGACACTATTATTTTCTTGAATTTTTAAAAATAGCAAGAAAATAATTTTAAATATATAAAAAATATTATACCCATAATGGGTCAAGGTAATCTATAAAATTATTTGGATACATCAATTATCTCAAATGATATTTATTTTACCTTCTTAATTTCATTAATTTCATTTAATCATTACGTAAAAATTACAATATCATCATTGTCAAAGCCATTAAGGTTAATATTTGTTACCTAAAAATTTTAAATATATTTTCCTGAATAAAATATATTTATTGTCTTTAAATTTTTTTAAAACACTTCTAAAAAATATATATATTATAATAGTATATTAATTTAAAACCTATAGTGTCAGGAACCTGACTTCCTTTTAAATAAAATATTTTAATGGTCTTATTCATATCCATGTTGGATCAAAATGGTCATTAATTCGGCCCTTGGAGAACCATTTCTGAGATAAAAAATACTTAAAATAATTTTCCTAGTTTTTTGGTAATATAATAGTTATTATAATTTAAATTTAAATCATTTTATTTATTTCTCACATGTTTATACAAACACTATATCAGCATTGTATAAAACTTTAGTGTAATTATGTTATTCCAAAAAAATTATAAATAATATAACATGATAAATAATAATATTTTATATTTTAAATTAATTTTTATATTTGAGGTATATTTGGTATTTCACTATATTAAAATGTTTTAGTTATTGAAATTTAAGATTTACAACATGAACATTTCTTTATATAAAATATAGTAAATTTTATTATTATCATCTAAATGGAATCAATAGTGTATAATATCAGCCCAAGATGGATTTTTGTCGAAAATAACCATTTAAAATAATAAAGGATATGTGTTTAGATAATTTTTATTATTTATAATATCATTTTCTACCCTTAATTAATGGATGTTTCATTTAGCCATGTTAATAAAAATCACTAAAGTTACTATTTATAATGCCCAGAAATAAAGAAAACAAATTTAATTAATTTGGACCCTCTAGTTATAAATATTGAAACCATTTTTTAAAATTAAAAATGAAGAAGTTTCAATAATCAATTTTAATTTTCTCCCATTGAAGGGGTGAAAAAATGGGTTATTAAAGTTAAAACATGAAAAATATTGAAATGTTTTTATTTCTAATTTCAATGAAAATTTTATTCTAAAGACTTAGTTGATATTAAATTATAATTAATTAATCTAAATATACTTTAAAACCAGTCAAAAAAATAATTTAACAATATAAATAATTTTGATGAAAATGTTGTTTTCAATTAAAAATTATTAATTTTTACTATTCATCCAGACATTAAAATTATTAGAGAAAATACATAAAATTTAATGAAATCATATTTTTATATGTTAATTTAGAATAATAAGTTTATTTTTTAAAAATATAATATATAAAATTTTCAAAAATATATTTCAAGATCAGTTCTCCATTAAAAGATGATAAAAGTAACTTTTTTGGAAAATAATTTTTTATGCACAAAATTGGGTTAGTTCTTATCTTATACCAATAAAATCTATTTGAGAGAAATAAAAAATATTTGATTTAATATATAACAAATATATTTTGTTAATATCAATCATTAATTGTAATTAATTTAATATATTAAGACAAAATGACTTTGGGAGTATAAAAATATAAATATTTATTTTATTTTCCATTGGTCTAAATTTTTATTTATAAGTAATTGTTAAAAAATGGTTAAACTTTATAAAAATTATATTTTAATAATATTGTTAATAACATTCATAACCTCTAATTTAATTTATTTGTTATATCATATTTTATTAAATAATAAAATATTAATAATATGTTATTGTTCGGTAAAACTCAGTATTACGTGTAATGTGAGGTATGAAAAGAACACAACGTTGTGTAACAAAATCCAAGAATAGTGTTTCATATACCCAAAGATAATCTAACTTTTGATTGTAGTTAAATATCAAATTGGTTTTTCCTATAACACAATCCAACCATAGTTTTCTCGTATAATTAAATTTATATTCAGTGTTGTAAATTCATAGAAATTCTTTGATTTTTTTTAATCATATAGAATTTTTATGAGACCACATGCCCTTCCGACACATGATTATGAGGCTCAATGATCCCAGAACAGAAGTTCTAACTTTTCCATGTTATATTCAGTAAACATACGGGCGGGTTTTTATAACTTTTGAACCAATTCCCGAGTTGAAAATCTGAGGGCACTTTGGAACATGGAATGCCAAGATTCACCTAGAAATGAATTAACATCGTCCGACAAGGGCCGAGAAGAAATGTTATTTTTTGGACATTTCAAGGAAAAAATTAAAATAATTTAAATGAATTTTATTTCTTTTCTAAAACATTGAGCATCGGACGGCTGCGTAGTAGTGCCACGATGAGAATCATTAATAGAGGATCGTTAAGGGATCTTTTGTAACTATGACATTGTTATCATAATGTCTCATTAAACATAGATCATTAATGATCTTCATTAATGAGAAAAATTAAAATATGAATATTTTTTTTAATATGAAAACGTGTTGGAGTTTCGGGATTAAGAAACGTAGGGAAATCTCTGACAAACCCCCAGTGGAATACCACTCCAACGAAGAATGAGGAATGAAGAACAAAGCATCTAAAGTTAGAGGATTTGATCTAGAGTTTCATAAGCTACGATGAATTTCAACAATCGTGGATTGACGACGACACAAATCGTATCCTTCTTCATCAATAGATCAAATAAATCCATCTAGGGGTTTATGTGTTCTCTGTAATAGATCATTCTTTCTGTGTTCTTTTGAAATTAACAACAAACACAGATCAACTGACTAACGGGTTTATCTGAGATCTATTTTTTTATAGGAGGTTTAAATGTGGGGACATAAATTATTGTTTTACTTTTTCTATGTGGTTAATAATTTACCACATGATTAAACTCTAACTTAGAGGGAGTGGGATGACATGAACAAGTCCCAGAACCTTAGCCAAAGTTGTGTATTGTGCATTCCTCGAGGCCGAATAATCAACTTGTTAGGAATGTGACTCGGAGGAATTCACAGAGAATAAGGCTTCCAACAGAGGTCATAGGAGCAGAGGACTCATAAAACGGGCCACAACAGTAGTTATGGTGGCCCGCAGAAGGTGTCAGTGGTGGCCCATGGTGGTGACCATGAAAGGATGGTAGCGACGCTTGTAACGACCCAAAATTGTCGTTAAAGAAAATTAATCATGATCTATTTAAATGTATTGTTATGGTTATTTAAAATATATTCACTTATTTGGTTTTATGTTCTGTATTTTGAAATACCGTTATTGTGACCATTTCTAATATAGCCGTCGAACAACGATCAGATGATTAGTATAAATATATGGCTTTAGCAAATCCAATCTACATAGAAAATGGAAGCGATGGCCTTATCCTGTAGACTTTCTGCATATGGAACACATTTATCATGGCTCAGAAAATAGGTGGCGTAATTGTTCATCACTCTTGACCAAGCCAAATATGAGCTTGAATACGTTAAGATCGAGCAAAACCGCCTACCAGAGAAGTAGAAGTTGATAGATATTACCACTTGAGAAATCTTATCCAAGCCACCACACGAGTCTATAACCAATGTACACCTTACCCTAAGGTCTTATGTGGATGTTATAAGGGTTAATGTAATAAGACACTAGCACTATGACAATGTACATAAATTTTTTTGATAATGATTATACATTCATTTTATTATTTTTAATTTGTAAAGTGTTTTTGAAGCACAAATATTAGTTTTAGTTAATACTAAACTAAGTAAGATATTATGATGAATTAATGGATTTTTAATTAAATAATATTTTAATAATATAATATTATTAATAAATTAATTTTTATTATATATAATGATTATATAATATTTATGAATACAATTTAATTTTTATTAAGGATTGAAAGATATTTTTTTTCAAAAACCATGAATTTTTGATAAATGTCGGTTTTTATATCAAAAGTAAAAATTACTATATTTAGAAATTTATTTAAATACAATGAATATTTTTTTGGAATTAGGATGTCGAAATTATTCAACGGTGGATTTTTCATAATTTTCTAATACAGTCGAATTTTTGGGTAAAAATTAAATATTATTTAAATATATACTGTGTTTTATGACATTATAATGACCCAATAGTGAAGTAATAAAATAATATAAACATTATTTTAATCCAATATATGTTTTAAAATTTTAATAATATGATTTTTGGTTTATTTGATTTATTTCACAAAGCATTAGTTGACCCTCTAAGAGTTATAAAACTATTTATCTTTCTAAATTGATTTCCATGGGAGCGTGAATAACCTCCACATAAAAAACCCTATTATTTTAAGAAGTTCGGAAATTAGAATTATAAAGTATTATTTTCCACTCAACTTTGGAAAAAAACATGAGCAAAAACCATGGCTGGTTTGTGGTTTTGATTAGTTTAATGTGTGGTGTCCCAAACCTATATAATAATGAATTCTCTCTTCTTACATATATAAACCCACCCTAGCTCACACTTCCTCTTTACAAAAATCCTTTGGAGTTCTTCCAAACTCATCCCTACCCTCTCTATAATCCACCCAAGTCACCCCGAACTCTTAATAAGTCTCTCTCAAGCCCCTCCAAAGCCTTTGGGATCAGACTTCCAAGTAAGGGATTCTGACATTCCTTATTTATGTCCAAGTTTCCATATATTGTTGTGTAATTTTATTTTCAATTGTTAATATTGGGGTATGATTTCTCACCCCACCCCCCCATACCTCCCTCATCATGTTTTAATAATGAGATATCCCATTTCTCTCCCATTAAATGCCTCCCATGTACATGTGTTACCATGCCTAATTTCCATAAGGAATTTCTCTCTCCACATTTACATTCAATAAATAATTTTCAATTACATATCTAAATTCCATTAAATTTGTAGATACATGTATTTATATGACACCCATTCTGTCCATTTCATGTATATATGACTATTCACCCATTTCTATAGCATCAACCATTTTTACGATATTTTATGTCACGCCATTATGCTGCTAAAATTGCACCGCACTTTTCCAAGCCAATATCTTTGTGTAGTGAATAACATGCCCATGTCTCTATAAATGGTATTAAACTTTATGCACATATACATATTGAGTGTTACTTTCAAGTATTTATTCAACATTACTTAATCGTGGAATAACTTATGATGTTAATGAATCCATGTTTCTATGATCAATCTGGCTCACATATGCATGAAATGAAATGATTGTGAAGTGTCCTCCCTAATAGAGCTAAAATGTATTGGGTAGAGTATAGTATCATGATACATCATGTTCAAAGATTTTTGACTCAGGCTAATTCATGTTCAACGAGGGTTTACTCATTCTTCATGTGCAATGAGGTTGTACTCACGCTCCCGGTGCCATGAGCCTTGGCTCATGCTTATATCATATTAAATATTGTTGCCACATCCCCATGTTATGATTATCATTCATTATCATGCATTTGTGTTCATGTTTTTTTATTCTCCATTGATATTTCTATTGTCTAACATTTATTTTATTCTCATGTTATTTCATGTTTATTCCCTTACTGGGCTTTATAGATCACCCTTTTTATGCATGTCCTCAGGTTATCTAATGAAATTATAAGAACGAGGGAATGTAGTGGTCAGGTAAACGATGTTTTCAATAAAATGTCATGTTCTATACTTTATGTTGTTATGTAATGTTCCAAATCCCCAAATACACTAGACCTCATAATATTTTAAGTTGTATCAAGTGAAGGATTTATGTAATTAATCATGTTTAAGTATGTAATAAAGAGTTGGGTTTTTATAATTAGTATCAGAGGATAAGTTTAGTTATTTTTGGGATTACGATTTGAAACCCCTAGTGATGCCTTATGGGAATATACTAAGAACAATAAAAAGCATCCCTATGTTTTGGTGAGTATTGACTAAGTGGATTATCAAGAAAATACATCCCTATCTGGATAAGAGCAGGTATAGGAGGCTCTAGAACAGAGGTACCTAGGAGTGAAAACTACGAAAAGGAGTTTCGGGCATGACCTAGGGGATCCTGGTAAATGAAAATAGTCCATGTTGTACTATGGTTTATGACACTCCGGGGGGATATGATTTGGTAACTTCACAAGCTTAGTATGAACCATTATAAAGGGAATTAAAAAATACCCCTAAGAATTTATGTTATAATGTAGATCATGATTAGAATAGATTGATGCTTATAGATTGATATGTTAAGGAACAAAATTAATTTTTATGTCATCGGTTTTTGTCCTTGGATTACCCTTTATGTTATACCCCTAACATTCCTTTTATTCCAGCCAATGGCCAGTAATAGGGGGACTCTGGCTAACAATCGATTTTGATGATCAATGTGATGATTGTGCTAATGAGATTCCCAATATGATGGGAGCGAGAAACGCGGCCATTATCACGATTCTCTCTTATATAACTAAAACTTTGAAGAGAAACATGGGTAAAGGATAAATTTCAACCCCCCCCCCCCCAGAAATAACATATATCTATCGAGATCATCATGAGACAAAGGTCTCCTTATTTTAATGGATCATCAGATCCATCAATCAGCAAACAATGGATCAACTCCAATGAAAAGATTTTATCCATCCTTCAATGTTCCGAACAAGAGAAGTTTCTTCTTTCTTCTTATCGTATGGGTGGTGAAGCCGATCAATGTTTGACATTAATCAAAAATAATAATCTTGAGGAGAAGATCGAAGCATTGGGATGGAAGGATTTCCGGAATATGTTTTTTGATAAATATTTTTTGTGCACCCTCTGACTTAATAAGGAAATGGGATTCCTTCAGTAAAGAAATAAAGATGATGAATCCATAAATGTTTATGAGGGAAAAATAACAAATATTACATGATATTAATTTGGCTTTGTCATTACCCCCGAATTCAAGGATGAATGCTTCTTTGGTGGGATGAAACCAAGACTGCGGAAAGCCCTAGGGATCCGTGACTTCGATAGCTGTGAGGAAATTTTCTGATGTGCCATCAAGGTTGAAATGGAGATATTAAACTCTCAGGGGTATCCTGGGGATAATAAGAGTAAGGTAGAATTCAATTTTTATGGTATAATGGATAAATCCAACAGTGATAAGAAAATACAACACCCCACTTACCAATGGTGCGAAAAGAAGAACCTCAGATATTGCCTATAGGGGACGATGAAATGCTTTATTTGTTGAAGAGAATAGAACCTATCAATTAACTACGGACAAGAAAAAACTATGGCTGAAATAGAGGAGAGGAGAGAACTATTATATTCTCAATGCATTGTTCATTGCTTCATCTACAAATAACTAGGGCATCTTGAAAATCATTTCCCTAAGCTAATGGATTTTGGAGGAAACCAACAACCTCCACGGTAGCAAGGGAGAGTGTTTTCCATCACTACTGCCGAAGTGATCCCCAACAATGAAGTAATGACTGGTACTCTAGTTATTCATTCAAAAATAGTGAATATAATTTTCGATTATGGTTCTTCACATTGTTTTATATCTCAAAAGATTAGTAGAACAATCCCAACACCACCACAAATCAAGTAAGTAAAGATGTCGGTGAGTATGGGAAATTGGGCAATCGTTGCATCCCATGAATATAAATCCTCCCCTATCATAATTTGTGGATTTAAAATCCCAGAAAACATTATAATAATCCCTTTAGTGTAATTTTATACAATTCATGGAATGGATTGTATTTGCCTAAATAGAGCCAAAATAAATTTCTGTGAGAGGAAAATCACTCTCCATGTGGAGAATTGACCCCCGATTCTGTAAAAGTGCAAGGAAGAGGATAAATTTTATTTAGGTCCATCATATCAAGAGTGGATATTACTGATCTATGAGGATGTGTATCTATCTCAGGTGATTGAGTCAAAGGATGAAACCATCCTTGAAGACATGCCTATTGTGAGGGGATTCGATGAGGTGTTTCTCAATGAATTACCTGGCCTTCCTCCTAGAAGAGATGTTGAATTATAAATTTATCTTTTACCTAGGGAATTGAAAATATCCGATACTCTGTATAGAATTGTTTTTGTGGAGCATGAGGAGCTAAAAAAACAACTATAAGAGAATCTGGATAAAGGTTTTATATGCCCAAGTGTTTCACCATGGGGTGCACCAGACATCTTCATCAAGAAGAAGGATGGTTCAATGCTCCTTTTCAAAGATTATCGTGAGCTCAATAAAATCAAGATAAATAAAAAGTATCTTCTTCCATGAATTGATGGCCTGTTCGATCAGTTTCATGGATAAAATTCTTCTCCTAGATAGATTTTCGGTGGGGATATTATTAAGGGTGAAGAGGGAAGATATCCCCAATACTACTTTTTATACTAGATAAGGACTACAAAGTCATAGAAATGCCTTTCGGACTCAATAATTCTCCATTAATCTTAATGGGCATGATTAATATAGTGTTTAGATATTACCTCAACATATTTTTTACAGTCTTTTTAGATGATATTATTATATACTCGAAAACCAAGGAGGATCATGAGTAGAATCTAATAACAATACTAGATACCTTGTAAAAGGAGAAGCTCTATGAAAAGTACAACAAGTGTGAGTTCTAGTAGAAGGGGGTCTCATTATGGGGTCATATCATCACAAGTAATGGGATATATGTGGTTCCCTCCAAGATAGCTACAAGAGAGGGATAGTTGAGGCCAACATCGGAAATGGATATCTGTAGCTTCTTGGGATTATCTGGATATTATCGACAATTTGTCAGAAATTTCTCATGATTGTCCAACCCTCTTTCCAAGATAAGTCAGAAGGGAGTAATGTTTTCTTGGAGTGATGATTGTGATGAATGCTTCATGGTGTTGAAAATTAGAGTTATAACTGTGCACGTTATCACATTTTCAACAAGTGGAGAACATTGTTTGGTAGTCATTGATGCTTAGAATAAGGTATTGGGAAGTGTGTTGATGAAAAACGACAAAGTCATTTCCTATGCTTCAAGGTAATTGAAAGTTCATGAGAAGAATTATCCAACACATGATCTGTAGTTGGAAGCTGTGATCTTCACATTAAAAATTTGGCAACATTATCTCTTTTGGGAGAAGTGTGAAATATATATAGACCACAAAATCCTCAAGTATATATTCACATAGAAAGATTTGAACATTAACCAACAAATATGTTTAGAGCTAATCAAAGTCTATTACTTCATAATCCATTACCACCATGGTAAAGAGAACAAAGTGGCAGATGATCTATGTAAAAAGGACTAAGAGATTCTATTGTTGATGAGAATTGAGAGGGATCCAGTCTTCATAGATTTGTTTAATATTGACATGGTAATCATAAATAAGGTTACATCATTAATCCTTTCACAAATTATTGCTCAACCATCTCTTTTGGAACGTTTAAAGGTTGCGAAAAAGGATGGTGTGGGAATTAAGAAGAAAGTAGAAGCCACCAGAAAAGGGTAATCCTTGGAGTTCAATGTTAATAAAGAAGGAATTGAGAGATTTGGGAAAAGACTATGTGTTCCATCAGGTACAGAGATGAAGAAGGAACTATTTGATGATGCACATATTTCAAATTTCTCTATTCACACAGGATACACAATGATTTATCAAGATCTCTGAGATCATTATTGGTGGGATAATATGAAGAAGGAGATCGATGAGTATGTATCAATGTTCCTGGTGTACCAAAAAGTGAAGGGAGAGAGGTAGATGTCTAAGGGGATGGTGCAACCATTTCCCATACCCGCATGGCAATTAGAGAACATCACCATGGACTTTGTCTCTAGACATCCGAAGAAATGAAAAGGAAATGTTGCAATATGGGTTATTTTGGATCATATTAGAAATTCTTCACACATCATTGTAATTCAGTAGGATTTCTCATTGGATCAACTGGCACCGATTTATATCAGGGAAGTGGTAAGGCTACATGGAGTACCACTATCTATTGTATCTGATTGAGATCCAAAATCCCCCTCTATGTTTTGGAAGAGTCTTCAACATGCTCTGGATATTGAGTTGAACTTCATTACATCTTTTCATCCTCAAACTGATGGACAATCTGAGCAGACAATCCAATCACTTGAGTACATTTTGAGAGCATCCTCAATTGATATTAAATGAGGATGTGATCAAAATATTCATCTGGTTGAATTCTACTATAATAACATTTTCTGCTCGGGCATATGAATGGAACCTTATGAAGCCCTATATGGGAAGTGGTGCAGAACAACAACTTTTTTGTGATGAAGTAGGTGAGCGTAAGATTATAAGACCAGAAATAGTGGAGAAGGTGAACACCATTCACAATCATATCAAGGCAGCCCAAAGTTGAAAGAAGGGTTATGTAGATAACTGTCAGCAAGACCTTGAGATTAATGTTGGAGACATGGTATTTCTATTCATATCTCCCTGGAATAATGTCAGAAGTTTTGGAAATAAGGGGAAGTTAAGTCCTTGGAACATCAGCCACTTCGAGATTCATGACTGTGTCTGGGCTATGGTCTATCGACTTGCACTTCCACCTACCATGGCCAAAATACATGATGTCTTTTTATGTATCCCTCTTAATAATGTACATAAAAGACCCTTCACATGTATTCTCTTCATAGGTTGTATAGCTAGATGATGATCTTTCTTGTGGGGATCACCTAGGGAATATCATATATCATAGAGAAAAATTCTACGAAATAAGACAATTCTGCTCATCAAGGTGTTGTGAAAAAACCACAAGTTTGAAGAAGCGATGTGGTAATCGAAATAAGTGATGAATAAGATATGCACACATCTATTTTAGTTTGGGAAAAAGAAATTTTGATGGTGAAATTTCTTAAGGGGGGAAGATTTCAACGACCCAAAAATTCCTTAATGAAAATTACTCTTAATCATTAAAATTTTTTTCTTATAGTTATGTATAATGTATGCACTTATATTGTTTTTTGTTATGGATTTTAAAATACTATTAAGAATATTGACCATTTATAATATAGCCAATTAATAGTGATAAAATTATTAGTATAAATATAGGGCTTTAACAAATCCAATTTACCCAGACAAAGGAAGCGATGGCCTCATCCAGTAGAATTTCCCCACACAAAGCCCAATTTTTGAAGTTCATGAAAGAGGTGGCGTCATTGGGCATCACTCTTGACCAAGACCAAGTTGATCTTGAATACATTAAGCTCGAGCAGAACCACCTATGAGAGAAGTGGATGTTGATAGATATTACCACTCGGGCAATGTTATATGTGCCACTCGCAGAGTCTGTCACCATCATGCTCCTTACCCTATGATCTTTTTCTAGTGTTATCAGCAGTTATGTAATAAGACACTGGCACTATGACTATGTACATTATTGTTTGCATAAATTTTATACATTCATTTTGTTAATGTTACATTGTAAAGTGTTTTGAAAGCGCAAATTGTATTTTTAGTTAATATCCATCTAAGTAATCTATTTTGATGAATTAATGGATTTTTTAATTAAATAATATCTTTAAAAAATATTATTATTAATAAATTACTTTTTATTAAATATAAATAATCATATATGATTTATAAATACAATTGTAATTTTTATTAATGTTTAAAAGTTGTTCTTGTAAAGCCCATTAATTTTCGATAAATGTCAACTTTTATTTTAAAAGTAAAAATTCACATATTTATAAAATAATTTATATTAAATGAATATTTTTTTTGGAATCAGGACAGCTAAATTATCTAATGGAAAATATTTCACAATTTTCTAAGACTGACGTATTTTTGGGTAAATATTTAATACTGTTTAAAGAAATAATGTGTTTTATGACATCATAATGACCCAATAATGATGTAATAAAATACTATAAACATTAATTTAGTCCAATAAATGTTTTAAAATTACAATAATTTGATTTTATATTTATTTTATTTATTTTACAATGCTTTAGTGGTCCCTCAAAAACTTATAAAACAATTCATCATTTTAAATTGATTTTCTTGAGAGTGTGACCCACATCCACATAAGAAACCCTATTATTTTAATAAGTTAGCCCATTGGAAATATAAAATATTTTTTTCTACTCGCCTTTTTAAAAAACCATGGGAAAAAACCATGGGCCGGTTTGTGGTTTTCATTAGTTTAATGTGTGGTGTCTGAAACCTAAATAATAATGAATTCCTTCTCCTTTCTTATATAAACCCACACACGCTCCCACTTACTCTTCACTAAAGGCCTTGGTAATTCATCCAAACTCTTCACTAATCTCTCTAGAATCCTCCCAAGGAGCCCCAAGATCCAATGAAGTCTCTCTCATGCCCATCCCACACCTTTGGGATCACACTTCTAAGTTAGGGATTCTCACTTTCCTTATCTATGTCCAAGTTTCCATATATTGTTATGACCTTTTTTTAAAATTATAAATATTAGGGTATGATTTCTCACCTCCCCCATACATTCCTATTTATTTTTGAATAATGAGAGATCCCATTTCTCTCTCATTAATTGCCTCCCATGTACACATGTTACCATGCTGAAATTCTAAAAGGAATTTCTCTCTCATCATTTACATTCAAGACATTCTTCTTTATTACATATATAAATTCCGTTACATTTGTTGGTTTATGTATCAATATGACCATCTTACTGTTCATTACATGTACATATGATGGCATGCCCATGTCTGTCTTATCAAAGATTTTTTCGAATTCTTATGTCACGTCGTTATGTTGCCGAAATTGCACCACATTTTTCCTAGCCAATATCATTGTGTAGTGAATACCATACCCACGTCTCTATCAAAACTATTCACCCTTATGAACATTGACATATTTATTGTCAATTTAATTTATTCATTCCACATTACTTAATCGTGGAATAAATTATGATGTTAATGAATCCATGTTTTTACGATCTATGTGGCACAAATATGCATGAAATGAAATTATTATGAATGGTGGCCCTAATAGCGCTCCAATGTATTGTGTAAAGTATAGTATCATGATATGTCATGAAAAATGAGTGTTGACTCATGCTAAATCAAGTGCAATGAGGGTTTACTTGTGTTTCATGTGCAATGAGGGTTTAATCATGCTCCATGTTAAATGAGCCTTGGATCATCCTAATATCATGTTAAATGTTGTTGCCACATCTCCATGTTATTATTATAATGATTTATCAGGACTTTATGTTCATGTTTCACTTATCATCCATTGATATGCCTATTTATCAAAAATGTATTGTATTCCTCATTTTATTCCATTTTTATTCCCTTACTAGGCTTTAAAGCTCACCCTTTTCTTATGCATGTCCTCAGGTTATCCTATGCAATGCTAAGTACGAGGACATTTAGTGGTCATTTAAAGGATGTTTTAAATAATATGTTGTGGTCTATGATTTGAGTTATTATGTAATGTTACTAAGCCCTAAATACACCAGAGATCTAGATCTTCTATGTTGTATCAATTGAAGGTTTTACGTAATAAGTCATGTTTAAGTATGTAATAATTAGCAGAGTTGTTATAAAGCTCTAGTTAGCACACAACCGCTGTGAGGAGGTGTGGTGCCCTTCAACACCCTGGGGATGAGAATTCCACTTGGGTAGGTCGGGTGAGTGGGGGGACACAAACCCCATCCGCATGCATATGAAATGGTCATCTGCTTGCGGGATGTTCTGGGCGAAGGGGCGGCCCCAGGAGGCACCGCCGGGTGGAAACTGGATGCTCTAGTGTACGGGCTGGTGAACCATCCAACACCATTCATTCCATGATTATTTGGGTGGGTCGAGACCCACCATACGAGCCAAGTCACCTATCGGATGGAACCACAACTCATCTATCCAGACCCGTGCTGCTGGCCCAGACCCATGTCGTCGGGGTGGATTCGTGCTATCGGGTAGGCCCCGTGACGTATCTAGACCCGCCACAAGGCTGACCCATCCTACTAAGCTGGAACTGCAAGACCAATAGGATAGCTGGGCCATACCCATACCAAAGCTGCTCTGAACCCCCAGATAGGTTCGGGTCCGGTCAGTCTGAGCAGGTCGGACCGGACCCATACCTGACCGACCCTACTTTACTAAAACTATCAAAAAATGCAGACCAGACATCCGATTGATGCACTGTATGTGGAATGATTACCCTTTAAATGAGTAAATCCTTTTTAGATACACCACATGAGTTTTGAAAAAAGTTAGGATAAATCCAGGTTGGATTGGGATCGAATCCAAACCTGACCTTTTTACTAGAAAACCTATAACAAATAGACTGGGTGTCTGATCGACATGCCATTTGTTGTTTTGGAGCCATTATGAAAATATGGCCCTTTTGGATACCTCTATGTGAGACTTTGTGGTAGTTGAAATATGGCTTATAGATTTGGGAGTAGAACCTTCATGACTCATACGTACATGGTGTGGGAATCTAGTGGCTGGCTGTCAGGTGAATATCGATCTTCCATGGATCGGAAAGAGAGGGACCCTTCATGGATCATAAATGGCACTAACCTCCCTGGATATGCAACATAGAGACCCTTAGTTGATCAGTAATAGTGCAACCCTCAGTGGATCCTCATGGGATAAACTCTATGTGGATCATCAGAAGTGCAACCCCTGGCAGACCAGCCACCGAGCGACCCATCATGGATCAGTGGTAAAGTGACCCTTTTTGGATCAGCAGAACAATAACAATTTAGGATTAGCATCCAAGACTCTCAAAAAAATAATATTATCTAGCATATGACTAATCATCATTATTCATGTTCTTTAAGTCGTATGCATGATGTGAGCTATCTTTTAATTAGTTATTTATGATTGAGTTCTTTCACTGTGGTTGAAAATTTTGGATTTATGAGATACTAATAGGGATCTATAAATCCCGAAAATGTATGTTATACTCACTCATTTATAGGTTGTGCCCGCACCTATTTTGTATTGTGTAGACGACATACAGCTTTGTTGAGACTTGGGGAGCCAGGGCTAGACGATTCATGGTGGTTATCGATATAGGTGGTTAGGTACAGTGATTTCAGGCAGTGAGTTATACCTACACTTCATGTAGGATCCTCATTGGGTGATCTACGTAGCTTGTTTTTCTTTCCTTTTGTTTTACATTTCAATTTGATGGACTTGTATATTAGCCCATTTACATTCAATAGTTATTTTTTCTCCCAGTAGTGGTGCCTTATGTTCTTCTTTGTGGGTGTACTCTATCTGTTTTCGTATAGGTTTAAAGTAAATGCCTTACCTTTTTGGTTTATGCATTTTCGATGAAATTCACCAACCCCTAGCCTTTGGAGGGTGGGATTGGTGTAGTCACGACATATTTCTCATGTGGTGGGTCATGAAAAAGTGGTATTAGAGAGTGTTCGGTTCTCCTAGAGGAACTGAGCCTCTATAATTTTCAATGGGGGTGATAGTGTTAAGTGTTTTCAGTTCGACTCTCAGTCCAGGGAGTCCATTTTTGGTGTGATGGACAACTTATCCATACACCAGGACCCTGAATTAAGTTTTATGACTCGGTACATGAAAACACAAGTGGCATGTGTTTTGGAATTTTTTTTATCTATTTTGATTCAGCTCACTATGTATAACTTATTGAACACGGCTGATCAATCTTCCTTCAAGAATCATCCAGGAAGACATCAAATTAGGATTTTGGTGTGAGATCTTGATGACGGTCCAACTAGAGATGAGGCATCGGTGTGGGGAACACTTATAGTGATAACACCTTTGGGTGGTGTACCAGCAACACCACCACCCAAACAGCAGTAGTTTCTACTGTCCCCACTAGAGGACATGTCACAGGGACAGAGAACACTACACATGTTCTATAGATAGAGGCCTATGAGGTCTTGAGGTGCGAAAAATCCTCAGGTAGATGAGGATTGGCCGGAGGTATTTACTTGGGTTTTTCAGTTGGAAGAGATACTTATAGACCAGATAGTGGTTCTATATGCTAGTATTTTTCCTGGTCGTGGCAGGGAGATGGTGTTGCTCAATGCTCTCAAGACACAAGACAGTGACAATGTCTGGAGAGAGTAGGTCCTCAAGGAAATGAATGTGGTAGTGGAGTAGGATGAGCAGCAAGTGGTGGGAGATGGTTTTACAGGCTACCTCCGCCACCCATAGGTGGTCCACCATGGCCTTAGGGAGCAGGTAGACAGGGGAAATCAAAACTTCAAAAAGCAGATCCTATGACCACAGTGAAATAGAGATGATCCAAGGCATGATTTGTGTCTTTTAAAACCTAGATACAATTATTATAGACACAGGTGCGAGCCACTTCTTCCTTTTCATGTCTCTAGTTCGGAGCTTGTAGATTTTGTGGAGTCATTGGCTCGATCCTTAATATTAGATACTTTTAGAGGTGGGGATTCGACATTTACACACTGGCTCTAGCAGTGTCAGATTACACTATGAGGTGAGAGCTTCAGCTAGGATCTCTTATTAGTAGCTTCAAGGCCTTACGAAAACATCTTGGGTATGGACTAGTAATCCACAGTCCATGCTCAGGTCGACTATTTTTGGTGTACATTGTGGTGTGTCTGTGAAGATGGTACTCGATTTTCCTTCACTAGCAAGAAGGAAACCCTTGTAACACAGGATATACTTTTTCAGAGGAGGGTGTAGCCAATCACTAACCAGTTTTCTAGCCTCACCCTCAGTGTTGTGGATGAGAGTAGTCCATGATTTCTTGTACTGGTCGAAGATTAAGAGAATGTTTTTCTTGTGTATTTTTCAGGACTACCTCCTTGTAGGGCGGTAAAATTATTCATCTACATGTACTCCAATACAACACCAATATCCACACCATCTTATTGGATGGATCCTATGGTGCGTCGTGAGCTGAGGGTACTACAAGAGGACTTGTAGAATAAGGTGTCCATAATTCCATGTGTTCCTCCACAGGTAGTCTCAAAGATTTTTTACAAGAAGAACTATGGGGGTTTTAGGTTTTTCATGGGCTTAAGGTGGCTAAACCAAGTGACCCTAAAGAAAAAGTATCCATTTCCAAGGATTGATGACCTCATCAACCAGTTGAAGGGAGAGAGGTGGTTCTTGAAGGTAGTCCTCAGATCGGGCTATCAACAACTTTATGTACGGGATGAGGATGCTCCGAAGACAGCCTTTAGGTTCGCATATGGCGACTACAATTTCGTTGTGATCCATTCAGGGTGACCGACACCCGAATAGTGTTCATGGGACTCATAAACAAGATATTCTATCCTTACCATGACCAGTTTTTTGTGGTCTTCACTGATGACATCATGGTGTACACTGCGTTAGAGTAAGGGAACACTATAGACCTATGAATAGTCCTAGAAGTACTCTGAGAGAACTAGATTTATGAAAAGATCTCAAAGTGTCGGTTTTGGATTTGGGAATTTGACTTTCTAGGACACATCATCTCACTGGATGGAGTTGCAGTGGATCTGGGAAAATAGATGTAGTTCTTTCTTGGGAACTTCCTAGGAGCGTGACTAAGGTGCAGATCTTATTAGGGTTGGTTGGTTACTATTGTATGTTCATGCTGAAATTTCCAGAGTAGCATCACTTTTATCACCATTGACACAGAAGATACAACCCTTCGCATGGATGGAATAATGTTCGTAGAGTGTCCAAGAGTTGAGGCGGAGACTGACTAGTTCCCTCATCATGAGACTACAAGAGGAAGGTGTTTGGATTTTAGTTTACTAAGATGTGTTAGGGACTAGATTGGTTTGTGTACTGATGCTGGAGAGAGCAGTGATTGCCTACATCTTACGATAGTTGAGACAACATGATCAGAACTGCATAAACCATGACCTGGAGTTCGCATCATTGGTGTTTTTCTTGATTATGTGGAAAACAACTTGTTGTGAGAATGGTTTAAGGTTTAATACAACAACAAGAGTCTCAAGTATATCATCTCCTATAAGAACCTTATATTGAGATTGTGTCAATGGATAGTGTTCGTCCAGGACTATGACTTGGGGATAGTCT
Organism: Viscum album; assembly: GCA_963277665.1. Lineage (NCBI taxonomy): Eukaryota > Viridiplantae > Streptophyta > Magnoliopsida > Santalales > Viscaceae > Viscum > Viscum album. Next base: position 1,944,500,913 of record OY728119.1, on the reverse strand, counting down.
ATACTCCAGGAAAGGGGAATGTGGTGGATGACGCGCTCCGTGGGATGACTAGTTTCCAACTACTATGTTAGGTGATGTGGAAGTTGTCTACGATGCAAGTATCCTTCGTGGATGATGGTGAAGATTCTTTCATACACTCAATTACTATTACTACCCCACTCTTACAGTGATTCTGGGAGGCATAGTTAGTGGATATTGATTTTGTGGCCTAACATGCTCTATTATCCTTAGGATGGGCTCTTGATGGATTTTCTGTAGGTGGGGAGAACACAATCATTTTCATAGGTAACACAATAGTACCAGTGACGCACCATTAGGACATGTTGAGGGAGTTCCAAACATCCCCTTTGGCAGTATAACCTAGAGTGATGAAGATGTACCAACACCTATGATGTCAGTACTGGTGACCAGGGATGAAGAAAGTAGTGGCTGAGTTCGTTTCATGATGCCTCACTTGTCAGCAATGAATTTTGTTCCCATAGGCTTGGACAAGACACTCAAGGTAGCATAGTGGAAATGGGATGGTATCTTGATAGAATTTCTGATGGGGTTACCACGTACATCTAGGGGCCATGACTCTATCTAGGTGATCATTGACGGACTCACCAAGTCGTCTCACATCCTACCCATCCATGAGCAGGGAATAGTAGTGGGATTGGGATGCCTCTACATCTAGAATATAGTTCGGCTTCATAGGGATCCTTCAACGATCATCTTAGATCGTGAAACTTTCTTTATATCCCAGCTATGGAGGGAATTATTGGAGGTTTTAGGGACACAATTGTGCTTGAGCACATCTTTTCATCCCCAGATGTATGGTCATACTGAGAAAAATATATAGAGCACAGAATAAATTCCTGGTGATTGCGTCATGGATTTTGGTCGCATTTGGGAGGACCACCAGCCACTAGTGGATTTTGGAAAAAACAATAGTTATCACACCACCATTGGCATGGGACCATTCGAGGCATTCTACGTGTAGAATTACAGATCACCCCTATACAGGACAGACCCAGGGGAGTCAACACTCATGGGTATGTAGTTAGTACAAGCTACCAACTAGAAGATGAAGATCATCCAGGATTGGATGAGGACTACACAGAGTAGGAAGAAGTATTATATCGATTGGAGACTGAGACCCTTGGAGTTTGAGGAGGGATATCATGTGTTCCTTCAAGACTCTCCACGGCGAGGATTTCAGAGATATGGCTAGGGTGACAAGCTATGTCCGGGGTTAATCAGCCCTTCTCATAACATGAGAAGAGTTGGAGAGGTGGAGTACCACCTATATATTTCCCCATAGATGCACCGGGTGAATGATGTTTTCCACGTATCACAACTGATGAGATAGATTCATGATTCATCACACATCATTGACATGGGAGATCATAACATTGACAATGGGGTGATGTTTTTATAATTCATGGTGGAGATAGAGGATTGATTGAATTGGGTCCTAAGTGGGTGGTGATATCTCTAGTTTGAGTTCAATGGCAGCACAGAAATCTCTAGGAGAGATAAATGTTATGGGAAACTCATATTCATGCTCAGTACCCACATCTGTTAGATTAGTTTTGTTTTGGTTTTCAGGGGTGTAAATCCTTATGGTAGGGAGAATGTAATGTCTCGTACATTCCATGTAATTTTTTTAATTATATGTAATTATTTTGAGACCACACGCTCTGACGACATGTGATTCTACATTCTCGAGGGCCTAGAATATAATTTTGAACTTTTTTATGGTACTTTAAATAAACATTTGGCAAAGTTTTTCTAGATTTTGATCCAATGCTCAGATAAAAAATATAAGGATACCATTGAACTCAAAATACCATAATTCTCCTATAAATCACTTAACATTGACCAGCAAGGGATTTGCAGAAAAGTTATTTTTCATATATTTTGAGAAAAATGATTAAATAATTTAAAAAACATATTTATTTCATTTCTCACCATTGAGTAGCAGGTGATGACATAGTGTTGTAATGACAATGATCATTAATGGAGTTTCATTAATGGATTGTTTGTAACTAAGACACTATTATCATAATGGATCATAAAAACATGGCTCATTTGAAAGATCCCATGTTTTTATAATGGGTCAAAATTTCGAGCTTGGTTAAATTTTTAACTTGTCCCTAAAAAAATGGGAAAATCTGGAAGTTATGGAAAATTTCAAAATATACACCGTTTACACTAGTGTACATGCGGTTTATGTGTTGGGAAAGTACCAGTCATGTGATCACCGAGTACAGGCCTTTCGGTGACCATGTAGTAATTTTCCTACTACACGGATTGTGTTAATAGACACACTGTGTACCCTTGATAGTGTGGAGGCCATACATGACATGTAGGCATGTTGGCAGGGTGGTATTTTTTTAGCAAGTACACGCTGTGTACGATTTGTACACACCATGTAGAGGGTATGTGTATAGGGAAATACATGGTGTGTTGGGGATGTCGACAGGGTAATGAGGTACACGATGTGAACCCTAGATATACGCCGTTTATCCATTCTACAAGTATATGGTGAAATATCAATCATCATGTGTCCAGAAAATTGATACACGATGCGTAGTTATAAGAACATGCTATGTACTTTTTTTTTGCTAAAATGGGAACTAGCCTCATTTTGAGGAAGAAACATGTTGATTTGGAAGTAGTTTTTTTAGATATTTTGAATCGGTTTTTTGGAGCAATTCTGAATCTATGAAACAGAGTGATTTAGAATATTTTTTTCTGTGCGATTCTAAATCTAAGAAACAAGAAGAGTATGAATTGAAAAAGTGAAAGATTCTGAGTTCTATTAAGGATCTGATTAGTTCTAGTAATAATTATGAATTATGAAACAAAATTTTAGGATTAAAATTGACACTAAAAAGCATATAAATTTTCTTATAAATGTATTCTTCATATACATTTCCTTATAAATGAAAAGAATTATTAAGTAAATGTGTTAGTGATTTCTAAAACATAATGGAATGGAAAAGTCATAAGTAAACTTTTGAAATAACAGATATAGGTTATTACATTAGAATAATAACATATAAGTATATGTAAGATACTACTTTTATTACCTAATTTTGGGTGATTAGTATTTTTTGGAGGTATAGGAATAAATAAAATGAAAACACATGGTTAATAATTATACCTCTTCTTTATACCCCTACTTTATGTTTATATCTTATGCCACCCTAGGATGGATTTTTGATCAAACTAGAGACTCTAGATCATGTAGAGGTTTGTAATTAAGGGATATTATTAGGTATTTTCTAAACTAAAAGGATCTTTATGTTTATACATAATAGGATATAGGTTGTCCTTTTAAAAGTGTGGGAGAGAACATATTTGTATTATTTTAAAAGAATAAAAATCATTAATGTATTATTCACACAAACAATATTCAAAATTGACCATTATAGAATATAATATTATTTATAGTTTACAATATATTATGGTTCATTTAGTATCAGGTTTTCCTGTATATAATAATATATAAGTGATTAAATATAATTAAAATAAAATATATCATAAAATTTTGGGGTGGTACACGCTATCAAATCCATTGGAGGGACATAACAGACCAACCCTTCACATGTTAGATGATTTTCATTAATAATTTTGGTTCACTATTAAATCCTACATTCATCAATAAATTCAAACTACAATTTCCCGAAACAAAACATATGGATTATTAATGTTCATAAAACTTTTCATAGCTTTTCTTACCGATGAAAGAGAAATAGGTTTCCTAAAAAATAAATTAAGGAAACATCATAAAAATTTTATATAAAGGATGTCAATTTTATTATATGATAAAATCCCATTTGAGGAATGGTAATCATTAATGTATTTTTACATCAATGAAAAATAACTCCAAAATATCATTCAAACATTTCTTCGGAAACATGAGAAAATATTACTTTTCAATGATAATAATATAACTAAAATTCCCATAATATTTAAAAATTGTTTTATTTGAAAATTTCCAAGGAAAAATTAAAAATGTATCCTTGATGAATATATTGTTATTTATAGTTGAAAAAATATTTCATTCATAAATGTTAAAAAAATATTATTATCAGTATTTTTAAAAAGAATCATAAGTTACCCATGTCGAAAAAATTAATGAATTTCCTTTGAAAAACATTTAAGAAAAGTTCAAGGATTATACAATATAAATTTATAAAATCATTTATGTTTATAAAATAACATTCATTAAATATGTTAATGATTAGGGAGGTATATTTTCATTAAAACTCTTTAAAAACATTAAATCAATTAATTTAAATAAAAATGATTTATGAAATTTTAAAAATAAATTCCATTTTAGAAAATTAAAATAATAATGAATTTAAAATAAAATCAGTTTAATAATATCGAAGATAATATATTTCAACATTAAGTAAATAAACCATATAAATGAATGTTGGTGCATCAATCGAAACATTTCTCAAAGAAGGGGAGTTTGACATGAGAACCCCTTGAAACTTATGTAATGTTTAAATAAAAAATCCATTAAATTAATGAATATAAATTTATTCTATAAAAACAATAGTTAAAATAAAAAATATGTTAAACCAAATTCCTAGGGTTTAATTATGTGTCAAATAACTGAAATTTAGACTATGAAAATGTTTGAAACATTTAAAACATTTGAATAAATAAACCATGAATGAGAAAACAACCATGTAAATTAAAATATAATGATAAATGATTCATTAATGATATAATATTTCTATAGGAATCATATACACCTTATAAAATATTATAGGTTCATAATACAATAAATGTATCAAATAAATAATATTAAGAATAATCATCTAAACACAGATTTAATATTTTATGTTATATTTATCTAAATGAATTGATTGTGTGATTTTTTTAAAAAATACATAAAAGTATAAATAAAAACATACTAAAATTAGTGGTCATTTTATATATAATCCTAGAATAATAAAGTTGATAAAGTAGAATTGTAACCCAGTGAATGGAAAATATAGTTAAAAACCCATTGCCACTATTCCATACTTACTATGTACATCAAATAAATTCTTTTATAATAAATATATATTTATTATTTACATCCTTTAGCTACATTTCTTGGTTTTTCCCTTATCATAAAACTATTTATATTATTTTTTACAATGATATATTTGACTAAAAATAGTCAATTCCACATAAAGTGTTTTAAGGATGTTATTTTCAAAATTTTGAATTGAATTTGGTAGGTTTAACCTGGTAAATGGTTTCATTATTACATAATATCCACAATAATACGTACATATTTTCCATTTTTAAATATAAAATACAATTTTATAATCACCCATGAATGGGAGTTGTGAAAATTGAATCACATTGATTCCTATATGTTGTATTTTGCACAAACACACACACACGAGTGGCATTACATTTTCTTAACGAGAGTGAAGAAAAGAAGGTATGTAATGTGTTATATATTCAAAATCATAATAATCTCATAAATATCGTAGGTATTTATCAAATCCATCATAATAACCATCTTTTTGTGGTGTTGATGAGAAATAAAACCCAAAACTTCATGTGGGTGGTTGTCCACACATATGCACAAATGATGATTTCATTCCCCATATGTTGGAAAATAGAAGAATATGGTCATTAAATTATCAAAATAAAGTATCATTATATAATTAATATATTATATTATAATTGTTAATGTAGACTTGAAGGATTTGAAGGATAAATTAAAATGAAAGAGAATAGTTAAAATTATTACTTCATCATTATGGTGCCACCTTATAATTTCTTATTAAGGTCCCTAGGGATGGTATTTTTAAGATACCATATCTTATATAATTTTCCTAATTATGTTAATAATATTTTTCTATGGAATTTTGGACCTAAGAGTCTCAAGTTGGTGTGAAAATTAGAGGAGAGGTGGTGTCCCTTTATTGTGATGTGAATTGCACCCTTTGAATTAAAATACAATAAATGATTTTCCATTTTAATATGGAAAAACCTGGAAAAATTTAGAATATAATATATTTAAAGGTATAAATCCTTTCAAAAAATAAAATATTGATTGGTTTATATTTAATTGTTAACATTATCTTAATGTTTAACCCATTAGTTAACCAATTTGAACCTAAACAATGGTAATAACATTTTAAATACTAAAGGGTTATGAACAAACATATAATTTAATTCAAGACTCAAAAATAGTCATGTAATGATATTTTAGACTATATACCACACCTTATGTAATTAAAATATTTTTAATATTTTCAAATCATTTAATAAAATTCTATTTAAAAAAATACTCACAAGATCATTTTCATTGTTTTTCCTTAATCTTGACATTCAAAAATATAATGATAAGAAAATATTTCAAATATGATCATTTATAATATCCCTTATACATCTTGAATATCATTAAAATTAATGTAATTCCTAAGCATTTCCAAATATTATCATTCTAAATATTTATTTCACTTAATTAATAATATTTATTTTTCATTCAATCTGTAAATTTACTCAAATAAATGACATTAAAACATGTTTTATATTTCATTTTACTTTTCTCCCCTTACACAACTAGTACACAAAAATTTGGAAATTTTCTTGTTTTATTACACCAAAATTCATGTTTTTAGTCAATATTTATAATTAAACATAATATTAATTAATAAGTTTTATAAAATTATATTGAATTCTTAAATATTATCTTTACAACACGAATTTCTACTTTTCGACTGTTATGCAAGCATTATGTTGGCATTGAAAATAATTTTCATATTTATAATGGAATAAATTATAATTTATAGTTTTAAAATTATATTTTATGATATTTTTGTTATATTATCATCAAATATTATTTAAATTTGTTTAAAATATAATTATATTATATTTATGTCCTGGATATATCCTAAAAGATATTGTATTTCATAAAAATTATATTATTTTACTATTATCCAAAAACATAATGTTTTTATAAAAATATCAACAAATTACCCCAAGATAAATATTAGAAATTTTAAAATGATGTATATTTAGTTAAATTTAATTCCTTTAAGAATTATATTTTAATTTTCATTTTAATTTGTAAAACAGAAAGAATATTTTTAAAGAAAATTCTATTTTGAAGCCGAAAAACGAATTTCTAATAATAATAAAGTATAAAAGTGATTCTAATATTATTAATTACATAGTTTATATCTAAATCCTATTAATTTTAATTTAAGGTAAAATTAAAAGCATAATGACACTTTTCAAATAATGTAAATGATAGTTTTGTAGAAATTGGAATTTTTCTCTTTCCACTAAAAAATCTATGTTATCAAAAAAAACTATATTCCCCCTAAGATTATTTTAATATAATGATTTTAAAAAATATATCCTTTTCATAAAAAAATAATCTAAAATTTTTAGAAATTAATTATAATATTCAGTCCAAAAATTCAATGAAAATAATTTTTTAAAAAATTATTATTACATAATAAAATGAGTTCAAATAGAATTCAATTCTTATTTCTTAAGAATGTATCAATTAATTTTTTTGGAGAAGGATCCTTACATAATTATTTTAAAAATTGATAACCCTTATTATATTCACTAATTCAATGACAAAGTTAAAATGGTTATATTTAAAATTTAATATTTTGTAGAACATTTAGGCTATGTGTTGTACGTCATATACACTATCAATTATAGTGTTATTTTAAAATATATGGGTGTTACATAAAACCAATTGTGTCAAAATTTATTTTTTCCCTTTCATTGTTTTCTATGAATGTTTTTATGATTAATGAGTGAAATGTTTTGATTTCGTATGTATTAGTTTGATGAATTGGGTGAAGAGTTTCTTCCACATTCTAGTACACTAGAATTTGAAGTCTTTAATCTATTGAATTGATTTATACATTGTTGGTCAATTTAATGCTTAACATTAACTGGATTATTCTGATTATTTGATTCTCAATCAATCCAAATTCCTTCATCATTCAATGGATTCCACTCTCTAGTCATAAAAGGCTCTAAACCACCCCATTTCGATACTAGGGCACTCTATGTCCCATTATAAATTACCCAAAACCAAATCATAATGAAAATGCACAATAATTCATGAAAACACGTATAGTTAATTATTATTGGATCCCCATGGATCAATATATAGTTATTCCACTAGTACCATGCTTGATATATTTTCACCCAAGCTTACACTAAGATAATACAAGATTCTTAAATTATATCTATACCTATATCATATATATAGTCCAAAATATTAATTATACATACTAATAATTAGGTAAAAATATTAATCCAATTAGGAATTACCACAATAAACTCACTAATCCTCCACACATAGTCGAAACCTCAAGCAACGACTTGTCGATTACCCTTCTCATGCCTCACATCCTCTAATGAAAAATAATCCCAATGAAACAACATTTAATTAATCACCAATTAATACCAAATGTGGTGATATCCTATTAAATTCTACTATGAGATGAACCTTATGTAAAAATAATATAAATAATTTGTGTTCATCGCTCCAAAAACAAACATTCTCCACCATAGACCAAATTCCCTTCATCTTATTATGATTCCACAATTGATAGGTGAAATCATTACTCGAGTCCTAATAAAATCACCATGAAATTAAGAATTAGAAAGAATAAAAAGTGTAAAATCGATAGAGGAGTGAATATAAATCAAATTACTAATGAAAAAAACTGTGAACCAGCCCTATTAATGGGAATCCAATAGATGAAAGAGGGGTGGTGTTATCCAAATGACCCACCCCTAAAACCTATATTCTGTTATGTTCAATGAGTGGATATCCTGGAAACTATGGTTGTTCAATTAATGAAAAAATATAAATATAGATCTAATAAGGTACTCAGTCAGTATTCACTAGGTTCCTGGTTAGTCACCATCCAACCAGTGTGATCCCACCTACCACCATCGGAATCCATAAAGTTATATCCCCGCTACCTTGGAATGAGAGTACCCATTTTCCTTCTACTAGTTAACATATTAAAACATTATAAATGTTGAAGGTCAGCTTTTGGTATTACCTTTCTCTAAAAGTTAATCCACCACCCAAACCTTAAAAATCACTTATACACATCCCAAAACACATTATAGTGGTTATTTACCTATTATAATTTCAATATAAATAAAAATTTCCAGAATAATCCCTTCTCTAAAACTAAAAAATATAATAACCACTAAAATCAATGGCCATGAATTTATGGTTCATTAAAAACTCCATAACATAAGTGTTTTCATCCCCATGAATCAACTAAAAAGTACGCCTCAATTTCTAATTAATTGATCAATGTCTGAAACTACTCTCCAATATTGATTTTAAACTAAATTAAATGAATGTAAACATTCAACAAATTAACCCTTAATACACCACCATTCCCCCCCCAAATCCAATGTATGTTCCTCCAAACATGATACCAATATCTTGAAATGTGGACCAAATGTGCTTCCCATTTCACCATATCAAATTGCTTCTGAAAGCTCTTATCAATTATCCACTAGCTATATTTTTTAAAAAATCTTTCCTTACCTACCGATGCATTGTAAAATATCACAATCCTGAATCCATCACTCTTAGAGTCATCATTAAATCACTTAAAACCCCCATCAATGTCTAAAATAACACTTAGTTAGACTATCTGTTTGGGATCTCAACAAAAAAATATATCATTATACACACTCTCTATTTCTCTTTATGATCATCGATGCATGCCTAATATATATCACTATCAAATCCCACAAATTCAACCATTAGTCAGCTAAAAAATCATGAGATCATTTTGAAAACACATATGAATTTCTAATACAGTAATCTTAGTAGAAGAAAAAAATATAATCCACTAAAACAGTGACATCTTGGTTCCATCATGACCATACACTAATTAGTTTCACTATACCCACAACCCATCCAAGAAGAGCGTAATGAACCAATTACTAATAATACAATCCCACAAATAGTAGTATAATTATTTTTATCCCAATAAATGAATATAACGAATCATTAAGGACTATACCCATTTCAACACAAACTGTAATGTCTATATGTGACTAACATTTTCACATTATAGTTCAAATAAAAAACACCCATCAATACCAATAAACATATTTACAATAAATTTTATGTCGATATTCACAAAAATTTATTTCAAAATTTGTTCAACCCCTCCCATTATCCAATTTTTGACTACCCAGAATAATTCTACAAATAAATTTTTCCACAGTTTCTCTCCAAGATAAGTCCCAACATCACTCATGTGTCCCACTCTTTGATCGAAACACATAATTTCCTTTAAAACCCATTTCAAGTTCATGCATATGTTGAACATCACATGACACCCCAATCCATCACTAATTTGTCCTCTTACCATAGAGTAAATACCTCATATTCTCATCAAACCATGCACCATAAATCTTGGGGTTATCTTAGTGACCCATCAATTATTTCTTCTCATAGAGTCCACATTTCCAAAATCCACCTATGCTTCACAACTCACCACAATTTAATCATGAATAATGGGTACTCATAACTATAACACTACAATTACATTACATGATTTCCCATGGAACCCATAAAATGTTTAGTAAGCCAACACAAGACACATATTTACACTTGTATATAGTGGAAAATACACACATTTAATGCCATATTGGATTCAATAATCCATGTTATTGATAAATATTCACATCTAACCTAAATAATAACCATCCCAATAAATATATATCTCCTTAAATAATAATTTCATTGGTTCTTATCAACTCATCCATATATATCTCATCTGAACCAAAATTTGTATACACACCCATGTCCCTCGATCAACAAAAAAAATCATACTCCCATGAATATTATTTCATCCATTAATTAACTATCCATCAGTCCCTATTATTTCAAAACATAATACTAGATTAAATCTCTATTTCTTCTTTCCTAATGAACCATTGGAATCTCACACATGTTAAATCTTATAGTATGACCACCCATAACACAAACATCACTCAAAACCCATAAGGAAACCACCTATGACCTACACATCTTACAACTACCTATCTTGGATAACCATATTCAATCCCACCAAAAACAAAACCAAAAACCTATAGTTATGATAATATTTTAGATACTTCCCACTATAGATCACCATGAAATAAAAAATCCCTCTATGTGATTTATATTATAAAAAAATAGGGAATAATTTTTTCTTTATGATCCCATGAGTATATACCTCATCAAGGAACCATGCGTCCATTAAAAACCATTTCTCCGGCATAAATTAACCGAATCAAACCATAACCAAGTCATCAAATTTTTTATCCAACCAGATATGTGTATATATACATATCTTTAAAACGTGTTCTATATATCCATCATTAGAGAACATCCTATAATGATATCCACATGATCAATCATTAGAAAATATTTTCATTTATTTTAGTTTAATTCCACAAAAACATAATATAGAAAAACACTATATATGTTATTATTTTTTCATTAAATAAGTAAACGTTATTTTGAATGAAAAATCAAATACACACATGCACATGTATGTCATGTGAATACAATATGAAATATTATATTCTTATATAAAAAACACATTCCAAATTGAGAAAAGAGTGAAAAAAATACTTTTCTCAAATAAATATTTTTTTTAATTATCATCTCAAATATACTAGTGTTAACCAAAATTAGAAATCCCAAACACTAGTTAAAACTGAATTCCCACCATATAGTTGTTCATGACTCATTGAATCAAATTATATTAAGAGAACTAATATAATCCTATCTCTGACTAAAACACTCCAATGTATGAAACTTCCTACTAGTTTCTAATCCCCATTTAAATCCAATCTAAAAAATCTATCTCCTGATACACCTATACGATTGACTACGAAACATTTGGTCAACCTAGACACTAGGTGTAACATTTTCATGTGCTCTAAGGTTCCTGTGATGGGGTGAAAAATATTTCATTAAAGGGTCTAAGCAAGTATCCAAAATATACATCATCAAATTCATGTGCATGAACATGGAATATAAATTGCAGAATATATGCAAAAAAACATGAAATTCAAGTCATCCAGTGCAATGAGGTCCACAATAACACATAAAACAATATAGCTTGTAAAATATATGTATATATAGTATCCTCCCAACATATCCCATCCAATGTTTCATTGATCGATACAAAGTATTCTAATTGATCCTTAATCAACATCCTCTAACTTAGGGTAGGGAATCTTAATAAATCATATGTAATATCTCATCCAACCCTAAAACACTATCTCTCACGGTGTGGTATCATAATAAATTTTATCCCATATCTTATATCACAACCATCTTAGTTGGGTTGAGGCCTCATACGAAATTAAAAATTAAATCTCTTACCCCTACCATCTCACTCAGGGTTAGGTGACGTCATACATTATGCACCACACCCTATAGCTCCACCATTTCACTCAAGGAGAGGTTTCATTATAAAAAAGAAACACAAAACCCTAGGATGTGGTTTATTTTAGTAAATGTATACTCATAATAATAAGTATGTTGTTTAATAGAAATATTTGGAGAGAATTACGGTTATGAGGCTATGACATGAGCTCATCCCTTAAAATTCACCCATCATTATGGATTAATTTTTTGGGACTACAGTATAAAATTTTTAATATGGATTATTATCAATGGGTGATAGTGGAAATTGTGTATCCCTCACTAAATAAACAACTCTATGGAATCACCTTATATATATAGGAGAACAACAAAAAAATATTTTATGTAAGTTGTGGATGGTGAGAGTGTCTTATAGGATTAATTTTATATGTCTATAATTCAAGATTTTTCTAGTTACTACTAATTATATGACTTATTATACTACATAGGTGACCAAGGGGATGTATCCCTAAGATATAATTTTAGAGGCATAGTATATACATCCTAGGGGTCTGAACAATAGGGTAGAATACTGCCCCAAAAATCATGGTCACACATTGGGAGATATGTCTTTGATAATTAGGTGGATTATTCATATATATTTAATAAATTCCCATAGAATTTTATGAACTAACCTAATATATTATGGGTGTTGTTCCATTAGATGTTTTTTAAGGTACGCCTATAATAACTGCAATCAATAGAGCTTGAGAATATCATACCATCCAATATAAAAAAACTAGTGAATATTAAGGTTGTTTAACTACACTCACCAATCCTGTGCGTCAATTATTATTATTTTTCTATAGTAATCATGTGGTTGGAGATATTCAGGGATTATTGTGGATAAATTTTGACCAGAATATATACAATTAGTATGGCCTCGCAATGGTTTTTATCATCTACGTTAAGGATCATAGATAAACAGTTTTGTCCTAAAGTCGTAAACTGGATCTTATCTAAAATATTTATGGAGGCCTTGTCACCCTATAATGTTTTATAGGGTTAGTGGTGTGAATGATCAAGTAGTTCAGAGGGAACACTAGGTGGGATGGATGTCATTAGCGAAATCAAAACCTTGTCAATAGATATGTCTTGTTGAGCTATCATTGGATTGAAAAGAATATATTTATTAGATATGGATAGTGGAACCCCATTATGATGGAACATTTTGACTACCTATAACCCCTCTATATGTTTATTCACTTTTAACAATGCATGTTTGGATCCTAAAACAACTACCACATCCAATTTAGTGGTTGTGGTTTATTATGCTAGTGTAAACTCAAATGATATCATATATAGAACATGAATTGATGATAGGAGTTTCTCTATAAGAAACTACTTGTGGGTGGTCGTTAAAATTATATGTTGTTAGTTTTAAGAATATATTACAAAAACTGGTGATTTATTTCTCCCATGGGTTTTATTGGAGTAGAAATGCATGTTTTATCATGGTGATCAATAGTTTATAACCCGAATATAAGTAGTTTATATTTCATTGATTCTACTTATTAGCCTCATAGTTTCCCCACAATGGCCCCGAACGTCATGCTTATCTATGTCACTCAGATAGTTTTAATGATCAACATCTGGATATTCATTGTGTATCTAGGTGTGTTCATGGTCCTAGGATGGATATTCAAGGTGGTTAACATAATTATCCTGGGGAGGATAACCATAATGGTCAAAAACAACATCAGTGGAATATAGAGTCAACCTCATATTAATTATGAATGGATGGTTACATGATCTTATTTAAGAAAATAATTTTAAAATAATAGTGGTTGGGATGGTATGGGGTGTGATTAATTCTTTAGTAGTGGCCTCCAACGGGATAAGGAAAGTGGTATACCCCCAGCTTTGGCTCTATATAACCTATAAAAAAGTTTCCTGAATATAGATATTGACATGTTTTATATATATTAATAGAGGTATCAGTCAATGACAACCCTCCTAGATGACTCCTAGATGGAATTTAGGGCTATTTCATATTGGATATCCCCCACCACCTAAACAGAGGATAATGAATGATCATCAAACTCTAGGGAAAGACTAACTAAGTGGTAAGTAGTATAGATAACAATTTATGTCCCATAATAATAACTCTATTATTGGTCCACATGAATGGTTCAATGTATTATATTTTCTCTTGATTCATAATTCAAATAGTGATGATTTCTTCTTTCTCATGTTCGTGAATAATGGAATCGATCACCCTATAATGGATCACATTCACAGAAGTTAGGGAGAATGAGAACACTGTATAAGTATGAGAAATAATTTTCAATGATTTATTATAAGTGTAAATGATTTTCACATGTGGGGGTTTGGTAATTTTAGTACAATATCATATATCTATCTTGCCTCCTAATCTCTTTAGATTGGTAGGGGAACCTTTCCTTACACATGTAGTGGTCATCATTTTGTTTGAGAAATTGAGACCAATCGTTAGTAGTTATGAAATTATTTTTACATAAAATGTTATAAATATTCTCCTAAGTGAAATATAATGTATATAATTAAATATAACTATATATATTTAATTCTATATACTTTAAGGGTTTTGAAATAACAATTTTTGTGGATTTAGACTCTTGTTCCCAATTTCCAAAGGTTGGTGATAATTCATCATTACGGTGATATTGATGTAACGTCTAATTGGATGTTAGGAGGGAATTTTAGATCATTTAACTATGGTTATTTTTGTGTAGATGGGACACCATGAAATATTTATGATCATCCATGAAACCCATCCATATTCCATCCTTCTGAACAATAGGAAATTAATGTTTATACTACTTTGGATCTCATAGTTTAGATTCCAATGCAGACATTCATAGTTTATAGAGAACTATTAACCCACACAATTCAATGTCTTGTAGGGAATATAATGATTTAGAGTCATGTTTTTTTGTTATAGATTAGAATACATTTGGATTATTATATTTTACTCTCTATTATAGACACAAGAAATTTAATGTGTGTTAGGGATAGTCGTGGTTTAGAGTCTCATGAGGATACTCTAGATTTTGATATTGTTGAGGATCCTCATAGATTAATTTCTTGTTGGGATATTCACTAATTTAAAATTTTTTATAATATCCATGGTTTTGTGTTTAGTAAAGGGAAAATATGGAATTATTCCTTATATATCATAACTTTATAGGGATTTATTCTCTCATTAATGTTTATCTAGATAAAGCCGAAATTCCTCTCTCGGGGGAGATGAACTATAGTAATTTTGAATTTAAAACATGAAATAGTAAATTACATAACATATGAATTGGAAATAAAATACACATATTCAATGTCCCGTAGTTTAATTTCATGCCTTAATAATTTTATATGTTTTTTAACATCATATAATAAAGATGTTTATGTCATGAATAGGGAGGAAATATGGGATTGAGTTGTGCTTATTTATTAGGATACCTAGATCACACCTAAAAGAAATAAATATGTTTGATGAGATTATTTTATTGATTCATGGACTGTGTCCAATTAAAAAAGATAATATATGAATGCCCTCAATTTCATATCTTTATATCATGTTTTTATGAAGGGATATGGATTCATAATATATATGTTATAAGTTAAATATCTATAATATATTTTTATATCCACATTGTTGATTTAAATGATATTCAAAACATTTTTTCACATATGATATATGTTATGTAATTATATGTATTTCAGGATTGAGCACTTTTACAAACTGTTTAATATAAGGATGAGGTATTCCCCTAAATAGTCTAAAAAAAATCATTTCATTTAAGGGATTAAAATTGTTAATTTTAGCATAATTTATCAATTATAATAGTCCCTATAAGTTTTTAGGGTATCTTTTCTTGAGTAATGTAATTAATGTTTATGTAGGGTGAGATAATGTTTCTTTTAAATATGATCAAAAATAGCTACTCTAATCTTATCCTTAAAATTTCAATATGTAAGATATTTTTAGGGTTACGGTCTATTGTAATTGATATAGAGATATATTAACTAACTCTATGTTATCACACTCATGGAATCTATATCTTGTGTATTGAATGAATAAATAGACTCACACAAATTTGTGAGTATTACCAAGAATTTGGATATTGGATTCTATTGTATATCCTTCCTCCATGATCCATCTTGAACATGTTTCTGAGAATTATCACTCATTATATCTATGTAATTATTCATTTATAAATATTCTTCCATTATGTAATTTTTTTAATAATAGTGTAAATATATTTCATTTTATTATCTTACAATAAGAGTACCAAATTTTAAATCTAAAAATATGTGATTTCTTCTATTTCATCAATTAAATTGCATAATAAATATAATGAAAAATTCCCAAATTCAATAATATTTATTAGTTAATTGGTTAGTGTGATTAGACTCTCTATATATTCTATTTGAGATTTGACCATAAAAACACAGTTTTAATTTCATATATGTTTTAATTTCAATGTCAACATTAGTTTATCACATTTATTAAAATTAATTTATAAAAAAGTAGGATATATTGTTTATATTTTTTCCCATGTTATTAAAACAAATAAAAAAATTTCCCCAAAACTCATATGTGAGTGTAATGATCCATCGATCCAAAATGAAGGTGGAATCATTTTTATAAAATGTTTTTTATAATTTTTTTAACAAGAAATATATCAAATATATCCAAATTTTCATATTTGACTTTAAAATCATATTGGTTTATGGAATCCTATAATATACCTCTAAAAATGTTATTAAATTACATAATATTTAAAACATATAAATACATTAATGAAAAGTAATACATTTCAATATTAATTTATAGAATAACTTCTAGATATATAATGGATGGATATTTATCTTTCATAAATCAGTAAATTTCATCACCACTCGACCAAATTTATCCATATTAATAATATTCGTATAGTAAAATTATTTTTTATATTGTGTGGCTATGTTTATTGTAAATATAATGAAAATTAAATTCATACAAATTATAATGATATTTGAAAATAATTATATATGATTTAATAAATTTAATAGTAATATAAGGAATTTCGGTTATAATCCCTTAGTAAATGTTAAGTTTGTAGATATTATTTGTTAAAAAGATGGATTTTAAACTCATTTATGAATCTAGGTGTCCCTTATATTTTCATTTTTTAAAAGAAATTATCAAAAAAATGAAATTGAGGAATAATTATGATTTTAATTAGAAAATCGGAAAAAAAATTACGAATTAATATGTAAAATTTTTGATTTGGTGATTTAATTACATTTTAATTCAATCAATGAAGTGATATGAATGATTTTGTAGGATATGTATTTTAAGATAACACGTGGAAAACAATGAATATAATAGGTTATTTTGGTTCCAGATATAATTTTAACTCACCAATTGAACCTCATAAAATCCTTGAATGTGTCCCATAATGAAAAATAACATATCCTTGAAGGCCCTCACATGTCATTTGAACTATACTGTATTCTTCAAATGTTACTTGAAATTACATCAAATCTACAACTTTTTCATATTCTAAAACATCAATATACTCTAGCCTCCGAAATATTTGTGGGAATTACTCGATGACATCCTATATTCCCCAATACCATCCCATGATTCACCTAAAAATTATGATAGGCCACTAATCACACCATATTTCCCAATGTAGCATCTATCCACATCATCACATGATTAGCATTATAATTCACTATTTTTTTTGAAAAATATTTTACCTGAATGAAAAATTATCATGTGAGATTCTACACTAATTTAATCTCAAGAAACCACACATGATCCATTATATAGTCAATTATACCTCTCATTGTACTACAATATACCTTCCACTCAAAAAAATAATCCCATTCCCATGATCAAGATTTCACACTCACCTTAGTGGACCCTCATCAGCAACTATAGGTCTGCAATGGTTAGCATGCTATAAATTTAATGCGATATCTTGAAGAATCCATGAATTATTATTAAGGGGAAAGATGGGTTTAGCCTCTATGTTTAGTGATTAATAATAGAAAACCATGTGAAACACAATCACACCTAAAAGGGCCATCTGGGATCTCTATATAAATTTTATAATAAAATATAGTAAATATGGGGTGAGAAGGACATTTGGAAAACATCTATGGTGAAGGAATATTTTGAGCATGGGAAATGATTTTCACATCTTAGATTATTAATGAGGTTAGATGGGTAAAACATTTACAAAGTTAATAGGTTTACACCTTTTTAATAGGTTTAATACTAGAGGATCGGTATATGATTTCTTTTTTATGTTTCACCAAATTTTCCAATTCTATAGAAATGATAATTTTATTCAATTATTATTTATTTTATTCATGTTCTCATCTTCTCTCTCACCTACATTAGAAAAATAATCTAAAAATATATCATGGTTGAGGAATAAGAATAAGAATATCTAAGGGGATGATCTTATGATGATTTAGTGTCCTTGTCCAATCAGGTGTAATTTTAACTCACTATAATATGATAAAAAGAAGTTATAGGGTTTTGTAGAGTTTGTGACAGTATAAATAGTATAACTTATTTTTTTAATTTTGGTTCCTATAATAATATATTTATATCCCATCTCTATTTTATTATGGAATTTGTTAAATCATTGGTAGTTTTGCGATAACTTCTTATAATTTCATACATGTGATGTTAGTTGAGGAGTGATCTTGATTGAGTAGTATCATAGAACACTGAATATAGTAGAGGAGGAAGTATAGTGCTTTTGTAAATATTTTACGATAATACACATTCATAGAATTGGGTTAATTAATGATGATTATATATATGATGGAGTGTGATCATTCAGTCCAAAGTAGACAAAAAAGTTGAGATTAAGGTTCGCATTAGATATTCTGTAGCGGAGTGTTTTATATCTACCTAATTCTTTATATTTTAATTTAAAAATATATATTCCATTTAGGCATAAAATATTTATACTAAATCTATTCGGGATCCAATATAAAAATTTATTTAAAATTTATAAAGGTATAATATGTCATAAAATTTCAGAATTTTGGGTGCTTACAGAGGATCCTCAAGATAAAATCTAGATCATTCAATGAGATACATCATGAGATTATAAAATTTATTGAAGAGGAATCCATGATTACCACCTCTCATAAGTGTGGTTTTGTTACTAGAAATATATAGTTCACATGAATTTTTCTTTTATTACTGAAGATATTCTATTGTTTCTAATTCATTAATTCATATTATTTATTCCAATATTATTCATTCATCACATGGGATAAAAAAATTTACTGAGTCCATTTTTTAATAAATGATCAATGATTATATGGCTTAATAATATAATTTCATAGGCGTAGATGAAAATTAAAGTATTTAAGATGGATAAATATTATGACATTAAAATGTATTCATACAAGAGGATCCCAAGAAATATTTTCATCAATTATAGCCTAACCAACACAAAGTGTATAAAAATGGGTATTATCGTGAATAAAAGAATTATATTGCGAAAAATAAACATTAAATGAGAATTACATACTGAAATTATTATGTGGTGAAATAAAAATTTTATGTAATTAATTCTATATCAACCAATTAGTAGCTGCTAGACATAAATTTTATTGAGGAAGATATTAAAATATAATAAAGGATAAATCAAGCATATATGGATAAATTTAATCATCAAAAAAAAGAATAAGTTGATGAAGTTAATTTTTTCATTTCTTGAAAATACATTATGTATGTGGAAGTTTCATGGGAAAATCCTTCTATCCCACATAATTCTCATACACATACAATGTAACTCAGAGAAGAACAAATCAATGTGGTCAAACCAATCGAGAAATTTAACATTCCTTTGGGTTTTATTTCTTTTAATCAATTATTTCATAAATTTATATCTAAAAATCCTCATATATAAAATTATGATATATAAAAAACATTCCCATTTTTGGATAAACATAAAACACAATCTTATGAGGATATTGAAGAATTGATGGTACTTGATATTATATAAGATGTTTTTTAGATGTTTTTCATGATGAGACTTAACTTGAAGATAATTTTACTAATGGAAATAATATATATCTAAATTAGTTTTTTAAATATTATTCATATATACCTATAAATCAATTCCAACAATTTATACATAATTGATCAGGTTCATATAGTTACATCCACGGATAGAGATCAAGAGAACACTAAATAGATGGTAGAATAAGAAGAGAAAGATACCCTCTGACATATTGTAATGAAAAAATATTTATAATAACTATGAATAGTATATAGTTGAATAGGATATAATTAATAAAATTTCCCCTTTCATGTTATACCCCACCAATTTCATATCATTTTGGTTATGGGGTTGGAAAAAATATCCATGGGGGACTCTAGATGGTGTTAACACTCATACAAACTTGGAAAATGATCATTTTTCTTATACCAAATAATCCCCACCCACTTATAATTGTTAAAGATCCACTATAACAACATGGATATAATAAGTAGAAACACTAAACCATATTACGGTATGTCCAAACAATGGAATTCCATTTATCTCATTAATATTATAATTTCCATGTTTAGTTTAAAAAAAATGATAATTATTTTTTCAAGTATAGATGGTATAATGGATCAGTATTGTCCCTAATAAAGTTTCACTATAGTATATAAAATTAGTATTTATTCATACATAAAAAATGTGAATATTGTTTATTCATTTGGAAACATGAATGGACATTATGGAATAATTATTGGATAGGTGTTAGGGTGTGATTCCTAAATGTAATTGGTAATTTCATTCAAGTTTTTATTTACAAAATTTTGTGATCTTTTAAAAAATTGATCATTCATTTTTCCATGAAATATGATATTTCCTATAAATTATTGATAAAAACATTATCTTTGAAATAAATATATCTCAATATCAATACATATTCTATATTCATTTGAGGTTTTCATTAAATTTTTCATCTGTTTGTGAACTGGATATGAGTTTCCATGACATGATGAAAATATATGATACTTTTTTCCCTTACCTACAATACTTTATAAACATTCTTGACATACTATTACATTTAATATATTTCTTAATATTCAAAGTTATTGATTGAAAATATAACATATATTAATTCTTGTTGGAAGCTAGAGGATTCAGGTTTGATATGTATTATTGAGATCATCATTCATTGAACAAGAGCATGTGATATATATTTTAAAGTACTCTATATAAATTTATCATATATTTTTAGCCTTATAATCCATGAATAACCTCTAAGATAATCCACACTATAAGTTTTATCAATCTATATCTACCTATTATATAATTTCAAGTGACATTAATATCTAAATATAGAGGATAATGTGTCTTAATGGAATCTCATTATATGATGTTCTGTAGTTTAGGTTGAGGGTAATGTTTCACTTAATTTGGTTAAGTGATGTGTGGTCACATAAATAAATTAGCCATTATAAATTTTTTCCCCCATAATATCTATGAAAAATAGAAAATCTATATATCAACAATTTTACTTTAAAATGAAATAATATATATATACTTTTTCTTAAATGTAGATATGAATATTATTTCTCTATTGATAAGTATTGATGATTTTTAACCCT
Organism: Viscum album; assembly: GCA_963277665.1. Classification (NCBI taxonomy): domain Eukaryota; kingdom Viridiplantae; phylum Streptophyta; class Magnoliopsida; order Santalales; family Viscaceae; genus Viscum; species Viscum album. Next base: position 1,944,478,858 of record OY728119.1, on the reverse strand, counting down.
CTAGCATAATAGGTAGGATATAAATAATTATTCTTAAATTTGGAGGGAGATGAGTGGGATATAATCATGTTTTATACACTCTATAAAACAATTACATTCATTGAGATTCCTAGAAATAAATCCTTATCATACAATAAAATTTTTATCATCTACATCGATAAAACCCATAAACCTTTATGATACAATTGAATGTTATAATTTTTTCTATACATATTTCTACAAGTAGAGAACCAATGAGGTTTGAAAATAAATGTTAGGTCCCATGTAATATTTGATTTTTTATGACTCTGCATCATATATTCCTAGATTGATTTGAAATTTTTCATTTATGTATTCAGTCACCTGTGGAATTGATTTATATAGTTAATGGATTCATGGGAATGATAAAGTGACATAGAGAGTATAACATATATATCATACATGATAAAAATCCATTGATGGATATACTAGATGACTTCCAATTAAATATGATATTTATTAAAAAAAATAAGGGTTATCATTTTTTGAATACATTAAAAATAAATGGTGTGAAATTTAATGAGATTGGGATACTTAGTAACAATAAACATTATAATTTTTAATATACATAAACTTCAAAAAATACCTTACATTTATTTTATTTAAATAAAATTATATCATTTTTAACAATTAAAGAATTATTTTATCATTACTATAAAACTAACTTAAAAGCATGATATCAATTTTTATGGGGATTTAATTCCATTTTCATATAGTTGAGGAAGTATTTTTTATGATTCTATATAAGAAATTTCCATGTATAAAATATTAAAGTAAATTAATTTATTAGGTTTCATTTGATCATGATATCACATCATCTTTCTATTTTTACATTACAGAATTTCCATAAGGGGAATCATAATCCCAACTAAATTCCACTGAAGAAGTTCGTATATAATCCTCAATAAGAAAAAAACTTGAAATTTTACTTGGTTAATCATCATCTCTTTAATATCATATCATTTTAGAACCTAAATATATTTTAGAGACTATTTAGGCCTCATAGAATACCATCAAACATTATCTATAAATCAAAATCATCTCTTACGTTAACACAACATTAAAATTATATTTTTATACACCTCATTTATTTACACAAAAATGACCCTTCCCTCAGTAGATTGGAGTTGGTGTCTACTGTATTACATTGTGGTATAGATACAAAGGGTAAAATATTGATGTAATGATCCGTTTAGATGTTTCTTGGAAATAAATATATAAATTTTATCCATTTTACATTTGGAATATAACATAAAACATAATATATTAAAAAATCAAATGAACATCATCTTTAAAAATACATTCCAAGAACCCTTCATCATATATTGGTGAAAAGAATATAATTAAGGATGAAATCAAATGCTTAGTAAGTCTTAGGTACAGAAAAAGATATCATCAATCGGTAAGAATAATCAAAATTGAATAGTAAATAACTGAACAAAAATTCCATTTAAATAACTAGACTATAATGGTAAGATAAGGAAGAACCATAATTGAGAGGTGAATAATAGAAGATAAATTTATTTAATCAATAAGGTATGAATGAAATCAATCTATAGATAATATCATAGAAACAATATCATGATTAATAATAATAATTGAATTCTCAATGAAATTTATTCTTAATTATTGTATGTCATATTTCAAAGGCACATGACACCTTTACTGTCATGATATTTCTTCAAGATAGTTTAAAATTACGGGGTAAAATCCCATCTAGTATTGAAAATTGATTCACATCATGAGGCTATAAAGGCATCAAAGGGATATTTCTGACAAGTCCCCAGCAATGTATTTCATGTCAAAATAATTACTCATATACTTAATATTTTATTTAATTCATAAATAATGTTCCTTGTAATCATGTATATATATTGAGTAAAAGATGTAGATTTGTCAATATTTCTGTAGTTAGTCACATAATATTAAAAGTTAACACCATATGAAAAATTGGAATATTTTTTAGATAATAATTATATTCATAATACAATAATATATATTTAATAGAAATTTAATGTGTAATTAAAAATTATAATATGAATTTTATTGTTTCAATAGTATTTTAACAATCACAAAATAAATTTATATTGAACAATAACTTTTAGCACGTTGTAATTTTCAATTAAAATCCACTGAAGAAGAAATAAATTAAATTAAAACATAGAAAACAATTATTTATTAAATAATTATGATATTTCATTTAAAAGGTATGTATATTCAACAAATAAATGTTGTTAGGTAAATGTCATTACAGTATGACTCAATGAAGGTAGATAGAGATTGGGTCCCTTACCTCATGCTTCCTTTTAGTTTAAAATAGGTAAACCTTTTATATAGTTGTTTCAAACATCTTATTAAATAATAATATATGCAAATTAATATGTATAATATACTATATTATCCACTTATCAGACCTTATGAACTGTTCATTAATAAAATACATTATTTTCATTGTTTCAGGTGTTAATTGGATTGTTTTTTCATTCGTTATTTACAAGGAAAATTCTGGTTCTTATATATATTATATAGTTAAATAATCTCTATAATAATAATTATCATGAAATAATTATCATATATTTAAATCAATAATAATTTTATTAACAATCATTAATGATTATTTTGAAAAAATATGTATGTTAAGATCATGGAGATAGTAGGTTGTACATACGCTTGGGTATGGCTTCCATTTTTCAATGATAATTATAAAAAGGATATAAGTAATATTTTATCATTATATAATGATCCTAATATAATAAATACAATATTATATCCTTAAATATATCATCAGTGTGGTTTGGTGATAAAAAATAGAGTCACACGTCTTCATGAAAGCTGTAGTCCACATATACAAAAACGATGTTATCATCTTCATATGAGTGAAAAGGTAATGAATAAAATGATATATAATCTTCATATAATGATAAAATTTCAATAATATCATAATTATATAATTTTTATTACATATAATAATTAAATTTATTTGTATCACCTTCCACATAATCATTTTGTGAAAATAATTCACATCTCTTCTTATGGTAGTTGTCTCCAGTACACACAAGCAGTGTCATTGTATCCCTTATAGAATTGAAAGTAAAAAAATTAATATTTCTAATAATACCTAAGTAGGTATAATTATGTCATAAATAATATTTATATATACTTTATATAAATCATCATACCAAACTATCAAATTTGATAATGGAAAAATGAATGACATCAGTTCGTGAGAAAGTGGTTCACCATACACACAAATCATTATTTCTTAAACCATTTGATGGAATTTGATATTATTTTAGGTCATTAAATTAACATAACAAGATATAAATATATAGAAGTGAGTTTTTTATAGAAGAATTTATTAATAGTAATTTAATTCGGTGGGGGAAAAATAAAATAAAAATGATCAACAAAGAAAATTACCTCTTATTCTGGTATCATCCTTTGTTTTGCACCAAATTACTTAATATGGTATATTTTTTCCAAAAATAAGGCTTATAATATTATTAGAAGGAATTATTGAAGTTATTTTTGAATTTTTTCTGAACCAAATGGGTTTTATGGTGTAAAGAAGAGAGGATATGGGTTTTATTTTTTAGGAGATGTGAGTGGAACACTAGAATGTTTTGAGAAGAACAAATTTTTTCACATTTTATTCATGTAATAATTCTCTAATAATGGACAATTATAGAAAATAAAAGGTAAAATGTTTAAATATTTCACAGAAATTTATTTTAGACAACTTTTTATGTTATTTTAACCCATATATTTTTAGTTTAACTCTTCTGTAAATCTATATTTACATTAAATGCCTTAATTAATGTATGTTATATTCACTATTCACATTGATAAAAAATTAATTTGACCTTATTTTATATTATATATTATTATAATTATTATTTTTGAATCCGATTTTCAAAATTTAATTTATATAAGTTTAATATTTGGTTTTAACATTAATCCCACAGACGTGACGAGAAAGTGGGTATTCAAAGAGAAAATGGTCAAAACTTTTAAATGCTTTTATATCAAAATTCTTTTTTAAAATTATTAAAATGTATTAAATTTAACTAAATAATAAAGAATATAAAAAATCAAAAAATAAAACCATTTAAAAATATAATTTAACAATATAAATTTTTTAATTGAAAATGTTGTTATCAATTAAAATTTATTATTTTTCATTATTCGTCCGAAATGAAACTTTTCAAAAAATTCCAAAAACATAATCTTAAGTTAATTTATATATTATATTCTCAAAAATATAATTATATATTTCTAATATATTTTCTAATAATGGAACAAATTTATTTTAAATAATGTTCTCAAACAGAAATATATATGTCTTTTAGAAAAATAATGTCTTTCAGAAAACATTTATTACTAATTTAAATGAATCTAATTTTTATTTATAATCAATAAATACAATATGTATCTGTGAAAAATATGTATTTTTAATAATTCATTTATTCTTATTCTTAACCTATATTACATTTCCAATGTTAAAATAACCATCTTTAAATAATATTTTAATGGAGTTCTGTGTTTTTTTTAATGCTGGTATTGTGTACATATTAAGATATCGAAAAAATTGAATTATTTAAAAATAAATATATCTTAAATTCATGGGAAGTTATATTTCCTTATATTCTTGGTGTTTTGTGTCATATATTCTATTTAGTATGATGTTTATATTTTAAAATCTCAAGGTGTCGCATTCTATCTCCCTTAAAAAAATTTCCTTGCAATATAATCTTGATCTTTGAAATCATAGGTTTCCAATATGAAAATAACCTTATCAGAATCCCACATCATGATAAGGATTGATAAAATACTCCCCTAAATTAAGATAAATTGATGTGTAAAATTTATCATTAATGACACATACTATTTTTAAAATATAGGATAACATTGGTGGGTAGTGAAAACCTAGACATCGAAGGGAAAAATGACACCCAGAAAAAGATAGAGAGTGATAGAGAACATTGAAAAGAAGAACGTCGGTGATCTTGAGAAAGGTAAATAACACCAAATCTATAAACAAAAGTCAGGGTGAAAAAAGGTTATTTATATAATAAAAAATAATAACAATATGATAACATTTATTTTGATATCGTTTTCTTGATGTTGGGGAATTAATTTTTCATCTAGACTAGTAACTTATAGAAATGAAATTACATGATATATATATATATATTTAATTGGAAAATTTTCATATTTTATATTCGATCATTTTCGATTTCATTTATAACTATAATAAACTAATATACAAGAATTTATTTTTTTATGCATGAAGAACTAAAATTTAATTTTAATGGATCCAAATAAAGATAAGTAATTTATTCAATCTCTAATAATTAATATAAAAAATGGTTGCTATAGGTTATCAAGTATCAAAAAATAATCATATGTTGAAGAATTACATTACTCCCTAAAACATCATCTAATGTTAAAATTAAACTATTACATAAATAGTTATCATTTTTACCCATCCCAATGATATAGACTCTAAACATTAGAAAGATGTTTCCTAAATATCTAAAAATGTAATTACCATTAATATATCAAACAAAATTATGTACTTCTTAATCATCACATACAAACATGTTAACACCTTCATCATGTATCTTCGTAAAATAATTTAATTAAATAATTTAACATAAAATATTATATCAAATATTCATGCATTTTTATCAGTAATTTATTCAATAATTATTGGATATATTCCTCAAATAATAAATTGATGTTTACTCCATTGAATATAGAATCAACCACTTTGTCAATGAATCATTAATATGTTCCAAGGTAGTCATTACTATCAAATTTACTTTATCCATATCCATCATATCATTATCCCAACATTATTATCTCAAAATTTGTAACATATTAGTGGTTATCTTTCTATAATTCATATTTTTTTGTAATATTTCGTCTTGATAGTAAACTGTTTTTCATATTCATTTCTATCATTAAACACGCACTTTCAACTCATTAATGAAAATTTTATGCAATACAATATTTATACATTTAAAAATTCTTAGATCTGGGATATCATTGATAAAATACCCAAATGACATTATTATTGAATCCAAACACAAAAAAATAATCATTCCACTTTGGGTGTATTAATATTATAATCATTACTTTGATCCATTAGTTTCTTCTAAGAAATATTCCCTCCATGCTTGGGTCATTCATTTTCATAGTTCCCCATATACTTAAAGTAGAATCATTGTACACTGCTAATTTCATTCTTACCATTGAAATTAAGTAAATGGTTTCATTTCTCCCGAAACTCTTATTATAATCCAATTCAATTAAAAAATTACCAAAGGTGTTCATTTCCATAATTATCACATGTGAGTAATTCTTTCTTTCCATTCTTCCCTTTATTCATTTTATTTATATCGTCATCTTCTTCTATTAATTCCATTTGTAACATCCCATGTAAAAAAAGAACAATACATTTTCCATAATTATTCATATTTTTCAATTAGAAATTAATTTTACTTTAAATGGGCTGCTATGTTCGATGGCGTACCCAATACGCAACAACCGGTTTCTTTGAAATCTTACGTTGCACACTAATAATATAATTTCATTAATTTAAATAGTTTTTATCTCCTAGAAGTTATAATTACAGGAATGAACAAAACTAACTACAATATGATTATACTGTTTGGTTAAGTATTTATATTTATCCAATAAAATTTAGAGGCTTAAAATGTGAATGAATCTAATTTTAATCATAATTTACTTTAAAAGGTCGATTTACCGCCTTTTAATAGAGAACCCTCTTGAAATCTAGTTTTGGTCACTTTAATATGTTCTATTTTACTAAATAAAATTCTTCTTTTGAATTGGGACATAAAAATTCACTTTTGGTAAATTTTTGGAATTTTTCTGATAAAATGTAATTTTTTAATGAAAATTGAAAATTGTTTTATTTTAATTCAAAACTGCCTTTTGATAAAATTTATTTATATGGTTATATTATCTTTTTAAAAACTGACTTTTTCATTTAATTGAATTTTTACTACATTTTTGAATTGAATTAAGAAAATCCAACATATATGGTTTTTATTAGTATGTAAAATTTGGTTCAATAAGATGAAGATAATTTTTTATGAATAGTATATTTTGACTTTTATTTACCATGGTAAAAGGTAAATCGGGTAATTCAAGGTAAAACAAATATTATAATAATACAAAATTTACCTTCAAACATATCCTACCCTTATTTTATTAGCCATTTCCAACCATGATCATCATTCGGTCAATTTGGGGACCCCAAGGAACCAATTAGGAGTGATACTGACACTTTATTTTAATTAATTTAAAGTAATGACAAAAATGACATAAACAAAAATCTTTTAGTAAAGTAATTTTTATATGGTTTTTTATATGCTATATTTTCGACTAAAAATATTCATTGGAAATATAATAATATTTCCTACATAATAGTATTTTTTTTATATTTTTTATACATCGAATAAATTAAATTATTTATGACACAATAATGATGCAGTATTTGCCTCATTAATAAATGACTTAAATAAATGAGATTATAAATCTTAATATAATATCAAAAACCTATAAAATTATTTTTGGATGATTTTATTTCAACCATCAGTCATATTATGTTCTACTTTTATGATTTTTGGACCTTTTGAAACTAAATATAATTTTTTAATAAAATAATTGTTTTAAACTTTCCTAAAGAGCCCCTCCTCCTCCTTATAAAAGGACACCACTTATAACTCATTCCTCACACCTATAAAGATTCATGTATCATCCAAAATCTTCCCAATTAAGCTCCCAAAATCCCTCTCCTCCTCTTAGGATAATTACCTTAGGCAGAAGGCTCTTCAAGAAGTCCTTTTGGTTCAAACCAAAGGAAGTTACCCAAATTAAAAGAAAATTAAAAAATGAACAGGTCAAGTCAGATACGTGGTATGGGACTTCGTCTCAATCTTCTTTCATTGAGTCATATTTCGATAATATATACCTTCTTCTTTTACACGGTGTATAATGAAACCCTATGACTTTTACTTTCATTCAAAGGGAATCTTGTTTTCTATTAAGTGTTTTATTAAACGACAAACATAACATTTTTTACAGATGCAACGACAACGACCTCTTCACCATTGTAATCGTTATTTGGCTTCCACTATAAGCCTTAATGTTTTCTAAATTGAAAATTAAATACCTTATTCTGTTTATTTGGTGTTTTGGTATTGAAAATTATTTTTGAAATGGATTTATTATTTCAATATATTAAAATTAATTCTTATGATTGAAAATTAAATTTTATTACTGAAATCTTTATATTTGAAAAAAAAATTGTTATGATTTTATCATGGTACTTATAGATTTAATGGGTGGTTATGTGATAAACCAAATGATGGCTGGTGTCATGATAAATCTAGATGGGTGGTTACATTATATCCTCTAATGCATTGGGTATGGAAGTTGGTCGTATGACTATTCCATTTTGTGATATGTGTGGAAGTCGACTGTATGGTTATTCCATTTAAGTAAGTTTATGTTGGGAAAAAAGCCCTCAAGGTTTCATTGAAGCATTTTTGAGGTGATTGTGTTTTTTGAAAAAGTGGACATCTGAGTGGTGATTGTTGACAAAGAAAAACAATGACATACAAATTGTTGACAAAGGGGATTTCATGATGGAATGTCGAGTTCAAGAGCTGAGTTCAATGATCCATGTTTGATTCAAGAATGTCGATAATGGAATAGACGATCTGGAGGCGGTACAAAAATAACAGATACAAGGTGGCACTGTTTTTCATTGTTTGCCAAATTTTTGGGCCTGAAAATCGACAAATGAAGAAAATTGTTTTTGGAAAAGGGACTTGCGCACCGAGGACTTGGAGTATAGGAAACATGTGCGACATATGTTTTTCAAGATCAGAAGATGAAAATATTGCAAAGGAAACTGGTCCGCGCATGTTTGGGAGTTGGTCGTGCAAGTGTCTAGGAGGACAGAATACTTGCACACCGAGATAGGGTCGCAGAGGTGACTTGCGCGCCGTCACGCAGGGTGGTCAATTTGCTTATAAATACTGGACCACCCCTCCTCATTTCTTACAAGAGCTCAACACTTTGAGAAATCAGAGCTCCCGTCACGTAGGTGTGGTGGTTGCGCAAGTGGTGTGTGATCGCGCAGGTGGAGTTGCACGCCAGTGTGAGGAGTTGCGCGGTAGAGTGATAAGTTGTGTGTCGGTTGGAAGTTGTGCACCACTATTGGTTTGGGCGTAAAAGGTAGAGATTCACGCAAGTTTGGAGTTGGGGAAGCTTGTGTAGCGCAAGTGTCTGAGGTGGACTTGCGCGCCAATTGTGACTTGCGCGCCGATACTTGCGCACTGAGGTAGACATGCGCACCAAGAAAGGTTCAGTTCCGGCAGTGATTTTCGGGCTGCGTGGAAGATGGAAGTTTGCTCGATACCTTCTATGCAAAGACAGATTAATCTAAGTGTGAAAGTTGAACTTCAACAGAGAATCTACATACAGAAGAAGATGCATTCTTTCATGAAAATGAAGATACTTACAGGTCCATAAACTGTGAGTGGATCCTTTCCAGAGCAGTGAGCAAAAGAAGTGGAAGAAGGTGATCCTCTCCACCAGCAGTAATCCAGAGATTGAGAAACAAGGAGTGACCCTAGGGAAAGTAGTGAGCTGACCCTAAACCTTTTAAAGGCTGTGAGCCTGGGACAGAGTGACTGTGCCCAAACTTTGTAATCCACATCTAGTGAAGAATAGTGGAATTTGGTACGACTGGAAACTTTTCGGCGTATGCTCCTTGGACGTAGCCCTTAGCGGTGAACCAAGTAAAAATTGGCGTGTCATGTGCATGCTTTACCTTCTATTTATATTATTCAATAGGAATGTGAGAGAATATTGTTTTGATTAAAAGAGAAACAAGATCTGAACAAACATTAATTTTGAATTAGTCATACCCTGATTCACCCCCCCTCTGAGGGTACTAAGCCTAGTAGACCGAACAATTGGTATTAGAGGGAAATGTTGATATTAGTTATTCTCTCAATGAAGGTCACCAATCATAAAGGGATTCCAATCTTCGACGGGAACAACTTTCAGCTATGGATGAATCGGATGCAACACTACTTACGATCTTTTGGAATGGATGTATTCATAGCAGCAATGCATGGAATAACAGCTGATATTAATAGTGGCGCATTATCCGAAGCTAAACGTAGAGAGTTGGATGCAGATGCCAAATCAATTAATGCATTCGGGGGAGCCCTATCCAATCCTATCTATACAAAGGCGATGTCATGCAAAATGTCACGTGCCATGTGGGAAAAGCTAGTGAATATATATGAAGGAGATACAAAGGTCAGAGAGGCAAAGCTGCAAGTGTTGTGGAATAAGTATGAAGATCTGAAGATGAACCCAAATGAGTCTTTTGATGCATTTTTGACAGGGTAAATATTGTTGTGGAAGATATGAAAGGTCTTGGTGAAGTCATTGAAGACTTAAATATCGTAAAGCGTATCTTGAGGAAGCTTCCACCTCGGATCAATCCGAATGTTTCTGTACTAGTAGATAAAGATCCCAAAGAGATGACACTGGACAACTTGCATAGTACCTTGGTTGCATCTGAGATGAGGAATGATGAAATGAGGATGTGGAAAAGGGGAAATCCAAAGAAGGGGAATTCAAGGCCATGAAGAAGCTCACTATTGAATATTCTGATGAAGATGAAGTGATAGATAAGGTGATTTCATTCCATTCTTAAAATCTGCAAAGAGGAAGTGGAAAGTTTAAAGGGAAACTTCCACTAGCATGCTTTCGATGTGGAAAGGTTGGTCATCTTGCGGAAAGATTCCCCATGAAGATTCAAGATAACGATAGTGATGATGATGAAGATGAAATTCCCAAGATGAATACGTCAGCATTTGTGAAAGGGAAGAAACAATTCAAGAGAAATTTCATCAAGAAGATGAATCTACTTTTACCAGAATCTGAAAGTTCAGATGTGTCTGAGGATGAAGAGGTTGAGGAGATGGAAAATTTCAGAGATCGTGGTGTAAATACCTTGGTGGAGATTGTTGGTAGTTCTCAGAAAAAGGAAGAAGCTGATGCTGAAGAAGAAGAATAAATTTAATGGAGAGTTGATATGGAAGAATAATTGGAAGTAGCTCTTGAGGAGATAGACGTTTGGAGATCCAAAATGAAGAAATCTAATAAAGTGGTTCGTGATGCCAAACTCTATATGCAACAACAGGATGAAGAAAAGTCAGATTTGTAAGAAGAAATTGAATGACTAAAATCCTCAACACCAGAGAGCTCAGAAAATATTGTTGAGAATAAGCTTAAAATTGAGGATCAAAAGAAGGAAATTGATTATTTGACTGACACATGAAAGGAGCAGTTCAAACGTATCAAAGATCTTGAAGAAGAAGTGGTCAGTCTGCAACAAAAAATGAAGGATCAAGAAAAACTCTTGACCCCCAATGTGATATCAGAAAAACGGGACATTCAGATGAAAGAGAAGATGAAAGAGGAGGCTCGTAGTTCAGCAGGAGTGAAGCAGTAAGAAAGCTCAAATTATAAGGTTTATTCAGGGCTTGATAAGAAACAAAAATCTTTGGCAGTTAATGTCAGACTACAAGCACCCTTCTATAAATTGAAGGTTGATTTGGGCACAAAACAGAATCAGAATATTCAGAGATTTTAAAGGGTAAATCGTAGTGCTTATGTAACACAGAGGAATTCACCCTATATCAGGTTTTATTTTTGTGGGAAGATGGGACATTCAAAGTATGTGTGTTCTATAGCCAAGATATATAGAAGGGAATAGGAACAGAGGTGGCATCCAAACAGAGAACAGTTTTCCAGAACATATTTTGAAGGACACTGTTTTTGGTGTGGAGGATTTGGGAACATGGCTAGGTACTGCACTTCAATCATTCAGAGAAATGTTCCAAAGCAGAATCAAAATGATCACAACCAGCAGATTAATTAACCGACAAGTGAGTTAAAAGTTCAGAACAGATTTGAAGCTCTGCATGATGAAGCTGGTCCATCGTACTCTGAGAATGTTCATGAGTCTCAATCTATACCGAGTATAGAGACAAAAATATGAACCAATAAGAAAAGAGAAGAGATGGTAGTAGTTACTAAAATTTCCCTTAAATCATTAGATCGTTCTGGTGTGTGGATTCTTGATAGAGGTTTTACATCTCACATGACAGGAAACTAGGATCTGGTTACAAGCATAAAATATGACAAAGAAGGAGTTGTCATGTTTGAAAATGATGAAGGCCTGAAGATAATTGGATCAGGAAAGGCTAGGTTTGGGGGCAATAAAATTAGATATGCTGATGTCTTGGTTGTAGAAGGTCTCAATCACAATTTGCTCAGTGTCTGTCAATTGTGTGACTAAATACATTCTATATGGTTTACCAAGAAGACCTGTACTATCACGGTAAAACATGGGACAGTTGTTCTACATGGAAAAAGGACAAAGGGAAATCTTTACCATGTAAGTGGGGAAGAAGATATACGTATTTTATCTAGAGAGGAAGAAAACCAGTTGTGGAATAAGTGACTTGGTCATCTATGCCAACCATCTATGGAAGATCTGGTAAAGTGTGATGCTACTCAAGACCTTCTCAAACTATCACGTGATCGTGCTCATACATGCTATTCTTGTCAACAAGGGAAGATCATCAGAAAAACATACAATCCAAAGGAACAGAAATCATCCAGGGTGTCAAAATTGGTACATGCTGATGTATGTGGACCTATTTCACCACGATCTATAAATGGGCAAAGGTACTCTATCCTTTTTATTGAAGACTATAGAAGAATGTCCTGGGTATTCATCATTACCCATAAGACAGAGGTGTTCAGTTTCATAATGCAGTATAGGAGGGAATCAGAAAAGTTGATTTGGCAGAAAATTTTGAAGTTTCTTACTAATAACGGTACGGAATTCACAAACAGTCAAGTTGAAAACTATCTCGAGAAACATGGGATAAGACATCAAGTTTAATGAATAATAACTCCCCAATATAATGGAGTGGTTGAAAGGAGAAATCGAATCATCAACAACAAGTCCAGAATGATGCTTATTGATAAATACCTACCAGAGAAATTTTTGAGGGAAGCAGTTCTGACATCAATTTATGTATCGAACAGGTCATTGTGTGTCCAATGCAAGGGAAGACTCTGTATGAACTGTTTTACAGAATGAAGCCAACGTTGAAATACTTTCTAATATTTAGAAGTAAGTGTTTTATTATCAACAAAGAAAATCAAAGTAAGTTTGAGGCACGAGGAGATGAGGGGATATTCCTTGGCTACTCAGGGAAATGAAAATCATATTAATGTTTCAACAAAAGGCTGAGAAAAATTGTTGATAGCAATAATGTCACTATAGTTGAAAATGAATAGAATACTCAATGACCCAGTGAACAGTTCCTGGATGAATGTGATGATGAGTTAAGCAACACAGGGGGTGCAGAAGTGGCAGAGGCCGGCTCAGAAGAAGATATTGATGATGATGAAGAATGTGTCAAGTCTGTGTCTGCAAGGAAACCAAAGAGTCGAGCTGAAATTGATAGGCATAATATCATTGGTGATCAGACAGCTCCAGTTTAGACTCGAAGAATGATGTTTTTACAGCAAACATCGTTTTTATCTCAGTTGGAGCCGAAATGTTTTTCCGATGCAGCTGAAGATGAAAACTGGGTTCAGGCAATGAATGAAGAGCATGATCGGATTGAGAAGAACCAGCCATGGGAGATTGTTTCAAGGCCATCAGACAAGAATGTCATCAGTACTAAATGGGTCTATCGCAACAAGATGAATGAAGATGGAACTATGATTCGAAACAAGGCACATCTAGTGTGCAAGGGATACTCTCAGATAGAGGGAATAGATGTAGATGAGGCATTTTCAGCGGTTGCAAGGATGGAGACAATTAGATTATTTTTTGCCATAGCAGTGCAAAGAATGTTCAAAGTGTTCCAGATGAACGTCAAATCAACATTTCTAAATGGGGTTCTGGAAGAAGAGTTTTACATTGATCATCCAGATGGTATTCTCATTCATGAGGATGAGAACAAAGTTTTTAGGCTGAAGAAGGCGTTTTATGGGATGAAACAAGCACCAAGAGCATGGTACTCAAGGATTGATAAGTACTTGAAGAAGATTGGTTTCCAACGTGGTAGATTTGATTACAATATCTATTTCAACAACAATATTAATCAAAGGATGATGGTGCTGGTCTATGTCGATGACATAATATTTGGTGGATCAGATGAAGCTCAGTGCAGACAGTTTTCTGAATTCATGAAAAATGAGTTTGAAATGTCAATGATTAGAGAGCTAACATTTTTCCTTGGTCTACAGGTGACACAAGGAAGGGATGGAACCTTCATTTCTCAATCCAAATATTCCATGGAGGTGTTAATAAGGTTTGGCATGGAAAATTACAAGGAGATGAAAACTCCAGTTGCTACCCGGATGAAATTATCAAAAGATGAGGATGTCAAGCCAGTTAATATCATAGAATAAAGGAAAATTATTGGAAGTTTTTTTCCCTTGACCGCGACTAGGCCTGATATTGTTTTCACCACATGACAATTAGCGAGATATCTGAGTAATACCAAGGAAATTCACATGCTCGTAGTGAAAAGAATACTTCAATATATCAAGGGCACTGTGGACTTCGGCTTAACATATAACGACAAATCTCAGACATAGTTATTTGGATATACAGGTGCATATTGGGCCGGTTCAGTGAATGACAGGAAATCAACATCTGGAGGTGCATTCTACCTTATCGGACTATGTATTTCTTGTTTAAGCATAAAGCAGGAATGAATTTCATTAAGCACCACAAAATCTGAGTATATTGCAGCCACTCGAGCATGCACACAGTTATTATGGATGAAACAACATCTTGAAGATATGGGAGTTGAAGTGAAGTCTCCAATCGGAATCCTGTGTGATAACTCAAGTGCTATAACTCATATCAAAAATCCATTTCATCACTCAAGGACAAAGCACATTGAGATCGAATATAATTTTATCAAGGAGAAAGTGGAGCAAGGGCTTGTGAAGTTGGAGTATGTGCCTACAGAGTTACAGGTTACAGATATTCTGAAAAAAAGCCTTACCCAAGGAAGCATTCGAAAGGCATCGACTGGCTCTAAGAGTTCAGTTGATTCCCCACACTTAAATACATGTGGATGTGACGTCCCCCTCTCCCCGAGGTATGATGTGTTTTTCCCTAATGTGCTGATATGTGTTCTCTACTATGTTACAGACTACAACGGAGTGACCTTTGTGTTCGTTGACAAAGGGGGAGAAAATAGTGCTTGTTCAAGGGGGAGACAGTGTGGCTATTTGAGAAATCATTACAAATATGGGGAGAAGCTGACTAGTGGAGTATCCAGATAGGGAGAGAAATGAGAAAGGAGGAGATTTTTAAATCTGATGATGCTAGAAGTGATCGATCAAAGCATAGATATCACGACAGCTGAGGGTCGTGATAAAAGCAGAAGAGTGGTGTTGGAGAGTGGTAAAAATATTTCCAAACCAAACATTGGTCTTCCAACAAGTCCTTAAACAATTGGTATTAGTTTAGTAC
Source organism: Viscum album (assembly GCA_963277665.1). Taxonomy (NCBI): domain Eukaryota; kingdom Viridiplantae; phylum Streptophyta; class Magnoliopsida; order Santalales; family Viscaceae; genus Viscum; species Viscum album. The sequence goes on along the minus strand of OY728119.1, from coordinate 1,944,463,200 downwards.
AAATTGGTATCAGTTTGGTGTCAACAGTGGAAGTTAGAGATGAAGTGATTCATTGATGAACTTTTCATTTACTCTTTTTTCTCACGCAGAGCATTGCTCATGTGGGCGTAGAGTATGTGTTGAGTATATCCTTGATTGCTATCATAATCGCAATGAGGTGAATGGTGGATGAATATTCATTGATGTATCTTTTTATGGGAGAGTTGTCAATAAACCCAAATGGGGAGATTATTGCGAAAAAATCCCTCAAGGTATCATTGAAGCATTTTTGAGGTGATTGTGTTTGTTGAAAAAGTGGACGTCTGAGTGGTGATTGTTGGCAAAGCAAAAAATGACATGCAAATTGTTGAAAAAGGGGATTTCATGATGGAATATCGAGTTCAAGAGCTGAGGTCAACGATCCATGTTTGATTCTAGAACGTCGATAATAGAATGGACGAACTGGAGGCGGTACAAAAAGAACAGATACAAGGTCGCACAGGTGTGGTGGTCGCGCAAGTGGTGTGTGATCGCACAGGTGGAGGTGTTCGCCAGTGTGATGATTTTCGTGCTAGTGTGAGAAGTTGCGCGTCGGTTGGCAGTTGCGCACCACTATTGGTTTGGGTGTAAAAGGAAGAGAATCACGAATGTTTGGAGTTGGGGAAGCTTGTGTCATGCAAGTTTCTGAGGTGGACTTTCACGCCCACTGTGACTTGAGCGCCGATACTTGTGTACCGAGGTAGACTTGCGCGCCAAGTAAGGTTCAGTTCCGGCAGTGATTTTTGGGCTGCGTGGAATCTGGAAGTTTGCTCGATACCTTCGGTGCAAAGAGAGATTCATCTAAGTGTGAAAGTTGAACATCAACAGATCATCTACATACAGAAGAAGATACATTCATTCAAGAAAAAGAAGAGACCTACAAGTCTATAAACTATGAGTGGATCCTTTCCAGAGCAGTGAGTGAAGGAAGAGGAAGAATATGATCCTCTCCACTAGCAGTGAGCCTGAGAGAGAGAAACAGTGAGTGACCCTTGGGAATGCAGTGAGCTGACCCTAAACCTTGTAAAGGAAGTGAGCCTAGGACAGAGTGACTGTGCCCGAACATTGTAATCCACATCTAGTGAAAAATAGTGGAATTTGGTACGACCGGAAACTTTTCAGCTTATGCTCCTTGGACGTAGCCCTTAGCGGTGAACCAAGTAAAAATTGATGTGTCCTGTGCATGCTTTGCCTTTTGTTTATATTGTGAAATATGAATGTGAGGGAAGAGTGTTTTGATTAATAGCGAAATAAGATCAGAACGCGCTTTAATTTTGAATTAGTCATACCCTGATTCACACCCCCTTTTAGGGTACTCAGCCTTGTGGACCTAACAGTTTATGTCCCAAGTTACATTTATATGTTATTTGTTCTTTATAAGGGTTTTATGGGAATCTTTTGGTTACAAAATGGTATGTATTGATCTTTTATTCAATGAAGAGTATTTATTACTTCATAAATGTGAAAAATATTACTTATGATAAAGTATTCATGGTTTACCTATTGTTTTGAAAAACTAACAGTTTTCCTTCTTTGTGTATCCCATTCTATGATTTTTATGGTAATCCCATGTTTTTGAAATGTTTTTCATAGTACATAAAGTGGAATAGGGTCATGGATTGGACCATGTAAATTTCATGGTTTCTGAAACATGGAACTAGACATAACTCTCTCTTTTTTTCATGATATTTTATTTTGTGAAAAAATTGGAAACTCAGTATATGTGTTTACATGTATTATTCATGTCATTATGTATACAATATGACCTAATTCTATAAAACTCTAAACCTAAAAAGATCATCAATGTGAATTATTTATTTAATTCAAGATTATGTAATGTTTTAAGGCTGGTTCCTTATAGTTGGAAACAAAGGTTGGTTTAGATAACTTTAGGAGTTGGAATATTATCATATTAATGTCCTACATTAATTTATGGTATGATTGAAATGATATATAATTTACATATTACCATGTTTCTTTGCCTAAGATATTTTTGTGTTCAGAATGGTTTTATGCATAGGAAACAGGGCAGCTCTGTTGGGATGACATCATGAGGAAGACAACCTTCAAAATCAGCAACCTGATATGGTCGGAATCAGAACTGAATAGTTTGTTGCAGTGATGGCACTGTTGTCTCAAGCATTAAATGGTAGCAGTTTCCATGCATGAGATCAGCCAGATCAACCACAGAGGAACATGTCAGTAGTGGACCATTTCAGGAGGTAGCATCCCCCATCATTCAGAGGATCATCTAACTATGTTCTAGAAGAAGGGTGGATTAAAGCACTAGAGAAAATTTTTGATGTCATGGGTTGTTTAGAGAATCAAAAGGTTAGTCTCGCTATTTAATGTTTTGAAGGTGAATATTATCTGTGGTGATCGATGATGAAAAATATCAGGGATTGTGAGGATATTCTTTTTGGAATAAATTCAAAGGTATTTTCCTTGAGAAATATTTTCCTAATTTTTTCGACATAGGATTGAAAACAATTCTTGGAATTGAGGCATGAAAATGACTCAGTGGCTATTTATGAAGAAAAGTTCACTCGACTGGGAAGGTATGCTCTGAATTTCATCAGAGATCTTGATAGTAAGATAAATCTATTTTACTCAGGACAGAAGCCGAAATATCTAAGATAAATATCCCCCCATGAGTTCAGAAGTTATTAAAAACTTGTTCGATGTGCAGAGAAGGTGGAAATGGAGTTTTCCGATGATCAGTTGTTCCTTGAAAAACAATAGAATAAGATGTCCAGTTGGTGGGAAAAGCGAAATAATTCATCCAAGAAGCCTGGAGGTAAAAAAAACTAAATATCCATCTTCTGAGAAGTGTAGGAAAAAGAATCATGGAGAATGTTTATCAATGTCTGTGAAGTACTTCTGGTGTGGTAATTTTGGTCATATTACTCATAACTATAAGGAAGGTGATCAAGCATGAAACGAAATACCAACGGTAAGATGTTTCAAGTTAAATGAAATGGGTCATTATGAAAATGAGTATTCAGCGAAGAATTCAACTGAAGGAAAGGAACCAGACTACAAGCATAAAGGGGTGGTGAAGTCCTTTTCAACTACTTCATCAAATTTTGGGCCATAAAATAAATTAGTATTAGGTACATGGTTTGTTTGTTCAGACTATTGCAATGTGTTTTTTGATTTAGGGTGTACACAATCTTTCATTTCTGAGTAGTTTTCTAGTAAATTGAAAATTCCATCTCAATATATGAATACGGATCTTATGGTAAAAATACCTAGAAGAAATTTCAAGACAAAAAGAAATTATAAGAACCTTCATGTCCTTGTGAGCGGGAAGAATCTACCGGTAAACCTTATTTTTTTTCCTCCAGTGGAGTTTGAGGTTATTTTGGGCATGGATTAGCTATCTATTTATCATGATAAGATTGACTATAGAGATAAAGATGTTTCTTTTCATAAAGATGTTCATTTTTTGTACAAGAATGCACCCTTACTTTTTATAACATAGTAGGAAGCTAGGAAACTCGTAAAAGATGAAAATGAATGTTACCTTTCACATATTGTTGAAAATATAGGAACTATTCAGATTAATGATGTTCCAGTGTTAAATGAGTACCTTGATGTTTTCCTGATGAATTTCATGGTATTATACCTGATTGAGAAATAGAATTTATAGTTGACTTTGTTCCTAATGGTAAGCTAATTTCAAAAACCCCTTATCGAATGGCTCAAATTGAACTTTTAGAGTTAAAGAACAAATTTCAGGAGTTATTAAATAATGGTTTCATTTGACCTATAAAATCACCATGGGGTGCTCTTGTATTGATTGTTAAAAAGAAATATGGTCCAATGAGACTATGCATTGATTAAAGAGCATTGAATAACATCACTGTTAAGAACAAGTATCCTTTACCTCATATCGATGATTTGTTTGATCAGCCCCAGGGAGCTCAGCATTTTATGAAGATTGACTTCAGGTCGAGGTACCATAAGTTGAAAGTAAAGGAAGCTGACATTTCGAAGAACAAATTTTGTGCTAGATATGATCATTATGATTTTGAAGTTATGCCTTTTGATTTAACCAATGCAGCAACTGTATTCATGGATCTTATGAATAAAATTTTCTGTGAGTTCTTGGATAAATTTTTGGCTGTGTGAATTGATGAATTTTTTGTTTATTATAAATGTAAAGGGGACCATTAAATTCATTTAAGTGTTGTCTTGAATACCTTGAATGAAAATAAACTGTATGGAAAATTCAGAAAGTGTGAGTTTTGTTTACAAATAATTTATTTCCTTGGTCACATTATTTCAAAACATTTCATAACTATTGATCCTACAAAAACAAAATTTGTTGCAGAATGGCCAAGACCCACAAATATAACTGAGATTCATAGTTTTCTGGGTTTTGAAGGTTATTACAAGAGGTTTGCTGACTATTTTTCATGGTTATCTAGTATAATTACTAAGTTATCTTAAAATGGTGTTAAGTTTATTTGTAAAAAACAATGTGATGATTATTTTCTATAATTGAAAATAATATTGGTGAATTCTCCAGTTTTGGCACTACCATCTAGAAATTGTGAGTTTTTTATTTACATTAATGCTTAACTGAAAGGACTTGGTTGTGTCCTTATGCAGAATGATCAGGTAATTGCTTATGCGTCACATCAGTTGAAACCTCGTGAGTTAAATTACCCTAAACATGATTTAGAATTATCTTTTGTGGGTTTTTGCTTTAAAATTTTGGTGGCATCATTTTTATGGAGTAAAATGTGAAATATATACTGACCACAAAAGGTTGATGTATATATTCAATCAGAAATAATTGAACATAAGACTGAGGATATGGTTGGAATTAATCAAGGATTATGATTACACGATCCTTTACCATTCGGGAAAATAAAATAATGCGGCAGATGCTTTGAGTCAAAAATGTAATTCTTCATTGACCATGATATGATTGGAACGAGATCCTTTGGTTTTTGATTTGATGAACTTTGGAATAAGAGTTGTTGGTGCATGAAATTATTCTTTTTTGTTTCATGTGTCAGTGAAATCATCTCTATTAGAAAGAATTAAGCAAGCACATAAGGAATATATTGAGTTACAGAAAAAGGTAGAGTTGGTTTAGAAGGGTATGTTGCCTGATTTAAATGTTGATAATGATTGTGTTTTGAGGTTTGGGAAGAAATTATGTGATCCTTGTGATTCACAGTTTAAGAATGAGTTGTTATGTGAATCTCATAATTCCACGTTTTCAGTTCATCCTTCCAGTACTAAGATATATAGAAATCTTCGAGGGTATTAGTGTTGGGATGGAAGGAAAAGAGATTTTGTTGACTTTATTTTGAAGTGTTTGACTTGTCAATAGGTTAAGGTAAAGAAGTAGTTATCGAAAGGAATGCATCAGTCTTTACCTATTCTATAGTGGAAATGGGAAAATATATCCATGGAATTTGTTATAGGATTACCAAATACATCTCGAGATAATAATAAAATCTGGTTTATTGTTTATCGATCCACTAAATATGCTCATTTCCTTCCTATTCGAAATATTTGGTCTCTAGATCGGCTTTCTTGATTGTATGGTAAAGAGATAGTCTGGTAACATGGTGTTCCCCTCTCTATTATATCTGATCGCGATCCCAGGTTTACATTTAACTTTTGGAAAGGCCTTTAGAATCCATTGGGTACTGAAATAAATTTTAGTATAGCATTACAGTCATAATTAGATGGGCAGTCAGAACAAAAAATTTACAACATGGAGGATATACTACCTGCTTGATCAATGGATTACCTAGGATGTTGGGACCAACATCTTTCTTTGGTTTAATTTTCACATAATAACAGTTTTCATTCTAGTATACAGATGGATCCTTTTGATACGTTATATAGAAAGCGGTGTCAAACTACAGCTTTTTGGGATGAAGTAGGTGAAAGGAAACTGATGGGACTATAATTGGTATAAGAAATGGCAAAAAAGATCAGTTGATTCAAAAGAACATGAGAACAACTCCGAGAATGTAGAAAAGTAATGCGGATTATCGGATAAAGGATCTTTCTTTTGAGGTAGGTGATCTTGTCTTTATCAATGTTTTTCCATGGAAAAGTGTAATGCATTTTGGCATGAAGGGAATGTTGAGTCTGAGGATCATTGGACCTTTTGAAATTCTAGAAAAAGATGGATCATTTTCGTATAGAGTTGTTTTACCTTTAAGTTTATCCCAAGTACAAAATGTTTTTATGTTTCAATGTTGAGAAAGTAAATGCCAGATCCATATCATGTTTTCACTCCATAGATAGTTCAGTTGGAAGATAATCTCTCTTATTAGGAACAACCAGCCCAGATTATTGAACTAAGAGAGCAAGTGTTGAAAAATAAGGTAATTCAAAAGGAAATGGTTTTTAAAAAAACCATATGGTTGAAGAGGCAACTTGGGAATCTGAAAATGCTATGAGGGATAAATACCCCCACTTATTTGATAAGTGAACAAAATTGTGAGGATGCAATTTCCAAAATGAGGGAAGGATGTAACATCCCGGGTAAATAAAGAACAAGACATTTTCCATAATTATTCATATTTATGATTTAAATATTAATTTAAATTTAAAGGGGTTTCTATGTTCAATGGCATACCTCATACTCAACAACGGGTTACTTTGAAATCTTACGATGCATACTAAAAAATATAATATTATTATTATAAATAGTAGTTAACTCCTAGCATTTGTATTGGAGGGAATGAAAAAAACTAACTACAATATGATTATACATGTTGGTTAAAGTATTTACATTTATCCAATAAACGTTAGAGGCTTAAAATGTGAATGAATCTAATTTTAAGCATAATTTAATTTAAAAAGTCGATTTACCACCTTTTAATGGCCAACCCTCTAGAAATCTTGTTTTGTTCAATTTGATATATTATATTTGACCAAAAAGAATTATTCTTTAGAATCGGGACAACAAAATTCACTTTGGGTAAATTTTTGGTATTTTACTTATAAAATTGAATTTTTAATTAAAAATGAAAAATGTAGTATTTTAATTCAAAACTGTCTTTTAATAATATTTATTTATATGGTTTTATTTTGTAAATTTTTTTTTTAATTTTTTACCAGATTATATTTTTACCATTTAATTTAGTTTTTCTCATTAGAAGCAATTTCACATTGAAATTGGACTAAAATAACTGTCAATATTTTGATAGTTATTATTTCTTAAAAACATGTCTATTGTTTTGACAGCATGAATTAATTTTAAATAAATTTTTTTCGCTTATATGTTTTGAATTTTCTTAAATAGAAATCATTTTTGAATTTGGAATATCAAATATAGCTTGGGATTAATTTTTGGTATTTTTATGAACAACATCAATTTTTGATGAATACTGAATCCACTAAGTAGATGTTAAAAAAATTTAATTTTCATTTCAATGAAATTTTACCACTTCTGTGAATTGAATTTTGAAAATCTGACATACATGGTTGTTATTAGTATGTGAAATGTGGTAAAATAAGATGAAAGTAATTTTTGGTGAATAATAACTTTTGATTTTATTTACGGCAGTTAAAGGTAAATGGGGTAATTCAAGGGAAAAAGAATATTATAGTAATACAAATTTACCATAAAACTTGTCATATCCTTATTGTATTAGTCATGGCTGACCATGGCCACCATTGGGTCAATTTTGGGTCCCCATGGAGCCACTTAAGAGTGATAATGACACTTTATTTTAATTAATTGAAAGTAAAGAAAAAATAGACAAAAACAAAAATATTTGGGTAAATTAATTTTTACATGGTGTTATATAAGTTATATTTTTGACTATAAATATTAATTTTAATGATAAAAAATATTTCATACATCATAGTATTTCTATTTTTATTTTTAGACATCAAATAATTTAAATTATTTATTACACAATAATGATGCAGTATTTACCTCATTAATAAATGACTTAAATAAATAAGATTATAAATATTAAAATAATATCCAAAACTTGTCAAATTATTATTGGATGATTTTATTTCGACCGTGAGACATCTTATCTTCAACTTTTATTATTTTTGGACCTTTATAAACCTAAAATAAGTTTATAATGAAATAATTTTTTCAAACATTCCTAAAGAGCCCCTCCACCCCCTTATAAATAGACACCACTTCTAACCAATTCCACACACCTCTCAAGCCACATGGCTCATCCAACCTCTACCCAATTAAGCTGCCTACATCCCTCTCTACCTCTTAGAAGCCTTAACATAGGCATAAGTAACTTCAAGAAGTCATTTTCGTTCAATCCAAAGGAAGTTACCCAAATTAAAGGAAATTAAAGAATGAACAGGTCTAGTCGAACATGAGGTAAGAGAATTAACCTAAATCTCCTTTCATTGAGGCATATTTCGATAATATATACCTTCATATTTTAAACGGTGTATAATAAAAGTCTTTTAGTTTTACCTTCATCCAAAGGAAATCTTACTTCTACGAAGTGTTTTACTAAACGACAAATGTAATGTTTTTTATGTTTGTGGTGACAAAGACCTCTCTGCCACCATAATAATTATTGGTCTTCTTCTATAAGCCTTAATGAATTCTAAAATGAAAAGTAAATCCCTTATTCTTTTTTTGGTGTTTTGGAATTGAAAATGGTTTTTTAAATGAATTAATTATTTTAATATCTTGAAATTGTTTCTTATTATTGTAAATTAAATGTTATTAGTGAAATGTTTATATTTGCAATATTTTATGAGTTATGATTTTACAATAGTACTTGGACATTTGACAGGAGGTTATGTGATTAACTAAATGATAGGTGGTGCTGTGATAAACTAGGATGGGTGGTTACATTATAACCTCCAATGCATTGGGTAAGGAAGTCGGCCATATGGCTATTCCATTTAGTGATATGTGTGGAAGTCGAATTTATGGTTATTACATTTATGTATGTTTATGTCTCGAGTATCCTTTATATGTTATGTGTTCTTTATATGGGTTTTATGGTAATATTTTGGTTACAAAATGTTAAATATTTATGTTTTATTCAATTAAGAGTATTTATTACTTCATAAAGGTGAAAAGTATTACTTATGATAAAGTATTCATGGTTTACTTGTTGTTTTGAAAAACTAATAGTTTTACTTCTTTGTGTATCTCTTAATGAGATTTTTATGCTCATCCCAAGTTTTTCTAATGTTTTTCATAGGAGATAAAGTGGAATAGGTTCAAGGATGGGATCACAGAAATTTCATGCTATCTAAACCATGGAACTATACATGACTTATTTTTTTAAGAGTTTTTATTCTGGGAAAAAATGGAAACTAAGTAGATGTGTCTACATGTATTATTCAATTCATCATGTATATGTTATGGCCTAATTCTCTAAAACTCTAAACCTGAAAATATCCCCAATGTTAATTATTAGTTTAATTCATGATTATGTAATGTTTTATGGATGAGACCTTATACCCTTTGAATCCAAAATACTTGGAGAATTATTTCTTTGTCTTTATAGCACATAAATCTATTTCATTATAATAATAGAATGTTTCAGAAACTATTTCCCGTTGGAGATATTGATTAAGACCAAAAATGAAATTGTCAATATTTCACTCCATGTTGCATATATAATCCATATGAAAGATAGTTAACGTTATAAAGGTTGCTTCATACTACTCAACCCTATTTTCTTCCATTACCTTAAAGTTAATGAACATTCTCTTCAACTCAATTAATTTACCATAAGGGAAATATTTTTAGAAGAATGCCTTCTTAAAATATTTCAATTCCATGGTATTTATTTCTTCTTCCTACATAGTATTTTGGATCAAAACCTTCAAGTGATCATCATAACCTTTGATATAATACACTATAAGTGTAAACATTTAATTTTCACGACAACCTAAGGCCATAAATATCATTTCATGATATTAGTCCATTGTTCAAGTACCATTGGATTAGTAGTCCCAACAAATTATGGGATATTTTTACACATAATGCAATAATACATAGGATAATATCTTTTTGGAATAGGTTTCTCCATTAGAGAATGGTAATTTTCCATAGCATTATTAAGTTACCTTAATATAAAAATTATTTTCTTAATTCCAATACTAGATGTATTGGCTACCTTAGTATATCTATATCTACATTATCCAAGAGTATTGATGTCCTTATTCCTTATAGGGTCCATTTTTAAATACTATCATATACTAGATTAGCCCATAAAATTTTGAGTTTTAAACAATAATGATTAATTCCATATATTGGGTAACATCTGGCATAAATTACAATTTCATCATTTTTAGCCTCTTAATCATAAAACTTGTTTCTTCATGCAAATCATTATTTTTAAATCCATACCAATGGTTGTTAAAGGAAATGTTAATTATATAAAGTATATCCCTAGAATAGTAAAACCACGTGTGAAGTGAGACATGTTTCCATGCACCTGGTGATGATCAGGTGTAGCCCAACCTGACCTATTCGAAGTTATTACTTCAAGGTACCTATGTTCTAAAACCATTCCCATTTGTAATTAACATATAGGAATGTAAGTCTGAGAAAAACAACATAATATCTTCATTAAAAAATCATTAAGATGTTATTAAATACTAATCCTTGAAGTCTATAATAGTTTTATATTTCTTAATCTCTGTTTTACTTGATCAATTTTCCAATGTTTTTGTTAATCTTCCATTGATATAAATAGTAGTGACCCAGACCCCAGTATCCTGAAGATGATGTCTACTTTATTCTAATGGAATGTTTAAAAAAGATAAAACCCTTAAGTTTGAATCAATTTTTCATTTTTGGAGAAAATGATACATATATGATACCCATTTAACATTAGTAATATAAAATAAGACATGATACATAACAAAATCAAATGAACTGCATCCTTGAAAACTCATTCCAAAAATTATTCTTCATATCCATGGGAAATGAAACAAATTTAGTGTGATACCTAATGCTCAGTAAGGGTTATGTATATAGGAATATATCATGAATCAATAAGAATGATCATCATGGAATGTTAAAAAACTGAACCTTCATACAGTTTTAATAAATTTACTTTCATGGTATGATAAGGCATAATCAATATGGAAAGGTAAATAATTGAAAACACATGTCATTTATTAAATAAATAGATAATGAAATGAATTCATAGATAATAAGATATATAAGATCACATGTATAATGATAATAATATATTTTGAAATCAATTAAATGCTTAAATATGGGATTTCATGTTTCCTGAGAACATTATACCCTTACCATCAAGATCAATCCCCAAGAAACATTAAAATTATGGGTAAAAATCATCTAATTTGGCCAACTAATTCAACTAATGAGACTATTGATGCATCGGTGGGATATCTATAATTGGTCCCTACCCATTTAATTCATATAAAAATAAATCCTCATATATAAAATAATCAATTTTATTATAAAAAAACTGTTCATTTTCATCGATTATTTGTATTGAGTAAAGAATATGAATTTTTCAATATTTCCCCAGTTAATCAAATAAAATTTAAAGAAAACTACATATGTCAAAATGGAATATGTTTTAGGAAATAATTATATAAATCACAAAATAATATTTATAATCAATATAATTGTAAGTTCTAATTAAAAACGACCACAACAATGTGATTGATTCATGAAAATGATTAGAATTATAAAAGAAATTTAGATATAAAAATAACTTTTTCCACTTGGGAATTTTCAAGTCAAATACCAATTGATGGAATAAATCAAATGGAAATATAAAATCCCCTTAATTTTGACTAAATCATGATATTACATTTCAAATGTATATTTATGATCAATATAAAATAAATTAATTTCATAACATTAAAAAAACATAAAAAGGAAATGGAGATGTAGTCTCCTACCTCGCGCTTCAATTTAGTTGAATGTTAATTAACCTATTTTATTTTTGTTTTAAAAAAATTATTAACTTATAGAAAAAAATATTAATATTAATATTATCATGTATGATCCACTTATAAAAACGTATTTCCCATTTGTTAATAAACATTCATTATTTTTATTGTTTCGTGTGTTAATTGCCCTGTTTTCTCGTTCATTTTGTTTCATGAAACATATGGTCATTTCATATACTATATTTTTTCACCAAATTTATAATAATAATAAGGGAATATTTATCATATATATACATCAATTATACTTTTAACACAACCAACTAATTATGATTTAAAAAATTTTATATGTTACGATCATGGTGATGGTAAGTCATAAGTATGCATGGGTAACGTTTCCATTTTTTAAAGAACATTATGGAAGGGAGGTAAGTAAATTTTTTATTTATATAATTATAATAATAACATAAATACCATATTATATATTTGTATATATCATCCATGTGATTTTTTGATGAAAATAGAGTCACATCACTTCATTAATGTGGTGTTCCACACATACACGAACGATGTTATTATCTGTTAGTGAGTGAAAAGGTATGAATGAAATTGATATGTTATAAATAATGAATGATAAAAATGTAATTAAAATCATAATTATTTCAAAATTATCACATATAATATTTAAATTTATCCTTATCCCATTCCATTTATAGATTTAGTGAAAATGAGTCACATTGCTTGGTGAGGTGGTAGCCTTCTATACACACGATTGACATTATCGTATCCCATATGGAATGGAAATTTAAGAATATATATGATATATTGAATCTAGAGGTATAATTATCTTATTAATAATATATATATATATTTTTAATTATTCATCCCTAGGATCTTGGAGCTGGTGGATTATTTTATTAAATTGATATGATTGCAAGGAATCAAATCCCGAAGGATCGTGGAGTTTAGCAGCCTTGGAAAGCCCGAATACATATGTGACACCAATAATAAATTAGGAAAAGAAAAAATTGAAACAAGATAAAATGAAATAAACTATATCCATTAAATCTTATTCAAATATTTCATCTCCATAACCTAGGGAAAAGAAGCTAATAATGGTGTCCATAAGTGCCCAATATGGGGAAGTCTAATGGAAGCAATACTAAATAAATTAATTTGTGAAGGTAAATAACCAAACACCCATTCCATTTAAACTACCAGATAATTAATAAAAAATATGGATAGGTAAATCAGTCAAACACATTCCATCAAGTCAATAAATTTATAATGAACTATATCAATAAAAATGTTGATGGAAAATCTCATAGATAAATAATAACTGAATCTCTATGAGGGAAACACTAAATCATGAGACTATATGTTTCATAGGTACATGGAACCATTACCATAAATATCATTAACAATTTTATTTATCATATCTGGTAAATAACCCTTTATAATTTTCCAAACTAATTTTTCTCATGAGACAACCGATGCATTGAGGAGATATCAACAACCAGGGCCATCCGATATCGTACATATCAAAATCATTCCTTATATCGAATAATAAATTCAAATAATTTATAATATAGATTATAAATTAATATTATTTAATAAAGGATGCATATTTATCTATAATTCCCAAGTATAGGTTAAGTAATAACTAGGGCTTTTGATGTTGACAAATGAAGATACAAACGAATGATCATTAAAACATTTTTAGGAAACTAATCTTTAAACATTACAAACTACCTCATACAACTTCAAAAAAATGAATCAAAATATCAATAAAATGAAACATATAATATCATGAGAATGAGGAGACTAATGATATAATATGTAAAAGGATATTATATTGACCATATAATAATGAATCAGTGCATAACAATAAATAAATATTAAAATTTGTAAATTGAGAAAAAATCCATCCACTTTCATTTCTTATTGGGTTATAATAATTTAACCAAATATATAATGGTGTTAGGAGAGTTAATAAATTATTAAATAACCATATAAACATTTATTATATCATATATTATCATCATATAATATCTTATTACCTGTTGGTTAACATTATTTTTATATTTTCAGTATTTTAGCAATTAATTGCAATGTATCTTGAGTATGTTTTGAATTGTTATATTCTATTCCCATTAATCATATCATGGTTTAATCATATACAAAATATAAACAATTATTTAAAAAATAAATATATTCAATATTTATGTATTTATAATAATCCTTAAAATTTGTAGACAGGAAATGAAATGCACCCTTCATAGAGATGATAGGTCATACGTACGCATGAACACTACTACATTTCTTTATCATATTAAAATAAGTAAATGATATATATTTATATTAAAATTGTAGAATCATATCTATGTCATTTATATTGCATATTTTTTTTAATATTACCCATTATATGTTCCATGTATATTCTTAATGAATCATGTCACTTTCCAGAGTTGGTAGTCCACACTTCCACAAACTATGTTATTATATTTACACAAAAGGGAATGTCTAAAGGCATGTGTTATAAAATAATAAGAGAATAATAAATAATTAAATATCATAAAAATATCATATAATAGCAGTTTTTCCATTATAATACCTTACCATGAAAGGTTGTTCATGAAAAATAAACAATCGTTGTTTCGTGGGGTGGTAGTTCACTATGCACAAAAACAATATGTGTGTTACCTATTACATTGAATTTTGTATAAGTTTAGATGAAACCCTTATTATTAAAGTACCTCATTATATTTAGGGTAATTGGGATATTATAGTATCATAAAATCATAATAAATTAAAGAGTGGGGAAGGAAATAAAACTAAGACGATCATTAAAGGATATTACCTCGTTTTCGGGTAACTCCATTTGGTTTATACAGAAAGGATTACTTGAATGAATTTATACCCAAAGAGAGGGATCTAGAATGAAGAAACATTTGTTTTGAGATTATTTTGGTATATCATTGTAAATTAAAATCATTTTTATAGGTGTGAGGAAGTAATGGGGGATGTGTCCTTTTATAATCAAGGTGAGTGGTACTTTTTGAAACTCAAAAACGGTTAGATTAATATAAATTCATTTTATATTAAAAATGGACTAAAACTTATTAATTAATAGTATCTGATTATTTTGGGTTGAATCCATTTGATAAAATTATAATAATATTTGGTTTGACTATTTCAGAATCCTTATATTTTTGTTTTAACACTTTTAAATGTTTATTGTGATATCATGTAAGTCGCGCTTTGAGGGTTAATATTATTACTATAACATACCAAATGAACAATAAATGAGAAATATATGAAATAAAAGGACTTATCTGAACTATTTGGAAAAATATTATAATTTTATCAATTTTAAAATATTTATTAGATGATTTTATATTTAAAAATATCATTAGTTTCATTTTTGACACTATTCAATATTTTACTTTTTAAAAATATCATAACAACTTGTTATATTAAAAAAACCATTATCAAATCAACAAAATTTAAAATTAATCCATAAAACTCATTTATCAGATTAATTATACTAAAGTATATTTATTTTAATATTTTTAATATTATTTATTGGACTCATCCTTTAATGATGTAATTATTGTATAATCATTATTTCACCATTTAATTAAATAAATTATATCATGAAAGCTATAAATAAATTACCATGGCGTAAATAAAAATTTTAAATTTATATATAATATTTATAGTCGAACATATCCCTTATATAACCCCATATTAGAAATATTTTACTTTTTCAAAACAACAGTGACTAAATTTGTCTTCCTTGGAATATAATATTATAAATGTATTACACCCACCTAAGTGTCTTAAAAATGGTATAAATTATACCCAATGATTATTTTGGCCAAAATAAATTAAAAAGATAAAATTAGTACAAGTATTAATTTGATTTAATAGTGTTTATAATATTATATTTACCTTTAATTACCTAGTTTACCCATCACTATTGTAAAAAAAATAATTAGAAAAGTTACTATTCATATTTTCAAAAAATTATGTTGATCCTATTAGATCATCAATTTAATAATTATTATAACCATTTATAACCATTTTTATAAAATTAAAAACACCTAAATGAATAAAATAAATTTAAAATTAATCATGTTTAGGTCCAAGAAAACTAGGTTTTAATGTAAAAACCGTCAAAAGATCCAAAAGTTTTTACATCCAAGTTCAACTTGAAATTGATTCCAATAAAATTATAAAACATTTTATGGATATATGGATAGTTTTGGTTCATGAAATTAACATAAAAAATTCATTATAGGGAATATACAGAGGTTATTATAAAAACATTGTTTAATAATAATTTAAGGAGTTGTATTAATAAATAAAATAAAAAATCTCATTGGAGAACATTACCACTTTTTTGGGTATCTTTGTTAGGTTTTCACCAAAGGATTCAAAATTTGGATTTAAGCCAAAAATAAGGCTTATAATATGAGAGGAGATAATTTTTTTGTGAATTTATAAATTATTTTCCAAACTAAATGGGTTTGAAGGTGTGAAGAATATTGGAGAGTGTGTGGCCTTTAATAGGTTATGTGAGCAGCATAATTGTAATTTTCAAAGAGAATAAATTTTAATCATAACACTTTCATATCACATGGCACCAATAAAGGAAAATTATCAATCATAAAAGTAATAATTTAGTTATATGACCGTAAAAAAGATTTTAGAGAAATATTTTTGTTATTTTACCTCTTATAATTTTAGTTTGACACCTTGTAAATCCATTTTTAATTTAACTATAGTAATTAATTTTTACTAATTACACTATTAATTTAATTCAAAATTTAAGATTATCTTTTAGGAAACTATAAATTATTTATATTCCATAAATTAATCAATTTTTCCAAATTAAAATTTCTTATCATAGAAGCGACGAGAAAATTGTTTTCAGAGAGAAAATGTTCAAAAGTTTTTAATTTTTATATATGGAAGATAATTAAAAATAATAGTTTTAATGACCTAAATTAGATTTATTGAAATAAAAATGAACCAATTTTACTATAAAAAAGATTAAATATATAATTTTAAATTATAAATTATTTGAATTAAAAGGATTATTTCAATTAGAATTTTGTATTTTTCATTATTCATCAAAAAATGAAAATTTTCAAACAAAATACCAAAATTTACTCTAAGATAATTTTGATTTTATGATTTCAAAAATTATGTTAAATTTTTAAAATAAATTTTATAATATTAGTAAAAATTAATTTTAAATTATGTTCACAAAAGAGTGATTAAATTGTGTTTTAGAAAAATAATTTTTTCAAAAAAATATATTTTTCTTTTTAATGATTATTATATTCAATTATACTAAAAAAATAAAAAATTTATGTGTATAAACTATATATTTTTTATAATATATTAGTTCCTATTAATAACCTCTAAATCAATTTCTATGTTAATATGTTCATGATTAAATAATATTTTAATAGAGTACCATGTTTCATTTAAACCCGATGTTGCATGCATTTTATGTTATAAACTTGGTGTTTTTTTCCTGAAAACTATTGAGTATGATATTAATATTTTAAAATATCTTCTTCCTACAAACAGAGAACCAAATCATTTTTCAATATATTCATCATTTGATGTTTTCTTGTCTCTGTAATTCTTTTATCGCAATAACCTAATATAAATCCTGCATCACTGCCATCATAGTTTGAAGCCCAAGTGATAACATATAATTTTTACCTAATGATTATATGTGTTTTATTGTTAGATTATGCATGTTAAATAATATTTACTATGTCCGTTTCTCCTGGTTATATTCTCATTATTAAATACATGACAATTTTCTTCATTTTAAGGATACCTCTCAACCACTGCACCCATAATATTCCCCTATAAATTACCCTAGTAAAATTATAGCTAAACCAGCATAATCATTGTTGAATTTAAAGTCCACTTTATTGAATTTCATACATAAGGAGACTATCTAAGATATTCATGTAAATTGTCCAACCATGTTGATTATTGAGGCAAGGATAAGTCCATATAGAAATCTTCCAAGGTGAGGGGCAATATTAATCATGGGAGTATATTTTTATATTTTGTGTGTGGGAAATAAATGGGTGGATGGAATATATTCATAAATTTATGATATTCCCACTATATAAAGAATTTCACTTAATAAAATTAATATAAGATTTTATTACAGTTTTAAATTGTTTTCACTTATTAAAAAATATATTTATTTAATTCAATTCTTTTATATTTCCTTAATTTTATCATCTTACGTGTCTCTAATAAAATACTATATTAATCTCCCAACTACACTATAGTGGAGAACTAACATTAAAAAAACTACCAAGGGGAGATTATATGATAATTAATTTTCCTTATTTAGTCATGTTTAATTGTATAATTGCTACTCTATGATCGATTTATGGTATCCATTATTGGAAGGCTGCTAAAAGATCATCAGTCCCACCTCTTTTGGTTATTATTTCAATACTAGTTTATCTCCCTTGATTCATTAAAATAAAATAGAATATTTATAACCCAATGTAGCTCGGGGATAAATAGGTTTTATTTCTTACCTATGTATTAAGTTAAAGAGAGATATAAATTGAATATAACATTATCATACCGACAAATGAATAGGTGTATGTATAGTATTATTATTAAATTTTGAGAGCACTATATATTCAAAAGATTTTAGAAAATGAAGATGATTTCCCATATGGTGTAATATGATCTCTGGGTTAAATTAGGACTAACAAAAAATTCAATTAATGATCACTTAATATATTTTCTTATAGACTATTTACTATAATTCTATTCCATTTGGTTTATATTTTTATCTTCAATTTCCCTTTCTATCTCACATAATAACACTACCACCCTTGGGTTTTAATAATTTATTATATTTAAAATAAAAGAACATAACTAGTGATAAACCATGTGTCCATTTAGTATTTGGATTTCTTTCATAAAAGTTGAAAACTACTTTCCACAGATATAAACATGGGATTATTAATTTTTTAATTAGTAATTCATAAAAACACTGAATCATTATTATTATAAGTCTTAGTGATCCATATGGTATTGTAAAATTTATTTTCATTTTTATTAAAAAGATTTAATAATTTATTATATTTTAATTGATTGTTTTTCTATCATTGATGTGTTCAAAAAAAGTTATGGTCATGTAATAGTTTATAGTTGATTTTTTCTCATTCATAATCCATATTGTATTAGGATGTAACAATGGTAAAGTTAGATAATTTGAATTGATATCATAAAAAAATTAAGAAACACAAGTTTTTACACAATTATGTCTTGGATTCTCAATGAGATATTAGAATGATTAGTTATCTAAAATCACATATACTATAAATCCTTATTGTAACATATTATTTGGATAGTCTTGTGTTTGAAACTGTTGATGTTCAAAATTGGGGGATCCTTATGGTCTTAACATTAGATCATGAAATTTTACTAGAGAATGTTACCTGAGATATCTGGAAAAAACTCATTGTAATTAATTGAGAAAATATTAATCTTTATGATATATTTGAAATTATATATATGGATATGAGTAAAAAAAATTAGTGTGTAGATATGGTAATGTTTTGGTTTGGGGGGTAAATTATTATTGAATGATACCATAATGTGTAACATAAAAGCATGAAAATGTTTAAATGATTCCTATTTAAAAATAATTATTAGTATCTTATTAAAATTTTGATATATATATACATATGATTTATTATTTCTATTATTTTTTGGTATGTGTAATTGAAGTATTAAAGATCCAAAATCATGTATTAAAGAAACAAAATTTTCGAATTATATGGGAATTATACAGTAATGTAAAATTCTAATAAAGATCATTTTATGGATTAATTAGCAGAAATATTGTTAGAAAATATATGTTATATCATTTGAAAACATTGGATTATTCCATCCAATATGGTTGAAGATGATTGATTTTATCAGTATGATAATTATTTAAGTTCAAGTTTTGGTATTGTTAAATATATAACCACTTATTATGGTTTCCATAGTGAGGCTGAAATAAAAAATATTTATTATATCGTGTTTCATAACATGAAGATAATTTTTTTTATTTCACTATTTTTGGTTCCAAACCTATATAGAAAGTGAATAATCTATAGAAATTATAAAAAAATGTTATTAACATATTTTTTATCAATAAATTTAAATTATATTCTTCATGTATGTATCCCAATGTGTGTAAATCATTTAAAACATTACAAGCATTGTGTTATTCATTTCCATCAAAACCATAGGAAAAAGGTAATTTTTTTAACTAATCCTAATAATATTATACTTTAAAAGGGCTCATATACATTATGTACATTGAATAACCCCCTCATTAATAGTATTTATTTCTTTATATGTCTAATGATCATGGATAATAATTTTTTAGCAATTATTAATTCTTTAATAAGTTAATATATCTATTATTATTAACCCTAAAAATTTTCTTTTCACCCATGGGAATAATTGTTAATTAGAGAGTAATGGGATCAAATAATATTTCAGATCACATGGAATATATGTATATATCGTTTGCATACAATGAATTTCATCCAATATAGAATTTACATCCTTAATGGAAACGGATCACAATGAGTTAGATTCTAATTCATATGGTCTCAATATTTTAAGAGGAATGCTTTCTAGTATTGTTTATAATAAAGTGTTGTTTTATAATTCATTTAATTCCATGTGCGTGAAAATATAGAATATTTAAGGAATAAATTAAATAGTCATAGATTCTAAGAATAATGTCATCAATAATAAATAATGATACTTATTGACATACTAAATATAAATTTTAGATACATTTTTCATTGAGCTAAATGCTATTTTGGAAAAAAAAATATATTGAAATTATATGATTCGTGAATATGATTTTATTGTTTGTATGAAATTCCTATGAATTTATCCTTATAATATTTCAAAAAAATACCAATTTCAAGAAATATGATAATTAATGAGTACAATCCTTCAATAATTTATATGTAAAAGGATACAATAATAATCACTATAAATTGTTATACTATATAGGATGATCTTCAGTACTTGGTGTTTGAGGTGGAAATACTTCTCCTTATCAAAAATTATAAATAGTAGAACTATTGTTCATGGGGGAAATATAAACTTATATTATACATATTTGAAAAGATGGATTTTATACAATGAAATTACAAAAAAAATTATAGGATAATAAATATAATGATACTCTATTTATGAAAGAATCATTGCACATGAAGCTAAAGAGATTTATAAAAAGGAATTTAATTTTTAAAAACTAACATGTTCATTAATGAAAATAACAAATCAGATGAATTGATTATGGATTATGTTAGTTTAATTAGGCACCTCAATAAATAGTTTATAGTGTATTTCATTGGTATATCTCAATGATAATATGGAAGTGAAGAATATGAATTTAAAATAACTAGATATTTTAAAATCAATGTGCATTTTGTGGCTTCTTTTAAAGAAATATACAAGTTTATAAAGATGATAAGTCAATAAATTCTGACATTATATAAAAATATGTTTTATATATAGTAACATGAAGAGGAAAAGGATAATTTAAAGATAAAATTGTAAATATAATATCTAAAAATATATAACACATAGAGAAGTTTATTTATATCATGGTTAATATTGAATAGAAGGAATGGTTAACATGTGGTATAATATTCAAAGTGATATTAATGTTTAAATGGATAATAAAAATCAAAGGATAGTTTTTTGAAATTACGTTAATATATGATTATAAATATAGGGAAATTATACCAAAAATTCCATTTGAAAAGTGGATGTATTCCTCAAAAGAGATAAAAAATAAGAAACTTAGACCATCATTGCGGGTAAATGTGAATTCATACAACAAAAAAGAACACTTCATGAAGTAAAAAAAAAGTCATTTAATATTATTAAAAAGACTAATAAATCAAAATTAAGGAAAATATGTAACAACCTATGATTTTATAATATAATTATTTTTAAATAAATTTGAACTCTTTTTCAGTATGTGATACACACAAACTCACATCTAACTAAATCATAATATACTATATTGGTACAACATAGTTGTTAAATTAAATTTTGTTAAGATTTCTAACTAAACTATTAAAACTATATGGTTTACACAGATATTATACCAATTATTTGGTTATAAATTGATTATAAATGAAAATAAAAATTCATTCAAAGTAAAAGAAATAATTTTATGAAAAACTATATTTATGTGTGAAATGTGTTTATATTAATAAATTAAATTATTCACTATAGATAAATGATTTTAATTAAATTTATAAATTTAATATTCAATGTAATTTTATATAATTTATATAAAATATTTTACACTATGTTACATAAGTACAAATAATGATTTTTGATTAAAAACTACATTTTCTAAAAAACTATTTCACAACGATATCAACACTTATTTTCAAATTAATTTCTTGTATCACTCGAAATTTTATTTAAAAAATAACTTTTTTTTAATAAAAATATTAAAAATTATCATATAGTTAATTTTTATTAATTTTTATGAAAAATTAATTTTTCGATAAATAAAAAAAATAGAGGTTTTAAATAAAAAATATCTTTTCATTTAAAGAATTTACAAGGTAAACTTTTGTTTAAAATGCTTCAAAAAAGAAAAAATTAGTCCATAATAATATTACTAATCTATTTTAATTCGTTTTAATTAATATTTCTCTGATATTTGATATGAAAACATTTTATGCCTAAGGAAAACATTTATTGGGAAAACAACTTTTCACCATGATTATCAGTTTAATTTGAAATTAAATAAATAAAATTTATTAAAGTTAATTTGGTAAAAATTATTAATTATTTTAAGTCACAATTAATATTATTTAATAAGTTAAAAATAAATTTTTTTCCTTATTAATAGTAAGGAGAAAATATATTTTTTCATAAGGTTAAAAAATATTTATCTAGGTCTAAAAAAATTTTATGGTAATTTTTATAATTAAAATTTTATAAATATAATATAATTTCCATAGTTATATTATATCCTATCTTAGTTTATATTATATTTCCATTTGGAATATTTTTTTTCGAATTTCTTCATCATTTTTTATTCTTTCAAGAAATTTCCAAGGGGGTCACCTCCCCAACATATAAATGTACTTACCCTCTCATCTCTTCTCCACACATCAATAGAAATTTTTATTAGTTAAGAATTAACTAAATTACTTCATTTCACTCTTATTTATGATATATATACCATTTTATGTTTATAAAACTATCATAGTAATTCCTAAGGAATAAACCGTAAAATGTTCTTCGAAGAAGATGTGTATTTTTTAAACATGTGCTTTTTTTAATTTCTTATGCTACATAATTTAAATAATTTCCAAATAAGATGTCATATTAACATTTTTGTCATAAATATTATGATATATTAATATTAATATTTCATAAACCATACCAATCCCATTTTTTCTCAAATGGGAAATGAAACTGTTGATCAGGTGTATATTGGATGACAACCAAAAGAACTGATGTAATTATTTTTCCATCAATGTGTCTCATTAAAGGGTATAATGATGTATTTAATATATATATATATATATATATTTGTGTGTGTGTGTGTGTGTGGAATTTTTGGTATAATTAAACTTATTTAATTATAATATAACATCTAACATCATACATTCTAATCTTTTAGAAAATGATAACACCGCCCATGGGTACGTTTGGACTACCACTTCCACAATGTGATCTGATATTTTTTCATTTTACTTTCCCATGGATGGTAATAAAGATTGATAATATGTGTGTGTGTATGATATAAATTTTTTTGAACATGTGAATTATTATTTACTTTTCCTTTTGTTAATCTGTTGGAATAGTAGAATATATGTTCATTCATATATACAGCATATTGTCTCTATAAATGGTATAATTCCATTTTAAATATCTATATTTTATGGATGAATATAAATTTGAATATAATGAATATATTTTATATTTAAATAATGATTCAAATTTTAATTATTATGAATCCCGAATAAAATTATTGGGATCGAAACTACCTTACCAAAACATTCACAATAAAAGAAGTAGTTATTACTCATAAAAGTGATTTTAACAAATAATTGTTAAAAAATGGTTGATGAAAGATTATAATTAAATAATATATGGTATTATTTATATGATTATGTTTTAGTGATATATTTATAATATATCTTTATTTATTATATGAGAGGATAAAAAAAAGAAGAATGAATTCAGAGTTGAGGTAAGGGATTATTTTAAAATCTCACAGTTACACATGAATATTAATGTTTAAGTCTTACTTGGGGTAATTATTTGATCATTCTAGTTTAATCACAATATATTTTCTTGTACTATGGTAATTAATGGAAATTAAAAATTTCTCTCCATTTTCCACTCATTATGTACTCAAGATATGAAGACCATGTGTTTACAAAAAAATAACATTTGTTCTTCTCGGGAAAGAATATTTTCCTTCCATGAACTTATTTTAATTTAAATTAATTAAATAAATTTTTTAATTTTCTCCAATTATTTACCAAATAAATTTCAACCAATTTTAAAAAAAAATGGTTAAAATAAATCCTCCTATCATTTTTTTAATGTGGTATTTTTTATCATTTTAGAAAAGTATGAAAATATATTTTTATATGACAATAATGAAATTTTCTACCATCATGGCCACAAATATATTTAAATATTACATTAAATATTTAAACATTTCCTTACAACGAAAGGTTTTTCCTTAATATTTTGGAATATATATATATTTTTAGTAAGTTGTTTAAAAATGAATAGGGATT
Organism: Viscum album; assembly: GCA_963277665.1. Classification (NCBI taxonomy): domain Eukaryota; kingdom Viridiplantae; phylum Streptophyta; class Magnoliopsida; order Santalales; family Viscaceae; genus Viscum; species Viscum album. The sequence continues at coordinate 1,944,438,442 of OY728119.1, read as the reverse complement.
TTTCCTAATGAAATCATCCTGTTATATTTCAAAATAATATCAATATATGCCTATATTATTTCGTGAATATTATGATTTACAAAGAATTTTCTATTTTTAAAATATTTTAGATATTAGTATAGATGGTTTATTAATTTTTTATTGATTTGGAAAATTATTTATACTCTAATTCTTCAATATGAATGTTTATATTGATTATGTTTCACCACTTTCATATGAAGAATGAATTAAATGTAGATAGTGATGGATGTAGCCCATTATAAAGACTCGATGAATCAATAGGTATAATAAGAAAAACTAGCTTGGGTATTTGGTTGTGGTATTTACATTTAAAAAATATGTCTCGGAAAAAGTCCTTTATATTATGGTTATGATGTCTGACATTATGAATTTCATTATTATGAGATTATTTATTTACTTACATGTGATTATTTGATTAGTTATGAAATCCATGGATATGTTTCAATATCATGTGATTATTTATATTTCATTATTTTATCATCGCTTATTCATTCCATATTTTTCACCATGAAAATATTATTGATTAAATGGAAGGTTTTCTTAGATATTTACATATCCATAACTATTATGCATTATTTATTCCTTATAGCTTCAGATGTATGCATACCCTTACTAAGCATTTGATCTCACCCCTTTATCATGTTTCCTTTTTTTGGATTCTATGATGTTTTTAATGATAGATATATAGGTAAGTACTAAAGGGAAAAATGGTGTTCCTAAAGAAAATTTTGTATTAAATTTTATGTTTTTAAAAGTAATGTGTGATCCATGTGTGTATCTTGTTTTCCAGTACTGTTAAACTATTTTATACTTTAGGATAGGATCACGTATATCAAATTATAATGTAATTATGTTACAATCAAAATTTGGGCAACTGGGGTTGAGGTCTTAATAGTTTGTATCGGTGATATTTTGTTAGAAACCTTGGGAATTTGATTTAGAGAGATATATATTAGGTAAAATAGCCATATGAATCACTAGAAGGACAAGTCTATGTATATGGTAACATCGTAAAGTTTTGGTAAGGTATATATTATGTGGATTTCCTATAAATACATTTTTTTAGGATACTACAATTGGATGTGCTTTTGGAACATATGCACCTTGCGGTAATAACACTAAACATTGTGGTTTGGAGCATATCTCATTCATCATTATATTGAATGGTGATTACCCCCTTATTTCACACCTATATTGACACCCCAAAGGATATTCTTAGGTTAATTCAAAAACAATACTAACAATTATGTATAATTTGAAAATGTTCTTTTGATTTGGGAATACTCCCAATAAAACCAGGACTATTTAACTAAAATTATCTTTGAATAAATATATGAATTTATGAAAAAAATTTCACAAGATTTTAAATTATATATTTTGATTCGTAATTTTATGATCTAATATATTTAATTTCATTGTTTATATATGGTTTATAGTATGAGTAATGTTACTGTACTAATTAAAGTAATCCTTTTATGAATTTTTATCATGGAAAAGATAAAAAAGATAGGGTTTTATCTATATCCAGTGATGAACAAAATATAAATATATTTGGGAAGAATAATTGGGTTAAAACCAATAACCCTTCTAATATAGATCATCCTTATGACCCGCAATGTGGGGTAACAATTTTATATCACTTCATGAATTAGAAATCAACCTCATTTCATGGGACTAAAACTCAATTTATAGATGAGTAATGGATAAGTTTCTTAAGGAATATTTTTTATATTTGTGATATAATGAAATTTAGAATGTTTTCAATCTAATTTATCATCTATCAAGTGATGTGGACCAATGGTTTTCATTTATTCAAAACACTATAGATGAGTGAAAAATAAAATTTTTGGAATAAAATCATTTTAAGGATAATTTTTGGGAAACATTTTTCTCGCTAACAATGAGTGGATATGGATAGAAAATACTTGACTATGAGATAAAATTAAGATGAAATTATTGTTTAGTATAATGAAAACATTAAAATTTTATAAAGTAATGATTCAGACTACTTATGTAATATAAATTTTAAGATTTTACATTTCTTTAATGGAATTAATAATATAATTTGAAGGGTACTAGTTTCCAAAAACATTCTCATAATTAGAGGATATAATGTAATGTTATATCAATATTGATATATAATTTTTCAACTATTATGAATTATAAGGAAAGAACGATAAGTATTGGATGGTTTAGCACTTTGAAAATGGATATATGGGGAAAGTGTAGAATTTTCATCAAAAAATAATTGTGGGAATAAACATCGAGGAAAATGTTTTCTGTGAATGTTAATTTTCTATAATTTTAGTTATAAATCCAATTCGGCTCTTAATTTTATGGGAAAGAAGGAAACTAATAATTTTTAATGCTTCAACTAAAAATATATGTGGTGATATAAAAATTATTTTCCTAGACATAAAGGGAATTCTGCATAATAGAATTCCAAGAGAGAAAGGCCATGCTAATGTGGTCACAAAAACATTGGTTAATGATCCAAAATATATAGTGGAAGCTATATTAGTCTCATAAAAATATTTAGCTAATGGATTATTTGATTCTATATATTTACACTCTTTTATATAATCCATGTTTCACTATTAAATTATATATTTCTGTATCACCTTAATAATGTATTTATCATTCAAAACACCAAGTGGAAGACTCACAGTAATAAGGATGTCTTAGTCAGTCGCCATTATGATTCATAAATGTGCCAAAATTTTGGACTTAATTATTATAACTATTTTATATTTTGATATAATCATTTGTATAGAATGGATTTCAAAATATATTTACAAAATATATTACAAAGACGTAGAAATTTCAATTTTTGATGATTTGGAATTTATTATCTTTAAAGTGGATAATTAATCATCTAAGACCTATCTAGATCCATGCTCTATAGAACATTTCAATTAGAACATTAGAGAAGAATAGAATGAAAATTTTATTGATGGATAATGTAATCTTAAAATTTATGTTGTACCTATTTTATAAGAATAAATTGTTTTATTTCAAGATGAATTTCCAAGACATCCACCGGAACATGATGTTTAGTTTTAAATTTTCTTAATCCCTAATTCATAACTAATATCAATGAAACCCTATTGAGTGAACACAAAAGATTTTGTGTAATTGAATAATTAACTAGATGATTTTGGTAGTATGGTATTTAAATTCCTTATTATTTCACCTTAGAGAGTACCTATTATTTTCATTTATAATAAATATTTATCAGTGAGGCTATGAATTTATTAAGGGAAATTAATGAAATTATGATAAATGAAATTTGTAATATTCCTCACATTGATTCATTATTAGATAAGATTTATATATATTAATATTTATAAATGATTTACATTTGGTTATGGTATCATCAATTGTGTGTAAATAAGGAAGATATTAGAAATACAATGTTTTGAATGAGGTATGGACATAATGCGTTTATAGTAATTCCATTCAGATTAACAAATAAACCCTCTCTTTTTTATAGATCTAATGAGTGGAGTATTCATGTAACATATTGATCATCTCCTAATGGTATGTATTTATAATATCATGGTGTTTTATATATTATATAAGGACCATGCAAATCGATTTCAAATCATTATTGAGACTCTAAGAATAAAAGAGTTATATAGTAAATTTATGAAATGTCAATTATAGATTTAGGAATATTATTTTATTTGGATGTATTGTATCCAAATATTGAATCTCAGTTGATCCCACAAAGAAATTATATATCCAAGAATAACCTACACCAATGAACATAATTGAGTTATGTAGTTTCAGTGGTATAAAAGGTTAATATTAGAAATGTGTTCAATATTTTTCACAATTATAAAACCAATTAAAAATGTTTACTCAAAAAATGGTCATGTTCATTTGAATAATGTTTTGAAAAATAAGTGATGATATTGGTTAATAATAATATCATGACACTACCATCAAGAGATGATGGATTTTTTTTATATATTGATGTGTCGAATATGGGACTTGGTTGTGTATGTATGTAGAATTATAAATTTATTACCTATGCGTAAATTTAGTTAAAGATTCATGAAAAAAATTACCCAACCCATGATTTTTATTTATCATCCATAATCTTTTCATTGTTGATATGGATACATTATCTTTGTGAAAAAAAATTCATATATACATGAATCATAAGATCTTGATATACATATTGCTATAGAGAGATGTCTACATGAGGAAAATGTGATGGCTTAATCTGTATAAGGGTTATTATTTCACAGTAAAATTCCATCTATGGATGGAAAATATAGTAAAAGATTCATTCATCATGAAATATCATAGCGTTATGACCAAAATTAGGATTTATAGTGATCTAATATTCATGGATCTTGTAAATAAGGATACAATAATAATAAGGTAAGTGGATACATCACCCCTTTATCAAATGATTATAATAGATTTTTATTGTAAAAGGTTTAGAATTATGAACCTGATGATGATAATTTTCAAAATAACATTAAATCTATAAATGATGAAAAACATGAATATTTTTTTTGTGATGATGGTGTTCTAAAATTTTAATAAAATTATATTTTATCCATTTATACATAATATAAAGAGGTATTTATTTCATTATGTTAACATATAGAATTTTTCTATGCAACCTGAAAAAACAGGATATATAAAGATTTCGATGAACATTTTTGGTGGGATAATATGAATTATAACATTGATAATTATGTTCACTGATGTTTTGATTTCTAATAGGTGTATTCTGAGAAAAATAATTCTATAGTAGTTGTGAATAATATTTGTATTCCTATATAAAAATGAGAAAAAATTGCTATTGAATTTTTCAGTGATTTACAAATAAAACCTGGGAATAATGATGCAATATGTGGTAATTATCATCACCACAAAAAATCTATATATTTTCATTATATAAAAGAATATATAACTCTTGAGTGAATTTCATGGATCTAAATTAAATGAGTTTTATGACTTCATAGTGAACCACATTCATTTTTTTAATCATGATACACGTTTTAGATTGAAATTATATAAAATTCCTAAAAAGGATCTGGATACCATGATTCATTTGAGAAACACTTATCTACATCGTACTAATAGATAGTCCTAAATAACTATTCAACCACTATAATAAATTATGTGGTCTTTCTCAATTGGGATTCAGGATACATGGGATCAATATTTTCATTTGGTATATTTCACCTATAATAAAAGATTTCATTCAATTGTCCATATGGAATGGTATAAATAATTATATAGCATGATATTTCATACTCCAAGTTATTGGGATGAAGTTGGTGAAAGGTAAATTATAAGACCAGAACATGAGGAGGGGATAATGTCAAAGGTAATGATTATTCAAACTCATATCAGTGAAACACAATGAAGGAAGAATATTTATGCTGATAACTAGAAGAGATATTTTTAATTTCTTGTCAGAGATTACATTTTATTGAAACTAACTTAATATTAATGTTTTATTATATTTTTTAATAAAGTCAAAATGATCCCCATGTATATTAGAACTTTTAAAAGAAACAATGAACAATATCTGTGTCTTGTTTTTGTCATTTTCCCCAAGTATCTCTAAAGTAAATGATGCATTCCATATATAATTATTAAAGAATTGAATTGCATACCCAAAACATGTGATCACCTATAAAGAAATATACTAGAAAACTGATCAATATTACTATAAAGATATTATCTTCATTCTAGAGACAAGAGAGCATGTTCTTGGGAACCAGGTGACTTGTTTAGTAAATGTACATTAGAGAAATCATATGATAGAAGAGGTTGCATGGATTCCAAAATTAATTATGATGATGAACTAGCCAAATATGTTTATTATGTGACATTATAGAAATTTTGAGGATAAAATTTTTTGAAGGATGGAATAATTGAACAACCTTTAGATTTTATGTTATAATTGTTCATAAATTAATTTTTCCTCTTCAATTGCTAGTGATAACTGAAACGATGAGTCTAAATGAAGTGTAATACATTATAGCATTATAAATTATCCATTAAATTGGTGGATATAAATATTAATAACTAAATTGTGAAAATTATATTATTTACACATGTATGAAATAAATTTATTGGTTATTCATTTATTATAACTAAAAATAAATATCATTAGAATGTAATAGATATTTTTTTGAAAAAAAAATTTATGCATAAAAATGCTCTTATTAATAAATTAAATAAATTAATATCACTGGATGATCTTAATAAAATTTATATATTATATTTTCAATAAAATATTTAATCATTCACCAAATATTTTTTTATCAATGAAGGATATTAATAAAACTACTTTTAGTCTTATGACTATATTTTTCTATAAATCGTCTTCATCATGCATTGAACACTTATTTTAATACTATTTGTTTCCAATTTAAGATAATTTATTTTAAAAAATTAACTAAATTTCTAAATAAAAATTTTAAAAATATTTTAGAATTAATTTTTTTTAAATTTTATGAAACCATTAATGTTTTCAGGAATAGTAAAAATAAATATTTTTATTAAAAATTGTCATCTTATTTAAAGTCTATAGAAAAATCCATTTTGTTAAAAATGGTTTTTAAAGAAAGATTAGTTAATTTATATTTTTATTAATCCAATTTAAGTCACTGAAATCAGTATTATGTTGATATTTTATATAAAAATATGTTATACTTCTCGAAATATTTTCATTGAGATCCCATTTTTTCATCCCGACTGCAGTTATAAATTTAAATTAAATTACTCCACATATGTGAATTAATTTAGTGAAATGGATTCCATGTTTTTATTCATATTTATTAATATTCTGTAATATTTTTATCTTATTTTTAATTATAAAGAAGACTAAAAATATTAAAAATTAATTATCATGGTTTTGATTAAAATGTTTTTACCAAGGGTTAAACAAAATGAAAAAGGTTTTTTTCAATTAAACTTCTCTAAATCCTATTGGAAGGTAATATTTGGGAATTATACTATCTTAAAATTTAATATATAGACATTTTGATTCTATTTTTTTGGAATATGTATATAATTTTTTATTCATGTAGAAAATTATCAACGGGATCCCCTCACCCACTTATAAAAGGACACCTTTTATCCTATCTAATAATAACTTGAGAAGCCTTTTGGATCATTAATTACTTTCCCAAATATATCCTTTTCATCCCTCCCCGGGACATTGATACTATGGTTTCATCAGAAAATCATCTTAGTCAATCCATAGGTATAAATTTAAATTTGTTCTCTGAAGAAGAGATATAGTTCTTAACCATACATTTTAATTTTATTTCCAGTTATACCTTCTGAAAATCATGTAAAACTATTAGAAAATAATAAAACAAGTACATAACGTATAATTATAAGTTTTTATTTTATTTCCATACAATATATCTATCCCCTCTTCCATCAAATGTAAAATGAAACCATCAATCTTGTGTGTGATGTACAACTACCTCACGAACCGATGTAATTCATTTTACAACACGGCCTCTCACAGAGAGATATAATGGATTATTTAATGTATTATAAAAGATATTTAGGATATAATATTTCTTCTGTAATTTTAATATCTAATATATTTTCTTACCATCTAATCAGTTGGAATATGATAATGTGTCTTGTGTATACTTTGGTATTACCGCCTCCACAAATCAATGTAAAGCATTTTTCAAATTACTTTGACATGGATGGTAATAATGATATATTTTATAAATATATATGATATATATGAAAAAAAATACTATAAATTTTAATTATTAATTTCCTTTTTTATTTCACTCATCGAAAAAATAGAAACAACGTTCAAGAGTACGTACAACCTACTATCTTTGTAAATGATGTTATAATTTTTCTTATATATAACATTTATAAATCACTATATATACGAATATAATGAATATATATTATCTTTTAATCATTATAAATATTATGGATATTATATAACTATGATCCAAGTTCAATTATTGAAACTACAAAACCTAAACTTACATGAAAAATGACACATTTATTACATGGAACTATGATTTAAAAAAACATAATAGACCGGTGATAAATTTTTATTAATAAATCAGATAATGAATTATATATTCTAGTATTACTTTTCATTATATGTGTACCAAATATGAATTTATTATATTGTATGTTTGAATATGTATAAAATAATTCGGACATTAGGTAAGGGTTTATTTCATAATCTCATCATTATTTGGGATTTTTTATGTTTATGTATTCATTTAGAGAATTATTTGACCTATATATATTAAACCAAATATATTTTATCCACTTATGATAATTTATTTAAATTACTTGTTTTCCTTCATTTCCTACTCTTTATGTACCAAAGTAATTTAAACCTTGTTTTTATGGAAAACTAACTTTACATTTCTACTCGATCGATAATCTTATACTTTTATATCCACATTTTCCTTTAACAATTCTAAAAAATATTTTTACTTTTAAATAATGATTTATTAAATACATTTATACCCATGTTTTTACAAAATTGGTTAAATGGAATATTTTTTTCATTTTACAGGTGATTTACTTTTTTACGTTTTACAAAAAGTGTGAAAGGAATGATTTTACACCGCATGAATAACATTTTACATGATCAAAACCAAATATTTCATTAAATATTTGTTTAAAAGTTATGATGTTTCAATAAGAAGGGATTTTTTTAAATTTGAGAAAAAAATTATATTTTCAATAAATTTATTCAAATTGGTAATGGTATTCTCCTCAAGAAATAATCCAGCAATATTTTAATAGTACATTCATCTATGTGAACATTTATTGGTGGATATTTTGATTTTATAGGGATGTACTATTCTGATACCATTTTTTATAATAAATGGGATGATATATGATTATGTTTTTTTATTTGGGAAATTATTAACATTCCATATGATAGTTCTAAACTACGAGTGTTTAAGGTCATTATATTTTACAACATGAAAATGAGGAGTTTATGAAACATAGAAAGGGATGTGTGGGGACTAATATTTACCCTAAATTCATTATTAAGACTCATTAAACAAACTATATTTGGTATTTGGAATAGTACATTATCATTTATGTAATATATCTTTTCTCGAGGTCCTAATAGAATTTTTATGATTTCTTGTATTAGGAATTCCATCATTATGTGATTAGTTTTTTATTTCCATCTGACTATTTGATTATTTATGATATCCATGTATATGTTTCAAGCTCATGTGATTATTTATATTGATTTCTTATCATAAATTATTCTTAACATTTTATTATTCATGCTTGAGTTATTGATTAAATTGATTTTTTTAGATATTTACCACGTAATATTGATTATGAATTATTTATTCATGATAGATTCTATTATATGCATACCCTTACAGAGCATATAATCTCACCCCTTTCTTATATTTCCATTAACTATGATTACAGGAATTGTTTTATTATTGATATATGTTTAAATTATAAAATAATTAATAGTGTTCAAAAGAAAATTAAATATTTTATTTTCGGTTTTTAAATTTAACAAGAGATTCAATTTTGTATCTATTTTTCCAAGACTTCTAAACTATTCAATCTTCTATGATTTGTTCTCGTGTATCTAGTACCAATGTAATAATGTAAACTCTATATCTAGGAGAATAGGGTCAGGATAATTACAAAGGTAGTGTACATGCTATATATAGAAAAATATAGAATTTGTTTAGACTTATAATGACATTAACCACTAATGAAGATACAAAAATATATATAAGTTAATTTAGTTTTAATTATTTTGGAATGATTATATACTCTAGGAATATATTTTCCAATGATAAATTGATATTCTAGGAATAAGGAAATTCGAGATAGATGAAAATAAATTAAAATATTATTTTATTTTAAATAGATATTTTTTTACATATATATGTAATCAAAATAAATCCATATACTAATCATTTTATATATAATGGATTATATCGAAGGGGTAGAATATTTTTCTAATTACATTTCCATATTATATATCATAGAATATAGAAGCTCAAAAAATATTTTCAACCTTATATGAATTTAAAGATAACTTATATATTTAACCACAAATTTATTACCATCCATCCACTTTTATTAAACCTCACATCAATTTCTACAAAAGTTACTCAAAATGTCTGTATAATTAGAAATTATCTAGTCGTGAAATATTTCTCGAGATGAGATTCTTGATTGATGACGTACGTCCCATATGAGAAAATAATATATATAATAATTCCACAGAGGGGATAAAAATATTAACACACATTGAATATGATGAAGTCTGGAATAAAATAATCAAGGGAACATGTAAATTAAATATGGATGTAACATAGAAATGTCATACTTATTAGTAGTGGTTAAAAATTACCAGTCATTAATCAATGATTTCACACAGGTAAATAATATTATCTATGAAAATGTGAATTTTCTAGGTAAAAATATAATATTAATTAGACAAGTAATAAAATTTATGGGGGATCTCTACCACATTACTGAATAAGAAGAAATTTTCTTTCATTTAGTCTGTGATAAAAATTTAATGTTTCACAAAAAAATATAACCCAATGTGAAAATAATACTTTTAATATTTAGAGACGAGTAAATCCACACTTTGTATTCATACACTCACATAAGATCATAATAACAAAATTAATGACTTATAATACGAAATTTATTAGGCTAGATTATAGGCTAAACAAAAATAAGTTGACAATATTTATTGAATTTGTGTGTGTCGATGTTTTTAATTAAATCAGTCTAATTTATTTTAGTAGCATGAAGTCTCAACTAATTTTTTTGATTATTATATAAATATTTAATGGATAATAGTTATAACTAATAAAAATAAGGGGTTAAATTGAATTATATTATATCAATGGACATATGAGAAGATGGTAAAATAAGAAATTTTGACATTTTTAACAAAAAAATTATTGAGTTAATTAATGTAATATTGGATGATTATATTAAAAATCATGGAATTAAATACCATATTATTGTGGTGAAAATCTCTCAAATAGAAAAGTGAAAAAGAGATGTATGATAATAATAAAACATGTCTCTAGAAATGTTAATTCAAAGGGATGTACTAAGGAAATGTTTTATGGAAGTTATCATCATATCGGTCAATATAATTAATAAAAAAAATTGTCCCATAGAAGATAAGAAAAGATGTGAATTTTTTCAAAATATGATAATAGTATTGAAATAATTTTTAATATTATAGAGTAAATGTTTTACTCTAAAAAAAGAGAAAGTCACTAGAAAGTTAGTATTCTTGTGTATGAAGGTTTTTTCAATGATTAAATAATAAGTTAATAACCTATAAACGCAATAACAATGTGTGAAAAATTACATTAAATATGTGATTTGAGAATTGGGTAGAATGTGTATTCTTCCTAATGTAATTCATATTAAACAACCAAAACATTAATACATATGACAACATTTCACATGATTATTCATTACAAATCCCAAATAAGTTACCACCATAAAACAAAATGTTTTTTAATCATTGTAGATTACTAACCTAAATTTGTTATTTTAAAATAATATATATATTTCTATAACATATTCACTGTTCAATAATCCCTCTAATTCATATTATAATAAATAATCCACTAAATTTCCTATATAATGAAAAAATAAAGAAAATGGCTTGATCAAAGGGTCTCTATGGGTTAAAATATAAGATATGTCAATATAATCTATGAGGGTTATCATAAATGGGATTATAATGGATAAATATATAAAATAAAAACATATTTATAATATAATTATTTATTCATCATCAAATGGTTATTACCATGGATCATAAAATGAATCAAAATAAAAACGCATGGTATAAAAACTTAATCAGGAATCATAACACGAAAATGATGAGAGAATAAGACATAAATTTTCATTATTGCACCAATATAAGTATACAAATAATAACTTAGGTCAATTTTCACCATGACTACATTTATTTCATTTTGAACTAGGTAAGCCCCTTACATCAAATTTAATAATGTACAAGGATAACAACATGTTTCTTATAATATAGAAAACTCAAATGATATAAATCATTACACAGTTCATTATTGAGAAATATAATATCTATCCCATCAATCACATAATGATAATAAATTAATATTTATTACATATTAACATGTATACATTACTGAATACATTATATCATATTTTAGTAATGAGAATGAACTATTTTCATTGTAAATTTCACAAGAACCTAAAAAACAATAGTTAAAAATTAAAAAGGTGATTAAATTAGAATATATCTCCTATGAGACATGGGAAATCATAAATTTTTAATACATAAACAAATATTAGTATTGATGAAAAACCTGTCAGAGGATGATAAAACACTCTATAGAATATAAGATATTCATTTTTATGACATTATTTTAAAACCATTGGATTTTGAATAAATATTTCAAAATTATTAATGAATTAACAAAAGTATTAAATAAATCAGGTTATATTAAAAAATTAAATGGATGAATTGAAAATATGAAAATGGTGGGAGGAAGTGATCAAGTGAGAAATATAATGGAGATGATAATATTCTCAATACACCATTTTCAAAAATAATAAATAGTGGTAAAAGACCAAAGGCATTAATAAATATTTATATAATAGTATGTAATACATATATGACATAATATAAGGAATATGGGAATTCAAGAAAAATATTCATGGTAAATTGAAGATATAAAACTATCCTACATCACAAAAAATATTTCCAAAAAATCAAGGATCAATTAGAGGAGAAATGAAATTAGACATGTAAATAAAAAATACCAATTGAAAATGAAAGTAATTTGGAATTTATATTTTTATTACATAAAAACATCCATTTATAATATATATATAATCTAAATTAAAAATATTATTTAAGATAGAAACCCTTACTTTATTCTTACCTTCATTTAATGCAATATATCATCCTTTGTAACAATCATAAACATCATAACGCAATATTTCATAAATTTATTAATATTCAACAGTAATGAAATTAATAATTTATCCCATTTATTTCATATATATTAGTTAAGTGTTTTTTAATTTCTTCATTGAATGTTTTTTTCTTGATTGTAAAATAATTATTTCTGATAGGATGATTTAATCATAAAAATATGTTCTTAGGTTTATCATTCCCATGTTAGTAATGGTTACTGAATGAATTTATTACAAATATTTAAATAAAAAAAATATGGATGTTATCGGTGATATTTTCATTTAATAAATTCATATTAGTAATGTTCTAGGAAAAATTACTAAACATAACACGTTATATTATATTTCTCATTCACTATAGTGTCCCAGAAAATGATACATATTTGTAAAATGTATTAGTCCTTAATATCATATAATAGATGTTCCTTATAGTCATTCATATTTAGTATGATGAAAATTGTATAACATCATTCATGTTGTTTGTTGAACTGATTCGAACAAGAACATTTCATATAAATGAATGAGGAAGTGTAAAATTTGTTATTAATATAATTAAATTTTCATAAAATAATGATTTTGTTTATAACATATAATTTTAGTTTTTTATATATTTTTTATGAGTGAGATGTGGAGATAAATGAGATATATTAACAAAAACTCATTACAATGATGGAATCACTCTTTTATATAACAAATTACTTTACAATGAATAATTGAGTCATGCTTCTTGTGAATATAAGTTATCCAAAGTGAAATAGGAATTAATGGGTGGAGAATTGGCCTATGATTATAAAATGAACTGAAGTATGAATGTGGTTTATGCTGAGTAGTGGGAGGTTTTCTTTGTTGATACTTTTTTTATCATGTCTTCGTCTATCTTACCTCAATGGTGAGGGTAAGTTGTTTGAACAATGTGTGGGGGAAATATGTGAGAAAAAATATTCTTTAGATTCAAAAAAGTATGGTTTTAGGTTTTAATTTTATATTTATAATTGTATTTAAACCATATATATTATTTTCCAATTTTTAGTATTTATTTGTTTAATTCACTATTTCCAAGATAAATTTATTATCCATGAAAAAAATAAAATTAACCATCCATATTTATTTTCATTCCATGATTACAATTAAGAAAAAACTTTTTTCACATTCAATTTCAAAATTCTAATATATTTAACTTAAAATAGAGATACACAATGCACTGAAATAAAATATTTCATTATTAATAAAATGTATATAGAATTTAATGATTATACATTTATATATTATCCTGACTTAATTATTTAGTACATAGTACATATTAAGAATTATTGAAAATTATATGATTTATATTTCAATATTAATTTTTAAAAATTAATTATATACCCACTATATCATTTTCAATATACCTATTATCTATATGTATTGGTCATAAATTAATTTAAGATATCTAAAATGACCATATATCCAAAGATAATATTTAAAATTCTCTCATTACACATTAGTTTCCAATATTTATACATACAAGATTCTATAATATTCATTCATCTAATTAGACCTTTTCCCTCTCAAAACTGTAATCATAGTTCAAAAATATTTTATTCCATAATTTGTAAAAATATTTAATTGAATCCATGAAGATAATGATTTATTACTCATTGTTTTTAAATTACTAATAAATTATTAATTCAACTATTAATTTTCAACATTATGTTTCATGTACCATTATAAAAATGTATTAATGTTTATTAATTTTTATAATCCACCCAAATAAAATTTGTGATTCATTTTAATTTTTTTTATAAATAAACATGTTCTCAAAATTTTCATGAAAAAAATATATTATGTTGAAAAAATAATGATGATACTCTTAAAGAGGGGGTAAAACATGAGATAATATAAATATTATAAGTAGAGTAATATTTTCATTCTCAGGATTATATAGATAATAAAAAAAATATGGATGTTCATTTTGATAATGAAATATAATAATAACATTGAATACATGAAAAATGACATTACAAGATACAAATATTATCTAGGAAAAACATAAATTTAATGGTATTTTAATCAAAAGAAGAACAAATATCTTTGAGATAGAAATATTTTTACGATACTCCCCTAGATGTGAGTGTAGTTAAATCTATGATTAGGTGACTTAATCATTAATAAAATCATACATATTAAAATATTTAGAGGATAAAATCTTTGAGTGATATCAAAAATTGGTAGGTTTTCTTAATCGAACATAATATAGAAGACATATTCATTTATAATGTTATAAGAATGGGTTGAAATATATAATATCAAATTGATGGAAATATTGTTTATATTATTGTTTCCCATAAAAATTTTTCGTGATCCCTATGTAATTCATGGTTTTTTTAGTCTAAAGATGATTCAAGGTAATCCAAATAAATATTAAATCACAATTTTTTGATGTATTCCATAAAAGTAAGGGTAGTATCATCTAACCAATTGATATTAAATTACATGGTGGTCATAAAAATATGTTTCATTTTTAGAATACCCTATATAAAATTATAAATGAACCAAAATAAATATATCCAACATTATATCATTTTTTGAACAAACTCATTTTTATACAGAGTTTAAAAATATTTTGTAGAGAAAGATTGCAACAAATGGATAATGGTTTTCAAATAATGAGATACATAAATCCATTTAGTCTAATGTGAATCTCAATTTAAGAAGTGTTATAAATAAAATTTTTAATGTGTATGATTCCTAATATGGGTGAGTTAAGACACATTCTTTAGTTTATATGAGACCATGATAATTTTTTTAATATTTATTGAATAATAAAATTATTCAAAGGAATTAATGATTTTATTTATCATGGAGGATGGAAATAAAATAGTAACACTAGTTAAAATCCATAATAATTTTTTTATAAACTGAAGGAGGGAAGGTAGTCAATATTATTGTGTATATATTATTTAACAAAAACATGGTGTTAACATCAGTGAAAATATTAAATAGAATTTGGAAAATATGTTAAGATATCAAATATCTATGTAAAACCATGTAGATTAAGAGAATAATGGTAATACATATACAATGATCTGTAAGGGGAATATTAGAGTTTGGATTGATTAGCTGAGTATAAAAAGGATAAGTAGTTATTGGGATTCATAAATGTTAATCATGTGGGACCAGTGAATGAAATAAAATCAATTTTGAGTGGATTTTTTTATCTTCTATGTTTTTATATTATTATATAGCTATCTATGCTTACATGAATAGTGCTAATTTAATGAAAATATATTATCATATCAAGACCTCCATATACACTAGAGGAACCTAAGTAGCAGTGAAGGCGAAAAATGAATAATGGGTATATTATTCCCAAAGAAAATTACTAAATTTAAAAATCCCAAATCTAAAAATATTTTTTATGACCCATTTATAGATCAAATATATTATAAGCCTCTATAAACCAAACTAGATGTCAAAAATCAAATCATATAGCCTAATAAATTATATTAAAAAATGACCTACACATACAGACATGATAATCTAAAATTAAATAACATTGTATCATAACATAATTATGTATTATATCCCATTGGTTAATTTATATATAGTATAGTAAATTAAATAAAGGATGAACAGAACCACCAAAACAAAATAAATCATATTCTGCCAAATCATGGTCCTCTATGACCATACTCATCCTATATTCTAAATCAATCTCAAATTTAACAGTTCAATCACCAATTAAACCTCAAATAATTCTTTTATACATTGAAACACAATAAATTTATGCTAGTACGGGTTTTTAAAAATAAATGACAAGATAATTCCACTCAATATTAGGATATTTTTATACAATTTAACATCTTTAGTGAATCCCTGTCAACCAAACCATAGATAATAATTAGGAATATTTATTCATTACTATCGTACGTGAGTATTATCATGGAATTTATGATTCATTGAAACTTGAACATTTACTAGTATGACCGAGATATAGGTTAGGTCCCACAATCCTATCATTAATTTTATATACATCAATATCTCATATAGATATATTTTACATCTATAAACTACATTATTAACAATCATTGTCATTATGTGGCCTCATCTCACATCAATAATGACTCACTTAATGAATTCTCATCTAACCCAATAGGCATATATATATATATAGAAAAAACCAAAACCCAAAATAATAAGATAAATAATCAAATATTTAGTAAATATGCCAATATATAATCCAATAGGTCCGAACAATTTATAAAAACAATCAAACAAAATAAAATATAAAAAAAATTCAAATTCAATGATCAAAAAATACCTAAAAAAATTCTAAGACCCAAAATTAACAATTAATGATTATCCCATTTCTCAAAGAATTCTCAATATCCTATAATTATTCTACAATAATGGAATAAAATAAAAATCAAGAGTTTTTATATGAGATGCTCAGAAATTATTTTTGATCATGTATTTTCTTTAGTCGACTCACACATGTAATAAATTGATGGTTATAGAATATATCACTCTTAGAAGTGATATCACCTCAAACACTTCTCCTTCATATTTTTTTATTCCACTTTAATTATTTTATGTTTAGTGGTGCTTCAATATAGTTTAAGGTTTTTAATAAGGTTTATTATTTAGTTCTCTACAAGATTTTTTATTCCATTCAATCTCATACCTTTTCTATATATGGTCCATTTTATCTTATATTTTATTGTTTCCTCAGAGTTTTTATATAAAATAAATTTATTAATCCAACATAATTTCTAGTTTTGAGGAAAAAATATATCATTTATTTTATTATAGGTTTTCTATACATTATGCATACTTGTTTTATCTTTTCATGGTGGTGTCCATTATTCTCATTGAGGTTTTGTTCCATCGTCCTCAACCTAGTTGTCACACGATTATTTTAGTAGTTTATATTTCTACTAACAAATTTGATGTGTCAAACTTCAGGGTTGTGTTTATTAATACAATTTCATTTAATATTTCTAGGTTATACTCAAAAAAATTATTTCTATAGACTTTTTATGTATTTTATTCATTTTTCATAAATTTCTATGTCTCCCAAGTATTCGATGGAGGTTGTTGTTGTATCTCTCTTATGTCATGAACAATTATTTTTCTCTAATTCTAGTAAAACATTAATTTTTGGTTTTTAATGTACGTACATTTATGTTGACTTATCTAATGGAATATATCGATATCATGGGATGTTTTCAGCATTGGGATATGATATAAACTCTTCAATGTTTGATGGTAGTTCATACTTATTCTTATTAACAAAGGATAATATTTTCCTCTTAGATTATTTTTTAATCTTGTTTCAGTTTTTATTATGTTGTTCATTTTATAATGATTTTATATATCTACTTAGTGGGGCTTCCCAAAGGCATTGTACCACAATGGGTAGTGTTCATGACACTATATGGTGGGGCTTTATAACCATCATTAATGTTTTAGTTGATGAAGAGGGTTATTAATGATCATATTTGAGTATAATTAGATAATACTCCCATTTCATGTGAGGGTCAAGGAAATATATTATCTCAACCCCTCTATAGTTTGTAATCTTTTCGGTATGTGGTTCAGCTAGGGGGACTGACCAATATGGGGTGTCAATGATGTTTTAGATCCTTACATATGTAAAATTTTCCCATTTGAGTTTTTTATGTAATTTATAACTTTTTATTTAAAATAAAGGATATAATAGTTCTAAATTAACAAAAAAGTGGTTTTACCATAAATTTTTATGAAGGTGTGGGATGTATAAAAATGTTTTAAACTACCATAAGTGAATACCAGTCATTATCCCAAATGTTAATCCTAATCATATAATTTGAATCCCAATATGTGATCATATATCACTATAACTACAATATAATACCTTGGATTTAGTGTTAATATCCACATCCATATCATTGGGTAATTTGGGTAATGTAAATGATCGAATAATAGGTGGATTTGTAGAAAGAACGTGGATAAGTAATCACATGAGGATTAAAAATTTCCCCATGAATCTTAAACCCTCTCACTGAGAGCCTCATAAATCACTATTACATATATATGTAACAATATGGAAGGCTGTATATTGAATAATGATAAATACTAATAATGATATTATAAAAAACTCATTTCACCTCACAAGAAATTTAATTTATGTTTCTGGATCCTATCAAAAACTTTCTTTTTATCCGGCTAATCAAGGCCATGGATGTGTTCCAACATAGAGTAATAACTGTCTCATATGTTACATTCCCAATTACTCTATCACATGCATGAATATGCAAAATACATTGTGTATTTAACACATCATTCTACTATAACATGGTTTTCCCCTATCCGAAAATTATAAAAGATTTGAAATAATATGTTGAAACATGGTCTTACAAATGAAATGAAATAAAATTGTGTCAAATACTCAGGCATGGAATTTTCATTTATTTAAATTAATACTATATCAATTTCCCAAAAAAATTCACAACATCCATTGATCAAAATGATATAATAACTACCTCTTGAAATGAAACCTTAGTTGTAAATAAATTAAGGACACATACTAGACATGAATACATTGTTCAATAACCAAAATATTGATAAGAACATACACACATATTACACATTAAATTTAATATATAGCACAAAATTTTCAGTGAAAACATAATCCCACAATATAACTCATCTGTAATCATCAAATGAATAGTCACCATTAACCCATCAAAAACACTCTATATATGGTGTCTCCAAGGGTTCATAGACTCTGT
The DNA here is from genome assembly GCA_963277665.1 of Viscum album. Taxonomy (NCBI): domain Eukaryota; kingdom Viridiplantae; phylum Streptophyta; class Magnoliopsida; order Santalales; family Viscaceae; genus Viscum; species Viscum album. The sequence goes on along the minus strand of OY728119.1, from coordinate 1,944,418,694 downwards.
CACTGCCCAAAAAACATCTCAATGTCAAAATATTATATAGTAATTATAACACCCACTATAAATAATTTTATTTCCTATAAAACTAAACATTTCATCGATAATTAAATGAATTCATCGCAAAAAATTAGGAATCATTATGTTTTATAAAAATTCCATTATAAATCTGTCAATTATTAGGCAACTAATAATAACAGACTCTTGGAAAAAATTACATCACCAAAATGAGGTCAATTATACCTAACAATTTCCGTAATTTTGATATTAATACATTACATTATACCATGATTCAAAAACATATATTTTTACAATTCATAAATTGTGTATCATTCCTATATTTAAAACTCTAGAACCTTGGAAAAAAATATTAATAATCACCTTGAAAAAACCAATCACTTCATCTAAAATCACATTCAAAACCATTAATATAAATTAACCTTTCTAAGGGAATTTTTTTTAAAAAAATATATATTTTGAATACCATTTGGAATATGAAACCGTATATTTAAATTAAATGTTGATAAACTATAAAAATATTACCATTATGGAAAAAATAAAATATTTTATTGGCTCTAATTGAATTAGAGTTCCAAAAATGAACTTTTTATCCAAAAATTAATTTATTTTCCAAAAATAAAGTTGGTCACATCTATACAATTTCAAAGAGTGGTGAAATATCATACAAATATTTCTCAATAATCAATAATATCACACATTATTATAAATTAACTAATTTTAAAAAAATACAAACGATCTAATCAGTATACTTAAATAGTAAAAGACACCAACATTACCTATAAATCCATGTATTTATCAATAATTATATTAGATTTACTAAATTCAATCGATCATATATCTCTTTAAAATGTATATAATTAAAAATTACTATAACAGTGAAATAAAAATATCTATTTGTATAAACCCATGAAATTAAAACTTGTAGTTGTGGGACTCTTTTACTTCAATAAAATTTATTCATTAAACAAATTATAACCTTATTCATCATAAATGAAAAATTCATTTTTATCTGATACAATCAATAAAAATTGTAACCGTAATTCCTCAAAAAAAAATTCAATCATAGGTAAACCAAATTCTTCAAAAAATGTGATAAATGGTTTGAAATATTCATTAATTGACCCTATATAACCATTTTACAAAAAACCCATTACTAATTTGTTATTTAATTATGACCTTGTGAAATCATAATTAATATTCTATAAATTCATTAATGGAAAATGTAAATATAAACTATGGGATAATTTTTAAAATAACCTGAGACTCACCCATCATCATCTACTGTTAATAACACATTCAAGCCATCCATTAATCATATAAAAACAGTAGTGATCAACGTGGTTGAGAAAATTATGTGTGTTTAACCAAAGAAGACTTCCATATCTACATTGGAAGCCAAAAATCTATGTGAGTCTCAACATTATATTATTGTTCTTTACCCACATTTAAAATATATATGTCAATTAATGGGTAATTTTAGTTCTCTAATAGTTACTTTGTTAGTGACAAGGTACTTGGTTATTGACCACTATCCTCATGGTTTCCACAAAAGTGATATAATATCATTGGATGCCCTATTGTATAATTATCAACACCATATAAGGAACATTGTGGCTTTGATATCCACCGCAAAAAATATAAATTTTTATGAAATAAAAATATCAACTTCTTTAGAAATTTCTATCAAATCCTCCCTATCCAAAATTTTTGTTTTAACACCTTTGAGATTAAACAATAACACCCAATACGATTTGATTCAAAAAAATTTATATCTCTATATGATCCAGTTTTGATAGACACTTTATCATATTGTAATTTAATAAAAAAACTTATCATAGGATATTAATTTAATTTCATCTCTAAAAAGATGAAATATTTTATAACATTGAGTACTACAAAATTCCAATATAAACCTTCAACTAATGATTTTATAATACTTATCTAGGTTAAATAATATTATGAAAACCGTGGTGAAGTTTTATTTTTTCCAAATGTAATTAATTTTCATAACTCTAGTAAATTTATTTTTTGTATATATTCACTAAAATATATGTGAAAAATCACAATGAAAAAATACCACTTTATAAAATAGAATACAAAGAATTTTATTATGAATTTATAAAAAAATTTAATAGAATATCATGTTATATATACTATTGTGATAATATTAGTAACTGTGTATTTGAATAGTAAAATATAGAATCATGGAGTTCAGTAATTTCCATCCACATTAATGACTTTAAAATAACAACTTATATACTATTTTTTTTCTTATATAATTTGTTGGAATTTGGTAGATATTTTTATTATTCCATAATTGGTTTTATAGAATTACTTTAACTTACCAAGATTTATTAATTAATGTCTATCATAAGAGTATAATTATATCATATTCATGGTATCACTATGATATCTAATTCCAAGAATAAATAAGGATATTATCTTTTTGTGTTCATTAATAAATGGAGAGAAAGTGGTCAAGTTTTTAATATTAATAATGTGATGAAAATTTTGACTTGATATGTGACAAAAAACACAAAAAAATTACCTTATTAATAAAATAGATAAATCTATGTGAGTTTTCTAAGGGCTGGATATAGTATCTCAAATATTTCACCAAGTGAGGAAAAAATAAAATAAAATAACATTACAAATGATAGTAAATAAGTTTCCTGGGTATTAGAATAAAGATTTCATTTGATTGTTTATAGTAAAAGGGTGTAAAATGGATATTAATTATGATTCTAATTATTATATTATGGATGAAACATATTTATTTGGATACTTTTTTCTCAAAAAATTAATTTCATATATCTGATAAGGGAAATTAAAATTTTATTTATTGAACTTACTGTGTATAGAATTACATATACTATTATGAATTTTTTAAATGTTTTTAGTAATTTATTTTTATTAAAAATATATAGTAGTTCACCAAAAATACAAAAACGGTCATTGTTAGAAAAAATATACATAATTGTATTTAGGTTATTTTAGATGAAAATATATTAAAGGAACACTCAAATAACTATGAATGATATTATTAAATAATTATAATGGTTTTTATTATGTTTCGAAAAAGTTATATGTTTTCTTGTTGGTGAATTTGAAAATTTTTTGTGTTTATGCATACTACTCTCTGGTTGTCCCAATGGTTTTTGAAATATTAATGTAATAGTGAAAATAACTTAATAATGGTAAGATATAGGATTATTCATATTTTTAGCATCTACAATATGTGGAAAATAAATTATGGTTCTCCTTGTTCTGTGAATCGGAAACTTATATATATATTCCCAAAACATGAATAGAAATGATCGACTCTTCAGGTTGAATTGTTATTCTAATGATGGAATAAAATGGTTAGTCAATGTGGTTTACACTGTGGTGTATCGCTATTAGAATGGGATCCAAAAGGTAGATATTGTCAAACATGTCTTTAAAAAATATTCCACATAATAATGCTTATCAGGGTAATGTTTTAATTTTATATAAATTCATATAAAAACTATTTTTTCATGATATTAAATGTGAATATTAATTATTTAATTGGGTATTTTAAATATGATATTGTGAAAAAAGACCATATTTAGTTGAATTTTGTGTCTTGAGTTTTACTTAATATCTAATTAGAAATAATAAAAATGGTTAAAATTAATCAAAATAATGATAGGGTTTTAATGGAGTAAGTTGAAAATTATTGAAAAAGCAAACTACAACATGGTGCATAGAGGAATTTTTTGGTTTGTAATTTTTCTGTTAAAAAATGAAGGTTACTTTTTTTTAAAAAAATTAATTCTAATTCAAATGATTCTTACTAAATAGTAAACTATGAGTGAATATAAATAATTATGGAATAATATAGGACAAATAATTTAATATTTAACATGTCTAATGTCTAAATTATGTAATCAAGTGTATAGTTTTTATAAAAAAATAGAGGATATAGTATTATTAATCAGTTAAATATTTTATAAAAAATGGAATAATAAAATAATATTCATTGATATGATGATGAAGGAGTCCAAAAATTAAAAAAATTAAAAGGAATTACTTTTGTTGGTTTTTTTCTAGGTGAGAACAGACTTTAAAGTTCTTATCAAAATGAACTATAAAATGTGAATGGAGAATTGATCTTCCACAAATAGAGGTTGAAAACATTTTGGGATAATAAATACATAGTAATAATTATATTGAGAAATTTACGTAATTAATTTAGTAAATTGATAAATTATTATTCAATAATACTAGGGAATATGTGACGTCCTAGACCCAGGAGCCACTCAAAGCATCTCTGAGACCGGTGGGCCACATAGCCTCAAGCATGCATCCTTCTATGTTAAAGGATACTAACTCAAAATGAGGTATTAAGGTGTGCCTATAGGGAGTGTATTCCCTCATTAATAGAGTGGAGAAAAATAGATAATTATATTTACTGATAAATAGTGAAATCATGATATCAAAGAATATTAATCATAAGTATGGATAAACATCCAAGCAGTAAATAAACATCAACAACTATAAATTGGATCAAATATAAAATGATATTGAGGTAATGTATTGTATGTAAAAACATGAAAACATGTATACATGGTAGTAGGAAATACATGATATAAAAATTAATAAAAAATAAGCTGAAAACTATTAAAGGATCCTGAGTGCTTTCTTGGTCATCTACTACCATGATCCCTCTTAATATAGAAATAAATATTTAGTTTTCAAAGTTTCATTCTTGGATTTACAAATACTTTCATATATTTAATAACCTCAAGTAACATCGAAATCCCTGATAGGGTATGAGAAAATATTAGTAAAAAACCACTCTCAGTTTTTATACAATCTATTCTATGAATATAAAAAAGAAATAGTGTGTAGGTTCATATAAATTTATATCAATTCTATAATGATAACTGATACATTCTTCATCCTCAAGAGGAAATGTATTTGAAGATGTGATTATTAGATTACTTCATTGAAGTTTAGTTTATATAATATGTCATGTGATATGTAACAGTTATGACAATATTCAATAGTAACAATAATAATGTTGGATCCATTATATAATAAGGAATCTTATAATGATGATATTAATGAAGAGGATCCAATGTAGTAACTAATTAATCCTTGACCTAATGGGTCAATCTAACTCAGTAATAACCTAAAGCCGAGCTATAAGGGGTCTGAGTGTAACATAAGGGTAATTAACCGAGTAATTCCTCCGTAAATTATTTTAACCATGTCCATGGTTCTCATCCCTGGTAAAATATTCTAAGCATGATTGGGACCAATGGGGTGAATCCATGGTGCCCTGTTTATGAAGACATAAATCTAGATCCAAGGAGTGTATATGAGGAATCCCAATATCTAAAAGGTAATGATGTGATCTTATGGCATCGTGTCGATCATCAGTTAGTAAAGAAGGACAACATTTCAATGTGGGAATATCACTTGTAAATTGGAACATTAAATCGGACATCATTATCTGAGTGCTCAAGGAATTACCATGGGAATCTGATAATGGATCAAGTCTGAGAACTTCTATATGGATAAAAATGATCACATGCAATAAACACCTTAAAAATAATACATTATTTAATTTAGGCCATGTCATACTCATTCCATTTTATAAATCAAATAGTTCAATCCAATAACTTTCATTATAAGTGATAAGGCTCATTAGGACAGAAAACTTTTTATTAATTTTATTTCATATTCAATTATTCATTTCATTCATATACCTTTCATAAACATGAAAAGGTGGGATAAGTACATGAAACCCATTAATATTCAATTATATATAACTAGACTAATATATATATATATATATATATATAATTACCTTCAATTTTAAATTTTTGAAGGATCATTTATTAATTGGAACACTTATCTTAGAAGGGTCAAGTAGAAACTATAATCGTTGGCCAATTAAAAATTCATCCATTAAATTAAACACAGACCTTTATCGTGGTCAAGTCAAAGAACACCTGAATGGTTATGAAGATGCTAAATACAAACCACTAAAGGTATAAAAAGGTTGAATCCTACCTTGGGTGTATGGATTTGATGTCATAAACGTTAATGACGTAGTGTTCACTTATAGAAGGTTCTACAATATATGAGCTTTATGATTATAAGAGTGAAATATTAATTTTAGAGGAAATTCCTGATCAAATTCGGTTGTTCCCAATGACAATAGTTTATAAAAAGGAGATAATTGAGGTATGAGTCCTAGTCCCCATACCTTAGGCCAATAGCACTCTCTTCATTAGATACAGCCCTTTGTTTTCCCTAGAACAGAAGAAAACAAAATAACAAATCAAATTCCTAAAAATACGGCATATGAGACTCCATCAAAATAGCATCAGAGGGGTAAATAAAAATGAAGAACTGAGTGAAATTATTTAATAACATACTGATGGCTATCCAACATGATTATTGGGTCCCAAATCAATGTCTAGATGGATGAAATATGTAAAAACCAAGGTGGAGGAGGAGTTGGAGCTATCCTGGGTGAAAAGGGTTGACCCGTATTACTGGAATGGAGAAATTTAAGCGGGGTAAATATAATAGGATTTAAGGTAAAATGGTATTTTACCTAAAAATTACAATGTATCATGGGATTTCCACACGGTTGGCCAACTTTTATGCCATCTCTACAGCTCCCACTACTAAAGGGGGGACCCTACATAGTTTCAAGTATATAGTTTGACTAGTTGTGTGAAATCTGTGATGCACGGTCTCATAAAAACTTCTTGGTATCCCTATATTGGTATGCACCATTGGACTCATGGTTTCCTAAAACTAGGAGGCCTTATAAGGTTTTATTTCTAGCACTAAAAATTTTATGGAAACTATGTGGGCAGTCACAAATAATTTCTAATAACTGTACGACCTAGTCCTTTTCCCCACTGTCCAGGTTTTTGATCTCTGAACAAGCCCTGGACCCCCCCTAAAACAACTGTGAACTCATTAGACATCCATAATAGGATTGAAATAAATAATTATACTGATATTAAATGGATATATACCTAATAGAAAAACAATTTTCCTACATTATTTCCCCATAAAAGTAATTCAACCCCGAGTTCACCTTCCAAGGTCTCCAGAACTTCTTCTAATGAAAAATAAGTCGACTAAGAATGTATGTCAGGATCTTACTCCCACATCATATCATATACCTAGTCATACTACCATTGCACCCATACAAGAGGGATATATTGGCCTATGATGTCCTTTTTACACCATTCAATGATGTATATTGAATACTCATCAAAATAAGCATCAACATCTAAATCAACCACCCTAGGATCAAAAGTATGAGACATGTGAGCTAGTTGACGGCGGAGATGTGAAACGTGGAAGAAATCATGAATGATATGGTACCTATGAGGTAATTATAAATAATATTCTATCATCACGACATTATCTAGGATCTAAAATAGTTGGACATAATGAGGATACAACTTCTCTTACCTCTATATCCATTCCACAAGAAAACGAAATCCCCGGCCTCAAAATCTTGTGGATATCAATGGAGAATGACCTAAAATTTATATCTATAATGAGTAGTATACATGTACTTCTTGATAATTGGAACATAATCAAAATTATCCTGCTTGAGATGAGGACCCAGTAGTGTTTCCTCTTTGGCCTCAAACTAGCATATAGGTAAACGACACGACATACTATAAGGGGCCCCAAAAGGAGCAATCTAAGTAGTTACCCGAAAGATATTATTATATGAGAACAAAAAGAGAGGGATAAAATTCCATCAATAACAGCTAAAATTATGGTTTCACGCTCATATCATGTCCTCTAATACATATATCTTCCATTCCGACTGGCCATCGTTCTGAGGGTGAAATTTTCTTCTCAAGAGAACCTGTGTACCCATTGCACTCTGTAACCCTTATCAGAACCTAGATGTGAAATGATAATCCCAATATAAAATCATAGATCAATGGACAATCTGTTTCCTTAAAATATTATAGACATATAATCTTCCTAGATCATCAACTGAGAAGGTACCCCAGAAATTATAGAAGTGGGATTCTTTCGTCAATTGATCCAAAACTAACCAACCTATGTCATAACCTCAAGGATACTTTAATAAATTGAATAAAAAATCCATCACAACATCATCCCATTTTGATTTGGAACTAGTAATGGCTCTAATAAGAAAAAAAATATTTTTTTTACTCACACTCCACATACTGATTGGTGGAATACATAGTAATAAAGCCTGATAGCTGATCTTTCATCTCAGGCTACCAATACTGACATCACTTATATAATTTCATCTTGAAGATGTCTAGATAAACTAACCATTGAGATATGTTGGAATATTGAATTTTTCCTCTCACACAAATGAAGGATCATATATATTCCATTTTATATAGAGGATGTCATCTATATCCATAGACCAATTTGCAAGCCTGTCCTCACTAGATAAACCCTCCCAGTGAACCAACCCATTAGGATCTAAAAACATCTTACACATTACAATATCAGGCATGGAAGATGTAACATTCGATTCTATAATAGAATAATATTTATGACACTCATGAACCTCTATATGAAAAACATAAAATGGGTCCATCAATTTCAATTCATCATTGGATTCATATACAATATGTGCCTTTATTTTCAAACTCAGCATATATACTACTGTATTTCCATTTCAAAGAATATATAAAAGCTAAATATTGAAGGGATGAAGGTGTTTGGATCATATTCACTTATTGATATTCAAGTCATGCTATATAATGATATATTTGAGTCTCTTTTCAATCTTGTAAACCATAAAGAACTTACCCATTAAATATATTCTTTAGTTGTGTAAGGCATAGACAACATGTAATGACCCAATCGTTTTGAATGGTATTTTTATTTACTCTTGAATGATTTAATAGAGATGTTAATGGTTAATGTAGAAGGAAGAGTCAATGGCTTCCTATAGTAGACTCGAACCTTATAAATCCCACTTATCAGAGCTTGGGAAGGCGGTGGCATATATGGGTTTCTCTTTGGACCATGCCCAAGCCAAAATCCAGTGTGTCAAGCTTGAACGGAACCACCTATGGGAGAAGTTCAAGTTAGTGGAGATTACTACCAGGGCAATGTTATCTAAGCCTCCATCATATTCTCTCACCATATCACACCTTACACTTAGGTCCTATGCTGGTGTTATAAGGGGCTATGTAACGAGACCATAACAGCCTTGTGGAATCCTTTGATTTAAATAAAAAATTGTGATTTCTTCTTATGATGAAGTTTGTGAATTTTCAAATTTTCGGATAAATATAGTATGCATATTTTTTATGAATTCTAGAAAAAGTATATTTGACAATATTTATTTAAACCTTAAATAATTAATTATGGGTAATGATTCTCAAAAAATGGTCTTCTACAATTGTGTTCAGTATGAAATTTAGATTCTAATAAGATCAACATAATTTTTGATGAATAGTAAATTATGAATAGTGATTTTATGCTTAGGATTAGTAATGTGACCAAATGGATTAGTAATCTCACTTAAAGAAAGTATTAATATAATCTAGGCACCTTGATTAAGTAACGTGACTCCATAAAATAGGTAAATAACTGTTTCAGAAATTATTATTCAAGTATTAGTTATTTCATGTTAATAAGTGTTTTTTAATTAAAAAATAAATTAAAAATATTTAGAAAATTATTTTTATAAAATGGTGTTCATTTTTGAACTCAGTGCATGGATATTATGTTAAGGTAATTTTTGGGGATTTTTCTGAAAAATTGAATTTTCAGTGAATAGTGTTTTTTTTAAAATGAAATTAAACATATTTAGAAAATTATTTTAATAAAATGGAGTTCATTTCTGAAATTAGACCATTGATATTTGGTTAAGGTGAAATTTTGGGAATTTTCTGAGAAAGTTGAATTTTCGATGAATAGTGAAAATACAGTTTTTAAGTTACAGGTGTTTAATGACATCATTAAATGATGTATTAAGTATGTAATCAATATGTTCTACTTATTAATACTACGATAAGGTATGAGGTGCCCCAAGTGGCCAATACCATGGGAAAATACCATGGGCAAGCCCATGGTTTTGCCAATACCACCAATGAGGTGTCCCTTGGCCATTAATTACATGTCCCCTCACCTTCCCTATAAATACTCACCATTTCCTCCTATAGTTTTCACTCCAAAATATCCCCCAACGAAGATACGGTCTCATTACCTCCCAAAGGGTCCTCCCAAGGTGCCCTTAAGCCCTCAAGGTCTCAACCTTTGAGATTTAAGAGTTACTTTTTAAGGTAAGGTATCCGACCTCTTTCTTTCTTTTCAAGTAATCTCTTTTATGTCATATATTTTATACTCCATGTTATTATGTTTTAGGATGTTATTTCATATTCTTATTAATTCCCTTTTCATGTTCATATGATGTGATATCCCCTCTTACTCTCATCATTTCATTTTATGAATGTTTAAGTGGCTCCGTTAGGCTGCCGAATGTTTTGTAAGATAAATCTTATTTTTTTCTTCCTTTCATGTTCTGCGTTTCATATGGTATATCATTAAAATTTCATTAACATGTTATTAAATACTTTATATTATATTCCTCTACTGTTCTAGGTATCATTTATTAGTGGGTGACCCATGTCCCCTCCCTTTTCAATGTTTTCTAAAACCATGTATCATAGTCATTATGCTGCAGAATTTTCATCTGAAAATGTCCTTCTCTTTTTCTCAAATTATAGTATTTTATTTAGTGAATACTCAAATATATTTCTTTTACAGGGGTATTCACATATATATCATAATTATCTATTTTAATTCTGGGATTTACATACATGAGAATCACTTTCCTTTTTCTGTGGGTTTAAAGTAACATAAAGATCACTTCTTTAAAGCAGTTTTTTAAAATGTGATGACTATGAAATGAAACCCATTTCTTTTATGATATATGGGGTGTTTATGAAATGTTTGATGATGATATATGCGGCTCACATGATAATAGAGAATAATTTAAGGGTTTTCCCTGATAGCTCTCCAATGCATTGGGTAAAGATTTAATCTCTAGAGATGACCATTTTTAACGACACCTGGGTGAATAAGATTGGTAATTTTTAATGACACCTTGGGGATAGACCATGGTGAAACAGAAATGATTGCCTAAGTTAAATTTTGTATCCACATCTTCATGTTATGAAATGCGTTATTTTTATTATGATATGCCTCATGATTTATTTCTCATACCTTAATGTTATTTTTCATGACTTTATTGATCTATCTCAAGTTCACATGTTAATTGTTTCCCTTTGTTTCCCTTACTGGGCCTTCTTCTCATCCTTTCATTTGATGTATGACCCCAGGTTATGAGATGTAGTAATGAACCCATGATGAAAAAAAGGAGAATCCTTTCAATTTTTTAAGAAGAATGTTTTTTTCAAGTTTTACGTTCTTGGTTTCCAAGACACTAAACCTTAAAGATCCTCAGTTTTGTATAATGTAATGAAAGTTTATGTGATAAAAAGGCGGGTTGCTATAGTTGGTATGAAAGGTCGGTTTAGTTTTTTGTGGAAATTAGTCTATGGAATCTTTAGGAAGCACCTTATAGAAAATTTTAAATACATGAAATCTTCCTGTTATTTTGGTGACTATTGGGTTAGTGGTTTATCAAACAAATACATCCCTATCTGGATACGAGCAGGTAGAGGCGGTTCTGGCCTAGATGTACATAGGGGTAAAACGTGAAAACACCTCTTTGAGCTAGACTCGAATGGGAACTGGTGCACGATAATGGGCCTTGATACACTCTTGCTTACGACACTCCCGGGGGATATGTTTGGTTAATTGCAATCTTTTTATGAATAATTATGAAGGAATTATAGAAAAATATAATTGTTTAAGAATTATGTTTTAAGACATAGAATTCTCTATTGTTAATGGATTAATAAATGAAACAAGTTTCTCACTAATATTTTGTTCTTTTAGAAAATGACGGCCAATAGGATGATCCATGAAAATTGTGACCACAATGGACCATGCGCTGACGACCCTCTGATGGAAGCCTAAATGGAAACATTCATGCGAATGATGAACCAACTTACTCAAGTTATGAGTAATAACTTGAATAAAGCTGAGAGGCTGATCTCACCATAAAGGGAACAACTTCTTTTCGAGTCCTTCATGCGTCAACAACCACCAAATTTTAGTGCATCTACTGACCCATTGGTTGCGGAACAATGGATAAGCTCCATTGAAAAGATCTTTTCTATACTTCATTGTTCAGAATAAGAAAAAGTCACCCTTGTTGTTTACCACCTAGATGGGGAAGCTGATCAGTGGCGGTCACTAATCAAAAACACGAATCCAAGAGGAGAAATGGAATCCTTGGAATGGGAAGAATTCAAGGTAATATTCTTCAATAAGTATTTCCCTCATTCGATGAGAATGAGAATGGAGAACGAATTTCTCGAGCTGAAGTAGAAGGAGAATGAATCTATTGGAATATACGAGATGAACTTCACAAGGCTTTCCCATTATACCTCAAGCTTTTTCATGGTCCCTAATGGGAAAGGTTGATAGATTAATTGGTGGACTACGACCTCATCTACAAAAGAATATATCCAAAAAGGACTATGATAGCTATGAAGAAATAGTTCGAAGTGATATGAAAGTCGAACTAGAATTTGGCGAGGCGTAGTGGTCTCAAAAATCTAATGAGAAGAAGACAACTCTAGATCCAAGCCTGGGAGGAAGCTTTGATCAGGGAAGAGGTGGAAATCAAATGCAACTTACCACATGCAATAAATGTGGGAAGAAGCCTCCGGGGAACCGCTTGATCGGAAGTGGCAAGTGCTACAAGTGTGGAAAAGGTGGACATATTGCTCGGAATTATCGTTGTGAGGTGAAGCCTCAACTTCCTAACACTGACGACAGAGGAAAGATGGTTCTAGCCCTACATGAGGTCCAATGCTTCAAGTGTGGACAGCTTGGACACTTTTCTAATCACTGTCCAAATCCAAGGGCAGTGGAGGGGAATCACCATCAACCTCAGCAAAGGCCAGGGGAGCCAAGTCGTGCTTTTCCTATCATAAAAACTGAATTTGAAGCTCAGAATGAAGTGGTAGCAGGTACTCTTGTTTTCCTCTCAAAACTATAAAGTACTTTGTATGATTCTAGTTCTACTCATTCATTTATTTCCTCCGAGTTTCCAAAAAATATATAATCAATCCCCGAACTTCTAGAGGTAGAGTTGTCATTCAAGACTCCAAGTGGGATTATCCATGCAACAACAGTGTTTAGAGACTCTAGTGTTTACTTTAGTGAGCACAATCTTATCGCAAATCTAGTAGTCATTACCATGTTGAATTCGACGTTATACTATGGATGGACTAGATCTCAATGTATAATGATATGATCAAATGCAGATGTAGGGAAATCTCAGCAGTCTTGAATGAACGACCTACAATTATCTTATGAGGAGAGATATCCCGGCCAGATCATTGTATAGAGGCACCACCTATAGCATTCTTTATGGAGTTAATTGGCGAGGATGAAGAAGGAAAAAGGAGTATACAAATAGAATATGTTCTGATTGTTCAGGAATACATGCACATATTTCCTGAGGAGATACATGGACCTCCCCTAGAAAGAGAGTTAGAGTTCTCTATTGAACTCGTACATGGATCTCAACCGATATCAAAGACCCCATATAGAATGGAAAATGTTGAGCTATAGGAGTTAAAGAAACAACTCCAAGACTTGTTGGAGAAAGGGTTTATCTGACCGAGTGTGTATCATTGGGGAGAACCAGTTCTCTTTGTGAAGAATAAGGATGGATCAATGTGGCTATGCATTGATTATAGAGAACTGAACGAGATCGCAGTTAAGAACAAATACCCTATTCTAAGAATCGATGATTTATTTGACTAACTTTGTGGGGCTCAATTATTCTCCAAGATTGATCTTCGATTTGGTTATCATCAACTAAGGGTGAATAAGGGAGATATTCGAAATACCGCCTTCTGACCAAGATATGGGCATTATGGGTTTACTGTTATGCCCTTAGTCTTGACTAATTCTCCAGTTATTTTCATGGATTTGATGAATATAGTCTTTAAGGACTACCTTGATAACTTATTGGTAGTTTTTATTTATGATATTTTGATATATTCAAAATTTCATGAGGATCATGATGATCATCTGAGAATCATTTTGAAAACTCTGAGGAAGGAGAGGCTCGTTGGAAAGTTCAGCAAGTCCGAGTTTTGGTTACAAAAAGTGTCTTTCTTGGGGCACATTGTAACCAATGAAGGAATCTCAGTTGACCCTGAAAATACTATGGTTGTGGAGGAGTGGCCTCAACCCACAATAATAACTGATATTCATAGTTTCTTTGGTTTAGCAAGAAATTATAGGAGGTTTGTGAAAAACATTTCTCGGCTTTCTAATCCACTAACTGAGTTGACTCGAAAAGGGGTTAAATTCATATGGACAATGGAATGTGAGGAAAGTTTCCAGGAGCTAAAGAAGAGATTCGTTATTGCACCTGTGTTAACACTACCCTCTATCAGAGAAGGATTCGTTATTTTTATCAATGCATCTCTAAAAGGGCTTGGGTGCGTCCTCGTGCAAAATGACAAGGTCATTGCTTATGCATCTAGACAGTTGAAGATTCATGAGCAGAATTACCCTACGCATGATCTAGAGCTAGAGGATATTGTTTTTCCTCTAAATATATGGAGACACTATCTTTATGGGGAGAAATGTGATATATACACCGACCACTAAATTTTAAAGTATATTTTCACGCAGAAAGAATTGAACATGAGACAAAGGAGATGGCTGGAGCTTATTAAAGACTGTGATTGTTCAATTCATTATCACCCTAGAAGAGAAAACAAAGTCGCAGATGCATTATGCAGGAAAGACCCTGTGGTTCTGGCAATAATGAGGATCCTAGGAGATCCCTTGATTAAGGATCTAGTGAAGCTGGACATGGGAATTTTAAGGAAAGGGACATCATTAACCCTATCCCAAATGATTTCTCAACCTTCATTACTATATAGGATCAAGACGGCTCAAAAAAGAAGATCTTTTGTCGCAGGAGAATTTTGAGGCTGTAAAGGATGGGAAGCTTCCAGATTTCAATATTGATCAAGAAGGTGTACTGAAATTTCATTCAAGACTATGTGTTCCATCTATTCCAAAGATAAAGAAAGAACTGATGGATGGAGCACATATCTCTACCATCTCTATACATCCGAGAAGCACTAAAATGTATAGAGACCTTCGTGATCATTATTGGTGGGATAACATGTAGTGGAAGAATGCTAATTACACTACAAGGTGCTTGGTGTGTCGACAAGTAAAGGCAGAATGACAACTTCCTAAGGGGGTATTACAACTGCTGCCCATACCAGCATGGAAGTGGGACAATATCACTATGGACTTTGTTACTGGTCTCCTGAAAACATCCAAAGGAAACAATGCAATATGGGTTATTGTGGGCCATCTCACCAAGACTTCCCATTTCATCTCCATTCGAGAAGATTTATCTTTGGATCAACTTGCCATGATATACATGGAGGATGTGGTAAGGCTGCATGGGGTACCACTATCCATCGTATCTGATCGTCATCAAAGATTCACATCAAAATTTAGGAGAATTATTCAACATGCACTTAATACTAAATTGAATTTTAGTACGGCCTATCATACTCAAACTAATGTCCAATCTGAAAGGACTATTCAGACACTTGAGGACATGCTGAGATTCTGCTCAATGGAATTTAAAGGTGGATGGGATAAACTCCTCCCATTGGTTGAGTTCTCATACAACAACATCTTCCATTCGAGTATTAAAATGGAACTCTATGAAGCTTTGTATGGAAAGTGATGTAGAACTCCTACTTGCTCGGATGAAGCTGGTGAGAGAAAGCTTCTTCGGCCTGATCTTGTGCAAGAGATGACAGAAAATGTTCATGCCATCCAACAACACTTAAAAGTTGCTCAGAGCTGGTAGAAGAGCTATTCTGGCAACCGTTGAAGGGACTTGGAGTTTTTTGTTGGCAACAACGTCTTCCTTCGAATTTCTACATGGAAGAGATTCATGCGGTTTGGAAAGAAAGGGAAGCTCAGCCCTAGGTACATTGGCCCCTATGAAATCCTTGATCGCATAGGAGCAGTGGTATATCGTCTAGAACTTCCACCAGACCTAACTCAAGTTCACGATGTCTTCCATGTATCTCTCTTGAGGAAGTACATACCCGACCCTTCGCATGTAATGAACCCAGAGGTGGTACAACTTGAACATGACCTCTCTTATGAGGAGCATCCAGTGGAAATATTAAACCGTAGAGACAAGGTTCTATGCAACAAGACTACCCACCTTGTGAAAGTGTTGTGGAGGAATCATAAGTATGAAGAAGCGATGTGGGAGCCTAAGGAGACAATGAAGCAAAATTACCCTCACATTTCCGACTTGGACTTTTGTTTAAAATTTCGGGGACGACATTTCTTAAGCTGGGAAGAATGTAACGACTCAAACTTTTTGAATGGTATTTTTATTTACTCTTGAACGATTTAATAGAGATGTTAACAGTTAATGTAGAAAGAATAGTTGATGGATTCATCCAGCAGACTCGAACATTATAAATCCCACTTATTAGAGCTTGGGAAGGAGGTGGCATATTTGGGCTTCACTTTGGACCAAGCCCAAGCCGAACTCCAGCATGTCAAGCTTGAACGGAACCAACTATGAGAGAATTACAAGTTAGTGGAGATTACTACTAGGGAAATGTTATCTGAACCTCCCTCAAATTCTCTCACCATAGCACACCTTACCATTAGGTCATATGCTGGTGTTATAAGGGGTTATGTAATGAGACCATAACAGCCTTGGGTAATCCTCTGATTTAAATAAAAAATTGTGATTTCTTCTTATGATGAAGTTTGTGAATATTCAAATGTCTGGATAAATATAGTATGCATATTTTTTATGAATTCTAGAAAAAGGATATTTGAAAATATTTATTTAAACCTTAAATAATTAATTATGTGTAATGATTTTCAAAAAATGGTCTTCTACAATTGTGTTCAATATGAAATTTAGAGTCTAATAAGATCAATGTAACTTTTGATGAATAGTAAATTATGAATAGTTATTTTATGCTTAGGATTAGTAACATGACCAAATGGATTAGTAATCTCACTTAAAAAAAGTATTAATATAATCTAGGCACCTTGATTAATTAAAGTGATTCCATAAAATAGGTAAATAACTATTTCAAAAATTATTATTCAAGTATTAGTTTTTTCAGGTGACTAGTGATTTTTAATTAAAAATTTACATAAAAATATTTAGCAAATTATTTTTATAAAATGGAGTTCATTTTTGAACTCAGTGCATCGATATTATATTAAGGTAATGTTTTGGGATTTTTCTGAAAAAAATGAATTCTCAATGAATAGTTTATTTATTTAAAAATTAAATTAAAATTATTTTGAAAATTATTTTTATAAAATGGAGTTCATTTTGGAAATTAGTTCATTCATATTTGGTTAAGGTGAAATTTTGGGAATTTTCTGAGAAAGTTCAATTTTTGATGAATAGTGAAAATACAGTTTTTAAGTTACGGGTGTTTAATGACATCATTAAATGACTTATTATGTTTGTAATAAATATGGTAGACTTATGAATAGTAATATAAGGTATGAGGTGTCCCAAGTGGATAATACCATGGGAAAATACCATGGGAAAGCCCAGGGTTTTCCAATACCACTAATGAGGTGTCCCTTGGCCATTAATGCCCCGTCCCCTCACTTTCCCTATAAATACCCACCCTTTATTCCTTTATTTTTCACTCCCAACTCTCCCCCAACGAATCTCTGGTATCATTACCTTCCAAAGGGTCCTCCCGAGGTTCCTCAAAGCCCTCAAGGTCTCGTGATTCGAGTTTTAAGAGTTACGTTTTAAGGTAAGGGATCTGACCTCTCTCTTTCTTTTCAAGTAATCTCTTTTATTCCATTTCTATTGTAATAAAAGTTCTTATGTTGTATTATATTCTTTCATATTCCTCTTACTTCCATTTTCATGTTCATATTATTAGAGAAACCATCTTACTCTCATCATTTTGTTTTATGAATGTTTAAGTGGCGTCGTTAGGCTGCCGAAATTTTTGTAACAGAAATCTTATTTTTGTCTTCCTTTCAAGTTCTTCGTTTCATATGGTGTATCATTAAAATTTCATTACCATGTTCTTAAATACTTTATATTCGGTTACCCTACTATTTTATGTATCATTTATGAGTGGGCAGCCCATGTCCTCTCTCTTTTCAATGTTTTCTAAAACCCTGTATCATAGCCGATATGCTGCAGAATTTTCGTCTCAAAATGTCTTTCTCTTTTTCCCAAATAATTTTATTTTATTAATTTATGAATCAAATATCATTATTCTACAATGTTATTCACATATATATCAAAATGTTCTATTTTAATTCTGGGATTTACATACATGAGACCCGTTTTCCTTTTTCCATGGGTTTAAAGCAACATAAAGATCACGTCTTTAAAGCAGTTTTTAAAATGTGATGACTATGAAATGAAACCCATATCCTTTATGATATATGTGTTGTTTATGAAATTTTTGATGATGATATATGCGGATCACATGATAATAAAGACAAATTTAATGGTGCTCCCTAATAGCGCTCCAGTGCATTGGGTAAAGACTTAATCTCTAGAGATGATCATTTTTAACGATGCCTTGGTGAATAACCTTGGTAATTTTTAATGACACCTTGGGTATGGACCTTGGTGAAATAGAAATGATTGTATAAGTTAAATATTGTAGCCACATATTCAAGTTATTAAATACATTATTTTTATCATTATATTACTCATGATTTCTTTCTCATGCCTTAATGTTCTTTTTATTGACTTTATTGATCTATCTCAAGTTCACATGTTAAATGTTTCCCCATTTTTCCCTTACTGGGCCTTCTGCTCACCCTTTTTTATGTATTTCCCCAGGTTATAAGATGTAGTAATGAACTTAGGATGAAGATAAGGAGAATCCTTTCAATTGTTTAAGAATAATGTTTTATGTTTTCATGTTTTAAGTTCTCGGTTTCTAAGACACTAAACCTTAAAGATCCTTGGTTTTGTATAATGTAAGAAAAGTTTATGTGATAAAAAGGTGGGATTCTATACAATAGCCTTTAGATTAAAATCATGTGTTGGTTAATTTATCTCATGAGGCCTCAAATTCTAAGATCAATATGCGATGACTCCATCGTCCTACATCCAAAATGCACCCAAAATGATGTCGTATGTATCAAAAAACATTGTATAGACTCGTCCAAGAAATGGAAGAATTATAATAGGCACCAATTTAATTCTTTCATTCATCTTCTGAATGGCCTTTTTACATGCTTCTTACTACTGGAATATCAAAAAATTCTTTGTAAGACCGGAAGTAGGTGTAATGAGGTGTGAGAAGTCCAACTCGAAATGCACGTGGTATCTATCCATCCCTATGAAACTATATATATCAATAAATTTCATGGGATACTCCCAAGAAACCATGTAACTCACCTTCTCTAGGTCAATATGTACTACTGATTTGGGGATAACATAACCTAAGAAGTTATCTTTATCGACCTAGATGTTTCAATTATAAATCATTGCATATACCTGATGGTGCCTAAGTTTATTAAAAATGATCTCAAGGTGTTTGCAATTATCTCTAATAGTGTGTGAACACACTAATATTTCACCCCAAAATACCATAATAATGAAATCAAAATATGGGTGGGGGACCTTATTCATCATAGCCCTAAAAATGGTAGACATGTTCATAAGACTGGATGTCATAAAGAGATAATCATACAGACTATACCTTCTATGAGAAGATGTACAATGTATGTTTAAAGGCCTAAATCCCACCTTATGATAGCTGGATCTCATTAATATCTTTTAAAAACATGCTAACTCCTTAGATATAGTCAAATGGATCATCTATTCAAGGTAGTGGATAAAATTAGTAATCATAATCTCATTCGACCGACATTAATCTATATATATCCTAATCGTCCCAAACACGTTATTGGTGAAATCATGGGTGAATCCCCAAGAATAAGTATTGGGTCTGATAGAGCCTTTAGAATCTTGAACATCCAACTATCTCTTGAGATCATGGATCTCAATAGGTTCCATCTCATATAGAGGAATGGAAACTATAGTTTCTCTTGGTATAAGATCAATTGTAAACTCTACCTCTATTTTAGAAGATAATGTAGAAAAAGTCATCATGAAATACATACTGCAAATTATCTACTATGGGAGAAAAATATGTCAAATTTATAATTTTTCCTCAATTAAAATACTATATATCTAGGTGGTAACTATACCTAGACCTTTGTGCTCTTCTCTAACTCTACCATCCTAGAAATTCCACTCTCCTCTGTAGAGATAACCTCTTACCTCTTGTGATGAGACTGAAAACCTATAAGGATAGAAACCCAAATAGGTGTAATGTGGAACCAAAAAATTAATACTAAGATTGATATTTAATCCCTTAATTGTAGGAAAAAATAGGATCAAAATGATTGTGTAACTTTCTACCTCATGGGGAGATCCCCAACATTGGTGTATTGCCTCTGACAGCACTCCTAGTGGTGTGTCTAAGGTTATCACACCATAGATATTCTAAATTTCAAGTCCAATATCTTCCACAATCGATAAAGAGATAAATTAGTTTGAAGAGACTATATCAAATAAATAATATACAATGGTAGAGGTTACTAGAATAGTACCTAGAACTATAGACAGTATAGCACAATGATCCTCAGGTGTCGGCTATAAGGCCTAAAAATGACTTGATCCACAACTATATGTTTTAACTGGACCACATTGATCATGATCTATTTTAAGCCGTGATAATCATAACTTAAGATAACATGGTAATGAACTCCTCCTCGGAATGTCTTTTCGGTGTTACTTTAATTCCCCACATGACGTGACACAATAGATCCTTCCCCGGAAGGTGGAGTTAGTGTATATCTTCTTCCACTTCTAGAATATGGATAAGTATGATAGAATCTCTAAATATGTCCCCTATGGTCACAATAAAATCACTCAAGAGGTCATATATCACAATTAGGCTTTATATTCCTTTCATTGCTACAATGATGGAATCTTACAAAGCTTCCAGTGTAGATAATCTAGCTTCCACTACCCTGATGAGAAACCTAAATGGAATTCTTCTTGCTACTGAAATAACTACTTCCTTGCCTTGATGCTGAACCTTTTCTCCTGGTACTATCACATTCCCTAAATATTTCCTCAATGATAAGATCCTGATTTATAATCATAGAAATGGTTTCTATATGAAATACATTCACTTGAGTATGAATGACATGCCTAATCCCATCCTCGAAATGCCTAGCACGTGAAAGATCATCACTAGATATAAGTGGTGAAAAGTGTTTTAACTTAGTGAAATAAATTAAATATCCCATGAATGACATAATTCCATAACCAAGGATAATTAAGTCTCTAGATGATCTATCTCTAAACATATGAAGAAATAAGTACTCATAGAAGAGAGTCTGGAAGACAACCTAGAACATCCCTTGATGATGACCAGCCTAGGTAACCATATCCCACTAGTACTTGGCACAATCATGTGGCATATAAAATTTAACCATGACCCTCCTCTCTTGAGGTGTTTCCATATGATTAAATATATATAGAGTGGCCTCCAACCAAGACTTATCACCCTTTGGACCTCTATCATCTGAAAAATGGTAAGATTCTACTACTGGAACTTATATGTCAGATCGAACATAGTAGGTTAAAGCCACAGGTCAACATATATGACCTTCATTCGATATAAAAAACTCTCACAAAGCTAAAAACCAATTCCTAGATTGATTATATGAGGGGGTTTCTTAGGTAGAACTCCTCATGTTATGACTGGTGTCTTAGGGACCACCATCTCTAGAATGTGGTCTTCACCACCTTCCCAATGCACGACATGAGGAAATCATGGTGTAATACCTCTTCAAATTGCATTAAGACACAATAGATCAAGGTTTTTAAGAATATACACAAACTAGAAGATGAATAACGGTAAAGGATCACTACCTAAGGTAATACCAAACTACCCACTTAGAGGGATAGCGTATTGGTAAGCACTCAATCTGATTTACAAAGGGTCCCTTAGATGAAAGGTTAATTACTTTTTTCCGCTTCATTTACCAGATACCATTTCATTTTATATTTTAATATTTACATTTTGTGTTTTCATTTTATTATATACATATAATAGAGTTCAATTAAATGGATCACCATTCCAAGTAAATAAGGGCCCATACTCTTTATCACTAAAATCGACATCCATGTAATTCCAATTTAACACATTTACCATTGGTGTCAGAATGAAATGGGTAATATAAAATGGATCGACAAAGTAAATTACCCATTCCAATCTACAAGGGCCCATACACGTCATGAATTGAAACCGGTAGTCACTCGATCGATTCCCAAGAGAATCTCATCTAATTATAGATACAAATATGGCATGGTTAGACACCATCTATTTAAGATTCCACCATCAACCAATACAAAAAAACTATTTTGATTGATGCTAAAATTTTAATTAAAATGATCCCTAACCTTAAAAACAAATAGAAACACATGAATATATAATAACCATATATCACTAAAAAACACATACAACACGGGAAATGAAATTAGTGAAATGAACCTATACAACATGGTATATGAAAAAAATGTTATTTATAATATCCTGTATTGAAGAATGATTGATGATTACTAGTCCCTATATTATTGGTACAATGATAAAATACAATAATCAATCATGGTAATAACAATACCCATCACATAGAATGTTCAATATGCAAGAGTGGAATAAAATTAACTATAATAATTGAATACATAACAACAATAATCCATTACCATGAAACATGGTATTTACCCCAGACCCAGGCTAGCTACTCAAAGTCACAAATCACAAAAAAGTTCCAAAATGTTCCTATTATCTTGTATAAATTCCCATATGTTTTGAAAATAGAAAAAAACAGATCTAATACCAGTTTGTGACATCTCGGACCCAAGTTCAACTAAGAGGTTCCCCAAGGGAGGTTGGACACATGGCCTCAAGAACTCCTTCTCGAATTCTAGAGGCTACCAACAAGCATAGTGAGCAGAGGGAGTGTCCTTGGGGAGACTATTCCCCTATTATCAAGGTGGGGCATGTTAGATAAATATAATAACAAATAAACAGAAGAATCAGGATTTAAATGAATAAAAATAGAAAGTATGGATAATCATCCAAGTTGTAAATAAACATCAACAACTAGAAACTGGATCACATTAAAAATTACGATGATTTAATTAAAATCCTCTAAATGTTATTCCTCCTAGGATAAATACCCTTTGAGTGGGGTGAATTAGGGTATGATATATTAAATAAATGTCCCCTTCAGATCTTGTTTCTTTGTTAAACAAAACAGTCTTATCTATCTTTCACATAAAAAAATTTCAACTGAATTGAAATCATGCATGGGACAGAGAAATTTTACTTGGTACTCCCTCCCTGGTATATGTCCAAGGATAATATAATGAAAATGTATCGATGTAACAAATAAAATATGGTTCACATCCAAATTACAAGTTTTGTGATAAATCACTTCAAAGCCTTGGCTCACTTCCTTTACAATGTTTTTGTTCAACTCACTACATTTCCAAGGTTCAATTCCTATATCTCATTCTCTGGCTCACTACGAGTTGAAATTATCACCATATTCCTCTTCCTTTTCTCACTACTCTAGAAGGGATCTACACATAGTTTATGAACTTGTGGGTCACTTGATTTTCATGAATTAACACGTCCTCTTCATTAAGTAGATGCTATATTGATGTTATGTTTTCACTAGTAGATGGAATATATTTTTCCATTTACTATTATTTTATAGAAATTTCATTTTCAGAATTTTTGAATATTTTGAAAACTTCATTGTGTCCTCCATGTTTTGTGATGGACAGTGTGGCTTGAGTGCTTTATGGACCACCTCTCCTTTCGTGAACCACCTCTTCTTATGTTGACCACCTATAATTTCATGGACCACTTCTACTTCTATAGACCACTACCCTTTATTCCATGGATTCCTTTCTCTTCTACATACAGATTATGTAATTTTGTCCATTTTCCTTTGTAGACAACAGAGCCCCAAAACTCCTTTCATGAAATTTTTTCCATGAACTACTTCACCCTTCATGGAATCCTCCCTAGTGAACCCATTAAAACTTTTCCAAATTATTCCCATAGAGATGAACTTTTATAATGAAATTATCTCATAGTAATGATCTGATTAGTTGTGGTGCTATTGGAAAATAGTTCTACAAAACCAACTAATACAAATTACTTGAAAATTTAATGTGGTACAACCTTCATTATGAACTACTATATAGTCTGAATCTCACCTTTCATCTTTTTGGAGGACTATTTCATCCAAAATTTAAAACAACCCTTAAGAAATTCATAATCCCCACCTCAATATGAAAACTACATGCCTCCCATGAACTGATGATCCTACCTCAAACTGTGTGCCTTTTGAAGACTATTTTAACTATTAAGACCGTGTATTATGCTTTGTGATCCACATAGAACAGCTATATGAAAATATTCAATTCCATATTTTCCTTCATTATTCAACATGCCTACTCTGATGTCCATGAACTATGCTTTGTGGTCAACAAACTACACTAAGTGGACTCCTTTGTATATATCATTCATTTTCTAAAATAACAAACTCTTGATTTTGTGACCCAAAAATTTTGAATACACTGGGAAATTATGCGTCCATAAATAAATTCTTAGACAACACGAATCATACCAATTCATGGTCATCTTTATTTTTCAACAAACACACACACCTAAAAACAAATAAATGACACCTTGAAGGATTTCTTCCAAACAATCTCTCACATTGGGTTTGAAGACAACTCTTCACATATTGATACCTCATTAAATCTCCTTCCATGTTATATCATTATTTTAATCTTTCGATTTAGGTAGCAATAAAATATTTAATCAACACAAACTAAGCCCACATGATCCATTATTTTTGTAAGAAACGAGATTATGGTGAAAATTGCATCACATAATTTCAAAACCACTCATCTACATTCATAAGGAACCCCATATGTCGTGATATATAACCTTTGATCAATCAATATTAGAATAGTCATATTTTTTACTCCCTTACCTTTTTACACCCACTATAAAATTAAGATATTGTCAACCTCTATTATATTCCAAGCTTCTCCACCTTTGTCAATGAACTTGAAGGTCAATTCATTACGGTATGCAAAATTGTTAAGAGGATAGATCATCACATTAGTGAAAAACACATCATACCTCAAGGAGAGGTTGTACCATATCCTAACTTTTTCAAGTGTAGGGTTTAAAATGAACTCCCAGAGTCATTTTATTCTATTCAAAAACTTTTTTGGAAAATGACTTCATTAGAATGCTTGTAACTTGTAGTTATGTAAGATTATACTCCAACTTCACAATCCCTTATTCCACATTATACATCATAAAATGATACATGATTTCAATGTTATTTATCCTTCTTTTAGGAAATATATTTTTTCTATGATTTATAAAACCTAATTTATCACAATGGATTCTAATTAGATACTTCACTTCAACTTCCATATCATCAAGCTACTAATTCATCCAAAATAACTATGTTCACACTTGAGTATCCATAAAATATTCATCTTCTATAGTGGTTAATGAAATGAAATATTATATCTTTTTAATCTAATAAATACATATTTTTCCATGGAATAATTCACCACCTGAATTTTATTTTCCATAATCTTCTAAACATTCCCAATATACATTAGAATATCGCAATAACTCTTGCTGGTTTTTTTCATTTTATAACAAACAAACCCACATTGTCCCCTTGATATAACAAAGTATTCATTTCAATAAAATGATGTGTTTTTCCTTGGGATTTCATTGATAATATGCTACATGGAATGTGGAAAAAATAATATAGGGTCTTTTCATTATCATGTAAAATTGGTTTCCAATGATTTATCTATATTATATAACATTAACTTCTTAGTCTTCACCATCCTGTGATAGTATCATATGGGTAGCCACCATTGTATTTATATCCATGAAATTATCTTGTCCAAAAATTCTCAAATCATATTAGGGTTATTTATATTGAGATATGAATGGGATATTATATCATTGTGTCAGCTATTGGACATGTAAAAATATCATTTCACCTATCATTGACATTTCACATTCAATTTTCATGAATTCAATGAATTGAGTGCACTGTGCTTCAACTAATACACCGAATATTATTTCATCAACATATAAGAGGACAATCATTCTTTAATACTATTACTGTTGACATAAGACTGTAATCAACTCCAACACACTGAAAACCTAGCTTCTTTGAAAACTGAACTACCTTTAAATATCATGCTCTTCATGCTTACTTCAACCCGTATAGTCACTTATTCAACCAAAAAACTCTATAATCATATTCATGAATTAAAAAATAATATGGTTTCTCAATATAAACTTCTTCTTCCTAAATCACATTCATAAATATTGACATAATAACCATCTAGAAATATTGGACCCTTGTTTTCCCTGTTTTGGCCAAGAATAATCAGATTGTATATATCCTTTCAAATGGTGATATGTTTCATCAAAATCCACACACACTATCTGGGAGTATTCTTTTCAAACTAAAAATGATTTTATTTGAATCATTTCACCATCTTCATTTATCTTATTATGAAGGACTCATTTATTCATGATGACGTTGTTATCAGTTGTCCTCGAAACAATCTCCCATGTATGATACTCCTCAATTTGTTCAAGAACGTAATTCATAGCCAGGACCCAGTTTTCATATCCATATGCTTCCTCAAAACATTTGGGATCAACCTATTATAAGAAAAATGATTGTTTTATATTCTTCATCTTCCTTATCTTCATTGATGATGTCTGATCACCGATTATGTTCTTTCAAACAATTTCATCTCTTCTATTAGATCATTGTGAAGATACAATTTTATTCTCATCCTTTTCATTATAATGATATTCTTGTGAATCTATCCTTGGAACAAGAACATCCCCTAATCTTCTTATCTCTTCATCGCTATCATCCTGAGATTAATCATGTAATTTTTAAAGATTCTGATTAGTCTCAATTATATATAAATCATGGATTTCAACTACCATTACAAAACACTTATTGAATAATTTATATTCTATTCTCTTCTATGAGTTTCCAATAAATGTCCCATCATATTCACGGGATTCAATTTTTCAATTTTTCTCTTTAATTAGAATGAAAAACTCATTTCTGAATAATTGAATGTACATCAGTGTAGGCTTCTTTCCATACCATATCATATATAGAGTCATATCTTTTTTCAAACTTAATAAATGTTTATTTAATTTATAGACTGATTCTATCACTACTACATTCCAAAACATCTCTAGAATACCATTCTCAATGATCATTATTCTAGCAGTTTGGTATGTACCTTAATTTATTCTCTCAAATACTCCACATTCTTATGGATTTAATAGTACTAAAACTCGGTGCCTTATCCCATGTTTCAAAAGATAATCCTCTACTTTTATATTTGTGAACTCTATTTTATTATATATTTTAATCTTCTGAATTCTTTAACCATACATCTTTTCAACATCCCATCGTTAAGTTGTTATGCAATTGAACACCTCATATTTCATGGTGATGATTGAAACTGTTTTTATTATTATAAAATCAGTAATGACGAGAACATAATATCCCATGTGATCAATAGATATTGGTGAAATATGACAACAGACGTCTATATTCGCTAACACAAGAAATTAATTTGGCCTCTTCTCTTTTTTGATATATTTCTTTCTAATAATCTTCCCTTATTGAAAATTGTTACATGTATGAGTACGATCACCTGAAAATATAGTAAGACCTCGAGTACAATAATATTTCACCACATATTCCATGGATTTTTGGCTCAATTTATTGAGTCATTTATGACATAAATTTTTTTCTTATTCCTTGGACATAAAATGCATATCTACTTTTCCACTCATAATGTTGAGATTATCTTTTGTATGTTTTACCTATAAAACAAATGTACTTACTTTTTTATGACAAGAAATTTCATAGAAAAATATTATCAAATTTCATTAATCACATAATTAACTAAAACTTTGTAAAATATGACTGATTCATTCAACAACCATGTAATCTGCACGTCTCATGTCCTTCCGCATAAGATTTTCTCTTTCATGTAAAATAATTTTCTTGCATTAATTATTACAAAATATTATGATAACTTCTTTACCATACCTGATTCTCATCACCAGATCCTTATTTCTTATCATATGTGATGTGTACCCACTATCTGTGATCCTTATTCTAGTGTGATTTGATTATTTAAAATAAATATCTCCCATCACTACATGTTCATCTATCTTCAGTTTGTTCTAGGTTTTTTACTTCATACCAGGTATAGATTGATGATCTTGATCTTCGTTGAATTATGATGGGATAGCTTTGTCTTCAAATACTTTAACCCTATTTTTCATTTTAATATCATTTTATAAAATATTGAATTGTTTTTTATCCCAACATTCATTTTGATTCCGAACGTTTCTCTCCATTATATATTATTGGTATCTTTCCATGTTTTTGAATCCTCTAATTTTAAAATAGTGACCTTCAAGTGATGTTATGGAAGATTCAGTTTTGTATGGATTCTTTTGTTGGTCGTGTTCCCTTTTGTGACTATTAGCCTTGGAAGAGTCATTTTGTGAGTGTCTCATCTTTCCACAACAATAATATATTATGTGGGGTGCATTCTTCTGTGGAAATAATGCACAGATGGTTCTCCCTTGGGTTCTTTAATTCTTCTGATTCATACCCAAATCAATCATTATTACTGGATTTGGTTCTTGTGGTCAAAATTCTGCCATTACTTCTTTCTGTTTTCAATCATGCCCCAAACCATCTGCACCATTCTGATTAGTCCCATTCCATTATATACACTCCTTTTATTGCTATACTGGAACTCTAAATTCTTCTTTTTCTTTTTATTTTTCTTTTTATCCTTCTTATAAGAAATCAAGAGTTTCTTCTGGTCTTTCACTTTCATTCGCAGACTAATAACACTCTCTTCATGATCATTAATAAATTTGATTTATTCTTTTCCAATGATAGATAAACGATATATTTATCTTCTCTATTATTAGATTTTGATTTTGTATTCAATAGAATTTTTCGATCTCTCTAGTATTGAAGATGTCAGTTTTTCATTTTCTTCATTTATCTCATACTTCTATTTTTCTTGATGCTCCATATGAAGTTTGGAATCTCAGACCAAATTGTTGTATTTCTTCATTTTGGAGCTCCAAACATCCATTTCCGCATGGGAAGCTACTTATTTGAACTGAAGGTCAAATCATCCTTCGAATTCTCCTTCATCATTGTTGGTTTCTTCCCCTATTTGGGAATTTATGAAAACTAGCACCATATCATCTTATTTCTGATCTGTACTGCCCCACAATTCTTCTACCTTAGATACTTTGGAATTATCATCTTATCATTAAAGTAGATTTCTCTATTTAATGAAACATATCTTTACTTTTTTTCTTGTCTTTTATGCAGGTTGAAGACTTATTTAAGGGAATATCTACATTTTCTTCTTCATATTCTTGAATATTCTTGGGCACCATGCTACAAGATGTCTAAACTTTCCTCATCAAAGCATGAATGCTGGTGTTTCCCTTTAATTATTCCATTCCTCTTTGAATATTTTATAAAAGCAATATCATTAACTATTCCAGAACTTGATCTTCCTTTCCATTTACAATGAATAGATTTTTTATTTCCTTGAATTACAATTATTTGAACTTTCCCTTTTCCACAACATCATTATCATCCTTTCTCATTTTCTATGTTACAATAGTATTGTGAAAGTTATCCAATGTCATCTCCTTTGGCTCTTTTTATTCAAATATAGAAACATTCAAATTGAACTGAGGTGGGTTTCTTATTCTCAAGATACAATTAATGAAATTTATATATTAAATTATTTCTTCAAGAAAATGCATGTCTTCAAAAAAACATTTACCTACTCAAATAATGTATCATAAGACTAATGTGGGTTCCTTTTAAGAACCTCATACTTCTTCCATATAATTTATATCTTTTCTAATCTCACATTTGAGTTTCCCTCATAAATATTAAACAACTTTTCCCACATTGAATGTGATGACTTACACAAAATTGCCTTCATATATATGGAATTGGATATGGATCTCCATAAATAATTTTTTCTTCTGGAATCTACTTACAATTATTTTTTTTAGCTTATGATAAATCGCCACTATTTATGTTAGTTGAAATTCCATGAATCACTGATGTAAATACATCCATTCCTAATGATTGAAAGTATTGTTGCATCTGATTACTCTATAATTTAAAATTCATCCCATCAAAGAGTGGAATCCCTTTTCGTTCACAGCCTCCATTTCTTCTATAGAGAGAGAATCACTAACCTACAATCTTTATTTCTCATAACAATTCTCAGGAAAAATCGGTTAAATACACTATGTGGGGGTGAATCCAGAAATGACATATTAAAACAACAACCCCTTTGAATCATGTTTCATAGATAAACAAAAAACTCTTATATACCTTCCCTTTAGAAATATATTAACATAACTTAAATCATCCACGATACACACCAAATTTATATGGTTCATCATCACTGGGCTATGCCCATTGATCATACAATAATGATGTTCTGATCTACCAAATCAACTAATCCCGACTTCTGAATTACAAGTTTCATCCTAGATCACCTATATCTTGAATATCACATCCTTTATGATGTTTAGGGGAATCTCACTACATTATTAAGGTTCAATCACTATATTTATTTCCCTGGCTCACTACCAGTGGAAAGGATTACCTTCTTCCACATCCTTTTCTTAGTACTCTAGATGGAATACAAAAAAAATTATGTAATTTTATATACCATAATTTTCATGAATGAACACATATTCAACATTAAATAGATTCTATATTGATGT
Source organism: Viscum album (assembly GCA_963277665.1). Taxonomy (NCBI): domain Eukaryota; kingdom Viridiplantae; phylum Streptophyta; class Magnoliopsida; order Santalales; family Viscaceae; genus Viscum; species Viscum album. The sequence continues at coordinate 1,944,387,498 of OY728119.1, read as the reverse complement.
TATCTTCTCACCCATAGATGAATTAAACTTTTTTGTGTAATATTATTTTGTGGAAATTACTTTTCTGAACTATTTTAGTTTATATTAAAACTACCTTGAACCCTCTGCAAACTCATATGAGTTATTGGTGAACTGAATTTCACGGTGTGGAATGAGTGATTGGTGGACCAACACTCAATCATTAATCCACCTCACCTTCTCTGGACCACCTATCCTTCTACGGACTTCATGATCTTCTTTGCACTGCCTCTCCTTTCACGGACCGCCTCTCCTTCCATGGACCACCTCTCCTTCCGCGGACCACCTCCTCTTCCACAGACTCATTTTTCTTCCATAGACCACCCATGTAATGAATTCCATTTTCATATGCAGACTACAGATCCCAAAAAACACATTTCATGTATTTTTTCCCATTAACTAATTCACCCACTCTATAAATCCTGTAAGTGAAAAACTTTAGAAATTTCTTAATACTTCCTAGAGTGAATATGTTCTCTAATGAAATTTCCTCTTAGTAATGATATGATTAAAGGATTGTATATTGGTAAATAAATCCACAGAACCAAAAATTCTAAATTAACCCCAATGGTTGATGTAGTACAGCCCTCACCACGAACTGATATGAAGTCTTCATATCCCAATTATCCACTGTGGAAGTCGATTTCATTGGAAAACAAAAACCATTTTTCAGCTTCCTTGATCACAACCTCAATCATTAAAATACAAAAGTATCCTGAGCTGATGTTCCTCCCAAAAACTGAATTCCTTCCACAAACAAGTTTCATGACACATTCTACAAAGAACATTTTTTGGTCTGCATAGCATGACTATGAAGAAATGTTCTTTTTCTTATTTTCTATCATAGTTTTGTGCACCCCTTTTATGTTTCACGAACTGTGATTCACAATCTATGAAATATTCTTCATAGACTCCTTTGCAGAAAACCTTCCTTTTCAAAAATAAAAAAATCATGATTCTGAGAACCAAAAAATGACAAACATTGGGATACTATTTTAACTCAAATATCATTTTTGGCAACACCAACAATACTAATTATTGGTCATCTTACTTTTTCAAAAAACACAAACACCCAAAAACACTGAAACAACAAATTAAGTGATTTTTTTTTCAACACCCGAAAACTAGAAAATAGAAATACATGGTAGTATCAATACATTCAATAAAAATGAACTAAAAAATAAAAAAAAATATCCAATCATCCTGATTATTGCATTGATCCTCTGATACCAAGTTCCATTCTAAGAAAGAAATATAGATCAGGTGTCCAAAGAAGGATGCTTCCCCTTATCAACACTAACATACTAGTAATATGTGTGTACCATCAGGAACCTGGATAGGGTTTGAGATAAATCTCAATTTTTCACCACCAACAACTTCTATAAAATCATGCCTATGAATATAAATTGAAAGACTGTGAATGTGTATATAAATGTAATTCAATTATATAATAATAACTGATATTTCTTCAGTATAAATATAAAATTTATCTAAATATGTGATCATTTAAATTATTTATTTAATTTTAATTTATAAAAATATGTCATGTGATATGTAATAGAACTAAAAATATTCAAAAGTAAAAATAATAAAGGAGGATCCAAGGTATGACATGTAATCCTATATTGATGATAGTAATTAAGAGTATCCAAGGTAATAACCAAGGAATCTTGACCTCTGGGGTCAATCCAACTATGTGATAACATAATTTCAGACTACAAGAGGTTTGAGTCTAATCCTAGGTACATAGCCCAAGGCATTCCACTGAAATATATTCTAACCGAGTCTTAGGATCTTATCTAAGGTAAAATGTAATGCCCCGACCCCAGTTACCTAGAGTCGATGCATTATTACATAACATTGGCATGATCACAAGAAAGATGAAATCTCGAAATACTGATTGGTTTAGTAGCCTTGGAAACACTAGATATTTTCATAAGTCTTACATTACATCATAAAGTGAAAAACTACTACAACAACATATTGTATCCACATTCCACACTCATATCCCCACATAATATCCCTGCAGGTCATTCATAATTTACTTCATCACTTCCTGGGAAAAATAAAATATAGAAAAGGGGTGAGCTCAAATGCCCAGTATGGATAGCAATATAGCGGAAACTTTCATAAATAAGAATAAACATTTAAGGCAATGTATAACTAAAACAAAAGCCTTCTAAACTTGAACTTCAACATAGTATGGAAAAAGTAAAATGAAATAATTCCATTAAATTATTCACATGGATATTCTACTAATCAAATAATCACACGAAATATCAATAACCACTTTCATAATGATGGAATGCATAATGCCAGACTATCATAACCACATAGCCAATGCCTCGTGCCAAGACTAAAAATAAGATTTTGCCAAGGCCTTGTGCTAAGACACTAGTTTTTCTCATGAGACTTACTGATACATCGAGGAGCTATAGAGGGCTCCACCCGTAACTTATTAAGTCCAATGCATTCCTCATATGAACAGGTTTAAACATAACATAAACATTCGTATTAAAACTAGCATACGAAATGTCAATACTTTAACCACAAACAATGAATGGTATAAAAATAGCACATCCATAGTCAAACATAACTCATTAGATACAATATGGAATTTTGTATTGTATCACATTAACCTCAATCAAGAATAATGAAGGATGTTGACATAGATGAAAATAATCATCAAAACTATTTTAGGGAAATATCCCCCTTTTTCTTGAAATCATTTAAAAGTCACACTATTTGTCAAGAAGCCATTTAAAACTAGATTTTTGAATCAAAGTGTCCCATACCACTTTGATACTTTTAAAAGGATTTTTAATTTTAAAAATTTCTTGTCCATATAAATAAATCCTTAAAATCATTTTGAAAACATGGACATTGATTAAAAATATTTAGAAAGATAAATCTTTAAAACATTTAAAATTATGATCTTGATAAAGAGTAACTTTCACAAATTCTTAAAATATTCCTTTTGAAATCATTTAAAAGTCACATAAATATAAAATAAAACATTTAATTTGAAAATATTCTTATAATCTTGTAAGGGAAACTTCGAAGATTTTATAACGGCGGAAAATAGCCGCACCCACAGTATAAGTTAAAAAAACATTCTTACCTTAATTTTTTCGAAAAGGTTAAAAAGAACCTTGTTTGGAAAATGACAGAAAGATTCCAATATAAAGCTCTTATAAAATGTAAAACAAGGGTATAAATGACTTTAACCCATATTCTTGTAAATAGTAGAAATGTTTTGAAATACATTTTTAAGAAACATGGATGTGGATGATAAAGAGATCCCAGTAGATTATTACGTATAAACAACCTCGGATAATGAAGAGATTGTGAAATAACCCTTACCTTGTACTTTTCCTTGGTTAATGGTAGGATAACCTCCTGTATAATGGTGAAATAATTTTTATTAAATTATACAAGAATCATATATATTAATATGATATCATATATGATCTTTTAACATTGATTTGTTAATAATATCTTAGTATTATCGTTTTTTCGGGTGTTAACTTACTCATTTTCTTTTATATGTTTTGTTATGTAAGACATGTTTTTAATAGATAGGATGTATATTTTTTATATCCAGAATGATATCAAGTCCTTAAACATCATTTTTAAATCATCAAATTATAATTATTCCTGAATGGATACGATGGAGAACGAATTTCATCGCGTTCGTGGAGACGGTTGTCCGTACGTATGCACGAACAAGAATATCATTCTTTTGATATTAAAATAATATATAAATAGATATTATATCATATATAAAGAATCATTAACATGTTACATTTATTATTTACATGAGTTACACATCATTATTATACCTATCCAAATAATAATATATTGAATAACAATTACACCACGATGTGGAGACGGTAAGCCGTACGTACGCACGTATGGTGACATGTTATTCAAAGGGTGGATAGAATAATGAATATAATTGTACCATATTTATAATAACATCACAGTATATATATGATACTGGAGTTATTATTTTATAATGGTAATAACAAAGGAAGAAGAAGTGGAAGAAGAAAGGAACATGGAAAAGGGTGGTGAAATCATTACCTCTTATTCGGGTTCTTCCTTTTGATTCGATCAAAAGGGCTCCATAGGATGGAATTATGATCAAAATAAGGCCTCTAGGTTGTAGTGAGGGAAGTTGGGAGAGTATGTGGGCAGAGTTTTGCCCAACCAAAAGGCTTTTAAGGTGTGATGAAATGAGAAGGAGGAGTGCCCTTTTATAAGAGGGGTGAGGGGAACCTTTGGAAAAGCTAGAAATATTAATTTATAATAAATTTATATTCGGTTTCTAATGGCGCAAAAGTTTATTATTTAAATGTTAAGGTGGGGATAGGTGGAAAATCACTCAACCAATAGAATTTAGATAGGTTTGGGTCATTATATTAACCTTATCTTTAAGTATTAACTCTAAGTTAATTTGTTTCACTTTTACAATGTCTCTTTGTATTTTTATATTATATGGTTAATAAACATACCATATACAACAAAGTGACCCCCAGTGATCCATTAATGATGAAAATATCATGATATAACTCTCTTGTCCGAACCTTAGATTTTTAGGAATTTAATATCAATTAATAATATAATATTTGTTTTAAAAACTCTTTTATGTCAATTTTGACACTATTAAATAGTTGATTTTTGTGAAACTCATAACAAAATTATTACTTTGAAAAAAGTCAATTAAATAAATCCAAATATGTCATATTATCCTATAAAATTAGTGAAATTCATTAAAAGTCTAAAATTATATTTATTTGGGTATTTATCATATCAATTATTTTAAATTTTCACTATTATGGTAATTACTGCATCATCATTGTGTCATAAATAAATTAAATTATGTAATCTCTAAAAATTATAAATAAAATATCCTTTTGTATGAAATACCTTTAGATTTCTAATGAATATTTATAGTCTAAAATCCAACATATATAACCCTATGTAAAAAAAAATTCTAAAAGATATATGCTTGTGTCATTTTTGTATTCATTTTAACATAATTAAAATAAAGTGTCTCTATCACTTACAAGTGGCACCATGGGGTCCCAAAATCGACCCAAAGATGCATATGGTCGAACATGTATCAACCAATAAAGTTAGGACACGTTTTAGGATAATTTTTATTATTATAATATTATTTTTAACCCTTATTTACCGGATTTACCCTTAACCATGGTAAATAAAATATTTACCGCAGTAATTTTTCAAAATGTCTAAAAATAAAAGTTAACTATTTACAAAATTTGAACATCCTGATTCCAGATATGGAATCTATTTTTCTAAATTCAAAACACAGAAGTGGAAGAAATTAATTTAAAATTAATTCCCGCTGTCAAAACAAAAAGCTTGTTTTTTAAGATATAATAACTATCAAAAGATTGATACTTGTTTATGTTTGGTTTAATTGTGAAATTATGTCCAATGACCAACATTGTATTAAATGGAAAAAATATATTCTAAATATACTTTAAAACCAATCAAATTCATAATTTATCAATATAAATTATTTCGATTAAAAAAGTTGTTTTTAATTAAAATTTAGTAATTTTCACTATTCATCAAAATATTAAAGTTATCCGAAAAGATCCAAAATTTCACCCTAGGCTAAATTTGATATTCAGAATCCAAAAATGAAGTCCATTTTGAAATATAAAATATATATAATTTCAAAAAGTAGGTATTACTATTCATAACGGCTAGTTTGATTCATTGTGGTGTGTGTTAGAACTCCAAGTTTCGTACAACACACACTATTGTATTATTCAAAGGAAAGCGTACCGTGGAAGCTTGGGATGTTTCATTTTAAATTTTTGATGTCCCCATTTAGTCAAAAAGTTTAAAATATTGTATTTAAAAAGGGTTCACTATTAAAAGTTGGTAAAAGTGCGATACTGAAAATGATTTTGATCTTACATTATGTATAAGAAATTCATAACATGGATTCTAAAATTATAAGGATTATGTAAAGTATAAAATTTAGTTAATAATATTCATAGCCTCTTTTTAGCGGCTTGTTTGGTAAGTCATGGTGCGCTTTAACTCAGTGTTGCGTGTAGTACAAGTTATTGAATTATTTTGAAGTAATAACACACTATGAAATCTTAGGGTGTTACATTCTCCCCTCCTTTAATAAATTGCGTCCTCTCAATTTGAAATTGTTCTTCGAAAATAAAAGGTTGAAAATAAAAAATATCTTTTTGGGAAAACCCACATCGGAAATTGGGTTACTAAAATTTAGTCTTAATATGAGGAAAAGAGAAATGAAAGGGTCACCACCAAATTATGTTCTCAATTAGGAGAACATTGGTGGAAATTAGAGACATATAATTGGAGGAAAAACGTAAATATTTATAGGTATTGATTGAGGTCATCAATCACAAACAAGTGTAAAATTGAGGTCCTTAAATTTATCAATCTATGATGATTTGAAATACCATCGGTTCAACAAAATATAGGGTATTAGGATAACACATTCTTTGTTTTAGGATTCCTTAAATAAAGTATAAGAATTAATTTCTTCATAGAATAAGAGAATAAGAAAAATATATTCTTAACAAGTAGAGTTCCATCCTTTAACTAAATTCTACCACAAACTCATCTATCACTGTAAAAAAATATTCTATTTATCCTATTCATATAGGATTCCACAAAAACGAATTTATAATTCATCTACCAGATCTTTTTTTTAAAAACATCATTATTTAATCTCGGACATCATGTGGGTCAGTGGTAGGTGATACACCTTTGTCGCCCTTCGGTTGTGGGTTCAAGTCTCGCGGCCTTACCGGACGCGACGGGTTCCCGCCCGACCTCCGGGTTGTCCTTTTATGGAAATCCAAAATAATCCAAACTAGAACTATCCAAAATACATCAGTCGAAAATTTATAAAGAAGGTAAACACAATAAAGATCCTTTTTTCCATGTAATAACATGTGAACATCTTCATCATGTATTCTTTTAAAACACTGCAATATCCTGAATTACCATAAAACCTTATTGATTACATTCATGATCCCTTATTCCTTAAAGAATAATAGATATACTCCTTCAATCCAAAAAATTTTTAAACCCAAACAATGATGGAATATACAAATCATTAATAAGTTTCAAAGTAGTCAAGAATATCCAATATAATTTTTCCAAATCAATCATGTATTATTCCAAAATCAATACCTCAGTATCAGAACTATATTATGGTTTATCATTCTCTCAAACATATATTTTCAAAAAAATTATCCTGATATTGAGTCACTTTTCTTTGTTCCACACAATCTCAATTCCTTAATGAAATAGTACTGCAGTACAATCCTTATATACTCCATAATTATTATAACAAGTACATTGTTGATACAACACTTAATTGACATAATCAACATAAGAACTCTAATTATTCCTCTTCATCTGTGGTAGTATCATAACTTCATTATTATCCAATAGCATAATTTGCGGCATAGTCTGATGACTGGGACATAGGTTCGTGTAGTGTCCAAACTCCTTGAAAATGAAGCATTGTACATTTGAAACCATTTTCTTACCCTTGCAGTCACGTACATTGTGCCCTTTTCCTCCACACTTATAACAAACTCCCATTCATTTCAGGAAAGTTCCAGGGTGTTTCTTCCCACAGTTATCACATTTGGGAAAATTATTATTTTCCCTCTTCCCTTTATCCATCTTTCTCTCTTCCATCCTTTTCTTCTCTTGCTTCCCTTCAAATCCATAGGACTCAGTAAACTATTTACTTATCTTATCAACACATGATATTATTTCTTCATATGGTGATAATACTGGGAGATTATTTCTCTTGTAAATTCTGGCTTAAGACCACGAATGATATGATCCTTCTTTCTCTTTGGATCATGAGCATTTCAGGAGTTATAATTCCTTCTACTGGGCTCCATTTCTAAACAATGGAATACACTTGATTAGTTTATGAATAACAATACCTAATCCCAAACTTGTAAAACACATAACATAAATTAAATAGTTTATGGATATAATCCATAATCATAAAAATGTCTCCTTTGAGGAAGTATATACTCATAAACCCTTAATAATGGTTTGTAAAGAAAATGAGAATTATACTAATCACATCCCCCGGGAGTGTCGTAACAAAGAGTGCAGCAAGGCCCGTTGTCGTGCACCAGTTCCCGTTCGAGTCTAGCTCAAAGCGGTGTTTTCGGGTTTTACCCCTAGGTACATCTATGCCAGAGCCGCCTCTACCTGCTCGTATCCAGAAAGGGATGTATTGCTCGGAAAATTCACAAAATCTCTATAATACCAAAATTCTAAGAAGTTCTTCTATATTAATACTCAAGGTGCATCTTATGTCTAAGTGCTCTAATCAGATTTTATCTAAATCTAGCTTCCAAAGTTTGTACTAAACTTTCTCTGATACCAACTGTAACGCCCCGACCCTAGTTACCTTGAGTCGGTGCATTATTACATAACATTGGTATGATCACAAGAAAGATCGAATCTCGAAAGACCAATTGGTTTAGTATCCTTGGAAACACTAGATATATTCATAAGTCTTACATTCCATCATAATGTGAAAAACTACTACAACAACATATTGTCTCCATATTCCACACTCATATCCCCACATAATATCCCTGCAGGTCATTCATAATTTACTTCTTCACTTCCTGGGAAAATTAAAATATAGAAAAGGGGTGAGCTCAAATGCCCAGTAAGGACAGCAATATAGCGGAAACTTTCATAAATAAGAATAAACATTTAAGGCAATGTATATCTAAAACAAAAGCCTTTTAAACTTGGACTTCAACATAGTATGGAAAAAGTAAAATGAAATAATTTCATTTACTTATTCACATGGATATTCTACTAATCTAATAATCACATGCAATATCAATAACCAATTTCATAATGATGGAATGCATAATGCCAGACTATCATAACCACATAGCCAAGGCCTCGTGCCAATACTACAAATAAGATTTTGCCAAGGCCTTGTGCCAAGACACTAGTTTGTCTCATGAGACCTACCGATGCATCGAGAAGCTATAGCGGGCTCCACCTATCACTTATTAAGTCCAATGCATTCCTCATATGAACAGGTTTAAACATAACATAAACATTCGTATTAAAACTATCATATGAAATGTCAATACTTTAACCGCAAATAGTGAATGGTATAAAAATAGCACATCCATAGTCAAACATAACTCATTCGATACAATATGGAATATTGTATTGTGTCACATAAACCTAAATAAAGAATAATGAAGTATGTTGACATAGATGAAAATAATCATCAAAACTATTTGAGAGAAATATCCCCCTTTTTCTTGAATTCATTTAAAAGTCACACTATTTGTCAACAAGCCATTTAAAAATAGATTTTTGAATCAAAGGATCCCACACCACTTTGAAACTTTTAAAAGGAGTTTTAATTTTAAAACATTAATGTCCATATAAATAAATCCTTAAAATCATTTTGAAAACATGGACATTAATTAAAAATATTTAGAAAGATAAATCTTTAAAACATTTAAAATTATGATCTTGATAAAGAGTACCTTTCACAAATTCTTGAAATATTCCTTTTGAAATCATTTAAAAGTCACATATTTATAAAATAATACATTTACTTTGAAAATATTCTTATAATCTTGTAAGGGAAACATCGACGATTTTATAACGGTGGAAAATAACCGCACCCTCCGTATAAGTTAAAAAAACATTCTTACCTTAATTTTGTCGAAAAGGTTAAAAAGCACCTTGTTTGGAAAACTACAGAAAGATTCATTTATAAACCTCTTATACAAAGTCAAAGAAGGGTATAAATGACTTTAACCCATATTCTTGTAAATAGTATAAATGTTTTTAAATACATTTTTAAGAAACATGGATGTGGATGATAAAGAGATCCCAGTAGATCATTACGTATAAACAACCTCGGATAATGAAGAGATTGTGAAATAACGCTTACCTTGTACTTTTCCTTGGATGAGGGTCAGTTAACCTCCGTATAATGGTGAAATAATTTTTATTAAATTATACAAGAATCATATATGTTAATATGATATCATATATGATCTTTTAACATTGATTTGTTAATAATATATTAGTATTATTGTTGTTTCAGGTGTTAACTTACTCGTTTTCTTTTATATGTTTTGTTACGTAAGACATGTTTGTAATCGATAGGTTGTATATTATTTATATTCAGAATGATATCAAGTCCATAAACATCATTTTTAAATCATCAAATGATAATTATACTTGAATGGATATGATGGAAAATGAATCTCATCGCGTTCGTGGAGACGGTAGTCCATACGTACGCACGAGCAACAATATCATTATTTTGATATTAAAATAATATATAAATGGATGGTATATCATATATAGAGAATCATTAACATGTTATATTTATTATTTACATGAGTTACACATCATTATCATTCCCATCCAAATAATAATATATGGAATAACAACTACACCACGATGTGGAGACGGTAAGCTGTACGTACGCACGTATGGTGACAAGTTATTAAAAGGGTGGATAGAATACTAAATATGGTTATAACATATTTATAATAACATCAGAGTATATATATGATACTGGAGTTATTATTTTAGAATGGTAATAACAAAGGAAGAAGAAGTGGAAGAAGAAAGGAACATGGAAAAGGGTGGCGAAATCATTACCTCTTCTTCGGGTTCTTCCTTTTGATTTGATCAAAAGGGCTCCATAGGATGGAATTATGATCACAATAAGGCCTCTAGGTTGTAGTGAGGGATTTTGGGAGAGTATTTTGGCAGAGTTTGGCCGAACCAAAAGGCTTTTAAGGTGTGATGAAATGAGAAGGAGGAGTGCCCTTTTATAAGAGGGGTGAGGGGCACCTTTGGAAAAGTTAGAAATATTAATTTATAATAAATTCATATTCGGTTTCTAATGGCTCCAAAGTTTATTATTTAAATTTTAAGGTGGGGATAGGTCGAAACACACTCATCCAATATAATTTAGATAGGTTTGGGTCATTATATTAACCTTATCTTTAAGTATTAACTCTAAGTTAATTAGTTTCACTTTTACAGTGTCTCTTTGAATTTTTATATTATATGGTTAATAAACATACCATACACATCCAGGCGACCCCCAAGTGGACTATTAATGATGAAACTATCATGATATAAGTCTATTGGCCGAACATTAGATTTTTAGGAATTTAATATCAATTAATAATATAATATTTGTTTTAAAAACTCTTTTATGTCAATTTTGACACTATTAAATAGTTGATTTTTGTGAAACTCATAAAAGAATTATTACTTTGAATAAAGTCAATTAAATCAATCCTAATATGTCATATTATACAATAAAATTAGTTTAATTCATTAAAAGTCTAAAATTATATTTATTTGGGTATTTATAATATCAATTATTTTAAATTTTCACTATTATGGTAATTACTTCATCATCATTGTTTCATTAATAAATTAAATTATATAATCTCTAAAAAGTATAAATAAAATATCCTTATGTATGAAATCCTTTTAAATTTCTTATGAATATTTATAGTTGAAAATACAAAATATATAACCCTATGTAACAATTGTGTTTCTAAAAGATATATGCTTGTGTCACTTATGTATACATTTTAACTTAATTAAAATAAAGTGTCCCTATCACTTACAAGTGGCACCATGGGGTCCCTAAATCGACCCAAATATGCCCATGGTCGAACATGTATCAAACAATAAGGTTAGGACTCATTTTAGGGTAATTTTGTATTATTATAATATTATTTTTTAACCCTTATTTACTGGATTTACCCTTAACCATGGTAAATAAAATATTTACCATAGTAATTTTTCAAAATGTCTAAAAATAAAAGTTAACTATTTACACAATTTGAAAATCCGGATTCCAAATATGGAATCCATTTTTCTAAATTCAAAAAACATAATTGGAAGATATTAATTTAAAATTAATTCCCGCTGTCAAAACAAAAAACGTGTTTTTAAGATATAATAACTATCAAAAGATTGATACTTGTTTATGTTCGGTTTAATTGTGAAATTATTTTCAATGACCAACATTGTATTAAATGGTAAAAATATATTCTAAATATACTTTAAAACCACTCAAATTCATAATTTATCAATATAAATTATTTTGATTAAAAAAGTTATTTTTAATTAAAATTTACTAATTTTCACTATTCATCAAAATATTAAAGTTATCCGAAAAGTTCCAAAATTTCACCCTAGGATAAATTTGATATTAAAAATCCAAAAATTAAGTCCATTTTTAAATATAAAATATATATAATTTCAAAAGGTAGGTATTACTATTCATAATGGCTAGTTTGATTCATTTTGGCATGTGTTAGAACTCGAAGTTGCGTACAACACATACTACTGTATTATTCAAAGGAAAGAATACCATGGAATCTTGGGATTTTTCATTTTAAATTTTTTATGTCCCCATTTAATTAAAAAGTTTAAAATATTGTATTTAAAAAGGTTTCACTATTAAAAGTTGGTAAAAGTGCAATACTGAAAATGAATTTGTTCTGACATTATGTCTAAGAAACTCATAATATGGATTCTAAAATTATAAGGATTATATAAAGTATAAAATTTAGTTAATACAATTCATAACCTCTTTTTAACGGTTTTTTTGGTAAGGCATGGTGCGCTTTAACTCAGTGTTGCGTGTAGTGCAAGTTATTGAATTATTTTGAAGAAATAACACAATATGAAATCTTGGGGTGTTGCATAAAACATGTTAAGCCTAACTAGGGATGATGGGGTGAATCTGTGTGAATCATGTAAGGGAATATAAATTGAAATAGTGTGCAGGTATATATAAATATAAAGAAATTATATAATTATAATTGATATCTGATTCATCCGCAGATGGAAATGTATCTGAACATTTGATCATTTAATTAATTCATTTATGTTTAGTTATATAAATATTTCAAATAAGATGTTAAAAAATTAAAAATATTTAACATAACAGTAATAATATAGGATCCAATTTATACCAAGGAATTATATAATGATGATAACCATAAATAGTATCCAAGGTAGTGACCCAGGGATCCTTGACATCATGGGTCAAGCCAACTTAGTAATAACATGCAGACTTTATATAAGGGGTATGAGTGAAATTAAATAGAATCACCCAAAGAATTACACTATAAAAGATTCTAACCGAGTCCAAGGATCACATCCATGGTAAAATGAGATATGCACGACTATACTTAATAGGTTGATTCCATGGTTCCACATGTCTGAAGACATCAAGCTAGATCTAAGGATTGTATCTGGGGAATCCTAATATCTAGAGCGTAGTTAATGGATCTTACGGCTTCATGTTGGGAATCTTCTAGTAGAAAACAACCATTTTCTATGTTGGGTATCTCCCTTGGCTATCAACACCTTGAATAAAAATGGCGTCCTCAGGGTGCTCAGGTAATTCCCTCCAGAATCCAAGGTTATCTCAAGTTTGACCACTCCTATAAATATAAGATGTTTCATATGTAATTGGTACCTCATACATAATTCATTATTTTATTCAATCCATCTTATACTCATTACATTTGATAAATAAAATGATTCATTTTATTACCTTTATTACTATGTAAAAATTCTAAATAGGAAATGAAAAATTTTATTACTTTCATTACATAATAAATTATTAGGCTTATTCTGGTACCTTTCATAATCATGAAAATGTGGGATAAGGACATTCAACCCATTAATATTAAGTTACATTTAATTATTCCAAGTGATATATATATATATATATTCCATCCATTTAAAATTTAGAAGGTTTTTCAATTAATTGTAAAACATAACTTAGAATGGTCAAGTGGTAACTATAATTGTTTACCATTTAACAATTATTTAATTTAATTAGACACTTACATTTATCAAGGTCAAGTAAAAGAACACAAGAATGGTGGCATATATAGTTAAAAAATCGAATAAAGGCCTAAAAATGATATAACCTACTTGGGGTGGATGGTGTTTAGTAAATAACCTCTAATGATGTGGTGATCATATATATAAGGTCTCTATAATACGAGTATGATGATTATAAATATGAAATTTTAATTTGAGGGTAAACACCCAATGAAATTAGCCTACGCACAGTGAATATAGTTCATAAAATGGAGAGACATAGGGGATGATTCAAAGACGACCAAACTTATTCTTGTAGCACCCTCCTCATCCATTGTCGACCCTTAGATTGACATGGATTAGAAGAAAATGGAAGAATGAATCAACACCTTGAAAATAGGGCATAGGAGCCTTCTTTCAAATATATTCATTGAGGGAAATAAAATAGAATAAACTAGACAATGGATTGAATCACTTAACAATAGATATATAATGTGACAATCAGATCTTGAATTGGATTTTGGATATAAGAAATATGGAAGAACCAATGTGGATGAGGATTTGGAGCTCTAATATAGGAATAGGGAGACCACATGTTGTAGGAATGATGAAATAACTAAGAGGGGAATGTTTAATTGGATTTAAGGTGAAAATGTTCTTATACCCAAAATTAGAGGGCAACATGGGTTGGATGCATGATTAATGAAACCAATCACCAATTTTTTTTACCACTCATTAAGGATGGACACCACTTGGTTTCATGTGAACGGTTTGACTAACTGTGTGAAAATTGTGTTGTGGGTCTGTTAAAAACTGAAGGTTCCCTGACACAGGCATGCATCCCAAGCCTCACAAAATCATCAAACTGTGCGGCCTTATATGTCTCACTTTTCATCCCTCACATGGTTTGGGAAATCATGTGTACTGGATTTGAAGGATTACACTAACAATGAATCCTAGTCATTTTCTCTACTTGTTGAGGTTTTCATCTCCAAACATGCATCATCCCCCCTCGAAACAACCATGACCTCCTTGGGAATCCATAACAGGACCAAAATAAATAATTCGAATGAAATTTAAAAGAACCATTCTAGATAAGAAATTTATCTTCTTATATAATATCCCATCCCATGTGATCAAGTAAGAAATTATATTACACATATTATTTATTTAAATCATTTATTTATAATAAGATGGATGATTTCAACTTAGTATTAGAAACCTAAGATAATTAAAAAAGAATGATTCAGTGGACATACCTAGATTCCCACCCCATCTAAATGTATATTCCCAGGTAGGACCAATAGTTTTTATATTCACCATTTATTATAAAATTCAAAACGAAATGTTATTTTATATAATGTTATTTGGGATGTTCTATTTAATTTTAAAAATGAGATGAGCTCTAATATCTAATTATTTTTATTATTTATTTATAATTCATATAAAAATTTTCATTTTATTTATTTTGGAATATTAATTATATTTTACCTTGTATCTTAATTTATCATTCAATACCAATTGATACAAGTACATATAAATTAGAAACATTCATTACTACATTAATTTTTTTTCAAACCTATGTTCATCCCTATCATTCTTTTTGTGAATAATTTGATGATTTTGAATCCTTTTGAAAATGTAATATTGAGTATTATATAAAATAGTATAATTTTTTTTATTTTGATAAAATTTAATCAATATTAACTCCAAAACATTTGTTGATAAATTATAAGAAATTCAATTATCATCTCACAATGGGAATTTATTCCCCATAAAAAAATATCAGCCAAAATTATGCTTGTTAATTAATTATTGATGTTTCTAATGATATTAAAAGTGTTTTATCATTCCATTTTATATTAATTTTATATTTATATTAAAAAAATTACATTTAAAATTTTATTATATATAATTCATTATATTCCCTATTAAATTAACATAATTTTATCATCCCCTATATTCCATTTAAGATGAAATCTAATGATGTTACTTCACCTTTACTAGGGATACGATAAAAGGATTCCATTCTTATTATTTCACTAAATTTATTATGTTTTTTATTAAAAGAAATTTATATAACCCAAATCATTTTCAAGGGTTTCATTATGATGCAATTATGAAATGATTATAGATCCCATTTATTTTACCCAGGTTATGTTGTGTTGAAATGTTTTTTGAAACCCATTTTTTATGGGTTTTGATATGATGAATGTTCTATGATGTTGTACTACAAAAATGTATGGATTATGTGAATTTTGGGACATATATCTCCAACCAATTAATTTTGTAATGATTAATGTTATATGATATCAAAAGGTACAAAATAGGTTATCTCACACCCAAAATAATAAGGTACATGGGTTGTAATCCCAGGCCCGGAACCAGATTCTATACTAAAGGTTATCTAAAGCCCAAAACATGAGGGTACATGGGAGGTTTTACCAATCCCAACACAAGAGGGTACATGGGAGGTAATTCCATGGAAAATATAGGATGGTGCATAGGAGGTTATCCCAATCCCAAAAAAAGAGGTTTCACAAGATGTTATCCCAAGCCCGAAGTAGGTACAAGGGTGATTCGCCCAAGATTAACATGTTATGATTGTATTAGTAGATTTTATTGACATAATGGTTTATATAATTACATTTATACCATAATTAGTTGTATTATATCAATGTTATTATCTCAGGGATTGGGTTATTTTATTTCCTAATGAATTATTTCTTATAAAAATCCAATCCTTATTCCAGGACTCGTGATAATGATCATTGATATAATGAGTCTTTTTAGTGTTATTATTTTTTTATCATAACCTCATTCTCATGTTATTCTTAGGTATATCCCTTTATTATCCAAGCTATGAATCTGAGAACCATTTCATATGTTTCCTTTCACCCAGTTATGATGAAATGTTTTATGTAGGGTATTTTATTATGGTGTACTAATGGGGAAGATATTTTTTGGCGATATTGATGATCTTTCACCAAATTTGATGACTATTTACCTAATATACAAACACAAAAGACCAATATAGTCCATGGGTGTTTTTTCTAAAATTAATTGAATATTCCTATAAAGAGTTGTAATATTTATTTAGGAGAAGCCCATGTCACTATAGGATTTATCTAGTAAAGTGAATATTATTAAACAATTTTATTCACTTACGGGAATGGTGTACTAGTCATGTGTATGAACTATGTGATTATAAGATGCACGATCTTATGAGTGTACTTTTATGTTTACCAATGATTCACTTATTATGTGGATTTAATGTGAAGGGGTTGGATGATAAAGGTCACAAGAAAAATACATGTGAGATAATAATTTTTTAAAAAACATCAGCAGCCTTGTTCATATTATTTCATGCCATAGATTGTCACAAGTTTTAATTTTGGGTCATCTATAAAAATAAAATACTGATTCAACTGAATGAATGATTGGGGATATTCTATTTTTTAGAGGTTGAACCAAGAATACATGCATCATATTATGTGGAACAAATGTAAAACTTTTATATGTTTTGATTACTGATTGTGTTTTGGTATCATTTTATCAACCAATATTTATTAAAAATATAATTAGTGTTCTCCTATGGGTATAAGATTCTATATCAACCATGTAGATTTAATTTATTCTTTTTCTTATGATATTATGTGTATCATTTTTTGGATTTTGAATGTGTTTGAGTGTGTGATCAGAGAAACTAATTATGTGAGTAGGGTATGTGATCATATTATCTTTAGGTACATCACAATCAGGGAGTAACATATGATAAAGTGTAATTTGGTTCTCTACCTCCAACTATATTTACCCTCTCAATAGAATGAATTATTTTTACTAGTGAGAAGTGGTTATAAATAAAAATGTTGTATCAAATCATGGTTTAGATTGTGAATGTGCACCCTTGGTTGAGGAATCATGTATAGAGGTCTTGTCTTGATTTTATTTTTGTTCAATTGGTGTTAGGACATAAAAATGTATGATTATGTAAGGATAATATTTATAGGTTAATAAATATGATAGGATTTATTTTTACTTAACAAGAATTTAGATATATTTTTATCACATTTAAAAACATATAAAAGTTTCATTGAATGGTTACAAGCTAAAGGTGTTGGGAAAGGAAAAATAGGTGAGGTCGGATAGAAAAGAACTTCATTTTCTATAGATTTCATTATCTGATAATTTTCTTAAATCTTCTTTAATTAAAAAACCTAGGTAATGTAAATTAAAAATATATATTAAATTTATTATATTATTATAATGTTTAAGATAGTTTTCATGATATTTATATTATTCAACATGATATTATTAGATGAAAAATCCACACGTAATTATTTAAATGACTATTTTCACTCCATAAGTGGGACAATGGACATTGTTTGAGAAGGTTTATGGTCTTTCGAATGAATCCCATTATTATACCAATCTCTCCAGGGATACATGATAATCATTTTTTCCAAGTATTTCTGAATGAACCTTGGATGTTGTTCCCTAGTGGAACTAAATGAACTGATGTCATACCCCAATTCACTTTCCCCTATGTTTCAATTTTTCCATTAAAATAGTCCACTTGGGCTCCCACATGGGAATGACATTCCACCCTTCTGGGAGATGAAGATAAAAACTAAATTCCATTTTCACAGGTCTCTATAACACCAATTAGGTATCCTTTAATCCTAACAAACTAATGGAATTTACTAAATAGAAGTATAATTGAGTCATATGAAGGTAAAAACGTTATGAAAATCCACTCCATCCCAGAATTTCCTATATTAAGGTGAATTACCATGACCATCACCTATAATTATGTGTTATGTTCTTACTTCCATGGGGAAGCACCACACTAGGGTGAAACATGCCTCAGGCCCTATGGTAAGATTCTAACCAAGGTGTACCTCATTGCTCGACCATCACATGGTACATACACTTTTCCCAGCCCTCCCTTGTTATATCCCCTTAAATTGGCCTTCACTATAGAAAATCAACTCTTCTATTCCTTTTAATATATCATTATTTTACTATATTTGTTTTCATTCAATTAATATAATATGTTTGATGGATTTTTTTACAATAAACACCGATCAAAAATGATACGTAAAATATTAGATGAATATTATTAATAAAATATATGAATAATAAATCCTTTAGTAAAAAAATTAATAAATTATAAATGAATACCCTATATAAATATGAACATGTAATGTTTATAAAGGTTGTGTATTAATAAATTAATTTTTTTTCATTATATATTGTAATTAAATTTAAAGGGTGTGTTTATAAATTATTTAATATGAATTTTAAAAAATTAAAATTATTTTAATATGAAATAATTCAATATTATCTTACTCTGAATGTTTTATAATTTTTTAAATAATCTATTTTTATGTGATTAGTAAAAAAAATTTGATTTTGATTATTTCATCACTTTTATGACCTTTTCATAATTCAAGAATGACTTAAAAATTTAAAACTTTTTTTGGATAAAATATTAAATTTTAATTTAAAATAAGTCCTTAAAAACACTATTTTCATTTTACAAAAACATGTCTAACATTCATGAAATATATGTAATATTTTACTCAAAAAAATTATTATTAAATTATATTAAAAAATATTTCTCATCACTTTTAGAAAATAAATATGAAAATTTTATTTTATATATTAGATAAACATGTTCAAGTTATGTAAAATGGAAAATTTTATTTTTCGACCTAAAATTTTTATTATTAAGATTAAAGTTGATTACAATGATAAGGGGAAATGGATTGCATTCATATATTTATTTTGTTAATGTTGTCTATTTTTTATCAAATTAATCCAATTGTTTTAATTTATATAATGAAACAAATATGTTCTCTACATATATATAAAAATATATTATAAATACAATAATTGGAAATTTATTTTATATACGATTAAGAACACATAATGGTGAAAATAACATTTTTTCTAACGAACTATTTTCCTATATATAAATTATTTTAAATTAAATTTACTTTTAAAATATTTAAAAATTGAATCCGAATATATGGATTGTAATTTTGGGATAATAAAATCATTTTTTATGATGGGATTCCTTATTTTTTAATAAAATATAAGTTACTAGAGTAAAACCTACTTACCAAGGTAAAACCCAAAATTATATAATATAAAAAGATAGTAGTAATGGCAAAAAAATATTAAACATTATAAAAATGAGTAGTAGATGATTTAATAACCTTAAATAATTAAAGTGTCATTATTATTCACTTTTTTCCAATAACCCTTAAATATTTTCATTCGATCATTGAAAAACTACTAGGTATTTACAAAATCTCATATTTAATCACTTATAAAATAATTTCACATCCACCGCTTTTTTTCATGCATTATAAAGAATTATAATTCAAAAATTATATCATTTTCCCTTATAAACCCTTTTCACTCATCCTATAAGGCTTACTCATTCAAAAATACCATGAAAATTATTCTAATGATTTTACCCAATGGAGAAAATCCAAAGGGAGAGGTAATGTTTTCAACTATTGTCTCTTAATTATTTTCTTTTTGAATCCCCAAAAGTAACTTCTCGCCAACTGAGTATGATAAAATTATAATTATTGATATAACTAAATGTTATTATACTTCTATAATATCACCATTCAACCTTCCTCCAAGACCATTTGAAAAAGGAAGATGTTGTCATATGTATGTGCGGACTACCACCTCGTATTTTGTTTTTCCATTACCTCCTAACATTATTGTCATTAAACATTTATTTATCATATAGAAATTATATTTATGAAATTATTGATATTTTTAAAGATAATAATACCCATTATAGATGTGATATTCATAATAAATATTCATATAATACTTAACCTCTTTAAATGAACATATCGAGGAACCTTTTTAAATTTGAGTCCATCTGGGGAAAACCAATCAAATTGCATAAATATTTTTCTAATTGAATAATAAAAAAAATATAAATATATAGATATAGATATTATTAATCTAATTAAAAACAGATTTTATCACATATAATACAATGAGGTTGTGTCGGAGAAATCAACCGAACCACCTAGAGTAACATTCTTAAGAGAAATCTACATAGTAAATAAATGAAATATTATAATAAATTCCCTTATAAAATGACATATTAATGGAAAAGTTTTTTAATAATGATACTAATAAACAAAAATTGATTTCATAGGATTTATTTAACACACAATAATGAATCAAGACCCAAGTTAAGGATTTTTCACCTCTATTTAGCTTCATTAATATAAGATGTGTATTCACCAATTGATTGCTTTTTTATTAGCTATATATTGGATATGTATTTATTTTATCCTCATTTTTAATGAAATATAAGTGATTTAATAATCCATGTCATATTTTAAATTTCATGTATTTTCAATTATAAAGGTAATGAATATGTAATGGTTTTGTTAACTCAATTCTCGTTAATTGAGTTATGTGATTTCTTCTTTAACATATTTTATATATGTTGGTTACAAACAACTGTGTGTTTATATTATGTGGTATTATATATTTATTTTCTTGGGATCTAAATTTTAACCACATAAATCCATTCTCTAAATATATCCTTCTTCGTGAATTATTATATCCATAATGTATTTAGTAAACTAAAAATCCTTTTTTGATTTAAAATATTATTCATTTTGAATCATTATTCTTTGATTGTTAAATTTTTATATTTCTTATTTTATTATATATGTCCCTCTTTCTCACTTGATAAAATAGGTTTTTTAACTCAATTATGCTTCCATAATGATGTTATTTCTCAATAATGTTCAACATTTTTATAAAAACAATCATATCATATTTAAAGAGGGGGTTTCATCTATTTCATTGTTTATTATTCCAAAAAAATATTTTGATTTATAATTTTAAAATAAAAATATGTGTACACTCTTATTATCATGTTATAATCATTACCGTGTTTCAACAGGTACTTTTAATATTTCATTTATTATATGGTTTTTCAATATGTCATTTCAAAATATTAAAAAGGGTTTTCTATAATTTCAAAATAAAATTTTTTATCTTCTACTAGGCATTATCTTTATAAATACTATTGGTCTTATTAAAACCCTATAATTAAATATTATTTTAATAGTAAATTATTTCCAATTATTTTCCTTTTAATTTTTTAATTTTTTATGTCATTTTAAAGAATCCATTATTGATGATTCTCTTTAACAAAATTATGTGCTTTCAATATTTTTCGATTCGCCTTATTGAAAATGACTATTATAAGTGAAAGTAACTTCATATTTTCTTCCAAAGATAAATCATTTTCTAAAATTTGTTTTTCAATATCAATACAATTTTTTTCAATTTAAAATTGATCTATTTTCAATAAAATTATTTTTCAAGAATGACTCTCTAAATTAATGTTTAAAATTAGATTTTGGGGTGATTAAATATTGGGCATCAACCATTTACATTATATTGATAAATTTTTGTGATACAAACTATAAATTTTATGAAACTCATTTTTCTATCAATGGGTTCTTTCTGATGTAGCGAATTATTATTTTTAAGTAGAATAAATTTGTATAGATGATTAACGGGTGGGGCCTGATATATATCTCTAATTCATTCATTATAGATTTATATATCATGATCTAATTATTGTAATTGATTTTTTATTCTTATTTCACAATATCAATTAAGAATTTTTGTATTCTCATTTTTTTATGGGAATCATAAAGTTATGATTGTTCTACAATGTTACGGGAATCAGGTATTTTTTTTATTCTCCACTATGTTTATGGGAATCAGGTCGATATTTCTACTCCTATATGGGAATCTAGGTGTGATTCCAACTCTACCATGTTATGGGAAATGGGTAGTGTTCGCCACTACACAATTTTATTATTTATATGCCTATTTTAGTGAATTTTTTTTATTATTCTTCATTTCCAATGAATTACATTTTTTCTATGATTATTCGCTATAGATCATGATTATTTTCACCTGATTTTGTAATCTTTTTCTAGGGAATATGTTGTATATTTTAAGATTACATGTATCACTATCATGGATTATGAATAAATCTTATTGTCCCTTGACCATTTAAAAAATATATTTCTCCCTTGTTAATGTTTACCCTCATGCTGATGATCTAACTCTTCATGACGTGTTGATGACTTTTCTCTTACTGAGTGTTTAATCCCAACTAATTGTTATGTTTTTCTTACACCTGTTGTAATGGTGATTATAAATTATTTGGAGTCCAAATGGGATCAAAGTATAGATAAAGTATGTTTAAATATTCCCAAGTGTTTTAAAATGTGTTTTTTATGTAACTAGTCTTAAAGCCACTAAACAATATATTCGTGGGATGTTGAGATTATTAGGAGATGTATTTTTTGAAATACTAAAAATGAGGTAAAATAATAATATGTTTATCCCTTATTATCTCAATTTGCACTACTACAACCTGCGCCTTTATCAGCGCAAAAAACCATCATTAACAGCGCTAGAAAAGCGCTGTTAATTCCGGCGTAGATAAAGTGGGGTCCCCTATTTCAGCGCTTCTAGGAGCGCTGATAAAGGGGTCCTTTATCAGCGCGCGGTGGAGCGCTAATAAAGGTCAACTATATCAGCGCTTCTCGGAGCGCTGCTACAGGTTCCTTTATCAGTGCTCCTTTAGCGCTGTTAAAGGTTTCCTTTATCAGCGCTAAAAAAGTGCTGATAAAGGGCCCAACGCCTGCACCTAAAAAACAGTACCTACACACCTGCACACCAGAATACCTGCAAAAAGTAGCACATGCACACCTGCACACCATAGCACCCACACCCAATATTTTTACTAACAACGGTATATACATTTACTTAACATCATGAATACAAAAAAAACTCATTGTTATATACATTTCAAAAAAAAATTTACATGGTTACATTTATAATTGTTCAACAACAGTTATAAACATTCATGTTTCATCCTTTGATATCCGTGATCCGCTCTCGATGGTATTTGTTGCCGAACAAAGCATATGAACTCAAGGAAAAAAATCACCTATATAAGAAAACAAATATTATGTTAGTAATGCAATAATGAAAGAAATTAAAACAGTAATATGAAAGAATACATTAATATGGAAATGTGAAACTAAAATATTAAAGTTTAAACTCAAAAGTTTTCATTTTCATAACAATGAAAGGGAATAATATAAAATCAATATGTTTTTGATTGATTTATCTCATTTAATAAATATTGATTCTTTATCTAATGAAAAGCTTTACCGGTCACACCGTGCTTCGGATTGAGGTGTGGTCAATTCTTACGCGTCACAAATGAATCGTGGATCATTGTCCTAATGTATCAAAACAATCCTAACGCGTTTTCTTGGTTTGGCGTATGTCATTGGTGTTGTTTTCCAAAGTTTATGTCATTTTCAAACTGATATCAGTCAATTTTAGCCATCCCGGTCACACCGTGCGTCGGATTGAGGTGCGGTCGATTCGTAAGCGTCACAAATGACTCGTGGATCGTTGTCCTAAAGTATCAAAACAATCCGAAGGCATTTGCTTGGTTTGGCGTATGTCATTGGTGTTGTTTTCCAAAGTTTATCTCAATTTGAAACTGATATCAGACACTTTTAGCCATACCGGTCACACCGTGCATCGGATTGAGGTGCGGTCAATTCGTACGCATCACAAATGACTCGTGGATTGTTTTCCTAAAGTATCAAAACAATCTGAATGCGTTTGCTCGGTTTCGCGTATGTCATTGGTGTTGTTTTCCAAAGTTCATGTCATTTTCAAACTGATATCAGACAATTTTAGCAATACCGGTCACACTGTGCGTCGGATTGAGGTACGGTTGATTCATACACGTCAAAAATGACTCATGGATCGTTGTCCTAAAGTATCAAAACAATACGAAGGCGTTTTCTTGGTTTGGCGTATGTCATTGGTGTTGTTTTCCAAAGTTCATGTCATTTTCAAACTGATATCAGACAATTTTAGCCATACCGGTCACACTGTGCGTCGGATTGAGGTGCGGTCGATTCGTACGTGTCAAAAATGACTCGTGGATCGTTTTCCTAAAGTATCAAAACAATCCGAACGCATTTCCTCAGTTTGGCGTATGTCATTGGTGTTGTTTTCCAAAGTTCATGTCATTTTCAAACTGATATCATACAATTTTAGCCATACCGGTCACACCGTGCGTCGGATTGAGGTGAATTCAATTCGTATGCATCACAAATGACTCATGGATCGTTTTCATAAAGTATCAAAACATTCCGAAGGCATTTTCTCAGTTTGGCGTATGTCATTGGTGTTGTTTTCCAAAGTTTATCTCAATTTGAAACTGATATCAGACACTTTTAGCCATACCGGTCACACCGTGCATCAGATTGAGGTGAGGTCGATTCTTACGCATCACAAATGACTCGTGGATCATTTTCCTAAAGTATCAAAACAATCCGAATGCGTTTGCTCGGTTTGGAATATGTCATTGGTGTTGTTTTCCAAAGTTCATGTCATTTTCAAACTGATATCAGACAATTTTAGCCATACCGGTCACACCGTGCGTCGGATTGAGGTGCGGTCAATTCGTACACGTCAAAAATGACTCGTGGATCGTTTTCCTAAATTATCAAAAAAATACAAACGTGTTTGATTAGTTTGGCGTATGTCATTGGTGTTGTTTTCCAAAGTTCATGTCATTTTCAAACAGATATCAGACAATTTTAGCCATACCAGTCACACCGTGCGTCGGATTGAGGGGCGGTCGATTCGTACACGTCACAAATGACTCGTGGATTGTGGTCCTAAAGTATCAAAACAATCCGAACGTGTTTTCTCAGTTTGGTGTATGTCATTGGTGTTGTTTTCCAAAGTTTATCTCATTTTCAAACTGATATCAGACAATTTTAGCAATACCGGTCACACCGTGAGTCGGATTAAGGTACGGTCAATTCGTACACGTCAAAAATGACTCATAGATCATTGTACTAAAGTATCAAAACAATCCGAACATGTTTGCTCGGTTTGGTGTATGTCATTGATGTTGTTTTCCAAAGTTCATGTCATTTTCAAACTGATATCAGACAATTTTAGCCATATCGGTCACACCGTGCGTCGGATTGAGGTGCGGTCGATTCGTACACATCACAAATGACTCGTGGATCATTTTCCTAAAGTATCAAAACAATCCGAAGGCGTTTTCTTAGTTTGGCGTATGTCATTGGTGTTGTTTTCCAAAGTTTATCTCATTTTCAAACTGATATCAGACACTTTTAGCCATACCGGTCACACTGTGCATCGGATTGTGGTGCGGTCAATTCGTACACGTCACAAATGACTCGTGGATCGTTTTCCTAAAGTATCAACACAATCCGAACGCGTTTTCTCGGTTTTCCGTATGTCATTGGTGTTGTTTTCCAATGTTTATCTCAATTTGAAACTGATATCAGACACTTTTAGCCATACCGGTCACACTGTGCGTCGGATTGAGGTGAGGTCGATTCGTACGCATCAAAAAATGACTCGTGGATTGTTGTCCTAAAGTATCAAAACAATCCGAAGGCATTTTCTCGGTTTGTTGTATGTCATTGGTGTTGTTTTCCAAAGTTTATCTCATTTTCAAACTGATATCAGACACTTTTAGCCATACTAGTCACATCGTGCGTCAGATTGAGATGCGGTCGATTCGTATGCATCACAAATGACTCGTGGATCGTTTTCCTAAAGTATCAAAACAATCCAAAGGCGTTTTCTCAGTTTGGATTATGTCATTGGTGTTGTTTTCCAAAGTTCATGTCATTTTCAAACTGATATCAGACACTTTTAGCCATACCGGTCACACCGTACATCGGATTGAGGTGTGGTCGATTCGTACGCATCAAAAATGACTCGTGGATCATTTTCCTAAAGTATTAAAACAATCTGAAGGCATTTGCTCGGTTTGGCGTATGTCATTGGTTTTGTTTTCCAAAGTTTATCTCAATTTGAAACTGATATCAGACACTTTTAGCCATACCGGTCACACAATGCGTCGGATTGAGGTGTGGTCGATTCGTTCACGTCACAAATGACTCGTGGATCGTTTTCCTAAAGTATCAAAACAATACGAACGCGTTTGCTCGGTTTGGCGTATGTCATTGGTGTTGTTTTCCAAAGTTCATGTCATTTTCAAATGGATATCAGACACTTTTAGCCATACCGGTCACACCGTGCATCGGATTGAGGTGCGGTCGATTCGTACTCGTCACAAATGACTCTTGGATCGTTTTCCTAAAGTATCAAAACAATCCGAAGGAGTTTGCTCGGTTTGGCGTATGTCATTGGTGTTGTTTTCGAAAGTTTATCTCATTTTCAAACTGATATCAGACACTTTTAGCCATACCGGTCACACCGTGCAGCGGATTGAGGTGCGGTCGATTCGTACGCATCACAAATGACTCGTGGATCGTTTTCCTAAATTATAAAAACAATCCGTAAGCGTTTTCTCGGTTTGTAATACGTCATTGGTGTTGTTTTCCAAAGTTTATCTCATTTTCAAACTGATATCAGACACTTTTAGCCATACCGGTCACACCGTGCGTCAGATTGAGCTGCGGTCGATTCGTACGCGTCAAAAATGACTCGTGGATCGTTGTCCTAATGTATAAAAACAATCCAAACATGTTTGCTCGGTTTGTCGTATGTCATTGGTCTTGTTTTCGAAAGTTTATGTCATTTTCAAACTAAGTAGTAGGAATTCAATAATCTAAGGATATGAAACATAAGAAAGGGAGATCATAGATTCTAAATAAGTGTAAAGGGAGATATAAATGACCATATAAAGATAACATAAGTATTAAGAATTCACCTTCATTGTCCTATTTGTTTACATTCTTCGATCAGGTACGCTGCCCATTCGTTTCTAAAGACATTTATATCATCTTGTGAATAGGAGTTTTTGCGACAGTCATAGTAATACTGAAAAAATATAAATACACAAGGGATTAATAATTATTTTAAATAAAGTA
The DNA here is from genome assembly GCA_963277665.1 of Viscum album. Taxonomy (NCBI): domain Eukaryota; kingdom Viridiplantae; phylum Streptophyta; class Magnoliopsida; order Santalales; family Viscaceae; genus Viscum; species Viscum album. The sequence goes on along the minus strand of OY728119.1, from coordinate 1,944,359,548 downwards.
GTAATTATTTTCAAAAATACCTCTTCAGGGATGCTAGTTTGTCCATGAAATATGATCACTTTCATAAATTTACAAACATAATAACCGCAGTCCTTGTCATTTGTTTGTTTCGGACACTGCAGAAACATCGAGAAAAATAAGTAATTTGTTTTGATATGTATTTGGATAGTGAAATATAATTATATATACCCAGATACTTCTCCATTTTTAGATCTTGTGGGCATTGTCATCCTTACGCCCTGGATTCATTCCAGCCTTTAGACGATATTCATACACCGCCCTATCATAACAAAATCCTCATTAAAAGATAATATAAATTATATAACTAGATATTTAGTTCTAAAATGTTGGATCTAGTGTATTACAAATTGAAAATCACCATCATGTGTGGCCGGTTAGTTGGATATCCATGCAGTGAATCCAGAAAATAAATCTTTGGAGTATCCAAATTGACTGCAATGAGGATCCAATGTTCCCTAAAAACACAAAAAGAAATAAGTACTGATAGAAATAAAAATATAATTGATATGATTAAAATGTAGAATTTTACCCTTGCATCATTGGTATTAAAAAGAGCCTGTCAGTCGTAATTCTTCTCTGAAACGTTCTGAGCAGATTTGACATCAATTCAGCCTGAAAATTAGAATCTATTTCTGTTCGTTGTATAGAAATGGTGTGAGGACTAACGAGTCTAAATTTGTATTCATAGGAAAATCCCTTCAACTGTATTTCATATATACGCCTGTGAAAAATATGAGATGTATTTATCCATAATTATCAAAGTATATCAGCTTCTGTAAAATCAAATCATGAAAACATACCTCATGTATACATTTATAACTGAGGTTCCTAGCCACTCGTATGTGATGATCTCAGAAACAGCGTCTGCACTAACGAAATCCATTGTTTCCTCTCCGTTCATATCTTTTTCACAAACAATTGTATGATTCTTTCCGTCTTTCATTTTCGTATCCACATGAGCTTGAAATGATATTAAATGTGGATATAGAACGGGCGGGGTGAACATGCTCTCAGTAGATCGTTTTGATCGGTTGGTTGATCCAATATTGGAGACTCTCTTTCGTTTTAGCTTCTCCATTTTATCCTTCTGTAATAACATTCATCATTTCAGCCATTTTCTAATTTAATGTTAAAGGTTCTGCTTGAAAAATGAACTGGAAATGAATACCTCCTGCTCGACGTGTTTTTTTACAAGATTCGACGGCCATGCAACGAAAGTTCCAATAGCTTTTTCCACCATATGAATGTCGTCATCGTCATTTGGCACGGGTAGCTCGGCGCTTGGCTCATAAGCTACGTTAATCGACACTTTGACATGACCGGTTGGAAGTGGTCTGGAGTGTAGCGTGTCATTCTGCATATTGAACACCATAGCCCTCGCTACAAGGCGGTGGGTGGGAGTTGAAAGATATAAATCACAGTCATTTTCACCCTGCAGAATATCATTAAATGAAAGGTATCAGTTTCTATGTGATTCACATCTCACAAAAACTAATATTATAACATTGATTACCTCGGTTAAGTCAGGTCTTTGAGGGGAATGGCTCGCCTCAAAGCTGGTGAGGGGTGGATCTTCTTGCGGGGGTTGTTCATGAGTTGTTTGTTCTCTTCGCCACACCTCCATCAAACTCTTTAGCATCTCTCCCTGAGTTTGGATTAGTTCTTCAAGGGTAGCTACTCTATCTCTCATTACATGCAATTCTTTAGTTTGTTCATCCTCTTGTTTTTTTTCTTAAAATTTGTCTTGGGTGACACCCCAAAACCCACACCTCTGACGCGGCCATACTGTTTTGGCTGTTTCAAGGCCGTTGAAAGTATGTCTGCATCCGGTGAGGGTGTTGATGTTTCCTGTGACTATGTCAAATAGAAAATATGAAAAAAGGAGTAAGCATCGTTATGTAATAGTGATTTAAAGCAAAACAAGTTTATATTATGTCATACTTACATATGTTTCCCACACTTTTTGTGTGTTTTCATCTATCAGTTTCCCCTCTTTATTAACACGAGCATCCTTCCATAGCACATGGCGTGGAATGGAAGTGACTTGAGATTTTGCTTCATCAATCTGCTTATAAATAGAGAAACATGGTTACAGTGTTGTTTTATGTCACATAAAATTATTATAGTACTTTTAAAATACATACCAATTATTTTTCAATTGAAGCATACCCCAACCTTGCTTCACGGCAGGGGTACGCTGGTTTTGCTGCCCGTTCTTTATTTCCAGCACTCAGTTGCTGTTTCATAAATAAAAACCTATCAATCAATGTGATGAATACAAGCAATGTTACACAACGTGTAACCAAACACAATGTACCAGAAAATTCTTTTCCGCACGACGGTTGCAAAACGCATCCCATGTTCCTTGGGATATCAAGTGTGCATAAAGAGGAGGCGGGTGCGGCTTGATTTTCCCTTCGGCATCTTTCAGATGATTTTTCGTTAAAATGGTGCGAAAGCCTCTATGAATCCTTCCTGCAAGTCTGAAAACATATTCTTTGTGCGAAACATCTACTATAAATGCACTCTGCAAGAGATGATGAAGGGTTAGTCAATATTTCAATATTTTATTTTATTTTAATAAATTAAATAGATTATATCGTAATGTTACCGTAATCTCTTCCCACATTAATGTTTTCAACCCGCTGACAACATGGTGACACGACTCTACGTCAATCAGCACGCATTGTCGAGTGACGATTCCAATGTAGCTACTAAACATGGCTTTGTTGGGGTTTACATGCTGGCCTAGCATATTCCATCCCACCTCAAATTTGATGCCTTTTTCTTTTGCCTTAAAGATTTTTGCTAAAACTGTCAAACTACGGTGCACCTGTTTTTTTGTGTCGCTGGGGTTTCATCGCCTACCATTTCCTCAGTTTCTGCATCATCATTATGTTTCTCCGAAACACTAGCTTCGGCACTGACACCAGCTGCAACAGGTTGAGAGACCTGTTGTATGTCAGCAGTGGGACCAGCTGCAATAGGTTGAGAGACCTGTTTTCTCTCAGCAGTGGGACCAGCTGCAACAGGTTGAGAGACCTGTTGTACGTCAGCAGTGGGACCAGCTGCAACAGGTTGAGAGACCTGTTGTCTCTCATCAATGGGACCAGCTGCAACAGGTTGAGAGACGTGTTGTGTCTCGGGATTGGGTGCATCAGCAGGTGAAGAATTCATTATCTGCAGAACTGGTTTAAAATTTAATTTAGATCACATAAAAGCAGCAGCGAAAAAATAATAACATAATGTAACACAGTCTATATTACAATAAAAATCAATAACCTGATTATTGAAATCCCTTTTTTTTAAAGGCTGAAGGGATTTGACCCCTCTATCAACTATCCATATCCCTTCATTGTGGTCTCCTCTGACATACAAAACGTCGTCTACATTGAGACCACTGCGAAATGATTGCGAAATCCCAATGAAAGGATCATCTTCCGTTGAATTTTAATCTGACCCTTCAGTTGTTTTGGTCGATAACAGAACAATTGACCAGTTTCGGTTTGCGGGATCGGGAACATAAGATACTTGCGCTGCCTGTGATGCCATTATAAATGGTTCGTCTTTCTCCCCTTCCTTACTGAAGTCAACTTTCACAAATCCCAAATCATTTATTTTAACAACACTCCTGTTATCAACCCACTTGCATAGAAATATCGGAACTTGAAATTCCTTATAATCCAACTCCCATATTTGTTTGATGATGCCAAAGTATGACATATTCTCATAAATTAGATTTCTTTCCTTAGCACCGGAAACATGCATCGCTTCAGCCACAAGTGTAACCCCACTATTCTGCATGGTACTGTCTTCTTCATGTTCATTAGTATAAAATGTATAACCATTAACTACATAAGCATTGTAAGATAATGCATACACACTTGGTCCTCCGGCTAGCCATCGATGTCTTTCCGAAATATACTTTGGATTTTCATCTGACTTCTTAAAAATATGATCTCAAAACCGTCCTATAAACTGTCGATTATGTGTATTTGATATCCATTTTTCATCCCTTGATGGATTCAATTGCCTAAGAATTTCTTTTTGGATTTCAACATATGGGTCAACATCCAAACTGTTATGCAAAACATAAAGGTGGGCCTGCTCTCGATCTGTAATATTGATTGTGACAACCTTTCTTCCAGAAATTCCTTCACCCTCTAACCGCCTAGTGTGATGAGATTTCGGTAAGCCAATTCTCTCCACACCAGACAAGTATTCGGTACAGAATTCAACGGCTTCCTCAACAATATATCGCTCTGCAATACAACCCTCTGGCCGACTTCGATTTTTGACATACCCTTTCAAAATCTTCATATACCGTTCAATGGGGTACATCCATCTATAATGTACAGGACCACATAGTCGAATCTCTCTCACCAAGTGGACCATCAAATAAACCATCATATCAAAAAATGAAGGTGGGAAGAACATTTCTAATTCACATAATATGACGATAATTTCTTTTTCCATAGCTGGAAATTTCGCCGGGTCTATAACTTTGTTGCATATAGCTTTGAAGAAGAAACACAGTTTCGTTAATGTATGGCGGACATTCTTGGGAAAAATGCAACATAAAGAAATTGGAATGAGATTTTTCATCAAAACATGACAGTAATGTGATTTCAGACCTTTTAACTTCAAGTCGCTCATTGACATAAGGTTACTGATATTTGACGAATACCCCTCTGGAACTTTTACGTCATTCAAGATGTTAAAAAACTGATATCTCTCCTGCCTGGAAAGAGTGTAAGCAGCAGGAGAAAGAAATGTTCGTTTTTCACCCTTTACTGGTGCCAACTCTTCTCGTATTCCCATCTCAACCATATCCAACCTAGCGTTAATTCCATCTTTTTTTTTTCCAGATGTATTTAGCAACGTGCCGATAACACTATCAAATACATTTTTTTCTACATGCATAACATCAATAAAATGTCTTACATACAGACAATTCTAGTATTGTAATTCAAAAAAAATTGATCTCTTTTTCCAACCGATTTTCGTAAGGTTTTTCGAAGCCGGTTTACCAAAAGTAGTGTCCAAATTTTTAACTTTCTCAAACAATTGATCGCCTGTTAGTGGATACAGAGTTTTACGTTCTTCTGAACTTCCATCGAATGATGTCTTCCAAGAACGGTACTTATGTCGTCGCGGTAGAAATCTGCGATGTCCTAGAAACACGGTTTTCAATGAATGTTTCAACCTATTTGATTGTGTACCTTCTTCGCAAATGGGACAGCCTTGAGTTCCTTTAATGCTATATCCTGACAAATTTCCATACGCAGGGAAGTCATTTATCGTCCCATAAAACATGACTCTCAAAGCGAAATCTTCCTTTCTGTAAGCATCATAAAATGTAACACCTGAATCCCACAGTAATTTCAAATCTTCGATCAGTGGAGCTAAATAAACATCAATATCATTACTCGGTTGTTTTGGTCCTGATATAAGCATAGATAACATGATGTATTTTCGTTTCATGCATAACCACAGTGGTAAGTTATAATTTATCAACATAATCGGCCATGTACTGTGACTGCTGCTTTGAAAACCAAAAGGACTCACTCCATCTGTAGATAACGCAAGATGAAGGTTTCTCGACTCGTTTCCAAATTCAGGATACTCATTATCGATTCTCTTCCACTGAGGAGAGTCTGCCGTGTGATGTTGTATCCCATCTTTAATTCTTGTATCTTCATGCCATGTTAATTATTCTGCAGTCTCCTCACTTCCATATAGGCGTCTAAACCTTGGAATGATTGGAAAGTACCATACAACTTTAGTAGGACTGGATTCATCTTTCTTTTATCTAGAAGCACCACACTTTGGGCATTCTTTAAGTGATTTTTGGTCCTTGCGAAATAGTATACAGTCATTCGGGCAGGCGTGTATTCTTTCAGAGATCATACCCATAGAGCGTAGCATTCGTTTGGCATCGTATGTCCGGCTCAGGAGCTCATTGTCTTCTAGGAGCATGTCATTCAAGAGGGCAATTAGTTTCTTAAAACTGTCGTCACTACACCCGTTATCTGCTTTCAAATTATACAGCTTCAGTACGGCTGAAAATGCTGTATATTTAGTGCAACGAGCATACAATGGAATCTTTGCACAACTTTTTAACATCTCAAACAATTTTGGGCAATCACGAAGTTCATCTTCGAAGGTCCTTGTCATTTTCTCAATACGATCTTCATCATCATTCACATCTATAATCACATCCTCCATACGGTCATCTTCATTGTTCATGTTTGTAATCATATCAGATGATCCATAAAACGCAGTGTCACCCCAGTCACTACCTACATTCGTTGTTTCCCCGTGTTTATTCAAACATGTATAACTTTGATCTATTCCGTGATAGATCAAGTGTTCTTCCAACTCATCTAGGCTAATTTGTTTTGTATAACAATAGCGTAAACACGGACAAAGGATTTGAGAAGAGTCACATTCATGATCTATTGAAAACTTGATAAATTCTTTCACGCCTTCTTCATACTCTTTTGTCAACCGATTGGCATTCATCCATTCTTTATTTATATTCATCCTATTTAAAATCCATAGGATAAGTATATAGGTTAAAGGAGAAGGAATATGAGTATAATTTAGATAAAAAACAAGATACTTCAAGGAAATAAAGGAATAAATAAATACCAAAATAAAAAATATATTGGGAACCACTACAATCCCCAAGCCTCACATAAATATGATACCATTGTGCGCCAGTTGAATCACCCATAAAACCTAATCTAGATAAATCAAAAATCAATAGAAACTAAATATAAAGAATAAAATGGCAAGGAAGATGGTGAAATCACTTGAGGCACCTCTCAAACCGCGGTGGAGGAGGAGGCAGAAGAGTAGGAAGAGGAGGAGGAGGAGGAGGTGCCGGTGGAGGAGGAGGATGAGGCAGCGGACTAGGAGGAGGAGGAGGAAGCGCCAGTGGAGGAGGAGGAGGACGAGGCTGCAGTGGAGGAGAAGGAGGAGGAGGAGGAGGAGCAGAGGAGGAGGAGGAGGCGGAGGCAGGGGAGGAGGAAGAGGATGCGGCCGGTGGAGGGGAGGAGGAGCAGGAGCAGAGGAGGAGGAGGCGTCCGCGGCGGAGGAGGAGGCAGCGGAGGTAGCGAAGGAGGAGGAGGAGGCCGCGGTGGAGGAGGAGGAGGCTGCGGTGGAGGAGGAGGAACCGGCGTGACGGCGGCGTGACCGCAGCGTGACTGCAGCGCGCGGAGGAGGAGGAGACGTGGAGGCACTGGCAGCACCGGCGGAGGAGGGGGAGGCATCGACAGAGGAGGAGGAGGCCGCGGTGGAGGAGGAGGCACCGGAGGCACCGACGGCAGTGCGGAGGCAGGGCGGAGGCAGCGAAGGCAGCGGAGGAGGAGGAGGATGAGGCCGGTGGAGTGGAGGAGGAGCAGGAGCAGAGGAGGAGGAGGCGGCCGCAGAGGCACCGGCGTGACCACGGCGTGACAGCGGCGTGACCACGGTGTGACCGAAGAGGAGGAGGCGGCCACAGAGGCACCGGCAGCACCAGCGGAGGAGGAGGAGGCATCGGCGGAGGAGGAGGAGGCCGCGGTGGAGGAGGAGGCACCGGCGGCAGCGCAAAGGCAGGGTGGAGGCAGGGCGGAGGCAGCGGAGGTAGCGGAGGAGGAGGAGGATGAGGCCGATGGAGGAGGAGGAGGAGGACCAAGAGCAGAGGAGGAGGAGGCGGTCGTGGCGTAGTAGGAGGAGGCAGCGGCCGTGGAGGCACCGGCGTGACCACGGAGTGACCACGGAGTGACCGCGGCGTGACCGCGGCGTGATCGCGGCGTGACCGCGGCGTGACCGCGGCGTGACCGCGGCGTGATCGCGGCGTGACTGTGGTGTGACCGCAGCGTGACCGCAGCGTGACCGCAGCGCGCAGAGGAGGAGGAGACGTGGAGGCACTGGCGGCACCGGCGGAGGAGGAGGAGGCATCGGCAGAGGAGGAGGAGGCCGCGGTGGAGGAGGAGGCACTGAAGGCACCGGAGGCAGTGCGGAAGCAGGTCAGAGGCAGGGCGGAGGCAGCGAAGGCAGCAGAGGAGGAGGAGGATGAGGCCGGTGGAGGGGAGGAGGAGCTGGAGCAGAGGAGGAGGCGGTGGCCGCAGAGGCACCGGCGTGACCGAGGCGTGACCGCAGAGGAGGAGGCGGTCGCGGAGGCACCGGTGGAGGAGGAGGAGGCATCGGCGGAGGAGGAGGAGGCCACGGTGGAGGAGGAGGAAACGGCGGCAGCGCAGAGGCAGGGCGGAGGCAGTGGAGGCAGCGGAGGAGGAGGAGGATGAGGCCCGTGGAGGAGGAGGAGGAGGAGTAGGATCAGAGGAGGAGGAGGTGGCCACAGCGTAATAGGAGGAGGCGGCGTCCGCGGAGGCACTGGCGTGACCGCGGCGTGACTGCGGCGTGACCGCGGCGTGACCGCGGTGTGACCGCGGCGTGACCGTAGCGCGCGGAGGAGGCGGAGACGTGGAGGAACTGGCGGCACCGGCGGAGGAGGAGGAGGCATCGGTGGAGGAGGAGGAGGCCGCGGTGGAGGAGGAGGCACTGGAGGCACCAGCGGCAGCGTGGAGGCTGGGCGGAGGCAGGGCGGAGGCAGGGCGGAGGAAGCGGAGGAGGAGGAGGATGAGGCCGGTGGAGGGAAGGAGGAGCAGAAGCAGAGGAGGAGGCGATGGCCGCGGCGGAGGAGGAGGAGGCAGCGGAGGCAGCGGAGGAGGAGGAGGAGTCCGCGGTGGAGGAGGAGGAGGCCGCGGTGGAGGAGGAGGCATCGGTGGCAACGCAGAGGCAGGGCGGAGGCAGGGCGGAGGCAGTGGAGGCAGCGGAGGAGGAGGAGGATGAGGTCAGTGGTGGAGGAGGAGGAGGAGCAGGAGCAGAGGAGGAGGATCTGGTCGCGGCAGTGGAGGAGGCGGCGGCGGCCGCGGAGGCACCGGCGTGACCGCGGCATGACCGCGGCTTGACCGCGGAGGAGGAGGAGGCCGCGGAGGCACCGGCGGAGGAGGGGGAGGCTACGGACGCCCCGGCGGCACCGGCAGAGGAGGAGGAAGCATTTGCGGAGGCAGCGGAGGAGGAGGAGGATGAGGCCGGTGGAGGAGGAGGAGGAGGAGCAGGAGCAGAGGAGGAGGCGGCGGAGTTTTACTACTCGCTTTTTATATTTTTAAGAACACATGGATAATGTGTTATTTTATAGGTAATGGTACTAGATATGATAGTGTTGTATGGGAAAAGAGAAAACGGGCGAATGTTATGTTTTATGGACAGTGAAATAAAATGGTATTGAAAAAGATCACACCTTTTAGGATGAGGAAGATACGGTATTTGGACCCCCCATTATACACCCCACCTACATGTTCACCCACTGAACATCTCCCCCACCTAAACACCCCCCCACCCACTACACCCGCAGCACCTGCACCCCCAACTTCAAATAAAATTGATTCACACAAATCATGATAGATGAAATATAGAACAAAAACAAAAAACAAATCAAATTACAGGCATAGCATACCGCACAATGGAGGAGGAGGAGGCCGCGGAGGAGGAGGAGGCCGTGGAGGCACCGGCGGAGGAGGAGGAGGCCGCGGGGGAGGAGGAGGCCGCGGTGGAGGAGGAGGCACCGACGACAGCGGCGCGGAGGCAGGGCAGAGGCGGCGGAGGCACCGGAGAAGGAGGAGGAGCAGAAGCAGAGGAGGAGGCGGCGGCCGCGGCGGAGGAGAAGGTGGCGGTGGCAGCGGCAGAAGCGGTGCAGACGAGGGCTTCCATGAGATCTTGATTGTGTGTGGGGAGGAGGAAGAGGACCCGCAGGTTTTTAATAAATCCGTGGGACCCTTTATCAGCGCTAGTAAAAAGCGCTGATAAAGTGGACTTTTATCAGCGCTTTTGTTAGCGCTGATAAAGGGGTACCCTTTATCAGCACTTTTCTAGCGCTGATACAGTGGAAGGCCTTTATCAGCACTTTTTCGTTAGCGCTGATAAAGGCAGGCGCATGCCTTGCCCAGTTTTGTGGTAGTGAATTGTATCAAATCCGGATTATATATAATGAATTTTAGCACCAACATAGGTAGGGTGGGTCAAGGGTGTTATATCCTCGCAAGGGAGAAATAACTCACCTATCTATCACTTGGATGAATCACCCTACATATCCCCTTTTAGAAAGAATCGCCATTATTAGACCTCAATAGTATAATGAACATAACCTATCACTCACATTGATGAATCACATCTCATGTCCCCCAATTGGGAGAATCCTACTCTATTACCTACACTAAGTTGAACCACATTATTCCTCTCTCGCACTAGGGTAACATACACACAATATTTCTAACAGAAGATAATATTGTCAGCAAGGTCTCCTACCTAGGTATCCCTTGTCAGGGAATTCTCTAAAACCACCATATTCATGTGGTCAGGGCAGGACCAGCAGTATACACTCTATAAATTCTATATTCTAAAGAAAAATTAAAACAACATAATTTTCCTCATTGATAGGTAGAACCCTCAGGGTAATCACAACCATGTATACCTATGATAATAAGATCTCTAACATTAAGACACTATATGGGTCATCATTACTATGGATTCCCATATTGACTGCCAAAATAATGAGTTTTCTTATTTTTTCCACTCATTTTTTCATGTGGTCATCCAATTCCTTCCATGAGTTATGCCAAAATGGAGTACCCACTGCTGATTTCATCACTATGATTTATCAGATGATCTATAGAGAGGTAAATGGTGTTGGGGAATCCTTTATGCTTATCATTATCATGTATAGGCTAAATATAATATACACATGTATTATCTATAATCATCTTATCCCAGTTCTATATTATATCCATAGTTTGTCCATATGCAATCCCCAACCTCTTCCTTATAGTTCCATACCTCCCCTAGGTCCACTCTTCATAATATATATCATTTGATATATAAAAGAGATGGAAATCCTTATATGATCCTATTGCAATGTATAATATAATACTCATTCCTGAAAAAGATATATTCACTATGAGATCCATATCTTTTCCTCCCATGAGTAATCGCATGGAATACTCCATTATTTTATTTTTCATGACATTGACATCCTAGTCCCTGAATAGAGAACTGCATTTCTACATCCCATCTATATGATGCTAAAATGACTAGTATGGTTTAATCACACTATCTTAAGCTCAGAAACACAAACTATATTTTTTTCCTTACATGCTGACCAAGATATTTTTAAAATGTATTTGAGGTTTAAAACTGACAACCAAAAAATATATATCCTTCCTAACTAGTCCATTGTCTTAATGATCTCAGATATCTACTTTTTGTGAGAAATATTCCCTATAAGACACATGATATTATTTTTCAAGGATACGTTCCAAATTAAATTATGTTTGTTTTTCCACATTCCTCCTAAAATAGTTTTCATTATTCCTCACCAAGTAATATTCTCTATGTTCTCATATTTCTATTCACTAGGTCCATATTTAAGAATAATTTTACTCAGTAATCAATACATCAGATGAGCTCATATCCTGTATAGTGGGCCATATCCCAACTAGAAAAACCTACAATATAACTTACATGGTTGTATTTCATGTGTAATATACTCATCCTCATTGGACTATATTACCTTTGAGGTCAACCCAAGAGGGTCATCAATTTATAAGTCCCACACCAAAAAATACTAAGTTCATTCCATCTAAATTTCCACTCTACATGAATTTAACATGTTTATAATAGGTTTTTATCACATGAAAGTAAAAGGAATGAAATTTTACCTTGAAAAAAAATTCCTTTGACAGATGAAAATTAGAGGGAACATAGACATATAACTTTAAATTGAAGAATCTATAAATAGTAGGATAATGATGGAGAACCTCTAATAAAAATTCCAAAAATAACATAAATAGATGATCACGATCTAATATAATTAAAATTGATAACCTATCACACATAGATATTTTGAAACGATACATGAAAATACCTTCAATCAATGATAGAGTCATGGAGTAAGTAATAGTTTCCTCATAAAGGTTGTGATGTGCTTGACATCCCAACCTCTCAACCAATTCATGTGGCACCCCAAGACATTTCCATTTTTTCCTATTAGAATAAATTTATTTATTTTTTGATAGCGTGTAATATATGCAACACTGAGTTATCTTGTTTCACATATAAGAGTAACTTTCCCGGATATCTTGTGTTACACATAAGGCTGAGTTTTACAAACAATAGTATATTATTAAAATCATATTATTAAATATGATAAGATATAAAATATACACAGAATATGTGTTTATGAATAATATTAACCAAATTATGAAATTATTATATATTCAATATAATTGTGAAAATAATCTTACATGTTTTATAGAAATCATGAAATAAAAAATATAATTTTTCACATAAAAGCAGTTTGTTTCAAAAATGGTAATTTCACAGCCTTTTAATGTTGTTCCCATTTTATTTGTAATTTTTGAAACTTTTAGATTTTTTTTAAAGAAGAAAAAATATTCTTCTTTGACTTTGTAATTTTAAAATTAGATTAGAGTGAATTTTTGGTGTTTAAATTATGGATTTCTTTTTTCATGAATAGTGAAAAAAAATTGTATTGTAGTTAAAAACTACATTTTAGTTTAAATAATTATTATAATATAACTTTATTTTTGTGTTCAATATATAGAAATTATACATATATTTATAAAATGTAGGTCATTTTAATCAATTTTATATTAAAATTAATTATACAAAATTATTGAACTCTTAAACATTCCCTTTTACCCGCCTTTTCGCTGCATCTACGGGATTACTGTAAATCTTAATTTTCTCATTAATGTGAATTGAATTTGGAGAAATAGACATAAAAGGATATAATTAGTATTATATTTATATTATAATAGGTTAAAATTAGATTTTAGATAATATTAATAGTAACTATTGTAAATTTTTATTTAACACGGTTAAGGGTATATCATGTAATTAAAGGTAAAAATAATATTATAATATTATAAAATTACCTTACCACTTGTCCCAATTTCATTGTATAATTGGTTTTCTATGAAAATAAACCCTAGTCCTAAGTTATATTAATTTGTATGCCACTTGTGTATGAATATGACATTTATAATATTTTATTTAATGATAAGTTGAAAATATCATACTCGTGTTTTTTAATTAGTATTACATTTTTAATACATTATTATAGAGAATATAAATTAAATTATAAATATTAATTTTAAATATAATAAATATATATTCACCATGATGATTTATTTTTTATTTTTATATAGGTAAAAAATTAATTATTTTTATTCTTAATAATGATGTAGTAATTGTCTACCTAATAGAAATATCAGATAAATGACATTAAAAATATTTAAATAAATATAATTTTACAGAATTAATGATATAAAATAATTTTATAGCAACATTTATCTTGCTAGTTATATATTATATGTTTTTTTAAGATATAATTTTTTTATGATATTTTTACAAAGACAATTAATGATAGTATAACAATTGGAAAAATGATACATTAAAGTAATTAATATTTTATTAAATGATGTAAAATTTATAAAAATATAAAATTATTAAAAATAACTATAAAAAGGTTAAATATTTCATCAATTATCCATTTTGAATTTTTTTGGTATTTTATAGTAACTATATTAACCCTAATGATTAAAAATACATGTCGTCATGGTTTGAGATAAAGGGTTTAACAAATGGTTAAAAGAAAAATATAATGTTAACATTATATCATAAACATGGATAAAAATAATTAGTTGATATTATTTATACCCATAATCATATAATTTTCTAAATAACACACTTGAGAGATATTTCATCTCGAAAATAAAATTATATTAATTTTATATTTTAATGGATTCCTAGAGTACCCCTCCCCTCTCTTTTAAAAAGGAACCTCCTCCCTCTCTTCCTCACACTACATTGGGCTTTTTGGCTCCACCAAACATTTTTTATTTTCTATATAAAAATATCTATACACATCCTAGAGTATCTTTTATTCTCAAAAAACAAAACCTAGTATCCCTAAGATAATATCTAAATGTGGTTTTCTAAAGAAGAGGTAATCATGTTTATCGAATCCTTAATAACGATTTCTTCTTATACATCCTCTTCAAATATTTTTTCTATTAAAAAATAATAAATCTAGTATAATATATTTTATGAGATATTATTATTGGTATGGTACAACCATATTTCTCCTTTTATCCATCATATTAAAATAAATATCACCATGTGTACCTACGTACGACATATCGTATCTACATTATGGTGTAATTTCTTTTTCATCACCACTTTATTTGGATGGTTATAATGATGAAAATAATGGATATAAATAATATATATGAAATTATATTGATTCATTATAATAAATATACCATTCAATATCTTTCTACATTACAATTAAGGGAATGATATTATCACCCGCACGTACGTACAACCTAGTATCTCTACGGCTTGATAAGATTCATTCTCCATGTAAAACATTGATGATTGATTTTAAAAAATTATTTTTAGGTAATATAATATTTATAAACTTAATATCATTCTTAATATGAATAAAATATATCCTATAAATAATAAATAAGACTTACATTATAAAACAAACATAAGAAAATAAACCACATAACACCTAAAACAATGGTAATAATGAAGTATTATTCACAAAATGATATAATATAATCATATATGATATCATAGATATGGATAAGGGTTTTCTGTATTTTAATAACATTTTTTAACAATTTTACCATAGGTTAACACACCCTCAACTCAAGGAAAGTATGATGTTAGGGTTAATTTTTCAATCTCATTATTTTTCGAGATTGTTTATAAGTATTTACTAGGAAATATTTATCATCTATGTCCATCATTAATAAAAAATTATTTAAATGTATTATTATTATTATTATACAATTATTTAAATTCATTTTCACCCATTTTCTAATTTTTAATTTTTTTTAAATTAATCTTTTTAGCATTTTCCAAACGAGGTACTTTATGACCTTCTTGAGAAAATTACCAAGGAATATTATTTTTTAACATATTTTCTTTGAGAAAATATTCCTTTACAAGCTTTAATGATTATTTACACTGAATATATTTAATTTTAAAAAATTTCTCCCCTTTTAAAATTATTTCAATACAAACAATTGTATTTCTCTCAATAATTTTTTAATTATTTCGTTAGACTAATTTAATCTATGTCAATATCCTTTATTATATTTCATGATTAATTATGGCTGGTCTCTAAACATAACATATTCCATATTTTAGTGAAAATATTTATCATATGTTAGAGTATGGATGTGTTATTTTGATACTGTTCATTGTATCTTGTTAATGCGTTAACATTTCTTATGATAGTTTTTTTACAAATGTTTGTATTGGTTATGTTTCACCCATTTCAAACGTGGAATTTATTGGAATTATTATGTGATGAGTGGTTCCCTCTCTATAACTTCAATGAATCAATAGATGTCATGAGAAAAACCAATTTAGTTATTGGATAACGTCTTACCCATTTATGTACGGTGTCTTGGACAAGGCCATGATGGTATGTTTATGATGTCTGATATTATGTATTCTCTCATTATGATATTAGTGATTAATATTCCGTGTGATTATTTGAATAATTGAATATTCTTGGTTATTTATACTTCTCATGTGATATTTATATAGAATTATTTTATCAGATTATATCAATGACATATTTTGATCAAGATTATGTTTTAATGGAATTTGTTTTTAGTTATTCAGTTGTCCTCACTTATTATGTTTATTTATGTTGGTTTATACTTTATTCTTTACCCTTATTGAAAATCAATGCTCACCCCTATCCTGTGTTTTATTTTTCCCTAGGATACGAAGATGTATATTATGATGGACTGGTAGTGATAGTAAAATGGAATAAGAGTTTTTTTAATAGAGTTAATATTTTTTTTAATTTCAAGGTGTAATTTAAAACTCATGTATGTAATATAGATTCCTAGGCTACAAAACTGATTGGTCATTTAGGATTCGAATCAGGGATCTATTCCAATGTAATAATGTAAGGAAAAAACAATATGCTACTGGTTTTGGGGTTATTATATTATGTATCAGGGGAATTATAGTAGAATCCTAGAAATCTAGATTTATAAAACAAAGATTAGGTAACATTACCGTAATAAATACTTTGAAGATATGTATATTATAACATCATAGAATTTTGGTAAGGTTTATATTATTTTGGTATCCCTAAAAATACTTCATTTTCTATATATTACAAGTGGAAGAGGTTCTATAATAGATATACCTAGGAATAACAACTCCAACAATGTGTGTTCGTCCTAACTCGAGGAAACGTAGTACACCACAATGTGCCTTACTATGTACCTGTTTTGACACTCCTAGGTGATATTCTTATGATAATTTACATTTTATTTTCAAACGATTATTTTTTTTAAATGTAAATATGCCACCCAAAAGAAACATTTTTATAATTATGAGATAATCTATGCAGTAATTTTTTTCTTTATGTTTAGTTTTTTACTAGTTTAAAATTATGAATTTTCATTCACAACACAATTTAGTGTATTCCAATTTATATAAATATATCATAGTGGATGGAATGGAAACTGTATCAATGCACTTAATCCATGTAAGGATTTACCTCTACTACAAGATAATGATATTAGATATGGAACAAAAACTAGTTTGGAACAACTTATAACTATATTAGGATACTTAACTTGGGTTATGAACAAAAACCATACCCATAAAGATCACCATAATCCACATTGTGGAGGAAAAATTATAAACCAATTCCTGAGATAATAAAATATATTATTCAATGGGAGTAAAAATCCATATTTATCTGATCAATCAATAACTTCCTTATATAAGATATTTATTTCTTTGGAAATTAATTAAATTGAGAATGTTTTCAAGGTAATTTATCATCTCCTAGTATATGTAATTCAAATGTGGTAATTGATTCAAAATATGAAGGGCGATGAAAAAAATAGAGTGAGTTTAAAGAACTTTTCGTATAAAACTATTTTCCTCAAGAATAGCATGAAGATTGGGAGAGGAAATTTCAGAGTCTGGGAGAATTTAAAGATTGGAATGTTGAAAAGTATGAATCTATATTTACAAGGTTTTAAATGTGAATTTTGGATTACATATGTAATATAAAGAGTAATAATGATTGATTATTTGATGTGGTGAGACTATTCCTTTGATAGGCACTAGTCTCTAAAACTTTCTCATCATACAAAGATATAGACTCATGTTTTATCAATATAGAAAATTAATTATCTATGTCTTATGACTTTAAAGGATAGAAAGATAAGAAGGGGGTTATTCAACACTCTTAAAAAGGAAATATGGAAAAGATGAATATGTTAAGATTTGACTTCCAATCCTTCAATAATTGGGGGAATAAACACCTAGGTACTTTCCTAATGGGAGTGGTAGTTTTTTACAAGTGTGGATAAAAGGGCCACAAAGCCCTTGCTTGAATGGAAAATAAAGAATCTACCAATTTTCAATGATAAAATTGTAATGAAATGGGAAATTATGAAATTGATTTTCCAAAGTGTCAAGGAATGTTTTCCCAAAACAAATGCCAAGCTTATACGATCACAACTGATGGGTTTGAAGTTCTTGATGATATGGTGGAAGGTATTTTATCATCTCCATAAACATTTTAAATTATTTATTTTATTAGTAATCATTAAATTGTTTTACATCTTGTCATTTTTATAACACAATTAGACATTGACCTTTTTATTTATTAAGTTATTTTTTTGTTAAAACTCAAAAGGGTTGTCACATTACAAAAAAGATGGGTCGTTAAGTCCCCTTTGTGACAGATAAATGTGATTTAATTGATTGGATTTTCATCATACCTATTTTTTAATTTTATATAATCCTTTTATTGGATTTTATTTCAAAATATGAATCAAAAAATTATTATAAGAAGAATAAAATTATGATTTGTGATGAAGAAGAATAATCTCTTGCCTTTAATACAGAAACATCATCATCTGATTCTTATCTTGATCCACCCCCAAAATCTCTACAGAATGAAATTATTTTAGTGTAATAGAAAATAATATCTAGAGATGAATAAGGGAATCATCAAATTTAGGCTGTACCTATTGTGCAGGAATACCTAATTTGTTTCCTGAGGAATTATATGGATACACCCTAGAGTGTGAAGTGAAATTTTACATTAATTTAATCCACAATTAAAGGAAAATATCAAAGACTTTATATAGAATGTCTCATGCGGAATTTGTTAGTTTGAAGAAACATCTTAATGATTTGGGTAACAAGATTTTATTCACCTCATTGTTTAACCAGGGGGTCTCATTATTCTCTTAGTTAGGAATAAATATAGGTCAATGAAGTTGTTTTTTGATTATAATGAAATAAATGACACTAAAATAATGAAAAAGTACCTTATACCTCAAATTGATGACTTGTTTTATAAACGTCATAGAGAAAAATATTTCTCAAAGCCTGATCTTTGTTCAAGGTATCACCAATTTTGAGTAAATAAGGAAGACATTCTGGAGATATCTTTTCAGATTAGTTATGGAAATTATGATTTCGCAGTAATTCAATTTGTATTGACTAATGAACCATCAATATTTATGAACATAATTGATATATTATTCTAGGAAAATATTGATGATTTTTTAGTGGTATTCATTGATGATATTTTGTTATATTCTAAAATATATAATGATCATGAGAATCACTAGAATATTATTATTAGGAATCTTAAAATGAAAGATATATATAGTAAATTTAGTAAGTCTGATTTGTAGGTTCAATAAGAACTTTTTCATGGCTACATTTTCTAAAAATAGTAATATTATTTGATCCACTAAAGGAAAAGGCATATAGATAATGGAATACAACAACAAACATAACAAAGGTATATAGTTTCTTTGTTTTTTTGGGTTACGATCAGTGGTTCATTCATAATTTTTTCCCAATTGGCTAACCTGTTAAACAAGTTTAGAATTAAATGGTCTATGTTAGTTTGGAAAATGGGATGTGATTAATGTTTTAATAAAAAGATGAAAATATTAGTAAATTATTTTAGTGTGACTCTACCTTCTTAGAGTGATGGGTTTTTCATATATATTAATGCATCCAATAGGGGAATTGTGCGCGTCCAAATGAAAAATTATAAAGTTATAACATATCCATTAAGGAAATTGAATACTCATTAATAGAAATAACATACCCATGATCTAGATATAGGGGTTGTAATCTTCAAATTGAAAATTTAGAGACATTATCTCTATGGTGAATGATATAAGATATACACATATCATAATATCCTAAAATAAATATTATCACAGGAAAATATGAACATGAGACATAGGTGAAGACTTGAGCTACTCAAGTATTATAACATCTCAATAAAGAACCACCATGTGAGTTAAAATAAGGTAAAAGATGAGTTGAGTATTAATTATCAGGGATTTCTTAACCAAATTTGGATTGAGAGGAATCCAATGTTCATGTACCTAGTACAGATAAAAATGGGAATTTTGAAGCAAGGTGATACATAAATAATGTTTCAACTGATTGAAAAACTTTATTTTTAGAGAAGATAAATAATTCTCAATCTGATGATAAGGAATTTTATAAGAAGATTAAAATTTTGAACGAAGAAAAATTAGCATACTTTGTTTGTGAAGATGGTGTTATAAAATTTATAATAATTCTATGTGTTCCACTTATATATGAGATAAAAAGAGAATTTTTGGAAGATGCTAATAGATCAAATTTATCTATACTTCCTGGTTGAATAAATATTTATAGGGACTTGAAGAACAAAAACATTGGGATAACATGAACTGGGAAATTGCTGATTATATAGAAGTTTGGATTTCCAACAATTGAATGTTGCAAGGTAGCATCCTAACGTATTGCTACAACCTCTTCCCATCCTGGTGTGAAAATGGGATCAAATTATTTTATATGTTTCATGGGACAACCAAATACCTGGAAGAATGATGCAAAATAGTTTATCATTGATACCCTAACCAAATCCACACATTTTCCTCCTATAATAGATTACATGCCTCTTAAGAGCCTCACAAGGGTCTATATGAATAATGTTTTAAGTCCCCATGGTACACATCTATCAATTTTTTCTGACAGAGATACCTAAATTATATTTTAATTCTTGAAAAGGATTTAATAGTCTCTTGACACGTTGCATCATTTTAGTACTGCCTACCATCCTCAATCTAATGGATAGTCTCAAATAAAAATTCAAACAATGGAATACTTGTTGGAATCATACTCACTCAGTATAGAAAGTATGTGGGATTTGTTATAACCTTTGGAAGATTTTTCCTAAAACAATAGTTCCCATTAAATTATTCAAATGGTACCATATAAAACATTATATGGAATGATATTTTATACTTCAAATTGTTGGGATGAAGTTGGTGAAATGAAACTCATAGGCCCAGAACTTGTTGAAGAACCGACAACAAAGGTAACGTCTATTCAAGATCACAATAAATAATATCAAAGTAGGAAAAAGAGTTATGTAAATAATTTAAGTAAGGATTTGAAATTTTAAGTGGGATATAATTTTTTCTTGAAGGTACCTCCATGGAAGGGTGTTATAAGGTTTGTTAAGAAAAGAAAACTTAGTCCTTGAAACATCAGACCCTTTGAGATTCTTGAATGGGTTGGACTTTTATCTTATCATTTGGTAATGCTTATGATTATCTCAAAATACCACAATGTGTTTCATATACCTCTACTGATGAATTATATGCCTAACCTAACATATCTTCTCACCTATGATGAATTAGAGTTGGATCCTGACCTTTATTATTGTGTATAACCGATTCAAATTATTGATACCAGAGAGAACCTGTTTTGGAATCAGATGAATCATCCAGTAAATGTACAGCAAATAAATAACAATATGGAAGAAGAAACATGGGAGCTAGAGTTTTTTATGAATAATAAATATACAATTCAATTTTAAAATAAAACACTTCTAACGTTTTGAGGACAAATTTTTGAAGGAGGTAAGAAGGAAGCACACCAAGACTATACCATATTTTACTTTTAGAATAAATTTAATTTTTTATAGCTCATAATGTATTCAACACTATTTTATATTTCATTACACGAAAGATAATCTTTCCTCAATTTCTTGCATTACATGCAACACTAAATTTTACAATCAATAGTATATTTTTAAAATATTATTATTTAATATGATAAGATGCAACCTAACCATTAATTTAGAGGTTATGAATAGTATTAACCATATTATAGAATTTATATATCTTCTATATAATTTTCACATTCATATTATGTATTTTCTAGACATGATATAAGAACAAATCCAACCTTTCACATAAAAGAAGTATTTTTCAAAAATGTTAATTTTTCCAAATTTTATTGGGGAAACCATTTTGAATCTAATTTTGACACTTATAAAATTTTTATATCAAAAAATATTCTTGTTATTTATATTCCTAATGTCAATATTATCTTAGGGTGATTTTTTGTTAAATTATAAGAAGTTTCATTTTTAATGAAAACTAAGAAATACAACGTTGTAGTTAAAAATTTCTTTTTCATTTAAATAATTATTATACTTTAAAATGATTTTAAGGTCACAATAGATCAATTATACAAATATTAATGTTTTATAGGACATTGAAATAATTTTTATAATAAAATAAGATATATAAACTTACTGAACTTTTGATTGTTTCCTTTTACCCACCATCTCGCCACATCTACTCGATTAGAGTGATACATAATTTAGTCACTTATTTGCATTGAAGTTGGAAAAATGGGCATACAAGTTTTTAATCAGTATGATATTTAATGACTAATAATATCAAATTAATTTTTTATATTTTATTAATTGTAAATTTTTAAAACATTTATTTACGAAGATTAAGGGTAAATCGAGTAATTAATAGTAAAGATAATATTATAATATTATAAAATTACCATATCACTTTTCTCAATTTCATTGGATAAGTGTTTTTCGGCCAAAATCACCCTTAGTCTGATATTATAATCTTTTTATGCCACTTGGATATGAATATGACATTTATAATATTTTATTTAATGATAAGTTAAAAATTCCATAATCATGTTTTTTAATAATAATTAATTTTTTTATATGGTTATAGTAAAGATAAAATTAAAATATAAATATTCATTTTAAATATAATTAAATTATCTTAATCGTGATAATTTTTTTTAGTTTTTAGCGAAAAAATAATTTTATTAATGAAATTTATAACAATGATATATTAATTATTTAATTAATGTATATATAAAATAAATGATAGTAAAAAATATTACAATAATTATAATTTTAGATCATTAATGGAATAAAAGAGTTTCATAAATATCTTGGAAATTTTAGTAATATATTATAAGTTTTTTGTTAGAATTTATTATTTAGTTTTTATATTTTTAAAAAGACAAATAATGAATAGTATCAAAATTTACATAATTGATACTTTAAAATAGAAAATATTTTATTAAACGATATAAATTAATAATAACATATAAAAAATAAAAGTAAATATAATAAGGTCAAATATGTCATCAATGATTAATTTTGTCTTCCCTTTTCATTTTATAGTAACTATATTAACCCTAAAACGTAAAAAAGCCAAGTTGTCATGGTAAGAGTTAAATGGTTTACATAAGGGATAAAGTCAAATGATAATGATAATTCTGTGATAGAAACTTGAATAAAAATAATTTTTTGAGATTATTTCGACCCAAACACATATTATATGCAAGATATGTATCTTTGATGCGATTTTAAATCAAAAATAAATTTATATTAATTTAATATTTTAAAACATTGGAAGAGTTCCTCTCCCCTCTTTTATGAATAAGCCCCTCCTACCTATCATTTTCACACCACTTTAAGATGTCTTGATTGATAAACCCCTTCCAATTTTACTTCTTAACTTTTCTATTCACATTTTATTGGTTATGGTCTCCTCAAAAAAGAACCCATGGTATCCCTGAGATGATATCCAATAGAGGTTCTCTAAAGAATAGGTAATCGCCTTTACTAACTCCTTCTAAATTCTATCTTTTGCTACTTCTTATTCAAATTTATTTCCATTATAAAATAATAATTAAAGTATAATATATAATCTGATATGTTATTGTTATTATTATGGTACAACCAAATTCCTCCTTTTATCCACCCCATGAAAAACAATATCACCATGCGGGTGTACATAAGACTTATCAAATCCACATTATGGTGTAATTGTTTTTCCATCTCCATATTATTTGGATGGGTATAATGATGAATATAATGCATATAAATAATAAATATCACATTTTATGGATTATATATAATTAATATTTCACCTAATTCCATAACACATTACCATTAAGGTAATGATATAGTTGCTCATGCATTCGTATGACCTACTGTATCCATGATGCGATGGGATTCATTGTCTAAATTAACCATTAAATAATGATTTTAAAAAATGTATATTATAAGTGAATATAAAATTTATAAACTTAATATAATTCTATATATAAATAAAATATATCTTATTATTCAGAAATATGACTTACATGACAAAAAAATATAAGAAAATGAAGTAGTTAACACCTGAAATGATGGTAACATTAAATTATTATTAAAAAAGTGATATAAGAAGATATTGTATGATATCATAAACATGGATATAGTTTAAGAATAATTTAATTACCTGATTATACCATTATAAAAGAGGTTAAAGAACCCTCAACAAAAGTAATGTATGAGGTCAGGATTAATTTTGAAATTTCATTTTATCCTGGATTATTTATAAGTATTTACGTGGAAATATTTATCATCGATGTCCACGTTTCTTATAAAATATATTTCAAAATATTTTTACTATTCTTCTATGATTTTATCAATCCATTTTTACACATATTTTTTTTGTTAAAAAACCTTTTGAAATAAATCATTTTTTCTTTTTCAAAATAAGGTAATTTATGATGTATTCAACTAAATACAGATGGAATGTTCTTTTTTTAACTTATTTGGCATGATCAAATATTTCATTATAAGATTAAATGATTCCTTTCACTAAAAATGTTTTCATTTAACAAAATTATACCCTTTTAATATAATTTCAATATAAAAAAGGGTTATTTATCTTAATATGTTTTTAATAATTTCATTAGACTACATTCTTATATTTAAAAATATTTTGTTGGATTTTATGCTTAATAGAGGTTGATATCTTAATATATCATCTACCATATTTTATTGAAAGGATTTATGATATTTTTTACTGTGGATTTGTTATTTGGATTCCATTAACGGTTTATGGTTAATGTATTAACACTTGATATGCTATTTTTAATATGAATTTTTAGATTGGTTATGATTCAACCTTATCATATTATGAATGCATTGGAATTAGTAATTAATGGGTTGTGCCCGCTCTAGTCCATCGATGCATCGGAATTTCTCCTGAGACAAACTATTTTAGGTTACATATAAAGTCTTAACCATTTATATATAGTTAATTTGTTGATGCCTTGATGATATTTTTATTAAATCCTTCATTATGAATTCCCTCATTATGATATTAGTTATATATTTTCCCTGTGATTATTCAACTAATATAATGAGCATGGTTAGGTTTATTTCTAATGTGGATATTTATATGGATTTATTTGATCAGATTATATCTCAATCATATTATTCTTAAGATTATGTTTCAATGACCTAGTTTGTTAGTTATTCACCTTAAATTATTTATTATGTATATTTATGTTGGATTATGATGTGTTTTTTAACCTTACTAAGCATCAGAGATCACCCCTTTATTATTTTTTATTTTTCCCCTGGATGAGAATATTTATATTGTGACTAAATTTTAATGATAAAAATGGGAATAAGAGTTTTTTTTAAATATTTACAATGTTTTTTTATTTCGAGATGTAATGTGAAACATATATAAGTAATATAGATTCCATGAATGATAAAATTACTGGTCCTTTGGGATTTGAATGTTGTATCTATAAAAATGTAATAAATTAATTCACTAACTCTAGGCTACTAGGTTTGGGTTTTTTAAAGTTTTTACCATAGGATTTTTAGTAGAAACAATAGAAAATATATTTAGAAAACAATGATTTGGGATTATAACCCTATGATGGACTTTGAGGATAATTATAGAAAAAAATCCTATAATATTATTATGGTGGATATCTATTGTGTATTCCTAGTAATATATCCATGTATGGATACTACAAGTGGATGTGGTTCTGTAACAGATGTACCTAGGAGTAACAACTCTGAAAATGTGTCGGGCATGACTCAGTGTAACCTAGTACACAACAATAATCCTTACTACATACCTGGTTTGACACTCTCAAGGGATATGATAACAATAATTTTCATTTTCTCTACAAACCATTGTGAAGGATTTAAATGTAAATATGTCTTAAATAAATCATTTTTATGGATATGATATTAGCTATTCATAAATTTTTTATTTTTTAAAGTGTTTTACTATTTTGAAATTATTAATTATGATTCATAACCTATTTTAGTTTATTTAATTATTTATAAATGGACCATAGTGGGAGGAATGGAAATAGTATTACCCCATACAATCCATGTAGGTATTTCCCTCATATGAGAGATAATGATTTTGGATCTTGAACTAAAAATAGGGTTGAACAACTTATCACTATACTAGGTAGATGACTCGGGTTATGAATAATAAATTTACCCATATAGAGAATCCTAATCCATAGCATGGAGGAATATATTTAGACCACATAATGAGACCACAACCTCTATTATTCAATAGGAATACAAATCCATTCGTAGCTGGGTAATGGATAAGTTCCCTAGAAAATATATTAACATCCTTGTGAAGTATTAAAAGGGAGAAGGTTTTTTGGGAAATTTATCATCTCTCAGGAGTTGTAGATTAATGGTGGCCATAGATTCAAATCAGAAAGTTGGATGAAGATAAATCAAAAGTGTAATGGACAGATTTTAAAGATTTTTTCATAAAAAATATTATCCGCTTAAATTGCGAGCGGATATGAAAAAGAACATTCTTAGTCTAAGAAAAAAGTAATGTGAAAATTTTACAATGTATGAAGCTAAAATCACAAGGTTAGCATGGCATGATGCATATTATGTACATAATCTAAAGATTATGATTTAGTGATTCTTTGATGGGTTAAAACTACTACTTTTATGGGAAATAGTTTCCCAAAAAATATCATATTAAAAATATATAGTCTCATGTGCTATCAAGAAGGAAAAGGAAATATATAAGACATATGAATTTATAGGAATTAATGTGAAGAATGGGATTGTTGAACAGTCTGATAAGGGAAATAATAAAAAGGGGAAGAAGATAACATTTATCTTCTGATCCTGGAATAATTGTGTGAAGAAACACCTACGTAAATGCCTGAGGGGAATGGTAGTTTATTACAAGTCTTGAGAAAAGGGCCACCAAGCCTGTGATTGAAAGGGAAATAAAGAGTCAACCAATTTTCACTTATATATTTTTAATTAAATGGGAAATTATAAAAATTATTTTTCTAAGATTCAAGTATATTTACCACAAAAAATTACACAGAATAAAAGGAAATCTTCTGCAATCAGAACTGATGAGGTTGAAGTTCCTAATGATGTGGTGGAAGGTAATTTAATCATCTCCTAAAACATTAACAATGATTTATTTGATTATGGATCATCACATTCTTTTATATCTTCTCCATTTCCAAGAAAATTATAGATTTTCATTTTTATTTGATAATGAATTTATCAGTTAAAACTCCAAAGGGAATTATCATTACAAAAAATATGTGTCTTTAATTCCCACTTAGAACACATAAACATATTTTACATGTTTAAATATTTATCGTAACTATGATTTCCATTCATATCATCCTTGTTATGGATTGGATTTTAAAATATTATGCAAAAATTTATTGCAAGCAGAATTAAATTATGATTTTTGAGGATGAAGAATAATCTGGTATCTGTAAAGTTGATACTTAACCATCTGATTCTTATCTAGATACACCCCATTTTCTCTAAAAATGAAATTCTAGGGTATGAAATGAAAACAATAACTAGTGATAAATAGGGGAATCTAGAAATTGTGGATATACCTATTGTGTAGGAATACATTTATGTATTTTATGAGGAATTACACGAACATACCCAAGATCATGAAGTTTAGTTCTCCATTGATTTAATACCAGATGAATATGACAATATCAATTACTCCCTATAGAATTTCCCCTATATAATTGGTTGATATGATAAAACAACTAGAGGATTTTGGTAATAAAGGATTTATTTTCCCTACAGTTTCACCATTATGATCCCTTGTTCTCTTCGTTTAGAAGACCGGTGGGTCAATGAGGTTGTGCATTGATTAAAGGGACATAAATTCTATTACAATAAAGAACAAGTATCCTCAACCTCACATTGTTGAATTTTTTATATCATTTATGGAGAATAATATTTTCCATGATTGATCTTCATTCTAGTTATCACCAACATTGACTAAAGAAGGAAGATATTCTGAAGAGAGTTTTTCAGATGAGGTATGGACATTATGAGTTCATAGTAATTCCATTTGGATTTTCTAATGCGCACTCTATTTTTATGGACCTAATGGACATAGTATTAATGGAATTTCTTGATGATTTTTTGGTGGTATTAATTAATGATATTCTAGTGTATTCTAAATTCTATGAATATCTGTAGAATCACATTTGGATTATTCATAATACTCTTAGAAGGGAAGATCAATAAGGGAAATTTAGTATTTGTGATATTTGGAATCAAGAAGTTACTTTTCATGGAAATATTTTCTCCAAGGATGGAATATTAGTTGATATTATAAATACAAAGGAAGTTACAGAATGGAATACACTATCAAACATAAATGAGGTATTTATTTTCATTATTTTGGAAGGTTATTATCAATGGTTCATTCATAATTTTTCTGGATTGGCTATCCCATTAAAAAATCATACATATAAATGAGTTATGTTTTTTGGGAAAAGGGAATGTGATGAATGTTTTCATGAATGAAGTATAATATCAGTCAATGCTCTAATTTTTACTCTACAATTTTTAATTTATGGGCTTTTTTATATAGTGATTCCTTGAAGAGGGGACATGGTTGTGTCCTAATGAAAAATGATAAAGTTATCACATATATTTCAAGGGAATTTTAGAATCGTGAACAAAACTATCCAACCCATGATCTCGTTCTATTAACTGTAATCATTTCTAGAAAAATATTGATACATTATCTCTATAGTGAAAGATGTGAGATATAAATGGATTATAAAAACCTAAAATATATCTTCTCATAGAAAAGAGATCCAGATGTGATTTAGGATATTTCTTGAGCTACTCAAGGATTTTGATTGCTCAATACACTACCACCAAGATAATCTAAATGAGGTAGCTAATGTGTTGAGTAGGATGGGTCATGGATTTTTTAACCAAATGAGGATTGAGAGGTATAAAATGTTTATAGACCTAGTAAAGATGGATTTAGTAATCATAAAAGAAGGTGAAACTTCAATAATATTTTAAATGATTACAAAACCATAGTTATTAGAGAAGATAAATAATTCTCAATATGGAAATGATGACATTCAGAAAAATATTAAAATTTTGAATGATGGAAAATTAGAAGACATTGACTATGAAAATTGTCTTCTAAAATTTTTAAAGAAGTAGTGTGTTCCATCTATAGCTAAGCTAAAATAGAATTTTCAGAAAATGACCATAGTTGAAATTTATCTAAACACCCTAGAAGATTATATATGTATAGGGACTAGAAGGAACATTTATTGTGGGATAACATGAAGCTATAAATATAGTACTCTATATCCAGATGTTAGGTTTTTCAACTAGTGAATGTTGTGAGGAAGCATTTGAGTACATCCTACCACCCTCAAATGGATGGACTGTCAGAAAGAACACTTGAAAAAATGGAATACATGTTCCAATAATTGCCACATGATTTTAATTGTATGTGGGATCAGTACATACCGTTTGTAGTGTTTTCCTAAAACAATATTTTCAATTTAAGTATTCAAATGTCACCACATGAAGAATTATATAGCAAGAGATGTCGTACTCCAACTTGTTGGTATGATTTTAGTGAAATAAAACTCATAGTCCTAGAGCATGTTGACGAAACAACAACAATGTTAATGGATATTTAGGCTCACCTTAAAGAAAGTAAAAGTAATTATAATAGTTATACTGATAATCAAAGAAAATATTCATAATATCATGTGGTAGATCATGTTTTCTCGAAGGTATCTCCATGAAATAGAATTAAAAGGTTCGGTAAAAAGGGAAATTGAGTTCCTAGTACATCAGACCCTTCTTGATTCTTGAAAGGGTTAGATTTGTCACTTATTATCTTTCCATTACACCGAATCTCCAAAAATTACATAACATTTTACAGATATCTTTTTTATATAAGTACATACTTGACCTAATGCAAGTGTTCACCTCTGATGAATTAGAGTTTGATCCTTCCATTTATTACTGTGAAGAACCCATCCAAATTTTTGATACTCAAGATAATGTATTGAGCAATCAGATGATGTGTTTATTAAAGGCTCACTAGAGAAATCGCAAAATAGAATAAGAAAATGGGAACTAGTGAATTCTATGAGGAAACAATTCCCACTCGTTTTTTAGTATGTAACACCACTAAAATTTTGAGGATGAAATTTTTACAAGATGGAAGAATGTAGCACCTGAAGACATTACCATATTTTTCTTTTAGGTTAATTTTTTTGATAGATTTAAATTTATGAAACACAGAGTTATATTTCATTACACGAAAAACAATCTTTCCTCGATAGAACTCATTGCATGAAAGACTATTTTTTACAACCAATATAACATTATAAAAATATTATTATTTAATATAATAAGATATAACCTTGCCCTTAAATTAGTGTTAATGAATATTGTTAACCAAATAATGATATTTATCTATATTTTATATAATTTAAACATTCATATTACATGTTTTCAATACATGATATAAGATCAAATCCAATTTTTTCACATAAAGGATCTATTTTTAAAAATTGTTAATTTTAGCACCTTTTAATAGAGAACCCATTTTAAATCTAAATTTTAGAAATTTAAGATTTTTTATGAAAAAAATTATATTCTTATTTGAATTTGAAATTTAAAAATTAGCTTATGGCTAATTTTGGTATTTTTATGAGAATATTCATTTTTTATGAGCAGTTAAAATTACTACATTGTGGTTAAAAATGGTATTTTAGTATAAATAAATAGTATACTTTATATTGATTTTGAAGGTCAAAATAGAACAATTATAAATATACTAATCCAATTTAGTTCATTGGAATCATTTTTATTTTAAAATAATATATAAAAATTTATTGATCTTTGGGAATTTCATTTTACCCGCCCTCTCTCTACAACAATTGGATTAGTGTTAAACTTAATTTATTCCCTTCTATGAATTTAATTTTGTGAAATGTACATACATGATTTTAACCATAATCATATTTATATTCAAATATGTCAAACATACTTTTTTGAAAATTATGAATAACAAATTTTTAAAAATTTTAATTACCACGGTTAAGGGTAAATCAAGTAATTAAAGATAAAAATAATATTATAATATTATAAAACTACCTTAACACATGTCCTAGTTTAATTGGATAAGTTTTTTCGAAAAAAAAATATTCTTTAGGTAGAAATTATATTAATTTAAAGCCACTAGGGTATGAATATGACATTTTTAATATTTTATTTAAAGCTATGTTAAAAGTGGAATGCTCATGTTTTTTCGAAGCATTACATTTTAAATATATGGTTATACGTAAGATAAACCCAAATATAAATAGTCATTTAAAATATAATAAATTTATATTCATCATGATAATTTATTTTTAGTCTTTATAGAATAAATAATTTAATTAAAGGATTTTATAATAATGATGCAGTAATTGATTAATAAATAGAAATATTAAATAAATGACATTAAAAAAATTAAAATAAAAACAAGTTCACATAATTAAAGAAATCCTTGAAGTTTATAGATAACATGGAAATGATATTGATATATTATAATTATTGGTTTGAAATTATCACATTATTATGATATTTTTTAAAATACAAATAATGAACAGTTTCAAAATTGACATACAGATGTCGGAAATTGGGATATTTCCATAGAACAATATATTTAGTTTTCAAAACCATGGATATAGGTAGGATATATCCATGGTTCTTCAAAAGCCATGCAAATAGGTGTGGTCTATAGCCACATTTCAAAACTGTGTCTATTGACCAATTTTCCAAGGTCAATTGCCATGATTTTAGTAAAACCACGGCTATAGGTTTCCCTCCCTTTCACGAGAGAAAAATATTCCCACAAAAAAAGAGAATAGGTAGCTCTATTTCCATAGTTTTTATGCTACCTCCACAAATTTTTACAATATATATAAGATAATATAAATATATACCTGAATATCACTGTGGTGTAGTGATTAGGTGGATAAATCCTATATTTGAGGTATATAGATCGAATCTGGCAGGTGGAATATTATTTTTAGGCAATATCCATGGGTTTCTAGGGCTGTATCCCTAGTTTTCTACTGAGGAAGTATCACATATGGCCATGGATTACACCATGGCCGTTGGTCAACTGCCATGGTGTATAGGGACGAGACCTATAGCTATGATTATAAATAATTTTGAAATTGACCACATATATCAATTGATATGGTGGCCATATTTTAAGAAAATCTTGTACTTACGGATTGGCCTTGGTTTTGGGCCCCATTTCCATGGTTTTGAACCGTGCCAATAGCTTAATTTTCTTGTTCAAATAAATGATACTTTAAAATGAATAATAATTTATTAATTGATAAAAAATCCATAAAAATATATAATTAATCCAAATAACTATTATAAGTTCATATATTTAAAAATTTTCTTATTTTGGGTACTTTTTTCATTTTATAGTAACTATACTAACCCTAATGTGTAAAAATACATGTTTTCACAGTAATAGAAAAAGAGTTTAACTAAGGTTTAAAGCCAACATATGAGGTTAATATTTTGACCAAAACATGTCAAAAAAATTGATTTTAGAGATAATTTTTACCTATACTCATTTAGATTCAAAATAACTCACTTTTTAGTAATTAAAAATAATAATTGAATTTATATTAATTTAATATATTAAAGGATTCCAAGGGTGACACTCCCCTCTCTAATAAAAATGCACCTCCTCACTAACATCCTCACATAAAATTTTACCTTCTTGATGGACCAAAACCTAAACATTTACCTTATATAATTTTATATACACATACTATATGTTTTGGTCCCCTAAAAATACCAACCCTAATATCCCTAAGAGGAGATTCAATGGAGGTCTTCAAAAAAGAGATAATCATCTTTATCGACTCCTTCAAAATTATTTATTCTTATACATCCTCATCAAACAATGTTTCAAATATAAAATAATAAATATCTTATCATATATTTTATGATATGTGATTATGATTATGGTACAACCATATTACTCCTTTAGTCAATCCTATGAAATATAATATCACTATATGTGTGTACGGAAGCCTTACCACATCCACATTGTAGGGTAATTTGTTTATTCATAACTAATGTATTAGGATGGGTATAATGATGAATATAGTGGATATGAATAGTAAATGTGACATGATATTGATTTTTTATAATTAATATATCATCCATTTTTTACCACTTTACCATTTAGGGAAAGATACATTTGCTCGTTCGTATGTACGGTCAAATGCATCCACAAAGATATGAGATTAATTCTCCACCATAACCATTAAATAATGATTATAAAAATGTATATAGTGAATTAATATAATATTTACTAACTTAATATAATTTTGTATGTGAATAAATTATATCATATTACTATGAAATAGAACTTACATAGAAAAAAACATAAGAAAATTAGGCATTTAACAATTGAAAGCTTGATAATAATGACTTATCATTAAAAATGATATAAGAGGACAATATATGATATCATAAATATGGATATGGTTCTAGTATATGTTAATAACATGCTTTATCTATTATACATCAGTTTTACACACCATCAAAGAAAGGAATGTTCAAGGTAAGGGTTAATTTCCCAATTTCATTATTATTTGGGATTGTTTATAGGTAAGTATTTACTAAGAAAAATTTATCATCCATGTCCATGTTTTAAAAAAATATATTTCAAAATAGTCTTAATATTATTATTCAATATTTTTTATCAATTTTACTCATATTTTACTTTTTATAAATTTTATTTGAATTTTTTTTCATTTTTGAAATTAGGTACTTTATGACCTTTTTGGAAATATTTAGAAGCAATGTTCTTTTTTTAACTTATAAAGTATAAGAAAAACATCATTTAGAAGCTAAACATTTTATATTCTCTGAAAAAAATTTCTTTAAAAATTTCACACCCATTTTAAAATAATTTAAATATATTAATTTGTTTTTCTCTAATGAATTTTTTAATTATTTCATTACACCATATTCATCAATGTCAATATCCATTATAGGATTTTATGATTAATTTAGGTTTTTCTCTTAATATACCATCTACTATATTTTATTGAAAGTGTTTGTGAAATGTTTGACTACAAATTTTCAATTTTGATATCATTCATGGTTTATGGTCAATGTATTAATATTGGGTATTCCAATTTTAATATGAATGTTTATGTTGGTTGTGTTTCACCCTTTTCATATAAGAAATGCATTGGACTTTGTAAGAGATGGGCAGGGCTCTTTATGGCCCCTCAAATAATCAGATGGTCTCATGAGACAAACTATTTTGGGTAGTCGATAATGTCATACCAATTTATGTATGGTGTTATGGTCAAAGCCATGAAAATATATTTATGATGTCTAACCATATGCATTCCCCCATTATGATATTAGTTATTAATATTAAATGTGATTAATCGACTAGTATAATATCCATGGTTATGTATATTTATCATGTGAATTTCTATATGGAGTTATTTGATCATCCTATATCCCTGCCATATTATGCTCCATATTATGTCTTAATGGAATGTGTTTTTAGTTATTCACCTTTCTTTATTTATTATGTTTTTTTATGTTATATTTTGAATTATTGTTTACCCTTACTAAGCATATGAGCTCACCCCTTTATTATGTTTAATTTTCCCCCAGGATGTGAAGTTGTATATTATGATAGACTTATAGTGAAAATGGGAATAATAGTGTTTTCAAAGGAGTTACTATGTTGTTTTTCATTTCATTATATAATGTAAAACATATGTATTTAATCTATCTAGAAATACTATTAAACTGATCGGTCCTTTGGGATTTTAATCTTGTATCTATTAAAATACAAAAAAGTAAAATGCTGAATCTTGGAAATTGGTGCTAGGGTTGTTAAAATTCATATACTAAAGCCTGTATGGCCCAAAGGCCTTCTTTTTATTGATTTTTATAACCCCCCTTTCAAGGTATGACATCGAACTCTATCAAGGCCCATAGGCTTAGATATTACATGACCCATTGGTCTTAGAAAATATATAGACTATACATGGAACACCTCCTTCGTGATTCTTCATTGTGATATCAGCACTCCACCATCACATTTATGTTTAACTAGCCATCCCATGCAATAATAGGTTTGTCCTGATAGCAATTCTATAACCTTTATTTTTGAAAAACAACTTATCTTCTTCTCTGGTAAATGCGCTTGCTCTAAATCCCCATCTGGATTTTTCTCCTTTTAGAGACTTCATAATCATTTAAGCACAACTTCATGTGGCCCGAAGGCCTTGAGGTGGTCTAGAGACCTCGAGATGGTCTTAAGGCCATGAGGTGGCTCAAAGGCCAGATGGAGGCTTGAAAGCCTTACTGGGACGAAGGCCTTGGGTGGCCCGAAGGCCTTAAAGTACCCGGGGCCCAAACCAGTGGCCCAAAATCCCAAATAGATGAATAGTTTTGGGTTCTACCATACCGAACAATGTCTACTACACTGCCTGCTACAGTACTTCTTTGATAACCCATAAATATGTATTTTCCCAGTTTTGAACTCGGGTATCTTGGATTCACTTGTTGAGTCCTCACCAACCGGGATAAGGCTCTTGTGCCAATTCATATACTATAGTGTAACAAATAAATACACAGTGACCTCATACAATTTAATGTAGGTCTTTGTTGGGTAAAAAACATATGTCAGAGTGTGCATTGGTGTTTCCATTAGAAATAAAATGGTGAACCCACTATTAATCCTTTACCCACGAATGTTATTGACCATGAATTATTATACATATGAAAATACACTAAATGTTTTTTTACTGTGTGTTTATTGATTCATCATGGACATATATATTCTAGGAATTCTAATCCTTTATAGGAACTCTATTCGATCTAAAAAATAAAATCTAAAAAACATTATAAATCCACCTCAACCATCAAAATGGGTGTGTGCTTCCCGACTAGAAGTATTTTTTCATCGACATAACTCCTCCAAATTCTTATAATGAATGAAAAAATCTGGGAGTACCATATGAATATCTAAACCCATAATTGGAAGAAATTTATGAAATCCTCATGGATTTGAATCCCCATTGACCTACATATAATGACTTGTAGAGACCGAGGCCTGACATACATGGAAATTATATTTCTTTTGTGTAATAATTAATACATGTCACAAAAAATTCCCAAAAACCGTATTCCATTAGTTTCTTTGGAAACTCATAACATAATCTTCTAATCATGGTGAAAGATCATCAACATCACTCATAATGATCTTCCCCTTTTCCCTACCTAAAACATTTCTTTATATACTGGGAAAAATAAAACATAAAAAGGGTGAGCTCAAGTGCTCATTAAGGGTAAACATGGGGAACATAAAACAAACCATGAACATTAGAATGTAAAAAATACATGAATATAATTTTTAGACATCAAAATCTTGAGCAATGAAATAAATCTTGACAATACGTAAGGCAGAATCCTAAAATAACATTAACCATGGTAAAATATCATTTTCATAAAACATATAATTTTAAAAAACTAATTAGTGCATAATATGATTTCCGTAGTAGTTAGGGAATTGTGGCCAAGACCGTTATAGTGGAAAAAGTCTATTACTGAACCTGGTTTACTTGTTGCTTCATCCAAGTATTATATAACTAGATTTACCTATCATTCATGTCATGTATATATCTTGAGATATAAATTTTTCCTCAATTCATTGGAGGGTGATATAGGTCCCACCCTTCTCATAATGAAACCGTTCTTACGTCTGCCACAAAAATATAAACAATTCATCATATATTAACCCATGTAATAAAATAGGATTCTTAAACATCATTCAATCATAACATAATCCATATAAGATAAATATTCTAAATTAAAATAATTTCATCATAAATATAATCAAATAAATATAATAATTAGGATAGAAACAAAACCCTATGTCATCATAGATGTAATACAATTTTGATAAAACACAAGAACTTAATTCCTAAGGAAAATATCTATTCTTTTTCAAAAACATTTTCTCTTCTCAAAATGGAAGATAATTTGAAAAATAATAATTTTTTTGAATATAAACATGAATCCTTATAGAGGAATATTCATGTAAATAATGTTTCAGAAAGTAATAACAATCTGTCATCCGGTATATGTTAAAAAAATATTTTCCTCGTACTTTTGCTGGAAAAGTGAAAAACTATTGCGTATGGTAAACATAAGAAAGATTCATTCCAAACCATGTTTTAAGAGTAAAAATTGTTAAAAATTACAATAAACGTATATAAAATAATTGTAATCATTTTATGAAAAAAAATTAGAAAACATGGACATAGATGGTAAATATATCCCAATTAAATACTTTTTACAAAAAATCTTGGATACAAATGAGATTGAACAATTATCCCTTACCTTCGGTCTGATATAATTCATTTGTATCTGAACCACTTGTATAATTATTTAAATAATGTTAATAATTTATTCCATAATCATAAATATTTTTATGATAACATTTATGATCGTATATTCATCTTTTTAATAGTAACATTTCATTGTTACTTGTTATTTGGGTATTAACTACTTTATGTTCTTATGTATGTTTTGTTGTATATGTTATTATTCCTCTTTTTAGGTAATAGTTATATAATTTAAATCAAGATATTAGTATAATATATATCATATTTCATTCATTCAATTCATTTAATTTATTTATATAATCATTGTTTAATGAAGATTATGTAGAACAATTTACATCGCACCGTGGAGACGGTAACCCGTACTTAAACACAAGTGATGATATTGTTCCCATAATTGTTGAATTGTATTGAATTGAATGGTGTATAGTATCTCAAATCTATAATCTTTTTATATTATTCACATATGGTAATTAATTCAGTCATTATACCCATCCAAGTAAGATGGTGGTGAAAAGCAGATTACACCACGGCATAGAGATGGTAAGCCGTACATACACACACGCGGTGATTTCTTTTTTCATATGATGGATATAAGGTGAAATAGGGTTGTTTATTATTTATAATAAAATATCATTGTATAGGTGATACATATTTTACTAATTTATAACGAAACAAATAAATAATAGTAAGTATAATAATAATGAAATATGAATGAATCGGTATAAGAGATTACATCTTCCACAATCTGCCTCTTTTAAATTTAATATTAGGACTATAGATTTGGTCTTTGGAGAAGAAAAAACCTATAGATTATAACTATTAAAGTTTAGTAGAGAAATGGGTAGGTTTTTTCCAATATTGAAGGCTCAAAATTTTGTTAAGTGGAGAGGGAAGTGGTTCCTTTTTCTAAGAGAGGACAGGGGCACATTAAGTCTTTAAATATTAATTTATCATAAATTAAATTTAGATTAAAAAAGTTACAAACCTTATTTAATTATAATATAAAATTATTTTGGTTCGAATACCCATGATGCAATAATTGTAAGACATGTTTGAATGTATATTTTATACTTATAATTTTTTATTAACCCTTATTTTACACTTTTTAATCTTATCGTGATATTTTGTAGTTTACACGTTGTGGCTGAATGTAATTACCATATCATGTCAAATAACCCTTAAAGGATATTTATGACATATTTGGACTTATATTAAGCATTTGGAATAATATTATATTTTTTTAATTTAATATCATTTGATAAACTATTTTATGTTTTATGTTATGAATTTTGTCAATTTTAACCACTATTTATACTTGAGTTTTAAAAAAAACATAACAACCTTATTCATTTGAACCTAATGCATTAAACAAATGATAATATATCCATATAATCTTCAAAATTCATGGATGGCATAAAAACGATAAAATTAAATTTATTTTAATATTTTTAATTCCTTTATTTGAATTTTTTACTTAATGAGGTAATCACAACATCATTATTGTTTCAAAAATAAATATATTTATAAAATGTATAAAAATTATAAATAAAATACATTGTTATAGGAAATATTTTTATATTTATAATGAATATGTATATATATATAATTTATATAACCCTATATTAAAATTGATCTAGTAAAAGATATATGTTTATGTTATAATTATCATTACTTTAAATTAATTTTTATAAAAAGTCATTTTCATGTCCAAGTGAGTCCATGGGGTCCCAAAATCAACCCAAGGATACCCATTTTCAGAAATATATCATCCAATCAGATTATTACAAGTTTTATGATAGTTTATTTTTATTATAATATTAATTTTGTTACCCTTATTTACAACATTTAGCTTTTAACCGTGGTAAATAAAATAATTAATGAAGATATTATTCATAATGTTCAAAAATAAAAAGTACCTATTTACACAACATGAAATTTATGATCCCAAATATGTAATCCACTTTTTCTAATTCAAAACACATAGGTATCTATAATTAATTTAAAATTAACTCTCATTGTCAAAACCTAAAAGTGGGTTTTTATGAAATAATAACTATCAAAATATTGACCTGTGTTTATGTACAATTTAAAAGTGAAATAAATTATAATGATAAAAATTGTATTAAATTATAAACATGTAACCCCATAAACTTTAAAACCAATTAAACGTACAATCTAACTATATAAATAAATTATATGAAAAGGAAGTTTTGAATTAGAATTTCATATTTTCACTATTCATTAAATTTTGAATTTTAGCATAAAAATACAAAAAATTCAAAACAAAAAGTAATATTTTTTGTCCCACTTCCAAGAATGAAGATTAAATTTTCAAATTTAACTTATAAAAGTGTTGAAAACTAGATTTAAAATGTGTGTTCCATTAAAATATGGTAAAACTTCATTTTTTTTAAATACACCATTTATCAAGGAAATTGATATTATTCCCATATCATGTACTAAAAAATGTTTAAGGTGGATGATAATGTTAAATAAAATTCAGAATTTGGTTAATAAAATTCATAATGGCTGGTTTATATCCAATTAAATTATAATATATTAATAATATTTCGTTGTTTAGTGAAACATGGTATCTCGTCAACACAAGCTATCGAGGAAGGTTACTCTTGCTTGTAATGAAAGCCTCATCAGTGTTGCATGCAGTGATTTCTTCCTTTTGTGTTTCATATAAAATAATCCAAGATTAGTTCATTTATACATTGAAAAAAATATATACTCAGCGTTGCGTGAAATGAATTCTAGAAAAATATCATGAAATTGTGTGTGACACAAGCCAAGAATAGTGTTGTGTATACTGGAAGATAATATGATGTTGCGTATAGCTCAAGATAATATTGGTGTAGCATACAAAAAAATAAATAAGACAAATTAAAAGGAATTTATCTCATAAAATCTCAGGGTGTTATATTCTACTCCCATTAAAATTAATTTCTCTATCAAAATTCGTTGGATTTATAAATGGTTTTCTACTTGAAGTTTTCTTCCCTGGAAAACGAGATTGTAAAAAAGGATAATA
Source organism: Viscum album (assembly GCA_963277665.1). NCBI lineage: Eukaryota > Viridiplantae > Streptophyta > Magnoliopsida > Santalales > Viscaceae > Viscum > Viscum album. Next base: position 1,944,319,425 of record OY728119.1, on the reverse strand, counting down.
AAACTTCATTTTAATGAATTAATGTATGAAACATAATGTTGACCTAATGTAAATCATCACTGGGGTTACCCATAAGAGAAGATAGGTGGGAATTGAAAACATGGTTTTGGAAGACAAATTAATCCATTAAGCTCTGATGCATAGTGATAGAGAATAGGGTTTTGAGAAAGTTAACTACAAGAAAGTTATAAATCTATGATTATTTAATGGACCATCTAATTCATCAGATAAAAAGATACAAGGATAATATTTTTTATTTTCAAGATCATTTTCCTAAAGTTGAAGATCATGAGAAAAAATACATACTTGATTTCTGTACAATCTCATCATTGGGCATGCCTTGAAAAATTCACACTTTATCTTTTATGCAAAGAAATGAAGTTAAGTTTTTAATTACTAATTTGTTATAGGATCATTAGATCCATAAACAGAATGATAGTTCATTCCATCTATCTTTATCACAAAAAAGTTTATCACAGTAAATCAAATATGAATAAGTCCACCTATTGTCAGATAATACATTAATCTATCAAACTTCAGCTGGAATATAACATATAATATCCATAAATTTATAACATTACAATCCATCAAAAAAAATATAAAACTTTAGAAATCGTTGAACTAAATTTATCAAACATTTTTCTCTCATATCTCATATTTTTTTTCATAGGTGTCACATTCCAAACATGTGAATATCATAATCATGTATTCTCTTGATTCATAGTAGAAACCAGAATTATCAGATATCCTTATTGAAAAAATGCATGTTTCCTTATTCCAAAACATATTGGATATATTCCTTAAGTCCAAAAAATTAGTATACTTCATCAGTAACAACATAACCCTCTTGTCAATAACTACATAATTAGATTTTATGAAACTAGAATCATAAAATTTATTTATTCAAATTCATCATATATTTATCAAAACATCATTATCTTAATATAAGGTATATTTTAAGGGTTATATTTCCCTTAATCATATTTTCTCCAATTATATCACCTTATCCTTAAATCACTTTTTGTCTCTTTAGAACTATTCATCATTTCCATTACAATCCTTATACTGAAAACTCTAAATTATTTCATGATTAATATTACATAATCTTTTAATTATAAAACACATACACATCAATCATCCAACATTATTCTTAAATCATTAATCATGATCCATCATCTTTTTATTTCCTAAAATATGTATAATGTATTTTCATTTCTAAACCTCTAGATTATTATGTTTAATGAAAACAATATAGGAAGAAAATCACATACCATTCAAAAATTGTTTATAATATCTTTGTACTAAATAGTATGACCAATAATTGTACCATCATCATTATTCTCTTCAAGATATTTCAATTTAGGAAATCGATAATCATATTTCTTATAATTTCCACATTTAAAACATTCACTGGTTAACTATGTTCTATGTCATTCTGGCTATTGACTAAGATCAAAAAGCAATGTGTGAGAAATACATATCTGATATTAGAAACACATAAGTTAGGTAAATTATTTATAATATTTCAATCTATGATATCTTTCTTTTGACCCCAGTTTAGGAATAATTATCACAAAAAACTAGGTTTGTAACTTATACTTTACTTATCCTTAGGATATCCCCGGACATATTCTTAGAAATATGACTAGAGATCTCACTAAATTTTTTTCATCCAAGTATCCAACGGTTGACTAAACAATTTCTATAATACCAACTATAGATACCCAAAAATTACTTACATGGGAATTACAATTAATTTTCATAATACATAATACAAGACACAAATAGACACCTAAAGACCGTTTTATTTTAGTTTCTTTGGAAACTCAAAACATATTATTCTAGTCCTGGAGAAAGATCATAAACATCTCTAATAATGATATTCCCATTTTTTCCCTATCTAAAACCATTCTTTATAACTAGGGGAAATGAAAACATAAAAAGTGTGGGTTCAAATTCTTAATAAGGGTAAACATGAAGAACATAAAACAAACCATGAACATTTGAATAGAAAAAATCATGAATATAAAGTTTAAACAAAAGAAATATTGGGAAATGACATAAATTAATGTAGTACGTAAGGCATAGACCATAAAAGAACATTAAACATGATATAATAGAATTGTAATAAAACAAGTAATTATGGAAAACTAATAAGCACATAATATTATTTACATAGTATCAAAGAAATTTCTTCCAAGCCCAACATTGGGGACAAATTCCATTACTAAAGTGAGTTTACATGTTATTATAGCAAGGTATTACTGAACTGGATTTACATTCCATTCTAGTCATGTCTATCTCATGAGATATAAATCATTACCGAATGCATTAGATGGAGATATAGGTCTTATCCATCTCATTATTAAAACCATTCTTACATGCGCCGTTAGAATATAAATCATTCATCATAGCATAACCCATGTAATAAAATGAGATTCTGAAACATCATGCCATCATAACATAATCCATATAAGATAAATGGAATTCATAAAACATACATAATAAACACAATAAAATCAATGTAATAATTGATATTGAAACATAACCTCATGTTATCTTAGATGGAAAATAATTTAGATAAAACACTTGAACTAAATTCCTGATAAAAATATCCTTTCCTTTTCAAAAAATCCTTCGCTTCTCAAAATGCCACACAATTTTATTAGAAAATAAATCTTTTGTAAATAAACATAAACCCATTTAGAGGAATATTCCTGGAAATAAGGAATCAATATGGCTTAAAAATATGTTCATTCCATATAAGTTAAAAAATCATTCTTCTCATATTTTTTGTGGAAAAGTCAAAATCTACCTCATTTGGTAAACATAAGAAATATTCCTTCCAAACCATTCTGTAAAATTAAAAATGGGTAAAAATGAAAATAAACATACATAGAATAATAGTAAATATTTTAGGAAAACATTTTTAGAAAACATTGACATTGATGATAAATATATCCTTAGTAAATACTTACATATAACAATCTTAGATAAAAATGAGATTGAAAAATTATCCTTTACATTAAGTCTGATAGGATTCGTATGTATTTGGACCTTCTGTATAGTGATTTAAATAATGTAACTAATTTATTCTATAATAATAATCATTTTTATGATATAATATATGATCATACATTCATCCATTTGTTAGAGACATTTCATTGTAACTCGTTGTCTGGGTATTAACTGTTTTATGTTCTTATGTATGTTTTGTAGGATAATTTATTATTCATATTTTAATTAATAGTTATAGCATTTCAAACATGGTATTATTATAATATATATCATATTTTCTAATTCAATTCGTTTATATAGTCATGGTTTAATGAAGATTATGTACAATTAATCACATCGCATCGTGGAGATGGTAAGTCGTACGTACGCACAAGCGACGATATCATTCCAATAATTGTTGAATATTATTGAATTGGATGGTTTATAGTATCTCATAATTTTTATAATCTTATATTAATCATATATGGTTATTATTTCCACCATTATACCCATACAAGTAATGTGGTAGTTAAAAATAGATTGGACCACAGAGTGGAGATGGTAAATCGTACGTACGCACGTGTGGTGATTTCTTTTTCATAGGATAGATAAATGTGAAATAGGGTTGTTTCATTTTTATAATAACTTATCAGTATATTAGTGATATTTATGTTACTAATTTATATTGAAATACCTAAATACAAGGAATTAGAAGAAGAATGAAATTTGAAATAATCGGTAGAATAGATTTCCTCTTACTCGATGTGCCTCCTTTAAATTTTCTCTTAGGGAAGTACATTTGGTCATTTGAGAATAACAGAACCTCTATAATGTAACTAGGGAAATTTATAAGAGAAATAGGTTGGTTTTTTGTTGCGATTCATGGAATAAAATGAAGTGAAGTGGAAAGGGAAGTGGTTCCCTTTTATAAGAGAGGAGAGGGGCACTTTAATAATGCCTTAAAATAATAATTTATTATAAATTAAATGTCAAATAAAAATGGTCCAAAACTTATTTAATTGTAATATAATATTATTTTGGTTTTAATACCCATCATACAATAATTTTAATATAGGTTTTGTATATATATATTATCCTTATCTTTTTGGTTTAACACTTATTTAAGCCTTTTTAGTCTTACTATGATATCATGTTATTCACACATTATGGGTTAATTTAATTACCATATCATGTCAAACGACCCAAAAATAGTTATTTATGACATATTTTGACATAAATTAAACATTTTTTTGAAATATTATATTTTTAGGAATCTAACATCATTTGATAAACTATTTTATGTTTTAAGTTATAAATTGTTTGAATTTTGGACACTATTCATACTTGACCTTTTTTTAAAAAAATCATAACAACATGATTCCTTCAAACATAAGGTTTTAACGCAAAGATAATATGTCAATATAGTCATGAAAAGTATTAAATGGAATAAAAATATTAAAATTAAGGTTATTTTAATATTTATGAATTCATTTATTTGAATCATTCATTAATGAAGTAATCACTACATCATAATTCTGTCATAAATAAATATATTTTTCTAATAGATAAAAATTATAAATAAAATACCATGATGTAGGAAATATTTTTATATTACTAATGACAATTTATAGGAATATATATCAGTTATATAACCTTGTAAAAAAATTGATCTAGTAAAACATACATGTTCATGTTATAATTATCATTACATTAAATTAATTCTTATAAAATATCATTTTCACATCCATGTGAATCTATGGGGTCCCAAAATTCACACAATGATGACCATGGATAGAAATATATCATTAAATGGGATTAATAAATTTGTTAGGATAGTTTAATATTGTTACAATATTATTTTTTTAACCCTTATTTACTAGATTTACCTATTAACTATGGTAAATAAAATAATTACGGATGTTACTGTTCATAATGTCTAAAAATAAAAGGTGCATCTTTACACAATTTTAACCTTATGATTAAAAATATGGAATCCGTTTTTCCAAATTCAAAAAATGGAAGTTACAGTGAATAATTTATAATTATTTCCTGTTGTCAAAACCAAAAGGTGGGTTTTTAAGAAGTAATAACTATCAAAATATTAACATGAGTTTACGTCCAATTTTAATGAGAAATTGCTTCTACTAACCAAAATTGGATTAAATGATAAAAATTTAATAAAATTACACTTTAAAACCAATTAAAAAGATAATATATCTATATAAAAAAATAGATGATAAAGGTAGTTTTGAATTAAAATGTAGTATTTTCACTATTCATTAAAATTTAATTTTATCAGAAAAATACCAAAATTTAAAAAAAAAAGTAAATTTTAATGTCCTGATACCAGGTAATAAATTTATCTTATCAAATTTAACTTATAAAAGTGTTAAAAACTAGATTTAAAATTGGTTCTCCATCAAAAGGCGGTAAAACTACATTTTTTAAAAATACGCCTTTTATCTGAAAAATTGATTTGGTTCTCATATAATGTTCTATATAATGTGTAAGATGAATTCTAATGTTATATAAAATTAAAAATGAGGCTAATAATATTGATAATGGCTGGTTTATATTCTATTACCTAATAATATATTAAAAATATATCAATTTTTAGTGAAAATCTGTACCACATAAAATGAAAGCTATCGAGGAAACTCCATCTTGTGAGTAACGCAATCCAATTCAGTGATTCATGTATTTTAAGCTTCATTTAGTGTTTCTTATAACATAATCCAAACATAGTTCATTTATACATTGAAAAAATTCTATACTCAATGTTTCTTGAAATGAATTCAATCAAATGAACTTGAAATTTTGTGCAACACAAGCTAAGAATACTGTTGTGTATACTGCCAGATAATACAGTGTATGCTATAGTGCAGGCTAATCATGGTGTAACGTACAAAAAAACACATAAAATAACATAAATATAATGTATCTCATAAAATTTTAGGGTGTTACATGACTGGGTATAAAAATCCTATGCCTCCTATAAACACCTCATACTAATTTTTTATGCTTGTCACAAGAGAAATATGATGCACACCTCACATATATTAGCTGTGAGGATAATTTGGAAAATTCTTCACTCTCTATGGTCTATGAGCCTTCCAAGAGGGAACCCATTTACAACCATAATCATTAATATCATTCATCAATTGATCAGTATGAATCTTATATAGAGGATTTTGTGGACATCTTGACCCTAGTCACACAACCCCTAGAACCTAATTGATTTTCCTTCTCGAGAAACATGCCATTGAATGATGGAAGCTGACCCATATCCCAATTCCCAATAATGTGTCTACTCATCAGATATAGACTTCTAATAATGAGTATGAATATATTTCTTCTTCTACTAAACTAGGATTCTAGCATAATATTGTGGCATAGGGAGGAGATCACTAGTATATTCATCCAAAAAATAGGGACCAATAATATATCATTGCCCCCATAAAATAAAACAATTGAAATATTATAATTGTAACCTATTTATATAATTGATCATATATTCCCAATCCAATAGAAGATATGGTACATATCCTTATTCCTAGGGTAGAATACAATTAGCACATCCTATCAGCAAGGAAAGTGTAATCACATTTTTCTACCCACATATAGTAATATCTTAAGAATATGCTACATATAGTGTAAAGTGAACATTGGTATATTCCATTTTCCTATAAATATATGGATCTTATTATATCTTCCAACAACATTTAAGTATATTTTTGGAATATTCTAATATCTACTATGGTGTGGGTTATATCCCCCCCTATTTAGGTGGATCATTATCATGTTTCAATGAATGATGAAGATCAATATCAGGAACATATTTATATTCTGACCATATTTCTACAACATGCCCATATGGTGAGTTTACGGAAGATTCATATCCATGACCTCGCCCATGTGGCCTGTTGGAATATTTTTATGAAAAAATGAATGTCTCTAATGAGATCACATCCATGTTCCTAATCATAATTATGAAATAAGCTGACACATTTTTATATCCACTTGATGTTTTCATTGAAATATTTTCATTTTATAATGATGTCATTTCAGAGGGGTATTACATAAGAATTTTTTTCCCATCCATGTGACTTCCATAGTTGAGGATTAAAACATGGTCTTTAGACCATGATGATTCTAGAGGTATCCCCCTGGGAAACATGACTGTTTGGAGATGGCTCATATTCCTACAAATATTACACTAGAATCCTTAGGGCCATAGGATTCTTATCTATTATAAACCAATAACTCATTGACGCTACTTTAACAATGAAAATTTATAACGGTTAAGTATTTACTCACCCTAACATGAATATCGGTTATAATAGAGATCCTCCTTAGAGAACTATTAATGAATTTCCACAACACCAAGTTGAAATATCTAACCCTAAAGGTACTCCCTGGGGAATGGGTTGGAAAATTCCTCTTTACATCAAAACATCATAAATGTATGGAAATAATCCCCATTATGGAGAATATTAAAATGACCATGATGGTCCCCTAGTGACATTAACATTGAACGACCTCCCCGCTATGGATTCTTTACTTCATAAAAATCTCCATCCCTTATTCAAAATACACCAAGAATGATCAAATTTCAAGAGGATATCGAGATTTTGTGATAAACCTCAATAAGTGAGTCATGATTAACTCGTAACACTTAATCCCAGCATAGGTATAGTCTTTGGTATTCATCATCATATATGCCACCTCTGGAATACAACACCATTGATCTAACATAATAAATTTTAGAGATACTAGATTATTTCTCTAAAGATACATTTAAGAATCCCCCATAGTAAGATCTGTTAAGGTAATATCTTCCAAATGAATATAATAATAATTTGGTTATATGTTAAGTTAAATCCTAAAGTGGTATACCATTGATTTTCTAGATCATAGCCACCTATAATTATTAAATTCCAACGTTTTGAGTGGTTAATGCATACAATATCAGTAAATAACCTATGGATGAATCTATTACACCTCAAAGTGATGTATTAACATAATGGTAGTACACTATCCATGTGAAAGTGGTGAGATAACTTTTTCACCCAAATTACATGTCTACCCCTTTAATTTAATGATATTGAAAATAAGGATGGAAAGAAAGAGACCTCAAATAATCATTTCTTAGTAGTTTAGAACCTTATATTTGCCCAATATGACATGGAAATCCAATTGGTTAGGAAAATTATTGTGTAATGTCATTAATTACAGACAAATTTTTGACTTCAATACTATATATGATAGTTGGCATATAGGCCAACTCCCTCCCACTCATGAGGTCCAAAAACTTTGTACTCGATTGGAGAAGTTCGTTGAAAATATATTGTATAAAGAATCTGTAAAATTCAAGTATGTTCATAGTATTTTAAATGAAGATTCAAAATTAATACCAAATACCTCATTAGTGAGTGTCTCGTGACTAGAAAAGGCAATAAATCCAACACATTATTGAGTAAAGGGTAGAAAAATCATGAAGGATACAATAGTTGTTTACTCTGAAGGACGTTGGTAAACACTCAACATGCAACACTGGGAAACATACCCCACCATCTCCACCCTTTGGTCAATAAGGTAATAATTTATCTAGAATGTTATATTTGAGGAAACATGTCACCCAAACATATAGGGATTGAGGTGGTTATATCACCTCATCATCATTCACCAGGGAAATAAGTATTATTTAGGGATGTTCATGTCCCACATATAGGTGAAACCACATAGTCACTCCCCTTGTGTTATTTTTCCATCTCAACAGGGAAATACTGAGTGATATTTTTTAGAGATGCTATTAGGGTCACCATTAATCAAGGAGGGTAGCAGAAGCCTCATAGGGGCACTAATCCAAAATGAAACACTTTGATAAAATTGATAAGGAGGACCAGTATTCACCCGATATAAAATAATTTATAGTTTGGGAATCCATAGTCTAAATTGATGATGATGAGGATTTTATTTCTCCTAAAGTATATGCCTAATTTACCATCATTATTGTCAAAAACACTAATAACTCTATGAATGATCCTATAATTAAAGGTTACAATGATAATATTTTCACCAAAGACACATTTCAAATTGATGATCAAGTCATCTATAACGAAACAAAAGAGGCATGATCAAAATTTTGGAACTCTATCAAATTACTAGTTACCTCCAATTACATGTTTCTCATGAAAAGGGAATGGGAAAGATGTAGCCATATACACTAACCACCAACCCCTAGAGTAAGTTGAACCTCTTTCCATTATATACAAGACCACCCAATACAATGATGTGTTGGAATAATTATGGTATCTCAACATGAAAATACTCTGGTGAAATATTTATATTGGGTATTAATATAAAATAGACGTAAGGGAATCAATCTTATTGTGCATTCAATTATAAGGAACCACATATCATATAATGGATGAGTTTAGTCACCCAAATGAGTCTGGTTTTAAGATATTGGTTTACTTAGACTCAGTAGTTGAATAAAACCAATAATTTCTTCTATTAGGACTTCCAATAAAATTATATTAAAAATATCCTATAATAGATAAAATGTTATTTTCATATCCAACATTTGAAATCTAACCATATTATGTTTTTGCTCATATCTTCAACTGAGACAGCTTTCTATGTAATGTTTTTATTAGATATCACAAACTCCATTACATCCCTCACTACACAAATGGAATAAATTTATGAGATGTGTGGAAAGTAAATATAAAAGGGAATCCATACTCATATTAGGTGGATACTAATCCTCAAAAACCTATTTTTTGTAACTCCACATTCCCCATTTACAATGGAATTGGGGATCCAAAATAACACTTTACCCAATTCATATCATGATGTGGTCACATAACAAGGATGTTAGATAAATAATAAATAGAAAATCTCATATAATTTGTCAAAAATATAGGGACAAGAATTTTCATGATATATAAATTTTCAAGTTGGATATTTTACTAACTAAAAAGATCTATGTCAATAACTCCACTATCAATTAATATCAATACTAACAATCGAACTTCTACTGACCTCTTACATTTTTGTCCACACAAAAATGAGAGAATCGTGATAATTATTTCAAAATTTAAGGGAACAATGAAACCCATAAATGAGAATATTTCATGGGAAAATCTACTCTATATCAACATCAAGAATATCAATAACGAACTACATACATCATTAATTCCACTAAAATACCGTATTAAAATTTGGGAGTTTATATTTATGGAAAAGTTCCAATAAGATGTTTTCTAATTGTCCAAGTATAGGTCTTATCCAATTTTATTAGTGAAAAAGTAAGAATACTTGTAGAGAATAGGCCATGGCCATCATTCTTAATCCAACATTAATACCATTTCATAATACCCATCTAGAATAATATCACACATAACCATATAAATGATAGAAACTATAAAAGCATCCCTGATGATAGGAAAAGTTGTATAATAGGCATATACCATTCCAAGATCATAATAATAATGATTATACCTCCACAAATATAATGTCTCAAGGTAAATTAACAGATCCATGGAAAAATCATTATTATTTTGTCAATGTGAAGGAAGATCAATGATGTTGGTAAAATCAACCTCTTAGCTTACTTTCACATAAATATAATACTCAATCATACATTCCAAGAATTCTTCTTCTACTAGAATACATTTTGAACGAATTTGTTTTATTACATGTTATGTATAGAAAACCCCAGGCACAATTAACACATATTTCTATAGCTTCATCATTGGAATAATCTAAATGAAAATAAATCTTGATAATTCTTTTCCAAATATTTAATCACTAGATAATAATGAATTTAGTCAAATAAGTGTGTGAAATTATTAAGAAATAATTTAACCAACTAGTTATTTCACTAACACACCCAATAATTACCATGTTTTCAACTTAATCGTCTAAGTATTCCAAAATTCAATTTTTCTTATCTAAGAAGAACTAGATGCATAATTAATATTCATAAGTTATTTCCAATCTAGTAAACACACTCTCAAACTTTATACAATTATCATTTAGAGGATGGGAGCTAACACAACAAATAAGGAAACAAAAATTTAAAACAACCCAAACTCTAGTAACTGAGATCCCTTGATTACCTTATTACAATGATAAAATATACAAGGGATCACATCCTGATGGATTAGTTATTTTTTCAATATTGGAATACTACATAGATACATGATTTTCATATTACATTGGAAATATATAACATAATATAAAAAAATTATTTTATCATTTAAAATAATTTTAGGATTCCTTCATCATATCAAGTGAAAAGAAAAAAAAATTAATGTTGAGTTCTTATGCTCAGTTTGGGTTTTATACAGTGCAATCTATCATGAGTAAATAAGTAAAAATTCATGTTTCATGGTGGTTAATAAAAAAACACTTTATTAAAAAATTGAACTCAAAATAAATTCATGGCAGGTATTAATCTAGAAAACTACATGGATAATGATAACATAATTATTATTGTATAAAATGAATAATTTCTAACATTCTAGATCTTATACCATTTACACACCAAGCTAATAAATTAGTAATGTAACTATCAAGGACTCATTCCAACAAATTTCATTGAATGGGTATGTATACACTAAATACATAACTATTATGGGAAATAATTTTTCTCATGAGACATTATTATGCATCAACAGGATATCTATAACTGGGACCCACCCATAATATAGATAAGTCCAATTAATTTATTTTATATTGAATCAAATATATATTACACGGTAAATATTTCTTTTGAATCAATAAATTACATATTGAATTAGAAATACAAAAAAACCGCATTCCCCTAATAAATTAAATAGCTTTCAAAATAATTTTCCATTATCTAACAATGTATATATAAGTTATATATTTAAGACAATAAAAAAATAAGTACATATAATACTAAATATATTAATGATATTAAATATTTGTATATGTAAGATAAAAATAATTTCCAATGATTTATGGATATTGATTGAGAACATGATCACTAGAAAGTTACTGAACTATAAATATGACTTGTGAATAAAATAATCTATACACAATAGTTCCTTACCGTATTAAAATTTATCCTCAAATCATTATAAATGAAATTTTTATTGTAAATTTTTCCTATATTAAAATTAAATATAAAATGGGTTTGATATTTTTAGACTGATATTATTGAAACCATTGTAACGTAGTTCTAAAAACGAAGTTAAAAATCACTTCTATAACACCTCTCATGGGATGTTAAGGATACATTAAAAAATAATAAATTTAAAAAATTTAAATCATAATAATAAACTATTTTTAATCAATATAATATAGATTAGAAAATAAAAACATATCAAAATAAAATGAAACAACTTTTTCATGTATTTTGAGAAACTAATATATGTTTCATTTTAGAAACATTTAAAAATAAAAAATTACAAAAATAGTGGGATTGGAATTATATTTCAAAAAATATGGAATAATTTAATGTATTTTTTAATATTAGTAATGTATTTTAGGGTGGAATTTATAGATATGTGGTAACTGTTAAAGAAACATCTTCCTCAAATTTTTGTAAAGAGGGTCAAAAAACAACCCGTTTAGAGAACTTTAAAAAGATTAAATTTAAACATTTTCAATGAAAGAAAAATATATGTGGATATAAATTTAATAAATCATGGATCAAAATATATTTATATTACTAAAATAATTATAATAACAATGATATTGGTGAAAAACATTCCTGATCCAAGTTGACAAATAATGTATGTTTTTAATATAAACAACCACTCAGTTGCTTTCATACTAAAGAGGTGGAAAATAAATAGAAAACATTGGAATACTAGACTAATCAAAAGGATAATAAATTAGATAAATTTTATGAAGGACTGATCATATAACTCTTTCAATATAAACTCAAACAAAAAAAATACGGAATAAAAATTAGATTGTAAAAGGAACCCTTGTGGTTAAAATAAGTTATCAATAAATATACCTAATAATCGAAAAAATGAATCAAAGACTAATATATTATTAATAAAGAGGAATTCATAATATAAAATTTCAATTAGGTAGTTTATACACTATATAATAAAAATTAGGTGATTGATATAAAATATTTCTCAATAGAGTGGAATTGAGATTAAAAATCTTTTCCTTGGATTCCGACATGGTCAAACATGTACTATCCTCCAAAATAATCAATTTAAATTTGTTAAATGATTTTATTAGAAACTATTTATTCTAAATTTCATTTTTTTGGTCCCTTTATAGTCATTTTACATTTATTCTTTGAAAATTTCTTTCTTATATCAACCACTTGTGATTTTTTCATAAATTTATCCAAAACTAATTAAATATATTGACCATGGTAAAGGGTATTATAAAATGGATCAATAATCACTATAATGTTAAATTTTTTCTTATTTTAATTTTTTATATTTATGATAAATTTTATATCTACCCATTAATTGTGTTAACATAGAAATAAAATACATCATTTAGGGAGGTGGTAGTCCACGCATATGCATGATGATGTTTTCATTTTCTTAATACATTAAAAGGAATAAAGTATTTATCTATTAATATTTACATAATGATATCCATATCATTAATATACTATTTTTTTGTCTATATTTTTAGAACCATTGATGAAAGAAATGATCTAAAAGGAAATACATCATTCATGGTGGTGGTAGTTTGTACATACACACGAATGATGTTTTTATTTTATGATGTGAAAATGAAAATTATAGTTGATAATGTATTTTAATTATAAGAAAATAATTATATCATATATATAATATATATTTATTTAATTTTTCATTACAACTATGAATGTTAGGTGGTGATGAAAAATGATACTAATCGCTTTGTGGTGGCTGTATTCATTACATACAGAGTGGTGAAGTTTTCATTTTATATTGGATTAGAAAGACGCAGATAATCATAATTGCATCAAAATAATAATGTATTAGTATATATATAATTCTATTGATATAAATATATGATGAAAAAAATAATTTTTAAGGAGTTAGAATGATGAATATATTGAAAGGATTTAGTTAATATCATTACCTAGTATCTGGTAAACCTCCTTCCGCATTCCACTAAAGCCTAATTGAAGTTGTATTTTTGAAGGAACATAATCTATAGTACGTGATAAATAAATATTGAAATATATTTGGGTTTGTATTTTCTAATCTAGAGTGCTCAATATCTTTAGATAAGTGAAGAGATGATGGGTTTTTAAAAGTAATGAGTGTGGTATTCTTATAAAAGCATGAATCATTAATATATAATTTATGTCCTAGCCCGATTTTTATGGCCCCAACACTAAAGGTAACCCTCCCTGGATGAAAATGAGGGAAGTGAGATAAATATACCTGAATACCACAACCAATGGTACATAGGTTTGTCACAAGAAGTGGTGGTATATCATACACACAAATATGTGACATTAACCTCTAAAAGAACATCAGGAATGAGAGAATTTACAAAACCAAGAAATAACTCATTTTCACAAAATGAATTCAGGATTAAATAATACAATAATATAATTTCATATCACTGAATGACTACAAATGAATCATCAAGTACCGAATGTAAATACTCAACAATGACCTGAAATACCATACAGATCCAAATCAACTCTGTGTGCTAGTAAAGACCATTCAGATCTTAAACAAGCTCCTACGGTGTAAAGACCCAGACCCAAGTATGTGAGAGTAGGTCATTAATTTATTACATTGGTTATATATATATCATATCACCTCCTAGAGGACTGAATAGTTTAGTAGTCTCAGTAAACTAGATACATATAAGAGTTCTTCATTAAATTTGAAAACATTAAATACAACATCATGAAAGGAAAAATTTTACATCCTTGAACTCATTCAAATATTCCTTCTTCATATCATAGGGAATGGAAAAAATAAGGGTGTGATCATATAATAGATAAGAGTTTCATAAAGTTGAAGATATAATGAATAAATAAAGAATAATCAATCAGGTATAATCAATATGGAAAGGTAAATATATGAGCAGACATTCCATTTAATCAATCATGTGACTATCATTATTAGATAAGTTTCTATCAACATGTAAAGGTAAATGACTGAACATACATTCCATTTAATTTGTAACAAGAGAAAAAATGAATCTATGGATTTTATCAATGCAAATATGTCTTGGATAAAAATAATTGAATAATTAATAAAGGAAATTTTTAGTATTGGACATCAAGATCGTAATCATTTTGATATCTATATCATCAAGTCCTTTAACAAGATGGTTTGAAACTATGATGAAAACCTATTTATTTATTTCTTACTAATTCACCCTATGAGACAATCGATGCATTGGGGATATTAATAATTTCAGGCCCCACTCATCAATGTTTTTTCAATTCATTCCTCATATACCAAATTATAGATTTAATTCATGAATAGTATGACATATTAATAAATGTATAAATTGAATAATGAATACCAAATATAAGTATTTACCTGATCAATCACATAACATTAAATGAAAAACATCATTTTTAGAAATGATATTTGGTTTAACAATATCCATGATAAATAATATATAAATTTATAGAAAATTTATTGTTATATTGTCCAAATAATGTTTATATTTCAATGAAAAATTAATGATTATAAAAATTAATTGAAAACGTGAATGCAAATACATTCCCTAGTCAAACTGATTGTAAACCAAATAGATAAATTTATATGAAATTAATGGTTTTTTAGTTTTTTATGAATCAAAATTCCATAAAATATCTTTAAAACTATAAATTTAAAAAATTAAAATTTGAAAATAAATTTTAAAAAAGTTATAAGTATCTAAAATATTAGAATTTATTTTTTAATAATCTTTTCAAATAGTACAGTAAGCAACAAAAAAAATGAATCTTCATTACAGTAAGAATTTTTAGTTCATACTTAGTTAGTTAAAATAATGGTTCCTTTTATATTTTTAAAATAAAATTTTAAATTTACCTTTTTATAAATTGAAAGGATGATTCCTTTTAAAGAAATTTTCTATGGCTAATTATGTGTAAAAGTGAATTCAATCAATCATAGTAAAACATTTTGAAACCATTTTTAGAAAACATGGATTTGGAAAAAAATAATTTTTTACTGGAGAGACAAATGAATATGATTTTATTAAAAATATTTTCTTTATTATTTTAAGTAAAAAATTGTAAAATTAAAATAATACATGAAAAATTCACAACAAACTAAATGATATTAAAATGAACTTAATTTATAAGAAAATTATCAATTGAAATTCTTTAATGGTATTCAACCATTAAAAATTCTTATTACAATATGATTGAAACGTAAATCAATTTCCAATTTAGTAACTTTAGAATTTTAAACCCAATTCAATTAATAACATCAAATGAAACATTAAATAGCATTAATATAAATATATTCATGTTATAACTTATCAATGGTTCATCATATACACATGTTGGTAAAAAATCCATGAAGGGGGATTTTTAATGTTTTTGGATTGATTGTGTTTGTTGAAAATGTAAGTAGACATGGTTTTTTAGAGAGGTACATCATGGTTTTTAACTAGGTTTGTTGAAAATGATCAAATAAAAAATATTTGATACTCTCTAGGTGGTAGATTTTTTTTTCAGTAAAGGTGGCATTGTTTCCCAGTGTTTTCCAAAATATTGGTTTCCAAATTTTGATGGATGGTTCAATCACCATGAAAGTTTGGTTTCCTGGAATAACTAATTAATATATAGATAATGAATGTATTTTGAAAACATGGGTGTTTCTAAATTATGTGGATCATTTTTTAGTCATTTTGTGTCATGAAGCCATGGTTTTATGAAGGTGTGGAGCATCGTGAATGCATAATGAAATATAGTACATCTCCAGAACTATGATAAGAATCGTAGAAATTAATATTTCCCTAGCACTTTGAAAATATGGGAGGTTCATGAACAAAATTAGATTGATTCATGAAAAGGTGGTTACAAGGATTAAAGATTCTTGAATTGGAGGAAATGCCTATAAATGAACCTCTTCCCCCCTCAAAAAATATGATCAAGAATTAATAAAGATTTAAAAGGCTCTGATTTCATGAAGGTTATTCTTGAAAAAAAATCACAAAGGACTTTTTCGAAGGCTATGTAAGATGAATGAAAGTTATAATCTGTCTGAAAGTAATGATGTTTATGATGGATATAAAAAATCTGCCAAAATTTATGACCTTCATAAAGGAAAATTATGCTTTCTAAAAGTTGTGTTTTTTGTGAAGGCTAAATGTGCCTCATGGAAATATGTTTATTCCTGATGTTTGTCTAAAATTTTTTAAAGTGGTGACCTTCACGAATTTTTTGGGGTTCACAAAGGTAGAATATAAATTTAAAGAATCGGGCTACTTTGTGAAGGATGTGTGAGGTTTGTTAAGGTAGTGAGCATCACAAAAGTGTTAAGAAATAATTTCCTAGTATTTTCATGGTAATGTGGTATTCATAAAATTTATGAAATTATAAATTCAGCAGAGAATATACCTACAACTAAATTTTTATTAATTATTTCTAAGGAATATACCTACAAGTCCATGAACTATATATGAATCATTTCTGAAGCAATGAGAAAATGAAGAGGATAAAGGTGATCCTTTCCAAATGGAGTTATCCATAAAACTAATGATTGAGGGAGTCACCATTGAGATGTAGTGATCTATTTTCAGACATTGTAAAGGTAGTGATCTTGGGATTATATGTGATCTTTCCAAAACCCTATTTTGTAAGTGATCCTTAGTGGATTTGGTGAATTGGTACATTATTGTTATACTATCATTGGATATGTCTCACTCATGGTGAACGAAGTAAAAATATATGTGTCCTTTTGATTTTACTCATTCCTCAATTTAAATGAATCAACCTCAAATAACTAAATAAATAATAAGATAATAATAAACACGTAATAGAAAATAATGTGACACATATAATAAAGAGATTAAGTCCCTATGTGGCAGGAAGAATTTTGAAAAGAATATTCATACCCTGATTCATATCCCCCACCCCCAACCTCTCTCGGGGTATTTAATACCTTTATTGTCTGAAAAAAACCTTTTAAATAATATAGGATTATCACATGACCTATTTCCCAAAGAAAACAAATTGAGATGAGCAACCCTTACAATTATCATAACATATAATTGATAATTGATCAATCAATCGATTATGTGTATCAATTTTAAATCCACATAAAATAGTTTTAAATTAAATATAATATATTCAAAATTAATTACACAAATAATCTTATAATAACAATAATAATCAATTAATAATACAATCCAATGAAAAGAAATTGTGTTATGAAATTTTTACGACTTTGTAATTTTCTACTCAAATCCCCTAATATAAAATAAATAAAATTAAAATGAAATATTCTGTGATGTATGTTGTATTAATTATATGACATGTAAAAGGGGTATTATATACACAATAAAAATAAATTATGTGTGTAACACTATGATATGACTTAATGAAAGTAAATTGAGATAAAATATCTTACCACGTGATTCCATTATGGTTTAATTCCGTTTAACTTCATGTATAACAGTTTTAATAATGATATTAATTTAAAATAAAACTATATTAATATTTATAATTTAATATAAGATCCTATTATAATATTTTACCATCCATTTGTTAACAATATGTTATTATAATTTTGCTTTGGGTGTTAATTTATTTGTCTTCTCATGCATATTTGACATGAAAGTTTCATTTCTTATTTATACCATATAGTTCCATCATATCCAAAATTATATAAATTTTATAAATAACTTATTTACATATATCTTTTATTTTTTAAAAAATTATTTATAGTTTTTCATTTAAAATGAGATACATCGCATTTTCAAGAGGGTTGGTCATACAAACACATGAGCGGAAATATCATTCACTTAATGGGTGAAAGGGTAAGGTAGTAGATGATATTTTACTTCTAAATAATCAATATCATATCATATTTATTATATTTATTCATTATTTACATAATTATTACTTTTCATGTGAGTCGCTGATAGAAAACAAATCACATCAGTTCGTAAGTCAGTAGTCTGTCATACACATGGTAGATGTCTTTGTTTCCATTTTGATTATGAAGGAGATGAATATATATTATTACATAAAATTAATAATATATCATTATATGGGATATATATTTTTATTATATTTTTATATTTAAGACATAACTGAATGTTGAAAAAGAATAAATAAAAAGAGATAACATTTTTAAGATGATTACCTTATCTTAGAGAAGCATCCTTTGGATCTCCTCTTAAGGACACTTGGGTTGGTAGTTTTGGAAGTAATGTATATCTATAATATAGATATAAGTGTTAGTGAGATATTTTACATGGTTTCTGTCAGTCCAAATTTATTGAGAGGTGTAAATAAGTGAGGGGATGGAGTGGAATTTTATAATTGGGGAAGAGTGGGATTTTTGTAAATACCAAAAACTACTCAATAATGGGAAGTCACTCTCATCCCAAGTGCCTCTAAAATTAACAAATAATATATTTTAGTGAATTTAAGATCAATATTAACCTCTAATACAAAAAAATAAACATTTTTTAGATAATATATTCCCTTAAACTCTAATTTATTTACCTTTTCTATTTTAATTTTCATCATGTAAACTAGTTTATTTAACCTAGGTAATTAATCCTTTAAGACTAAAATAAATTAAACCTTGTTCAATAATTTATAATCACTAATTATTATTTTTAAATCAAATTGATCTCCTAAATATTCCTTGTGTTTGTAAAATTAATAAAAACACAAGTTCGTTTAATATTAAAAACCCCAATTTAACATTAATTATGGTAAATAAATTTTATTGTCTTCACTAAGATTTATAATAAATATTTCAAATAACCTAAGTATATAAAATTATTTATGATGTATCAATATATTTAATTATTTTTATGAAATTAATTTCAATTAATTTCTCATATTTAATTTAAAAATAAACTTACAAATTGTGTTGAAAACTATTTTTCATGAAATGTATTTGACAAGCATAAGAAGATATAGCCTTAAATATTTGAATAGTGATAATATTTATATTGATATAAGTTATTATATTTGTATATATAAACTATAAATTTATTTTAAATGTTTTTTACATTTGTATATTTTAATTAATTTAAAATGGAAGAACATTATGAATTTAAAAACATTTTTCAGAAAAATACAATTTAAAACATAAAAATAAACTCATTCAAAAATTGGATCTAAATATGATTCAAATGTGATTAATTATTTTAAATATAACTTAAAAACATTTTATTACTTTTAAATCAAATTAATATCATAATAAGACATTTGTATTACTTAATTTATGGAAGAGAAATGATAGTATTACAAAAAGATGTATTTTTTACAATTCATTAAAAATCACACTTTTCATATAAACAAAACAAATTGCCCTAAGATAATTACTATATATTTATTTCTAAAATGATATTATTTTAATAAAATAAATTTTCATAAAATGGTATAAATTAATTATAATTCCAAAACATAAAAATAAAAATTAAACCATTTTTGAAAAATAAAATGTTATAAATCATAAAATTAATTCACTAATCATTTGAGTGATTATATACTAAAAATTTTTCAATAAATTTATATTAATTAATGACTATCTATATATTTTTTAATTTTTTTAATCTTATCATACCCATTAATTTAACTGATAGGTTAAAACGGTCATACTTAAATAATATATTTCATGGGATGTTTAAGCTCAGTGTTGTGTGTCGTATATGCTATCAAACATAATATTCATATTTTTAAATCTTGGGGTGGTTTTTACCATAATATATAAATGAGATTTAATATATTTAAATGAAATATAATTTAAATTCTAATGGAGTAACATGTCGTCTTTATAAGATTTTATATATATAGGGTGATCATAACTTGTATATGACATAGAATCTTCTACATATCCTCTCATGAAAAAGTTAATGAAGGCATATTCATGTCGACTGAATATATAAGTAAATCTAAATTGTCAAATAATTTTTTATTCTATGTTCCCATATTCTTCATATATATCTCACCAAGTATCTCATACAAGTAAAAATACAATATCTAATATAATATCAAAGGATGTACCCTGCTACCCCTTCCCCAATTGTTTGTCGCTATACCCTAACATCACACGCTCTAAGAAATATCACTTAAAATATTTTATCATGCATAAAAATCATCAAAAACGTAATAATATCATTTAATCATGTTTCACAAAATCTTATCATCAAATTATATCATGCACAACCTGCATCACAACATCCACATCTCCAAATAGTAGGTGGGTAGTTTTTGGGAACCAATAATTCCCATGAATTGTTTATTATACAACAATTCCTCAAATATCATAAAACACATACCTATAATAATCCTTAGATACTATATATAGATTTAAATATGTGTTAAATAACCAGAATCAGTTAAATCCCTCTACACACATATATATGGGAATAGTGACCATCATTCAAACCATCACATTTAACTATTAGATGAATATAGTGGGGAAAGAGGTGGTTACTATCCATAGATTTCTCACCATCATGAATGTTAGATAAAAAACCATACTAGAGTCCAATGGGTGTCATTTACCCTAAAAAAATTGGTAGTATATTGTATGAAATCACATAACATATGAATATACATTTACCCCATGACCATACTACGGGAAATAACATATTCATTAAACCAACTGCAGTTATTTTATCTTTGAAACTCATCTTCTACCACTACGATCTTCATATTCTATAATAACAATAGGATTAAAGAAGAATATTAATTAAATTATTTTAAAAAAATATTAAATTGAATTTACTAACTATAATTAAATAATTTTATACCATTGAAACTTTACAGTAACTATCAAACAAGTATATACCCTCTAGAAATAATCTGAATGATTCCATAGTTTCTCAAGAGTTCTCATCATTTATAATTACATTAAACAATAAAACCCATAGCTAAAAACATTAACCATTTTCTTATTCAATAATTCTAGGTACTCTAAGACATATGATAAGATACCATAAAAGTAACGCATAAACCCGAATTAATAAACTATTTCAATTATTGGGGAAGGAATACAGGAAAGTAAAAAAAATCATCTATCCAACCATAATTATCACTCATTAACATCGAAAAATCTTGAATTTATGTATATCAGAAATGATAAATCCCATGATTATCATGATCTATAAATATCAATTTCATCATCTATGCGAAAATACATAATAGTATGCATCCCTCCATCTGAGGTTCCCACTATAGTAACAACACTATGCCACCCTACCCATTATATCCAACCCATTTTCCAACCTAGTCTCATATCACATGAAATCAAAAGTATTACATATAGATAAATCAACAGTTCATAATAAAAAAACAAAAAACCAATAGAGAATGTAGTCCATTAATCCCAAGTTACATTTTTTCTTTAATGAGACAATATGTGAGGTTTTTATGATTATAGAATTGATATGTATTCTAGTAATGGAATTTAATACCATTTATAAACAATTATAATTGATATAATTATGATGTTTTTACACATTTTGTATTTCAAATACTTGGGTAAATGGTGACACATTATTTACAACATTAAAGGATGAAAATGAAAATGGATAATTTTATATTTGTAGGAATAACTCCATCATTGAATGAGAGAAGCACATGAAAAATATATAATTTTTACATAATGAATATTTTAGGATAATAGGGTTTATTTTTTTCTTTGTTCAAAAATTATACAACCAAATGAATAATCCAGGCCTCGTTAGTATGGGGGAAGGTGATTGGGAAAGAATAGAGCCCACTGGGATGCATACTGGAGCATGCATGTATAATGGGAAATTGAGATGTTAGGCCGGCGTAGGTGAGACACAACTCATGACGTATTTTGGTGAAATGCGTTACATGTTTCCAACCTCACAGTCATCTCTGTGTATTGATTACATGGGATTATTTTTTGAGATTATAGCACACAAAGCTAAGTTCAATGTGTGATATGATACACATGTTACTATTCATACTTTTTAAAAATATACTCTTACTTTGAGGCTATAAAATCAATCAAGATCAAACAAATCTATGAGCTCCACATCATCACCATTGACCTTCAACTCTCAAAGTAGTTATATTTTGTAGTTTCTTCATACAGGGACTTCTATGATTGTGCAATTCTTTAATAATGGATATTTTCAGGCAGTGATTATAATAAACACTCTTAATATAATCTAATTCTTTTATACCAAAGGTGTTTTGTAGAATATGGTACTACAAAGAATATAATGAGTAAGTAAGTGGTTGTACATGCATTTATTCTCTATGGATGCTTTATAGCTTCTAAGAAGGAATAGAGAATGTGATATTTATTACATGCACATGATTATTTCATTACATACGATAGGATGAAAATATTGTTTGTTTAATAAGGATTAAGAATAATAAACCATTAATCAAATTATTAAGTTGTAGGATCCTAATTATTATTTATAATTTCATTGATGTGGGTTTATTTATAATATCTTAATGTGGTATGAAAAGTTAGATTAAGTTGGTGGATACATTCCAATAAAATGATATGCCACGATCCAGATATAGCTACAACTAATTATGAGAAGTCTCTAATTTTAGGTTGAAAAATGAGAATAAAAAAGCCTTCTATTTCACAGAGAGGAAAATTTTGAAGCTCCATACAAGAGTAAATAAGATGCTTCAGATCTTTTTGGCCTTTGTCTTGTGTTTAACACACTTAAAGAAGAATCTACAATAATTATTTCCATTAAAAAATAAGGATATTATGATAACCTTATGCATAACCTCATTGTCTTGCACAGATTTGTTAGAACACTATGAGATAA
Source organism: Viscum album (assembly GCA_963277665.1). NCBI lineage: Eukaryota > Viridiplantae > Streptophyta > Magnoliopsida > Santalales > Viscaceae > Viscum > Viscum album. Next base: position 1,944,295,479 of record OY728119.1, on the reverse strand, counting down.
TGAATAACCGCACTGATTTTTTGAAATGTTAAATGAAGAAAAACAATTCTTGATAATCACTTTTAAAATAGTTTCTTACAATTATAGTTTGTCTATATACCTACAGTGTGAGAACGATAGTGAAATGTAGGGGGAGAATAAATTGTGGGCACTCATTCAGGAAGTATATGACTAAATCACATGGTAAATCCAAAAATATAATATTGATAATCTCATAATAATAATAATAAATATAAATGAATTTTATAGGGTTTCACATTCCTTGCACCATTAATTACATGATTGAGGTGTACATGTTCTAATCGCATTGATTATTCAAAGAAGATTTTATGATTTTGAAAGTATTATTATTGAATAAAATAATACTGAATAATTGTGTACACCACTTATACAAAACTTATTGAGGTTGGGAATTTATAAATCAAAATAAATAATCTCATGTTTTAGAATAGTTACACTATGGAAACTGATTAGATAATTCTGATTAGAAATTTGTAAGGAAGAAATCATCTCCATAAAGGTACTTGAATTATACACAAGAAATTATGATCTATAAATCTTGTGGACAAGGATAATAATAATTATATTTTTAAAGTTGATCCAACCATATGAAGATTAAGGTTGAATATGGGGGTATAACAATTTGATTCAAGATTTTTATTGGGGGTTATAATCAATCAGAAGATAAAATGGTGCAGTTTAGAGGTAAAACCACATAATAAAGGTTGATTGGAGATGGGGGTATAACCATATTATAATTGGGATTATAAATAATGAATATTTTTAATAACATTATGATGTAGTGTAGAATTATTGTTAGGGGTAATAACCAACATGGTAAGGAGTAGTTCTTTTTTCTGAACCTTTTAAATCCTTTTTAAAGTGCCTTCATTTTATAGCACCATTTGAGGTGAGTCTAAGAGATACAATAAGAGTTGAATAAGGCTTTAACCATCCCTATATTTTGAATTGAAAAAAAAATTGTCAAAATAGAAGAGATAAATAATTCAACCCAACCCCTTCAGGGATCTCACATTGACCTTATATCATTAATTGATATCAAATTAAAGGTTTCCTAAAAAATATTAAACAAAAAATTGAGGTTTGAGAACATAAATTTAGTGAAAATTTTGGGTGTTTTTATTTTCAATGGAGATAACTATCATGGATGGAGAAATAAGATGATATAGTATCTCATATCACTTAGTATATAATTGATAGAAGCATCTCTAGTGGTATTTCCATACTAAAATGATAATGATCATAATATTTTTTTCATATAAAAGAAACATAGATATGGATGATAAAACTCAAAATTAATCCTTGATGGATTTATCAAAAAAGGTATACACTAATATGATGTGTCTCCAAACTACCAAGAAGTCCTAGGATAAAATAAGAAGTAGTTAAGAATATAATATTAATGTAAAATATGTTCTGTTTCAAATCAAGAGAGTTATATTCTAAGATGTCAAAATGGATGATGTTCAAAGTGTTAATGTCTACCTAAGAAGGGTAAATTATATTATTAGTAATAGCAGAAGTTTTAGAGAGAAGATCTATGTAACAAACTAGTTCTTTTGAAATAAATTTTTTCAAATAAATACATTTTTTATATATAATTTGTTACATGCAACATTGATTATCTTCTTTTACATGGAATATCTATTTTAGGTTATATTACATGCAATACCATGTTTAAATGAAATGTGACATACTTTTAAAATATTTATATTTAATATGATATTTATAATATTTCCATTGGAATGGTGGGTATGAATGAGATTAAGAAAATTATGAAAATATATGTATTACACTTGTAACTAAAATTAATTCTTTAGTGACTGAATATTTTTAAATGAAAATAAAAACCATTTTAAAATAAAGAAAATATTTTTAAGAAAAATAATTTCTATATGCGCAAATTATTTTTATCTCAATAAATAAAATAAATAACTTTTGGAGATATATTTTAATAAAATATATATATTATATATTCAATAAAAATTTTAAACTTCATTTTATATTTTTTATTGGAATATGATAAGAATTTATTCAATTTGTAAAGTTAAAATAGATGTTTTCTAAAAATAGATGTCTTGTTGCATTTTGTAACCTTTTTATAAAATTAATTTCTTCCAATTATTAATAAATGTTTTATAAAATAAAATGAATTTTTTAAATCTACGTGTAAAAATTTTCATGGAGTGAATTTGTGATAATTTTCTTAAAATACAAATTGATTAGTGAATAGAACTAGTTTTTCTTAAAAACTCCCTTTTCATTCCAAAACATTATAATATAAATTTTATTTTAATATGGTTTTAAATTTTAGATTAGTTCAATTATATATCTATTAATAAAATAAAGGCCATTTTAATTAATTTAATATTTACTTTTAAAATAAAAACTTCGTAAACATTGGAACATTATCTCTTTGGAAAATTACTTTCTCATCGCATCTACAGATTTAATTTGGAAATAAAATTTTTCACATATCCCAGGTTAATTTTGAAAAAAATGGATTCAATATTTTAAATCATAATAATTAAAATTATCTAATAATTTTGACTTATTTTTTTTTAGAAGGAATAATAAAAATAGTAAAAATTGAATATCATGGTTAAAAATTAAACAAGTTTACTGGGGGATAAACTAAAAAGATAAGGTGTAAAATGACCTATAAAATAGTCCAAAACTCATTTTATAGACATATATTTACCTTATAATATCTAATTTTTTATAATTCCTAATTTTGGAAACTTTTGAAATGTGAAAAATGTGGGTACACATTATTCTTTTCAAATATTCCATGTGTGTCTTCTCCTCCACTTATAAATGGTCACCCCCTCTCCTATCCTATTCAAAATTACAAAACCATTTGGTTTATAAATTACCTATAATAATAATTTAATTAATTTTCTTTCAACATCATATATGACTTTTGAGATTATAAATCCAATCTAGGATGGCTTTGTGGTAAACCTAAAGAGGTTTTCCGGAGAAGAATTTGTGTTTTAAAATATATTTTTTTGTTTTACTTATTTTTCTAACTCGATAAAATATTTTCCATATATGAATAAAAACACAAGAATATCCTATATAATGATATTATATTATTCTAATTGAATAATCTATATCCATATCCACCTCGATCAAATAGTAAATGAAACTATCGATCTTGTATATAGAGGAATACCACCTCGCGATGCAATATAATTTGTCTTCCATCACCAAATTTCAAGGATGGGTATAATGGTAGATTTACTATATTTATATGATATTTTAGAAATTATTGTACTTAATTAATTAATATATCACAAATAAATTTACACTTTCCATTTTATAGGGGATATGATAACATCACTCAGGTATATGATGGACTACTGCCTCGCGAAGGGATGCAATTCGTTTTTCCCTTATACTTTACATAGATGTTAATAAAGATAATGATAATGAAAATATGTGATATTTATGACCTAAAAATACTTATATAAATTTAATATCATATCTTACATCTTACCTTAAAATATGATGAAAATAATAATGTCACTCGTACGTATGTGTGGACGGTCACCTCCAAAGAGGGATGTGAAATGTTTTTCATTTTGTTTTTACATGGAAGGTAATAAAGATGAATTTGATTAATATACAAGATATAGTTCAAAAAAATTATTCTATAAATTTAATATATTATTTTCCTTTATTTCATTTCATCCATTGAGAAAATGGAAACAGTGTTCATGTGTACATACTAACTACCATCTCCAGGAAATTTGTATTTCATTTCATTTCTCTAAATTTTAAAAATTAATAAAAAAATTATAGTGAATATATTTTATATTTATATTAGGTTTAATATTATTTATAGTATTTAATCTTTATTAATGTAATATAATAGAAAATAAAAAATCAAAACATAATTGAAAAACAAAGAATTTATTAGCTGAAAAGTGATTTTAACAAGGAATTATTAATAAATAGGCAAACAATACACATAAATAACTCATATATGGTATGATATATATAATTAAGGTTATTTAATAGATTTAAAATAGACCTATATCTTTTTTACATGAGGTTAAAACATGTATCAATGAATTTGAGGCTTAATTTAAGGGATTTTTGTTGAAATTTCAGTTCTTTGAGTCATAAGTTATGTTATTCGCCTGTCTTTATTCATGAGGTGTATATAGTTCCCATTTTAAATTTTATATCATTAATATCCTTATATTAATAATATTAAAATATTTTATTTATATAATTCATTAATGGTTCTTAAGATTCAAATGTAACCAACATTGTAAGGGTTTGATGTCAGAATATCATTGTTTATTAAGATTACTTATGATTGTGATTTTCAAAACCAAATGTTATGATATACATTTCATGAACATAATTAAATTTATTATCCATAGTTAAATTTTTAAGAATACATGGTCTCCATTCATATTCCTCTCCTTATGAACTCAATGTTAAAAAATATTTATTTTAAAGAAAGCTGACTTTATTTCTCTCTTCGGTCGAAAATCATTTTTCTTACATAACCATGTTTTCTAAAAAATGTTTAAAAGTATTTAATAATATATAAATGATTTTCTAAATATATTATTACCCATTTATTAATTTTTACAAATTTTTTTAAAAGTAATCATCAAGTTGTTTTCAAAATAATTCTCGCATGGATTTTAATGAAAATGAGAATGGAGTATTTATTATAACATGTACAACATGAGTAGAATTGCCCAAAAATTAAGACCATTATATTATTTGAATATTAAATTATATTTTATCAATATTATTTTAATGTAAAATCATTTGTGCAGTTTATTATGAATTTAAATTTTTAGAACAATTTCATTTTAATGAAAGGTTATTTTCCTCATGAAATGTTTGAAATGAACATTAATTAATCCTTCAGAAGCTTGAAAGTTTATTTTCATAAAAAAGAATTTTGAAAATTTTTAATGTTTCAAAAAAAAATTTAAAATCAATTTTCTCCAAGAAACGTTCTATGTTATTGTAATTTCAGTATCATTTTTCATTATTGATGACATCCATTATGGTTACTTATTCATTACTAGGGATGTTATTCAAAGTTACCATTTTCATTGTTTCTGTTAATTTTTTATTTCTATGATGACAATATTTTCCTGAAACCATTTACTTTTCCAAAATCTATTCCATGATGAATTAATTAAAAGATTATGAATCCCATACCTATTACATGGGTTATACTATATTGAAATGTATAGGAAATACATTTATTTTCTAGGGTTCAGATATATTGAAGGTTTTATGATATTGTGGTACAAATATGTATGATTTACATTATGTGAATTTTTTGATCTACATATCCCTCTAACTCATTGTGTAATGATTAATGTTATTGGATCTCAAAGGGTTCATGTGAGGTTATTCCAATCATGAAAGAGGGTGCATGGGTGGTTATCCAAAGCCCAAAATATGGTACATGAGAGGTTATACTAAGACTGAATTATAAACACAGGTGGTTAGACCGACCCTAACATATTATGAATTTCTTGGTAGATAACCTTAAGATAATATTTTTTTATTTTTTTTATGACAGAAACCTGTGTCTTATTCCATTTTTATTCTCTCATGTCTCATGTTCTTTGATTACAATATAATTCATGTATTATATACTACCATTATTTATTCCATGAGTCATTTTATGATCTATAATATATAGGGTACAGTTTTCAAATTTTATTACCATTTTATCATACCAATATAATCATGTTATATTGATATCTCCTGTGTATACTATGTAACACCCTGAGATTTTATGATAAGTATTATTTTTAATTTATTTGATGTAATGTGTTTTATGCAACACCAAGTTTATCTTGTGCTATATGCAACACCGTATTAGCTTGCAGTATATGAAACACAATTCTTGGATCGTGTTATACACAATTTTAAGTTCATTTGATAGAAGTTATTCTACGTAACATTGAGTGTATATATATATATATATATATTCAATGTATAAATGAAATATGGTTGGATTTTGTTATATGCAACAATAAAGGATTCTTGCACTACACGCAATCCTAAGTTGGCTTTCATTACACGCAATTGCGACCTTCCTCGATAGTGTGCGTTGTACGCAATACAGGGGTTCACTAAACAACGATATATGGTTATAATATTATCACGAACTAGCCTTTATTAATATTATAAACCACATTTTAAATTTTATAACATTATTATTCATCTTATAAAATTTCTAAAACATTTTATGCGAACAAATTAACTTTTTTGGGTAAAATAAGCATTTTTCAGAAAATGCAGTTTTGCCGCCATTTGATAGCGCACCCACTTTAAATCTAGATTTTGACATGTTTATGAGTTCAATTTTACAAAATAAAATTATTCTTAGGAATAAGGATATAGTATTTTACCTTTGATAAAATTTTCATATTATTCTGATAATTTTCATATTTTAATGAATAGTAAAAACACGCTATATTTTAATTAAAAAGTTTTTTCATCATAATAATTTATGTAGTTAAATTATAATATTGAATGGTTTTAAAGTATAAATATAAGATATTTTTACCATTTAACATAATTTATTTCATTATCATTGATTTTACCTTGAATTCGTAGGTTAAATCAATTCAATATTTTGCAATGTTTCAACGGGATTAATTTTAATTTAATTTCTTCAACTTTTGTGGATTGAATTTGGAAAAATGGATTCAATATTTATAATTATTGGGTCCAAATTATGTTAATAAGCTACTTTTTATTTTTGGGCTTTATGAATAGTAACTACGGTAAATTTTATTTACCATAGTTAAAGGTAAATCGGGTAATTAAGGGTAAATATAAGAGTATAAAATTAACCTAACACCTGCCAAAATACTATTGGATGACTAAAGGTAGACCCATATCACCTATGTGTCGTATTATAATCATTTAATGGACTTTTTTCCATGAAAATAATTTAATTATTATTAAAACCAAAGAAAGTGACAACATGTCACTTTCTTAAATCTTATAAGCATAATAATTTTAATTTAGTGATAAAATTAATTAAACTTAGAACATGAATAGTCTCCGAAAATATAATAAACTTATCTACATAATATGAATTAATTTAGAATTTTTAGGGATTAAATAATTATCATTAAAGGTTACTTAATAGTGATGTTGAAATTATTTTATTAAGAGAAATATCAAATAATTGGTTTTAAAAATATTAAAATAAATATTATATGAACTATTTAATGTGCTCCACTAATTTTTTAAATACATATGATATATTAGTAATCTATTAAACCTTTTAGTTCGAACATATATTCTGTATATTTTTTATTTAAATTCAAATAAATGAATAATGTCAAATTTGACACTATTGTTATTTTATAAAAATAACATATCATTAAATTGTTTAAAAATCAAAAAAATATTTAAAAATTATAAATTTAGATTTATATGGTCTCAAATGTCATAAATATTCAAATTATGGATAATTCACAACACATATGTAATTATTTATAATAATTTAAAATTTAGAATATTATTACCACAAATAAAATTAAATTGATAAATATGGATAAATCAAGTTGATAATGTTTAAAATATATTCCTAACATGTCTAAATTTTATTGTTTGATGATATTACAACCCTATATCATCTAAGATTTTGATATGAGTCATTTTGGAAGTTATTAAGTGGGTTTGGGATTTAATATAAACTAATATTTCTTATATTTCCAAATGTGCCCCTCTCCTCCCTTATAAAAGGGAATCTCCTCCCTCTCTTACTCACACCAATTTGAGCCTCTAAGCTCGGCCAAAACCTGCATATTTACCTTCTCAACTTCCCTAGAAACATCCTAGAGGTCCTGGTCTTTTTCAAAGACCATGTTTAGTACTCTAAGAGGAGGTTTCAAAGAGGCGTGTCAAAGAAGAGGTAATATCTGTTACCGATTCTATCAATTTTCTTTCTTCTTCAACTTCTTCTTAATTAGTTGTTTCATTATGAAGTAATAACAAAAGTATCCCTAATAAAATGATATGATATTATAAATATGAAACAACCCAATTTCACCTTCTATCCATCCTACGGAATACAAAATCACCGCGCGTGCGTACGTACGGAATACCGTCTCCACGTCGTGGTGTAATCTGTTTTTCCACCATCTCCTTACATGAATGGGAATAATGGTGTAAAGAATAACTATATATGGTTATTATAACATCATAATGATTCTGATATATTATACCATCCAATCCAATTCTATAATTATGGGAACGATATCATCGCTCGTGCGTACGTATGGACTACCTTCTCCACGACGCGATGAGATTCACTCTCCATGTAAACCATACATGAATGATCATAAAGTTTATATAATGAATAATAATGAAATATATGAAATAATAATGCTACTGGATTTATGTATATATATATTTATGTCATCTATTTAGTTTCATTCAATTCAATAAGGAAACAAAAACAGCGTTCATGCGTACGTACGACCTACCGTCTCCATGAACGGTGTATTTCATTCCTTTTATCGATCTATAACATATATGTATATGATGAATATATATTATATATAAATCATGTTTTAAATTCTGGAATTATGTAAATCAGGATATATGTAATAATATCAAGAACAACAAGTCAAAACACATACGATAAATGAAATGATTTTACCCAAAACGCTACTTTAACATGGAATTTACAAAAGAACGGGTAAAATAAAGTCATAAGTGAAACATATATGATATCATAACAATGAATATGATTATGTAATAAGTTAATGAAATTATTTAAATCATTATATAAGAGGTTCAGATCCATACGAAGCATATCAGACCTAATGTAAGGAATAATTATTCCAATCTCATTCTTATCCGAGATTGTTTACTCGTAAGTATTTACTGGGGGTTATGTTTATTATCCATGTCCATATGCTCTAAAAATGTTTTCATAAAATTTTTACTTTACTTCCATGTATGTTTAAGAATTTTTGACGCTTTTCTTACTTTTACCACATCATATGTAAGGAATCTTTCTTTTGTTTACCATACGAGGTACTTTTTGACTTTTTCGACAAAAGAATGGGGAAATTGTTATTTTTTAACTTATATGGCATGAATAGATTTTTATGGTTTTATAAAGCCTTATTTTCATGAAGATTCTTCCAAAATATTTCCTGAATATTTTCAACAAAATATCTTTCTTTTAAAATTGCATGACTTTTTATGAAAATAAATTGATTTTGAAGAAGAAATGATATTTTCCTCAAGAATTCATTTCAAGTGTTTTATCAAAACCATTTTTCCATATAAGATGACATTATTTTATATTTGTATGTTTCAAGTATAATGTCTCTATGATTTACATGGTTTCACTTTTCTTATTATGAAATGATATCCATTTATTATATATGGATTATGTGATGATGGGATGATGTTTTCAAAACCCATTTCATTTGTTGGGTTATTATGAATGATGTATGTTTATTTTGTGCCACAAGTAAGAAGGATTTCATTATGAGATGGGTCGGACCTATATCTACCTCCAATTCATTGGGTAAATATTTATATCTCATGAGATAGACATGGTTGTAACGGCAAGTTAAATCGGTTCAATAACACAGGACTAGAATGAGGAGTGAACTCGATTCCGAAACGGACTTTGTCCACTAAGATGGTCTTGGAAGCAATGCCTTGGCTACTATGGAAATCATAACATGTGCTTAATGGTTTCCACAATTACATGTTTTACTCCCATGATATTTTATCATGCTAAATGTTTCTTTATGATCTATGCCTTACGTACTTCCATGTTTTATCTCATTGCTCGAGCTTTTGATGTTTAAACATTATTTTCATGTTTTTAAGCTCAAATGTATATGATTTGTTTTATTTTATCCATGCTTACCCTTATTGAGAATTTGAGCTTACCCTTTATATTTTTTCTTTTCCCCAGAATAAAAATAAACGTTTCAGGTAAGAAAACAAAAACGTAAGATCGATATAGGCGATGTTGAAGATCTTTCAACATGATTAGATGTTTATATTCTAAGTTTCCAAAGACACTAAACTATTACGGTACTTGTGTGTCTGTTTTTGTTATTTATTATGTATTCTGAAAAAGTAATGTAATGTCCATGTATGTCAAGCTCCGGGTCGCTACAGTTGGTATCAGAGAAAAGGTTTAGTCAACCTTTGGAAACTAGGAAGCAAAAACGTTAGTGAGATCCCTAGAGATATTTATATGGTATATCTGAGGATGTCCCTAAGGATAAGTATACATATAGGATATAGTCCTAGAACTATGGTAACGATCTAATAATTTAACCTAAGATGTTAGATATTGACGGTACTCCCCCTTTACTATGTTGTTTTCCCTAGCATGATTTTTTCCTCTCACGGAATTCTTTTTGTGTTTTAGTCAATGGAGAGAACCAGAAGGAATTCGGTTAACATTGAATCCAATAGACAAATTGGTGACTATGAGAAACAAAATTGCGTAATGCCTAGAGAGAAAGATATTGTGATTATGCCGAATCAGTCATCACGATATATGATTAACAAAGTGAAATTTAGTGGTATGCCTAATTCATCAAATAAGAGGAAGATAGACTTTTATACATGTTCGCATGTTGAGGATCATAAATAAAGGAAGATTGAGCCTTCTAAAGAAGGGAAGAAGAAACTTGAAGAATACCTCAAATATATGGACATATGTTATCTGTGTGGAGAAAAGGGTCATATAGTGACAGACTGTTATGGAGTTCAATGTCTCATTTGTGGAGAACATGGGCATTACCCAACTCAATTCCCTGACCTAAAATAGTTACTTCTAAATAAAGGAAGGACTTATTCCAGTACAATAATTAAAGAGGATGGATTGAAGTGTTTATGTATTGGTATTCAATTATAATGTTGTTGAGGTACTTTTATGGTGTATTATAATATTTTTGTATTAGTATATTGTGGTTTTCAATAATTTTATGGTACTGGTAACCATGAAAAGTGATTCAAATATTTTGGAAAGCAGATGATATGCACATAATGAAGGGATAAGAAGATAATGAGATGTTTGATTGTATTCATGAGGTCATGATTTATATAAGGACTAAGTGATATCATGGTTTGGGTATATAGAATTTTGAGGATTTTGGTATGTGGAAAGTGTTAACTTTTAACTGCATTCATGTTTTCACTAAGGTTCAATGGGTATTCATTCTTCAAGAGAATACATGATTAAGGTATTCACATGTTTGTAATTTGACCAACAAGATATATCTTTTTATATATACGGGATAAATGATGACATTCACGTGATTGTTATGTGACATTTCAAGTAATCATTTTCTTTATACTATGAGTTTAGACTGAAGTAGTTTAGATAAGCCTAAAGATTGGAATGGATTATATTGGACATAAGTTAGTATTGTTTAAGGATATAACTTTTTTTCTATTTTATTAATGGGATGTTATAGTAATGTAGTTTTAGAAAAAGGACAACCTGTAGGACGGGCGACAGCCCATCGCGTCAGACAAGGCTGTGGGAATTGAACCCACAACTGAAGTGCGATTGGCCTTTATCGCATACCACTATCCTACAATAAGTCCCCGGTTAGTAGAAAATAGTTTTATTTTATTAAGCGGCATCATAGATGAAGTATAAGTTCATTTTTGGAAACTTATATGATTAACATCACCATAGATGGACTTATGTATATTTGATAACTTTTGCTAACCTTTTGTTTGAATCAAATGGAATGACCCATCATTCTATCACATGATCTGTTAACACTTCACGAATAACAAATTCAACTTAATTTCTTTAAGAGATGAATTGGAAATTTTTTAAAGCACGAATAACAGTGAAATTGTACCAATATCAAGTAAGTATTTCTTCTAATTCAAAATTTTCAACTTTAGGGAAATGATATTGAAAACCAAAAATGTTGTCCTAGTTCTCTTATATCCAATGAATCAGATGATACCTTATATCATCACAAATCTATGTCTTTGTGATTGTTGTATTTTTCATATCCATGTTCCCTACCACTCTCCATCAAGAACTTGATGGTTAGATTTATCCTCCATATCCATATTTTCACCTATGATCTTCTATGTGGAAAACTAGAGATGAGTTAATTTGGGTAACCATTATGTTTCGTACATCACTTTTTAAAATTAAGTTTTAGAATTCCTTTTTACGATGTGGGTTTCTATAAAAGAAATTCTCAAGTAACAAACCATTTATAACCCCAACGAATTTTGAGGGTGAAATTCCTTTTAAGGGGGTAGAATGTAACACCCTGGGATTTTATGATAAGTATTATTTTTAATTTATTTGATGTCATGTATTTTATTCTACACCAAGATTATCTTGTGTTATATGAAACACCGTATTTGCTTGCAGTATACGCAACACAATTCATGGATCGTGTTATACACAATTTCAAGTTCATTTGATAGAATTTATTCTACGCAACATTGAGTGTATATATATATATTCAATGTATAAATTAAATATGGTTGGATTTTGTTATACGCAACAACAATGGAGTCTTTCACTACACGCAACCCTGCCTTGGCTTTCATTACACACAATCGTGACCTTCCTCGATAGCGTGTGTTGTACGCAATACCGGGTTTCACTAAACAACGATATATGGTTATAATATTATCACGAAGTAGCCGATATGAATAGTATTAACCACATTTTAAATTTTATAACATTATTATTCATCATATAAATTTTCTAAAACATTTTTTGTGAACAAAATAAATTTTTCGGGTAAAATAAACATTTTTCAAAAAATGTTGTTTTGCCGCCTTTTGATAGCGCACCCACATTAAATCTAGTTTTTGAAATTTTTATAAGTTCAATTTTACAAAATAAAATTAATCTTTGGAATAAGGATACAAAATTTTACCTTAGATAATATTTTCATACTATTCTGATAACTTTCATATTTTAATGAATAGTAAAAACACGCTATATTTTAATTAAAAACTTTTTTCATCATAATAATTTATGTGGTTAAATTATAATATTGAAAGGTTTTAAAGTATAAATATAATATATTTTTACCATTTAATATAATTTAGGTCATTATCATGGATTTTACCTTGATTTCGTAGGTTAAATCAATTCAATCTTTTGCAATGTTTTAAACAAAAACCTGTTTTCTTTCGACAATGGGGTTAATTTTAATTTAATATCTGCAACTTTTGTGTATTTAATTTGGAAAAATGGATTCCATATTTGGAATCAGTGGGTCAAAATTATCTTAATAAGCTACTTTTTATTTTTGGGCTTTCTGAACAGTAACTACGGTAAATTTTATTTACCATAGTTAAAGGTAAATTGGGTAATTAAGGGTAAATATAAGATTATAAAATTAACCTAACACCTACCAAAATCCTATTGTATGACTAAACGTCGACCCATATCACCTAAGGGTCATATTAGAATCATTTAATGGACTTTGTTCCATGAAAATAATTTAATTATTATTAAAACCAAAGAAAGTGACAACATGTCACTTTCTTAAATCTTATAAATATAATAATTTTAATTTAGTGATAAACTTAATGAAAGTTAGAAAATTAATAGTATCCAGAAATTTAATAAAATTATCTACATAATATGAATTAATTTAGAGTTTTTAGGGATTAAATAATTATCATTAAAGGTGACATAATAGTGATGTTGAAATTATTTTATTAAGAGAAATATCAAATAAATGGTTTTAAAAATATTAAAATAAATTTTATATGAACTATTTAATGTGCTAAACTACTTTTTTAGATACATATTACATGTTATGAATCTATTAAACCTTTTATTTTGAACATATCTACTGTATATTGTTTATTTAAATTCAAATAAATGAATATTGTCAAAATTGACACTATTGTTATTTTATAAAAATAACATATCATAAAATTGTTTAAAAATCACAAACATATTTAAAAATTATAAATTTAAATTTATATGGTCTAAAATGTCATAAATCTTCAAATTATGGAAAATTCACAACACATATGTAATAATTTATAATAATTTAAAATTTAGAATATTATTACCACAAATAAAATTAAATTGATAAATAAGGATAAATCAAGTTGATAATGTTTAAAATAGATTCCTAACATGTCTAAATTTTATTTTTTGATGGTATTACAACCCTATAGCATATAATATTCTGATATTAGTAATTTTGGAAGTTTTTAGGTGGGGTTGGGATTTAATATAAACTAATATTTCTTATATTTCCAAATGTGCCCCTCTCCTCCCTTATAAAAGGGAATCTCCTCCCTCTCTTCCTCACACCAATTTTAGCCTTTAAGCACGGCCAAAACCTGACTATTTACCTTCTCAACTTCCCTAGAAACATCATAGAGGTCCTGGTCTTCTTTAAAGACTAATTTTAGTACCCTAAGAGGAGGTTTCAAAGAGGCGTGTCAAAGAAGAGGTAATATCTGTTACCGATTCTTTCAATTTTATTTCTTCTTCAACTTCTTCTTATTTAGTTGTTTCATTATGAAGTAATAACATAAGTATCCCTAATATAATTATATGTTATTATAAATATGAAACAACCCTATTTCACTTTCTATCCATCCTACGAAAAACAAAATCACCGCGTGTGCGTACATACGGAATGCCTTCTCCACGCCGTGGTGTAATCTGTTTTTCCACCAACACCTTATATGAATGGGTATAATGGTGTAAAGAATAACTATATATGGTTATTATAACATCATAATGATTCTGATATATTATACCATCCACTCCAATTCTATAATTATGGGAACGATATCATCGCTCGTGCGTATGTACGGACTACCATCTCCACGACGCGATGAGATTCACTCTCCATGTTAACCATACATGAATGATCATAAAGTTTATATAATGAATAATAATGAAATATATGTAATAATAATTCTACTGTATTTATATATATATATTGATGTCATATATTTAGTTTCATTCAATTCCATAAGGAAACGAAAACAGCGTTCATGTGTACGTACGGCCTACCATCTCCATGAACAGTGTATTTCATTCCTTTTATCGATCTATAATATATATGTATATGATGAATATATATTATATATAAATCATGTTTTACATTCCAGAATTATGTAAATCAGGATATAAGTAATAATATCAAGAACAAAAAGTCAAAACACATATGATAAATGAAATGATTTTACCCAAAACGCTACTTTAACATGAAATTTACAAAAGAACGGGTAATACAAAGTCATAAGTGAAACATATATGATATCATAACAATGAATATAATTATGTAATACTTTAATGACATTATTTAAATCATTATACAGGAGGTTCGGATCCATATAAAGCATATCATACCTAAGGTAAGGGATAATTATTTCAATCTCATTCTTATCCGAGATTGTTTACTCGTAAGTATTTACTGGGGGTTATGTTTATTATCCATGTCCATATGCTCTCAAAATGTTTTCATAAAATGTTTACATTACTTATATGTATGTTTAAGACATTTTTACCCTTTTCTAACTTTTACCACATCATATGGAAGGAATATTTCTTTTGTTTACCATACGAGGTACTTTTTGACTTTTCCGACAAAAGAATGGGGAAATTATTATTTTTTAACTTATACGACATGAACAGATTTTTATGGTTTTATAAAGCCTTATTTTCATGAATCTTATTCCAAAATATTTCATGACTATTTTCAAAAAAATCTCTTTCTTTTAAAATTTCAAGACTATTTGTGAAAAGAAATTTATTTTGAAGAAGAAAGGATATTTTCCTCAGGAATTCATTTCAAGTGTATTATCAAAACCATTTTTCCATCTATGTTGACATTATTTTATATGTGTATGTTTCAAGTATAATTTCTCTATGATTTACATGGTTTCACTTTTCTTGTTATGAATTTATATCCATTTATTTTATATGGATTATATGATGATGAGATGATGTTTTTGAAACCCATTTCATTTGTTGGGTTATTATGAATGATGTATGTTTATTTTGTGGCACACGTAAGAATGATTTCATTATGAGATGGGTGGGAACTATATCTACCTACAATGCATTGGGAAAAGATTTATATCTCATGATATGGACATGGCTGGAACGGCTAGTTAAATAAGTTCAATAACAGAGGACTGGAACGAGGAGTGAACTCGATTCAGAAAGGGACTTTGTCCACTAAGATGGTTTTGGTAGCAATGCCTTGGATACTATGGAAATCATAACATGTGCTTAATGGTTTCCACAATTACATTTTTTACTCCCATGCTATTTTATCATGCTTAATGTTTCTTTATGATCTATGCCTTACATACTTCCATGTTTTATGTCATTTCACAAGCTTTTGATGTTTAAACATTATGTTCATGTTTTTAAGCTCAAATGTATATGATTTGTTTTAATTTATCCATGCATACCCTTACTGGGCATTTGATCTCACCCTTTATATGTTTTTTTTTCCCCAGGATATAAAGAAAGGTTTTAGGTAAGAAAAAATGGGGAAGATCGATATGGGAGATGTTGAAGATCTTTCAGCATGATTAGATGTTTATATTCTGAGTTTCCAAATACACTAAACTATTACGGTCCTTGTGTGTCTGTTTTTGTTATGTATTAATTATTCCGTAAAAGTAATGCAATGTCCATGTACGTCAAGCTCTAGGTCGCTACATACTATTACTGAGAATTTAATATTACATTATCTTATGACTCCATCCCCCTAGATATGAAGACATTAATTATGTATGATAATTCTATGAAGGGATACAGTTATGAAGAACATAGTGGTAGATGAAATATCTAACATACGGACCTAAAGGCACTAAACCTAAATGATTATGTCATAGATCATTATGTTATGAAATTATTATTATTCTATAAAGATATAATATTTATTTATAATATTTTTTGGTACATACACTATATTAATCAACCATTATAAACCAATTCATGATAAACATTCAAGATATATTTGATACAAAAGTTTTTTCATAGGATGACCAAGAATATCTATCATTGAAAAAACATCATCATATTCTTATAACATATGAAATGAAAAAAGTATCATCATTAAAGAATAATTAAAGAGATTATATGTACATTTAATGCATGATAAAATGTAAATATATTATAATATAATAAATATAATCAATTTATTATGATTATGTGGAAGAGAAAACGGAAATTCCTAAAATTGTTTCTTATTTACGAGAATGTTCAAAATGGGAAGACGAAAAGTAAGTGGTAAGAAATCACTCTAACATGATAATTTCCATAACAGTGTTTATCTTTCTAGTAACATTACAAAGAATAATGATGTTCATATACACTTAGATAAATATGAATGAAAGTCTTAGAAAAGGAATTTAAAGAAGCATAACAGGATATTTACTCTCAAAAATAAGAATATAATGACAAGACAAATGATAAATTTATATCATCATGTAGTGATTCAAGAGTTGTAAGATTTAATAAGAATCTTATGTATCATATGGGTAAATAGAAAAAAAATATATAAAGAAACATTTATAAGTGATTTAAGAGATGGGGGAACTGAACTACAATGGATTATAAAGGGTAATTTGAAAGATACTCTTTTTTGAAACTACAGAACTCAATAAAGAAAAGAAAATACTAATGAAATAAATAGATAAAATAATTATGTATAATAAAGGAAATTTCAAGAAATTGGATACACATATCAATGAAATTAGATAAGATAAAATGAATATATATATGTTAAAATGAAATATGAAAATGTTTAAAAAATGGTAAGAAATGAAGAGATTGAAAAGTAAAAATCATCACTGGTTGAACAAAACAAAGAAAAAAATGAAGCTAGATGAATTTATAAGATGGGGAATGATCTGCCAAAAACTATTTTTGAGAGAGATGAAGAATTATTTGAGACATAATCAATTTTCCTTTAATCTCAATGTTATTTTATATAGATGAAATAAGACTTCACTAGAGTATTTAAACATAATGGTGACTCATCAAAAGCTTCTGAGAATAATGGATGTTTGAGATTGGTTATTTCTACTCTTATTCAATCTTAATTTTTATTTCCCATATCTAGTAATTAAGTTTTAACAGGTAATAAAAACATTCTTGGACTAATTGAAAAAATAAGAGATCATATTCCAGAATGAAAAGGTGGACTAATTCTTGCATAAGGATTCCTCTCAAGTAGAAACACATAAATTATATGAAAATATGGAAATAATAATCTTTATATAAAAATGAAATAATTGTAGAAATTAATGTTTTGATGCTACTAAACATTATGCTAATTCATTCATGTATAATATTTAACTTTTAGAAAAGGATTACGAATTATGGGGGAGTAATGCTAATAAAATAATAACAATTTATTATAAGGAAAATATTGTGAACAATAAATCATATAAACATAAAATATATAACAAATATGTTTTATTGAATGGAATTTATAGTATATTTGGTCAAAATGTAAAAATATTATAAATTCAGAGATAGCTTACAGAGTGGGATTCTTGAAAATGTAAATCGAAAGGGATGTTAGAGAATAATGTTATAGTCACATGTGAATTTTTCTAGAAGATCACACAAATATATACAGATCAACATATTTCCAAGTCAAAAGTATATAAAGTAGTTTCAATTGATGAATTTAAATGTTATGCAAAGTTATCCAGAAAATTTCACATAAAAATTTTGAGGAGTTAAAAAATTGGTCAAGACCAAAATACATTATATAGAAATCCTACCAACCCTAGAGGATAATATGAATAAGATGATTACATTTCAAATAAATTCTTCTAGAACTAAAGTGGAAAATTTTTTCTAATAAGAAGTTTTATTTTATGAGGAGAAATCAATCACACATTCTATGAAATATAAGAAAATAATTATTCTAGAATGTTAGGAGACACTCAATTTAATTATGTATTGTTTGTACATTTGAGGTCCCTTATTATTTCATTGATATTATTATATAAATAATCATGCTAGTAATTGAAGGATAATATATGTTCATTATGGAGAAAAATGATATCTATGTTGATTAGAGAAATGTATATCTTCTGGGGGAACAATAAAATGATGTATGGTCATCGCACATGAACATCTTACATGATTATTTAAAACTAATTCTCAAGGGGTTATGGATCATGATAATGATGAGATGTATGGGGTGTAATATTTTATGCACTAATTTTTTTTATTTGTTTTTATGTTGTGTGAAACATATCTCTTGAAAAAATTTATTAGTTGTCTCATTAAATAAATAATTTGAATGAACTTGAGGATCGTATCATAAATAAATGAATAAACATAGTGAGAAGTTGGGTTGAAAACCCCTACATACTTCTTTGAATTTTTTTTTCAATAATGGGGATAAAATATGTATGCATCATATATTGACTTTTGTGTGAGAATATATTAACAAAAAAATAAAAAGGGGGAGATTGTTGGTCCTAATATTTTTAAATGGGTCAATATCTTAGGTGATGATGCATGAGGAATTACTATGAACTCATGTAAAACAATTGGATAGAATTCGTGCACAACTATCTATGATATAATTTTTTTGATTGTTTACTTTTCTTAATTTAAATGACTTGTGTCAATGGGGATACATTATTTAGAACTGTGAAGGAAAAAGATGAAGCAGAATAATTGTAAATGGATATTCATAACTCCATCTTGAAATGAAGAGAAGTCCATGAAAAATATATATCTTTTTCTTACAGAAGATTTTAGGAGAATGTGGTTTTTTATTTTTGAAGGGAAAAAATTTTTTAACTGCAAAAACTATTTAGGCATCACTATCGTGGTGGTATGATATTGCGATAGTATATAACCCACTAGAACACATAGGAGAGTGTGCATGTGGATGGTCTGAGTGTGCAGTTGGGCCAGTATAAGAGAGGCTTAGCCCATGAAGACTATGGGTGCAATGTGTTCTGAGTAGTGATCATTGCTACTGGTTAGAAGAATTGATGGAATAAAATCCAATATTATGTTCAAAAAAAATGAAGCCAAGTTTTATGCGATACATGATATATATGTTACCATTCACCCATGTTTAAAAGAAATAATTATTTTATGACCATCTGATTATAACAAATCAAACAAATCTACATCATCCATATATTTTCCATCAACATTTAACTCTATACAAAAATTTACATCATAGTTTATACATGTAATTAATTCCATGATAGAGAAACACTCTAATGATAAATATTTTGAGGGAATGGGGATAGGAACCTCTATGCATGAAATCTGCATCAAAAATACATGTGGTATTTCAAAGAATATGATACATTCAATAATGGTATAAGGAAACATGAGGTTTTTCGTACATCTGTAGCACAGGGATGGGTTCAATATTCTAATAAGGGTTGAATAATGTGATCTCTATCACATGAACATGATGATTTCACCATGTTAGAATATATTCTATTATTATTGGCTTCATGGGGATTAAAAAGAAGGAAACCAGTGTCGAATGATTCAATTATAGGATCACTGGGGATATTTATATGAAACATGATGCAGATTTATATTCAATTATTCAATGTGGCAAGAAATGCGGAGGTAAGTCAGTAAATATATGAAAATATAAGGAGAAGTAGTGGGCCCAAGGGAGTTTTTGTTGATTGTGAGAAGGTTGTTGTGTTCTGAAGAAAATATAGCCAAGTAAAACCTTATATTTAATAGAAAAGAAACTATTGATTCCCTTTTCTTTCAAGATGAATAACCTTTATATACCATTTTACTATGAATTATTTTTAAAACAATAAAATAATATTTGAGTAGAATTGTTTTTGTAATGTAATTAGGCATTTTGTGATACCCTTTTGTGAAAATTCACTGTCTTAGAAAAACATTTTGAGACTAAATTAGATAGTACATAACATCACTATATTTCATAATTGATAAATTAATAATGAATATTCTCAATCATCACATTCGTGAAGTTTTTATATGAAGATATTGTGCGCATATACATTCTGTGCATGAAGGTCAGTGGATGGTATAGTGAGAAGAAATTTTATAAACTCTTTCATACAGTATGTGAATACAACTACATAAATATTACCAAATAAAGAATATTGATAAATATATAATAATAATATTTCTAAAGAATATAAATGAATTTTCTAGGGTTTCACATTCCTTGCACCATTCATTTATGCATGAAGTGCACGTAATCTACTTGGGTTGATAATTCAGATAACGGTTTGATATTTTGCATGTATTATTATTCACAATAAATAGTAATAAATTGTGTGCACAACATGCATGAATATTAGTGATGTCAGGTCTTCATTAGTTAGGATAAATAATTTATACTTTAATCATATTTTTTCTAAAGTAACTGATCAGATGCCGATGATCAAAAATTTTATGGGCAAGACTAAAATCATAGAAAAGGTATATTAATTGTACATGAAAAAGTTTGATCCAGTAATATTCTCGAGGAGGATTATTGTATATATCATTCTACACTATATCTTTCTTTATAAAGTGGATGTTTGAAATGAGGTTGTATAACTAGTTTCTAAAAGATTTTTGATTTTATGGTATAACCAATCACTAGAGAAGAAGGTATGGTTGTGGGGTATAACTAATTTTTCAAGGTTGATTAGAGATCAAGTATAAACAGATTATAATTGGGGTAATTACAAATTACTTTTTTCAATCACCATCTGATGTAGAAGAGAATCCATTTTTTGGGAATAACCAACAAGAAAAGAGTTGTTATTTGTATTTATCCTTGTAAATCCTTGTGTTATATATATTCTATTTATAACATGATTTGAGGTGTGGTTGGGATACACAATATGGGTGGATTGAGGCTTTAACCGGCCATAGAGTGTAGATTTAAAAAGACAATTTTGTATAAATAAATTTGATCATTGATTCACCCCTCCCTCTCTTTGTGATCTCACACTAATTAGGTCTCTATATAAGACCTAAAACGAAGGAATCCATCCACTATAAGAAAAAAGGCTTCCCTAGCCATAGATTTTTTTTATTAAACAACATTTTCATTACTGTATTGAATTTTTCAATTAAACTATTATAGGTTACAAAAACATAGAACAAAATCCATCAGTTATCAATATCTATAAGATATTTAAACATTTTTTAACATGACCCTCCCAGTTTTGTCAAACTATATGGAATAAAAAATCTAGTAGCATTCCCCTTATTACATTTAAGAATTAATAAATTCAATAATTATTTATATTTATCCAACAAAAATCATCAAATATAAATTATGTATTAAATATACATCACAAAAAACTTGTTAAATCATTCCCTAAAGAACAATATAATTATATCAAAAACAAAATATTGCACACTATCTAGAAAAATAAGAGGCAAACCACTAAAATAATATGATCACAATGATTGATACATACATAACTATCTATTTTCATTATTTTAATTTTAATATTCATTAAGGTTAATTACACTTTTAACCAATTAGATAAATACTGAAAATTTAGTATTTCACATTAAATAATAGGTTAACCTATGAATCCTCTACCTTTCTAATTAATTTAAACATGTTATTTAGAATGATGGATGATCAAGGGTCCACTATAACTAGAAGATGCACCATCAATATGATGGAATACACTATAGAACCAATGATATCTATACCACTAACAACCAAGAATATATTCTCTCCCCAAGTCTAATTTATTTACAATAATGAAGACCCATATAAAAATGAAAACTACTCACGAATGAAAAATTGATAAAAAGAGGTACATTGACCTAAAAGTGTTTCATTCTCTATGTACCAAGGGTTTCAATCTCAATGAATCGATCATCAGTATCTAAAGGATATAGAACCTACAATTAACTAGATAAAAATTCTCTTAATTAATCCTCATTGTGAGTAATTTTCCAATAAATACATAGTTTCACAAAAACATAAAGAAATTGAAGAAATGATTTAATAGGGATGTTCAGATCAATTAATAGGGGAAATGAAATAAATTAAAATCACATTTAAAAATCCCAAAAAACATCATAAATATTTTCCCCCATTAAAATAGTCAAGATATAAGGAGGAACATGGACATTTTTTCAATTTCAAATTAATATCAACCTTCATAATGGATACCACTGAGCATTATTCATGGTCATTGGGGTCATTAGTGAATTAACCAAAAATGGATTCTACTATGGTTTGTTTCCATCAACAAGGGAATTTTCCCTCACCACGAATTACCAAATGGATTGTAAATCCATTTCTCCCATAACAATTTTATATAGGAAAACATAATGGCCACTAGGGCTTTCACCTGGTTGTGGTGTAGCTGATTTTGAACCAAAGAGTCCCCAAAAGACACTAAAATCCTTCAAACTCTTCTATACTCATCTCCAACACCAACAAGACATCTTAATATTAAAAGAAACGGTCGGGAAGGTCAATACCATTACATGTGAATATCTAATACAATAATCATCCTCAAAAATTAAAACATAATCCATAGATAAGAAATAGAAAACTGGTAATCTAAAAAACCACTTGGGAGATACTTTTAAATAATATTTCCATAATAGGAGCTCAACCACCCCACTTAGAGGAACAAGGTGAATGTCTATGATACATTAAAAACCATATAGTGAACACTATATTTGGTGATATACCTCACAAACAAGAGTACGTCCATAAAAATGTTTTAAAAAAATAAAACTATATCATAAACTTTATAAAGGTCAATAACCACAAAACATTGATATAAAAGAATTATTAAGAATCAAAAAATGAATGATGATGAGTTTTTATCTAGGACTCATTTTCCTAGGTATATTTCTACAAACCACTATGTAACCATATAAAATGTAAAAAAGGATTAGAATGTCAGTACAAAACATTCTCAGGGAGGTCCTCGATCCTTATAGGTCACTCCTTGAAGGCCATGTCATCATCAACAACAATCCATCCTCAATTGATGATGTGAGAACCATAATAAGTATATAAATGAAGCTATAATACATGGATGATATAATGTATCTGACTCATCTATGGGGGATGCTTTATCTGGTATGTGAAGACCCCAACATGATCCAACACCTCAAAAGTACCAATAAATCAAGGATAAATCTTACTGTTAGGACCAAACCATCACTGACCACAATGATGATTAACCTTCAAAAACACATTATCTCCAAAATGAGAATCACTTAGTCTCCTATTATATCTAACAAAGGAATTCTAGATATCATTTTTTGCATTCATCCTCTTAAGGATCAGCTAAACCTTATATGTAATGCTCTGCACTAGTTGGGGAAGGAGTATTTCTAACACTCTGACCTCAGTCCAGCATGAAAGATAATATAATTCTTAACTACAAAAAACACAAAGGTTTTCATACAACTGTAATATTGAATACAATTATTATAAGAAAACTAGACCAAATATAGGTTCCTCATCCAAGATTCTCCAAAATCTTGGACATAGGCACACAACTTGTCTTTAAGTGTCTAGATTTCCTACTTGTTATAACAATACATATGTGGATGAAATAAAGTAATAAGGAAAAAACTAATAGCCAAAATCAAATTGGATACACCTCCATGACCTTGAGGTAAAATTAAGATTGTGATTAAAAATGATAGCCATTCTGACTCTGTAGAGCTTCAGGACCTTCTCCCGGTACTACCTCTACAAAACCTCCATAAGGATTAACTCCTTGATCACAAAAAAGTGAGTTTGTGTTTAATAGACTCATAATAACAACTCAAGGAATCGCCATAGACAACTCGATCTCCCTATTCATTCACCTTGAAATACCCAGTTGGAAATCCTCCACCTACTGCACTTAATATAACGACAAAATTATTTGTAAAAAGAATCCCCTACCACAAACCTCTCTTATTTAAAGATTCATTATCGATATCTCTTTCACAACTTTCTATGAAACTATAGATTCATTCACAACATCATTTGGTGACATCCCACATATTTAACTGACATAAACTTCATATATTTTACAATATTATTACTCTTTTTCATACACGAAAATACAACTGCTTAGACATAATATTGATAATTACATAATAATATTTCTATAAAATATCATGGTTAAATTAATATTAATGTTCTATTTGTTACATGTAATCAAAAAAATATTCATTTAAATAAATATAAACTAAAATCTTAGGGTGTTATATTTTATATAGAATTCTACTTAAATATATAATATATAATGAAGTGAAAACATTTTATATTTCAATTGGATTTTATAAGAAATTTAAATAATCTACATATCACATATTTAATATTATTTATTCATTAATCATATTAACAATAAAAAACCCTTTGATATGGTTTAAATAATTTCTTAAATAAGGCCCTTTGAATGTGAAAATTTCAAATTAAATAGGTATGAAAATTTCAAAAATTTATATTATAAAATTATTTTAATTTATACTTTTTAAATTTATAAACTCTATAAAATAAAATTATAATTTATTTATTAAATTTATATATCCAAAATATAATTCATTCCATATAATTTTAAAAGTTTTAAAATATTTACCTTTAATATTTTGGATAATTATTTATTAAATGTTTCTAAAAATATTAATTACTAATTAAAAATAAATTTACTAAATTAATTTATAAGAAATTTATAAATAAAATATATATCCCATAATAAATTACACAAAAATATATAAATAATTTATAAATTGTTTATTTCAATTCATAATTTTAATTTGGGGAAAATATTTTTCTTAATATCACATTTAACGGCATCCTTATGTCGAAATTCTTGACAAGAATTATTATATATCCTATTTTATGATAAAAAATTATTCCTTTGTGATATCATTACATTGTTATTATGTTTTTTATCTTATTATATCACTTATATTTCAAGGGATATATGTTGATTTGTTTTTTAGAAACACAAAATGTCAATATAGCATTATAAAATGTTTTAAATTGTATCTATGATATGTATAAAATTGAAGTATTTGAACATCAAGAATGCCTACGATAACGTACATAATAATGTTCAAAAATATCATAACATATGATTTGACATACCATATAACAATCCAATAAATAAAATTTTGACTATTTCTTCCTATTGGAAATATGATACATAATATGTCATACTATTTCTCTATTTCTCAACATGATTTTGAGAATCAAGAAACATAAAAATGATCTAATACCACTAACAGTTTTATAAGGATCAAAATACACTTTTTTAACACAATGAAATTCATTGTAAAAAAACTAGGATCTACAAGCATTTAAAAAAAACTGTACATATATATATATATAATGAAAAACAACTATATTGCACCTATGATAGTTGTTGTTATTTCTTTTACCATAGTGGTTTGATGTAAATCACTGAGGAATATCAAACAAAATCATCCCTCTATGATGCATCCATTGATCCACTAAGTTACCCAACACATGTGTAGTGATATTTATAACCCACATGGTAAGAGAGTACCTATTGATGTTTAAGGGAGAAGAATAATAGTGCTTTGAAAGAAACGGGAAGAATCTAAAGGAGGATTAATCAGGATCAAACCAAAAAACATATATCTTAACCCTATATAATTCATATATCGTTTTAGGGATACTCTCAAGCATTTATATTCTTTTACTCATACAGTACATAACATGTGTTTAAAGAGAATTTTTCAAGACCCTGGAAAACCATCAACCAATATGTATTTATCATATAAATATTGTTTTATCTGCTAATGGTTTACAAGTGTCGATGATAACTAACATGGATGATATTTTAATATTAATATCTTAAGGTTATATTTCCATAATCATTCAAAAATATCAATAACAATCATTGAATTTGATTCAGTTCTTTGTGACATAGCCCAATTTTATATTTTTAATTGTTTTGTTATGGAATGATATAAGCATATCCATGATTTATGATATATATTTACAATGGAATATGTTATTCCTCATTATCATTTGTCCTACCAAACAACATATAAAAATGATATAAAATGATATACCCAAAAAAATCATATTATATTTTATTTAGTTAAAATATTGATAAAAATTTATTTGGGGGATAAAAGACACTAGTTAAGGAAGGAAAAACACAATACATTATCACATATTTTTATTATTGATCATTCTTCGTTTTTTTCAATTTTCACTTTATAATGAGTTAGATGAACACTATGTTTATCAACATAAATTGTTTTAATGATTTTAATACAATTTTTCAGATATATTTACACTTCATTAATAATAATACAATGACCATGAAACATGAGATTAAACCCACCAATCACCAATACAAAGTTACAAATAAACAGTTAGTAATACATGTTAAAAACCTAGGGGTTGTTTTTTATTTATTCCTATTTTTTATTCATTATAATTTGAAAATATAATTGGAGGATCCTAGTCACTAACAAGAAATTAAACAAAGTGTTTTATTGGAAAAAAAAATTAGGAGCATTGATTCACCCCCCCCCCCCCCCCCAATACTCCCCATTAATACCTAGGAACATTAATTGTTATTATGACCAATCAAATAGAACCATTGGGAACGAAATGGTATGTCATCTAACTTCAGGAACACATCCCCATATTCATGAGGTTTTCAAAAAGTGTTGAGGGATTTTGGAGAATCATGGGAAGACAATTCCCTAAATAGCATGTAAACAACATAGTAAAATATTATAAGTTATAACAATAATCAATGAATAATGAATAAATAAATAACAATCATTGTAACAATAAATTCAAATAAAATAATACCATGTAATATAAATATTCAATATTAGATACATAATCTAGAACTAAATACAAGATTCAATTTATGAGGTAATTATAGTATATGAAATTATAAGTAGTCATCCAAACCAAACTACATCTATCATTGTTTTTATACTCCTACTAAACATTTTCATGCATCAACTATAGGGACCTCTCCGTTCATTTTCTCCCAATTCATGAAATATATAACTCACTAAAATTCCTGATTATGGTGTGAGTAAATAACTCAGTACGAAACAACCATTGAACCTTAACATATGTTCAAAATATTTATAATGGTGAATTCCATGAATGTAAATAAACAACATATAAACATAATGTATATCACACAAACACAATACAAATTACCTAACCTTAAAGATTACTAGTAACTTCTTTAGAACCATAATAGAATAATCATCAACCATCCATGTTTGTAATATCCCCCACATTGGTGGTATAGTTCACAAAACTCAATTGACACATCCCAATGAAGAAATATCCCATATGTGTGTCAATCAATATCACACACATCCCTCACATAGGGAGGATAGTTAGCATGTAAAAATATATGTCAAAAATATAATACTAAGAATACATCACATGAAAGACATGTATACAAGATAACATATCAAAAATCATGTGATAACAAGTGAGGTTCACAACCATAGAAAAACATATACAGGAAAACCAGAAACCTAGGTTTTCACAAGGCTACACATGCATTCCTATGATCATACCAACAACCCATATTAAATATGCACTAAAGTTAAGTCATTTCTTCCTTACTTTATATGATTATCAATGTAAAGGGTCATCATTCATGTTTAAAATAAACACTAAATCTTATAAAAAAATAAAATTCAAAATGATATAGAAAACTGGGATGAATATTCGGAAGAAATTACACCATAGTGGTATATTAAATTCATCATACCTGATAAGATATAATTCTTACAATTATCTTAGTCTGATTAGTGAACATATTTAAAATCCTTGAATAAAGGTATAATTCTATTAGAGATCACTAAAACCCTGGTTATTCCGTTACCTCTAAATCAATTTTCCCCATTTTCAAAAATCTCTTTTAAGGGTAAGCAGGAAACCAAACATTTCAGCAGCGCCAGAATCCAAAAAATTCAAATTAAAAATAAAACATTCAAAATAAATCATCACCCATTTTGGTTCCCATGAATCACAAGTCACACTCCTTCCTCGTGTCGCACACCAAAAACGTCGAACATCATATCCTTTAACCTCACCATCATCACCACACCGGAAGAGTCCCACTGGAGAATCAAACCACCAAAACTCCATCTATAACACCAAAATGCATCATCTCATCACCAAAATCCACAATGTTCTCACTTCAATATAAATGCCAAAACCAGACATCCAAGGACATCAAATACTATAGCCAAACCAAAAAATATCTTCCAAAACAAAGAACCGCTATACATGATCTCCTCCAATCAAGATGAACACCAATGCATAAAACATAAACAAACCTAATAACTAGAAAACCAACCACTAAATCACACCATCATCATGTCCAAAATCTCTAAAAATGACCCTCATCATGGAAAAGAACCAAAGCGTCACCATCGGAAAATCAAACCCCATTATCCTCCAAAACCAATATCCAAAATCTTCTTCGAACCCACCACTCCTTGTCCAACTAAGACCTTATTATAAAATTAAAAAACTAGTATATTTGTCAATGACTTCCACAAACATTAAATGGTTGTCTGAACATCAAATGGGGTTGAAAAAAGGGAATAAGAGCACCCAAAAATTATAAATAGGTTTCCAATTGTATTGGTGGTTTAAGGTGTACTGATATAATTAAGAAAAATTGTGAAATTTTATTTTTTTTAAATACCTATAAGCATGACGTCCCCAATGGGTTCCATCAGATGCCACCAACAAGCCAATGGCCTCAACCAGTTGGTTACTATCCACTAGGAAGACTTTTTTATTCCTAGGAACCCCACTAGCTGGCTAGTGGGATATTTATAAAGACATCAAATTTTATAGCATCCACCTGCTATCTAGTAGAGCTGGTGTAGCTTATTCATGATATATCATGATCAACAATTGATCCTTCTTCTCATTCCATCCCACTAAATACCTATAACCATCTTCACTTTAAATTAAAGTGTAAAAAAGTAAATTAAAATATATAAAATTTCATACATAAAATATAGATCCCAAAATTCTCTCACACTTTTGAATTCTCTTCCTCATGAAGTATCACTAGAGGTTTTCTCAAACAACTTAGCCCACTACTGCTAAATTTCAATTTCTAGATCCCACATTTCTTATTGAATATTATTATGCTACTATAAAACTCAAGAAAATATGAATTATATTTTCTCAATTCACTTTATATTATTAGTCCACTACATTTACTAGTTCTTCCACAAAATATGAAACTGGATCCAGACCAACATGCTCAATGGCGAAGACATGCAAAGGATCAGACATGTAATGTGGAAGATGAAACATATGGAAGAACATTGTGCATATATCAGTACCAAGGAAGAATATCCTATATATAGGCTACCATTATGATTCATTCAATGATATAGAATGTTCAAACATATTATGGTTATAAATTTCATTACTTCCCTAAATATATATTCCCTAATTAAGGGGAAACACGCAAGAATACCTTCTTACCCATAAAAACTCACAGGTTTATCACCTTTGTTATCATAACTCTTCATCTGTTTCTGATCCATAACAGTAATTTAAAAATTAACTAAACCAGCTTTAAGGTATTATATACCATACTTTCCCAAAAAATACAAATGATTTACCTACTTCATGACAACATATAAGTGAAAGATATGGACACCAATATAGAGCCACAAAGGGATCCATATTAATCGAGGATTGGAAGTTATTATTTTATGAAAACTCTACCAAATCTAAGATATCAACCCAAGATACTTATAAATCAAGAATAAAATCCTAAAAAATATCCTATATTATCTGATTAATTCTTTATTAATTTATATTAGTTTGAGGATAAAATTACTTAATAAAACTCAACTATGACACCACCACCATTTACATGTATTTACATAATTATTAAGTGAACATTTATTCTCTATAAAATACCACACTTGAAGTAACTTTTTGAAGCTACAATATATCTTGAATATAGAGCTCTCATAGCACATCCAATGAGTTAATCTATTATCTCGATATGAAGTGAGACACATTTTCAAATAATCTTATACCACTCAAATAGTGTCTCAACTTATCGTAGTCATGGATAAACCTTTTATGAACACCCTAATCACGTCATATCACTTACACGAAGCCATTGGTAGTGGCTTGAGAAACACTCCATGTATATAATGCTCATCATATATCCCTTGAAATTACAAATAATTGGAATCAAATCCTGAAATTTATATCATCATGTTGCCCCACCATAACTTCCAATTGACATCATGATACATCTTGATCAAACCTGGGTGCACTACACACTATGAATCATGAGAGGCTCCCATCATCTCCTCTCTTATGGGAAATAAAACCATCACCTTTCATGAACCATAAGAACTCTATTTTTTTAAACCCAAACATAAATGGAACCATTTTCTTCCTACATACCACGTATTATGACACAGTCATGATCAATCTCCTAACTAGCCTTCCCCTATTAAAAAAATCTGATTTGATCACTATGGGTGAACAAGACACTTCTCCCTGATCCCGAACTATTCTTACATACATGTTTTCCATTAAATGAATGATATTTAATTATTTTTCTAACACACATTGTCCCACATGTTCAATATACATAATAAATGAATCTGCAATAATACTTACTTTCCTATGAGCATACTTATTCTCAAATTGAAAATTATGTAAGTACTAAACCCAATTCATCTTATAAATATTCATCTTACACTAAGAGAAAATATACCATAGAATCATGTGGGATGTATAAAATATATATATATAACTAAATATGTAGTTTCACCAATATTTCCATACATGACCATAGTTTCTAACTCTAATTAATTAATATGGTAGTTCTTATCTTGGTATAATAGATGATGAGACCCATATCCAACTAATTTATATCTCTTCTTCTAGATAGCTCCTGCTCCAACACCTGACGAACCATAATATACTATATACCCAACTCTAATATCAATAAAAATGTTGATCAGAACTAAAGTCTTTCTATTATTTAGATCTATGAATTCTAATTCACACTATTCTTTCATTCAAAAAATGACTACTTATTTAGTTAGTGTGGTCATGGGTAGTTCTAAGAGACAAAAATAAAAAATTATCCTCTTGTAGTACCCATACAACTAAAGAAAATTGTAAATCTACAATAAATTCCTAAATTGTTCCCATTACATGAATGTGTCATGCTTATCTAGATCAACTGGTTTTCTTTCTTAATAAAACAAATTCAAAAAATGTCTCCTCTTGTATCCAAAAGTGACACTTCAAGTACTTGGTGTAATTATCATGTACTTGAAGCATGCTCAATGTAATCTCTAGTTGTCTAGAATTTTATTCCAACTTGGAATATATTAGGATGTCATTAAAACATATTAATGAAAGTGTCCATGTATGGGTGGAATATGTTTTTTATGAATGTCCAAAACTCATTCATATCATTTTTTTAATACAAAGGATATAACAAGATAATCATATAACCCATACGTTCTCATAGACAATGCCTTCAAAATGTATTTATATTGAACCTAAATTTTATATTAGCCAGAATATAGATAAATATATGATAACCAATGGGATTATCTCAGTTGGTTAAACAAGTCACATATTTTCAGAAACATGTACTAGTTTTTCAAAGTAATCTAATTTAAGTATTTCTAGTTTACAAAAACAGGAAGAATTTCATCCACCCTCTTGGAGAGAAATACTATATCACAACAAGGGAAAATTTTGGGTCTGATTGAGCCCTTAGCCTCAAGATCATCTATTTTTACCACTCGTTCTATCAAATATTCTAGTTACATTTAATATGGTAGAATTGATATGGGTCACATACCACACACCTTCTCGATCACAAAATCAAATCCACAATGTAGAGGGAACCCTAATAAATCCTTTTCAAAGACATCTTGGTATAGGTATTCACCCAGATGACAAGATTGTCAAGTCACTATTTTGATCCACTAAAAGGATCATAACATCTATCTATGTTGAATATACATCTCTATAATAAGGTTTTAGTCCCACCATACCTACCTCAACATCCCATTCACCAGTAATCATGAATTTTTCCCCCTTAGGAGATGAAAAATTCACTCATCTATGATAACAATAAATGTATCCATGGTAACCGGTTAACTAGTACATTCCATGGATCTTATCGAATCTTTTCATCTCCATAATTGTAAATCTCTAAACATAATCAACGATAACAAACACTATGGGATATTTTTTTATAGATATGAATATGATACACTTTCTTCTATATGGTTACATCGATAAAAAAATATCAAGAGATAATTTAACTGAGTAAACTAACCAATCAATTACTTAGGTATGTGAAAATTAATGGGGTGTGCTAGCATCAAAAAATGAAATAGGTATTTTAGATAAAAAAAATGGACCCTACATATAACCATTGGGGGTATGTCTCCACTGTCAACTATACCCTAATAAACTATATAATACCTTCTATTCACTTCTCCTTCATTCACTAGAGGACCTTGAGTTAATCGACATAATGAACCTTGTGGGGTTTGAACGTACTATTGACAGCATGAAACCGAACCAAAACCTAACTTTTTAGTGGGAATCCTCAAATCCTTTTAAAAGAATCACTTCAGATGACTAGTCTTTCCACACTTATGAAAAGTCTTGAGATAAACATGGTAGTTCTTAAGGTGTCCCTTCTTAAAAAAATTATATCACCTGGAAGTGTCATTTCCCATGGAGGGTGAAAAGGAACCCCTAATATGCTTCAACTATTTTCCATCGTACTACAATATATCTTATGACATTCTTTTATTTTTTCCAAAATTAGAAAATTTTAATTTTTTAGGAAAATAAAGGATTAGTCCATTGATAGTTGGATGAAGACATGCCTACATGTCTTAGTCGAATCCCACATCAATCATCAGTGCCTTTTGAAGTACTGTAGCATAGGTCATCAGATTAAAGTTCTAGTTATTTCATTTCAAATCTAGGTGATGAACAATATTGAACTTTATATCATTATCTATCATATTCCCCTCTAGAAGAGGATAAAATTCAATCAAACCCTTGATGTACACAGAATATGAACACACTATCATTATCCCCTGCTGGTACTCTATGAAATCTTGAGCATGGCCTATCATTAGTTTATCTAGGAATAAATCCTTAAATAATAGATACATGAAAGTCTCCAAAGTTATCCCTTCCCATATACTATCTTGCAGCATGAAATTCCATCATTTTCCATATTCACCTTGAATCATAGAACTTTCGATCTTATCCTTTTGATGCTTTAGGGTCTCTGACAGGTCAAAGATCCTCTCAATGACCTATAATTATTCATCCATGTCATACGAGACTCCAATTCCCAATAACGATTGAGGGATCTTGTAGTTACAATTCATGAGAATGATTGACCATTTTTTTCCCACAAATATATGCTCATCTACCATAAATATTAACTATCCAAAATACTCCAAACCAAACTAGTTTTATATCTTGACACACTGCATAAAATAAAAGAACATGTTGGATTACATCCACCATTAGAACAGATTATGAAATAAGTTGTGCAATAAGTTTATGGGTGGTAACTTTTAAAAATTAAAGAATAATTATTAAATAATCCCAATATCTCTAAAAAAGTCCATTTATAGAGAACAGACACACACAAGGCATAATAATAATGATTAACCTAAGAGGTTACCCACAAGAACAGGGAATAACCCCGTTAGAAATACCCATAACCCAAAAAAAGTCCTCTAGTATATGAAAATTATTCAAAACCACATATATATGCTCTATAAAAAAATATTAAAGGATTATAAAAAATAATGAAATAAAAATTTCCCAAAGAACAAATGATAATTTTACCAGGAATTTAATTATTTGGGATCTATATAATTAGTTGAATGGTTTTGTGGAATGTGATACTATGTGAATCACATGAAAAAGTAGAAACAAAATTAAATAAATCAATATTCAAACATAATTTTCATCCCCTTGGGTGAATTTAAGATAATTAACACTGAACATCAAGATCATAAAACCCTAGTTTAACGGTAACTCATAGGTACACTATATAGTGTTATCCATGAACTGAAATAGTTCTTTTTCAATGTCTGAAACATACTGTCTTGTGTCTACATTATCTTAATCAAAGTATAGAGAATAAAAATTTAGTGAACATGGTGTTGTGATACTATTTTGAAACAACCGGGATCGAACCACTGGGTCTGGTATGGGATTCCACATGGCCTCATACATGGATCCTCAAACACAGATGGTTTTTGAAGAGTGGAATTTTCATGTGGAACAATAATGGAGACTATTCACTTTTTTCCAAGTAAACATAAATGTAAAATATAGGATGAAATAACAACACACAAATATTAAATAATTAAATAACTATCAAAGTATCAATATATGAAAATAAAACCTACCCATGCAGTACTAATGTGGAATGTCAGATACATAAACCAAAACTAAACAAAGGATCCATAGTATGAGGAAAATATTATAGATGAAAGCAACAACAGACAACTAGCCCAAAATCTATCCAAAAATGATTTTATCTACATATTAAACCAGCTCAAACATCCACCACAAGGCCCTTTTCCTTCATCAGATCTAGGGTCATGAAATATATAGGTGAACTAAAATTTTTGAGTAGGGTGTGAGTACATTACATAGTAGGACACCACCAATGAAACTTAATATAAGTTCATAATATATATATATATATATATATTTTCATTACATGAAATTAAAAAATATATATAATCAACAAGTGTGTCACACAAGTGAAAAACACATGATGGGTTCTCAAACGGTGTCTCTACCTACTTTGGAACCCTGTTTGATAATAATTCATCCCGTCATGTCAAATTCATACCCATAATCAATTGGATAGTTCAAAAAACACATTTGACACATCCTAAATGATGATATAACCACTGTACATG
The DNA here is from genome assembly GCA_963277665.1 of Viscum album. NCBI lineage: Eukaryota > Viridiplantae > Streptophyta > Magnoliopsida > Santalales > Viscaceae > Viscum > Viscum album. The sequence goes on along the minus strand of OY728119.1, from coordinate 1,944,259,478 downwards.
GTGATTACTGTGTCACACATCCCTATTCAGGGGTAGTTCAGATGGTACATTCTATATCAGATATAGAATAAATATAGAAAAAAACATCCAAGAAAAGTATATAGGAATACAGATCAAACATCGCATAATAAAAAGTGAGGTACATATTAATAAAAAACTATATTTGATAAAACATCAAACAAATTATTTTTTTAAGGCCACACATGCATTCCAATGATCATTCAAATGACCCATATAAATCATGCACTAAATTTACGGGATTTCATCCTTAGGTGGAATGATGACTAATCTTAAGGGTCACCTTTAAATTCCAAAAGAACAAAAAATTCCTAGAAAAAAACCCCATTAAACATCATATTGAAAATTAAAATCTTGTTCAATAATAAACTACACCCTACTGGTTAGTCAAGTTCAAACATACCTGAGAATATTTGCTGCCAATAATGACTTAGGTTTGTTTGGGACATAGATGTCAAATCCTTGAATCTGGGTGCTGATTTGATCAATAATCAAATAACCATGTGTCAAAACATGCTAATATATATATATATATGATATTGAAATTGAGAATATAATTTGGGTTTAAACAAGGAGAAATGAATATAATTGATCATGACTGATGATGAACTGACAAGATCAAGAACACATGATTAAACCATTATCATGGAATCAAAGAGGGGAGAGATAAGGTTATGAGATCTCCATAAATTTACAAAAGGTTTCATAGTGTTTTCGGGGTCTATCTGGAATGAGATAAATGAGAATATGGATAAATTTTTTGTTTTAGAGAAACAATAATAAACATAGTGTCCACGTTCATCTCTCTCAGATGCCACTAGGGAGATGATGGAATCCACTACCATGCCATTGGCCATTGGGAAAAATAGTTCTATATATAAATTCCATTTAAGAGTTAGTACATTCTCACTAGTTGTCTAGTAGGATCTATAGTATGGTTATAGATTCTTCATACTTCACTAGTTTACCAGTGTTACCGAAATAGCATCTTCTTGCTATAATAATATCACCAACCAAGACCAATTCCATTTTTAACCTCCCAAACACCTCCAATCATCCTCAATTTACTTTAAATCATAAAAAAGATATATAAAATATAAGAATAGGCTTACAAAAAAATCATTTATCGCATGTATCATCATCTAGGGTAAATTTGTTTGAAATTGAGGTTTTTATCACATGTATTTCAATTGAAGTATTTTTCATAGAGAGTATAAATTAAAGAAATTAATGATATAAAATTTTTCATCAATGGAAATGTATTTTATATGTTTAATTGGATGATGATTATATACATTCTTTAATTGGAATTATGTATACAATACATCACTATTAATGGTTTTATTAAACCTAATGTAGGTTCAAATTAAACTATGATTTATTAAAAAATATTGAAATGATGAGATGAGATAACAATGTATTTCGTTCATATGTTTTACAGAAGGAACTAAAAAAATTTATTAGTTCCAAATTTTTAATTAGATATGGGATAAATTTTAAATATTTCAGAAAGGATATTAGAATGAGAGAGAGTTCCAAATTCCTAATTTTAATGCTCATTATTAATACATATGGATGGTTGGGGATTATTTATGGATTGATTTTTTACATAGGTGAATAAGAATATTACATATATACACTAATATAAAATAACATTTTTCTATTAAAAAACTGTAACGAAATTGGTGTGAATTCAAAGGTGTGAAAATAAGTATAAAAAAACCAAATCAATAGCCTAAATAAGAGGTATATGGGAAAAATAGTTTTTTATCACTTGAGGATTCTCTTGGTAAGTTTATATGTAACACCCCAAGCTTCCATGATACGTTTCCCTTTAAATAATACAGTATCTTGTGTTGTACGAAACATTGAGTTCAAACAAACCACAACCAATCAAACTAGTCATTATGAATAGTTATACCCACTTTCTAAAATTTTATAAATTTTATCATTCAAAATGGACTTAATTTTTGGATTTGGAATATTGAAATTATCTTATGGTAATTTTTTGGTATTTTTCTAAAAACTTTCAATTTTTGATGAAGAGTGAAAAACACTAAGTTATTGTTTAAAACTGACTTTTTATTTAAATAATTATTTATTTTATTTAAATTTATTTTTGGAAAAAATATTTACATAATACCTATATATTTTCAATGTAATTCATTGAAGTCATTTTATAATGAGTTTAGATATATAAAATTTTATCAAACTTTTTGTCGTCTTTTACCCACCTCTTAGGAGTATTTCCAAATTTAAATAAAACATAATTTTAGCACTTCTGTGAGTTGAATTTCAAAAATACGAGAGACACGGTTGATTTCAATAAATGAAAATGTGGTTCAATAAGATGAAAATAATATTTGGTGAATAGTAATCTTTTTTACTTTTATTTACCACGGTTAAAAGTAAATAGGGTAATTAAGGGTAAAAAGGATATTATTATTACCCTAACACATTCCCTAATTCTATTATATAAGTTTAATTCGACCAAAAACATAATTAGGAATAAAATATGAACCTCTTTGGTTTACTTTTATTAGATTAGTACATTTATTATTATTTTATTTAAGAAGAGTTAAATTTAAAGTTGAATAACTAAACTATTTTTAATATAGGGTTAAAGACAATATAAATTAAACTATAAATATTCATTATAAAGATAAAAATATTACCTACATAATGGTATTTTATTTATAATTTTTAGACATTAAATAATTAAATTTATTTTTTACACAATAATGATGTAGTAATTACCATATTAATTAAAGATTAAAATGGTTGATGTTATAAATATCCAAATAAATCTAATTTGAGACTTTTAATGTATTAAACTAATATTTTAGGTTAATATGACATGTTAGGGTTGATTAAATTTATTTAGTTCTAAGTAATAATGTTTTTAGGACTTTAAAAAATAAATTGTTAGATAATGTCAAAATTGACAGAAATGAGTTTTTAAAACAAATACAATATTATTGGTTGATATAATAATCATAAAAATCTGAGGTTCGACCAAAACACATATATAATGATATTTGAATCATTAATGAACCACATGGGGTTCTTGTGGATGTTTATAGTATGTTTATTAATAATATAATATTAAAATACAAAGAGACATGGTAAATGTCAAACTATTTAACTAAGAGATAAATATAAAAGATAAGTTTAATATAGTGACCCAAACTTGTATAAAACCTATTGGTTGAGATTTTTGCAACCCATAACCACCTTATCCTTCAAAAAAATTATTTTTGAGCTGTTAGAAATAGAAAATTATTTTATTATAAAATAATATTTAAATATTTTCCTATGGTGCCCCTCACCCCTCTTATAAAAGGGCACTTCCCCTTCTCTCAAATTCACACATTCAAAGCCATTTGGCATGGCCAAACCCTACCCATATATCCTCCCAACTTCACTCACTTAATCATAGAGGCCTTACTTTAGTCATAAATCCAACCTAAGGAGCCCTTTTTTCATATAAAAAGGAAGAACCCAATGAAGAGGTAAATATTTCATCACCTCTTTCACGTTCTTTTCTTCATCCACTTCCTCTTTCTTTTTTTTCCATTTTAAAATAATTAATCAATTATATTCTATATAATTTTATGTTATTATAAAAATGGTACAACCATATTTATTATTCTATCTATCAAATGAATGAAAATGTCACCATACGTGCGTACGTACGGATTACCGTCACCCTGTCGTGGTGTAGTTGTTACTCAATACAATATTTTTAGATGGGTTAAATAGTGATTTATAATTGATTTAAATAATAAATATAATATTTTAATGATTCTCTATATATAATATACCATTGATTTACATACTACTTTAATATAAAAAGATTGATATTGTCGCTCGTGCGTATGTACGGATTACCATCTTCACGAACGCGATGAGATTCATTCCTCATTGTAACCATTCAAGACTAATTTTCATTTGATGATTAAAAATAATGTTTAATGAATTTATATAATTATGGATATGAATAATATACATCACCTACATGAAAAACATGACTCACACAACAAATAATATAAAGGAAAACGAATCAGTTAAAACCCTAAACGACAACAATACTAAACTATTATTAACAAAGGATTATTAGAGGATCATATATGAAATCATAATTATGTATATGGTTATTTTATAATTTAATAACAATGATTTAACTATTATACATGAGGTTAACGTATCCTCGATCAAGGAAAATTACATGGTAGGCGTTAATTTCGCAATCCCTTTATTATCTAAGGTTGTTTTTACATAAGTATCTATTGGGGCCTCTTTATCATCCACATCCATGTTTCTTAAAAATGTATTCCAAAACATTTTTACTATTTACTATACTATTGGTTAAAGTCATTTATACCATTATTTTAGTTTTTATAAATTGTTTTGAAAGGAATCTTTCCGTATTTTTCCAAACAAGGTGCCTTATGACCTTTTCGACAAAATTAAGGTAATAATGTTTTTTAACTTATATGGGAGGTGTAACTATTTTCCACCGTTATAACATCGTCAAAGCTTCCCTTACAATATTATAAGAATATTTTCAAAATAAATGTTTTCTTTTATAATTATGTAACTTTAAATGATTTCAAAAAAAGAAAGATATATTTCTCTCAAATAGTTTTGAGCTCATCTATGTCAACATCCTTTGATGGAATTTATACTTGTTTTAAGTCAGTTCATTATGATAGAAATCTTCCATATTGTATTGAATGTTTTGTTATATGTTTGACTATGGATGTGTTATTTTTATACAACTCATGGTTTATGGTAAATGTATTGACATTTCGTATGCTAGTTTTAATATGAATGTTTATGTTATATTTCAACCTCTTCATATGAGGAATATATTGGACATAGTAATTGACAAGTGGAGACTTCTATTACTCCTCGATTCATTGGTAAGTCTCATGAGACCACTTTACATGGAATTGGTCGAGGCCTTTTCCAATTTGATATATGGTTTTGGTCGAGGCCATAATCATTTTTAGACATCTTGGCTGAGGCCTAGACAAAATGTTTCAGAATGTCCGTTATTATACATTCCCTTATTATGAGATAATATTGATGTTTCATGTGGTCATTAGAATTGTACAATACCCATGATTATGTTTTATTATGGGATTTTTACCCAGATCATATTCCTGCCATAAAATTATTCTTTTTTATTATTTTTAAAGTCATGTGTTTTCAATTATTCACCATCCTTAATATATATTTTATCTTCCATAGTATTGCTTACCCTCATTGATCATTTGAGCTCACCTCTTTCTTATGTTTTATTTTCCCAAGATATGAAGAAGTTAGTTATGAGTGACTTGCAGGCATAATCTAGGAGTCTTGGATGTTTCTAATGGAATAAATTAGTATTGTATTTCTTTTCAAGTTGTAAAGTTGAACTTATGTATGAATCTTGTTTCCAATAATACTAAACCGATCGTTCTTTCCGGACATGATTTCATTGTGATCATGCCAGTGCTATGTAATAATGCACTAACTCTGGGTAACTGGGGTCGGGGTGTTACAATTGGTATCAGAATAAGTTTAGTACAAATCATGGAAGCTAGATTTAGATAAACTATGATTATAGAACATTATCCTAAGATAGACTTTGAGTATTAGTATAGAAGAACTTCCTATAATTTTGGTATTGTGGAGATTTTGTGAGTTTTCCCAGCAATACATCCCTATCTGGATATGAGCAGGTAGAGGTGGCTATGGCCCAAATGTACCAAGTGGTAAAACCCAAAAACACCGCTTTGAGCTAGACTCGAACGGGAATTGGTGCACGACAACGGGCCTTACAACACTCTTGGTTACGACATTCCTGGGGGATATGCCTAGCATAATTCTCATTTTTTTACAAACCATTATAAAGGGCTTATGATTATATACTTACACAAATAAAACATTTTTATGATTCTGGATTATATGTATAAACTATTCAATTAATGTTAAGTGTTTTACATGTATGGAATTATGTATTTCGATTCATAAACTAATCTAGTTTATGCAATTGTTTAGAAATGGTTCCTAGTGGTAGGAATGGAAACCATATCAATACATGTAATCCATTTACGTATTTCCCTCCTAATCAAGATAATTATAGCGGATCTAGTAATGAAACTGGTGATGATCAGTTTATCCCCATACTGGGAAAACTCACACAGGTTATGAATAATAACTTTACTCGTATGGAGCACCCTGGTTCACAACATGGATGATCAATTTTATACCTCTTTATGAGTCAACAACCACCAACACTAAATGGGCGTAAAAATCCATTAATGGCTGAGCAATGGATAAATACCTTAGAGAAAATATTTTATGATTTTGGGAGTAGTGAAAGGGTAAAAGATGTATTTACAGTTTATTGCCACACTGGATATGCTGATCAATGGTGGTAATTGATGCAAAACAAACAGGAAGAAGAAGAACAATCTATTATAAAATGGAGGGAGTTTAAAGAACATTTCTTAGAAAAATACTTTCCTCATGACCATCGAGCAGATATGGAAATACAGTTTCTGAGTCTAAGGAAAAAGGAGGATGAGAATGTTGCAAAGTATGAGGCTAATATTACAAGAATAGAAATGCATGTGGAAGATTATATACATAATCCAAGAAGTAATATTGACCATTTATTTAATGGGTTAAAACCATTTATCCGTCGAGCATTTGTATCGCAATCCTTCTCATCGAATGGAGATATTGTCTTATGTGCTATCAAAACAGAAAAGTAATTCTCTAAGTCATACTACATTAAATAAAATCAAGAGAAGAAGGGATCTTTTGAACACTCTGGTATAGGAAATAAGGAAATAAGGAATAAGGGAAGAATTGAATTTCCACCCTGTGATAATTGTGGAATGAAGCACCCTGGTACCTATCTAAAAGGAAAAAAGTATGCTACAAATGTGTACATAAAGGCCATATTGCTGGTTATTTTAAGGGAATGAAAGAAGCTACCAATGTTCAATGATACAATTGCAGGGAGATGGGACATTATGAAAATTAACATCTTAAGAGTCAGGGAAACTTACCTCAGAAAAGGACAAGGGATCAAGGACAAGCTTATGAGATCATCGCTGCTGAGGTTGAATCTCAAAAAGATGTAGTGGTAGGTAATTTAATGGTTTTCTCAAGTTTATCTAATGATTTATTTGACTCTGGATCATCTCATTGTTTCATATCTTCTTAGATTTCTAAGAAAATTATATATTTCCAATTTGATTTAACAAGGGAGTTGTCAGTCAAAACTCATAAGGAGAGTATCATTGCAACAGAGTTTTATGAATTAGTTCCCATTAGGGAATATAAATGTTTTTTATCCACTGATCTCATCATCATTCCCATGATTGAATTTGATATAATCTTCATAATGGATTGGATTTCAGATCGTGATGCGAAAATTTATTGTAAGAAGGAGGTTACAATTTTCAATGATGATAAGGAGTTCCCTATATTTAGAGAAGAAATGTCACCACTTAATTCTTATCTATATCTACCCCCAGTTGCTCAACTAAATTCAATTATTGGGGAGGAAGATAATGAAATAGCTATGGGTGAGGAAAGGAGTATTCAAATAGAAGACGTATCTGTTTTGCAAGAATATGTTGATGTGTTTCTAGAAGATTTACCTGGAAATCCTCCAGAATAAGAAATTGATTTTTCCATTGATTTAATTCCTGGTTCGAGGCCCATATCGAAGAACCCTTATAAAATGGCCACTGTGGAATTAGTGGAACTAAGGAAAAAACTTGAGGAATTTAGAAATAAGGGATTTATTCACCCTAGTGTTTCTCCATGGGGAGCCCCTGTCATTTTTATTAAGAAAAAATATGGATCTATGAGGTTTTGCATTGAATACAGTGAGATCAATGTTATAACGATAAAGAACAACTATCCCCTACCTCACATTTATGATTTACTCAACCTACTTCATGGAGCTCAATATTTTTCAAAGATTGACCTTCGATCTGGATACCATCAGTTGTGTGTGAATAAGGAAGACATTCTGAAAATAGCAGTTCGAACCAAGTACAAGCATTACAGGTTTACAGTAATTCCTTTTGGGATGACTAATTCACCCTATGAATAAAGTTTTCAATGAATATCTTTATGACTTTATAGTGGTGTTTATTGATGATATCATGGTGTACTCCAAAATCTATGAAGATCATGAAAATAACTTGTGCATTATTCTAAAGACTCTTCGAAGAAATGAATTATATGGGAAATTTAGTTACTGTGAATATTGGCTTCAAGAGATATCTTTTCTTGGCCATATTGTCTCTAAGGATGGAATCTCTGTTGATCTTTCAAAGACCAAGGCAATCCACGAATGGCCAGCACCGGCGAGTATAACTGAGGTTCGAAGTTTTATTGGTTTAGTTGGTTATTATCGACATTTTGTCCGGTTTTTTTCTTGGTTGGCTAACACATAAACAAAGCTCACATGTAAAGGGGTTAAATTTGGTTGGAAAAAAGAGTGTGAAGAATTTTTTGAAGAACTGAAGAAAATATTAGTCAATTCTCCTATCTTGACTCTACCATAAGGGAATTATGGGTTTGTTATTTATAATGATGCTTTAAAGAAAGGGCTTGGTTGTGTCCTTATGCAGAATGATAGAGTTATTGTCTATGCATCATAGCAGCTAAATATTAATGAGAAAAACTATCATACTCATGATCTTGAGTTAGAATTTGTAATCTTTTCATTGAAGATATGGAGAGATTATCTCTATGGTGAAAATGTGAGATATATACAGATCACAAGATTTTGAAGTATATTTTCTGATAAAAAGAACTCAACATGAGGAAAATGTGATGGCTTGAAATACTCAAGAATTATGATTTCACTATACACTAATAACCAGGGAAGGAAAATAAGGTGTCAGATGCTTTGAGTAGAAATAATCATGCAGTTTTTAACATGATAAAAGTTGAAAAGTATCCTATATACATGGATCTAGTAAAAATTGATATGGGAATAACCATGGAAGGTCAAACATCAATGCTTTTTCAAATTGTTACCAAAAAATATTTGATAGAAAGGATAAAGAGTTATCTTACTGATGATGAGGAGTTTCAAAACAAGATTGAAGTTGTGAATGATGGGAGATTGAGTGACTTCATATATGAAGTTGGGATTTTCAAATTTGGGAACAGACATTGTGTTCTTGATATACCTGATCTTAAAAGGGAATTGTTAGATGATGCACACAGCTCCAATTTCTCTATACACCCTGGTAGCACTAAGATGTAAAGAGATTTAAAGGAACATTATTTCTGGGACCACATAAAGAGGGAGATTTCTTATTTTGTGTCAAGATGTATGGTTTGTCAAAAATTGAAAGCTATAAGGAAATAGCCTAGAGGATTCATGCAACCACTACACATTCCTGAGTAGAAATGGGATAATATTATGATGGACATTGTCATGGGACTACCAAAGACTCATAGAAGGAATGATGAAATATGGGTCATTGTTGATCATTTTACCAAGTCAGCACATTTTATTTTTATAAGAGAAGATTTACCACATGAACATCTAGAAAGTGTATATATTAATGGAGTTGTAAGACTTCATGGAGTACCCTTATCGATTTTTTCTGATCTTGATCCCTATTTGACATCAAGATTATGGAAAAGTATTTAGAAAGCCCTAGATAATGAACATTGTTTGAGAACTACCTACCACCCTCAAACTGATGGAAAATCATAATGGAATATTCAAACCTTAGAAGACATGTTGAGATCATTCTCACTTAACTTTCAAGGTATGTGGGATCAATATTAACGTATGGTAGAATTTTCCTATAACAATAGTTTCCATTCAAGTTTTCATATGGAACCATATGAAGCGTTATATGGAAAGTGTTGTCGCACGCCAACCTTTTTAGATGATGTTGGTGAAAGAACACTTGTAGGCCCAGAACATTTGAGGAAGCAATGGAAAAGGTAAAGGTAATCCAAAGCCACCTCAAAGTTGCTCAAATTAGGCAGAAGAGATATGATGATAACTGAATGAAGGATTTGTAATTTTAGGTAGGAGATCATGTTTTCATAAAGGTATATCCATGGAAGGGAATTGTATGATTTGGTAAGAATGGTAAATTGGGTCCCAGGTACATCGGATATTTTGAAATTCTAGAACGAATTGGGGTTGTAGCTTACCGTTTGGAAAAGCCACCAAGTCTCTCCAAAGTTCAAGATGTGTTCCGTGTATCACTGTTGGGAAAATACATGCCTGACTCAACTCATGTAGTCACCTATGAGGAATTTGAACTAGAACCTAATCTATCTTATTGCAAAGAGCCTGTCAAGATTCTTTATATCAGAGAACAAGTACTGAGAAACTGGACGATTCGTCAGGTAAAAGTTCTATGGAGAAACCATAAAATGGAAGAGGCAACATGGGAACCCGAGAAACTTATGATGAAGAACCCCCCCCCCCCTCGAATCTTTTTATGCAGTAATATTATAGAGATTTTGAGGAAGAAATTATTTGAAGTCGGGTAGAATGTAACACCCCAAGCATCCACATTATGTTTCCCTTTGAATAAAATCGTAGCTTCTGTTGTACACAACTTCGAGTTCAAACACACCACAACCAATAAAACTAGCCATTATGGATAGTAATACCCTGTTTTTAAAATTTCATAAATTTTATCTTTTAAAATGGATTTCATTTTTGGATTTGGAATATTGAAATTAGATTAGGGTGAATTTTTGGTATTTTTCTGAAAACATTAAATTTTTTATGAATAGTGACAAACACTGAGTTATTGTTTAAAATTGAATTTTTTTTAAATAATTATTTATTTTTTTAAATTTATCTTATGTCAAAATAGATACATAATACCTATATAAGTTCAATGTAATTCGTTGGAGTAATTTTATAATGTATTTAGATATATAAATTTTTATCGAACTTTTTACCGTCTTTTACCCACCTCCTTGGAGTATTGCCAAATTTGTATAAAACATAATTTTACCACTTCTATGAGTTGAATTTAAAAAACTGAGAGACACGGCTGATATCAGTAAGTAAAATGTGGTTCAATAAGATGAAAATAATTTTTGGTGAATATTAACTTTTTACTTTTATTTACCATGGTTAAAATTAAATAGGGTAATTAAGGGTAAAATGATATTATTATTACCTAAAAACATGTCCTGTCACAAACATGACTTTTTTTTAAATTCATTACTCATTTAATTTCCATTACTGATTTGTTTTGGGAGTTTACCACTCATTTTGGTGAAAATGGTGGGATTTGAAAATTTGGGCCAAACCGTGAGCCCAAATCCAGATTTGAAAACAAATTTTGATTCTTCTATAACTCCTTCAATTTTTTCTATTTTATACTCATTCCACTTCTCAATTAGCATAACCTAATATATTAAAATCCCCATATCCCTTTTAACCACATACAAAGCCGAAATCATGATGGATTTGGGGTTTTAATTAAGGTAATGGGCCTACCCGTAAGCCCATTTCCTGCTTTAAATTAAATTTTTAAAATTTCAATATCTCATTCTGTTTGTACTGTTTTTCAGTGATTCAACCTCCCACTCGAAGAAAAAAATCTCAGCCTCATCCCCTGTATTTAGTGTTCCTCTTTGGAGCTCATATACCCCGCTGAGTTGGACGATCTTTCTCAATCTTTCTCAAATCGACCAGATTTGATGTGGTAAAATGAATCTTTCATTACTCCTTCAATTTTCATCCTTTTCCCCCCATTTCAGTCCCCACATGACCTAATAAGACTCCTTCGGACCTCCATATCAGTTTTGGGTACTTGGAGATTCATATATTGGTGAATTGGGGCTGAGATCTTCAAGATATTTCAAGTAAGGGAATTCCTTCTTGGTTCTTTCCATCCTCTTTTAGTTTTTATTCCTCTTTATTGAATTTCCACATGTCCAGAAGTTGGGGTTAGATCCTAAGGTCTGATTGGGTATCTTCTGGGTCAATTTTTGGTGGTCTAGGTCTGGATTTATTTTCCTTGTGGTGCGTTGGTGGTACGCTTAATGTTTCGCACCATGTTTTGAGAGTTTCGACTCAAAAGGTAGGTGATTCCATGTGTAACCATTTTATGATGATTTATCTTGCTTGGTTTATTAATTTAGTATGTTAATAATATGTTTTTTGTGGTTTGAAAACTGTTTTTGAGGAACTTGGTTAAATATTTAATCTTTAGTTGTATTTTAGCATGAAATTGGGTACTTTTCATGTGTGACTCTTGGGGTAATGTTTGGGTTTAGTTTATAACATATGAAAGTGATTTATTAGTCTTGAAAGGGGCTGCAAATTCTGTTTTTTTAATTCCTTATTGTCATGTGGGCCTTGAAAAGAGGTTTTTTTTAATGAGTTTATGGTGTAAAACCGTGTTGTACTTTTTGAAGGTGATTTATGAAAACATGTGTTTTTCATGTGTATCATTGTGGTATTATTTGATGTATTTTTATAAAATTTGGGGGTGGTTTAATAATTGTTTTAAAGCTGAAAATTCTGTTTTTGATTGGTATTGGTATGATTTTGGTTTTGAATGAGGGTTTTGAAATGGGTTTAGTGTGAAAAAAATGGTTATACCTCTTGGGTTTGTTTTATAAAAATTGCAAATGTTTTATTTGGTTAAACAAAGTTGGGAAAGGGTGTATATGTACTATTTGGGTGAGTGTGTTCACCTAATGTGGGTTTTTTAATGTTAAAGTGGTGATTTGAGATATTAAACATTTTTAGAATTTTTTTATAAATTGTCGAAATGTTTTACTAAATTGTGTTTTGTGTGCGAAACACGGGTGTGGGATATTTCATGTGAGTTTATTTATAAAATGAATTGTGAAGGTGAGAAGGGTATTGTGTGACATGTGTGTGGGATGTTATGTGAGTTTAATATCTCGTAATGGTTTTATAAAATTGTTTAATGTATTTTTGGAAGTGTTAAAGAAATGTGAAAAGTGTTGTAGGCAATTTGGAGTGAGTTTGATTTCAAAATTCATTTGAATGAAAAGTGGAATTTGTGACATTAGAGATGTACATGGGGCTGTTTGGTTAATGTGTGATGTTGAAGGGATATTTACATGTGAAAACTATATTTCTTGGATTGTCAACTTGTTTGAGCACAATGGGAAAACCCGGGAATCTAGGTGGGTGGACGTGTACTAGTATGCTAGTGAATCCGTGGGGTTTGGCCTCAGTTTCACTTAGCAAGATTGTCGCTTACAACTCTAACTAAACTATGATGATGATGATTGGGGGCCACTAGGTTATGGGCATGATCCCTACTAGTGGCTCATGCACGAGAACGGATATTTTTTTGTGGTTACTCTCACCAAGATACGAGGTACCTGGGACCCACAGCTAGCTAGTGCCTAGGGGTTTTTCCTATTACTTGTGCTCAATAGATCCTTTGTACTTACCGTCAGTATACGGTGTTGTTGGCTTGAAAATTCTGTATCTTTTTTAGTTATTTTGAAATTGTTGGTCCTTTAAAATTAGCCCACATGATAACTGTTTTCATTTATTGTTGCATCCTTTAGAAAATTGTAACAAGCATTTCTTATTTACAAAACTTGAAATGATTTTTGTCATGAAATGTTTATCACATGGAATCTCTTAGTGGTGCTATCCTACTGGGATTTATCTCAAACCCTACTTACACCTTTGGGTGTAAGTAGACTTGCTTATTTTATGTCACAGGTTTGGGTACATGTTTTATGCCATTTGTTCTGGTTTTTAGTGGTCCATCGTGATGCAGTTTCGTAGAGATGGCTTGAGGGCGGTGCCTCTATACATGTGGAGGTTCTTGGGCTGTCTTTTCTTGGGTTTGTACCTTTTTAATGGTCTTTAAAAATTGTTTAAAATTGTGTAATTCAGTTCAGAATTTTTGAAAAAGATTATTTGGTTTGAAAAATCCAGATTCGTTTTATTGGATTCTTTTGTTGTTTTAAGTGTATAAACTCGGGTAAATCGTTCCCAATTATCATTTTATGATACCCGGGCACTTATGCCAGCCCGTGGGGATCTAGAACGCCCTTCGGGACTTGTCATGGTCTGGTTTTGGTGCCCATTTTGGTGGCGTCTAGATTCGGTTCGTGACAAAATGGTATCAAAGGAGGTTCGCTCCATTTGAGTCATGTTATTTGGGAAATAGTCAGGATAGTCTAGAGATATGATTGTTGGAACATGGAAATCTGGTTATGGGTAGTTTTCTTGATCACCACACCTCATTTCAGGATTCAAGTCGCCAGGGGAAGTTGGCATTTGTCTATGTCTTTTGGTTTTCTTGGTTTGATGATGATTAGTGGAAATGAAAAGAGAGTTGGGTTAATGGTCTCAATGAGCTCGCAGGGTCTGGCAAGCCATGTGAAGCCGGGGATATTCCCTAGAACACTCTCTGTGACAGTTAAGTGATTGGAATATGGTCGCCAACCATATGTCCAAGTCACCCACTGAAACTAGTTTCCTCTCGCATTGTCTGGTGTTCTTTAGTTTTGAAATCTTGAAACTTTGGTTTTAAAGTGACTTGGTTTTAGGAAGTGTAATGTTTTTGTGAAATTATTTTCAAATAAATACGGAATAGTTTGATTTATGAAATGGTGGAACTGAATATTCAGAATTATTTTGAAATATAAAATTGTGTTCTTACACCTCTTTTGAAAGTAGAAACTATATTGAAGTTGGTTTTGAAAAACTGTTCCCATTAGAGTTTTCTTAACTATTAAAATGTTTTTTTAATGGGATGAGATGTTTTGAAATTTATGTAAATAACTTGAATGTGAGTTTTCATTGGAACAATTGTGCCTTTCAGAAATTTTTTTTAATGCGGTAATTTGGGTTCGACCTCCTTGTTAGCGGTTTTGATAAGAATGATGTGTTGGTTGACCGTTTTGGTTTTGAAAAGTGGAAAGAATCAGTGCATTAACCTTTGGTATTTCCATGAGTTACCACATGTACGGGGTTATATGGGATGATATATGGTTGATGGCATGACTGGATGAGTGCCAGGACAGATATGAGGAGGGTGCCTGGTGTGGCACAAAAACATGCATGTGTGAGGCCCATGGGGTACCATTGGTGGATACGCTCACCGCTGAACCGTTTTTTCCCAGAAATGGTTTTAAAGAAAAACATGTTTTCTTGATGAATATTTTGGGATGGTTTTTATTATGGGTTTTTGAAAATGTTGATGTTGTGGGATGTTTTGAGTCTAAGAACCCCTCATGTTCGAACAATTTTTTTTTTGGGTTTGTGTTTGGTCAGAAAGCTGGGTAGAAGGTCCGGTTAGTAGTCTCCAATGAGATATGTTTTGGGACACCATTAATATGGTTCCATTAATGATTTTGGATCTATTTTGTTGCATGTTTTTACCAATGGACCAGCTTGGTTGGGTCCTTGGGTTCTCTCATTGGATAAGGTGTGCCCCCATTAAGATTTAGTGCACAACTGAAGTGCAATGAGGATTGTTTCTCCATTGGAAAATCCTCCAGTTGATCAATGTAAGGAATCATTTCTTGAGATTTGTAGAATGATTCTGCACCATTTACTTTCTTGGTTTTTTTTGGATCCTCTTGTTGCGTAAGAGTGCTCTTGGATGGTTGAAAGAGACCTTAGTTTCTTAAGCTACCTGATTTGTCGAAAGTGAAAGTTGTCTGGGGTTGTCAGTATGGATAGTGTCTAATAGGGCCTCTAAGTCCTTCATAGTCTCTTCATAGAAGGGGTTTATGTTAAACCACCAGTGTGGGAAATCTGGCAACGAGAGGCTGTTATGGAAACTTTATAGAACGCTGTGATATTTAGTGATGTTGTATATGTCCCCCCTCCTTGTATTATTTCTATCAGTTGCTTTGGTCTTGTTCGGTGATGTGATGTGATGTCATGTGATTATTTGATTGTAAGGGTGATTTTTTACAATATTATGTGAGTCTATTTTTTTTCAAAACTGTTTTTCCTTTTGGGAGATCTCGAAATCCTCTATTTTAGAGGAAGGTGTTTATATGTGTCCTTTATTTCTGTTGTTTCTCACCTAAAGAAGCAAGGTGTGATGTGAGTGCATCCTCTAAACCCTTATTTCAAGGAATTTAAAAGTTAGGGAAAAGTGAGTTCTGGAGTGTGTTATGTATGGTTGAACCCATCTCAGATTGCGTGTAGTTGTTTGTAGCATCGGAAAAAGAAATTATATTCGGAGGATTCCAAATCCTAACTGTGAGGCCGAAGATGCTTCAATCATTCCTGCTCCATCCATAGGTCTCGGAGAGAATCTGGAACATAGTCAGAGGAAATCCCATGGTAGTTTTTAACCTTGAACAAAAAACTGTTCTTAGTATGAGAGATGGGAATAGTTTAAACATTTGTTTTTGTCATCTTGCTTCATTTGTTCTCGTTCGGTGGAAAGAGGTGGAGGGCCTCATCCCCATGTTATCTCCCAATGAGTTTCTTTTCCCCTTTGGTTTCCTTTGGGTTAAGGGGAAAGGTTTTAGATATTTCTAGAAATGTAGAGTGAACACTTATTAGTAACCATTCCCTAGAAAACCATGTAGGTATAAGGATCCACATGGTTAGCACACAGTTTCCCAAACTGTTCGGGCTAACCGTGTTGTCGTCCCAACTGTTTAAGTTTTGGGGTTTTTCTATGTCGGCCCATATTGGTCAATTAAGATGGATGGTTCTTATGGTGGGGAGAACCACTATGAGTCTCACATATATTATTTTGAAAACTCCTAATGGGATTCTACCCCTTATACTAGGGATTTTGTTCGGGGCACCCCTGTTAGTGTCTTGATTCTTTCTCGGAAAAAAATTTAAGTTGTCTCTTATGGTTGGGGAGCCCATTTGTCTATCCTTGTACCAGTAACTCACTTTTGTACATGGTCTTGGATTGGATGTGGGTAGTCTCATTCGAAGCTATATAACCACAAACATGTTACTTGGGTAAATTTTGGGATTGGAGAGTTCCCAGTGGTTTAGTTATATCAAGGTAAGTGTAACCTTGTTCGATGTTCTTGTTTGTTTGGGTAAATTGCTTGAGCCTTGTTCAGATAGTTTTTGAGGAGTTTTATTTTAGGATAAATCCTGAATGTTCTTGATAATTTCAGTAATTAGGTGTATGTTTTGGTTTTGAAGTATTCCTTACTTAATTGATCATTGGAGGTGTTTTGGCCTTTGGGGGCGAAGGTTAGCAAAGGAGTCCATTTATTCCTTTTGGTTGGGTTTGGTTTTTTCATTGTCCGTGATGTGGCTTTCCGAGGGCGGAAAGTTTTATGGTGGGGATAATTTTCACAACCATGACTTTTTTTTAAATTCATTACTCATTTAATTTCCATTCCTGATTTGTTCTGGGGGTTTACCACTTATTTTGATGAAAATGGTGGGATTTGAAAATTTGGGCCAAACCGTGAGCCCAAATCCATATTTAAAAACAAGTTTTGATTCTTCTATAACTCATTCAATTTTTACTATTTTATACTCATTCCACTTCCCAATTGGCATACCATAATATATTAAAATCACCATATCCATTTGAACCACATAGAAATCCCAAATCATGATGGATTTGGGGTTTTAATTAAGGTAATGGGCCTGCCCGTAAGCCCATTTCCTGCTTTAAATTATTTTTAAAAATTTCAATATCTCATTCATTTTTTACTGTTTATCGGTGATTCAACCTCCCACTCTAAGCCAAAAATCTCAGCCTCACCCCCTGTATCGGTTTTCCTCTTTGGAGCTCATATACCCCATGGAGATGGACGACCTTTCTAAATCATTCTCAAATCGACCAGATTTGATGAGGTAAAATGAATCTTTCATAACTCCTTTAATTTTCATCCTTTTCCCCCCATTGCAATCCCCAAATGACCTAATATGACTCCTTAGGACCTCCATATCAGTTTTGGGTACTTGGAGATTCATATATTGGTGAATTGGGGCTGATTTCTTCAAGATATTTCAAGTAAGGGAATTCCTTCTTGGTTCTTTCCATCCTTTTTTAGTTTTTATTCCTCTTTATTGAATTTCATCATGTCCAGAAGTTGGGGTTAGATCCTAAGGTATGATTTGGTATCTTTTGGGTCAATTTTTGGTGGTCTAGGTCGGGATTTATTTTCCTTGTGGTGCGTTGGTGGTACGCTTAATGTTTCACACCATGTTTTGAGGGTTTTTACTCAAAAGGTAGGTGATTCCATGTGTAACCATTTTATGATGAGTTAGCTTGCTTGGTGTATTAATATAGTATGTTTATAATTTGCTTTTTGTGGTTTGAAAACTGTTTTTGATGAATTTGGTTAAACATTTAATCTTTAGTTGTATTTTACCTTGAAATTGGGTACTTTTCATGTGTGACTCTTGGGGTAATGTTTGGGTTTAGTTTATAACATATGAAAGTGATTTATTAGTCTTGAAAGGGGCTTCCAATTCTGTTTTGTTAATTCCATATTGTCATGTGGGCCTTGAAAAGAGGTTTTTTTTAATGAGTTTAAGGTGTAAAACCGTGTTGTACTTTTTGAAGGTGATTTATGAAATAATGTGTTTTTCATGTGTATCATTGTGGTATTATTTGATGTATTTTTACAACATTTGGGGGTGGTTTAATAATTGTTTTAAGGATGAAAAATTATGTTTTGGATTCGTATTGGTATGATTTTGGTTTTGAATGAGGGTTTTGAAATGGGTTTAGTGTGCAAACAATGGTTATACCTCTTGGGTTTGTTTTATAAAAAATGAAAATGATTTATTTGTTTAAACAAAGTTGGGAAAGGGTGTATATGTACTGTTTGGGTGAGTGTGTTCACCTAATGTGGTTTTTTGAATGGTAAATTGGTTATTTTAGATGTTAAACATTTTTATAATTTTTTTATAAATTGCCGAAATGTTTTACTAAATTGTGTTTTGTGTGGGAAACACGGGTGTGGGATATTTCGTGTGAGTTTATTTATAAAATTAATTGTGAAGGTGAGAAGGGTATTGTGTGACATGTGTGTGGGCTGTTATGTGAGTTGAATATCTTGTAATGGTTTTATAAAATTTTTTAATGTATTTTTGGAAGTGTTAAAGAAATGTGAAAAGTATTGTAGGCAATTTGGAGTGAGTTTGATTTCAAAATGCATTTGAATGAAAAGTGGAATTTGTGACTTTAGTGATGTACATAGGGATGTTTGGTTAATGTGTGATGTGGAAGTGATATTTGCATGTGAAAACTATATTTCTTGGATTGTGAACTTTTTTGAGCACAATGGGAAAACCCGGGTATCTAGGTGGGTGGACATGTCCTAGTATGCTAGTAAATCTGTGGGGTTTGGCCTCAGTTTCACTTAGCAAGATTGACGTTTACAACTCTAACTAAACTATGATGATGATGATTGGGGACCACTAGGTTATGGGTATGATCCCTACTAGTGGCTCGTGCACGAAAACATATATTTTTGTGTGGTTACTCTCACTGAGATATGAGGTACCTGGGACCCACAGCTAGCTAGTGCCTAGGGGTTTTTTCCTATTACTTGTGCTCAATAGATCCTTTGTACATACCATCGGTATACGGTATTTTTGGCTTGAAAATTTTGTAGCTTTGTTAGTTATTTTAAAATTGTTGGTCCTTTAAAATTAGCCCACATGAAAACTGTGTTCATTTATTGTTGCATCCTTTAGAAAATTGTAACAAGCATTTCTTATTTACAAAACATGCAATGCTTTTTGTCATGAAATTTTTATCACATGGAATCTCTTAGTGGTGGTATCCTACTGGGATTTCTCTCACACCCTACTTACACCTTTGGGTGTAAGTATACTTGCTTATTTTATGTCACAGGTTTGGGTACATGTTTTATGCCATTGGTTCTGGTTTTTAGTGGTCCATCGTGATGCAGTTTCGTAGAGATGGCTTGAGGGCGGTGCCTCTTTACATGTGGAGGTTCTTGGGCTGTATTTTCTTGGGTTTGTACCTTTTTAATGGTCTTTACAAATTGTTTAAAATTGTGTAATTCAGTTCTGAATTTTTGAAAAAGATTATTTGGTTTGAAAAATTCAGATTCGTTTTATTGGATTCTTTTGTTGTTTTAAGTTTATAAACTCGAGTAAATCGTTCCCAATTATCATTTTATGATACCCGGGCACTTGTGCCAGCCCGTGTGGATCGGGAACGCCCTTCGGGACTTGTCATGGTCTGGGTTTGGTGCCGGTTTTGGCGGCGTCCAGATTCGGTTCGTGAAATTTCCTAAGTCTATTAGATAAGTATAATTCGACAAATAAACCTTAAGAATAAAATATGAACCTCTTTGGTCCACTTGGATTAGATTAGGAAATTTCTTATTATTTTATTTAAAGAAGAGTTAAAAGAGTTAAATTTAATGTTTAATAACTAAACCATTTTTAATATAAGTATACACAAAATATAAATTCAACTATTAATATTAATTAGAAATATAAAAATATTTCCTAAATAATTGTATTTTATTTATAATTTTTGGACATTAAATAATTAAATTTATTAATGACACTATGATTATGCAGTAATTTCCATATTAATGAAAGATTAAAATAATTGATATTTCAAATTTCCAAATAAATATAATTTGAGACTTTTAATGATTTCCACTAATTATATTGGTTAATATGACATGTTAGGGTTGATTAAATGTATTTATTCTGAATTAATAAAGTTTTTAGGACTTTAACAAAAATAAATTACTAAATAATTTCTAAATTGACATTAATGAGTTTTTAAAACAAATACAATATTATTGGTTCATATAATAATCCTAAAAACCTACGGTTCAGAAAAAGACTTATATAATGATAGTTTTATCATTGATGAACCACTTGGGGTTCTCTTGGAAGGTTATAGTATGTTTATTAACCATATAATATAAAAATACAAAGTGACATGGTAAATGTCAAACTACTTAACTCAAAGTTAAATCTAAAAGATAAGGTTAATATAGTGACCAAAACCTGTCTAAAACCTGTTGGTTGAGAGGTTTTAGACCCATCCCCTCCTTATCCTATAAATAATTTATTTTTTAGTGATTAGAAACCAAAAATTATTTTATTATAAAATAATAGTTAAATCTTTTCCTAAGGTGCCCCTCACCCTCTTATAAAAAGAAATTTTCCCTTCTCTCAAATTCACACCGTCAAAGCCATTTGGCACTGCCAAACCCTACACAAATATCCTCTCAACTGTCCTATATTCATCGTAGAGGCATTTCTTTAGTCAAAAATACAACCTAAGGAGCCCTTTTGATCAAATCAAAAAGGAAGAACCAAAAGAAGAGGTAAATATTTCATCACCTCGTTCATGTTTATTTCATCTTCCACTTCCTCTTTCTTTGTTGTTTCCATTATAAAATAATAAATCAAGTATATTCTATATAATTTGATGTTATTATAAAAATTGAACAACCATATTCATTATTCTATCCATCATATGAAAGACAAAGTCATTATACATGCATATGTACGTCTTACCGTCTCCATGTCGTGGTGTAGTTGTTATTCAATACATTATTTTTAGATGAGTATAATAATGATGTATAATGGATGTAAATAATAAATATAAAATGTTATATATTATGTATATATGATATACCATCTATTTACATATTATTTTAATACTAAATTAATGATATTGTCGCTCGTGCGTTCGTACAGATTACCGTCTCCACGAACGTGATGTGATTCATTCCCCATCATAACCATTCAAGTATAATTTTCATTTTATGGTTAAAAATAATGTTTAAAAACTTCATATAATTTGGGATAGGAATAATATATATCCCATCAATGAAAAACATGAATCGCGTAACAAATAATAGAAAGGAAAATGAATCGATTAACACCCGAAACGGCGATAATACTAAAATATTATTAACATTTCATTATTAGAAGATCAAATATGATATCATAATTATGTATATGGTTATTGTATAATTTAATAACAATGATTTAACTATTATACTAGTTGTTAACATACCCTCGACCAAGGAAAATTACATGGTAAGGGTTAATTTCACAATCTCTTTATTATCTGAGGTTGTTTTCCGTAAGTATCTACTGGGACCCCTTTACCATCTACATCCATGATTCATAAAAATTTATTCCAAAACATTTTTACTCTTTACTAGACTATGCATTAATTTCATTTATACCATTGATTTAAATTTTATAAAATGCTTTGAAAGGAATCAATACGTCCTTTTCCAAACAAGTTACCTTATGTCTTTTTCGAAAAAATTAAGGTAATAATGTTTTTTATCTTATACGGTATGTGAAACTATTTTTCGCTGTTATAACATCATCAAAGTTTCCCTTAAAATATTACAAGAATATTTTCAAAATATTTTTTTTCTTTTATAATTATGTTACGTTAAATTATTTAAAAAAATAAAGATATATTTCTCTCAAATAGTTTTGATTTTATCTATGTCAACATCCTTTGATAGATTTTATACTTGTTTGAATTCGATTCATTATAATACAAATATTCCATATTGTATTTAATTTTTTATGATATTTTTGACTATGTATATGTTATTTTTATACCATTCATTGTTTATGGTAAAATTATTGACATTTTGTATGCTAGTTTTAATACGAATATTTATATTATATTTTAACCCTTTCATATGAGGAATGTATTGGACTGAGTAAGTGACGGGTGGATCTCGCTATTGCTCCTCGATGCATCGGTAGGTCTCATGAGACAACTAGATGTGGAATTGGACATGGCCTTCCCAATTTGATATATAGTTTTTGTTGAGGCCTGAATCATTTTCAGACGTCTTGGCTGAGGCCTTGAAAAAATGTTTCAGAATGTCCAACATTATACATTCCCTCATTATGAAAATAATATTGATAGTTCATGTGGTCATTCTACTAGTAGAATACCCATGATTATGTTTTATTATGGAATTATTTACTCAGCTCATATTCCTACCATAAAAGTTTTCATGTTTGTCATTTGTAAGGGCATGTTTTTTTAATTATTCACCATGCTAAATATTTATGTTATCTTCAGCTGTATTTCTTACCCTTACTAAGCATTTGAGCTCACCCCTTTCTTATGTTTCATTTTCCCAGGACATGAATATATTAGTTATAAGTGACTTACAGGAATAATCTAGGAGGCTAGGATGTTTCTAATGGAGTAAATTAGTTTTGTATTTCTTTTCAAGTTGTAAAGTTGAACTTATGTATGAATTTTGTTTTCAATAATACTAAACTGATCCGTCCTTCGGGACATGATTTCCTTGTGATCATGCCAATGCTATATAATAATGCATCGACTTTGGGTAACAGGGTTGGGGTGTTACAGTATACAAAAAGGGAATATTATTAATGAATGTCTCATGATTATATTGGTTTGGATAAACCAAATAATTTAATCCAAATCTCATAAGAATATGACTAATCAAGAATACGTAATAGTGGTTGATGTTATTTTAAAAGATTAAAAGACTGAAAGGAAATATATTTTTGTTAGTATTTTCTCATACCTTGTTATTGAAATTAAATATATTTTCAAAAGTATTAAAAAATATGATTGTGTTTTGGTAAATTTTAGTAATTATATATCCATAAACAATAATGGTATTAGAAGAACTAAAATTAGTGAGAATAAAATTACTTCAAAAAATTTTTTCTTTATTGATCATCTAAGAAATAATTTATTGAGTGTATCTCAATTGTATGTTAATTGGAATAAGGTGGTTGTTTAGAAAGAAGAATGTGTCATTATAATATTGAAATATATAAATATTTTCAAGATATTATAATTAACAGGAAGTATTATTTTTCATATTTAGGGGGTAGAAAACAATTTTGATTATAAAAGCGGAGAATAAATCATAACATGAAATACAATGTCTTTTAGGAAAAAACAAGATATTACTTGTTTATAATGACTCTAAAATAAAATTTTCAAATATTATTTAGGAAAGAGTAATCTCATATGAATTTGTTTAATAAATGGATGACGGTAAAAAATATAAATCTATGGAGACCAAAACCAAAAGGCTACTTGATATCATAAATTCATATATATATATATATTATGAGTTTGAAATAAACTAAAAAAATATAATCATTTCTTAAATTTAATTAACTATTATACTTATATAACTTATGATACATTTATAGTGAGTAAAGAAAATTCTCTTGAGGAATTTAAATTCTATCAGAGTGCTATTGTGAATAAAACATGGTACATTATCAAAATATTTAAATCCAATAATGGATATCAATATAAAAAAAATAATATTTCGAATCATATATTTTGAATTAAGGAATAATAGATGAATATTGGTCTCTATACATTCCTTCCCAAAAATATTACTAGAATAAAAAAATTATATTTTGGTCGAATTATAAACAATATTTTAATGATTCGTGAATATTTAATGTTTTTTAGTGAAAATCCCCAAAAATGGCCATCCACATTCAAAATAAATGTTTTTTTCTTGAAAAACATTAGTTAAAATTACATATGCAATTTATTTTTATAAGATTCCAAAAATAAAGAGTTTGAGAGTGTTAAGTATCTGTTTTCTTACTGAAATTAAAGGAAGGTGGTTAAAAATAATTCTGAAAGTGATAATGACTTTTCCATTATTATAAAATTTTTAGAATAAAAATAAGATTTACAATAAGTATGCTAATATTTTTTTAACATCCTTTTTGTTATATCATTAATGAAACATACATAATAATGAACGTCATTCTCTATTGACGATGAGATTAAAGAGGCTCATGAGGAAATTAATGGTTAGTAGTTTAAAAACTTATTCAATATAGTATACATTCATGATTTAAAAGATGATTATGAAATTTCTTATAGTAAGGCTAGATTGGAAAAATTTACATCTAAGATATAAAGTCATAGACCCCTTATGGAGGCTAATAATATTATTGTATAAAGTAGTAAGGCATGAATGCTAAAAAATACTCTAATTGATTAAAAATGTTCCCCAACGATGGTATTTGAATTTTGATAGTAATTTGAAGAGAATGATATTTATCTGAGGTGGGATGGATAATAGTATTTATGATAAATAAAGAAACATTAACACGGTAATAGTGACATTTTATATAAATAAAATTATTTTTCTTATAAACTGTATAAAATATTTTGAATATGTTTTAATCAAAATGGATGAAAATTTATATGTTAATGACGGAATATTTGAAATTTTTTGGGCTAATAAAGTGGAATATATTGAATATTTTATTTTTCAATATTATGAAAATAATGATCATATTTTATTGTTATAATTTGTAATTAATGATTCTGAAATAGTTTCTAATCTGATCTCTATTGGGTCTAAATTTTTTAGGAATAATGATGCAAATGATTTCGATCAAAAAATTCACCAGATTTATTATAATTTTATAATATTTTATTAGATCAATACAAATATTGTTCATATTGTTACATTATATGCATATTTCCAATGAAATACAATGGAATCAAATCTTATGGAAGTATGGTGTGTCTTGAATTTTGTAAAAGGTACTGTTGAGTTTTTATTGAGGTACCATAATGATAAATCTATTCAGTATTATGAATTTTATTATAAACATTGTGTAGGTTACCTTCAGAATCAAAGTTCTTATTTTGTTATATTATTCTTTGTAAGAGTAAAAAAAATTTATTGGAAGTTTGAGAAGAAGAAATTGTTTATTCTTAGATCAAAGATAGATTTGTATGATGTATAATCATAAATTACACTAGAATGGTATGGATGAAATCATATAATGGGAATGTGGGGGTGGTAGTTTCACTTCCATTGGTTATTAGATATAATAGATAATGTGAAATAAACTTTTGAAAGTATCAGAGGAAATATTTGAGGTTGAGACATATTGAATTAAAATACACACAATTAAGGAGATGGTGGAATGTATTGATATTAACATGGATGATGTTTCTATGAAATTAAAATTCATAGATTTCTTTAAAAAATCATGATGAAAGATGAAATATAGTACCATCAAATGTTTTTGGGAATTAATTTTTTTTAAATGTATTTTTGAGGTCTTGATTTGTATAATCTCTTCTATAATCATTTTAATTTGTTGAAAATCGGGAGAATATTTTAGAGTTTTCCCCATTAATGGGGGAAAATTACTATTCAATATGGGAGGTGAAAAAGATTAAGAAGAAATAAAATAGATTCTGATAGGGGTATAAATGTTGGAGACATGATTAGAGGATTATTGAAAATAGATACAAATGGTGATATTAAATATCTCTTTATAATTTTGTTTACAAATAAGAGATTAGAGGTCTATTTGGGGAGATAAAAGACCCCCTAATAAGAATGGAGGAGTCCTTATGGTAATGAGGCTTGGAAAATTTAGAATCATTATCTATAATTAGATATGAAGTTTACTAAAAAAACATTACTATTTCCTTTAAAAATGAATTCAGATCACCCTCACATCAAGATATTATCATGTGCTTGTTTTTTGAGTTATTGATTTAGAAGTTGGGAAATTATTTTCTTGCGGTAAATATTTTAAACATACTCATAGATTTTTTTATATTGATTATAGTTGAATGTGTGGAAAAATAGAAGGATTTAGAGAAACCACATTACTGTAATGTAAGAAAAAAAAATTTTATTTATAAGAAAACAATATTTAGAAGAATTCTATAAAAATAGTTAAGGTTGGGATCATTTTTTTTAAGATATAAGGAAGATATATCAATTTTCCATGATGTTAATAACCTCAAAATGGTTTTATAAACCTTGTAATTATTCATAAAAATATCCATAGTATTATAACATGGTTGTAAGGATGATTTTTTTATAGCAGCTAGAATCATAAGACATAAAATTGGTCATGGTTTTTCTTACCATGTCATGACTCAAAGGTGAAGCATATATAGATTATTAATTTTTGTTTATTGTTATGAAATATAATTTTTTCAATTATGTGGAAACCATATCTTAAGATCAAGAAAAACATGTTATGGTTATATTCAATGATATGAGCATTCAAAAATAAATGACTTCAATATTTCATGGAGGCTCAAAAATTCAACCATGGTATTTGGATATATGGTGGATTGAGTGAAACTAGACCATCGATCAATCCGTTAATTAAATATTTTTTTAATAACATATAAAAATAGTGTTCCTAATTGAATTTAATTACTGAAACCCCACTTTAACTTTCTATATGGATTTATATTTCAAAAATGGATGGTTTTTATAGGATAAAAAGTAACCACTTTGTGTGGTGGATAAACTAAATTTGTGAAGGATATAATAAAGATCAAGCTTATTCTCTTATGATCATAATTGATCATTCCTGTTCTATTTTCATATTCTAATGTATGATATTAATGTTTTGTGTTTCAAAATAATTTTTTTTTAAACTATTATACCCTATCTTCTTACTCTATACCCTGTGTGTCGATAATAAGATAAATACCTTGAAAAATGGGATAGCACCCACAAATATTCAAGGACTATACACTCATAAAAAGTCACAAAAACTAAAAAAACTATGTATATGTGTTATATTATTTTATAAGTAGAGTGGAGGATCATACCCACTATCCAGTAATGAGAGTAATGTGTTTTTGGTAAAGAAATTATAATCACTGATTCAACCCCTCCCCCCACTCAATGCTCTTATTTTTAGCTCGGAACTTCAACCCTTTTGAGTATTATTATTCAATGTTATTATTATTTTAATAATAATTCCATTTATTTTCACTATCCACTCTCTTTAAGTTAATAACATTCTTTATAATGTATTTTCATCTTTTATCTCATTATGTTTCCCTATTTTAGATTATCACCCTATTAATTTTATATTTTCACCTTCCTTTATATATTTTATATGGATTTTCATATGGATTTCTCATGTATCCCTTTATTTTCTCTTTATTTTCCATTTCATTATCTTTACTATGATTATTGTTACTCTAAAATTTATAAAAATATTAACAAAATCTCTTTATCATTTCATAAAATTTCTTTTATTCATATAAAGTATTCTTTTTTATGAATTTTCATTTCAATATATCACACAATGAAGGTATTTTATGTCCTCTTCCATCATATTTAGGTATTTATATTATTTGTATTATCTACTCTTCATATTTGAATTACTATTTTTAGGTACATAAAAACATTGTTGTATAACAAATTTTATTTTCATAGGTTAGTTATACTATTCTTTATATTTAATGTATGATAAATTTCTTGATTAGTTTTTATTGTAGTACATACTTGTATATAAACATTCATATTGTGATGGATTGGCTCAAAATTATATAACCCTCATTCAATAAATATTGCATCTTATGTCATTTTTTCTACGGGACTTATGTAGTGATCCTAATCAACAATGTTATGTGTGACACCCACATATCATTGTCACCTTATATTTTATATTATTGTTTCTTGTTCTTACTTTAGTATATGTTTTTAATAATTTCGGGTTGAATTTTATTTTTGTGTAATTTTCCCTTCATTGAATGGTTTACACACCGGGTTTGGGGGAAAACTTGTAGTAAATCATATAAACAAATTCAATTCTTTTTGTTTAGCACATGGTTGAACTACATGGTTAGTGCCTATTTCTGTTAAATTTATGAATGTACTAGAGAAATATTGTGATTCAATTGATGTGTATGGGTTCTAATGCATATATTGTACACGATTAGTTGAAATTTGGTGAAAATAATGTTTCATGTTGTACATTATTAATGGAGGTGTTTTTAATAGTTGACACATGATTTTAAAAACCAAGAAGCCTACCCATATTTTATTTTAAGGGTTTAAATTTCCTTTTTCTAACTTATATTTTTATGTCTCCTCCCTTTATTTTTCACTCCATGACTTCGAA
Organism: Viscum album; assembly: GCA_963277665.1. Taxonomy (NCBI): domain Eukaryota; kingdom Viridiplantae; phylum Streptophyta; class Magnoliopsida; order Santalales; family Viscaceae; genus Viscum; species Viscum album. The sequence continues at coordinate 1,944,230,569 of OY728119.1, read as the reverse complement.
AATCATGGGTCATGCAAGGGGTAACCTCTCACTCTTCTTCCATTTTATTTAGAGACTCATTTATCTCAATTTCAAGTAGGTAATCCTTCCATTCTTCCTCCATTATTCTCCTCTCTTCTTCATTATCCATTTCTCAAGGTTTTTTAAACTCCTATTAAATAAATCCATTTCTCGAGTAATTATTATGGTTCATGTGAGGGAATAAGAGATGTAGTGAGGGTTATTTAAAATGATTTATAAATGATTCATGTGATAGTTAAATTGTGCTCACCTCTATTTGAATTTTTAATAGATTCCCAATTAAAATTTAGGGGACATGTACAATAGAATTCCCTAGTGTATTTAGTGTTCTTACTAGGGAATTTTTCCAAGCTAAATTAGGTTGGTTAGATTGAATGTGGTTATGGGTTGTGTGAGATAGAAACCATATTATGGATTGTGGTAGCAGTAATCTCTAGGAAGGTTAATATCTAGAGTGTTTTCTTGAACTAATGAGGACATGGATATGATTCGTAGTGTAATCCTAGGTTCCTTTTCTCCAGTTTAGGAATTTATTACTTGATCCTTAGGATATTTCCTATGATTTTGAGGTCATTCAGGGTATCTTGTGGGTGATTTTGTTTCTTAGATTGGTTTTACTCCCCTAGATTGGTTGATTATATGAAATTGTAACTGATTTATATCTTTTATATTTGTTCTTTGAGGCCTTGGTTCCTATTTATGTTAATTCATCACCTTGTGTTGTTGTTTTGGTATAATTTTAAATTATTTTTTAAACAAACTACTTAGAAAGTGTGGTTTCCAAATTTCCAGATTTGTTACATATTAAATCGGTTTTAAAAAGATTTTTTTAGTTATATTATTAAAAAAATCGGATATTTATTGGATGATTTTTAAAGTGGATAAAATAGTGATTTATCATGTGTTTATGGTTTTAAATCTGTTAATTGAAAAAAAAATTAAATCAAAATTTAATTTTATAAAAGGGATCATTTGTTTATAATTTTGTAAGTGACAAATTGTTGATTTTATTTAATTTATCATTTGAAAACGAAAATTTATATATTATGATCAAACAATTTATTTTTAAAATATATTATTGAGGGATCATAATATTCGTAGTGAGTAGAAACCTACTTGACTGTTTAGATTTGGCCTATTTATATATTAGGATGAAGTTAACGTATTCTATTTTTCATTTGAAAGATTTCATGTTGGTCTGTAGATTTATAGTGGGATGTTACATGTGAACATGGGTCACTACTAGTGATGTTAGAGTTATTCAGGATCCAAATATTTTATCTATTGGGTAATTTATGTATCTACAGTTTATCCCAAGATGTATGATTCTTCATCATAATTATATTTATTCTAGTGGATAATCCTTGTATGGATTCTTATTTATTATATTAATCTGGATTGGTTTATTTATTGTTTCCGATGATTTTTAATTTTATATAGATATATAAGGGTTAAATAATTTTAAAATATAATTATTGATACTTAGGAACTAGATTCTAGAGCATAGATATTGGGAACACACCATCGGGCCTTGTGATAAGCTACTTCAGGTACCAATTCCGATGGGAGCCCAAGATGGTTCATTAAAAAAATTATTTGGACTAAGTTTAATAGAAGGGACTATATTCCTTGAGATAAATCTCATATAATTTTAGGTATCCTGGAAAAATGAGTTGGGGTTTGTTTCAAGACCTGAGATATTTGACATGAGTATGTGATTTACCACCACCCTTTACGGTGGAATTTTATTTTTCACAGGAAGTAGGGTTTAAATTCATGAGTTAATTAATTCATTGGATTTATTGTTGATGTTATATTTATCCTCATGTCATTGAATGAGTTCCATTGGGGTTTTTTGGTGTTTTGGTATTATAATGGAGAAAGAACTAGTGGCTCAAGGTTATCTCACATAGTTGAGCAAACCATGGATAGACCAAGTGCATGGCTTAGGAAGTGTCATAAGGGTTGATGATGGATTGTAATATGGTCCATAAACTAGGTTTCCAAGTCAAAAATTATTGTATATTCTAAAATATTTATATTTAATCAACCCATAAATGATTCTTAAATATGATTATAAATTAGTGGATTTATTTTGATATGTTGATGATGTGGATTCGATTTTGTTTAGATTTTCGTGTGCCTCCTTTTTTGTGTAATTTTTATGTGAAGTGAATTTAATGGAAAAATGAAGATTTTTTGAGAAAAGATTTTTTTATAAAATATCCTAGGGAATCTTTTTTACAAAATTGAATTTCATTTCATGAAGACATGTTATATAAGAAATTAATCCTTTAGACTCATTTTTAAAATGGAATTCGTTTTCCTAAAAAGGTTCTACGTTTTTCTTTCTTAATTTTCATGATATTTTTATAATCCATAGAAATAATTTTGAATCCAAAATTGTTTGATGGATAAAGTGAATGGGTCTATATACCTCTTAGGTGTGTTTTAAAAACTGATTATTTTCATTTATGTTAAAGGAGGTGGTTAATAGTCTCTTAACACTTTAAAAAGGGAATAATATGTTTTGATAAGTTTTAGAGAATGATATTCAAGATTATAGGGTGGGATTCTTGTTTTTTAAGGATTAGTGTTTTTTCAAATCAAAGTTATAATGTATTGGAATTACCTTGTGGATTTGGGATTTAAAATGAAGTAAAATGTTTTCCAATTATTTTGTTCTTTTAAAATCATGTGTGTTTTTTGGAAAAATGCTTTTTATTCTTTTTAGAAAATGGTGAATTTTTATGGAATGGTGATTGTGGTGATTGTTTCATTATTTGACTTGATTTGTTGTATTCTTTAACTTATTTGACATTGGGGATGCTTATTTTGATTGAGGTAACATGACCTAATTGGATTCATGTTTCGATTTATTTAAATTTTTCTTCCCAGAATGGTCTAAAAGTAAAGTGAAGTAATTTTCTATATATTTAGTTCATTTATAATTCATTTAACTTTCCTATAATATAATGGATTTTAAAGCATATTCTTCCCCTTTAAATGGTGTTTTAGTGATTTGGTTATCCAGTTTGATAGGATAATTAACTAGGTGATCTTTTGTGATAGAGTTGGTTGAATTATTGAGAAATTATCTCCTCCAGTTATCAGGAGGTAAACTAATTAGATGATTTTGTATCAATGATTTTATATCCTTATATCCTTGATGTGAATTTTTTTGGTGTGATACATGGGTAATCATGTTTTCTCTTATTAAGTGGTGATTGTTTGAGATGTCCATGACTCTTGTTCATTGTGCATAGTGGGACTACTTTTGGTGATGTTTTCCTTTCGATGAGAGATATTAAAGGGTTTTAATATTCTGTTTATATGTGGGATAGCCCTGGGTGTGTTTTTCTAGAGTCTAGGACTAGTATAGAACTAATAGAGATTATAAATTTTCTTATGTCAATTTGAATGTGGTTTGGTTTACCGTGAGAGGGTTACTTTGGTATGACATCCTTGTTTTCCCCTTCTATTCAGTATGTGATCCAATGTTATAGTACATGTTTTTACATTTATTGATATCCTTATGATGTAATGGTTGTAGTATTTTTAGATGACCTGATCAGACGGCCTTGTATATTCTTTGGATTTAGGGTCTCCTTAGGGTTTTAGATGCTGCTTCCTTCTTGGACATCAGCTAGCTTATGGATGTTTGGGGTTTTTGGAATCTTGTTGTTCATTTATGATACCATAGTAGTCCAAAAACACTCATTAGAGAATAATTCATCATTGTTTCCACTTGTTATAATAATTCGAAAAATTTGGGTAACCCCGTGTTTGGCCTCCATCAAGTAGAGTTCCTTGATGGATAGTGGTGGTTAACTCTCTCCTGAGATTATTAATGATGTTTGATTATTTTTGAAGATCATGGAAGAATTGATGTTTTCTTGGTTTTTGAATATTTTGAATTTTCCCCAACCCTTTCTATCATAACCCATGATATCATGACCCGTCCCTTGGGGCCAATGCCATGACTACCTCAAGCCCTCCTTTCGTAGGCCAAGGGATGGCGACTAGCACTGGAAAGGTGTATCCCTAAAACAAGAAGGTATTTCCATTAAAAATGTACAAACACAAAGTCTAAAAACACAACAAGATGCAATAATGAAGTTAAACTATAGTAGTTAAAGTGTGTACAGAATGTAAAGGGGCCAAAATATAAGCCCAACTAAAAGATACAACTACAATAGGAAACAGTAAATAGTTCCTGAGATCTTACACCAAGGGTTATACCTGAAGGGTAGGTATAGCTCATCCCTATAGCTCTCCATGCAAACCAGTCACCTCCAGGTACCACCTGGTCCTAACTCATGTAGTTTAATTCGAGCTGCTCGTTGTCTGCACAAGAAACAATGAGGTGCGAGTGAAACCCGTGCAGGGGTGAGTATAAAAATACACAGTAGGGACCCAGATACCCTCAAAGGTCTCTCAGAATTCCAAAAAGTAAAACCAAAAAGAGTGATATCAATCACAAAGCAAAAATAAAATAATCAACTCAACAAGGTATAACTTATGTATAGACGTACATATTATTAGTCGTAAATCTAGGTCATCTCGTTCTGTTCAGGGTTCTTCTGCAGATCCACACAAGATCGCTCGGGGCTGATCTACACAGGATCTATTGGTTCTGATCCACATAGGATCGCTAGGTGTTGATCCATAGAGAATCTCTAGGTGTTGATCCACACAATATCTCTAGTTGTTGATCCATACAGGATCACTAGGTGCTGATTCACATCAGATCGCTATTCATTCTTCACGTCTCATCCAACCACTGGATTCTCGTACATAGCACTCTTGATTTTGGTAAGAGCCTCTCCTAGAACCATCAGTCATATGAGAACGGGCATGATGTCCCATGAATAAGTAACTCAATTATCTTCCGCGTCATAAGGGTCCCAATACAAAATATGACATGTCAATCGGGCGCTTGGTCTTAGAGTTATAGGCATTTTAGTACTGAGGGCCCAGTTGGATTCAGGTACAATCTAACCCGTATATACTACAACATTCTCCAAAACTCATGTGGAGTATCTCTATAGGAACGTCATGTACCAAGGATTCATGCGCCGCAGACGGTTCATGAAACGAATGTCTTGTTTAAGAGATACTACCATTTAAGCTTATATGGGACGAAATGGGTCTAAGTCGGGTCCGACCCGATCGGACCGACCCTGCCCAAAATGGAATGGGCTGACCCGACCCTTCTTGGGCTGACTTGACCTGAACCAGCTAGACCATGGACCTTCCCATCCCGAACCGAGTGGGCCATGGTAGGCTGGCCCCACAGGGCCGTGGGGAGCTCATCTTGTGGGGCCACGCACCGGCCCATCCCAAACCTACTGGGATAGACCGCGGTGGGCTCATCCTACTGGGTAGTAGACTAGTTAGGCCCCCAACTGGAGCAACCAACATGAGGGGTCGTGTGACCCTTCCCGGAACTACTCAAAGGTTCATTCGGCTCATCAGCCGGTGGCGCCACGTGGCACCGCCTTGCTATCCGCAGGACCCGCAAGGAGCGGGTTCCCCTCCATAGTTTCTTTGAAGCCGCGGCCTCCACTTACTGCGTGAGATGGTGTGCTTCCCATCTACCAATGCAGTTATCGGAGAGTTGGCCACCCCTTTGTTCCGCTGCGGTGCTGCCTCCTTCCGCGGTCGGCAAGTTCCGGTCGCCGGTGGGTCTTCCACATGACATCGGGTGAGCTCCGAGGGTCCTTTTTTACGTCCAAAATCACCTACGGTCCTCTTGGTATATCATCATCTGTGTGTGGATCCTTGATTCATCTCTTTTCTCTGATTGTAAATTCTTCCCCAAAGAACGATACAAATAATGAAGCGACGGTTGGTCTGGGCCTTGTTCGTTTGGCTCGCACCATAAACATTAACATTATATCAATCAGTTAATGAACATTTCATCACAAAGATAAATTTAATCCCATTCATAACTTCTGAGATTCATCATGCTTCATCAATTTAGAAAATAAATAGTTCATAATAATTTAGAAATAAACAACCCCTACCTCAAGATCCATTAGGTGATGTTGCGGTTGTGGCGTGGGAAGAGTCTTCATTGGTTGAAGTCATCGACGTTCATCGATCCCTGATCACTGCTATCCAAGATTTTGTCCTCCATCACTGGAAGATGTCGTGGTATCTCTACAGAGTTTCCACACATCCATGTCAAAAACCTCAACCCAATCATCAATTAAATAGATGGGGAAAGAAAGTTAACGCAGTGAGAGATTAATGAGGTTCATTAATTAATGAACCACATAATCTCTCAATGGTGTGGTTACAGACCTAAGAGTCAATCCATTAAATGGATTGACAACACATCGGTCCTACCACCTCCGCTCAACAGTATATAATAAAATAAAATAAAAAATTTTATGTAATTTTATTATATCTTTAAAATGTTCAAAAATTACTTTTTCACTCGAACTACTGGGGTCGAAGTTAATCATACCTTAAGAAAATCTTAGTGCTGCAGATTCAATTGTGCCCTCAGATTTTTAATCTGAGCACCAGATCAAAATATAGAAAATGGCACCCACATGTTTACTAAATGAACCTTTAAAAAAGTTAAAAAATTTGTTATGGTCACACCGGGCCACGGAATCAAGCATCTTCGATTTTCACAGACTCTTAATAATCCCAAGTACTTAAAAAATTATATTGAATTTATGGGTCTTTACACAGCATGGACTACCCAACTAACTAGACTCAAAACTAGTTTTTGGAATGACCTGAATGGTGTTTTCAATCCCAAAGGGATAGTGACTGTCACCCAAGAATCCTACATCCACCAGTGTGGATTTTTTTTAAACCTATAACAATAAATATGGATTAAAAATAGATAAAACTAACTATAAAATAAATATTATATAACCAAAAACATATAGTATTAGCAATACAACTATGAAATTAAACCAAAAAACATGTTTTATGTCTAAGGAAATAACCGAACACATCCTAAACTAATTATACCTAGGCCATGTGATACGTAGGAAACAACACACTTTTTAACCCCTAGCTACCCATTCCACTCTAAAAAGAAACCCCACATCTTAACTATGATTCCTTGACCTTTTCTACAACATAAATAACAATTTCTACACAAACATGATACCGTTTTCATGGTATAATCTATATAGGTTTAGTAGGATCCCACCCATGGGATCCTTAGTAAGTCTCTATCAAATAATCCCAATCTTCTCAATATATAAAAAATGAATAATAAAAAGTATTCACATTTATTTAGAAATAATTTTATAAAATTCCCCCTTTTCATAGTTTTAAATCAGATTCAATATAACATAGGTAAAATAAATTTTTTAAATAAAACATTTATCAAATCATGAATAAATTATCCCTAACGAAATTAAATCCAAAAAAATTAAATCTCAATGAAGATCACCCATAGGATAACATAATTTTAGGCTATCTAGGTCTATTGAACCTCAAAAATCAAGTCAATACTTAGTTCACTAAACAAGTCTCCGAGACACATGGGATATTATTAGGGGAACACTCAATTGATGAACTCCCTATGATGTCAGATTAAAGTCCCAAGAACTATAGGGCCACGAGAAAAGTGGAACCATGAGTGAACCTCACTAATGGAAACATGTTGAATTTTTAATATTGAAACCCCTCTTAAGTAACCATGTATACATTGTTCTATGATTATCATACAATTTCAAGGGGATCATATAATTTCATAAATATTTCCCAAAAACCCCATCTCACATCAAAACCATAAACTGAAAACCAATTTCATAATCTATTTTATTGTGCCGTGAAAACATTTTTATTTTACTGAAGATAAGGGAAATCCCATTTTTTATCAAAAATCCATTTATGCACACAAATAAAGAATATAAAGGATCATTCTAATCATATTTAAGAAATAAAATTATAAAACTAGAGCATTTTTTATTTACTCAGCAACGAATAGAGATAGATCCACCTACCTCACACTTGGCCTCTCATGGAAACCACAACCCAATCCACATGCAATAGTAAAGTTGGATACAAATAAATTAATAGGGGATTATACGATTAATATTTAACTTCATTAAACTAGAAATACACATCTTTAAAATTGAAGGATACAAAGGGAAGAACATACCACAACACTTCCTAAAAAATGATCAAGGATAGGAAACCTTTATATCCCATACTCTAATCTCATTGAAAGGGAAAATGGGAACTTATTTGATAAGATCCAAATTCTTATAATGAGTAACTATATATAATAAGGGAAACTAGATTACCCAAATAAGAATAAACATTGAATCACTTCAAAAACAGATTGGATTCAAAACCCTAGATCCAAAATGAAAAAGAAGGTTAAATAGAGGAGAGAGAAAAACAATAACACATTAAAATTCCTCTCATTAAGATCCCTGAGTTTCCCTTAATTGGAATATTTCATTCCTCAAAAATAATTAGCCAAATTAATCTTTCAAATTTCTCAAATCTAGTGACACCATGGATTTTTGTGGGTTCCCCATGCCTATAGTAGACTTTTTGTAAACCATTGAGTATCCCAACATGCCAAAATGAACATTCTCTAGACCCACGATCATGGGTATTTTATCATGTCCTTATCCTCCACCACACCTATGGTGAGGTTGGTTGGTTGTGGTGGATAGGGGTACCACCATTGATCCATGTGATGAATCACACACTCATATGGGAATGGTGTCTCTACCCATGGTTCACATGAGACATAAAGGTAAACCATAGTTTTGATGTTTCCCATGATTCACTAAAATCCCAAAAAACTACATTAAAATCAATCAAGATACTCCCAGAGTATCCCTAACCTGGAAAAAACATAAGAACTCTAAAAAATAAATATAAATCATGAAGGGATGTTTCAACCGACCCACCAAGGCTCTTTTTTCCATATAATGTCACATAGAAGAGTGAAGATCCATAAAAAGATAAGGTCATTGGTCCCAAATAATCTATTCACAGTCCAAATTATCCTAAGAATATAATCCAGACCACCATAACACTTTGAACAACATAATAGACATCCCATACAGAACATTGAATTAAGATTCAATGATCTTCATTTGTTGTTCTAATAATGAAGCATATAGATCATACACAACTTCCTGCCAATTCATAACTTGGTAAGGATATATATTACACATAATGAGATAAGATATGTGAAAAAAATAATTTCAACTATAATCTATGCCAGTAACACCAATCGATATTCCACCTACCCAGTCTGCTTAGTGATCTCGAGCAGTTTAACATATCTGGAAGAAAACTTCCACAATCACCCTAGATGATGGTGATACAACTAAGTAGAAACCATAAATAAGACCCAATCACCAATAGAAAACTAAATTGTATTTAATTAAATATATACATAAGAATTATGTTGACTCTAATAAATAAACAAGAATAAATGTATAACCAGAATCCTTATCGATATATCCTGAATGATACTTAGTACCCTGAGAGAGGCCTTTCCCGCCTCTGAGAAACAAAGAAGTGACCATCCTGAGTGATCATAAAATCCTCGAAAGGATCTGTCTTAATATATGATTGGTAGCACTTATTATATGAAAAATTCAATATATCTAGATGGTTATACCAAGATCCTCTAAAATATAAGACATGGGAATAGTGTATATCATATAGGTTCTGAATAGTAGGGTATGTCTCACTATCCACTTGTGGATGATAAGTTTTACTCAACATTAATTGATTCCTCATCATCTATTAGAGGCCTTTATAGAACTGTTAAAAAAATCTGGGTTCCCTATTTGGGAAAATGGAAAAGGAAAACCCATGCAACCTCACAATTTCCCACACATACATCTTTCACAGATCATTTACCTTAGTGGTGTCCTGAATAAGAATGTTACAATATATCTTTTACAATAGATCAATAACCCCTATGATATAATTCTTAAAATAGGTATTCTATGGTAATATATATATAAATTCCATAGATACCTCATCCCATTCAAACTTTTGTATAGGAAGTGGTTAAAGAAAAACATAAGGATTCAAGTTCTCTAACTTAATCTGTTTTTAGGTGTAATAATGATACACAAAATCAAAAATGACTCAATTTATACCTTGTCTTCAGAAATGGAATCATGTGTCAAAATACATCTTTATAGTGTTGGGATGAATAACTATAATAATAATAATTAATCACTACTTTTCAAATAGATAAAGGGACAATAAACAAACTCTATAATGGAATAATTCCATCATAGGGGAGAGACTAACCAAGAATGTTCTCCCCCTATATGTATTCCCTAATTCATCGGAACCCTCAATATTTTTGATTCATATTTTAAAATTTACTCAATGATAAATTATTAGAACTATAAACATGAAAAATTAAAACCTAATTAATCATATTATACATCTATATACAGAAGATAATATTCACCTTAAGCTTACACACATTATTTTCTTCTAAGACGTTAGGAAAAGGAATTTACTGATAAGATTGTTAGAAACAAAACTACCTTTTGGAGGGGTTTAGATGATGTTTATGAAATATGTATAATGATCATCCACCCAATACCTCATACTAAGGATCATTTACAATTAAGAGAAGATATGACATAATATATTTAATCAGAATAGAATATGAACCTATACCCAAAAAGGTAGTTTCAAAAATGCTTCAAAGAATTCAGAATAGCAACAGGTTCCAATTCATGAGTGGAATAATTTTCTTCATATGTCCAGATCTAATGACAATTGTATTCCACAACATGATCATCCTGCATAAGCATACATCCAATTATAACAACATAAATATAACAATAAACTCCATATATATTATTGTGATATCAAAAGATCATAGTAGGAAATGATATCAAAAGTCATTTAAAATCATCCAAAGAGGACAAACTGTCATGACTCGTCTCCCAGGGCCCATATCGTGACTACCCCAAGCCCTCCATCCATAGGCCAAGGGCTAGAGACTAGCACCAATGGTGTAAATCCCTAAACTGGGAAGGCATTGCCATTATAAAAGTAAAAAAACAACATATTAGGCAACTGGAAGTAAAACACGAAGTGAAACTGTATACAAAAGAGGGTTTTGAAAGTAAAAGGGGCCAGAAATACAAGCCCAATAGTAAAGTACAATACAACTGAAAGGCTAGCACAACTGATGTAAAGTTAAATAGAAACTACTGAGTTGTCCTCTGAGATTCCCACTTGAAGGGTGGGTACAGATGGCCTCCTCATCACCCCAAGTCTGTATGTCCGCTCCGTGTATGTCTCTCCAAGTGGTCCACCTTCGGGAACCGTCCAGCTCTACAACTCTCTACCTCAATCAGCATTGTCTGTCTTCTGAAACCAACACAATGAGGTGCGGGCATAGCCCTAGTAGCGGTGAGTATAACGATACTTTGTCGGGACCTCGATACCCTCAAGGTCTCACAATATCCAACCAGGAAAAACCACAAAGAACGATACAATCATGAAGTATCAACCAACCCTACATAGGTATATTCCCACACATATACCTAAGTTATCCATCACAGTCTGGCTCCAACACTCAATCCCAAGCACAAACCATTCCAGAAAGGAAGTAAAGTCATTCACCATGATGATAATGGTTGAAAGACATGACTCAGCTCACCCAGGTATACATCTTTTGTAGGGTAATAGAGATGATCAGATGTAATCATTGATTCAGCTAAGTTGTCAGACCCACATAGGATATAGGACCAGCTACGCTGTCGATCCCACATAGGATACAGGACCAGCTATTCTGCCATACCCACACATGATACAGGAACAAAAGTCAAAACTGTCAGACCCACGGAGGATCCCGGTAAAGTAGTTATCGATGTCGAACCCACGGAGGATTCGGGTACAGTAGTCATCGTTGTCGAACCCACGGAAGATTTCGGTACAGTATCGTCATTGATGTCGAACCCATGGAGGATCTTGGAACAGTATCATCGCTGTAGAAACCCATGGAGGATCCTTTCATCTCAGTCGCAGCCAGCCCTAGGGTTCCTGCACACAGCACGCTGGATTCTGGTAGGGTCTGCTCCTCGATCCTAGTTTCTATATATCAACTATCCTGACGTCCTGAGTTGATGTATCCCATAGTTTTGTATCATCATAAGGAACCCAACACGATAGACAGTGTGTCAAACGGAAGCCTGGTCTGAGAGTTATTGGCATTTCCGTTCCGGGGGCCGGTTGGTTTTTAGGCTTAAACCAACCTGGCTATACTCAAACTACATCCAAACATTAAGTGGAGTATGCCAAAGAATTGTCTTGCTCCAAGAATTAGATCTCCATAGGTGGAACGTCAATCGGACACCCATAGCCCTATATGCGGGCTAAAAGGTGTAAACGGCCAAAGCGGGTTCGGGTTCGGTCCGACCATGTCAGACGAACCTGGTCTGAACTTGGGTCTGACCCAGGCTGCGGGTCTGACCCGGTCTGAGGACGTTTCCCGAGCTGAGGAGACGGACTGACCTGAAGAGATGACCCGACCCGACGGGAGGCCAAGCCCGACGGGCGGCCCGGCCAAGGACGGCTCCTCCTAGGGTGGCTCGGCCGCGGGTGGCACGGCCGTGGGCGGCCCGGCACGGGGGCAGCCCGGCCGAGGGCGGCCCAGTAGTGGGCAGACCAGCGCATCGCGGCCCAGCCGCGGGCATCCAGGGAAAAGGCGGCCCGACCTTGCCACGCCATGGGGGAAAGGCGCACGCCCCCTGGCACCCAAATGTCTTAGTCGTTCAGGTAGAACCGAACCGGTGCCCGATGGCACCGGTCCGGCCCACACTGGACAATACAGGGTCCCACACCTCCCAGATGGCCGCTTGGGCCAGCCACTCCCCGTCACTAGTGCCCGATGGCACCGGTCTAGCCCACGTGAGACCCAGCGGGGTCCCACACCTCCCAGCTGGCTGCTCAGGCCAGCCGCTCCCCGTCACCAGTGCCCGATGGCACCGGTCCAGCCCACGCGAGACCCGGCGGGCTCCCACACCTCCCGGCTGGCTACTCAGGCCAGCCACTCCCCGTCACCAGCACGGTGCGACGGCGCCGCACCCACCGCTGCGGCCCGGCCTGGCCGCGGTTCCACATCGTCAGCACGGCGCGACGGCGTCGTGCTTCCTCCTCCGCGGTCCGCCCTGGTCGCGGCCCATCTCCGACGTGGTGCGATGGCACCGCGCCCTTCCGACTCCGCCGCGGCCCGCTTGGCCACGACGTTTCATTGCGTGGTGAAAAGATGGCCCTTGCACCACCGGCCTCTTTCGTGATCCACCTCTGACATCAACACAAATAGAACAACAATAATGGGGGAGGTTTGGACTGTGTTCATGTGTTCCGAGCCCTCCCCTTTACGTTGTTAACATTCAGCATCAAGAGCACAACACACAATGATGAAAGGAGAGTATAACTCATACATAAAAAATAATCCAATTTCCCCCTACCTCGATTCGAAGTACGTCGTCGAAGTTGCATAAATATAATGGACATTGATTCGTTGACATCGAGAAACGTCTGAGGATGAATCATCGTCAACGTTCCTCACGGCAGCTATTTCTCTTGTGGATTGGATGAAGATCGAAGACTGTATCATTGTTCTTCCTAGATGAGGAGCATTCTTCGTCCAGAGGTTGATGTTCTTCCAAGAGTTCTACGAAGCTCTCCAAGGATTATGAAAACCCAAAATAAAAGAATATGATCTCTTATTTTAATGTTGGCATAATTAATTCAAAATAATTCAAAACACTCAAAAAAATTAATTAAATCATTACTTAATTTGTGTTGGCACCATTAAGGGGAAGACTAAGAGTTTTCCCTATTAATGGTGAGCTCAAGGAGTTTAAAAGGGGGTTTAGGGGAGTTAAAGGGTTTGGTTGGTCCCCACCCTAAAATATCCTCCCAATGGTGGTTAGGGTGAGGTGGGACCCACCACTAACCTTCACTTGGTGGTTTTAACCCCCATTCAAATAAAAATGTGTCACACAAATTCTTATTTAATTTTAATTAGAAACCCTAAGAAATTAACTCCCAATCTCAATAAAACGAAATTGCAGTAAAGGTCTCATTAAAAAAATACCGGCATTGAGAGGTCAATAGTTCCCATGGATTTTAATTCCAACCATCCCTTTAAAAAATATAAAATCACACACGAACGTTTACTAAACATGCCAGAACAAAACATCAAAAATTAATTCCGGGCACACCGGGCCTCTGAATCAGGCGCCGTCAAAAACTACGGACACGTAAAATTCCTATGTATTTGAGAAAATAATTCCACGGGATTTCTAGGTCTTTAAATTATCCCCACCTCAGGGTTTTACGTCCCCATAAGCTACCACACACACTAGGAAAAAATTAGGTTACTGAGCATGCATCTGAGCCTCCCGCTCCCATGTGCTCTCCTGGAGGATCCCGTGCTGCCAGCGAACACGCACTAGAGGTATCGACTGTACATGCAGGACCTGCTCCTGTCGATCCTCAATCTCCACTGGAACCTTCATGAAATTCACCCTATCATCGATGTCCAACTCCCCGTGGTCGATGATGTTGGATGGTTCATGCACGTATCTCCTCAACTGAGATACGTGGAAGACATCATGCACCCGGTGCAACTGAGGTGGAAGAGACAGGCGGTAAGCCACCTCACCTACTCTACTGAGGACCTAGAAAGGTACAATGAATCACAGAGATAACTTTCCACCTCGGCCAAATCTCTGTAGACCTCGTCTATGTGAGACCCGTAGAAAGACGTGGTCACTATCCTCAAACTCTAGTGGTCTCCATATCCTATCATCATAAGACTTATGCATGCTCTGTGTAGTCTTCATCCGCTCCTAGATGATCTCCACCTTCTTAGTTGTATCCTACACCATATCTGGTCCTACAATTTTTGACTCCCCTAGGTCAGTCCAGTAGAGAGACGATCTGCAACGTCAGCCGAAAAGTGCCTCGTAAGGTGTCATCCTGATGGGGGAGTGGTTGTTGTTGTTAGACGCAAACTCTACCAAGGGTAAGTGATCCTCCTAGCTATGACCGAAGTCGAGGAAACATACACGGAGCATGTCCTCGAGAGTTTGAATGGTCCTCTCAGTCTGACCATCCGTATGAGGATGGAAGGTGGTGCTCAAGAAAAGATGTGTCCTGAATGCCTTCTACAACCCCTTCCAAAGCCGGGAAGTGAAAAGAGCATATTCTACAATGTTACCCTTCCCAGGAGTATAGACTATCTTGAATTCATAGTCCTAGAGGAACTCGAGCCATCATCGATGACTTAGATTCAGGTCATTATTTGAGAAGATGTACCTGATACTCTGGTGTACATAGTAGACTTTAAAACTTTTTCCCATAAGATAGTGCTTCCACATCATAAAGGCGAAGACTACTACTGCTAAATCCAGGTCATGGGTATCATGGTTCTTCTTTTTCTATCTCAAATGCCGAGATCCATACACGACCACTGCTCTCATCTGCATCAGGACACACCTGAGTCTGGTCTGTGATGAATCACAGTATACTATGTACCATATTCCCTCCTCTGGTAGCCTCAAGATGGGTGCACTATTCAACCTCTGTCTCAGCACCTGAAAGCTCTACTAGCATCTCTCTGACCACACAAAGGGTTACCCATTCTTCTTCAATGCTGAAAGCTGTGCTGCAACAATAAAGAAGTCTGGAAAAATGGTACGTTTGGCTAACCCATGATTGATCGACTACACTCTCTTATGCATGATTCCATCCTGTGCTGCCTGGGTTTTCCTTTTCATCGACCAAGGAAAACCCCCATCCTAAAGTTGTAGATAAACCACGCCCTTTTTGCCTAATACAGTCAATCTGTGTATGAAATGTGGTTGCCCAGTCCATACCCAAACTAACATCATAAGGCCAAGACGTTTCCACCAAGAGGTTCCAACCAAAACTCTCTCCTCAAGGGTCAGATCACACCTTCGGCGTAAGTGTGATTATCGAGTCTCCTCCCAAAGGTATCTCTAGACGTGAGGGTAAAGTCAACAGTTTAACAAGAAACTCAAGGTCTAGAATAAGATTCATGGAAGGAAGGAATGATTGGTACCTATTTCAATTAATATGGAAGCTAGTAGTAGATACAGACTGTACCTCAAATTATTCCTAGATCCCTTGGGTAATAATCATTGACCACATGCAGCTACTCTCTTCCCCTTCCCTCCAGCTCCCTAAGCCTTGCGGTGACTACAAAGGCGAGGGGTTGTAACATGTTGAAATGTTCACCACCTCATGCAGCTCTCCTAGCTCCACTTCCCTGTCTGTTTCCCTACAGATTCACCAATCCTTAACACTTCCTCTTATTGAAACATATCACACTCCCAAGTCTCTGAGACTGGCTCCAGTTCATAGCTTACCACTACTAACATACACTGGCTATATCCGATCATCCATAGAACATTCAACCACAAAGGTTCTCTCTAGAACCCTAACATAAGTAGGAGTGCATAGAAGAAAAGGTTTCGCTCATATGTCCTTAAACACACCTTGCACATAGGTCCATGTTATAAAGCACTATTCACATGGTATTCATCGAGTGCCAGGAATGGTCGGTACGCCTCGATGAATAGTCAACTACAGACATGTCATCCTGCCGAAACTGCATAAGTTCTAGAAAACTCTCACCACCTCCTCAAGCCAGTTCTCAATCACCTGTGGGTCGGGTTTACCTCGTAACTTGAGGGATATCTGGTGCTAAAAAACATGTAAGGAACTAAGCCTACACGTGTCCTCTACCGGTACCTCCGGTAGTGTCTGCTGACCAACGGGAAGTGATATAGTTGGCACCCTGCCTGAAGGTACCATCTCAGAAAATGGTCCATGTACCGAAATCCCGTCACCATGTGGACCATCCTCATGGTCACCCACTAAAAAAGATTCATACCTAAGATCAAAATCTACTCTACTAGTGTCTCAACTAGGAGGAAAACTCCAGTAATCACCTCCATCCAGTCCTCTACTGCCTGGAAATCTCTCTCTTCTTGAAACCTAAAAGGCCTCTACCATTGGAACTTGTAAAACGCGCTTAGTCGACATGCATTATATGCTGCTAGAGCTGGTGGTATCAGTGTCCTAGCGGGTAGTGGTACCGTTGGTACCACCGCTATGATGGGGCCCTACATCGAGGCTTCATCTCTCGGTGGGCTACCATCTCATACGTAACTCAGAACAATAGCTGGATGCCTTCTTGGGGCCATCCTCAAAAGAAACTGGCGAGCCACGGTTAAAACAGTATACCAAGTGAGCGGACACAAAGTAATCACGAAGAAGAATTTTTCAAAGGAAACACACACACAATCAGTGTTTTTTTGCACTGAGTCGGAAGTCAGAAGTTAGATTCCTAGTGTATGGATATGTCGTCCGTCGCGCCAACATTGGTTTCCCTAAACAGATAATGACACCCAAAACAATTAACACTATTTCTGTTAAAGAAATCAGAGTCCATGTTCTGCGGTTGGACTAAATCCTCTGATACCAATTTGTCATGACCCGTCCCCCAAGGCTTGTATCATGACTACCCCAAGCCCGCCTCCCATAGGCCAGGGGATGGCGACTAGCACCAAAGGTATAAATCCCTAAACTGGGAAGGCATTGCATTTATAACAGTAAAAAACAATAGATTATACAATAGGAAGTAAAAGACTATGTGAAACTGTATACAAAAGAGGGTTCTAAAAGTAAAAGGGGCCAAAATTACAAGCCCAATAGTAAAGTACAATAAAACTGAAAGTCTAGTACAACTACAATAAAGTAAAATAACAACTACTGAGTCGTTCTCTAGGATTCCCACCTGAAGGGTGGGTACAGATGGCCTCTTCTACACCCCAAGTCAGTATGTCTACTCTGTGTACGTCTCACCAAGTGGTCCACCAATAGGTACTGTCCAGCTCTACAACTCTACATCGATCAGCAATGTCCATCGTCTGAAACCAACACAACAAGGTGTGGGCATAGCCCGTGCAGGGATGAGTATAACGATACTCAGTAGGGACCCCGAGACCCTCTTGGTCTCACAATATCCAACCAGGATAAACCACAAAGAAATATACAATCACAAAGTATCAACCAACCCTACTTAGGTATATGCCCATACATATACATAAATTATTAATCACAGTCAGACTCCAACTCTCGAGCCCAAGAACAAACCATTCCACAATGGATGTAAAGTCAGTCACCATGATGATAATGGTTGAAAGACATGAATCAGCTCACACAGGTATAAATCTTTTGTAGAGTAATAGAGATGATCAGATGTAATCTCGGATTCATCTAAGCTGTCAGACCCACACAGGATACAGGACCAACTAAGCTGTCGGACCCACACAAGATACAGGACCAGCTATTATGTTGGACCCACACAGGATACAGGAACAGAAGCCAAAACTATCAGACCCACGGAGGATCCTGGTATAGTAGTCATCACTGTCGAACCCATGGAGGATTCGGGTACAACAGTCATCGCTGTCGAACCCACAGAGGATTCCGGTATAGTATCGTCATCGCTGTCGAACCCAGGGAGGATCCTGGTACAGTATCGTCGTTGTAGAACCCATGAAGGATCCTATCATCTCAGTCACAGCCAGGCCTAGGGTTCCCACACACAGCACGCTCGATTCCGAGAGGGTCCGCTCCTCGAGCCCAGTGTAGATACCTCAATTATCACGAAGTACTGAGTTGATATATCTCGTAGTTCGGTCTCATCATAAGGAACCCAACGCGACAGATGACACATCAAACAGATGCCTGATCTGAGAGTTATTGGCATTTCTGTTTCGAGGGCCCTGTTGGATTTTAGGCTTAAACCAACCTGTCCATACTCCAACTACGTCCAAACCACAAGTATAGTATACCAAATAATCGAATCTCTCCACGAATTATATCGTCGCAGGTGGTACGTCAATCGGACACCCGTAGCCCTATAAGCAGGATTAAAGGTGTAAACGGTCAAAGCGGGTCCGGGTCCTGTCCGACCAAGTCTGAGGAAGCTTCCCAAGCCGAGGGGATGGCCAGGGCCGAAGAGACGGCTCGGCTCAACGGGCGGCCTGACCCGAGGGAAGTCTGGCCTGAGGAGGGCCCGACCACGGGGCAGCCCGGCAGTGGGCGCCCTAGCCGAGGGCAGCCCGGCTGAGGGCGGCCTGGGTGAGGGCCGCCTGCCTTGGGGGTGGCCCGACCGAGGGCGGCCTGGACGTGGGCGGCCCGGCACGTGGCGGACCAGTTGAAGGCGGCCCGACTGTGGGCGGCCCGGCACTTGGCGGCCCGGCTGAGGGCAGCCCAGCTGGGGGCGGACCGGCCGAGGGTGTCCCGGACTGACAACATGAGGGGGGAAAGGCGCATGCCCCCTGGCACCCGGTGGTGCATGTCCCGCCCAAGCGGGATCCAATGTGGTACTACACCTCCCGGCAGGCCGCTCAGGCCCGCCACTCCCCGTCACTGGCACGGCGCGACGGCACCACGCCCACCACTGCGGCCCAGCCCAACCGCGGTTCTGCATCGCCGACATGGCGCGACGACATTGTGCTTCCTCCGTTGCAGCCTTCCATGGCCGCGGCCTGTCTCCAGTGCGGTGCAATAGCACCACGCCCTTCTTGATCCACTGTAGCCCTCTTGGCCATGACTTTTCTTTGTGTGGTGTGACGGCGGCCCTTTCACCGTTGGACTCTTCCATGATCCGCCTCAAACATGAACATAATGATACCAACAAACAGGGGGAGGGTCGGACCTTGTTCGTGCGGTCTAAGACTTCTCGTTATGTTGTTAACATTCGGCATCAAGAGAACAACACACGATGAGGAAAGTAGAGTATAACTCATATATAAAAAATAATACAATTTCCCCCTACCTCGATTCGAAGAACATCATCCAAGTCATGGAGAAAGGGCGGACGTCGACTCGTTGATGTCGGGAAACATCTGAGGATTAAGCGTCATTGGTGTTCCTCATGGTGGATCCTTCTCTTGAGGCTTGAACGAAGATCGAAGATGGTATCGTCATTTTCGGATATGAGGAGTGTTCTTCGTCGAGAGGTTGATGTTCTTATAAGAGTTCTACAAAGCCCTCCAAGGATTATTCTAACCCAAAATAAAAGAATCTGATCTCTTATTTTAATGTTGGCATAATGAATTCAATAGAATTCAAAACACTCAAATTAATTAATTGATTAATTAATTAATTTTTGTTGGAACCATTAAGGGGAAGACCAAGAGTTTCCCCTATTAATGGGGAGCTCAAGGAGTTTAAAGGGTGGTTTAGGGGAGTTAAAGGGTTTGGGTGGGCCCCACCCTAAAATATCTTTCCAAATGTGGTTAGGGTGTGGTGGGCCCCACCACTAACCTCCACTTGGTGGTTTTAATAACCATTCAAATAAAAATGTGTCACACACATTTTTTTTATTTTCAATTAGAAACCCCAAGAAATTGACTCCAAATCTCGATAAAATGCAACTGCGGTAAAGGTCTCCTTAAGAGAATACTGGCGCTACGAGTTCAACAGTGCCCTCAGATTTCAATTCTGAGCCCTGCTTCATAAGATATAAAATCGCGCACGTATGTTTACTAAACGTACCTGAACAAAACTTCAGAAATTGATTCCAGGCACACTGGGCCTTGGAATCAGGCATCGTCAGATTCTGCAGACTCATAAAATTCCCATGTATTTAAGAAAAAAATTTCCACAAGATTTCTGGGTCTTTACACAAACACTTTGTATCCCATGATAACTACAACCCTTTCTTAGTAAGAGTAGTCAACAGTGATTCCAATTCATGAAATATTTTATAAATAAATCATAATACACAATTTGGACTACAAGGCTCCATATCATGAAGAAGTTACATTGTTCTACCCATGAAAAGACATCCTTAACCTTTTCAAGATCAATTAATATTCCATGATCTGAAATCACATTCCCTAATTACTTAACTCTCATATTAGAATTCACATCTCAATAGCTTCGTATAAGGGTGGTGACTCCTCAAGATTCACACAAATGCATTCATATAGAACTCATTGTCTTACTCAGTTCTTAAAAAAACCAGAATATCATCCATGAATATCATAGAAAAATTTAACAAGGTACTGGTGGGATTTATAGTCCTAAAATCCATAAACAATATATAATAATTAGTTAAGACAAACAGTATCACAATATATTCATAGAGTTCATACATAATCCAAAAAGTTGAAGTGGGGATATTTTACTTCTTAAATATGTTCTGATGATAACCCAACCAAATATGATTTTCTGGAATCCACTTTCCCTACTTTAACTAGTCAAAAATACCTTACACATAAGGAAAAGGATACTTTTTCTTAATTTTTACCTAATTCATCATTCATAAATTTATTTAGAGACAAATCATAAACATAGCCTTTATTGAAAAGATCATAGGGTCCACCCACAGGAAAATACATGGATGAAAAATCCCTTTCTATAATCGGACATCGAAGTAGATCATTTTATCTTTCATCTTAGTAGGTTCCATTTGATAATAGGATTTTGAAATCAACTATGTACCATGTACTAGGTCAATAGAGAACACTGCCTCCCTATGTATAAGAATATTGGAGAATTCATCTTGTAAATTCTCAAGAAAAATACCAACTATCCAAGGTAAGATCCACATGGGGATATACATCATTGATATCAACCACAATAAAAGAAAATATATTCTAAATATCCATGTGAGAAGGTTATTCATGACTATACCTCTGCTCCCACTCTCCCTGAAACACCTAGGAGCTCTAATCCACTTCAAAAAATTAAACTAACTCATGATGAAAATCAATCTCATATCAGTCAAAACCCAACCAATCCATCTCAATTATAACATCAAAAATATCGAGATCAATAAATAGGAAGTCCCATACTAGCTCAACATCATCCTTCGAAATAGAAAATGGAGAATAAAAAACCCTACTCCTTTCAGTTTCTTTGTCACATTTCTAGCTCTATAATATAAAACATGGGCTTCATCAATAGTTTCATAATGTGAAAAAATTGGAAATCCCAAAGTAATGTGTGGTTCTTATATCAACAAATATATATATATATAGAAGATGGAACAAAAAAGTTACCTCTAATAATGCTAGACCCATATAAACATCCACCAGCATCTCATATACTCTGTCAAACTACATCACTCTAGAAGACTGTGGCTTGATCCCTATTGAAATTTTATTTTTTGTCTCTTATACAGCACCATATCGAGGTGAATATCCATAATCATATCAAGGAATTGATATAGCATAAAATAAATCTTATAGATTACCTCATTGAATGCATGCATTGAAAATAATTCGAGGTATAGAGAAGGTATGTTAAGTATCCCCTACCATGTCACATTGGTATCTAGTCAAGGTAACACTAATAAAAACTACATATGGAGTAAAAATATCTCACTACTAAGATCTACCTCCTATAACTTTTTAATTATCATGCCACTTCCTCTTCTCCCCATGTGTTCAACTGAGATTTCCATTGTGAGGAATTTGAAATCCAATCATTCCAAACATTCCATCCAAATCAATCTCTGACATTGTATCCCTATTGACCATCTCAACATAGTTGGTGAGCTTCATCATATACACTTTGGAT
Organism: Viscum album; assembly: GCA_963277665.1. Classification (NCBI taxonomy): domain Eukaryota; kingdom Viridiplantae; phylum Streptophyta; class Magnoliopsida; order Santalales; family Viscaceae; genus Viscum; species Viscum album. Next base: position 1,944,207,916 of record OY728119.1, on the reverse strand, counting down.
CATAAATTAGGTTTTATACATGTCATGTATTTCTAAGACTACAACTTATCCTTAAACCCCACATTTAGAAAAAATGAACCAACTCATAAATATAGTGTGTATACTTTGTCACTAAATGATACACTTATCGAATGTGTAATAGATCTATAGGCATCGTCGTCATCAATTATTTTGTGATGATTTACTGAATGAAAATGGTCTTCAAGTATTTACACTTCAAGGGAACATGTCAATTCACCTGAACCACATATCCCAACCACCTCTTTCGATGAACCTCGAGTTTAAATGTAGTGACTTTTACCTTGACAGATTCAAGTGTCTATAATAATTTGAAGACCAGGTCAATGTTTTTTGTTTTGTGCTCCACCTCTTGAGTATTATTAGTATACATAAATGGCAGGGGATTCTGGTATTGTAACTCTTGTGCTCAATCATGGTCTCCTCAAAATCTTGGTTATTCTTTTTATCTTGGTTTTGAGCATGTAGTACATTTTTTACCACAACAGGAACTACCTGTTTGATATACTTGATGATATTATGAGTGATAGAAGGATTGCGTTGAGGTGTATTTCCCAAATATCCCTCTCATTGAGTCCCTATAATATTACTTGAAGGAATTATTGTTCATAAAAAAAGAATAATGTGATATTATTACAAAATAATCATAGTATATATAAATGAGATAAAATAAAAAACTATAATCTAGGTCAAAACCCCATATAAAAGACACATAACCCAAAAAACCATAGTTACATAGGGCCCATTACATTGATAAATGGAAAATAACATGTTCAAAACATACCCCTTATTTTCCAAAAAATATATCTCTAATCTAAAACGCATCCTAATATAAGAAAACTACTGAATAATAATCTCTTTGATTTGAAATTCCATGATATTACCAAGAAAACCCAACCAAGGATGCTTTTAATTAGTCAACAGCATGACACAAAAGGCATTCCTAATCCCCACTGGTGGTTAACAAGAGCCTATGTGTACAAAAATAACCCTTGGGAAATATTTCAATGACATTAAATAACCAACATGGAATGAATATAGATAAATATAACCAAAAATAAAATATATCATGACAATAAACAAATATTGTTTGTAATTTAACTATGGAAACTAGCTAAAACCAAGGTACATGTCCATGAACAAAATCGAATGTAACAAAAACTATTTATAGCTTCTTCATGTGATATGTGGGAAACATCCAACCATCTCACCACCAGATACCAATTCCTAACTTATATAAAATGTTTTTGCCTTACAATGATGCCTTTCACATTCCTGTATTAAAAAAACAAGGTCTCTAAACCATTGAAGGAGTGTGTAGGGCTTGATCTTAAAAATATTGGAAGGATCCAATAACTATGTTCCATATAAATTCTCTATCATATTTTTCCTAATATCCTCAATATATTAAAAGCATGGTATGATAAAACATTTTTTACATTTATATCAAAATTATAGTAAAACTCTTCTCATTTACACTATTTTAAAATAGAGTCTATATATCATAGGTTGAATCACATTTTCAAATAAAACATTTAACATAGCATCCATAATTTAACTATATCAAAACCAAATATAAACAATGACAATAACAATGGATATCACCTAGATGATAACATTGGTCTAAGCTAGATAAGTCTCTAATAACTCAATTATCATGTCAAGACTTATTTCACTAAACAAGTTATTATGATACACATCATGTAGAAAAAAAGGAACACTCTATACATAAATCCCTATGGTATCAGAATCAAGTACTTATAACATCATATAAAATGGAACATATGCATGCCTCATGAGTGATTCCATAGATAGAAATAAGTATATGGCCTAATACATAACCCCCTCAAAGTTACCAAAGGATCCTGTGAGTTTCACTTATCAAAAAAACAATGAGATCATTTCATTTTATAAATAGTTTTCAAATGACCCTTTTCCCATCAAAATAATTCTTCCAAAACCAATTTCACAATTGAATTAATATTTCATTAAAAACGTATTTATTTCAAAAAAAACTAGTTTAAAACCATATTTTTATCAAAGGCCATTAAAATATTCTAATAAATAATAAAAAAGACCATTTCAATCATATTTTGGAAAACAAGTTAGAAAATTTGGGAATATGTGGTTCAACAAACATAGGCCAGAGAGAAAACCACCTTCCTAATTATTGGGTTTTTAGAGAAACAATAATGTGATCCACACTCAATAAAAATTATGGATCCAACAGTAGAAATATTGGGACCTAAACTGAGGATTACACTTTAATAAACTAGAAATCAACATCCTCAATATAAAAGGAGACAAACATAAGAACATACCAAAATGTTTCCCCCACAACGATCAAGGAAAACGGATGTATATCTCCCTTACATAGATCTCCATGTAAGGAAAGAAAATAACTATGTGATGAGGATCCAAAAAAACATAAGGAATAAGTAGTATGGATCAAGGAAACTATACAAACCATTATATAATGGAAAAAATCTCCCCCATATATCATCTGATTCAAAACCCATAATCTATATTGAAAAAAGAAGGCTTAATAAAAGTGAAATGGAGTCAAAGAATCATTAAAATACCTCACATTAAGATTCTTGAGTTTTCATTGATAGGAATAGTGCATTCGCCAATAATGTGCAATCTGATTCACAATTGAAATTTTCATAACAAGGTGACACCATAACATGGTGAGTATTCATTATCCCTGTGGTGGCCCTTGTGGATCCTCATCAGTAGCCAGAAATTCCCACCTCAATACACCATAGCCCCGAGGCCAAGTGTGTTTGGGTTTGGGGAAGGCTTCTACCACTCTTAGTGTAAGGCTATTTATATAGGTTCATATAGAAACCACTAGTGAACCAACCCCTTTTCTAGGCATGGTGGCTCTGGCCATGGGGCATAGGAGGAACATAGGAATTTCATGGTCTTTCTTCTTCCCGTATTTCACTAAAATCCAACAAACCACCTTCTAAAGCCACAAATCCACACTCAATGGTTCTTAAAATTATATGAAATCATCCAAAATATTATTAAAGAATATACCCCAAGTTAGAATATTATACAGTCTAGTTCTTGTGAGGGATTGAAAGGATTTTATGCTCCTTTATTAACTTCACATTAACATATGACGTATTGGGGGGAAGAAAGTGGCATGTTGGGGAGAATTGTGAAACCCACATGTTGTAACGCCCTGACCCCAGTTACCCAGAGTCGGTGCATTGTTACAAAATATTGGCTTGATCACAAAAGATCAAGTCTCAAATGAACGATTATTTTAGTAGCCTTGGAATCACTTGATGCATTCATCAGTCTTACATTACATCATAAAATGAAAACTACAACAACATAGTCTCCGTATTCCACACTCATATCCCCTCATACTATCCCTGCAGGTCATTCATAAATTATTTCTTCACATCCTGAGAAAAATAAAACATAGAAAGGGGTGGGCTCAGATGCCCAGTAAGGATAACAATATAGCAGAAACTTTCATAAATAAGAATAAACATTTAAGGCAATGTATAACTAAAACAAAATCCTTTTAAACTTGAAATTCCGCATAATATGGCAGAAAAAATTAAATAATTCCATTTACTTATTCACATGGATATTATCCTAGTCTAAAAATCACATGCAATATCAATAACCACTTTCATAATGATGGAATTCATAATGTCAGACTATCATAACCACATAGTCAAGGCCTTGTTCCAAGACTACAAATAAGATTTTTTCAAGGCCTTATGCCAAGACACTAGTTTGTCTCATGAGACCTACTGATGCATCGAGGAGCTATAGCGGGCTCCACCTGTCACTTATTAAGTCCAATGCATTCCTCATATAAATAGGTTTAAACAGAACATAAACATTCATATTAAAACTAGCATACGAAATGTCAATACATTCATCATAAACCATGAATGGTATAAAAATAACACATCCACGGTCAAACATATCACAAAACCCTTCAATACAATATGGAAGTTTTTTATCATAATAAATCAACTTCAAATAAGCTTAAAATCCATGAAATAAAAACTATTTGAGAGAAATATCTCTTTTTTTAATCATTTAAAAGTAACGTAATTATAAAATAAAACATTCACTTTTAAAATATTCTTATAATCTTGTAAGGGAAGATTTGTAATGCCCCAACCCCAGTTACCCAGAGTCGGTGCATTATTTTAATAAATTGGCATGATTACAATGAATAAAGTCCTGAAGGACCGATCAGTTTAGCAGTCTTGGAAATAGATTACATACATGAATGTTACATTTCACTTTAAGACATACAAAAAACATAAATAATATTTATGAATGCCATTATTCCCTTGGCTTAACCCTGCATATCAATCACAATACACATCATGAAATCCTAGGAAAAATAAAACATTGAAAGGGGTGAGCTCAAATGCTCAGTAAGGGTAAGTAATACAGTGGAAAATTACATAATTATTAAGAATAGTAAATAATTGAAACCACATGCCCTTACCAATAATAAACATGAATAATTTTTTGGAAAAAATATGAGATGAGTAAATAATGCCATAATAAAACATAATCCTGGGTATTCTACTAGTCGAATTACCACATGAACCATCAATATTATTTCCATAATGAGGGAATGTATAATTCCGGACATTCTGAAACATTTTGTCAAGGCCTCGGCCAATATGTCTAAAATGATTAAGGCCTCAGCCAAAACCATAAATCAAATTGAAAAAGGGCCTCGACCAATTCCACATCTAGTTGTCTCATGAGACCTACCGATGCATCGAGGAGCTATAGCGGGCTCCACCTATCACTTACTAAGTCCAATACATTCTTCATATGAAAAGGTTTAAACATATCATAAACATTTGTATTAAAACTAGCATACGGAATGTCAATAATTTAACCATAAACCATTAATGTTATAAAAATAACACATCCACAGTCAAACATATCATAACTCATTAAATACAATAAGGAATATTTTATTATAATAAATCAACCTCTATCAAAAATAATATCCAGTAGAGGATGCTCACATAGTTGAAAATGATGAGTAAAACTTTTTGAGAGAAATATATTTTTTGTAAAATCATTTAAAAGTCACACATTTATAAAGGAAGTAACTTAAAAGAGATTTTTGAATCAAAGTGTTCCATACCACTTTGAAACTATTGAAAAGAATTATCATTTAAAAACATTCAATCCCATATAAATAAATCCTTAGAATCATTTTGAAAACATGGACATTAATTAAAAAGATTTAGAAAGATAAATCTTTAAAACATTTGAAATTATGATCTTGATAAAGAGTACCTTCAAAAATCCTTAAAATATTCATTTTGAAATCATTTTTATGAAAAATTGACATGGATGATAAAAATTTCCCAGTAAATACTTACACATAAACAATCTCGGATAATAATGAGATTGAGGAATTAACACTTACCTTGCAATTTCATTTAGTCGAGGGTACGTTTAACCATCTGTACAAAGATCATAGTATGTTATTAAATTATAACAGAACCGTATTAATATTTATGATTTCATACATGATTCATTTATGACTTTATACTATCAATTTAATAATAATTTCCATGTTAAATCAACATTTCGGGTAATAATTGGTTTCTTTATCATACGTGTTTTAACTTGTTACTCTTCATTGTATCACTTAGATCATGATTTAAATACTTCTAGAATATAAAACATGATAAATATATCATATTTATTTAGAATATAAATATGTACAATAGACATATATATGAAACTGAAAACACCATTTATCGAGACGGTAGTCCATATGTACGCATAAACGTTGTTTTTGTTTTCATATAGTATTGAACAGAAGTAAGTGAATAAGATATATGTAAGTACATAAATACTTATATATATAAATATATATATCTCCAGTAGAATTATTATGTCATATATTACATACTTATTAGTAATATATATATCTTTATAATCGTCGATGAATGGTGAACTTGGAAATGAATCTCATCGCGTCGTGGAGACGGTAATCCGTACGTACGTACGAGCGAAAATTTCATTCTTTTGATATTAAAATAATATATAATTAGACGGTAAATCATATATACAGACTCCTTATAATTTTATATTTATTATTTACATGAAATAAATATCATTATTATACCCATCCAAATAATAATATATTTAAAAACAATTACACCACGACGTGGAGACGGTAAGCCGTACTTACACACGTATGGTGAAATGTCATTTAAATGATGGATAGAATTATGAATATGGTTGTACCATATTTATAATAACATCAAAGTATATAGGAGATACTGGAGTAATTATTTTATAATAGAAATAACAAACAAGGAAGAAGTTGAAGAAGAATGGAACTTGAAAGAGGGTGGTGAAAATATTACCTCTTCTTCGGGTTCATCCTTTTGATTTGATCAAAATGGCTCCATAGGTTGGCTTTATGATCAAACTAAGGCATCTAGGTTGAAGTGAGGACAGTTTAGAGATTATTTGGGCAGGGTTTGGCCGAACCAAAAGGCTTTGAAGGTGTAAAGAATTGGTTATAATTTGGGTCGTTTTATAAGGGGGGTGAGGGGCTCTTTAGGAAAAACTTAAAGTATTAATTTATAATAAATTAATATTCAATTTATAATGGCAACAAAGTGGATTATTAAAAGTCTAAGGTGGGTATGGGTCGAAATATTTTCAACCAATATATTTTAGACAGGTTTGGGCCATTATATTAACCTTATATTTTAGTTTTAACTCTTAGTTAATTAGTTTAACACTTACCATGTCACATTGTATTTTTATAATATATAGTTAATAAAATTTCTATATACAACCAAGAGACCCCCAAGTGGTCCATTAATGATACACCAATAATGATATAGGTTCTTTGGCCGAACCTTAGGTTTTTAGGAATAGAATTTAAATTAATAATATAGTATTTTTTTTAAAAACTCATTTATGTCAATTTTGACACTACTCAATAATTGATTTTTGTTAAAGTCTTAAAAACTTTATTAATTAGAAAAAAAATTATTTAAGAAAACCTAACATATCATATTAAGCAATAAAATTCTTGTATGTCATCTAAAATTTCAAATTAAATTTATTTTAACATTTATTATACCAATTATTTGATTCCTTCATTAATAAAGAAAATACTGCATCATTATTGTGTCATATATATTTTTACTTTTTCGATGTCTAAAAATTATAAATAAAATATAATTATGTAGGAAATCGTTTTATATTTCTAATGAATATTTATAATCTAAAATATAACATATATAACCCTATGTAAATGTTTTTTTCTAAATGATATAAGCTTAATTCGTTTTTGTATTTACTTTATTTTAATTAAAATAAAGTGTCCCTATCACCTACAAGTGGCCCCATGTGGTCCAACAAATTGACACAAAGATTCCCATGGTCGGAAATGTGTCCACCAATAAGGTTATGATACATTTTAGGGTAATTTATTATTATTATAATATTATTTATTAACCCTTATTTACCAGATTTATCCTTTAACCATAGTAAATAAAATATTTACCGATGTAATTATTCAAAATGTCTAAAAATAAAATTTAACTATTTACACAATTTTGAAATCCTGATTCCAAATATGGGATCCATTTTTCCAAATTCAAAACACAGAAGTGGCAGAAATTAATTTAAAATTAATTCCCACTGTTAAAACAAAAAACGTGTTTTTCAGATATAATAACTATCAAAAGATTGACACTTGTTTATGTCTGGTTTAATTGTGAAATTATGTCCAATGACCAACATTGTATTAAATGGTAAAAATATATTCTAAATATACTTTAAAACCACTAAAATTAATAATTTATCACTATTAATTATTTTGATTAAAAAAGTTGTTTTTAATTAAAATTTAGTAATTTTCACTATTCATCAAAATATAAAAGTTATCCGAAAAGTACCAAAATTTATCCCTAGGATAAATTCAATATTACGAATCCAAAAATTATGTCCATTTTGAGAGATAAGATTTATAAAATTTCAAAAAGTAGTTATTACTATTCATAACAGCTAGTTTGATTGGTTGTGGTGTGTATTAGAACTTGAAGTTGCGTACAACACACCCTACTGTTTTATTTAAAGAGAAGTGTACTGTGGAATCATGGGGTGTTTCATTGTAAATTTTTGATGTCCCCATTCTAAAAAATAAATTTAATTTGTCAAATTTAATATATAAAATTTTAAAATATTGGATTTAAAAAGGGTTCACTATTAAAAGTTGGCAAAAGTGCATTTTTGAAAAATACTTCTTTTATCTGAAATAAATAAATTTGTTCTTAAATTATTTCTAAGACACTCATAATATGGATTCTAAAATTATAATGATTATATAAGGTTCAAAATTTATTTAATACTATTCATAACCTCTTTTGAACTGCTTGTTTGTTAAGTCATGGTGCGCTTGAACTCGTTGTTACGTGTATGCAAGTTATTGAATTATTTTGAAGAAGTAATACACTATGAAATCATGGGGTTTTACATTCTTCCCTCCTTCAATAACTTCTTTCCTTGCAATTTGATATTGTTTTTCGAAAATAAAGGTTGAAAATAGAAAATATATTTGTGGGAAAACACACATCGGAAATTTGGTTAATTAAATTTAGTCTTAATAAGAGGAAAAGAGAAATGAAAGGGTCACCACCAAATTATGATCTCGAATAGGAGAACATTGGTGGATATTAAAGACATATAATTGGAGGAAAAATGTAAATATTTATAGTTAGTGATTGAGTTCATCAATCACAAACAAGTTTAAAGTTGAGGTCCTTAAATTCATCAATCTATGATGATTTAAAATACCATCGGTTCAACAAAACATAAGGTATTAAGATAACAAATTTTTGGTTTTAAGATTCCTTCAAAAAAGTATAAGAATTAATTTCTTCATAGAATAAGAGGAGAAGAAAAATATATACATGACAAGTAGAGTTCCATCCTTTAACTAATTTCTACCACAAACTCATCTTTCACTCTACAAGATAATAGAACTTAAAAAAATATTCTATTTATCCTATTCGTTTGGGGTTAAAAAAATGAATTTATAATTCATCTACTAGACCTTCTTAAAATAAACTACTTTATTTAATCCAGGACATATCGTGGGCCAGTGGTAGTTGATACACCCTTGTCGCCCTTCAGTTGTGGGTTCAAGTCTCACGACCTTGCTGGACGCGACGGGTTGCCACCCGACCTCTGTGTTGTCCTTTTTATAACAATCCAAAAATAATCATCAGAAATGATTTAACCTTAAAAATTGTCTCAAATGTAAAATATAATCCATTCCAACCACTAGACTTATCCAAATTAACTCTGTCCAAACTCACAGTCCAAAATTTATAAGGAAGGTAAATATAATGAAGGTCTTTTTTTCCACATAATAACATGTGAATACCTTCATCATGTATTCTTTTAAAATATGGTATCACCTTGAATTACTATAAAACCTTATTTATTACATTCATTCTCCCTTATTCCTTATAGAATAAAAGATATATTCCTTATATCCAAAAACATGGAATATTCCAATAATGATGAAATAAAAAAACCATTAATCAGTTCCAAGTTAGTCAGGAATATCCAATATAATTTATCCAAATCAACCATCTCTTATTCCAAATTTACTACCTCAGTATCAAGACCATATTAAGGATTACCTTTCCTTTAACAATGTATTTTCAAAAAAAAAGATTAACTTTCTGTTGAGTCACTTTTCATAGTACCATATAATCTCAAATCCTCAATGAAATATTACTGCAGTACAATCCTTATTTATCTCCATAATTCATATCACCATTACATCATTGATAAAACACTCAAATGAAATAATTCATTAATAATAGCATACGAACACTAGTCATTCCTCTTCATATGTTTTAGTATCATAACATTATTATTATCCAATAGCATCTTTTGGGGCATACTCTGATGATTTGAACATTGATTCGCGTAGTGTCCCCTCTTCTTGCAGATGAAGCATTGTACATTGGAATCCTTTTTCTTACCCTCGCAATCACGAATGTGGTGTCCTTTTTCTCCACACTTATAACAAAAATGCATTCCTTTCATGCAAGTTCCAGGGTGTTTCTTCCCACAGTTATCACATATTAGAAAATTCATGTTTTCCCTCTTCCCTTTATCCATCTTTCTCTCTTCCATCCTTTTCTTCTCTTGCTTCCCTTAAAGCCATAGGACTCAGAGAAATCTTTACTTATTTTATCAACACATGATGCTATTTCTTCATATGATGATAATACGTGGGAGACTATTGACCTTCTAAATTATTTCATAATACCATGAAAGATATGATCCTTCATACTCTTTAGATCATACGTATTGATGTAGTTCACATTCCTTCTATTGGGCACCATTTCTACACAAGAGCATAAACTAGGTCAATTTATGAATTGAAATGAATAATTCCAAACATGTAAAATACATAATATAAATTGAATAGTTTATGTATATAATCCATAATCACAAAAATGTTTTCTTTGGGGAGGTATATACTCATAAACCCTTCATTACAGTTTGTAAAGAAAATGAGAATTATCCTAAGCATATCCCCTGGGAGTGTCGTAACCAAGAGTGCAGCAAGGCCCGTTGTCATGAACTAGTTCCCATTCAAGTCTATCTCAAAGCAGTGTTTTCAGGTTTTACCCCTAGGTACATCTGTGCTAGAGCCACCTCTACCTGCTCGTATCCAGACAGGGATGTATTTCTCGGAAAACTCACAAAATCTCTACAATACCAAAATTCTAGGAAGTTCTTCTATAATAATCCTCAAATTCTATCTTAGGGTAATGTGCTCTAATTAGAGTTTATCTAAATCTATTTTCTAAGGTTATTTCTAAACATCCTCTGATACCAACTGTAACGCCCCGACCCCATTTACCCAGATTCGATGCATTATTTTAATACATTGGCATGATTACAAGTAATCAAGTCCCGGAGGACCGATCAGTTTAGCAGTCTTGGAAAATAGATTATATACATGAATGTTACATTGCGATTTAAGACATAAAAAAAACATAAATAATATTTATGAACGCCATTATTTACATGGATTAACCCTGCATATCAATCACAATACACTTCTTCGACTCCTGGGGAAAATAAAACATTGAAATGGGTGAGCACAAACGCTCAGTAAGGGTAAGTAATACAGTGGAAAATGACATAAATATTAATCATGGTAAATAATTTAAACCACATGCCCTTAACCATAATAAACATGAATACTTTTATGGAAAGAATATGAGATGAGTAAATAATGCCATAATAAAACATAATCATGGGTATTCTTCTATTTGAATGAACACATGAACAATCAATATTATTTTCATAATGAGTGAATGTATAATGCCGGACATTTTGAAAATTTATCAAGGCCTCGGGAAAGACGTCTAAAATTATTAAGGAATCGGCCAAAACCATAAATCAAATTGGGAAAGGGCCTCAGCCAAATCCACGTCTAGTTATCTCATGAGACCTACCGATGCATCGAGGAGCTATAGCGGGCTCCACCCGTCACTTACTAAGCCCAATACATTCCTCGTATGAAAAAGGTTAATGATATCATAAACATTCGTATTAAAACTATCATACGAAATGTCAATACTTTAACCATAAACCATGAATGGTATAAAAATAACACATCCACAGTCAAACATATCATAACTCATTCAATACAATAAAGAATATCGTATTATAATAAATCAACCTCAAACCAAAATAATATCCAGTAGAGGATGCTCACATAGTTGAAAATGATGAGTAAAACTTTTTGAGAGAAATATTCTTTTTGTAAAATCATTTAGAATTCACACATTTATAAAGGAAGTAATTTAAAAGATATTTTTGAATAAAAGTGTCCCACACCAATTTGAATCTTTTGAAAAGAATTATCATTTCAAAACATTCGTGTCTATATAAATAAATCCTTAAAATCATTTTTGAAAACATGGACATTAATTAAAAAGATTTAGAAAGTTAAATCTTTAAAACATTTGAAATTATGATCTTGTAAAAGATTACCTTTCAAAATCCTTAAAATATTCATTTTGAAATCATTTTTATGAAAAATGGACATGGATGATAAAAATTTCCCAGTAAATACATACACATAAACAATCTCAGATAATAATGAGATTAAGGAATTAACCCTTACCTTGAACTTTACTTTAGTTGAGGGTAAGTTTAACCTCCTGTATGAAGATAGTAGTATGTTATTAAATTATACCAGAACCATATTAATATTTATGATATCATACATGATTCATTTATGACTTTACACTACCCATTTAATAAAAATTTCCATGTTAAATTAACATTTCAGGTAATAATCGCTTTCTTTATCGTACGTGTTTTAACTTGTTACTCTTAATTGTATCACTTAGATCCTGATTTAAATACTTCCAGAATATAAAACATGATAAATATATCATATATATTTACAATATAAATATGTATAATAGACATATATATGAAATGGAAAACACTGTTTATAGAGACGGTAGTCCGTACATACGCATAAACGTTTTTTCTGTTTTCATATAGTATTGAACGGAAGTAAGTGAATAAGATATATTTAAGTACATAAATAATTATATATATATAAATATATATATCTCCAGTAGCATTGTTATTTCATATATTACATACTTATTAGTAATATATATCTTTATAATCATCCATGAATGGTGAACTTGGAAATGAATCTCATTGCGTCATGGAGACGGTAATCCGTACGTACGCACGAGCGAAAATATCATTATTTTGATATTAAAATAAAATATAATTGGATGTTATATCATATATACAGAATCCTTATAATTTTATATTTATTATTTACATCAAATACATTTCCTTAATATACCCATCCATATAATAATGTATTGAATAACAATTACACCACGACGTGGAGACGGTAAGTCGTACGTATGCACGTATGGTGACATGTCAATCAAAAGATGGATAGAATACTGAATATGGTTGTACCATTTTTATAATAACATAAAAGTGTATAGAAGATACTGGAGTTATTATTTTAGAATAGAAATAACAAGGAGAGCAAAAGTTGAAGAAGAAAGGAACTTGAAAGAGTGGGGTGAAAATATTACCTCTTCTTCGGGTTCTTTATTTTGATTTGATCAAAAGGGATCATTATGTTGGCTTTCCGATCAAACTAAGGCCTCTAGGTTGAAGTTAGTAAAGTTTAGAGAGTATTTGGTCAGGTTTTGGCCGAACCAGGAGGCTTTGAATGTGTGAAGAACTGGTTAGAAGTTGGGTCCTTTTATAAGGGGGGGAGGGGCTCTTTAGGAAAAACTTAAACTATTAATTTATAATAAATTCATATTCAGTTTCTAGTGGATACAATGTGGATTATTAAAATTATAAAGTGGGTATGGGTCGAAATATTTTCAACCAATAGATTTTAGACAGGTTCGGGTCATTATATTAACCCTATATTTTAGTTTTAACTCTTAGTTAATTTGTTTAACACTTACCATGTCACATTGTATTTTTATAATATATAGTTAATAAACATAATATATACATCCAAGAGACCCCCAAGTGGTCCATTAATTATACACCAATAATTATATAAGTCCTTTGGCCTATCCTTAGGTTTTTAGGAATAGAATATAAATTAATAATATAATATTTCTTTTAAAAACTCATTTATGTCAATTTTCACACTACTCAATAATTGATTTTTTTTAAAGTCATAAAAACTTTATTAATTTGAAACAAATTTATTTAATCCATCCTAACATGTCATATTAACCAATAAAATTCTTTTATGTCATCAAAACATTAAAAGAATATTTATTTTAAGATTTATAATACCAATTATTTGATTCGTTCCTTAAAATGGAAAATACTGCATCATTATTGTGTCATATATATTTTTACTTTTTCAATGTATAAAAATTATAAATAAAATATAATTATGTAGTAAATCGTTTTATATTTCTAATTAATATTTATAATCTAAAATATGACATATATAACCCTACGTAATAGTTTTTTTCTAAATGATATAAGCTTATGTGATTTTTGTATTTACTTTATCTTAATTAAAATAAAGTGTCCCTATCACTTACATGTGGCTCCATGGGGTCCCAAAAATCGACCCAAAGATGCCCATTGTCGTACATGTATCCACCAATAAGGTTAGGACACGTTTTAGGGTAATTTATTATTATTATAATATTATTTGATAACCCTTATTTACCGGATTTATCTTTTAACCATGGTAAATAAAATATTTTCCAAATTATTCAAAATGTATAAAAATAAAAGTTACCTATTTACACAATTTGTACATCCTGATTCCAAATATGGAATCCATTTTTCCAAATTCTCAATACATAAGTGGCAGAAATTAATTTAAAATTAATTCATGCTGTCAAAACAAAAAGCGTGTTTTAAAGATATAATTACTATCAAAAGATTGACACTTGTTTATGTCCGGTTTAATTGTGAAATTATGTACAATGACCAAAATTGTATTAAATGGTAAAAATATATTCTAAATATACTTTAAAACCACTCAAATTCATAATTTATCACTATTAATTATTTTTATTAAAAAAGTTGTTTTTAATTAAAATTTATTAATTTTCACTATTCATCAAAATATAAAAGTTATCCGAAAAGTACCAAACTTTCACCCTAGGATAAATTAGATATTCAAAATTCAAAAATGAAGCCCATTTTGAGAGATAGAATTTATAAAAATTCAAAAATTAGATATTACAATTCATAACGACTAGTTTGATTGGTTGTGGTGTGTGTTAGAACTCGAAGTTTCGTACAACACATGCTACTGTTTTATTCAATGAGAAGCGTATCGTGGAAGCTTGGGGTGTTTCATTGTAAATTTTTTATTTTCCCATTCTAAAAAAATAAATTTATTTAGTGAAATTGAATATATAAAAGTTTAAAATATTGGATTTAAAAAGGGTTCACTATTAAAAGTTGGTAAAAGTGCATTTTTGAAAATAATTCTTTTATATGAAAAAAATGAATTTTTTCTTACATTATGTCTAAGAAACTCATAATATGGATTCTAAAATTATAAGGATTATATAAGGTTCAAAATTTATTTAATACTATTCAAAACCTCTTTTGAACGACTTGTTTGGTAAGTCATGGTGCGTTTGAACTCGGTGTTGCGTGTAGTGCAAGTTATTGAATTATTTTTAAGAAGTAACGCACTATGAAATCTTGGGGTGTTACAAGATTTGACGATTTTAAAATTGCGAAAAATAGATGCACACATCGTATAAGTTAAAAAGACATTCTTACCATAATTCTGTCGAAAAGGTTAAAATGACCTTTTTTGGAAAATGATGGAATGATTCCTTTATAAAAATCTTATAAAAAGTCAACAAGGGTATAAATGACTTTAAACTATAGTCTATAAAATACTAATAATGATTTCGAAATACATTTTTAAGAAACATGGATGTGGATGATAAAGAGATCCCAGTATATAATTACGTATAAACAATCTAAGATAATAAAGAGATTGTGAAATTAACCCTTACCTTTTAATTTTCCTTGGTTGAGGGTAGTTAAACATCCTATATAATTGTGAAATAATTGTTATTAAATTGTACAAGAATTATATACATTAATATGATATCATATATGATCTTTTAACATTGCTTTGTTAATAATATCTTAGCATTATCATCGGTTCGGGTGTTAACTTACTCATTTTCTTTTATATGTTTTGTTAGATAAGACCTATTTATTATGGATAGTTTGTATCTTATTCATATCCAGAATGATATCAAATCCTCAAACATTATTTTTAATCATCAAATGAGAATTATACTTTAATGTATACGATGGGGAATGAATCTCATCGTGTTCGGGGAGACGGTAGTCCGTACGTACGCACGAGCGACAATATCATTGTTTTGATAATAAAATAATATATAATTGGATGGAATATCATATATAAAGAATCATTATAATTTTATATTTATTATTTACATCAATTAAACATCATTATCATACCCATACAAATAATAATGTTTTGAATAACAATTACACCACGACATGGAGACGGTAAATCGTACGTACGCACGTATGGTGACATGTCATTTAAAGGATGGATAGAACACTGAATATGGTTGTACCAAATTTATAATAACATCACAGTATATAGAATATACTGAAGTTATTATTTTATAATGGAAATAACAAAGAAATAATAAGTGGAAGAAGAAAGGAACTTGAAAGAGGGTGGTGAAAACATTACCTCTTCTTCGGGTTCTTCCTTTTGATTTGATCAAAATGGCTCTTTAAGATGGATTTATGAATAATGTAGTGCCTCTAGGATGAAGTTAGGAATGTTGAGAGGGTATTTGGGTACATTTTGGCCGATCCAAAAGGCTTTGAATGTGTGAATTTGGGAGAAGGGGGAGTTCCCTTTTATAAGATGGGTAAGGGGCACCTTTGGAAAAGCTAGAAATATTATGTTATAATAAATTCATATTCAGTTTATAATGGCACCAAAGTGGATAATTTAAATCTTACGGTGGGTATAAGTCGAAAAGAACTCAACAAGTAGGTTTTAAATAGGTTTGTGTCACTATATTAACAATATCTTGTAGTTTTAACTCTTAGTTAATTAGTTTGACATTTACCGTGTCTCTTTATATTTTTATATTTTATAGTTAATAAACTAACTATATACTTCCAAGAGACCCCAGAGTGGTTCATTATTGATATTCCTATCATTATATATGTCTTTTGGCAGAGCCTTAGATTTTTAGGAATAAAATATCAATTAATAATATAATATTTGTTTTAAAAATACTTTTAAGTCAATTTTGACACTATTTGGTATTTTGTTTTGGATAAATTCATAATAGCATTATTAATTCAAATAAAATTCATATAAAAAAACTCAAATATGTCATATTAACCTAGAAAATTAGTGTAATTCATAAAAAGTCTCAAATTACATTTATTTGGATATTTATAATATCAATTATTTTAATATTTCATTAATTAAGTAATTACTGTATCACCATTGTGTCATAAATAAATTAAATTATATAATGTCTAAAAATTATAAATAAAATACCATTATGTATTAAATCCTCTTATATTTCTAATTAATATTTATAATTGAATTTATCTTATGTATAACCCTATATTAAAAATGTTTTATTTATTAAACTTTGATTCTAACTCTTTTAAATCTTCTTTGATTTAAATAATAATAAATGTCCTAATGTAATCCATGTGGACCAAATAGGTTCATATTTTATTCCTAAGGTTGTTTTTGGTAAAATTATACATAGCCAATATAATTAGGAACAGTTTTAGGGTAATAATAATATCATTTTTACCCTTAATTACCCTATTTACTTTTAACAGTGGTAAATAAAAGTAAAAAGTTACTATTCAAAAAACAATATTTTTATCTTATTGAACCACATTTTACTCCTTGATATTAACCGTGTCTCTCAGATTTTCAAAATTCCACTCATAGAAGCGGTAAAATTAGGTTTTATTTGAATTTTCAAATTCTCCTAGGAGATGGGTAAAAGACGGTGAAAAGATCGATAAAATTTATATATATATATAATTATTATAAACAAACTCCAATGAATTAACTTGAACTTATATAGGTATTATGTATCTATTTTAACCAAAAAAATTAAATAAAATAAATTATTATTTAAAAAAAAATTGGTTTTAAACTATAACTCAGTGTTTTTCACTATTCATCAAAAATTGAAAGTTTTCAGAAAAATACCAAAAATTCACTCGAGGAAAATTTTGATATTCTGAATCCAAAAATGAAGTCCTTTTTGAATGATAAAATTTATAAAATTTCAAATAGTGGGTATTACTATTCATGATGGCTAGTTTGATTGGTTGTGGTGTGTTAGAACTCAATGTTGCATACAACACACGCTACTGTATTATTCAAAGAGAAGCGTACATGGAAGATTGGGGTGTTACATTCTCCCCTCCTTCAAATAATTTTGTCCTCAAAATTTCTATAATATTAATGCATAAAAATACTCAGGTCGTTCTTCATCATAAGTTCCTCGGGTTCCCATGTTACCTCTTTCATCTTATGGTTTCTCCATAGAGCTTTAATAGACGAGTCGTCCGGATTCTCAGCACTTGTTCTCTTGTATCAAGAATCCTAATGGGATCTTCGCAATAGGATAGATCGGGTTCCAGTTCTACTTCCTCGTAAGTGAGTACATGCGTTGGGTCAGGCATGTATTTTCTCAATAGTGATACGTGGAACACATCGTGAACTTTGGAGAGACATGGCGGCATTACCAAATGGTAAGCTACAGCCCAAATTTTTTCTATAATTTCTAAAGTTTCTATGTACATGGGACTCAATTTACCCATCTTACCGAAATGTATAGCACCCTTACATGGAGATACCTTCAAGAAAAAATGATCTCCTACCTGAAATTCCAAATCCTTCCTTCTATTGTCAGCATAGCTCTTCTGCCTACTTTGAGCTACTTTGATATGACTTTAGATTACCTTCACCATTTCCATTGTTTCCTCGATAAGTTCTGGGCCTACAAGTTTTCTTTCCCCAACATCATCCCAATAGGTTGGTATGCGACATCTCTTTCTATATAACGCTTCATATGGTGTCATTCAAATACTTGAATGGAAGCTATTGTTATAGGAAAATTCCCCCAGAGGTAAATATTGATCCCACATACCCTGAAAGTCAAGTGATCAAGATCTCAACATGTCTTATATGGTTTGAATAGTCTGTTCTGATTGTCCATCAGTTTGGGGTGGTAGGAAATGCTCAAACGAAGTTCAGTGTCTAGGGATTTCTGAATAGTTTTCCTGAATCTTGAAGAAAAACAGGGATTGTGATCAGAAACAATGGATAGGGTTACTCCATGAAGTCTCAAAACTTCATTAATATATATCCTTTCTAGAGGTTCAAGTGGTATAGCATCTCTTATAGTAAGAAAATGTGTTGACTTGGTAAGACGATCAACAATGACCCGTATTGCATCGTTCCTTCATGGAGTATTTGGTAGCCCCCTGAAAAATTCCATCATAATATTATCCCATTTCTACTCAGGTATGGGAAGACGTTTCATGACTCCTCCATGCTATTGCCTTCCAAATATCACTTGTTGACAAACTATACATCTTGAAACAAAATCAGCAATCTCCCTCTTCATGTTGTCCCACAAAAAATGTTCCTTCAAATCTTTATAAATTTTGGTGATCCCATGGTGTATAGAGAAATTAGAACTATGAGCATCATCCAACAATTCCCTTTTCAGTCAGGTATATCGGGAACACAAAGTCTCTTCCCAAATTTCAAAATTCCTTCTTCAAACACAAATTCACTCAATCTCCCATCATTCACAGGTTTAATTTTATTTTGAAATTCTTCCTCATCGGTCTAAGAACTCTTAATACTTTCTAGTAAAGATGGTTTGGAAACCATTTGAAAAGTATTTATGTTTCACCTTCTATGGTTATTCCCATATCCAAATTTACTAGATCCATGAAAATTGGATCCCTTTCAACTCTCATTTTGTTCAAAACTCCATGATCCTTTCTGATCAAAGCATCTTCCACCTTATTTTCCTTCCCCGGGTGGTAGTGTATCATGCAATCATAATCCTCGAGTAGTTCAATCCATCACCTTTGCCTCATGTTGAGTTCTTTCGGTGAGAAAAGATACTTCAAACTCTTGTGATAAGTATAAATCTCACATTTTTCACCATAGAGATAGTGCCTCTAAATCTTCACAGCAAAGATTACAGAAGATAACTCAAAATCATGATTAGGATAGTTTTGCGCATGAATTTTCAACTGTCATGATGCATAGGAAATAACTCTATCATTTTGATTAAGGACACAACCAAGTCCTTTCTTTGATTAGTCACTATAAATAAAAAACCCATCATTCCCCAATGGTAGAGTCAATATAGGAGCATCGACTAATCTTCTCTTCTGTTCTTTAAAACATTCTTCACACGCTTTTGTCCAAAAAAAATTAACCCCATTACGTGCAACCTTTGTTAATGGGTTAGCCAATCGGGCCAAATTCTGGACAAAATGTCGATAATAACCTACTAAACCAATAAAACTGCGTACCTCAGATATACAAGTCAGTTCTGGCCATTTTTGGATTGCTCTTGTTTAGAAGTATCAACTGAGATTCCATCCTTAGAGACAATTTGGCCAAGAAAAGAAATCTCCTGAAGCCATAATTCACACTTGCAAAACTTTCCTTATGATTCATGTCTTCTAAGAGTCTTTAGGATAATGCACAAGTTATTTTCATGATCTTCATAAATCTTGGAATATACCAAGATATCATCAATAAATACCACCACAAAATCATCGAGATATTCCATGAAAACTCTATTAATTAGATCCATGAATACAAAGGGTTCATTAGTCAATCCAAAAGGCATTACTGTAAACTCGTAATGCCTGTACCTAGTTCGAAATGCTATCTTCGGAATGTCTTCCTTCTTCACACACAACTAATGGTTTCCAGATCGAAGTTTAATATTTGAAAAATATTGTGCTCCATGAAGTTGGTCAAATAAATCATCAATGTGAGGTAGGGGATACTTTTTCTTTATTATTATCGCATTGATTTCCCTGTAGTCACTACATAACCTCATAGATCCATCTTTCTTCTTAACAAAAAAGGATAGGGGCTCCTCATGGAGAAACACAAGGGCAAATAAATATTGTATCACATAATTCCTCTAGTTGTTTCTTTAGTTCAACTAATTCCACATTGTCCATTCTATAAGTGGTCTTCGATATATGCCTTGAACCAGGAATTTAATCAATGGAAAACTCAATTTATCATTCTGGAGGTTGTCCAGGTAAATATTCCAAAACACATCTACATATTCCTTTACAATAGGTACATCCTCTATCTGAACATTCCTTTCCTCATCCACAGTAATTTCATTATCTTCTTCCTCAATAATTGAATTTACTTGAGCTACTGGGGTCGATCTAGATAAGAATTAGGTGGTGACGATTATGCTCTAAATATAAGGTGTTATTTATCATCATCATCAAAAATAGTAACCTCCTTCTTCTTAAAATAAATATTCACATCATGGTCTAAAATCCAATCCATACCGAGGATTTTATAAAATTCAATCATGGGTATAATGATGAGATCAGCAGATAAAGAACATTTATGTGCTCTAATGGGAACTGATTCACAAAACTTTGTTGCAATGATACTTCCCTTAGGATTTTTAACTGACAACTCCCTTGTTAAATAAAATTGGAAATACCTAATTTTCTTATCAAACTAGGAAGATATGAAACAATACGATGATCTAGAATCAAATAAAGCAGTTTCTAAACTTGAGGAAACCATTAAATTACCTGCCACCATGTCTTTCAGAGGTTCTACCTCAGCAGTAGTGATAGCATAAGCTTGGCCTTGATCCCTTGGCCTTTTATGAGGTAAGTTACCCTAACTCTTAGGACATTCATTTGAAAAACATCCCATCTCCCTACAATTGAATCATTGAACATCGGTAGCTTATTTCTTCCCCATGAAATCAGGATCTTGGTGGAATTTTCACCACACTTGTAACAGACTCTCATTCCCTTTAACAAGTACTGGGGTGTTTCTTCACACATTTAATGCAAGATGGATATTCAACTTTTCCTTTCTTCCCCTTATTTCCATTCCCAGAGTGATCAGAATATCTATTATTACCATTCTTTTCTTTAAAGTCGTAAGACTTAGAGAATTATTTTTCTATCTTGATAGCACATGAGGCAATATTTTCGTATGATGAGAAGGATTGTGAGACTAATTCTTGACGGAGAAATGGATTTAACCCATTAAAGAAATGGCCAATATTACTTCTTCGGTTATGTATATAATCTGCAGCATGCCTCGCTAACCTTTTAAAGTTACCCTCATACTTTGTGACATTATCATCCTCCTTTTGTCTCATACTCAGAAATTGACTTTCCATATCTTCTCGATGGTCACAAGGAAAGTATTTTTCTATGAAAATATCTTTAAACTACCTCCATTCCATATTTGATACTTCATAATCTTCCTTCGTGTTTTGAATCAATTACCACCATTGATCATCATATCCAGTGAGGCGGTAAACTGCCATGATAACTTTTTCCCTTTCACTACTCCCTAAAGCCTGGAATATTTTTTCTACGGAATTTATCCATTGCACAGCTACTAATGGATTTTTACTCCCATTGAATGTTGGTGGTTGTTGCCTCATGAAACGATCTAACATTGATCCTCCATGCTACGGATCAGGGTGCTCCATATGGGTAAGGTTATTATTCACAACCTGAGTGAGTTGTCCCAGTATGGTGATAAGCTGATCAGCACCAGTTGTATCACCAGCTCCACTATAATTATCTTGAGAAGGAAGGAAATCCCTACATGGAGTGTGTGCATTGATACAGTTTCCATTCCTTACTCTAAACTTAATATCTAAACAATTTCATAAACTATATTAGTTTATGAATCGAAATACATAATTCCAAACCTGTAAAACACTTATCATAAATTTAACAGTTTATGGACATAATCCATAATCATAAAAAAAATTCATTGAGGAAGTATATACTCATAAACCCTTCATAATGGATTGTAAAGAAAATGAAAATGATCATAAGCATATCCCCCGGGAGTGTCGTAACCAAGAGTGCAGCAAGGCTCGTTTTTGTGCACCAGTTCCCGTTCGAGTCTAGCATAAAGTAGTGTTTTCGGGTTTTACCCCTAGGTACATATGTGCCAGAGCCGCGTCTACCTACTCGTATCCAGACAGGGATGTATTTCTCAGAAAACTCACAAAATCTCTACAATACCAAAATTCTAGGAAGTTCTTCTATACTAATCTGCAAAGTCCATCTTAGATCTATGTGCTCTAATCAGAGTTTATCTAAATCTAACTTCCAATGTTTGTAGTAAACTTCCTCTGAAACCAACTATAACACCCCGACCCCAGTTACCCAGAGTCGGTGCATTATTACAAAACATTGGCATGATCATAAAAGATCAAGTCTTGAAAGTCAAATTAGTTTAGTAGTCTTGGAATCACTAGATACATTCATCAGTATTACATTACATCATAAAATGAAAACTAAAACAACATAGTCTCCATACTCCACACTCATATCCCCTCATACTACCCCTTCAGGTCATTCATAAATTACTTCTTGACATCCTGGGAAAAATAAAACATAGAAAGGGGTGAGCTCAGATGCCCAGTAGGGATAACAATATAGTGGAAACTTTCATAAATAAGAATAAAAATTTAAGGCAATTTATAACTAAAAAAAATCCTTTTAAACATGAACTTAATCATATTATGGAAGAAATAAAATGAAATAATTCCAGTTACTTATTCACATGGATATTCTACTGGTCGAATAATCACATGCAATATCAGTAACCACTTTCATAATGATGGAATGCATAATGTCAGACTATCATAACCACATAGTCAAGGCCTTGTGCCAAGACTACAAATAATATTTTGTCAAGGCCTTATGCCAAGACACTATTTTGTCTCAAGAGACCTACCGATTCATCGAGTAGCTATAGCGGGCTCCACCCATCACTTATTAAGTCCAATACATTCCTCATATGAACAAGTTTAAACATAACATAAACATTCGTACAAAAAATATTATATAAAGTGTCAATACTTTCTCCATAAACCATGAATAGTATAAAAATAACACATCCAAATTCAAAAATATCACAAAACCTTCAATACAATATGGAAGTTTTGTATCATAATAAATCGACTTCAAATAAGCTTAAAATCCATGAAATCAAAACTATTTGAGATAAATATCTTTTTTTTAAGTAAACTAAAAGTCACATAATTATAAAACAAAAAATTTACATTGAAAATATTATTATAAGCTTGTAAGGGAAGCTTTGACATTTTTATAATGGCGGAAAATAGCTTCACACATTGTATAAGTTAAAAAGACATTCTTACCTTAATTCTGTCGAAAAGGTTAAAAAGGACCTTGTTTGGAAAATGACGGAAATATTCCTTTATAAAAATCTTATATAAATTAAAAACGGGTATAAATGACTTTAACCAATAGTCTATATAATAGTAAAAATGATTTTGAAATACATTTTTAACAAACACGGATGTGGATGATAAAGAGAGCCCAGTAGATAATTACGTATAAACAAACTCGGATAATAAAGAGATTGTGAAATTGACCCTTACCTTGTACTTTTCCTTGGTCGAGGGTAGGCTATCCTCCTGTATAATGGTGAAATATTTTTTGTTAAATTATAAAATAATAATATACATTAATATGATATCATATATTATCTTTTAACATTGATTTTTTAATAATATCTTAGTATTATTGTCGTTTCGTGTGTTAACATACTCATTTTATTTTGTATGTTTTGTTACATAAGCCGTGTTTGTTATGGATAGGTTGTATCTTATTCATATCCAGAATGATATCAACTCCCTAAAAATTAATTTTATTAATCAAATAATAATTTTACTTGAATGGATACGATGGGGAATGAATCTCATCGCGTTGGTAGAGACGGTAGTCAGTACGTACGAACGAGCAGCAATATCATTGTTTTGATAATAAAATAAAATATAATTGGATGAAATATCATATATAAAGAATAATTATATAATTATATTTATTATTTACTTCAATTACACATCATTATCATAACCATCAAAATAATAATGTTTTGAATAATAATTACACCACGACATGGAGACGGTAAGCCGTACGTATGCACATATGGTGACATGTCATTAAAAGGATGGATATAATACTGAATATGGTTTTACCATATTTATAATAACATCATAGTATATATAATATATTGGAGTTATTATTTTTTAATGGAAATAACAAAGAAGGAAGAAGTGGAAGAATAAAGGAACTTGAAAGAGGGTGGTGAAAACATTACCTCTTCTTTGGGGTCTTCCTTTTTATTTGATCAAAAGGGCTCATTAAGTTGGATTTCTGACTAATGTAATACCTCTATGATTAAGGGAGGAATATTGAGAGGTTATTTGGGCAGATTTTGTCCCAACCAAAAGGCTTTTAAGGTATGAATTTGAGAGAAGGGGCGGTGCCATTTTATAAGAGGGGTGAGGGGCACCTTTGGAAAAGCTGTAAATATTATTTTATAATAAATTTATATTCAGTTTGTAATGGCTCCAAAGTGTATTAATTAAATTTTGAGGTGATTATAGGTCAAAAACTACTCAACCAATAGGTTTTAGATAGGTTTGGTCACTATATTAACCTTATCCTTTAGTTTTAACTCTAAGTTAATTAGTTTGACATTTACCATGTCTCTTTATATTTTTATATTATATACTTAATAAACTTACAATAAACTTCCAAGAGACCCCCAAGTTGTCCATTAATGATAAAACTTTAATTATATATGTCCTTTGGCCTAATAATAGATTTTTATGAATTGAATATCAGTTAATAATATAATATTTGTTTTAAAAACTCTTTTATGTCAATTTTTACACTATTTTGTATTTTGTTTTCTCTAAATTCATAACAGCATTATTAATTTGAAAAAAATTCATCTAACTAACCCTAATATGTCATATTAACCCAGAAAATTAGTGGAATTCATAAAAAGTCTCAAATTACATTTATTTTTATTTTTATAATATCAATTATTTTAATATTTCATTAATTAGGTAATTAATGCATCACCATTGTGTCATAAATAAATTAAATTATTTACTTTATAAAAATTATAAATAAAATACCATTATATTTGAAATCATTTTATATTTCTAATTAATATTTATAATCTAATTTATCTTATGTATAACCCTATATTAAAAATGTTTATTTAATAAACTTTGATTTTAACTCTTTTAACTATTCATTGAATTAAATAATAATAAATGTCCTAATCTAATCCAAGTGGACCAAAGAGGTCCATATTTTATTCCTAAGGTTTTTTTTGGTCTAATTATACTTAGACAATATAATTAGGACATGTGTTAGGGTAATAATAATATCATTTTTACCCTTAATTACGCTATTCACTTTTAAATGTGGTAAATAAAAGTAAAAAGTTACTATTCAAAAAAAATTATTTTTATCTTATTGAATCACATTTTACTCATTGATATTAATCGTGTCTCTCAAATTTTGAAAATTCCACTCACAGAAGCGGTAAAATTATGTTTTATGTTAATTTTCAAATTCTCCTAGGAGATTGGTAAAAGACAGTGAAAAGTTCAATACAATTATTATATATCTAAAATTATTATAAACTAACTCCAATGAATTACATTGAACTTATATAGGAATTATGTATCTATTTTGACCTAAAATAAATTTAAATAAAATAAATAATAATTTAAATAATAATTTGGGTTTAAACTATAACTCCGTGTTTTTTACTATTCATCAAAAATTGAAAATTTTCAGAAAAATACCAAAAATTCACCATAGGAAAAATTTGATTTTCTGAATCCAAAAATGAAGTCCATTTCGAAAGATAAAATTTATAAAATTTCAAAAAGTGGTTATTACTATTCATACCGGCTAGTTTGATTGCTTGTGGGGTGTTAGAACTCAAAGATGCGTGCAACAAATGCTACTGTATTATTCAAAGAGAAGCGTACTGTAGAAGCTTGGGGTGTTACACATTTCATTGTTACCTAATATTTTTTTATAATTTTAACTTATTCATTGTTAAATTTGTGTTTTTCAGAATTATTCATGGAATTTTTTATTTTATGGAACTTTACTTTTATACAAGGTTTTCATGCTTGGTTTGGTGGAAACTATGTGTTTACCCTTACACGCTCCATTTTTTGAGTTTATTTTTTATTTCACATGGTGGTTATATATAGTAAGTAAACTATTTTTTTCCAATATATTATAAAAATAGGGGAAATCATGTGGGACTCTTATTTTTTATGGGTACAAACATGTGGAACCCCAGACCCCTACTCATAGATCAGGTGCCAAAATAATTTATTAGACACCAGATTTGATATAAAGAGAGGTAGACCAAGCTAAACATGTCTTAATTTTACAATATTTCCATATGTCACAACTAAAAACACAATACCAAGAATATAAGTTTTAGTGTAATTGAGGATCAACTACATAAGAATTAGATTTTATGATATTTATGAACTTTTCCCTATAATTGATCTAGACTCTACTCCCTTCCAAACTTCTCATAAATTGCACTCATCATCATATCCTAAGGAAAACTAAACATAAGAAAGGGTTGTGTTTAATTTCTATTTAATGGTAAACATAAGTGAAAAAAATTATAGATTGTGAATAATATTAATATGAGAATATGGGTAAAATCAAGGTACATTGTAATAAAATAACAGAATCATACACAATAAAGAATATGTCAAAAAATTGAGTTATGGAATAAGTGTTTGAATAATATTAGAAATTAGTTAAAAGAGTGTGGATACATTATTTAATAAACAAGATCCTTGAGATCATAACATTAGAATACAATATAAATGTAGAACAAAAATTAGCATAGGGAAACATCACCTTTGTGGGTAATACACTAGAATCCATACTTGCACGAAACTAAATTATGCCCATGTATACATATATCATTCGATATAAACATTTATCTGTTACATTGGATGGAGATATAGGAATCCACCTATTATTTATCTATAAATATATCTTCCACTTGAAATCTATCATTCGTCCTCTCATAAAGAACCCATTAAAAATAAAATGATTTTTATATCCATCTTAAAATTGAATCACATAAAAAATCATTCATAATTTAATCAATATTCATAACATGACAAACCTGGGGAAAATAAATGGGTATCTAAAGATAATCATCAATATATTAGGCAAATACCCACCAATCAATATACGAAATCATGTGGTATTTACACTATATGGATAAATAGAGTGTGGTTAAGTAAAAATATTTCCAAATCAATGGATATATGTAATCTTAGTGAAAACCTTTCAGTCAGTGGAAGAAAGTATATATTGTTCACATAGAAATAATATTTGTAGAAAATCATTTTTCAAAATTTGGATGATTAAGAAATACTAAAGCATCAATGGATTTCCATGAGTTTAATCCCCCAAAATATTATAAGAAAATTAATAAAAGTATTTCTTATGAAATTATTTTTTTAGAGAAATATGAAAATAAAAGCAATATTTTAAAATAATTTTTATTAAAGGGTTTTTAAAATTTTATAAAAAAAGAATTTGAGGGTAATTTTTAAAAGTAATTTTCAAAATGGTGAAGTAAGATCTTTTGAAAATTTTAACTTTTAAAAAGCCTAAAATAATAGAGTAATGTAAATTAAATAAGGGTTACACAAAAAATGTTAGGTGGAGGATAAAAAAACATGGAATAAAACCATTTTAATATTTTAAAAATAAATTTGAGGAAACCCTTATCATAAAAATGGACAAAATAAACTGATTTGAAACGAAAAGAAGGGAATAATAAAGGTTTAATGACCCAGCCTAAATCAAATGACCCAAGGTAGAGTGATACCTAACCTCATGTGCACCACCCTCTATGTAAGAGGTTACCAACAAGCAGTATGGGTTTTCAGGATGAATTGATGAAACTATACCCTTTGTAAGTGAAGCCATATATCATAATATTATTATGAAAATAATAGTAACATAAAATCTAATGGTGGAACTAAAATAAAAACAATCATATAACATATGAAATTTCAAGTATCTCAAATTCATATAATTAATAAACCATATATCCCAAGGTGGAAGTTCAATTAGAGTGTAAGTAAAAAATAGGAAAATAATTAATTAATGTACATCATCACTCTAGAGTCTAAACAAGTACCACCTATAAGCACCAAACTCCATCTCATGAGCTCTCTATCGCTGGGCCCTTTCTCTTTCTAGGTTCCCTGGTCGTAAATTTTTCACATCCATCGAGATACCCATATAGGGTGTGAGTATAAACCTGGTATGACACCACCAATGTGTCCAAAACACAAGTCCACATTCACAATAGGTGTATGACATGAATATAATTAAATTTACCTTAAATAACATTCAATAATGTGTCGAGTGTTTGTTTTCTAACCAAGACACCATGAACCCCAGTCACACCTCCTTTGAATCCATGTTGAATAGATAGTCATAACTAATAGTCTCATGACTCATGTCATTCAAAGAATTAATATATATCATAGATCATTAACGTATCATTTTTTCTTATTTGTTCAGTATTTAAATAATAATTCATTCCTTCCTTTAAGGGTAAGCCTTGCTCCACCTTTCTAGAGTAATCACTTGTCACATCCAACCAGTCATAGTTGCATGGTTGTCAAGTTCACATGATAGTACATCAAATAAGAAACTATAAACTATTAATAACCATTTGAATATAGTAGGGTTAATCCCACATCGACACAACATGTATATCTTTAAATCGTACCATTTTTACAACATATATATCACCCTTACTTG
Organism: Viscum album; assembly: GCA_963277665.1. Lineage (NCBI taxonomy): Eukaryota > Viridiplantae > Streptophyta > Magnoliopsida > Santalales > Viscaceae > Viscum > Viscum album. The sequence goes on along the minus strand of OY728119.1, from coordinate 1,944,178,327 downwards.
TACCATTGGTTCAACTATCATTAAACTCTGACTCATAATATCACCTCGGTGTGAACCACATTTTAAATCACAGATCTATACATATACCTATATCAAATTAACAATATAAATTCATTCCATATCCCAACACTCACTATAATTTCATATCTAATTATTCAGTATGTAGTCTTGTATCCATGCTTCCCCTATAAAGATTTAACAAGTCTCCCTTGAGAAACCTTATATCTTAATAACGAAGAGATATTTCCACAAGCTATACAATATCCCCAACCTAGAAAAACAGAACAAAGCATAAGTAAATTATTTCATGTAAAGTTTCTTCTAATAAAAAATTAATCATTATGCACATAAATCAAGCATAGGCCTCACGGGCTACACATGCATTTCAATAATGTCGAGTCAAACAATTATATACAATGGCCCTATTTGCTAAAATATTCTTACATCATAAAAATTGAATCAAATATTTAAGATTTATATATGAACCATTAATTTACATCAAATATACCTCATTAATGTTGAATAACCTAATCACCCTTATAATCAGTGACTAGGGATGAAACTGATGAGTTCCCCACAAGAACAGATCAATAAGGACAAACCTAATCTGAAATTTATAACACTAGATCGGTGTTTGATGAAGGAATAACAACTATAACCATATACCAAATCGACTAGATTGTTCACCCGACCATGTTGAGTAGTGTTAAGAACTTAATCAAGGTAAAATGATTCATTAATGAATTAAACATCCCCTATTGATGATAATATAAATTTTCACAATATTAATGACTCCAACCCCCCCCCCAATATATGGGGTTGAATTAGAAATTTATTTTTTTAAAACTAACACCACGGAATGTGGATTCCCACTACAGTTGTGGTGGCATCGATCACTCCATTCCTATACAACCCAGCATGGTCATCGTCTATAGTTTGGTATCAAAACCATGAATGTTTTTGACTTACTGCACCTTCACCATAGTGTGGTGATTCAATTATAGTCTTTGGTCATAGGAGGACCTATAATGGTATCTGTTTGATATTATTATGAGTCATGGGTATTTTGATCACCCCATTTCATCCATGAAAACTATGTGTTCAACATGCCAACCACTATTGCTTAGCTATACCCCTGGTTCATCCCAACCAACCCAAATACATATTTAAACCAACAAGTGACCTCCAACACTTCATGAACCCAAATTGAACCATTATAAGTATCAAAATTATATACCTTTAAAAAAATTATGATATTACTATATACCCCTCTAATGAATTTTAATCCTTGATTAGTGTATCTAAAAGACTTAATTGAACATATTGGGTTATTGTTTCTAAACATATTACTCTCACTCGAAATCACCTATTGGATATAAAAATACTACCAAAGAACATTAACAAGTGGTACCATCTTTTTACTTATCACAATCTTAATCTAACCCAATAATATGTACAGGTCACTCTAAAAATTATGAAACTAGTTCCAACTCAACGTCCACATAGTCAATCAATAAGAAATGATATGCCCCGTACCTCAAAATATGAGAGACAAGGAACATGTTATGAGTACCCCAATATTGCGGAGGTAGAACAAAATTGTAGTTCCCTATTCGAAAATAGTCAATGTTATCAAAAGGTATTACAAACTACGGTTCTAGTTTCATTTTCTATTACAAATGATGATTCCCCAACTGGGATGAAAAACACAAAAACAATTAGTCTCCCACAGTGAACACTAAAGGATGTCTTCTATGGTGGTCATATGATCACCATCTAATATTAGTAGTAACCAACTACTTATTGGTTAACTACACACTCCTGGATGTCTCCATAACCATACATATCCCAATAATAGTTTCCTTGCCTATTACATTCCAACAAAGCGATGAGAGACAAGAATAACCATAAAGAGAATAAAATGGTTTCATCTAAATTAAATCCATGAAACTGTTATTTTACATGTAATATACCATGTATATATGATAATATCACGCTCCACCGAAGACAATGACACATACTAGAAGCATACCCTCTAAGATCTAGATTTTCCTCTCCGACTTTCCATTGGTATTGGTATGATATGTTGTACGCAAATTCAACTAAGTCCCCATAATGTTATAGAATACTTGAAAAAACATGGAATAAAACATGTTTCTATATCCATTATGTTACTATAAAGAACACCGTACAGTTATAAAATCATCAAAATGTAAATATTAACAAACTCATCAATAGATTTAATCTCTCGTATTGTAAAGAAATGTGCCACCTTTGTTAGTAGATCAACTATCACCCACACAACATCTCGACTTCTCAAGTTTCTGGGAAACCACTACATGAAGTCAATCATCCCATCATCTTACTTTCACACATGTAGGAGAAGTGGATAAAACAATCCTCATATTCAAAGATGTCATGTTTTGATCATATGATTGTCTATAAAATGATATATGAAGATCGAGATGTCTCTATTCATTATCGTCCACTAGAATTATCACTTGATATCCCTATAATATTAATCAAACATGGGTTCAATTCCCATTGAGAGGCATTGGATTCCCTCATTAACTCTTACCTTATATAATCAATAACTACTACTCTCCCATGAATATATATCTTTTCACCACTATCCATCAACCATCTTGGAACAGGATCACTTCCCACTAACCATTTCCGCTTTACTAAGAATTCATAGAATGATTCATAGATAGTCTATACCTATTCTAAAATTGAATACATGATAAAAAGAAGAAAAATTCACTATACCTTTATCCTAAAATTCATCCACCAAACATTTTACCAATAATCTCATCAATCAGCATTAATCCTCTGAATGTTTATCCCCATGATTATCTATTTTCCTACTGAGATCATTTGTTATGACATTATCTTTCCTCAGAGCATCATCCATATCAGAATAAAATGATTAAAGATACTCTCCCCATTGCCTCTATAAGATATTTAGTTCTCATTGAGAGAATATTTAATGAAATATCTTATAGTTCTTGTATAAAAAATGTCAATCACTAAAGAGATAATGGAACTAACACTTATGAACATAGATCACAACTTCTAGAACTAAGTCTTGTGTAGGGTAGTTCTACCCATGGTATCATAGATAACATGTTCCATAATACACCACATGGTCCATATGCATCAAAACATCTCCCAAAACAACATTTGACGCATTAAAATAAACAATATCTCCAATCCAAATTTTTAGAAATTTCCAAAATAGATATGTCATTAATTTTCTTTAGCTTCAAGAAGAATTTTTCACAATATTTAGTTCACTCAACCCCATCCGCTTCTTGTTAAGTTTAATCATACGAGATTACAAATGGTATAAGTGAAAAATGAATCATCTATAGTATACCACAAACCCAAGGAAAATCTTGATCTCAAACATATTTCTAGGGAATTCCCAATATATCAAAGCTTCTACTGTCTCTAGGTCAACCAAAATTCCTACCTCAATGATCACATTCCTAAGATAACATGACAATTAAATTCATAGGTAAAAATTATAGTGATTATCCTAGAGAAAATTTTCATGAATTGAACTCGACATAACATCTAGGTTTCTACCATACATCTTTGATGTCTGTGAGTATATAAGGACATCATCAACAAAATCCACAATGAAGGACTCAATATATGGATATAAGATACTATTCATATGATCCATAAACATAATTTATGAATTTCTCAACCTGAATGGCATAAAAGTATTCTCATAATATCTATTTATACTCTTTAATACTATCTTAGGAATATCCTCTACTATAAATAAACCTTGTGGGTATCCTAATCATAGATCAATCATCAAAAACCATCAGGCTCCACATAACTAATTAAACAAGTCAACAATCACCAGAAACAACTAAATATTATTCCCAATAACCTTGTTTAAAATTTTATTGTATAAAAACAATAGAAGAATACTATATTCATTATTTGTGAACAACATTGTTGCACACTTGGTAGATCTTCTCAGTCTAATAAAACCTTTCACCTTCAAATCCCCGAGTTTCAGGTTATGTTCCTCCAAATATTTCTGCACCATATGATATGGAAGAATAGATATAGTTTGTGATCTTGGTATGTGTTAAATATTAAAATAAATCCCTTTATCATGAGGAATAGTTCTGAAATTTTTGATAAAGAAAACCTAGTAATGATCGACAACTTTAGAAAAATATATGGGATTCACTTCCGGATTTGAGACTGAAACCAATCCCACTACCTTCACTATAATATTACAAAATATATTTTATTGTAGTCCAATTATAAATAATACAACATCCCATTCATTTTTAACTAAAAAAATGCATAGTTTAATGGCAGTTTATTGGAAGTCATTTAATAAACCACCACTAAATGAATTGCGAGAATTGAGTGGTTTTTTTAAAACAACTAAAAAAATTTATCCATACAATGATACAAGATGATTTCTCCCTTAATCCCCCTCATAAACTTATTCCCCAATCACCCCCCCCCCCCCACCACCTTCAGTATCCCCTAATAACCACCTACAATGAGCCCTCTAAATTGTATAATTTCCCACTCACAGTTTGATCAGCTTGTTCCCCCCCCACTAGTGCTAGCCATCTCCAGTGCTTCATTTTCCCCTAAGCCCCTCAAGCCTGAGTCATCATTTGGTTTTTGGTTTCCCTTAATCCCAAAAAACCCTCACCCTATCTAGTTCTTCCATTAAACATGATCCTTCTTTTCCCTCTCCATTGACAGCTATATGGATTCCCCTAAACCTCCTCACCCACTCCCTCAGCCTTGTTGTCTGCAGGTCTTCTCCCATGATCCATCCCTAATAAAAGGTATATGGTATAAATTTTTATGTTTTTTATAGTATCATGGTATGTTATAATTTTAGGTTTTTATTGTTTATGGTGTGAATAAACCCACTCTATTCTTAACATCATTTTATTTAAAGTTTTTTAATAATTGTATTGGTCTAGGTTAGCTGATTCTATTAAAGTGTATTTTTTTACCTAACTATTATTTCAAGGAATTTTTAAATTGATATCTCATAGATATAACACTTATGGAAACTATTTTTAATGATTTATAAAAGAGTTTCAAATTTCTATTTTAGAATTTAGTGTATTTTCAAGAGTCTTTTCTATATACAATGTGTATATTTTATTCTCTAAAAAGGTTCACTAAAATTTTATTGGATTCTATAAAGAACTAATATATTTTATTATATCATAATAAAAATCAAAATTTTATTATATAAATTATTTTACATTTTAAGATAATGATATCATAGATTAAATATGATGGTTTTATTATTCAATTCATCTCTCTATATGTTCCTCTTTTCATCATATATATAATTTTTGAATCATATGATTTGATATGGTGATATATTGATATGAAAAATTGTGTTTCTATACGTGGATGTACATGTGGGACATGATAGTATTATAAATATTTTATTTTATTTCTTGATGGTTGGAATTAGAAAAATTCATGGGATTTCATAGGTTCTTAAGTGGGATTTATAGGTACAAGTCTTAAAGTATTTTGATTTTAATCCACTCATACCCATAGATAAGATTTTACACATTCTATTAGTATTAACTCTCAATAAGGATAAGGAAGTGTATGTTGGGGGTGCCAATAGGGTTTCATCATAGACTAGATAGGTGATTATGTGTGAGTAAGTACTATATTATCTCATTAATAATGTGATAGTTATCCACTGATGTTTAATGGTTATTTTTAATTCTTTGATTGATCTGTTTCACCTTGTAAAAATTATCCTTATTTTGAAATTTAATTTTTAAAATATTTTTTATTTTCATTAATATCTCTAATATATATAAATGTATTTTATTATTTGTTTTAAAATGTGAATATATGGGTTATCATATCACTAAAAAATTGGTACTTGACATGAGTTGAATTTTTTTAAATATGGGTGTCTTTCCTCCAAAATTGATTTTTTGGAAATATTTAGATATATAAATTGGTTTTTAATGTAAGGTTTGATAAATTTTTATCAAATAATATTATAAATTTTGTTTTCTTAATTATTTTATAATTTTTATCTTGATTAAATTTTATATAATACCATCCATGGTTGATTTAATTTTTTTAATTTTACTTTTTATAACTTATATGAATCATCTTATAACTACATGGGTTGTTTTTTTCACTTCCATTTATCTATTTTCCTACTTAGTAATACATAAGTGTATTAACTTTTTTAAAATAAATCATAGGCACAATGTGATGTATGTGGATAAAAGTTGGATCAAATTACTAAGGAACAGTCCTCAATATGCTAAGGGTTTGGAGGAGTTTTTAGATTTTAAATTTCCAATCGATTTTTAATTGGACAGTGGGAATTCCATGTCTTAAATTTAAATTTAGGAAATGTTTTAAGGTACATAAATATTATGAAAAAATTATAATGATGTAACTCACTACTCAATATTTTTGTTGGATTTAACAAAGCAAATCCAATTTAATGGAAAGTTTTAGCACTAATACCAATCAATATAATTATCTATCATATTCATCAACAATGGAAAATGAAATGAAAACCAATAAAAATTATTCTTTAAATATTAAAAGATGAAAACATAAAAATCAAAACATATCAAAACAACTTGTTGAGTGTGATACAAATAGTAACTTGAAAAGTAAGGTTTTTAGGAATATAGGACATCTAGATCAAGATTGTATCATATCATTGGATCCTACTCTTTATTCCATGAAGAAAAAGGTAATATAGAACTTCACTATGTAGAAAAATGTATTTCACAGTTTAGTTAAAGATTGAAATCAATAGTTAAATGGTGGATGTTAGAAATATTAAAAAAAATTATTTCTATTGAAGTTATATCATCTCAAATGCATATCCAAAATTAAAATTAAGGTGATGTCCAGGATATTGTAATTGTTTCATGAAACATTTACAAAAGCTAATATTCCTGAGTCTTTTCATTGTATGAAAAATTATTTTATCAATATTGGTCTGTATTATAAAAAAATACATGTTTTTCTAGTGATTTTATGATTTATTAGAGAGAGGATTAGAGAAGACATGATTCAAAAAAATATCCTTCTTCTAGATGGAATTCAATGGGTGATGTGGTAGTCTAAATAAACATACTACTGTGAATAATATGAAAAAGAGAAAAAATAAAAAGTTTTTGTGTTACTTTTATTTGAATCCTTTGTTGAAAATATTATTCATGTAAATGAAAACCATAAAGCACATGAAGTCAAATTCCATAGATAATAACAATGATGGGTTAATGTGACATCTAGGATATTCACAATAATGGAAAATATTTGATTTATTAAATCTATATTTTTATTTGATACTAGGAATGTTTAATTAGGATTTGATACAAATTGATTCAATCCATTTTGGAATTTAAAAACTTGTTATAACATTTGGTTGGTTGTTTTGATCCCTTACAATCTACCTTTGTGGATATGTATGCAACAGATCTTATTTATCATTTAGATGATTATTCCTTGAAAAAAATTTGGAAATTATATTGAGGCATACTTGAGGCCTCTAATTTAAGAATTATGTGAGTTATGTAGCGACGGTGTTGAGACATATGATGTATCTTTTAGAACAATGTTCAAAATGAACGTTGCTCAAATGTGGACCATTAGTGACTTACCTAGACAGGGGAACTTATCATGTTGTAACAATTACATGGGTTTGGATTATCCTATTTTTAACTTTCATTTTGATCCACAATGACTAACCTATTGTAAAAATTGTTACGTCCAATTTAAATGAAGATTTATCGATGCATCTCATATACTTTAGTTGAACAAGTCAAAATTTTATGGTTTTATTGATCGCACACAACCTCCAAAGTTGTTGATATATTCTAAAATATTAGCACAACTTCTAAATGTTGAAATAGAATTTGGGAAGCTATATTATTTTAATGATAGTAGGAAACGAGTTCAAAGTGAATCATCAAGTGAAATTGGAAGTCATAAATGGAAGAAACAAAGTTTATTATTCAAAATTCAGTATTGGGAATGTAATTTTTTGTGGAATAATCATTAATTTATCCATATTGAGAATAATTTTTATGAAAATTTTATCTTCAAATTGATAAATTTTCATGGAACATTGAAGGACTATCTCAATGCTCCAAGGACAAACAAATAATGAACAAAAGGCATATCTCTTGCTAGATGATAATGGATATTTTGCTCTAAAAATTCTTTATATGATAAATATGGATAATGATACATTCCTTTTAATTTCAAAATCTATGAAGGTATCTGAAAGGTATTCCAGTAACATCTCAAGGTGTGTCAACTTAAATTTTCATAGGTTACCTAGATTGAAAAGTTAGGATTCACATATTTTTTTACAATAGTTAAAATGATTAGCATTACTTATATTATTACAGAAAAAGGATACTACAGTTTTACTCTAATTTTTCATATTATTAAAATATTATGTGAGAAAACTCTACAAACATATGATCTTGAAAACATTCAGGATAGATTTTTATTGACACTTTTTACAGTGGAGATGATTGTAACAGCCCGAGATTTTATGAAAAATATTCTTTTTAATTTTATTAATGTCTTGTGTTATACGCTACACCAAAAGGAGCTTTCACAATACACATCTCTGAACTGGCTTGAATTATACGCAATCGCGACCTTCCACGATAGCGTGTGTTGTACGCAACACCGAGTTTCGCTAAACAACGATATGCTATTAAGATATTATTAAAACTAGCCGTTATGAATAGTAATAACCACTTTTTGAAATTTTGTAAATTTTATTTTTCAAAATGTAATTCATTTTTGGATTCTTAATATCGAAATTAGCTTAGGGTGAAATTTTGGTACTTTTTGGATAACTTTCATATTCTGATGAATAGTGAAAATTACTAAATTTTAATTAAAAACAACTTTTTTAATCGAAATAATTAATAGTGATAAATTATTAATTTGAGTGGTTTTAAAGTATATTTAGAATATATTTTTACAATTTAATACAATGTTGGTCATTGGATGTAATTTCACATTTAAACCAGTTATAAACTAGTGTCAAACTTTTGATAGTTATTATCTCTTAAAAACACGCTATTTGTTTTGACGACGAGAATTTATTTTTAAATTAGTTAATGCAACTGATATGTTTTGAATTTGGTAAAATAGACATCATTTTTGAGTTCATAATATCAAATATATCTTAGGCCTAATTTTTGGTATTTTTCTGAAAACTTTAAATTTTCGATGAATAGTGAAATCACTAAGTGGTAGTTAAAAAACTGAATTTTTCATAAAACTTAATTTTACCGCTTATGTGAATGTAATTTTGAAAATCCGAGAGACACGGTTAATATCAAGGACTAAAATGTGGTTCAATGAGATGAAAATAATTTTTGGTGAATAGTAACTTTTTACTTTTTTTTACCACGGTTAATAGTAAATAGGGTAACTAAGGGTAAATATGATATTATTATTACCCTAACACATGTCCTAATTCTATTGGATAAGTGTAATTCGACCAAAAACAACCTTATGAATAAAATATGACCATTTATGCCCACTTGGATTAGATTAGGACATTTATTATTAATTTATTTAAAGAAGGGTTAAAATAGTTAAAATCAAAGTTTAATAAGTAAATAATTTATAATATGGGGTTATACATAAGATAAATTCGACTATAAATATTCATTAGAAATCTAAAAAGATTTCCTACATAATGATATTTTATTTATAATTTTTAGACTTTAAATAAATTAATTTATTTATTACACAACGATGATGCAGTAATTACCCTTTTAAGGAAATATTAACATAATTGATGTTATAAATGCTCAAATGAATGTAATTTGAGACTTTTTATGAATTCCACTAATTTTCTAGGTTACTATGATATATTAATGTTGATTTAATCAACTTTGTTCGAACATATAATTCTGTTATGACTTTCACAAAAATCATATATCAAATAGTGTCAAAATTGACACAAAATAGTTTTTAAATCAAATATTATATTATTAATTGTTATTTTATTCCTAAAAATCTAAGGCTCGGCCAAATGACTTAGATAAGGATATATGTATTAATAATGAACAATTTGGGGTTCTTTTGGTATGTTATAGTAAGTGTATTAACCATATAGTGAATGAAAACAAAAATACACGGTAAAAGTTAAATTATTTAACTTAGAGTTAAATCTAATTGATAAGGTTAAAATAATACCCTAAACTTGTCTAAATCCTATTGGTTGATAGGATTTCGACCCATCCCCACTTTCGATTCGAAATAAGACCCTTTGGAACCATTATAAACCGATTTTGACATTAATATAAAATAATATTTTGAGATATTCCTAAGGTGCCCCTCTCCTCCCTTATAAAAGGACACCTCCTCCCCCTCCTCCTCACACCAATTTGAGCACTCAAGCTCGGCCAAACCCTGCCAAAATCTCTTCTCCACTTCCATAGAAACATCCTAGAGGTTCTGGTCTTCCTCAAAGACCAATTTTAGTGCCCTAAGAGGAGGTCTCAAAGAGGCGCTTCAAAGAAGAGGTAATTACCGTTACCAATTCTTTCATCTTTATTTCTTCTTCCACTTCTTCTTCTTAGGTTGTTTCGTTATGAAGTAATAACATCAGTATCACTCATATACTGATATGTTATTATAAGTATCAAACAACCCTATTTCACCATCTATCCATCCTATGGAAAAAGAAATCACCGCGCGTGCGTACGTACGGAATACCGTCTCCACGCCGTGGTGTAATCTATTTTCCACCACCACCTTACATGGATGGGTATAATGGTGTAAAGAATAAATATACATAGTTATTACAACATCATATTTATTCTGATTTATTGTATAATCCACTCCAATTCAATTCAATATTTAAGGAAATGATATCATCGCTCGTGCATACGTACGGAATACCGTCTCCACGACGCGATGAGATTCATTCTCCATGTTAACCATTTAAGAATGATTATAAAGTATATATAAGAAATAATAATGAAATATATGACATTATAAAGCTACTGGATTTATTTATATATATATATATGTCATCTACTTACTTCCATTCAAGACAATAAGGAAAGGAAAACAGTGTTCATGCGTACGTACGGACTACCGTCTCCATGAATGGTGTTTTTCATTTCATTTATCTATCTATTATATATATATATATATACTGAATATATATGATATATAAATCATATTTTATATTCTGTAAGTATGTAAATCATGATATAAGTAATAATAATGTCAAGAACAACAAGTCAAAACACCTACGATAAATGAAACGATTTTACCCAAAACGCTTCTTTAACATGGAATTTACAAAAGAACGGGTAATATAATGTCATAAGTGAACCATATATGATATAAAAACAATTAATATGATTCTGGAATAAGTCAATAACATGATTTAAATCATTATACAGGAGGTTCGGACACTTACAAAGCAAGTCGTACCTAAGGTAAGGGAAATATCACAATCTCATTTTTATCCAAGATTGTTTATTCGTAAGTATTTACTGGGGTGTATTTTATCATCCACATCCATGTTTCATCAATATGTAATATTATTTCCATCCACCTACAATTGTTTAAATCCATTTTTACCCTTCGGTGAGTTTTTAGTAATATCTATGAAAGGAATCTTTTGTCGTACGAGGTACTTTTTGACTTTTCCGACAAAAGTACGAAGAATGTTTTTTTTAACTTATACGGCATGAATGGATTTTTAAAACATTATTTCCAAGAAGCTTCCTTTAAAAGTTTTCAAGTTTATTTTTAATCAAATTCTTTTATTTTAAAGTTGTATGACATGTTATGAAAGTAAAAATGTTTTTGAAGAAGAAAGGATATTTTCCTCAAGAATGGAGTTCAAGTGTTTTATCAAAATTATTTTCCATCTAAGATAATAAAGGGTTCTGTTTTATCCCTATTATTAAATTGATTTGTTCATGTTGTGATGGAATTATTTTTATGAATTCCTTTATCTTATATGAATTGATTTATGATGTCATGATGTTTCAAGAATCCCATTTTTGTTACATGTGTTATGCGATGATGTATGTTTTATGATTATGTGGCACACATAAGAAAGGATTCATTATAAGATGGGTGGGACCTATATCTCCCTCCAATGCATTGGGTAAAGATTTTATATCTCATGAGATAGACATGGCTGGAACGGAAGGTTATTTCGGTTCAGTGATACAGGACTGAAACGAGGAGTGAACTCGGTTCAGAAAGGGACTTTGTCCACTAAGATAGTCTTGGCAATGAGTCATGACTAACAAGAAATGATTTTCCATGATTATGTGTGCATGCCACAAAGTTTTCAAGTTTTATGTTATGATTATGGGGATCTCATTTTCACTTCTATGATTTGTTCCATGTTAAGATATTATGCTCTCTTTTGCAGGTTAAGATTTCCAAAATGTTATGTTCTTATGAATACGATGTGATTGATATTTCTTTTGTTTACCCTTACTGAGCATTTGAGCTCACCCTTTTATGTTTTCTTTTCCCCAGGATATAACGAAAGGTTTTAGGTAAAAAAAAGGGAGATCTTTATAGGAGATGTTGAAGATCTTTCACCACGATTAGAAGATTACGTTCAGAGTTTCCAAAGACACTAAACTATTACGATCCTTGTGTGTGTGTTTTTGTTATGTACCAAGTATTCCGCAAAAGTAATGTAATGTCCATGTACGTTAAGCTTCGGGTCTCTACAGTTGGTATCAGAGGAAAGGTTTAGTCAACCTTTGGAAACTAGGATGCGAGAACTTTAGTGAGATCCCTAGAGATATTTATAAGGTATGTCTAGGGATGTCCCTAAGGATAAGTATACGTATAGGATACAGTCCTAGAACTACGGTAACGATCATAGAATTTAACCTAAGGTGTTAGATATTGAGGATACTCCACCTTTATTATGTTGTTTTCCCTAGCATGATTTTTTCCTCTCACACTATTCTTTTCTGGGTTTTAGAAAATGGCTGGAAACAAGATGATTCACGATAATGGAGGATATGATGGACAATGGAATGATATTCTTCATAATGAAATGGGATTTGGAAGTGTTTGCATCATTATTATGCCGAATCAGCAATCTCATAATATGATCAATAAAGTAAAATTTGGTAAGTTTCCTGACTCGGCTAATAAGAGAAAGATGGAGTTTTATGATGATCATAGAGTAAAGAAAGTTCAATTTCCCCTATGTAAATCATGTGGGAAGAGGCATCAAGGAGAATGTTTCAAAGGAACTGGAAGATGCTTTGGGTGTGGAAAAGAAGGACACAAAGCAAGTAAGTGCAAAGGAAAAGGTTCAGTTAACACCATGGATGAGAATAATGGAATTACTACGACATCAACAATGGTCAAATGTTTTAAATGTGGAATGTACGGGCATTATGAAAACCAATGCCCTAAGGGAAAGTCTCATGAAGAGAATCAGTATGGTCGTATGGGTAGTATTTATGTTGATGATGATGAAGAGACTACAAATGATATGTGAGATGAAAGAATTTTTGAAGCTCAGTCAATGGTTTAAGAATGTAGTGGAATAATTACATGTTTATCATGTGTAATGTAATCTCATGGTACTATAGAATAAAGAGACATCTAAGTATTGTTACACTGTTATCTTTCATTGAGTTTTGAAAGTATGATTAATGTTACCAGTATCCATGAAAGGTTATTCAGATACTTTTGGAATGTAGATGATATGCGCATAATGAAGGGATAAAGAGAATCTAATATGTTTGATAGTATTCATGAGCTCATGATTGATATAAGGACTAAGTGATATCATGGTTTGAGTATATAGAATTTTGAGGATTTTGGTATGTGGAAAGTGTTAACTTTTAACTGCATTCATGTTTTCACAAAGGTATTCAAGAGAATACATGATTAAGGACTTTGAATGTTTGGAATGTAACCAACAAAACATATCTTATGATATATGGGAATTGACGATGGTATTAAATCTCTGCTAATCGTTTTCACTATGTTATGAGAGTGGATTGCAGTATTATGGATAATCCTAAAGATTGGAATGGATTATGTTGGACAAAAGTTAGTATTGTTTAAGGATAGAAGTTTTCTCGATGTTATTGATGGGATGTTATAGTAATATAGTTTTAGAAAAGGACAACCTGCAGGACGGGCGACAGCCCATCGCGTCGGACAAGGCTGTGGAAATCGAACCCACAACCAAAGTGCGACTGGCCTTTATCGCCTACCACTGGCCTACAGGAAGTCCCGGTTTATTAGAAACTAGTTTTATTATATTAAGCAGTATGATATATGAAGTATAAAGTCCATTTTAGGAACCATATATGATTAATCCCACTATGGATCGACTTATGTATATAATTTTTGCTAACCTTTTGTTTGAGACAGATGGAATGACCCGTCATTCTATCACATGATCTGTTAACACTTCACGAATAACAAATTCAACTTCATTTATTTAAGGGATGAAGTGGAAATTGTTCAAGGCATGAACAACAGTGAGATTGTACCAAAATAAAAAAAGTATTTATTCTAATTCAAATTTTCAACTTTAGGGAAATGATCTTGAAAACCAAAAATGTTGTCCTAGTGATCTTATACCTAATGAATCAGATGGTACCTTAGATCATCACAAATTTATGGATTTGTGATTACTGGATTTTCCATAGCAATGTTCTCTACCACTCTCCATCAGAACATGATGGTTATATTTCTCTTCCATATCCATATTTTCACCTATGTGGAAACCCAGTGATTAGTTTATTTGGGTAATAGTTACATTTCATACTTTAGTTTTTAAAGCTAAGTTTTGGTATTCCTTTTTACGATGTGGGTTTCTATTAAAGAAACTTTCGAATAGTAAACTATTTATAACCCCGACGAATTTCGAGGGCGAAATTCATTTTAAGGGGGGTAGAATGTAACAGCCCGAGATTTTATGAAAAATATTCTTTTTAATTTTATTAATATCTTGTGTTATACGCTACACCAAAAGGAGCTTTCACAATACACATCTCTGACCTAGCTTGAATTATACGCAATCGCGACCTTCCACGATAGCGTGTGTTGTACGCAACACCGAGTTTCGCTAAACAACGATATGCTATTAAGATATTATTAAAACTAGCCGTTATGAATAGTAATAACCACTTTTTGAAATTTTGTAAATTTTATTTTTCAAAATGGAATTCATTTTTGGATTCGTAATATCGAAATTAGCTTAGGGTGAAATTTTGGTACTTTTCGGATAACTTTCATATTCTGATGAATAGTGAAAATTACTAAATTTTAATTAAAAACAACTTTTTTAATCGAAATAATTAATAGTGATAAATTATTAATTTGAGCGGTTTTAAAGTATATTTATAATATATTTTTACAATTTAATACAATGTTGGTCATTGGATGTAATTTCACATTTAAACCAGTTATAAACTAGTGTCAAACTTTTGATAGTTATTATCTCTTAAAAACACGCTATTTGTTTTGACGACGAGAATTAATTTTTAAATTAGTTAATGCAACTGATATGTTTTGAATTTTGTAAAATAGAAATCATTTTTGAGTTCATAATATCAAATATATCTTAGGCCTAATTTTTGGTATTTTTCTGAAAGCTTTCAATTTTCGATGAATAGTGAAATCACTAAGTGGTAGTTAAAAAACTGAATTTTTCATAAAACTTAATTTTACCGCTTCTGTGAATGGAATTTTGAAAATCCGAGAGACACGGTTAATATCAAGGACTAAAATGTGGTTCAATGAGATGAAAATAATTTTTGGTGAATAGTAACTTTTTACTTTTTTTTACCACGGTTAATAGTAAATAGGGTAACTAAGGGTAAATATGATATTATTATTACCCTAACACATGTCCTAATTCTATTGGATAAGTTTAATTCGACCAAAAACAACCTTATGAATAAAATATTACCATTTAGGCCCACTTGGATTAGATTAGGACATTTATTATTAATTTATTTAAAGAAGGGTTAAAATAGTTAAAATCAAAGTTTAATAAGTAAATAATTTTTAATATGGGGTTATACATAAGATAAATTCGACTATAAATATTCATTAGAAATCTAAAAGGATTTCCTACATAATGATATTTTATTTATAATTTTTAGACTTTAAATAAATTAATTTATTTATGACACAACGATGATGCAGTAATTACCCTTTTAAGGAAATATTAACATAATTGATGTTATAAATGCTCAAATGAATGTAATTTGAGACTTTTTATGAATTCCACTAATTTTATAGGTTACTATGATATATTAATGTTGATTTAATCAACTTGGTTAGAACATATAATTCTGTTATGACTTTCACAAAAATCATATATCAAATAGTGTCAAAATTGACACAAAATAGTTTTTAAATCAAATATTATATTATTAATTGTTATTTTATTCCTAAAAATCTAAGGTTCGGCCAAATGACTTAGATAAGGATATATGTATTAATAATAAACAATTTGGGGTTCGTTTGGTATGTTATAGTAAGTTTATTAACCATATAGTGAATGAAAACAAAAAGACACGGTAAAAGTTAAATTATTTAACTTAGAGTTAAATCTAATTGATAAGGTTAAAATAATACCCTAAACTTGTCTAAATCCTATTGGTTGATAGGATTTCGACCCATCCCCACTTTAGATTCGAAATAAGACCCTTTGGAACCATTATAAACTGATTTTGACATTAATATAAAATAATATTTTGAGATATTCCTAAGGTGCCCCTCTCCTCCCTTATAAAAGGACACCTCCTCCCCCTCCTCTTCACACCAATTTGAGCACTCAATCTCGGCCAACCCCTGACAAAATCTCTTCTCCACTTCCCTAGAAACATCCTAGAGGTTCTGGTCTTCCTCAAAGACCAATTTTAGTGCCCTAAGAGGAGGTCTCAAAGAGGCGCTTCAAAGAAGAGGTAATTACCGTTACCAATTCTTTCATCTTTATTTCTTCTTCCACTTCTTATTCTTAGGTTGTTTCATTATGAAGTAATAACATCAGTATCACTAATATACGGATATGTTATTATAAGTATGAAACAACCCTATTTCACCATCTATCCATCCTACGGAAAAAGAAATCACCGCGCGTGCGTACGTACGGAATACCGTCTCCACGCCGTGGTGTAATCTATTTTCCACCACCACCTTACATGGATGGGTATAATGGTGTAAAGAATAACTATACATAGTTATTACAACATCATATGGATTCTGATATATTGTATAATCCACTCCAATTCAATTAAATATTTAAGGAAATGATATCATCGCTCGTGCGTACGTACGGAATACCGTCTCCACGACGCGATGAGATTCATTCTCCATGTTAACCATTTAAGAATGATTATAAAGTATATATAAGAAATAATAATGAAATATATGATATTATAAAGCTACTGGATTTATTTATATATATATATATGTCATCTACTTACTTCCATTCAAGACAATAAGGAAAGGAAAACAGCGTTCATGCGTACGTACGGACTACCGTCTCCATGAACGGTGTTTTTCATTTCATTTATCTATCTATTATATATATATATATATACTGAATATATATGATATATAAATCATATTTTATATTCTGGAAGTATGTAAATCATGATATAAGTAATAATAATGTCAAGAAAAACAAGTCAAAACACCTACGATAAATGAAACGATTTTACCCAAAACGCTTCTTTAACATGGAATTTACAAAAGAACGGGTAATATAATGTCATAAGTGAACCATATATGATATAAAAACAATTAATATGATTCTGGAATAAGTCAATAACATGATTTAAATCATTATACAGGATGTTCGGACACTTACAAAGCAAGTCGTACCTAAGGTAAGGGAAATATCACAATCTCATTTTTATCTGAGATTGTTTATTCGTAAGTATTTACTGGGGTGTATTTTATCATCCACATCCATGTTTCATCAATATGTAATATTATTTCCATCCACCTACAATTTTTTAAATCCATTTTTACCCTTCGGTGAGTTTTTAGTAATATCTATGAAAGGAATCTTTTGTCGTACGAGGTACTTTTTGACTTTTCCGACAAAAGTACGAAGAATGTTTTTTTTAACTTACACGGCATGAATGGATTTTTAAAACATTATTTCCAAGAATATTCCTTTAAAAGTTTTCAAGTTTATTTTTAATCAAATTCTTTTATTTTAAAGTTGTATGACATGTTATGAAAGGAAAAATGTTTTTGAAGAAGAAAGGATATTTTCCTCAAGAATGGAGTTCAAGTGTTTTATCAAAATTATTTTCCATCTAAGATAATAAAGGGTTCTGTTTTATCGCTATTATTAAATTGATTTGTTCATGTTGTGATGGAATTATTTTTATGAATTCCTTTATCTTATATGAATTGATTTATGATGTCATGATGTTTCAAGAATCCCATTTTTGTTACATGTGTTATGCGATGATGTATGTTTTATGATTATGTGGCACACATAAGAAAGGATTCATTATAAGATGGGTGGGACCTATATCTCCCTCCAATGCATTGGGTAAAGATTTTATATCTCATGAGATAGACATGGCTGGAACGGAAGGTTATTTCAGTCCAGTGATACAGGACTGAAACGAGGAGTGAACTCGGTTCAGAAAGGGACTTTGTCCACTAAGATAGTCTTGGCAATGAGTCATGACTAACAAGAAATGATTTTCCATGATTATGTGTGCATACCACAAAGTTTTCAAGTTTTATGTTATGATTATGGGGATCTCATTTTCACTTCTATGATTTGTTCCATGTTAAGATATTATGCTCTCTTTTGCAGGTTAAGATTTCCAAAATGTTATGTTCTTATGAATACGATGTGATTGATATTTCATTTGTTTACCCTTACTGAGCATTTGAGCTCACCCTTTTATGTTTTCTTTTCCCCAGGATATAAAGAAAGGTTTTAGGTAAAAAAAGGGAGATCTTTATAGGAGATGTTGAAGATCTTTCACCACGATTAGAAGATTACGTTCAGAGTTTCCAAAGACACTAAACTATTACGATCCTTGTGTGTGTGTTTTTGTTATGTACCAAGTATTCCGCAAAAGTAATGTAATGTCCATGTACATTAAGCTTCGGGTCTCTACAATGATCCTTCATCCATCGTTTTTTACTATCATGGTGAATTTAACTATAAATTTGGTCATGTAAACTAAATTAGGAGTCCTTGTACTATATTGATGATTATTTTCAATTGAAGGGTACTTTATTTATATTTATTTAATCTTAAGTAAAAAATTATTCTCTCTTCCTTAAATACATAATTATGTTTCATTTACTATATTTCATAGATATCATGGCCATTTGAAATCATACATAAAAAGAAAGCTCAACCTGAAGGATTTATTTATGAAGTCTATTTATCATATGAGTTTCGTATCTTTTGTTTAATATAATTGGATGATATGGAGACAAGATTAAATGGATTTGGATGTATTGATGACACATTGACTAAATATCAACTACTAGTAAAATCAAAAATCAGTCATATTATTTTCCGATCAGTTAGGAGGATCTCAATTGTTACACTGGAAAAAATAGAATCATTATTAGCCCAAACATTTGTTCTTCTGAATATTTAAATTTCAGATCCATTGATTAAATGGATCGGGATTCAAGAAAATAGTTGTATGAGATTTCGAACATGAAATGATGATTATATAACAAAATGTTTTACTAAAGAGCTTGTAAAATGGCTTCCATGACGTGTAAGTTCATAAATACAAAAATCAATATAGTTGTTATGTTGACATGTATTTTATAAATCTAGTAATGTATATTGCATTTTATAGATCACGAATATCGATACTTGGGATGAGTTTTTATAGTATTTGATGTATTTAGATGGATGTATTCTAAAAAAAGTTATAAAATTTGATGCATATATTGTAAATTCCTTTAAAATTTATAAATTAGACTGAGAAGAGGGATTAAAAACATAGAATAATGGTATATTTATAGTTTCTGAATTTTGATACTAAAGAAAATTAATTGATATTATCAAATCAATGAACCACGTGTATTTTTTAGTTTTTTTATTCAATTTAATGTGTGTAGATATTATAGGGGGTATTAAAAGATATTACATGGAATTTACATCTATGAAATTCTATTACATGGTGGACGTTTATGACCATGAATTACATGATCTTTATATCTTCTCATTGAAATAAAAAAATTTACATTATGTAGATGATGTTCTTTATGAAGGGTGGAGTGTATCTGGTCACATAAAACAAAGAGACATTTTTTATATTGGTGATGGAGTTTATGTTTTTTCATCTAACATTGAATCCCATCAACAACTAGAAAAAAACTTATTTTCCCACCATGATATTGAAAATATTTTTCATATGAGGGTGGATGAAGTATATAATGTAATGATGGAGTAGGAAAATGACATGATTAAATAACCAAATTATTGTATGTGTAGTCATCCATTAATTTATCAACCACTTATGTCATAGTCATTTATTATCATAGCTATATATATATTGTTTATCAGTATTTTTCATCTATTATTATTATTCTTTTTATGACAAAATTTTTTGAATTATATGTTCTAAATTTAATTTTATTTTAGTAAATGAAATAAATTCCAAGGAAATAGAATTTCACTAAACTTATTCAACTACCAGTTGACATTCCCTTAACCAAACTGAAAAATGATAATCCATCATTATCCCTCCCTACACCATCTTAGACACCCTATGTCTTCCTGTCTTTAGAATCTCTCACACACTCAAGTCCATTACTATCTTGCACACCCTCTATCTTTATCCCATCAACAATAGAAAACGTCTATCCCCATTCAGCAGGTTCAGTAGTGATGGAATAATTCTTCATGCCTTTTTCATCATAAGTATATTAGAGGGTGATAGTTATATTTTCAGATTTTCATGGGAATAACGTTATTGAGATTTTTTTACTACTAGCTATTTTTTGAAGTTCTCAGTCAGGATCCAAGTGTCACTGAGAGGGGGAGGGGGTGAATCTGTGATATATTTTTCTTTTTATGTTTCCATATTTTAAAAAAAACCTTCTCCTCCTATTAAAGAGTTCATTCCCTTCTTAACACACACAACCATAGGAACACGAGATTTATAAGTTCACTACTCAATAAGAGTAGTTACATCTTTGGTTTGGTATGGAAAAATTCTAGGACCACATAATCCAATTGAAAACAATCCTTTTATGTGAAATACAAGAAGTAGGATATTCCATTACACTCATGCAGCACTTTGAAAATAATTCAATAGTGTGTGTGCTCCCTCTTAGCACAAATAGGGTAATGAAATGTTCCTATGCTTCTTGAAGAGCTTTCACAAATAAAATCTCTCAAAAAAACTGCTTCACTTTCTAACCCAAAAGCTGGAAAGAACCTACTAGAAAAAATATCTTGCACGTCACTCCATTCTTGTGAACCTCCCTTCTTGCAGTCCTCCCCACTTGCGTGCCAATCTACTTGTGTGCCTCCCTGATTGGGTGCCACTAATCTTGTGTTCCACTCTACATTAGCACTAATTACTAAATGTGTTCCATAATTGTGCACAACTCACAATGTGCGTGCCACTTCTGAATTATTAAAAACAAAATTTGGTAGCACAACTTCCCTCTTGTGTGCAACATAAAACTTGCATGCCACTTCTACTTTTCCGCCACTTTTGTGCATAACACACAACTTTTATGACACTTAAAAATGCACGCCAATTTCTATTACTTGAGAGATCAGAGCTCAAATTTTATCTTATGTTTTGAGCATAATAAAATGAGGATGGAAGCCACTTATTTAGAGGCATTTAGTGACCCAGCATGCGAGTCATGAAACTCAACTTGTGTGCCACTTCATGAATTTCATGACACATACACTTGTGCACCATTACTTCATATGCACAACTTATACATGGGCACCACATCGTACTTGAGCACTAATCTCTCACTTATGTGACACATTGTTTCCTTTGTCATATTTTGATGTGATGATCTTGAAATATGACTTGTGTGAAACATGAAATAGAGTTCCCTTCCTTCTTGCACGCCACTTATACTTTCTCACCACATTATACTTGCGTGTAAATCTTCAACTTGTGTGACAGTTTCTATACATTTTCATATTTTTATGTGATGATCTTGAAATATGACTAGTGCACAACATACACTTGTGTTCCACTTATACTTTATCACCACATTCTTTCATTTGTCAAAAACACATCTTTACTATCCCTATACTTCATAAGGAATTCATCACAAGTTCTCCAAAATTATGATATTTGTGAAATAAATATTAGTAAAGCATCATCATAGTATACAAAGTCTTTTACAATGTGAATTGATTTGTCCTATTTGACAAAAATATATAACAATCTACAAAATCAGACTCCTAAAAAATCTTTCCCCATCCAACATGGTCCCAAGAATCTCCCCCTTTGGATTTTTTTGTATACGAAAATTCATAAATCACTAAACTTTGTAACCACATGCAATGGATTTATTTTCATCAATTCCAAGCCTACATAAGCTAACTCATTGTAGGAAACCAGAATTATTGACACCCAAAACCATGTTGTCCAAAAGTATTGACTATGAAATTTCATTATCTTATCTCCTCACACATCCTCACAAAATCTGCTAAGAATATACCTCAACATTCTTCACTTCTTCAACTTTCCTGGAATACAAATCTTTTTTCTATAACCACTCTAACAAACAGTTATAATAGTTCACACACATACATGTTGGATTCACAGTTTACCCACAAGTCCCCCTTTTTGAGGCTTCAATTTGGATAGATTTTGTAAAAAATTATCCCCCTTTACAACACTATCCAAAGGTAAGATGATTGTGGGGATAGACACATCTACCTCAAACTTGATGAGAAGGAGGTTGGACACCCATGTCCAACCTCAATTTAGCCAATGGATCCTTCAGTAATGGTTTTGTGAATATTTCAGCAACTTGTTCTGAAATAGGAACATACTCTGGCTTCAATACATTCTTCTCCACGTTCTCTTTCATGAAGTTACTTTATTTCAATTTTTTTTTGAATGAAAATGTTGTACTAGGTTCCTTGTAATATTGATTTCACCCTTATTTTCACTTCCCAAGAGTAAGGGTTGCATTAATTCAACAAGTAGAACTTGAAACTGAGTCTTTATCCCTGTAAGATGGGTAGCAGCTTGAGTGGAAACAACATACTCAACTCTAGTGGTTCTAAGTCTCAATCAATTTTTTTTCATTGTATGCCAACTAACACAACTTTTTCCAAGAAGGAAAACTCCACTGGATGTGGATATTATATCATCAAAATTTCCAACCAAATTAGCATATGAATACCTAAAAAAATCAATATGTTATATTCCATCATACCTAATTCCAAAATTTCTTGAGTCTTTGATATATCTGAGATTCCACTTTCCTTAAATTAAATGTGATTCTTTAGGATCACTCTGAAACCTTTCACATAAGGTAACAACATAAACAATGTTGGGTCTTTAGGCAGTCAAAAATAATAATCATCCAATCTACTTTTGAAACTCTCTCTGATCAACTTCATTTCCTTCTCTATCTTCAGGAAACATGGTTACCTGTGATAACAGTGTGGAAAATAGTTTTGAATTTTCCATTCCAAACTTAATTAGATGTTCCTTTGAATAATTTTATGGAGAAAAAAAAATGTGGTTCATATTCTGTAAAATTTGTAACCCAATTAATAATTTAATTTCTCCTAGCATGACATCTCAAATGACTTATTCATATCTATGGAAAGTCATTCATATGATCTTTCATCATTTCCTACAAATATAATGTCATCAACATAAACCATTACGATGAGGGAAAACTCCTCGTATTCCATAATATAACGGTTTCTGTCAACTCTACCCTTCTTGAAATTCATCTTCCTCAAGCAAGAATCCAATTTAGAATACTATTCCCTCAAAGCCAGTTTTAGCACATACAAATCCTTCTTCATCCTAAACACATAACATTCATCCTTTCTAATAACAAATCCACAAGGATGATAAATATAAACATCCTCATCAATATCACCATTCAAGAATGCGTATTTTACATCCATTTGAATGATTTTGTTACCTCGTTGTCCAGAAATAGCAATAATGATGATAATTGTTTCTAACCATTCCATCGGATGAAAGGTTTCCTCAAAATCAGTGCCTACATTTTTTAAATACCCTTTTCAAACCATTATTTCTCTGTTTCTTATCACTTCACCGTCTTCATTCATCTTATTTTGAAGAACCCCATTTGTACCAATAATGTTCTTGTTATCCATCTTGGGTACAGGTTCCCATGTATCATTCTTTACTATTGGTTCATGCTCTTAATTCGTAGTCCAAATCCATTTCGGATGCTCAAAAGCTTCATTCACATCATTTGGCTCGACTTTTGAATATAATGAAGTGTGTGTCACAACATCTTGTGTTCTTATTGTTGGAACATTATGATGTTGATCGCTAATAATATTTTGAGATTCCACTTGCTTCCTCAGCCTTGGATGATCTGTTGTAACTTCTATCTCATCACAGGAAATTTTTGCATTTGTTTCTTCTTATTTAGTATGATTACCATGATCTACAGCATAGTCAACATTATTAACAAAACATTCTTTATCCAGTTCATCTTCACATCATCATAATCTTACTTTTCTTTTTCCAAAATTTTAGAAACATTAACATCATAAGAATCAATAATTCTCCCTGTTTCTTTGTTGAATCATCTATATCCTCTTCCTTCTGGAGAATTTCCAAGAAACATTACATCATCTATACTTTTCTCAAACTTATCGAGGTTTCCTCCTTTCCTTTTGATATTTCATGGACTCCTAAAAATTCTTTAGTGTTTCAGACATGGAATTTTTTCATAGAAAATATTGTATAGAGTCATATATGAATGTTTTATTTAAAGGCATTAGTTCTGAATATATAATTCAGTTATCATAGATTGACTCCAACAATAATGTGAAAGACTGTGTTGAAATAACATAGTTATCTAAATTTCCACTATACTTCTATTCATTCTTTCAGAGACCCCATTCTGTTAATGTGTGTATGGTGAACTGAACTACTGAAATATTCCATTCTTCTTAAGATAACATTCAAAATATTCTTTCTTATACTCTTCACCATTATCAGATCTCAACTTCATCACTAAATACACACATACCTTCATTTCTTTCCTCCTAAAATACTTAAACATTTTCAGAGCATCTGTCTTGTGTCTCCTGTACATAACTCAAGTAATGTGAGTAAATTCATCAATGAAAGTAATGAAATACATATCTCCATTTATTGATTTATTTCTCATTGGTCTATAGATATCATAATGTATAAGTTCCAATGGTTTTTATGAATTAATTTCAATACACTTATGCATAGTGTTTATAATCTTCCCTTTTTCACAAATAGTGCAACACCAGTTTATTCTTCTTGATAAATCAGGCATATCTCGGGCATAGTATCACATTGATAACTTGCACATGTTTCTTTGACACATATATCCCATCCTTTTATACAATAACTAATCTCCATCAACCAGGCCCATGTAACAAGAGTTTTGTACTTCACCAACTGGGAACAAATTACCTTTTGTACATTGGCCTCTTATAACTACCATTCCATAATTTTCACTTTTCAAAACAAACCCATACTTTCTGGAGATAATGTTGCTTCCCTCATCACAGAGCTTTGAAACATTCATTTGATTGTGTTTCAGCCTATAGACATATAATTTTTTCTAGATTTCATTTTTTATTTCCAGATGATGGTTGATCCAACACCTTTGATCATCAGAGATTCATCAATGCAAAATTTCAATTTTCCATCATTGAATCCTTTCACATTATTTAGAAACATTAAGTCTCCTATCATTTGAGAAGAACACCCATGATCAAAAATCCATTTATGTTCTCATTTTTTCCTTTCAAATTAGTTTCGACAACATGATCTTTTTTTCTTCCATTTCATTCTTCACCTCCAGCTTCTGAGATTTGTTAAGAACTTTTGTTGTGATGGAAAAAACAATACATCCCTTAGAAAAATTTCTAGGATGTTCACATCATTAAAAAATAGTTTCCAATGTTTGGAACCTATTTTCAACATTCACAGTAGCCTTCTCATATTTCTTCTAAACATCCTTCTTGTACTTCTTCTTTTAAGAGGAACGAATCCCCCCTCAAACCTGGTTTTCTATAAATTGTGGATATTAGTAATGTTGTTGGTTGAACCAACACATATCTTCCATGTTTCCAAATCCACCACAATACCAGAAGTAGACATAGAATGAATATTGCCCTCCAAAACTTTCATACAGACCAGAGTTGTGAACATGATTCTCAACACTCTTCTTAACAAAACTCTACTGACCATCATCCTTCCTGTTTTAAATCATAACTTTCTTCTTTATCTCAAAATTTTGTTTAGACTTAACAGAACCAGTAGTAGTAGAAATATTTTTGGACTCCATATTTTTATATACTTCTGATTTTTCGTCATTGCTAATTATGGACACATATATAGTCTTTCCATCTTTTTTATTATTAGAAACAGTTACAACTTTCTTCACAAATTTTGAAGGAACTTTTGTTGATCTTTATATGGAATATACTTACATGAACATTCACCAACTTCTAAGGTAGATTGGTTGAAATAGATATTCCATTCTTCATTATTAAAAATTTTATGTTGTATAAGTTTCAACTCTTATTATTTTTTCCTGTAGCTTTACTACAAGATGATCATTTTGATTCTTTGCATTCTGAAATGAATTATTCAGATCATCAATCTCCTTTTCTATCTTATCTTTCCCATCAGGAAAACCCTCTCCATTTTTTAATTTGTAATTTTCATTTATAAACTACATTTTTTCCTTCTCAAACCTTCTGATCTTCCTCAACCATTCTTTTAACTCTTCTATTAGATGATATTCGAGTTTAGTTTCATATTCTTCATAATAATTTCTCCCATAATCTTCACTATTCACTACTAAAATAATGGTATTCTCTCTAAATTTATCAGCAAACAATTTCTCAGATTCATCTTCACTATCTTTTTCTAATTCATCTTTATATAAAAAATTTCTTACTTTGGATTCGGAGAACTTTTTATTCTTCCCCTTTGAAAAATACTTATCATTGTCCACTTGTTTCTTCCATGACCTTCTTATCCTTCTGTCATCATCATCATTGTCTGCTTCTTTCTTCTTTTGAGGACAGTAAGCCACAATGTAACCGATGGCTCCACATTCAAAACACTACAAGTTATGTTTCCCCATGTATTTTATTATACCACTTTTCACATTATTAGAAAACATGGATAAAATTTCCTCAAAATTTTTACATGTCTCATCTTCAGAATCAGATTCACTAGCTTCATCTTCAATAAAAGTCTTATTTTACTTCTATTTCTTTATATCCATGAATGAAATTTTTCTATCACATTTTTTTTCTTTTCAAGTATTCTCCCTTCTCATTTCATAAGTAATGATATTTCTATGAAAATAATCCAGAGATAATGTTTCAGGGTATGTATCTTCTAATGAAGAAACTTTAGCATAGAACTTGTAAGGCAGAATTCTCAAGATCGTTTCAACAACTGTAGAATCCTGTAACTTTTCACCAAGACATATTATTTTATTGAAGATGTCATTTACCCTGGTAAATAAGTCCCCAACAGATTCATATTCACCCATTTTCAAGCATTCATACTTTAGCCTTCATATTTGTAGATTGGCCTTCTTCACTTTTTTATTTCCTTTGTAGATGATATTTAACTTATCCCAGATGCCTTTAGTTATAGGGACACCTTTCACTGTTAAAAACTCACTCTTAGAAAGAAATGAGAATAATGAATTTTTAGAACTTACATAATTCTCAAGATTTTTCTTATTGGTACGATTAAGAGGAACCTTGTCATCAATAAGAGGAAATCCTTCAGTTGTAGTTTTAAGAACATCATACCTCTTAGAAATAAGCTAAGGCATCATTATATCTTTCCAGATATGATAGTTCTTTCCATAAAATATCAGATTCCCCTTACAGATCACATAATTCAGATTCTCCATCACAACTTCAGCAAAGAAAAAATTAAGGGAACCTATCCCTTTGACACCAATTTATGTTCTAAGTAAATATCAAAGTATTACTAAGAGGGGGGTTAAATAAGTGATATATTTTTCTTTTTATGTTTTATAATTTATTAAACAACATCTGCCTATTATTAAATATTTCCTTCCCTACTGAACACACACAACCATAGGAACAAAAGAATTGCAAGGTTTAATACTCAATAAGAGTAGTTATGTCCTTAGTATGGTATGGAAATTATTAAATACCACACAATCCACTATAAAACAATCCTTTTGTGTGGAATTAAATAAGTAGGATATTCCCTTACACTCCTGTAGCACTTTGAAAACAATACAATGGTGAGTTTCCTCCATATTAGTGAAAATTTGGTAATCAAATGTTTATGTTATTCTTGAGGAGCATTCACTAATCAAATATATCAAAAAAAAATCTTCACATTCCTACCCAAAATCTAGTAAGAACCTCCTAGTGAAAATAGCTTGAGAATTACTCCCTACTTGCATGCCTCCCTACTTACACGCCTTCATGCATACACGGCACTCTTCTATTGGACCTCCCTACTTACACGCCACTCTTATTGTGTGCCCCTCTGCTTGCGTGCCACTATGCTTGTGCGCCACTATGCTTGCACACCACTAACTACTTGCATACCACAATTGTGAAAAACTGACAATTTTCATGCCACTTCAGGCTTATAAACAAGACACCTTTGGTACACAACTTCCTGATTGCATGAAATAAACAACTAGAGCCCCAATTCTACATGTTGTCCACTTTTTTTCAAAACAAACACCTTTCGTAACACTTCATCTTGTGTACCACTTTATATTACATTCGTGATTAGAGGTCAAATTTTCTCTCAAGTGTTTATCATAATAAAATTAGTAGGGTAGCTATCTATTTATAGGAATTTGGTGAACCTAAACTCATGGCATTGAACTCACCTTGTGCGCCACTTCATGACTTGCATTCCACATACACTTGGGTGAAATTCCTATTTATGCGCCACCTATACTTGTGAACCAATTAGTAATTAGATTCCAATCATTAAAATGGAAGCCCATTTCATTCCTTTGTCGTATATTGATGTGATGATATTCAAATATGACTTGTGTTCAACATAAACTTGCAAGCCAATCCTTCTTGTGCACCACTTACACTTCTGCGCCACTTTGTACTTGTGCCTCACTTTCTTTCCTTTTTCATATTTTGATGTTATGATCTTGAAATATGACTTGCGTGCAACCTCCACTTGTGCACCACATATACATGAGAACCACTTATACTTGTGCACCACTTTCTTTTCTTGGTCAAAAACACTTCTTTCCTCCCTCTATCCTCCATAAGTCTTGCATCACAAGTTATCTAAACTTATGATATTTGTGTAATACAAATCAGAAAAGCATTGTCATTATTTATGAAGTCTTTTACAAAGTAAATTTATTTGTCCTTTTTGACAAAAAAATACAACAATATACAAAATAAAAGTCCTCAAACTTCCTTCTCCATCCAACTTGGTCCCAATATGTTTTAATAAAAGATGTAATAAATGGTACTAAGGAGAGAAATATGAACAGTTATGATGTTTATAATCTGAACAGAATGAAGATAGTTTTCCTATTTTACTATTACGGGGTCCCCATGGATGATTCAAAAGGAATATTTCACCATATTTTAGGCTATCTGGTGGGGAATCCAATTACCCTTATAATTATCTTTTCCGATTGATTACATGTTCCTCAATCATGGAAAAATGAAGTCTTTGATTCCATGATAAAGTTAATTTTAATACATTATCATGTAATTGAATGTAATTATATTATTAACTACTAATATTTTAAAAATGAATCTCTTTATACATATGTTATTCTACTTTAATACTACATATATCAGGATACAAAAGTAGACATTAAAAAATTTGGGAAATAAATGGATGGATTTTAAATATAGATTATGGAATTAATTTTTACATTCTTTGTCTACCACTAAATTGTTGTATGATAAGGTATCTAAAGGGGTACCTAGAAATCAATGGAAGGTTATTTTTTATAGCCATCATCATGAGAAGAACATGGTATTGAAATTTATATTGTTATATTAATATCATTTAACATATATACATGAAAATAACAATAATACTATATTTCATATATTACTATTAAATTATATGTTATTATTTCAGGATGCTTCAAGAGAAAATGCATAAATTTGAGCTAAACAAATCATCCCCCACACTACCAAGTAAAATAGTTTTTCCATAAACAGATTAACTATGGAAATAAATTAAATATTTTAGATATTTATAAGGAAACATTATATGTTTCATATATTATATTTTTGATTTATCTTTGTTTAATGTGGTCTAGAAATATAGGACACCAAGTCTTATGAATCGAAATCAGGTTGGATTTTCATACTAAACCTGATGAGAGTTATGTTAATTGGCCTACAAAAGAATATGAGGAATATATTACTTTTTCATTGTAATAACTTATTGTCGGTTATCACTCTGTTAATATGTATTTCTTTAGATATGACTAATATTTTTTAGGTTAAAATAAAAGAAATGTGGGATTCCAACCTCGCTTAGTCCTTCTCAATATACCAGTATGATCTCATTTGTCAAGTCTTTATGAAGAATCATCATGGTCATGTGTGCAGGGTGGGTTTGGGACCATTACCAACATAGGTCATTGGTAGGCCACCAAGGATTTTTGAAGCAACTACCACTAGTTGTAGACACTACATACCTCAATATTCTGATAGAGAGCTTCTTTCAATGCAACGAATAATTCAAGAATCGTGGAAACATATAATGATGCAATATCGAAAGGTCATTTACCTATATAAAGAATTGATAGGATTATATCATAAGACAACATGATCAGTCCCCAGTAATAGTTTATCGATGGATGGTAGTGTGCAGGTAAGTCACACAACTTCAAAATCATTTAGTACACAAACATTTATTGCATTGAAGTTTAAATTTATATATAAAATACTAGTTAATCTTAAACATAATTTTCATGAAAGTTCTAGTATTAGGGATTTGATATGGAGACAAAGAGGGTGTCAGTCAAAGTTCATCAGGTTGTGATCAGTGTTCACTTTGGTTTCAGAGATCATGTGTAACTAAACTTATGACAGACTAACACTAATATAGTGATTTAGAAACCATTTTGTAGTTTCTTGTTGTGATATCAGTATCTTCATTACATTTAATTAAAATATATATTCTAGGTTCTTTTTATATGTTTAATTTCAATTTTTACCTTATGATTTGTTTTCCTTCAATAATTTTAAGTGATGAATCATGACAACCACATGTGTTGTTTCCGTGTAGACAATTTATGTGTAGTCAATTATTGGCCCTGTTGATATGGATGAGACCACCTATAGGAAAAGTGTGCAACAAGATTTTAGTAGAATAGTCCCCCTAGATTATGAGGTGACCCTAATCAACATGAATCAAATGATTGGTTATATATTATTAGCCACAAAATTTATCTAGTTCGGACACAAATAGACTAATTTATGATTCTTATATCAAGGTCCCTATAAAACACAACAATCCATTTTAAGATATAATTTTTTTCAAAAACAAGATGTGACTACACTGTTGTGGTTATTGTTTTTTCAATTTTCTTTGATTATTTTTCATATAATGATGTTTTGGAATGTTATATTTATATAGGTGTTGGAACCTCAATAGGAAAACATGACTATATTAGATTCTATTATGTGGCTCACATATAACTTCAGTTACTCCCTAAACATTACTTTTAATTTAAGTTCATTAGTTTGACTATATGAGTGGGGCCTCTAGAGGTTATGGATGTATAACTACAAATATCCACCTATATTGGAGTCCCTATTAGAGGAATTATATATTAATAATTATTAGAAAATATTCACCCTATTTTTGGGTGAATATTATTGTCCTTAATAAGGTAAAATAGGGTGTTTTTGTAGACATACCTCTATATAAGAGTAAATTTTAGATCATATACTCTATTGTTATTGTTGGAGTGTCCTACTGAGAGTCATTTATTACTTTTTAAATTGTGGGTAATGATTATTAGGATATGGATGTTGTTTCAATGTATTTATACTAATGACACAATTAGTTGTATCATGTTAATAAAATAGTGATGAAAATAATAACTTCGAGAAGATGAACATAGTGGATGGGTATGTCAAGGAATCACCTAGTGTGGTTTGATGTATGATCCATTTCATCACTTCACATACCTAAAAATATTTATACACCTGTGAGAGTTATTCCTCCTTCTCCATTTATTAAAATTTTAGAGTTTATAATGGAACCTATTTCAAGACCGTGTCAACAAGAGTGTTATACTAATCTTATCCAAATTTCACTCACCCTTTCATTTGTAGTGATGTTATACTTGGTTTAAAAAGAGTTATTTTATAAGATTTATTAAAGGTAGATATGATACCAATGGTAACATTATTAGTATGGGTTGTCATAATCAATGAGTGAATTTAAATATAATATTATGTTGAGATATCTATTCTTATTATTATGAAGTATTGTAATAATACATTTTAGAGGCTGAATAATGATTTTCCCTTAATATGATGCTATCTTATACGTTAAAATTAATTCTAAATATGATGTTTATATGTTTCTTTGTATATTGATAGATTCTATTGATGTTTTCATGAGACAAGTTCATTGAACCTCTTTCCTCTATCAGTGGTAGTGGACAATGTTTTCATGATTTCTGTATTATTTCTTCGGAGGCATGCCAAAATTATGAATGGACATGTGGATAGACGTTTTACTATTTAATAATTTTCCAATCCAAGATATTATATTTATATAGAATTTTTATGGTGGATGATACCTTTTATGGTTATTTTTTCCCCAATTGATAGAGGAGATCCCAAATATCTTGCTTCAAATCTTTTTTAATTCTCGATAAGGAAGGAATATGTTACTCATGTTTGATCAATATATGGTTCCCCACTCTCTTCCTTTGAATGTGATATATTTTAAATGGTGATGTTGATTAAATAGTATTATATGAATAGATATTATTAAGATGATATGCAAGGTAGTATTTCCCTATGATTTGGAACATGCCATTCACTTATCTAGGAAAATATCAGTCATCTACTTTTATGTAAGCCTTGAGTATTTCATTGAATTATTATAGTGAAAATATCCACAGTGGAATATTGTCATTGGTTAGAAACATCTAGTAGATATTTTTAGTTTCAATAAACACGTAGAAACTCTACTATGTAGTGGATGACATTTCATTATAGGTTTTGGTTTTTTTGATTGTTTTCTTTAAAGTGTTATCCGGAGGTTTTGAGTAGAAAAATTGGGTTCATCTAAACTATTCAAACATCCAAATTTTTATTGTGTAATATTAGGTCCCCAATGAGTAGTGGTGTGATTTTTGGTTAGTTTGGGGAGTAAGGTGAAAATACTTTATGTAGTAATCATAATATTCTATGAAGGGGAAATAATAACCCAATTATGTTGTATTTTAGTAATGTGATATTATTTTTTGTACTTTGAGAATATTTGGATTATTATATTATTACTTTTTTGAATATTTTTTTTATATTATCATAACTATGTTATTTGTTTAGTTGTTCTACGGATCCAGATTTTGTTGTTGTGTTTCTTCTAAAAGGGATATATAGCAGTGGTTTAAACCACCAATATATAGGAACAATTATTATTTGGAAGTGGTTTAAACCACTACTATATAAGGTTTATATTTTTTTAGTGGTGAATTTTATTGGTTTTAGTGTCAGTTTCCCCTCCTAAAAAATAGAGAGTAGACAGAGGTGTTTTAAACCGATACTATTTCCTTGCCATTTTTGGGAGGGAAAACAATTGCTAAAATAAAAAAAACACTTCTATACAATCTTTCTGCAATGGTTCCGAGAAACCTTTTCCAAATATACATAATCTATGTGAGTTGGATGTCGATGATAACATTAGTAGCAGTGTTTGGAAACCATCATAGAACCATATGGTAGAGGTTTAAACCTCCAATAAAACTAAAACCCCCCACTAGAAATCAATTTTTTATAGTGGTCAAAAACAAACATCTCTATATTCGTCATAGTAAAGGATACACGTCTCATATACTGGTAGATGTGGGCCTAGTAACTATTCAAATAGTCCATGACAATGATCACATCAAAGCTATAAATATTAAGAATCATGAAATCCCATATATTTTTGTATCTATTAACTACTATAGAACATTCTAAAAGTCTCTTGAGATGATCCATATTAATTCTTAATTGTTTATCAAGATAGAGAAATTGAAAATCTGACTTGACTGAAAAGTAAATTCCTACAACAACATGAGAAGATATAAACAAATGGTATACTGTTGTATCAAATAAAGCATTAGAAAGTGTAGAGGTAATTAGGAAAATAACTATCACATTCAAAGGTCCCTTTCTACTATTGGTTATAACATAACCTATTTCTTAAAAACTTTCTACTTTTGAACCATGTCCCCACCCCTACGACACATTACTCGCCTAGGTTACTGATGTACATGGAGTCCTAATCTTTTTTAGAGGAACTTAGCCTACACCCCAACCCATTAACTTAGTGTCAAAATGTTTAAATTTAGAATAGTAATGTTATAAATGACTTGTATTTCCACATTAGTGGAACACCTTCACTAGCTTTCCACAAGATCTTTTGAAATATCCCTCTTCCCATTGTTATGATACATATAGAAATCCATTACACTGATGGAACAAATTATCCCATTCTCTAATCCACCTTCCATCTACCTCCCTAATGCTTCAACTCAACCTTCCTCTTCCTACTACTATAATTAGATCCCTATGAATCACTAGAGAAGCAAATCATCTGTCTAGTGACGGATCAAAGAAGTCCCATAGCATTATCCTCCTCCATCCCATTTCCTATTCTTAGGGATTTTCATAACACCTTATAGTATGTCGTCAAGTTGAATCTTTTAACCCATCAACTAAATATAGTCAATAGAATATCTACAACTTTTATTCCTTTTGAACCTCATTTCCATTGAAAATTATAGTGAAGTGAATAAACTATATAAAATAAATAGAGTATGAGAAGCATACATCATTCCTTTATGAATCTCCATAAACTGCTAAGCACGATCCACATTCAGGTATTCAAGAAAAAATGATCAAAGAATATATCCTTGAACATCTTCCAATTAAGACCCTTATGGTGGGTCTCTGATGCATGAAAGCATCCATATTTACCCATAGATCATCATGGGTCTCTAATAGATCATAGATATCATCAATGAAGTCAATATAGTATATAGCATCATGTGGGACTCGAATGCCTTAGAAAATTTGAGGGATGTTGAAGCTGGAAGTATTGAAAAAAATTGACCAAAAACATTAGAAATCCTATAGCTTGAACATGAAATATATGTAGGAACCTATTCTAGATAGATTTTATTGACTAAACCATTGGATGAAGTATATAATCATTCTCAGATACATCACCCTTTACATCTAATAATGGAACACGAGAATCTTTCCTAGCAGGAGTATTCTAACCAACTTCTACTGGTGGTCCCCATAGATATCATATATGTTGAATTTTCTATAATATAAAAAATCCATTCAAATTCCTATAATATCTTACATAATACATCAATTCAATTAGTTAATAGGAACATCAAAGGTATTTATATAGGAAGAATTATCTGAAAAGGATACCCACAGTGATAAGGGCTAACCCTTCTAGTACTACCCAAGCCCTATGCCTCATCATTCATACTTTCACATTGGTTAGGGTAAAATATAGAACCAAGAGAGTGAACAAGTTTTAATATATAATTAGTAGAAAATTATATCACAAAATAAAAAAAATAGATCAATAAATTTAATTAAATGAACTACCATACATAGAAAGCAACAATAATATATTAGAGGTGATCCTACATTCCAAGTCATGATGTAGGGAAACACCCAAATCCCATAAATCATGAAAATATAACATACTCATTATTATCATGAAATTCCAAATCCATAATTTGAAATAGAAATATCATCACTGGTAAATCAGAGGTCTTTCACATAGGAGTTGGAAAGGCACCTACATAACTACCCTTATCGAGTTCCAGACAGCCTATTTCCATAGTACCTTACCCTCAACATGTTCACAAAGAATGAAAAGAAAACCAATAAACTTATACCATTTTTTATTTCCATGACCCAAATCACCCAGTCTAGACTAGAGTAGTGCATAACCTCACGTGTGCCTCCTTGTACACATTATGTTATTAACTAGTAATGAAGTTAAAAATGGTACAGTGGTGGGAATATTTCATTAGTAAAATAATCCATATATTATAATAATATCAAAAAAATAATAATACAATAAAGGGTGAAATAAAAATAAAATTAAATAACTATATATAAAATATAAAATTTTAGGTATATTAGATTCATACAAATAAAATATCAAAGACCCCTAATGTGTCATGTCTAACAGATTGTGAGAAAGAAACAATAAAATAAATAAATACTAAGTGTAATCACTCCTAACTAGGAATCACTACCACTTATAAACACCAATATTAATCTCCTTAACTCCCTAAAATTGGGCTATTTCCCTTTCAGGGATCCATGATCATGATGCTTTCATGGAAATCGATATTCCCTTATATAGTGTGAGTATAAACCCTATGGGAAACCATTAATATGTAAATAACATAATTTTACCTGAAAAATACATGTATTCCATGAAAATATAAAAATTAATAAAACAAAAAAAATCGTGTTTCAATCAGTCACATAGTAACTAAACATCCATGAACCTTGGTTGTACCTACTTCGGGTCCATACTAGAACTAAAATTATAATAGGTTATTTCATAACTCAAATCATACTAATATGTAAAATATGTATCAAATCACCAAGTTATCATTATATAGTCTTTGTTCTATATTTACGTAACAATATTCTGCCACCTTTAAGGGAATTCTACGCTCCACCTTTAAGTAGTAGTCACCCTGCTCATCCATCCTACCATAGTTGCATGGTAGTCAACTTCATATGATATTAAATCCACTAGGAACCTGTCAATTGTTAGGAAACATTTCCATTCTGTTGGGTCAATCCCTAATCATCTCAATGTGTCTAGCCCTGACTCAAACCCTGGAACCATTATATATCTCACCCAGACAGATATAATGAGAAAAATGATAATCAAACCCTGAATCATACCATTATCACGATGTGAACCACATTCTGAATCATGGATATCTAACTTTTTTCACGTTTAATTACAATCCAAAATTCATTCCATATCCTAAATCTCAATATCATTCTATATCGAAGCCTCTAGTATGTTGTCTTATATCCATTATTTCCCTATATAGAGTCAAGAATTCACCCCTAAGAAACATTTTTTCTTGATATTGTACCAACATTTCCACAAGATATTCAATATCGACAAATAGTCACAACATAAAAAATATATACAATGTTTCATTTAAAGGTTCTAATGAATATGCATCCATCCATATTCACATCAATCAAATATAGGTCTCATGGACTAAACATAAATTATAATAATTTCATGTCAAACAATTCTATATAACGACTCTATATGGTAAGGGAATCCTACCACAAATAAATATAATAAAAATTACAAGAGATGTGTGTGAACCAATGATCCCTCTTTAGTGGATTTGAAATCAATCCTCCTAAAAAATAGTGACCATGGATAAAGAGGATATGTTCTGTATAAGACTAAATCATTATGAAAAATGTTTAAAATGATGGAGTCACCCTTGGACAAATCTTGATAAAGGAAAAACACCCAAAACCCTTCCTAGAATCAACTTGATTGGAAACCCTAATAAGATAAATATGGAAAACAATTTAATTAAAAAAATGAGTTAATAATTCTTTATGCATCTCCTCTTAATGATCATATGTGTGGTCATCTTGAGTCATAAATCTACCTGAGATATCAGTAACCATATTGATTGTTTCAAATTATAAAATAAAAATAACCATAGTGTGGTGTTTCCTGCAATAGAAATGGGGGCTTCTTTCACACCAAGCCAAGGAAACTGGACACGGTGACTCTTCATAAAGTGGTGATGAAACCATATATATTTTTTACTCACCAAGTCTTCTACTGTATCCTGGTTAGACTATTCTAGTTGTGTCTAACTAGAATATTTTTAGCACTACATGCTCTAGATGACATCCAACCATGGGTCTTTCAATCATCATATTTTATCAAGATGGACTAGAGATTCAAAAAACTAACCACTGTGATGTAAATATAACTTTGGTGTTCCAAGAACTACCGAGTACCCTATTTAATATACAAAGAAACCACCATCATTTCTTGAACCTGAATATGACCATTAGAGGGTACAAAATTATAGAACTTTAAAAAAAATGACAATGTTTTAAAAGGTCACATGAGATGAAACTTAACTAGGTTTCAAAATATAATGGAAATCATTATTAGGGGGTAAAATATGAATTTGGAAGAAAAATCATCATTACAGATAATGGAAATTATTCTTAATAATTTAATGCTTTAATAGAGAAGAAAATGTCATGGAAAGATATTTGAATTAAAAATTAATTTTTATAGAAATATGAAGAGGAAATAAAATATTGTATAATCTTTTTTGGAATATTCCAATCATGGGAAAAAATAATTTCATGAGTAAATACCATAACATAAAGAAATAAGTAATTATAAACTAATATCCATTACAGGTTCATAAATGTTTTAATAGAAACCCCTTCCAAGGGAGGGATTGAAATTGAACATCAAATACCATGAAAAAAAAGATAATATGTGATATTATTTATCCAATAGGTAGTATGCAAATTTTAAATAAAATCAGGTTCATAAATAAAACATGTCTCAATGAAAGGAAATTGAGATGGAACACCCTTACGTTAATGGTAACATAAAAATAAGAAGAAAATTGAGGGATTCCATGAATTGAAAATTTAAATATAATGAAATGATATATATTAATTAAACATAAATAAAATAGATATCTAATACCCCATATAAAATAAAAAATAGTTTTAATTATAAAACATGTCTCATGGAATTGAAAATTGAGACAAATAACCCTTACCACGGGTCCGGATTCATTCAATGTGTGCACTTAAGATCTTGAATAATCAAATAATGTTTGTTGAAAACTTTATAAATAAAATTTTTAATATATATTTTATTCTATATAGTATATTTATGGTCATATGTTATATATTTATTATAGAAATTTTCCTTATTGTGGTTAGTAGATTTGGTTCTTTCAATTTCTCTCAAACTCCATAGATATATTGACTATAGTAAAATGTGTTGTTATATATATTTATAAAGTCTATAATTATAGAGTTTTATGACTTTTTTTATGCCCATGAAAAAAAATTACACTTTCTTATGTTTTCCAAAATTGATAGAAATTAATAAAGGTGGCTCAATATGTTCATTTAAGGCGGTTAAGTCTACTTCAAACATTTATTATTATGATGAATTATTTAATGCCCAATATTATATATCCAAAATATTAATAGCTTAAAAGATTTAAATTTAATAAAATAATTTCATTTTAAATACATCCATGTTATGAGGTAATGGAAAAAATCATTATTCTGTGGAGATGGTAGTTTTCATGTACTCAGAGACAACATAGTCATTTTCTATAAAATAAGAGGCTAGAAAAATAAAATAATTATCATATCAAAATTCTAATAATATTATAAAAATTAAATATATTTTCATTAAATAACTATGTTGAACCATCCATTTAGGGAGGATATGAAAAATATAACACACCATTCATAGAGGTAGTTGCTCCCACATATTCCAGAATATGCCTTCATTTTTTAAATAGTATTATGGGAAGGTAGAAAAGTGGTATTGAATTAGTATAGTAACAATTAAGAACATTAATAATATTTGTTTTATACTACTTTTATGTATTGGAATGGATTTTAGGGGTCATAATAATAAAATAAATAAGAGAGTGTGGTTGGCATGATTTTCTATCCCTTTGGATGTTCTCTCTTTGGTTAAATATTAAGGATCCATAGCGTTCTCTTTTAGAAAAGAAAATTCTTCTAAAATGTGGGGTGGTTGTTGAATAGATACTTGGGTTTATTTTTGGTAGAGGTAAGTATTTTTAAAGGTTTTAAAATGAGGTGTAAGTTATCTCCTTTTATAAATGAAGAAAATTGCGCTTTTTGTAAATACTCATTACGTTTTCATTGATAGAATGGCACTATGCATGGGAGAATGGATTAAAAATTAGATAATTTTGAATTTTGGGTTTATATAGTTCCATTAAATCATATTAATTTTTTTTTATAAATGTTTTAAAAATGTTTCAATACTTTTACCACTTTATTTTTACATTTTACCAATTTTGTTCTTACCTTGGTCACTATTTTTACCCAATTAATTTATATTTTATTAAAAAAATAATGTATAGCCTATAAAAAAATTTGTTCATAACCTAAATTTTGGATTTTGATAATATAATTAAACTTTTATATAATATAAAAATAACTTTTAAATTAAAACCTTTAATATATAGAAAATATTGTAGAAAATTATAGTTTTTATCAATCATTGTTCTTAATAGAATATAATATTAATTAATAATTAAGTGAGTGATAATATATTTTTATAAATGTGTAAAAAAATTGAAATTAATTAAATAAAATAGATCAATTTAATTTATTATATAAAAATTACATGATATTAATAAAATAATTCTTTCAAAATAAGCCTATAACTATTATCAAAGCCATTAACATTAATCGTATTAATCGTAATATTTTTCCTAATACTTGAATTGAACTTACTCAAATATATAAACATGATGATCTAAAATATTAAATTTATTTTGTTTGATTTTATTTATATTAGTGATGAAAACTAATGTTTAATATAAGTACATAAATAACTCTTTTTAGAGTAAAATATTATTTAATTTTACAAAATGATAAACCTAAGTTTTGTAAATTTAAAATTGTGTTGTTAAATTATTTATTTTACTTTAAAAATATATAATTTTATATAAATTACTTTCCAAAAATAATTACTCATTCTTTTATTATGATAATGTTATAGAAGTCATGTTATTAGAAAAGTCATTATTTTTACACAAGTCAACTAAAAATCCTTTATTTTAGAAAAAACTCCAAATTTCATCATAGTATATTTTTTATGTGTTGAATTAAAAAGGTAACTCTATTTTAAAAAATTAAATTTCTAAAAAATTTAAGTTTAACTTCTGAAATTAAATTATATAAAGAAGTCAATTATTGAAAATTCCCTTTAAATATTTTAAGTGCTTTCAATACTATTTTGAATGTATTTATAATTGATTACTACAGTATTATTTACTATAGGTTTTAATTTTAATAAATATTTTTTAAAAATCTCGTATACTATTGAATGGATAATTTTTTTGTTTTTTTGTGAAACATGATGTCAAACACAATATTAATTTAAGGAAAAATATGTTCCAAAATTTCAAGGTGTTACATCCCCCCCCCCCCACCTAAATGAATTGAATCCTGAAAATTATAGTTACTAATTAATAATTAAAATATGTAATGGTATCTAAAATTTATACACAACTAAATATGAAATTTCTATATAGATTTCATCATTATAATCTCATAGAACATATATTTTTTCGTAGAATAGGATTATCTAAACATTAGCTTTTTCTCCAATAATTTTATTTAAGAATATATAATTATTTATTATCAAGAAACACAATATACAATTTTATTATAATGGGTGTTCATAATCATCCTTCAATTAATATATTACAATAGGTTCATATGAAATGTGATTTATTTATTCTAAAAAATATAATCAATAGAGAGAACCAATCCAATTATGAATTCACATTAAAGTCATCATAAGTAAGGCTTAATAATAATTGGGTGAATTATAATACAGTAATCCTTAATAAAGATTCATACACAATGGATATAATAATGATACCTCATGAGTTTTTATTTATAATTCAATTCCAAATGGTTGGTGAAAAAATTCCTGATATATGACATCTGAAAATCTTGAGTGAAGAACAGTAAGAATAATTTCTTTCCCTATCCACATAAATTTTAGTACATTTATTGGATTTTATATTTTCCTGTAGTCTATTAGTTTTTTTAAGTTTTCATTTTAATCACTTTAATATTGAATTGGATACTTTAGATATCATATTTATCTCATCTAGAAGTCAAATTAGAAATATATCCTTTTGAAGCACATTATTTTCACCTTTTTTCGGAAAATCATCCTTTTTCATGGTAGTTATTACTTGAGGATATCATTTACCATATATAAAACATCA
Source organism: Viscum album (assembly GCA_963277665.1). Taxonomy (NCBI): domain Eukaryota; kingdom Viridiplantae; phylum Streptophyta; class Magnoliopsida; order Santalales; family Viscaceae; genus Viscum; species Viscum album. Next base: position 1,944,135,751 of record OY728119.1, on the reverse strand, counting down.
TCCCATTCCTTTAAGACATTCACCTTGTTTACTCTTCCCACATTTTTTACATGAAGGAAAATGAATTTCCTTTCCTTCTTAGTCTTGTTTACCTAAACTTCCATGAGATCTCATCCTTATATTCTTTGTTGTGTTTGGAAAATGAATATAGTTCACATTTTTTATCATAATTATTAATATATATTTTGGCATAAAAATAATATTTATTAATCTGTCTCTTATCCCATTAGGTTACTCATTGGGAAAATATTTACATTGCCCAAAAAATACATTGTTAACTTGGTTCCCTTAGGTTTCATCCATTACTAATATGAAAATGGGTTAATGTGATTTATGAGTAATTAACTTCATAAGATAATTATCAAAAAATAATATGAAAAACTCACCATCAAAATTTCTTACTCTATAAAACCATCACATTATCTTTTAGTTCAACTTAAATCACTCTCAGTTCAACCAATGATCCTTTAGGATGGGGTATCTCATATTCCATAACCAAATTCCATAACATAACAAATCCTTTGTAGTGGAATATAATGATAACATGATTAACCAAATAATATTTCACAAGAGTTTCTAACTAGGAGTGTGGTCAAAGGTCTACTCAATGGGAACAGAGTAAAAATTGATTTTAAGTACAAAGAGTCTTTTTCAAGGTCATTACCCCTATTTTAATTTATGCCACATTTACATACACTTTCCTATATTTAGAAATGGATTTAATTTCTAGGAAAACTGCATACCCAAAAGTTCACCTAAATTTTATGATTTTATCCTACACTTACACTTATGAGTTAGACTTATCATAAGGTCTTTCATTAAATTTATCTTATCCCAATCTTCAAAAGAAATAAAAACTCCTCATAAATAATTATACACTACTATGATACAAATTATAGTTCCCCTGACGCACACTACAGAATCTACTACAAAAAAATCTTTAAAAAATGGGTTAGATACAAAGTGAGATGACACAATCATAGAATTTATTAATTTTACATCATCTCCATTAGTTAAACACTACATCTCATAAATAAACACACAATACCAATAATATAAGGATTAGTATTTTTTAGGATTATCTACATAGAAAACTTATTTTATTATTATTTTCAATATTTATCTATAATTGATCCGCAAAATACTCCCTTATACACTTCTAATAAATTAAACACATATTCATAACCTATGGAAATTAATATATAAAAAGGGGTGAGCTAGAATTCTCATTAAGTATAAACATTAGAGAAAACAATTTTAATTATAAATGTTCATAAGTTGATCATATGATTATAATCAACATACATTGACATAACCTAATAGTATTATACCGAACCAATAGTACAAAAAAATAATGAGTCCTAGAAATATTATTTTCATAATATAAGACGTGAATCAAAATAGTATTGAAAAATAATTCAATAAACAATATATTTAAGGGAATAGCATCTAGATACCGTAAAATTTTGTCACAAAAATTATTATAAGGATATATTGCCTTTTTGAGTTGCAAATGTGCACCCATTATTGTTTGAAACTTAATTGTGATGGTGTATACATGTCCCATGGGATATAAACTTTTAACCAATGTTTTTTAGGATGATATAGTACCCTACCCATCTTGAACCATATATATTTGTGCCACTTGATGTCAATAATTTATAATATCATGAAAAATCATTAAAATAATCTGATTTTCATATCCCTTATAAATGGATTCACATAAATAAATATTTTATAATTCCATAAATAATCATAACATGATAAACCATTGGAAAATAAATTGGAATCCAAAGATACTCAATAAATTTCTTGGTAAATATAATTTTATCAAAATAATAAACCATAAAGTATTTACACCGTAAAGATAAAGGGTATATAGTTAAGTCATGAGTTTCCATAATCAATATATCTATGATATTTAAGTAAACACCCTTCCATCATAGGAAGTAAATATAGAATGTTAACATAGGAAATACATTGTAAGAAACAGTGATGTTAAATTCATTTTCAAAATTTTCATAAAATATTTTTTATGATTCCTTTCCAAAAATTCTTTTTGAAATAGTCAAGTTTAAACTTTTAAAAAAATTAAATTTAAAAATAACCTATAATAATGGATTCATGAACGATAAATAGGATATATATAAATGAATTTTTAATTGTAAGTAAAATTTATCACACATGGAAGAAAAAATTATGAAATAATTTTAAAATATATTTAGGGAAAACCACATTTAAAAAGGGGATAAAAACGTCATTTTTAATGAATGGGGCCTCTCTCAACACCCTGGATCTTGGAATCCAAAACAAATCTATCATGGGATCTCCATGACACGTTATTGGGACAAAATAATAAAAGAGGTCCTCATGGTCCCCTGTGGAATAGTATAGAGAGACATCCTCCACAAGAGTCCCTTGATGTACCCAATATTTCGGTTCATGCCTACAGAATCATACTCAAATGGCTAAAAGGCCACCACAAAGGTAGGACTCCCTAAGAGTGGATCCTTTATCACATCCAAAAATAATGGGACACAGCCAGTTAAGATAATTCAAAATGTTCCTCATTTCTCTTTCATTGATCCCTAATAAACAACACACCCAAAGGGGCATTAAAAGTACAATCCTGCAAATTGGGAAATTCCCAATGGTCCTCATGGAAACCTCAAATGAGGATAATACAAATGGTATCCTATGATATATAACACCTCAAGTTAAATTCCACATAATAAAACCACAATTTGACTTCCTAGTAAGAAACTCATCCATGGGAAACAACTCAACCTCTAGGAAATACAAACAATGACATGACACTAAGGCATCCTCAATAGAAAATTATGGTAACCATTGATCAATCGATCAGAAACCATCCCACTTGGGATACATTAAGAATCCCTAAAAATAATATCATTATCTCAATATCACATCGTTTTAACTGGAATCTCATGGTGTCAACCCAGACCAAAGTATTAAATAACTTTTTCACCTCAAAAACAAGATCTAAAACTCAACTTCTCTAACATCAACCAATCAGTCCCAAAATGAAGGGGAAAACAAATTTATATTTAGATATACATATCTATCCCAACATCCAGAATATTTATAAAATAAAATAACAAAATCTAGTTGGAATCCATAGGAGAGACCCATAAACTTATCTAAAACCAACACCTAGGCCTCACAGCTCACTCCCAACCCACTATAGGATTCCAAATCCAATCCTCAATCAATTTCTCCGAGTAAATTTTCATAGTAAAATAAAATATCTAGATGACCTATAAATATAAAAAGGATTACATTATCACGATCTACATGGAAAGAAAATCATATTGGACTACTCACAAGTCCAGTTCTAACTCTATGGAACAAAATACATGAAAACCCCCAAGCTGGAAAAAGTATACAGACTGTACTTTGAAGTGCAAGGAATGTGCTTTAAAAGTTTCACCTGGTCATATACTACTATGTGGGTAGATAATAAATTGGTTCTTCTTGTGTACTAATACATAACCGGGGAATATAGTTTTTCTATCTGTGTACCACAAAATGTCCTTGTACCCCTCAAATGGGGTGCCTACCCAAGTTCATGGCCACATAGCCATGTCCCAATACACTGCATGTACCTTAAGTACATGGTGTATACTTCCCAAAACTCAGTATTCCTAGGTACTCTTACACATGTCCAAGAACATGGAAAATAACTAATACATGAAATATACATAAAGTACATAGTGTGTACTTCTAAAAACTCTTCTTCCCCAAACATGAAGAACACAGGGTGTGTGTTCTGTAAACAACACACTCTGTACAGGTGTTTCCCTATACCAGAAGCTCCCAAATTATCCCATAATCCCCTATATCTCCACAAAAACCATATATTGACATGCTAGGTGTCCCCAATAACTCATAAAAGGATTTAAAAATGAGAAAGAAAATTAATCTACTGGGATTTGTGGAGAAAAATTAATATAACATGCCAACGTCAAGGCTAAATCCATGGAATCCTCAATATGATTTATATTAGTTTCTGTCATGTGATGATTTTGAAGCACCATAGATCTATGATAGGTCATCCTCATATTCCCCTCTATATATTTTATCGATATTCATATCTAGGTCGAAGGCCCCAAAGGGGGATATCATATGGGTTTATGTAAAAATCCAAGGGATAAAAGAAAGAAAAAAAGCAAATATGAAAAAAATAAAAAGAAAAAAAAATAAAGTGGGACCAGGTCTGTCCCAAACTCCTGGCGTAATGTTTTCCCTCTCATAAGAAAATCCTCTCATTATATACTCAACCGCAATGATAAAATCAAAATAGAAAAGTTGATTTAAAATATAAGAATGATAATACATGTGTGAAAGTAATTAATACTTAAATATTAAAATAATAAATATTTCTCAAAAAATAAAACACCTCATATTTATACCAAGATATTATCCTCAGGTAAAATCTATATTCTAAGACCAATGGGGTGTTTAGAAAAGTTATCAAAGATCATTTCATATGATAATTCCATATTTTTACCTTGAACACTCATGGGTAAAAAATGGTTCAAATTTACAGTGATTTTAAAAATATGTGATGAAATAGGTTGTCAAAAAATTATTCATCCATTATGTGATGGTTTCATTTTAATTTCATTCATATTATGTGATGGGGTTCCTTGGTGGCGGTATATCTTATCTCTCAATCCTATATTATAAAGGGTAACTCACCCCCCCCCCCCCACCACATCTGATGTTATATTTTTTAAGCCTTTTACATTTTCAAAAACTATGGGCCTAGAGGTGGAAAGACTCAGGGGGCCATTATCTCTCTTATTTGGTTGTCTTCCTTGGTTGTATACCTTTATTGGGAGTGAGTAGTGACATATAGAGCTAGTTTGAGTGTTATTTAGATGTAATAGTAGGTCATTTCATTAAATTATGATATCTTGGAAAATTACTTAAGATATATTAATATGATTTCTTTATATTTGTTTCTCATTATAGTTTCATACTAAATTCATATTTTAGGCTTTAGTTTTACACTTCCATGATTCCTAGGATGGGTTTTGTGGGACATCACAAGGTCTATTTTGAGTATAAATAAATACAAAAACTATACCAATATTGACCAAGAGAGTAATAAATGGGTTGAATAAGAAGAATATAAAATTAGCATACCACACTCTCTCATATTTTAATATACATTCAAAGTGAGTTCAATTTAGTTCTTATGAAACAACTAATGGATTATTACCATAGAAGGTATCCACCAACCACTTAATTCACTAGAAACATTAGTTGGGTGTCAATTTTATAAAACTTTTTCTATAAACTCCCCCACAAAGGAAAATGAAGAATCAAGTAATCTAGAGAAATATTTTTCCAAAATAATAATCTCATATGTCATAAATGAAGTCCTAGAATTTCATTTAATTAATCCTTGTTAATAAATGATTAATCCTACTAGAATCAAAAAATTAACAAATGTTCAAAAATGGTTAATCAATGTTATAACTCCTTATAATTTTAACCTAATTTATTAAACTGATTACTAAACTCATTTAAAAATAACAATTGTATTTACAGCTCATCTCATGGAATCATAATAGTCAAAACTAATAAGATATACAATATTGTTCTAATATTTGAATGGAATCAAGTATAATTATTTTTATGTACATAATTTTTCATCGAATACCATATAAAATAATATATAATAATTTAAATACATTAATAATGTCTTGGGTAATTTTTTAGTGTGAGAAAAGAAACAAAATCCCACTTGACACTAAATCCCTAGAGATTTTTTGAAAAACTTTCTAACTCATTGTCAATTCATCAAAAATAATTTAGATATAGTTGTTATAATCTCTATGTATTTTTATAAAACATTTGTAATAATATTAATCATCATTATAGAACTTATGTCTGATAATTCAGGACTTTGTAACATGAAAAAAATTATATATTTTTGGGCTCAAAATTCTATGAAATGAGCAGACTCCAGAAAAATGCCAATGTTACTCAAGCGATTAAAGGGTCTAGTATGATATTGATAAAACAAAATCATATCTTCATATGAAAATGTGAAATTTATATATATATATATACATTATATGTGTGATTATATAATCCCTTTTCCCAAGACATTAGGTGAAATTTATATACATAAAATAACAATATAGTAAAGGTTAACTCATATGTTCAGGATTCTCAAAAATAAACTGGACAATTTCAATGAGTACATCACATGTCATTAATTAAAGTCTTTGAGAACTTCATATGTCACTCAAAAAAGCACTACCATGAATTTATTCGGTCTAATTCAATTATGGGCCTGGATTTTATAAATGTTATACAAGAAAAAAAATCCATTCTTAGTTATACTCAACTAATTACTTGATCAGAAACATACCAAATCACATCTAATTTTACCTTCCTCAAGGATGGTGTAAGTAATGTATCAAAGTAAAAAATTCAAAAACTAATTATTTATTCAACATTAGTTCATGGGGATTCTAAATAAGAATACAAATTTGAGTATATAAATTATCATATAATATTACAAGTGATATAAGTTGATGGATAAATTCTAAAAATATGTTATTTCAAATTATTTCATAAGTCCACAATGTATCACATAGGAAATTAAACTCATTATATTATTAAAATACAATCAAAACCCATAATAATCCACGATGATCATTGATTAGGGACAAATAAAATTCAAACCATGAGAAGACATTAAAATTCTATTATTCTTGTAAAACATATAATACACAGGAATAATAGATAAATATATATGGCCTTTATTATAAAACCATGATAGTCTTTAAAACCGTTACATAAAATAACTCATGTATCTAATACCCAATTATTCCACATGATTCTAATAATTTTTTTGTTAATAGTTTTATCAACGGATCTATTACAATGTATTTTTTAGCCACCCAATAGATCTTTACATGGACTTGATCAATGATCACTCGAATGAGTTGGTATTTTTATTGATTTTTTAAATCATTGGTTATATAGGGGTTCATGGTGCCAAATACCATCTCTATTTCTGTCATATTAAATTTCAATTTTATATTAATTCCAAGGAACAACTCCATGTTTATTAATTAACTTATTTATCCAAATAGCTTCTATCACAGCATCTGTTGTACCGATGTAATTTTCCACTATTGTCGATTCCACTAAGATGGAATGTTTGGAACTCTTATAACTAATAGGTCCATCATTGAGGTAAAACACAAAACTAAATTGATATCCCATATAACATTATCCATTTGGAAATTGGAATTCATGTATCCCATTGAAATGATATCACCACACTAGTGAAAAAAATGATTGAATGACACATAATTAACATTAGTTATTTTTAACTTGTCACGACCCGGCCCTACCGGTCTCAAGCCAAAACTACCCGAGGCCCACCTCCATAGGCCAGGGGCTGGTGATAAGCACCGAAGGTGTAACAATCTATGGAGAGGCCTTTGCCTAAGTACCTATACACACCCACACAACCCACTCAATGCAGAAGTGAAAAGTAAAATAAAATCCAAGGACAAGTAACTATAACCCAACCACAATCATGCATCAAACTCTAAATACGAAAAATTAAAGTGCCGAAAAGTACTGACAGATACTGAACAGAAAAAGGGGAAGAACATGTGCCCAACCCGAAAGGTGCCACAACCCAACAACATGTAAACAAAAGTAAACAGCTGGTGTCCCACACTTGAAAGTCCTACTACATCCACTAAATGCATCCCAAGCACTTTTGTCCTCTACACTCCTCTGTAGTATTGATTGATCTATTCGTCTTCCACAAGGTCACACCAAGTGTGGGCAAAGCCCAAGAAGGGGTGAGTATAAGGATACTCAGTAGGATGCCCTGAAATCTCAAGGGAGAAATAAAGGAAATACCAAAATGATGAGGAGTAGACAGAATAAGGAACAATGAAAGAGTAAAGTAAATAGAATGAAACTCATCCCAACAGAAGAAAGGGAGTAGACTCATCCAACCTAGAGGAACTAGACATGGAAAGAATGTGGCATACCCTGCATGTCTTCACCCCTTCTATAAGGAGAGTAACTGGACCCCAGGAGTGGGAACAAAAGTAGGGTGTATATATATATATATTCTCAACAAGAAACCTGAATGAGTGAATAAGGGGATCTCTATCTCCAAGCTCAGCCCAGGAAAAGTCACCAATAGTTCTAAGGATATCCATCACTGATGCCCAACTGTCCTACACGTCAAAGTCTCATCATCGCTAACATATACCATCAAAAGTCATGCTCTAGTAATCATGGAGAAAAACAAATGAATAGCCTCATCAGAAGAGCTAAGTATGAAAGGAGTCATCAAGTAACCCACTACCCAGCCCAGCTATAGGGTAAACCCCAAAAGGTCGTCGGGTGACCCACAGACTAGCCCTGCTGGAGGGTAAACCCTAAAAAGGTCATCGGGTGACCCACTACCCAGCCCTGCTAGAGGTAACCCCTAAAGTCATTGGGTAACCCACTACCCAGCCTCAATGGAGGGTAAAACCTGATACGCCGGTGGGTAACCCACTGACCAGCCCTACTGGAGGGTAAACCCTGAACTGCTCTGATAACTCTGCGCCGCTCGCGCCATCCATGGGTGTCGCTAACATCACGACCATGTGTGGGGTTGGAGTGCGTCAAAGGAAACTCCAACCAACACCCTTTCATGTTTCCACATCTAATGAGATCTTTAAAGGGTCTCTGCATTCCCAAACAGATTACACCATTGTAATCCTCACAGAAAAACACGTGAGATTGACTACTTACTCGCTGGAAATAGACTCCTGATGAAAAAGTTATTCAACGCCGCTTTATGCCCATACGACGTCTCGTGGGTCCACACCTCAATCCCAAAAGAGGTCGGGTGATCTATTCCATCGCGATGCTCTAAAAAAACATGCCAAAATGACTATGCATTCTCCCCGAACGGACGTCTGATGAAAAAGTCACAAAACGCTGCTCATAGCTTAAAAGAAGGCACGTGGGGCCCACGCCTCATCTCAGAATTCAATGCCTGAAACCACCTTGGACCACTTCGTCTTGACTCCAGGTTCACAACACTGCTGGAGACACCTTAAGCAGACTCCAGATGGGTTAATGGAATCCGAAGAAAGAATCCTGGCGAAGTAATTAACAAGTGTGAGACACCACCGAGCCCCCATCTCGGGAACTAAAATTTCTTGAGACCACCTCAAAAGCTTCGTCGTGAGCCAAGGATTTCACATCCATAGATTTCACACAAAACGGACACCCGTAGTGGATGTTACGGGTGTCCTAAGTCAAGGGACGAACCCCCTTTGGTGGGACCGGCCCGGTCCGGCTCACAGCGCTGGCCCGCGGGTCAACCGCACGGCCGGACCGCGGACACACGGTCCACCACGCCAACCGGCCCTCATGTCAGGTCACTGGTCCACACTATGACCTACCTTCAGCGGTCTCTGTCTCCCGAGTGGGGTCGCGCGCCGCACCGGCGACCTGGGAGCCCACCGCCGTTGGGGAATCTCGTCGCTTCCACTGAGGATCCCTCCATCACCGCTGAGGATCCCATCCTCATACCGCTGTTTTGGAAATTGTTTCCGCCAATGGGATGCCTCCGAACCACCGTACCCACCACTGGACCACCGTTGGAATCGCAGTAAAAAGAAGAAAATGGCCGAAAACTTCCTGAGGCCACCTTGGACACCCCGGGACTCCAACATTGGATCCAAAAGGATATTTGGGAAGATAAAATTGAGCCCTATGAAACTATGGGATTCAATCGACGATCGGACAACATATTTATGCAAAGAATTGAATTTTAAAGGGTTGTGGGAATTTAAATTTAAAAAACACGAGCCTACCTCGCTGGGCGTAGCCCGACGCTTCACCAATGATCTTCCGGAGCCACCACCAGCCTTAGAGAGGGAGAGGTAAGCTTGAAGGAGGTTCTACCTTGTTGGGAAGAACTTGCGCCAAGGGTAAGATGAAGGGGGAGAAGATGGTGGGGATGGTGTGTTTAAATTGAAAATACTTAAACCCCCCGCCCGTAGCCCCATACCCGAACATTCATTGGGGTCGGGGTTAAGCCTCCCATAGGGTAAAATCAACATTATGAGTGAAACTACGGTCTTGGAATTTTAATATGAACCTACATTAAGAAGTTATAACGTTCATGCCCGGGGGTCGCCAAATTACTAAAATGCCCCTGGTGGCGTTTTCCACAGAAGGGTCGCGCCCGGGAAAGTTACACCCCTCCTAGGGTAAACAGCACACTCTGAACTCAACAATGCCCTCATTTTTCCCATATGAGCAACCATTTAAGAGTTATTCTATTTATTTGGCATGTCCATTGTGAATGCACTTAAAATTTAATTTTGGCCGCACCAGGTCTCAGAATCACACACTGTCTGAACGCCCTACTCTAGAATAACATCCAGAATATTTCAATGTCTTGCAGGCTCAAAACCCGATTCTTACATCATTCCCTACTTCATGTTTTTCATCCCTAAAAAAATACAAAAACAACTCGAGATAATGGGATCGCATCTAGCTCTCCCATTCCCAGGTTCTCTCCTACACACTCATGTGCTGCCACAGCACACGAACCAAAGGAATGGTCCATCCACACAGTGTCTTCTCCTGCATGTCCTCAATCTCCACTGGGTTCTCCGCTAAGGTGGATCCATCCTCAATGTCCAGCTCTCCCCAGTTGATAATGTGTGTGGGGTCATGAACGTATTTCCTCAGCTGTGAAACATGGAGATGTCATGCACCCTCTCCAGCTGTGGGGGTAGAGCAATATGGTAGGGCACTTCACCGACCCTGTGCATGATCTGAAAGGGTACGATGAACCTCAGGGATAGCTTGCCTTCCCATCTAAACCTCAGTGTCCCATGCCATGGAGAGACTCTCAAAAAGACATGGTTCCCCTTCTCGAACTCCAAAGGCCTGCGATGACAATCTGTGTAGTACTTATGTCTACTCTGATCCATCCTCATCTGCTCATGAATGACCTGCACCGTCTTCGTCATTGCCTGCACCAACTCTGGGCCCACGAGGGAGGTCTCCCCAACCTCTGTCCAGCACAACGGTGACCTTCAGGGTCTCCCATATAGGGCCTAAATATGTGTCATGCTGATAGTAGAGTGGTAATTTTTGTTGTATGTGAACCCCCCTAAGGGCGGGTGATTCTCCCAACTCAGGCTAAAATCTTTCACGCATGTCATAAGCATATCCTCCACCACCTGGATAGTGCACTCTGTCTACCCGTCTGTCTGGGGTGAAAAGTTTTACTCATCCACAACTGAGTCCTGAATGCCTCCTACAGGCCTCACCACAATCGTGATGTAAACCACGTGTCACGGTCGGAGACGATCATCGAGGGTACTCCATGAAGGCAGATGACCTCCCGAACAAACAGCTGCTTGAGGCTCTCCACCGAGCTATGCTCCCTGATGGAAAGGAAGTGAGCCGACTTCGTTAGTTGGTACACTAGCACCCAAATGGAATCATGGCCCTTCTCTATGAGCAGAATCCCTGTGACGAAGTCCATATATATGTCATCCCACTTCCACTCTGGCATATCAAGGGGCTGCAACAACCCTGCCAGAACCTGATGTTATGCCTTCACCTACTGACAGGTAAGACACCATGAAATGAACTCATCTACGCTCTGCTTCATGAAAAAACCACCAAAACTGCCACTAAAGGGCTCTATACATCTTCCCCACACCAGGATGTACAGCCAAGGGAGAAGTGTGGAACTCCCGCATCACCTCCTCCCGCATCTCCACTAGTACAACAGTTCGCCTCTAGAACAGGATCTCATGATTCCCTCCTTCGGAATACTCATCGGGTGTGTTTCCCATGGATATCTTATCACGCAGTACCTTGTTGTCAGCATCCCCCAGCTGCGACTCTCTCACATGCTCAAGGAGGAAAGGAGTCAATACCATCGACTGCAGAAAAGTCGTACCCTCCTGCTCCACCACGGCCATCCATAGGGAAGCCAACTGCTTTGAATATTCCTACACTAGATGATCCTAGGAGTTTCTACTAAGGGCATCTGCTACAACTTTTCCCTTCCCTAGAGTGTATACTATCTCGAAATCAAAGTCCTATAGAAACTCCAGCCAATGCCTCTACCTGAGATTCAAATCCCTCTGAGTGAAGATGTATTTCAGGATCTCGTGGTCTGAGTAGACCACAAAATGCTCTACTAGAAGGTAGTTTCTCTATATCCTCAAGGTGAAGACCATCACTACCAGCTCTAAATAATGGGTCACATAATTCTTCTCATGGGGCCTCAACTGCCTCGAACCAATGCAATCACTTCCCGTTGTTGCATCAGCATGTACCCGAGCCCATCTCTTGAAGCGTCGCAGTATACCACGAACTCAACACCCTCCTATGGAAACCTCAACACTGGAGCACTAGTCGGCCTCTATATCAATTCCTCGAAGTCCTTCTAGAACTGATCAGTCCAGGTGAACGGTCGTCCCTTCCGCATCAATGCGTTCAAAGGGGCAGCAATCCAAGAGAAATATTCCACAAAACTCTTGTTGTACCCTGCCAAACCAAGGAATATCCACACCTCTGACACATTCTTGGTTGTATCCCAAGAAAGAATTACCTCCATATTTTCTAGATCTATGTCTATTTCCTGCTCCGTAATGACATGCCCCAGAAAGTGATCCTCGTGAATCCAGAACTGACACTTCGAGAGATTCCCATACAGCTGGTGCTCTCGGAGTAAGTCTAGGACCATCCTCAAATTATCTGTGTGCGCCTCCTCTATTGCAGTGTAGATGAGTATGTCGCTAATAAAGAAAACCACAAACCGTTCCAAGTACGGCTGGAAGATCTGGTTCATCAAAGCCTTGAAAATGGCAGGGGCATTCGTCATGGCAAAGGGCATCCCCAGAAACTCGTGATGCCCATATCGACAATAGATATCCAACTTCGGGATGTCAGTCTCACGAACCCGCAACTGGTGGTATTCGGATCGAAGATCAACATTGGAGAACCACTTTGCACCACTCAAATGGTTGAAGAGGTCATCGATCCTCAAAAAATGTTACTTCTTCTTTATCGTGTCCTGATTCAGGCGATGATAATCCACACAAATCCACAGACTCTAATCTGTTTTTTTTTCACAAACAAAACCAGAGCTACCCAGGGGGACACACTGGGCCTGATGAATCCCTTCTCACGAAGGTCGTCCAACTGAAGTCGTAGCTCTAGAAGCTCTATGGGTGCCATCCGATAAGCCACACATGATATCAGGGAAGTCCCCAGCTACAAGTCAATGAAGAACTCCATATCTGTCCTCAGAGGTAGTCCCAGAACATCCTCAGGAAAGACGTTCATGTAGTCCTCTAAAATGGTAGGGATCTAGATGCATGTACTGTCTTCTGCTCTGAGAGCCAGGCTCGCCAACTGTTGCGAAAAAGGTTGGGGTCTTTTTCTCAGAGCACCCATCTTCTCTGCCATGAGGTCTCGTTCGCCAAGGATGGTGAACCTCGTCCCATCAGAAAACATGCCTTTGACTCATCTTTGACGACACTTGATCAGGGGGTGAACCATATAAATCCAATCCATGCCCAGTATGACGTTGTGAGGTTACATCATGAGGACTAATAGCTCCAATGTAAAAATCCCTTCTCCAAATGATAGTTCGCACTGTCTATAGATAATGGTCACTACTGAGGCACTTCCTGTAAGAACATCGAGGCTAAGGGTAGGTGTCAGTGCCTCTACTAGAAGCTCCAACTCCCGTACCAATATCTGTGACATAATGGTGTGGCTGTCGCATGTGTCTACTAGTACCGAAGCAATCGTAGAGTAAACACAAAGCATACCTCGAACCATATCAAGTTATGGGGGTCACAAACACCCATAGCCTGATACTGCCCACGACCCCTACCGCTAGCTCCTTAAGCCTAGCATGAGCCACCCGGGGGTGGTGGTGGAAGGTCCTAAAAATGCCATCCTGGACCTCCAGGTCCTTCCGCTCTACCTAGTTTGCCTCCCTGAGGACCAACCTATCATTGCCTAGGGGATCCCTGGTCACAACGCTGCCTATGCCGCTGTAGTGCTCCCCCTGCCTGCCACGGCTACTCGGTACACCTGGTTGGGTAGTTCCGTGCTAGGTGGCCTCGTCCATCACAGCCATAGGACCAACTCTCTCATACCTACCCCAGTGCTCCACAGCACCACTATGGTGTACAACCCTTCCCATGTATCTTCTCACAGAAGAGCCTCCCCAATCGAGGCTCTGCACTCTTACACCTGCATGTCACTGAAGACTCTCCTCTGAAGCAGCCACTACTAGGCCATGTCACCTGGCGTCCCTCAGCCAAGAACCTCTTCATCACGATCACGTGCTCCAGCACCTCGACATAAGTAGGGATTCACAGGGGAACTACACTAGCACGTATCTCCCTACGAAGACCTTGGCCAAACTTCTACACCCAAAACTAACTGTCACAGATCATATCCTGCGAGTAGCATGTCAGATCAGTAAACCGGGCTGAGTAATTCTACTCGGTCATTCCCCCTACTTCATGTCTAGAAGCTCATGAATCTGAATAGAGCATAAGAAATAGGGGGAGTACTCCTCCCAGAAGAGCTGCTGGAAGCTATCCTACTTGAGAGACGACTCGCCGTGGGTCTATGTAACCAACCCCCACCAACGCCCGACCATCTCAAAGAAAAGGCAGGAATCTAGGGATACCATCTGGACCGCTGGTGTCCGTACCTTCTTGAAAAGTTGGTCCATGGACTCTAGCCAGTCTTCCATTGCCTGGGGATCCAGGTCTCCGCGGAACTCTTGCGGTTGTTGACGCTGAATGTCTCAGAGCGCACTCAGCCTACGCTCATCCTCGACCTGTGATACCGGTACTAACTGCCGCTCTCCAGATGGAGGGTCCACTACTGAAGCACTGGGCAGAAGGGGATCACGTGAGGGTCCCTGAATTGACGCCTCATCGCTCTCCAGGTCATTGTCACGAATTGGATAGGGTAACCTGGCTTGGTGTTGTCGTGGGGGCATCCGGAAAATTATCAAGGATTACCGAGATCAGATGAGAATATATATATATATATATATATTAGTAAAAAAAGGGGAGCTGACTCAAAAAGTACAGTCAATGACTCAATCCCATGGGATTCATGTTTCAAAGTTCCCTCCAAAAATTGTCTCAGCATGCCAAGTCGACAAGCGGGTTATCAGGGTCCTTGTGAATGAATAAGTCGGCCACCGTACCATCACTAGACTCCCTATTCTGAGAGCCGCTCTCGATACATGTCAACACTATTTCCCTAAATCCCAACAAATTCCTTATTAGGGACGTCTGAACAATACCCCAAGGAACGAACCACCTCTGATACCACTATGTCATGACCCGACCCTACCGGTCTTGAGCCGCAACTATCCCAGGCCCGCCTCCATAGGCCAGGGTCTGGCAACAAGCACTGAAGGCATAAAAATATCTGGGGAGTCCTTTGCCTATGTACCTATACACACCCACAGATCCCACTCAATTCAGAAGTGCATAGTAAAATAAAACCAAAGGAGGGGCAACTATAACCCAAACACAGTCATGCATCGTCCTCTAAATAAGAAAAAGTAATGTGCTGAAAATTACTGACAGATACTGAACAGAAAACAAGGAAAAACATGCACCCAAACCAAAAGGTGCCATAACCCGGCAACAGGTAAACAAAAGTAAACAGCTTGTGTATCACACTTGAAAGTCCAACTACATCCACTGAATGTAGCCCAAGCTCCTGTATCCTCTGTGCTCATTTGTAGTCTCGATCGACTTGTCCGTCGTCTACAAGGGCACACAAAGTGCGGGAAAATCCCTAGCAGGGGTGAGTATAAGGATACTCAGTAGGATGCCCTGAAAGCTCGAGAGAGCAACAAAGGAAATACCAAAATGGTGAGCAGTAGAGAGAATAAGGAATAGTGAAAGAGTACAGTAAATAGAATGCATCTCAACCCAACAGAATAAATGGATTAGACTCGTCCAACCAAGAGGAACTAGACACGGAAACCACGTGGCATACCACGTGTCATCGCCCCTCCTAGAAGGAGAGTAAATATACCTCAGGAGTGGGAACAAAATTATGGTGTATATATATATATGCTCAAAAAGAAACCCGAACGAGTGCGTAAGGGGATCTCTATCTCCAAGATCAGTCCAGGAAAAGTCTCCAACAGTTCTAAGGATATCCATCACTGATGCCCAACATACCCGCATGTCAAAGCCTCCTCATCACTAAGTCGTACCACCAAAAGTCCCGCTCCCGTAATCACAGAGAAAAAACACTGACTAGCCTCATCGGAAGGGATGATTCTAAAAGGATTCATTGGGTAACCCACTACCCATCCCAACTAGAGGGTGAACCCTAAAAGGTCGTCGGGTGACCGACAGCCCATCCTTACTGGAGGGTAAAACCTAAAAAGGTCATCGGGTGACCCACTTCCCAGCTCTGTTAGATGGTAAACACTAAAGTCAACGGGTAACCCACTGCCCAGCCTCACTGGAGGGTAAAACCTGATACACTGGTGGGTAACCCACTGCCCAGCCCCGCTGGAGGGTAAACCCAGAACTGGTCGGATAACTCCGTGCTGCTCGTGCCATCAGTGGGTGTCGCTAACATCGCGACCGTTCTTTAGGTCAGAGTGCGTCAAACAAACCTCAGACCAAAGCCCTTTCATGTTTCCACATTTAATGAGATCTTTAAAGGGGCTTTGCACGCCGAAACAGATTACACCATTTTAATCCTCACAGAAAAACATGCGAGATAGACTACTTACTCGCTGGAAACGGACTTCCGATGACAAAGTTATTCAACAATTCTTTATGCACATACGACGTCTCGTGGTGCCCACACCTTAGTCTTGAAAAAGGTCGGGAGATCTGTGCCATAGTGATGCTCTCAAAATAACATGCCAAAATGACTAATCATTCGCCCCGAACAGATGTCTGATGAAAAAGTCGCAAAACGCTACTCACAGTTTAAAAGAAGTCCTGTGGGGCCCACGCCTCAACTCAGACATCAATGCCTAAAACCAATCTGGACCTATTAGTCTCAACACTAGGGTCACAATGCCATTGACGGTGCCTTAAACGGATTCCGGATGTGTTCGCGCCATCCGAAGGAAGAATCCTGGCATAGTACTTAATGAGTGTGACGCGCCACCGAGCCCCCATCCCGGGAATGAAAATTTCCCAAGACCATCTCAAAAGCTTCGTCTTGAGCCGAAAATTGCACTGTCGTAGATGTCATGCAAAACTAACACCCGTAGTGGGTGTTACGGGTGTCCGAAGTCAGGGGATGAACCCCCTTAGGCTGGACCGGCCCGATCCGGCCGGTCCTCCCGGCCCGATCCGGCCGGTCCTCCCGGCTTCAGTCGGCCCGTTTCACGGTGCCAGCCCACGGGACAGCCATGTGGCCTAGACACGAACTACCGGTCGACCGCACCGACCAATCCTCGTGGCCGGTCATTCGTCCGCGCAGAGACCCGCCTTCGGCGGGTCTCTGTCTCTCTAGTGGGGTCGCGCGCCGGGACCCCCGTCGAGCACTGCTCCGGCGACCTGGGAGCCCGCCGATGAAGGGGAAGCCTGCCACCGCTGCTGAGGATCCCGCCACCACCACTGAGGAGCCCACTGCCACACCGCCATCATGGAAACTATCGTCGCCACTGGGAGCCCACCGGACCACCACACCGACCGCCAGACCACCCTTGGAATCACCGGAAAAAGAAGAAAATAGCCAGAAAACTTCTTAGGGCCACCCCGGACACCCCGGGACTCAAACATTCAATCCAAAAGGATCGTTTGGAAGATAAAATCGATCCCTACTCAACTATGGGCTTCACTCAATGATTGGACAGAATTTTGATGAAAATAATTTCATTTGAAGGGGTTGCAAGTGTTAAAATTGAAAAAGAACGAGCCTACCTCACTAGGCGTAGCCCAACGCTTCACCAATGATCTGCCAAAGCCATCACCCACCTTAGATAGGGAGAGGGAAGCTTGATATAGGTTCTCCCTTTTTAGGAAGAACTTGAAAAAAGGGGAATAACAAGGGGAGAAGAGGGTGGGGGTGGTGTGTTTAAATAGAAAACACTTAAACCCCTCTCCTGTAGGCCCAATACCAGAACATTCATCAGGGTCTGGGTTAAGCCTCCCTTAGGGTCAAATACACGTTCTGAGCGCAAAGTCGGTCTCAGAATATTAATCTGGGCCTCCGTTCAGAAGTTGTAACAATCACACCTGGGGCATCCAAATTACGAAAACGCCTCTTGTGGCATTTTCCACAGAAGGGTTGCGCTCGGGAAAGTGAAACACCTTCTAGGGTAAAAGGCATGCTCTGGACTCAATGGTGCTCTCGGTTTTGCCATCCGATTAACCGTTTAGAAGTTATTATGTTTATTTGTCTTGTATGGTGTGAACGCACTTAAAATTTAATTACGTCTGCACTGGGGCTCAAAATCACATGTCATCTGAATTCCCTTCTCTGGAATAACATCAAGAAAATTTCAAAGACTTATAATCTCATAACCCAGGTTCTTACATAACTGATGTTTATATTATAAACCCTAACATTGTCATTATGTAACCATCCCCTCCCATGATCCTTCATCCTTCACAGTCTTCCTTCTCATTCTTCATCAATGTGTGCCATTATTACTCATTGGTCACATATCATCATCATTTTTCATCCTTCCATATTCTTTATCTGTCACAGTTATCCATCTTCCTTCTCCATCCTTCTTTGTCTCCCACCTTCATCACCATTTAGCCACCATCGTCATTAATACACGAAAAAAAATTATATTATTTCTTTTTAACATAGTTTTTTTAGTTTAACATATGATTCATTAATTTTATATTATTTATTTATAAAATCAATTTATAAAATTGTTCTTGTTATTGTGGAATTGTATATTTAAAAAAAACTATTCTAGATGTATTTTTCAATTAATTTATAATTTTTTTTTATTTTTTTATTTAATTTCAATTGATGTAATTTGTTTACGTTTCAATTAATGTATATGAAAAATAATTTATTAATATTATTAATATTGTTTTTTCTCTATTTATAAAAAAAGTGTTATATGTATTGTGTGTGTGTGTGTGTGTATATATTAGTGTCAATATTTTTATTATTAATATTAATAATATTTTTTTATTGTTAATATTAGTAATATTATTAACAGTATTGTTTTTTTAATTATTATTATTATTATTATTATTATTATCAATATTATTAATATTAATATTAATATTAATAAAAATATTATTAATATTAATATGCAACCCTATAGGTGTTTGGGGTAGCTAGGGTGGGAGGGGTATGGGGCGAGGGTCACGAGGTTGAGTCCCCAAATCTATTTATTATCTTCTGTTGTGTCTAGCGAGGACCGCTGCAACCTATCATCATTATTATTAATGTAATTTTATATTTATTAGTGTCAATATTTTTAAAATTACTATTAATATTAATTTTAGTGTTCATAATGTTGATATTAATATTACTGTCAGTATTATAAATTTTAATTTTAATTTTAATTTTATTAATATTAATGCAATAGTTGATATTATTAATATTAATTTTTATGTTAATATTATTAATATTAGTGTTAATAATTTTAATATTAATAATATTAGTTTTAATGTTATTAAATTTGGGTTAGTGTAATTAATATTAATGTTATTGTTAATGATATTAATAATATTGTTATTATTGTTCATTTTTTAAATTATTATTTTATTTTTTTCAAAAAAGAAAATTTGAATATATAATTTCAAAATACAGTAATGTGGATTTTTTACATAAAAATTATTATGTGATAATGAATCATGGTTGGATTAATACATGAAAAATAAGTGATGAAAAAGAGTATGAGGTTGAGGCATTTTTTGGATTTTATAAATGAAATTTTCTAAACAGTGAATTGTTGTTATTTCAATGCATGATGTTTTTAAATATGAGATATTTTCAAAGAAGAGATTTAAAATATAATTAATATTTCATTGGTTTTAATTGGAGTTACATTATTTGGATTTTGTACGGATTATTTGAGAAAAATTCAAAATCAAATGATAATATAGATTTTATAGATTATAATTCTGACCAAATTGGAGCACAAACTCATTATATTATAGTAGAAGGACTTGAGAAAACACTATTGATTGATAGATTATATGGAAATTTTTAACAAATACTATATCCAGGTTATGAAAAATGATAGTTTTTATCAAAAATATTCATATTTTTTAACTTTAAATGTAGTAATGGATCAAATGACATGAGTATTGTATAATTTTTAGAGATATTGAAAGGCATAACTTCTAATGAAAATGATTTTCCAATTTCAAATTATAATGAAAATAAATATTATTCCTGATGGTATTATAGTATATGAAGATACATGTTTTTCTGATTATTGTGTATTATATAAGAATAGATGCAACAGAATGTTAGATTTTACTAAATTTGGAACTTCATGATATAAGATGAAACAAAAATAACAGGTTGATTTATTTTTTATGCTAAGTACAAAGAATCCTTTTAAATAAATTTGATGACTTCCTATAAATCATTACATGAAATATTTAATTTAATACTAAAATTATGAAAAAATTATTAACATGGAATATATATGAAGAAATATCTACTAGAAAATTATGTCATCCTTTTGACTATCCACAATATATGAAAAGATATCAACAATTTCAAACAATCTAAAATGATGTTAAAATTATTAGATTGTGATTGTGTGTAGATAGAATGAAACCCTACAGAATCCTTATTAGAAAATATAGTTTATGGATTATTTTTTGTAATTTAAATTTCAGGTTCTGAATTTTTTAGGATGTGAAAATATATAACATTATGTTTAATGATTTCCAGAACAAAACATCATATAAACGATACTAATGTTTTCTTGTCACCACTAATTGAATATTTGAATATCTTATTGGAGGAAGTTATCAGAGTGTATGCTTTTTATAAAAAAATAATATTTATAATTATATTAAATGATTTGGTTCATTGTAAATGACTTCCCAAAATATAGAAATTTATTTGGATATAGATTATAGGGAATAAATAATGTCTAGTTTTTGAATAAAACACTTCATGACATAAACTAAAACATAAAAGAAGAACATTGTACAAGGTTCAATACAAGTTTTTATCTTTTAATTAATTTTATAGAAAATTTAAAAAGGAAATCAATGGTTTTTAGAAATTTTAAAATACTCTAAATACATTTTCAATCAATTAGTTTTTAGATTATATCCATAACATTAAATTTTTCTTTAGAAAGACACCAATATCTTGTAATAAAAGAAATATATAAAATATCTGATCAATATTGTTTGAGATTCTATATTGAAGATATCATGATGTGAAATATATTAGTAATATGGTGAATTTTGTGAAGAATGTATGTGACATATTGATTCAAACATTGTGTGATATTAAATATAATACTCTATGTATGGTTTCAATACAATATTAGACTTACATTCAAAGTGAATACGTTTTGAGTAAGCTCCAAATCCCAATAAAAAATATACTTGACTACGGATTTTCAAACATTATACAAAAAAGATAAATTTAGTTTTTTTGAGTGAATAAATGGTATAAATGTGACTCATGGTTATTTATCAAATGTAATAAAATTTGAGGTAATAAAATATATGAATTTAATATTCATGAAATATCATGATAGTCATGCTATGATGAAATAACTCCAACCAGTTTCATTATGGTGAAAATTTTCCATTGATTATAGGTTGATGATCATATTTTTTTTTATTTTTATAATTCCATTTGTAACATAGTGATGGATCTAAATTCATTGATCATTTTATAGAACCATACAGTAGATATTATTTTTCAATATGAAATGTAATTTCCATAATCACTTTATGATATCATGGTACATTTAATAGTTAATTTTTTTAACAAATAAATCTTTTTGGACTCGTACACTTATATAGGATGCATCATCTTTTAATAGTATATGAAAATATTCAATGGGTATATTATAAATCTACTTCGGCCAAAAGAATCTAATTTTTAAAATTATTTTCATAATGAGGTGGGAAAGTTTTTTATAAACTAACTATATGCAGTGGAGTATATCAGTTTGAATATAACTCACCATAAAAAAATTTGATACATAGGAAAGGGGGTATGTGACTTCAAAATAAATTGATTGGATTGTGAAAAAATAATTCACATTTAGAAATATTAAATAAAATAGATGAAACTCAATCATATATAACATCACATATTAATGCATTAAAACAATGATATCTGAAGAAGAAAGATATATGGGTCATGAATGAGCGTAATAATTAAAATTACGATGATTTAAAGTGACTATCGATGGAAGAACTGATGCATCATAAAAATTTCCAAAGTTAGGGGTGTCCCAAGATAAAATGTGATAACATTGTCCATGTATGAAATTAATATATATATATATATATATATATTATATAACGTGAAAATATAAGTTTAATTCAAATTATTGGTGTACTTGTTCTCCTTAGAGTAATGATTTCTTGAGTGAAAATAAAAAAAATCAATCTCTACATAAAGTGTATATTAAAGATTAAATTAAGATATATGGAATATTTTTCACAATAAAGGTAAAGTCAATTTTTTCAAATTTAAATTAGGTTCTAATAATATTACTGTTAAACATAATGAATCAGGAATGACACTAGTAGATCAAAAAATATTGGGATACAAAAAATAATGATCTTATCATGAAATTAAATTAAAAAAATTCTATTTTCTTGATCCATCAAATGTTTACTGGTCTATCATTTTTCAAAGAAAAAATAGTATTGATCATTGATAAATTTGATGTAAATAATGAGCTATATTAGATCCCTACTTCAATGGAAATGATATAAAAGGATATTAATGACAATGATGTACACATGGTTTGTTCCATACTGAATGGTCATGAAGAATGAAAATAGGGGGAAATCCTTTTGAAATCTATTAATATTATTGGTAGCCTATATTGATTTCTAGGTTAACCATTCCTATTTTCTAAAATCAGATATGTATTATTTATTATTTTATTATTTATTTAACTCTTGTATTTTGGAAAATATGATAAAAAATTCGAGTTATTGAAAATCAGTTTCATATAAATATTAATTATTTTAATATTTTTATCATTTTAAATATTACATATTTTCTTCTTTTTTATATCATTTCATGTCACATAAATTTTTTAACATTTTTTATCATTTTATTTAACTACATTAACAAATGTGATAAAAAGTGTGTTTATTTTAGTCTATTTTATACCAATTGCTAATTATTACTCAATTTTATATGTCTAATTTGGAATTGATATCGTATTTAGTAATTATTTATTAATTATATTTTTAGGAATATTTCATATCAAATAATTAATCCCTCTCGATATTCAATGGAGGACCCTCCACATACGCCAGTCGATAACCCTCTTCATTCCACTATATAGGTGACTCCTCCTTTTAATGTGAAAGAGAAGGATTCTAAGGTCAGTAAATCTAGTAGAACACATTTACAAAAATATTATCTTTCTCATAGAAATGAGTATAAAAACTATCATGTTTAATGGTATTATTAATCGTACATGTCCAAATTTGGATAAATTTAGGAGTTCAGTGTCTTTTCATGATTTAGAAAAAATAAATATTTTTTCTGATTGGATACATGTCTATTAGAATACATTGGATGATATATGTGATAATTTTTTTAAAATCTCATATATTGTTGTTTAATTTATTATGATATTTCATTAGTAACATAGTTCAATTATTTTCTTTTCACTTTTAAATGACATATGATTTACATGACCCAAATAATTTCATGTGGATATTCTTATCTTTTATTCAAGGGATGGAGGGATTTTAATTAAAAACTAACATTGGATATCAGTTATTGTGAAAGAAAAAAAATATATATATTTTTTCAATGAAGATACATAAAAGATGTTTTTTAATTTTTAAATCATTAATCAACTTTGGTAGGTGAAATATCATCTTTTTTAGGTGATTTTTAGTATAATCTCTAAAACATTATATTAATGATTTTTTTTCTTAATTTAATCGAATCCTAGGTAATTTCATCATGATATAAAGGAAATGATTATATACCCTCATACATTATCTCGTGGAAGACATTCATTACTCGAAGAAAGAATGATGTCTAATATGTTTTGAAAAATTGCGAGTTCAGTATTCTAACACCATGGGCATTTATCCTATTTCCACCTACTTCAACATGAATACTGGAAAAGGGATCAGATGAAGAAAAATGGAAATTTTAATATATACTATTCAATGGATATTGTTGTGAATATTTTAATATTCAATTTAACATATTTATTTACTGTTAATATCTTTTAGGCACTAATTTTTTTTTAAAATAATCATTATAGGAATCCCTAAATGAGAAGATCACACAAGGGAACTTCATAACAAAGGGTAAGAAGGATATTTTGGATACGACATTATGAAATAAAAATCATTAGGGTTGTCTTTGAGGATACAAGGTGGGGTATCAATTAAAAATAATCTAGTCATCTAGGTACTTCTTTGATAGAAGTAGTATTTAATGGAATAATAGACACTTTAAAATATAATGTTCAGGATTTTTGTGAGATAATGGATAATTGGATTGGACTGCTGGTATAGTTTATTTTTACATAAGTTTAGAGATTTTTTCATCGGGTGTATCCTTATCATCCAACTCCTTCTACATAGTTTCTCATCTACTATGATTTATATGCCAAGAATCATTGATATCATATTTTATAATATGGGATCATACATTCTATAGGGGATAAATTACATCATTAGTAGATGGAGCGGGTTTATATTTTGGTAATATTAGAGGAAATTATAAATGCATCAGCTGCAGTATTATTCCTTACTAATGAGGTTTACACAATTGGATAGAATATCAGACATTTTTTACTTTAGCCACCTAAACTTGTATATAAACATACCCCTGAGGTTTGAATAGACTATATATTTATTTAATATTTTTTTAAAATTTATATAATTTTTTAAATATATATTTTTTAGGAATAATTGATTGTAAATACAGTTTTTATAGAGAGAAAAAAATTGTATGTCCCCTTCGACTTCAAATGCTACTTATTCTAAAGGAATTTCTAAATTATCATCATATGCATTTATGTTGTTGGATATTTATGAGATAAAAATTATTTGAAGGATTTATGGTTGTGATTGTTTTCTGGTAATTTTTAAGATAAATATCTTGGATCTTATAGTTACATATATATTGGGATGCCATGTAATTCAGGCTATTTCCATGTATGTTAATTATCATATTTTTCTCAATTATATCAATTTGATGAAACGTACTACCTATGTTTCTTCTTTTATTTTTTGTCCTCATTCACTTTTTATTAAATATGAAACAAAATCTATGTATGGATTCATGGAACATAAATGTATTTCCAATTTAATAAATATAATGTGTAATATAGAATGAATCAAATATATTTCTCAAATATTTTAGATTGAAGAAATTAAGTATTGGATATTTTTTAATTTAACGGGTATAAAAATATATATTTCATTATAGTAAAATTACATTAAATGAAATAACCAATCATTTTTTGTTTTTTATATATCAGTGGATATTGGATGATTTATGTTTTTTATCCATATGAAAACCCAATTTATTGGATATACTTTAAACAAAGTGACAAGCGATACAAATTTAATACTGTATTAGAGAAGTATGTTTTAATATGTTAATGATTATATATTATAACAAATTTACCTATTATTCCATACTTATTAACATCTTAAAATAGTTAATGGATAAAATACCACCGTTTATTAAAAAAAATGGAATAAAATTCATAGTATGCATGAACAAAGGCGACTTACTTTAAAAGTACTATAATTTAGTAGATACATAAAATGTAATTTTTAATTCATAACTTTTTTTAAATATAAATTTCATCACCAAAAATGACTTCTTAAATGTGGTTATTATGTGATAAGATATATGTATGAAATAATTAAAAATATTAGAATTAAACCTTTCGACAATGTCTGGTTACATTAACAAAATTTTCTTTTTATTTATCATATCAATATCTTGAAATTTAAAGAAAAATAGTTTTTTAAAATTCTTGTTTATGATACATACTCATATAATGGGAATGATATAAATTATAAATTAGGATAATTGGATTTTTATTTCACAATTTGTTTTTGTTTTGGATTATTTTTTATTTTTTTAACATTTATTTTTTATTTTAACAATGAAATTTTAAAATTATTAAAGTTGTAACATATTCATGATAAAAATGGTTTTTATTGAATTCAATTAAATGTACTTATGCAATAGTTTTATATTTTTTGTTTCACTTTTCTTATATTATAGGTTTTATTTTAGTTGTTTTCATTTAATTTATTTATATATCAATTGTTTTTATAATTATAGTGAAAATATATAATCCACATTAGTTATTTTATAAACAACATGGAAGATAGTTTTTGGCAAGGGTTATTTTAAATAATTTGCATCAAAGGTATCCCAGTATCTTAATTTAGTGGGGTTTTACATGTTAACTAATTTAAGACCAATACAGAAGATAGTTGTTCAAGGTTTTTATTTCAAATCAGAGACATTCAAAACTAACTTCCACATTGGTTATTTTATAACCAGTGTGAAATGTGTCATGAATATTCACTTTAGGTGGGGTTTCAATGTTAGTTGTTATAATAAAAAATGTGAAGTTAGTTTTTTAAAATAGATAAAATAAAAAATGAAAAATATATATTTACAACATCACCTACAAAGTATTCACTTTACAACCAATCTTATAAATAAGAAAATTGATATCAATAAATATTCTTTATACTAGTGGCCTCACCTCCAATGAAAAAGAACTTATCCTTACTTATTCTCAATTACATGGGGATATTCGTAAAAATAATCTTGTGACTCTAACTAATATTTTATTTGTTTCAAGTTTTTATACATAAATAATAAGTGGCATCAGGTTGAGTGTATAATGAAAAATACATGATAGATCAAATCTAAGACACTTAAGGAATCATTTCCATCATTTAAAACTCATTAAAAGGATCTTGAATCATACTTATTATAAAACTATAACAAAGAGATCTATTGGAGTTATACATGTTAAACATAGTTAGAACATTAGCAGTATATGTGTTTAGACACATCTAAAGAAACATCTTTTATATATCTCTAAAATCATTATACTTAGAATGTAGAATACATTTCCCATGACTTTCATAGAGAATCACATTCCCATCCACAACATTAAGAAAAATTAAATTCAAAATAACATCTCTTTTAATTAATATTTAATCTATATATATTATTAGATATACAATAACTCTCCCACTAATCTTTTTGTATACACAATAAAGTGTTTCCTTTTTTAGGGAACCAAACACATTGATTACATCATCAAACTGAATGTTACAGCTCCACAAATCTTTCATTAGATTTTAAATGTACCATTTAAACTTAAAAACCTTATAAGACACATTTGAAACTTTAAAAACATAAATATATATCATATACATGAAAGATATATTCCATAATCCTTACACTTTTTAGTGTATTTAGTTATATCATATGGTATAATCTAGGTGTTCTATGAGGCATAGTATATGATAGCATGTCACTTCTTATCTATAATATTTTGCTACATGATATATATTAAAGACATATGAATCATAATGTATGATTCATATAGCATCATTTGATTAAGTATTGGCAGTAAAACATTAAAGAGGAAATGTTTGGATCTCTCTCATAATGGATATCATTAAAAATGTTTTACAAAATGAGACATTAAGGAATAACAGGTTAATGTCTTTCAAAAAGTTTATAAATAAGTCAAATAACTCCAACATTACATAAAATTTGAGTAAATAAACAGAGTATTGAGGAGTTTTCTTAAGGAATATAAAAAAATTTAAATAAATGGACGTTTTGTGTGACATTATATTGATTGTCCCTCAATTTTCTCTTATCATTTCTCTATTTACCTTAAGAGGCACTATCATGTCCTGGGAATAGTGGAGGGTCCATACCAATAGATGGATGATTTGGTTTTAACCAAAAAAATCACAAATGACCGTGGAATCCTTTATCAACCATTAAGGGATATTTATCAATAACTTGAATAAAGACAATTGTAGAGACTGCCAATGGTGAAAGGTACACGCAATGTTATTCATTTTACGTATATACGTGGTTTTAGGTTTCTTTCATTATTGATCTTGGGTTTTAAGGTTTTTAATTTCATATGTCACATGGAATTATTTCCATTCAATCCCTATAAATCTAATAGTTGTATCAAAGCATAATCGTGTATTTGGATTCATGATTTCATTTTCAAAATGAAGAATTGTTGATAATGTTTTGTAACCATATTTGATATAAATAAGAAATATATAAAAATAGAACTGTTTTGGATATATGATATATGATATTTATACATTTGATTGGATTGATCCACATGATATATTATGTTATACTAAATGATCTTTATTAAACTCTTCAGTTTTTATGTATTTTAAAAAACAATATAGGTACTGATAATTGATGAATGTTCCAAGCTACTTATGAATACGAGAGCATCGTATTACTCAAGAAATATTGATTCTTATTATAGAATATGATTTCCATGTGCTAAATAATTACACTAAAATAGGTTACCCTACACCACTGCATCAAGATCATGTAGTATAATATTATAAGTAGTTATTCTCCAAGAGTTGTTGGTTGTACATATGTAGACTGACTGATATTCTTGTTAATCTTACATGAGTTACTGTCTAATGGGTTATTCTTACTCAAACTAGGATATCATACTATATGACTGACAATGAGTGAATTAGATCTTATAGGAACTATGTATCAATCATAAATTATGGTATTAGTTTTTAACTATACCATAGGTTATTATATACATTATATCAATAAATTGATATTATAAGAAACAAAATTAATCTTTTTTTTAATTATGTATTGATTTAAATCATTTATAATGTATTTTATAAATTATAGAAAAAGGTATTTTGGGAAATTTATTTAATTTATAATTTTTTTTATGAATTACTTAATTAAAAAGAGTTATAATTAATCAATTAAATGTTTATGAATAATTTTGTAAACAAATATTCCTTAATAATAAGTGTTAATGTTAAAATATCGATTTCAAGTCATATAGTCTTAATTTTAATTTGAATATAAAATATTTATATGGATATTATATTTTTAAAGTGTTTATAAATTGTAAAATAATTCTAAATATAAAATATTTTATACTAAAATGTGGGAGTTTTTTATAATATTTAATTTTAATTTTTTAAATTAAATACCATCTTAGAGAAATTATTTAAACCATATCCAAAGTAGTTATGATAATAGATGTTATCAAGGTTCATATTATATTAAATTTATAATTTTTAGATTATGTAAATATTTTATATAATAAAATTAGAAAATAAATTGATTATATTTCAATTAATATCATAAATTTATGTAAAATTTTATATAAAGGATAATATGAAAGGAGTTGAAATTATAAATATATATAATGTGTTATTTTTTAGTTAATTATGTAAATTTCATAATACATATAAAAATTATAGTATTTATTCTAGCTTTATTTATGAATTTTTTGGAAATTATTTACCACATGATGAAATATATTATTTATTTACTTTTTTAGATTATTCTCTAAATTATTCATGAATATAACTAGTATATTATTTATATGTGTATGATTTATTTTAATGAGATAAATCTATTTTATAAACTTCTATACATGAATGTAATGACTTGGATGCTAGGTATAAATATTGATTTAGTTTTCTTCTAGCTTAAAATTTTCTTATTCATAGTTATGAGCTTGAAATAATAAGTTGATTATAGTTTATACATATTAGTTGTTAGAATTATGATGGATGTGATTTCCCTTTTGTTCAAATGTTTCACTGTCTTGAAGGATTATATGTTGTCTTGAAAAATAAGTGTTTCATATCTTTCTTTCTAAGCATTTTCTTTAAGGGATTAATTATTTCATAGCATTCTATTCCTTTAAATGAAATTTTTTCATATACCTTTTATATACGATGTATTTGGATATATATATATATATAGTTTTCTTTTCTTATTTCTTAGTAACACAAATTGTAAGTTGTGTAATGGGTTACACATCAATATGGTTTAAACATATTGATTTAGTGAATGTATTTGGATTAAAAATTAAATAATTAAATGTGAACATGCATAAAGTTAGTAAATAATATTAGAAGGTGAGATTAAATCACATGAAAAATACCAAGTGTTAGATTCCTTCCAAATAAAGCACTTAACAATACATTTTATCATCCAACTTGGTAGTTTATGTTCAAGTTAGGTTCCCTTGGATTATCTTTTATAAAGAAAGGAAATGATGGGTGACCCTAATTTGATTATAATCGCATTATTCAAGTTTTATATTGGTTAAACTTTACTGGGAGATATTAATAGGATTAGGATACTTGTGGCATAGAGTTTTGTTTATCCATATGATGGATTGGGAAAAGAGTTTTATATTATACTATTAAGGATTAATATCAAATATAACTGGTATTATTTTATACATAAAGATATAAGTGATTAGATAAATGATAAAGTGGACCAATTTTAGTGAAATATGGATATTACACCACTAATTGATATGATTAATATATAATGGGTTATCATTTTAGTGGGATCACAGTTAATAAAATTCCTTATTAAATGTATGTCAAACCTGATATATATGATACAAAACTTTACATAAAAATAAAATATCATAACCAAACAAAACATTGATTTAATTGTTTATAAAAAGAAGAATCATATTATATTAAAATTATAATATTTTACATAAAAATAAGAAACATTCTTAAGAAAAATGATAATTCTATGTGTTATATAAATACGTCTTCCCGAGTAACCAAATATTAATGTTTTTTAACACTTGAATCAAGATGCATATGGGAATATGATAATGATTAAATTGAGGTTTCAAATGATTTATATGTAAGAATTACAAATGAAATTTAGTGTCCACTAATATAATCTATGTGATTGAGTGTGAAAATGAATTTATGGGACTGAAGATAGCCTCATATCTTTGGTAAAACTATTGGCATTATTCTAGAATCATCATTTTAAATATTTTATTAATGTGAATAAGTTTTTGAAAATTTTTCCTCTCTTTTCAAGGTGTTTGGGATATATAAATTGGACCTTTGATGTCTAGGTTCTAGTGTTGTACTGAGAGTATAAATGGGAAAAGGATTAAATCAGAAGAAGAAAAGTAAGTCCTAAATTCAAAAAATGTTTATTAATGTTTCTTGTTAAGGTAAATTAAAGCTAATGGATTTTTAAGATTTGATGGTAAATATTTCCATATTGTGTAATTATTTTGGATATACAAATGGGTTTTCTAAAATTCCAACTAAATTCTAGCATATTTATTAATGTTAAAAAAATAATTTATTAATTTTAAAGGGTATATGAAACTAAACATATACTTCATAAATATTTTTAATATAAAAGTTTTCAAAATCAAGGGAATAATTTGTAGATATTCAAGTTTCATTTTTATTATAACAAAAAAAGTTTTGAATAATGAAATTTAATGAAAATAATAAAATCAAACTCATATGGATTTAAATAAATGATGTGTATAGTTTTCTCCCCCCCAAATCCATTTTTTATATTTTCTAAAAAATTTAGTAGGATTTGTGTGAACCCTTTTAAAATTCAAAACATGTAGAAAAGAAATCCATCATAACCCGCTAATATAAAAATATAGAAAATTAAATCACCGAACACAGACCAAGAACAATGACATAAACGGATGAATCCATAAACATGACGAAATTCCAAAATTGGATCAAACTGTGCCTTGAAAATCACACCATGAAATACATAGGCCATGATCCTTGGATCCTCTAGAAGCCTTGAGACGCACCCCAAGACACACATCTATCAACATGAGACATCACACCTGACACGAATCACTACTGATGAACATCCTAAATGGAATCTGGAAACACAAACTACTTATATCGTAATAACCCAAAATCATTATAACCACCACCACCATCCAATGCAAACATCCAAGAATAGTTGATACACTATACGGACAAAATCAGAACACCTAACATGGAAACACTGCCAGATCACCTCTGAAATGATGTTGTCCGCTCGAAAAATACCTCCCAAATCCTCATTCTAAACCATTTCACCAGACCAAAATTTATGGTTTTATAGGACCATGAAGCCATATTATAGTTGAGAATAAGATAATCACGACAAAAAATCACAAAATTATGGAAGATAAAACCGAAAGCAAACTACTGAACATGAATAGAACAAATAAAAAACAAAATACCAAAGCTTGTGGGAAAAAACTAGTCGAAGTCATTGGTGTTTAGGAAGAAAAGAAAAAAACCACCAAAATATATCATGAAGATAATAGAAGAATGGAGAAATAACTGGGCATGTCCACAATAGTGAATTACAACAATGAACCACCAGCACATCCCAAACCATCATGAAAGAATACCAAACCTGGACAAAAATCAGGTCTAGTAGGGTGGATTCGGTCGACAGAGCAATTTTGGTTCATGATTAAGGGCCCAAAAATAGCATTCATAGTCTTATAGAAGGAATAAAAGATAGAATAAACCTAAGGTTAAGAACTAAGGTAAGATAGAGAAGGAGTCTAGGAGAAGAAAAACTCACTATCAAAGAAGCACACCAAGAACCTATGTCACCAAAGAAGAGGATCCCATCCAAAATGAATTCCTAAGGAGAAACCAAAATATATGACATAAAATATATTAAAAAATAAAATAATATAAAAGAAAAATAATAATTTTTACAAGTACATCCCTTAGTGTTATAACCTCCACTTTTTTATTTCTATTTTCCATTGTAATCCATAGATTCTACACAATTATCATAAAAAACATTGTGGGTAGGTATGTATAATCCTTCCACAATAATTCAAAACATCCCACAATTTATAGTAAAAATACCAGCCTCACCAGTTGAGAAATATCCCTAGAAAGTTAGGGTTAATCGAGTAACAGAAATAGATCATCCCCTTTGATCCTGAAAAACTTATTTAGAAAAAGTCATAACTCACCTCTTCAGGAATAGTGACTACATGTGAGACCATTTGAAGATAGATGTTGAGTTGGTCTGTTCTCACTATATAAAGATCCTTCATGGTCTATATATTTTTATTAATGAATTATAAGTTTTAGTAGATTATTCATATCTCTACAACCACTCTACATTAGTATCAATTTCTTCCCCATATCTGAGGGTAATCTTTTTCATTATACTCTACTATCTTTTTCTCAATCCCAATAATATCTTTTTTAGATAATTATTTATATAAAGGTGTTCTCTTTTTAATTTCATATAATTTTCAATATACCTAAAATAATATATTAGAAGATGTATCGAGCTAGTCAATAAGAATCATAATGATAAAATATCCATTTTCATCACCCACAATCATTCATTAAAACCTCAAAAGAACTATCAAATGGATCATTTTTCCATGTCATACCACACATAATTCCAAAAATATAATTTTTTAAGTAGTTATTAAATATAAAAAATAAAAAATCATAGATTAGAAAAATAAAATAAACCAATAATAAATATATTTTTGAAATACCAAAATTCTCAACATTGATCGGCGATTTTTTAAACTAGATCAGCCTCAGTTATCAATTTGTTTAATGTGATCATTGAATGAAAACACATTAAATCTCACCCTATTAAAAATATTAACACTTATAAAATACACATCATTAATTAAAGAATTATTTTCATGTGAATGTTAAGTCAAAAATAGAAAATAATCACCACACTTGTATTCTAGAAATACTTTCTCGAGTTTCTTCAAAAACCTAATCAAATTTATTTAATTTATCTATCATTCCGTTTTTCTCATGGTTTATATTGTTCAAATATTATTTAGAAATATTGAATCAAATTCAAATTGTGATATTTTAATAAATTAAGAACAACTCTAACATAAACTTGTTTCATTTTGTTCATAAAACATTTGTATGGAAGTTTCTATAATTTTGAAAATTAATGTGTATTTTTAAATTAAAATTCTATATGAAAAGATATCGTAAATATTTTATCATAAGAAATAAAAGAGTAAAATATATTTATATATCTTACATGAATATATCAAACTATATACATATTATATATCTTAGGAAAAATCATGTCTTATGAAATGAGGTATCTTACGAATCCTAGTATCTTACAATGTTTCTATATCTTTTGAAAAAAAATCTTACAAGGATTCTATATCATACTGATTATAGATATATTAAAAATTTATTGGGTCTTATGAAAACCTTTTGTCATAATAAATTTGTAATATCATACAAAACAACTGGTATATTACACTGAGTCTATTATACTAGAAAAATAACATATCTGAAAAACTTTTATAAGATGTCATAGTAATAAATTTTATCTCTGATATAATAATTTGAAAATAATTTATAATGACCATAATACCTTGTGAAATCACTCCCAACCATCTAAAATTAGCATGAAACACTTCAACAAAATTCTAAAACAATCTTCACAACCTCAAAAAAAAAATATAATAAATAAAACTCGTTAAATAATTGAAAAGGGTTATTCAATATACCCCTTTCGATTAATTGTCAACATTTCTCAAATCTATCCAAAAATAAAAAAATCATGATTGATTCAAAAAATCATTTCTTTTGTAACATGATTTAATTTGGACACCACACCACATGATAATGTATTATTTTTTAGTTAATTTTATCCCTTGGTGTAATTAAATTATCTCTAAGTGAAATATATGAACTCCCCCTTAATTAATACTTCCACTACTCACATTCATATATCTCCCACATTTATAAATATACAAAGATCCAAAATAGACTAGAAAAGGAAATATTTTCACACTCCCCCATTTGACAATGGAACACTCCTCCATCAAAAAAATTGTATCGCAAGTGTTTTTCACTCCCCCCTGATAGTATAATCCAAATATTTATAGGGGATAACCTTAAAATAATCTTCAATTTATATTACATTTATTGACATTATCCAACCTTCCTAGGGGGAAAACCTAGTCATCTAACCCCATGGGTCTCTTATAATACCTCAAATGCCTTCAAAGCACACGATAATATATTTCACACACGAGTCCCACATAAAACTAACAATTGTACCTATAGTCAAAGACATTTTATTTAAGTGTTCTTCACTCTCACTCATACACAATATATAAAATATCCTAGTTGGTCACTAATCAAGATACAACTAAATTCCATACATGATTAAATATGAATTCTTCATCAGATTTCCTCTAAAAAAGAAAAGTTAAATGTTACACCCTGAGATTTTATGAGATATATTATTTTTAATTTCATTGATTTATTTTATTGTATACAGCACCAATATTAGATTGCATTATATGAAACATCGTATTATCTTTCAGTATACGCAACAATATTTTTGGCTTGTATTGCACACAATTTCATGTTCTTGTAATAGAATTCATTTCACGTAGCACTGAGTATAGAGTTTTCTCTATTTATAAATAAATAAAGATTTTATTATGTTATACAAAGAAACAAAGGAAGCTTACACTCCACAAAACACTGACTTGGATTGTGTTACAGGCAAGAGTGTCCTTCCTCGAAAGTTTTCATTGTACGTGATATTGAGTTCCAGTAAACAATGATATACTATTTAAATATTATTATGGGATATAAACTGGAAATTATGAATTTTATTAACCAATTTTTGAATTTTATATCATCTTAATTGATCAACACATTTTCTAGAACACAATATTTTAAAAAAATAAATTTTCAGAAAAAAAGAAGTATTTATCAAAAAAATCTGTTTTACCACCTTTTGATGGCACACCCATTTTAAATCTAATATTTAATACGTTTATTAATTCAATTTGACAAAATAATATTCTTCTTTAGAAGTGTGATATAAAATTTTACTTTGAATGAATTGTTGATATTTTTCCGACAACATTCATATTTGGATGAATAGTGAAAATACGCTAAATTTTAATTGGAAACAAATTTTTTCAACGAAATAGTTTATATAGTAAAAATATATTATTTAATATTTTTAAAATATAACGAAAATATATTTTCATTTTTTAATAAAATTTAATTCATTTCCATTAATTTTATATTGAATTCATATGTAAATAATTTCAATCTTTTGCATTGTTTTAACTTTTAAACAAAAACCCGTTTCGTTTTCGATAACAAGATTAATTTTAAATTAATTACTGAAACCTTTGTATTTTTAATTTTGAAAAATAGATTCTATTTTTGGAATCATTAGGTCTAAATTATGTTAATTTTCTACTTTGATTTTTTATGGGAATTATGAACAGTAACTTTGGTAATTATTTTTATTTCCATAGTTGACGGCAAATCAGGTAATTGAGGTTAAAAATATGATTATAAAATTACCCTAACACATGCCAAAATTCTATTTTATGAATACAAGTCGACCCACATCGCCTAATCATCATAATAGATTAATTTCATGGACTTTTGTCCATGAAAATGATGTAATTATTATTAAAACCGAAGAAAGTGACAACTTGTTACTCTCTTGTATCTTATAAGTGTAAAAATTTTAATTTAGTGATAAAAATTATAAATCATTGAAATTAAATAGTCACTAGAAATATAATTAAATTTTTTATATCATATAAATTTATTTATAGTTTTTATATATTAATTAATTATCATTAATTTTGACATAATAGTGATGTAAAAATTATTTTATTAATAGAAATATCAAATAAATGGTTTTAACTATATTAACATAAATATCATATGAATAAATTGAAGTTCTCCACAGATTTTTTAAGTGGCTATGAAATGTTAGGACTTTATTACTATTATTTTTTAATTAATATATTGTTGGAAATTTATTTAAAGTCAAATAAATGAATAGTTTCAAAATTGACACTATTGATAGTTTATAAAAATAACATTTTATTAAATTATTTTAAAATCATAAAAATATTTAAAAATTACAAAGTGATAATTATAAGGTCCAAAATTTCATAAAGTATCAATTTATGGTAAATTAATACCACATAAGTAAATATTTATTACCATTAAATATTTAGAATGTTATAACCAAAATTAAAATTTAATAGAATAAGTAAGTGTCAAATAAAAATATAACATTTAAATTGACAAAATAAGTTGTAAAAAAATATTTTTTCCTGAGACTAATACCCTATATATTCTAATATTTTAATTTAGGACACTTTTCGGGTTTTTCAGTAGTGTTTTATTATATTATAAATTAATATTTTTGAGAGTTTCCTAAAGTGACCCTCTCTTTGCTTATAAAAGGGTGCCTCCTCTCTCCCCTCTTCAATCCATTTTAAGCCTTAAATATCATCCAAAACTTACCCAATTATCTTCTAAATATCATTAGTTACATTCTATAGTTTATGATATTCTCAAAAGGCCAACTCCAGTGTATTAAGTGGAAATTTAAATGAGGCACGTCGATGAAGAGGTAATCTCTTCTACAGATTCATTCAAATTTATTTCTTCTTCTACATCCTATTATTTAGTTTTTTAATTTTAAATTAATAACTTTATAATAACTCATATACTTATGTGTTATTATAAATATTAAACAACCCTATTTCACATTCTATCCATCCTGCGAAAAAATAAATTATCGTGTGTGCGTACGTACGGCTCACCGTCTCCACGTCGTGGTGTAATCTGTTTTTTCACCACCACCTTACATGGATAGGTATAATGGTAGAAATAATAACTATATATTATTATTATAAAATTATAATAATTATGAGATATTATAAACTATTCACTTCAATACCATTCAACAATTATGGTAATGATATCATCCCTCATGTGTATGTGTGGCTTATTGTCTCCACGACACGTTGAGATTCATTATCCATAAATAGAGTATTCTATTTCATTTATCTATATATTATATACATATATATATATTGAATATATATGATATATCAATCATTTTTTACATTCAAGTAATAAATTAAATCATGATATAAGAAATAATATTAAGAATAACAATTCAAAACATGTACAATAAATAAAAAAATTATTTCCCAAAACGTTGCTTTTAGATGGAATTAACAAATGAACGGGTAATATAAAGTCATAAGTGAATCATATATGATATCATAATTACTATTATAGATCTGTTACAAGATAATAATATGTTTAAACCCACTATACCATAGTTTTGGATACATATGGAAGAAATCGGACCTAAGGTAAGGGATAACTTTGATAATCTCCTTTTTATCCAAAATTGTTTATTCATAAGTATTTACTGGTGATATATATATCATCCATGTTCATGTTTTCTAAAAATGTTTTAATAAAATTCTTACTATTCATCTATGTATGTTTAGTGTTATTTTTATCCTTTTTTTAGTTTTACTGCATCATATGGAAGGATTATTTCTTTTATTTACCATATGACATACTTTTTGAATTTTCCGAAAAAAGTGGGAGGAAAATGTTTTTTACTTATACGGCATGAATGGATTTTTACACTTTCATAATGCGTTATTTAAATTAATATTACTTTATAATATTTCATTATTATTTTAAATTAAATTTGTTTCATTTAAAATTTAATAACATTTTGAGAAAAGAAAATGTTTTTGAAGAAGAAAGGAAATTTTTCTAAGGAATTAAGTTCAACTATTTTATCAAATTTATTTTCTATCTAAGATTTCATAGAGTATATATCTATCCCTATTATTAATTTTATTTTATAGTTTTAATGATAGAATTATTTTTATGATGTCTATTTATCTTATATGGATTATTTTATGATGAAATTATGTTTAAGAATCCCATTTTACTTCATGGATTATTCTATGGTGAATGATTTATGTTTTGTGGAACATGTAATATTGATTTCATTATGATATAGTTGGGACCTATATCTCCCTCAAAGACCTTGGGTAAAGATTTATATCTCATGAAATAGACATCATTGTAATGGAAAGTAAATATGGTTCAGTATTGTAGGGATGGAATGACAAGTAAATATGGTTCCATAATACATGGCTGGAATAATAAGTAAACCCAGTTCAGTAATGGACTATGCATACTATAATGGTATTGATAGAAATGTCTTGTAAACTATGGAAATCATATTATGTTTTTATAATTTTCCCACAATTAAATGTTTTATTCTAATGTTGTTCTATCATGGTTAATGTTCTTTTATGATCCATGTCTTACGTACTGCCAAGATTTATTTTATGACTCAAGATTTTTATGTTTAAAAATTATTTTCATGTTTTTACATTCATATGTTTATAGTTTTTTTATGTTCCCCATGTTTACCCTGAATGATAATTTGAGTTCACACTTTCTATGTTTTCTTTACCCCATGATATAAAGAACAGTTTTAGGAAGGAAAACAAAAGGGGAAGATCATTATGGGAGATGTTGAATATCTTTCAAAACGTTAAATGATTATGTTCTGAGATTCTAATGAAACTAAAATAATACGATATTTGGGAATATGTTTGTGTCATTTATTATATATTCATCAAAAAAAAATTAATTTCCATGTATGTCATTCTTGGTTCTCTACATGAAACTTATTAACATGGTTGACCTCCTTGGATTTTTTTCAAGAGTATGTGTGAGTGATGGAAAAGCACAGTGAAAGGAAATATTGTTCCTTATGAGGATAGTTGACTTGGGTAGTACTATTTAATATTTTATGAATTACTTTTACAGAGATTTTACACTCCCCCACCCCCTTAAATAATAAATTCCTCATTATGAAACTTACCTTAAACCCAAGTAGTTTCACCTCACTTCTTACTATGTATTATCTCTCATACCATTTTTCATGACCTGACCTCAGAAGTCCATGATAGTGTTTATCTAAACCAATGGGTCCCTTAATACTATTTTTTCCTTCCTATAACTCCACAAACTATAACCCACTAGGGTCACTTATTAGAAAATTTACTATCCTCATAGACCAATATATATTCTTGAAGTGTTCTTTTCCTCACTCACACACACCCTGAGGAACTTACCAAGAGGTCACATATGCTGTCACTACTCTAAGAAAAGCCTCATTAACTATGATATTTTGATCAAATGGGATATAAAAAACAATAGATCACCTTGTTTAATTGGATAGTACTGTTTAGTATTTTAATTCTTTCTTTTATAGAGGTGTTACTTGGATAAACATGAATTTTTAGCTTTAATTATTCAAACCACTCTATTTTCATTTCCATAGTAAAAATTTCCTCAATAT
The DNA here is from genome assembly GCA_963277665.1 of Viscum album. NCBI lineage: Eukaryota > Viridiplantae > Streptophyta > Magnoliopsida > Santalales > Viscaceae > Viscum > Viscum album. Next base: position 1,944,095,224 of record OY728119.1, on the reverse strand, counting down.
GATTTTTTAGTAATATATATTCAAGATTTACATAATCATTTTCCACTTCACTTTAACAAAATAAAATTTGGTGCCAATGTGCTTTGATCATAGGTTTTGAACATGATTCTTTAAAGGATAAATGGAATAATAATTGTAACAATCAATTCATTGTGAATTCTCAATCTCTACTATAAAATTTACTAGATACACTTGCATCTATTATATCTGTGCACATTAATGTGTAGTTGATATATACTGTGATTCAGTGTCACTCAATTTAAGGGATGTATTTTTCTTTTTATGCCTATATATATGGATCTCGTCAAGAAAAAAAAGATACCACTCAATGTGGACCTCTTATCAGTACAATAGCATGCCAAGTTAGCATCTGTGTATCATTATAACTATGAAATAGATCTATTTTCATAAAACAGGCTAAATTTTAGTATAATTTTAATTTATCTCAATATTATTTTATCTACCATCACATTATAATCCATTGAATCACTCTTAAATTTTGAAAAATGTGTGAAAACTAACACTATAAATGATCTTGAATTTTTCAAGAAGAGATGTTTACCAAATATTTTTCTCAACTCCTTCTAATTAAGACTTTATTTATCATAATTATTTTTCATTCTTTTCACAACATCTATGGGGTGGATAATTGTTTATAATATTTCTTTACAAATCTTTTCAATCATTCCATGGAATATTTTTCTTTGGTTAGAAATAATTAGTCGAACCTTTTTTATAATTTGAAATCCATAAAACGAGTCACCTCACATGAAATAGACATCGTAAAAGTTATTTTCATTTTATTAGTAAAATATTAACAAAAAACTATTTATCACCTATAAAAATAATATCATCATAAAAAATGATGAACATAGTTTTTCCTATGGAAACCACCTTCACATAAGGGATTCGACCAACTGTTCAAATTAAAAAATTAATTACCACAAAACAATCATCCATCTTTACATACAAGGATCTTGGGGCCCATTTCAAGCCTCAAAAACCTTCTTAATACTACATTCCATTCTTCTATATTTATCAAATATAAAACCCTCAGTTTTTTATGAATAATTCCTCTTAAATATCACCTTTAAGGATGATAGGTTTCAAATCTATTTGATAAATCTGATATTGTCAATGTGCTACCACTTCCAATAAGATTTTGATTGACTTAAGCCTAGATATTGGTGAAAAACTTTCATCAAAATCAACTAATTTTATTGGATATTGTCATTTATAAGCTAGACTTTCTTTGTATCTTATAACATCTCTCATTTTATTGATATTGTTTATATAAAACCACTTTTTTCCAATTAAATTTTTGGTTTTAGATCCTAAAACATGTTCCAAAGAGGATTTATTCTCAATATGATCAAGATATTTTTTATATTAGTTATCCAATCCCATGATAGAATTTAATGACCAGTGTCTTCTAGGTTGGGAAAATTTAGAATGAATTTGAATTGATAATGTTTGTGCAGATTTTTTTGTGAACTAGGGTTTAAAGTGGAATTATAAGAGTGTGAACATCTCAAGAATATTTTTTGAATATATAATTGAGTTTATGAAGTTTTTATGTTCTTATGTGGGTAGTGGAGTGAATAAGAGTGAAATTGCAGATGGATTTCATGTAAACTGCACCACTATATAGAAGACCACATCATTTTGGACCCTATGGGGGAGGGTGAAATGCAGCAACTAGAGGTCCATTGTAACTGGATGAAGAAAAATTATTAAGAGATACACATTTTGAAAATAAGAAGGTTGAAATTACTATTTTTTTATCTATTGTGAATGGAAAATGTCTAAGAGGGATACACTTAGTCGTGGTGTTTGGTGTTTTGACTTACATTGAGCATTGGTGAATTGATATTTTCAAAGGGAATGTAACCTTGGATGAGAACATTATGGTGCCATTGTTCAAAGTATGAGTAAATATAGTTAGAACCATTTCACATTAGAACACGTGATGTGATGTGGGAATTACCTATCAAAAACACCATGAAAGGGATTCGTTATGGTCCTTAGTGTGTCAAGACTGTCAGAGCGATGCATAAGTTGTACCCTAGCATGGTGAAGTCCATTGTGATACCTTCATCTATATAATTTTTTTCAATCCCTATTTTCACTCTTCTTATTTTAATACCCCTCTCCTCTTTTTCTATTGTGCCTTATTGAACCAAGAGGGTTTTATCCCATATCATCTTCTTGATTCTCCATTGAATAAATTATATTTTGTGTGATACCTTTTTTGATTAGAGGTGAGATATCCTCTCTCACATAAATTATTTATTTCCCCTATTCATTACTTTTTTCATTAGATTAGGTTTCTTTTACAATTCCACTAAAGCATGGTGGAATCCTCCCAATATGATGATGATTTTTCATTGGATATATAGTTGATTTTTTAAGTGATTAACACATGTTATTTCTTTCTATTTCTATTTAGGTGTGTTTCCATATGAGTTTATTTAGTTTTTTATAATAATTAAATTAAATTTTCTATTGATCAGGTGACTCATGTTTGGTCATTTTTCTTATATAGAATTGGGAGCATGTCATATACCTTTTTCAGTTGGCTGGTCACAAGTCTGGTACAATGTGGTCAACCATAGAGTTCTAGGTAATTATGCCTAATTTATGGAAATTGTTAATAAATTATAAATTTTTATAATTAAGTTGATTAGTTAATTATAAGTTTTTATAATTAACTATTTGATGATTTGTCTTGATATAGGTTCTCAAAAGATGATATGATACATAGACAAGGTCTAGATATATTTTCTAGGATTAATGTGAAAGTTGAATAACTTTATTAATGATTTAGGTGGTCTCTTGATAAAAACCCTTTAGTATATGAGTTTTATTTATCTATACATGTGTTATGTGGTCTCTTCACTGAGATAGATTAAAGTTTTAAATTAAATGAATTATTTTATTAGAATATTTTTTCTTTGGATAAAGTGAATGTTCCATGGTCAAGATAGACCCTTGAACTCTTATTGATGCATCATTCATCGATGGATAAATACTTGACTATAAATGTTTTACTTCATATATATAGACATCAAGGAGTGAGAATTAAATGATTTTAATGATCATAACGGACCACGATAGGTTGCTTTAGTTTCTATAAGTTCATATGAGTAATGAATTATAGTGATTTGTCTTTAAAACCCCCTTATGAAACCTTGAGTTATTAGATATCCATTGGATGTGTTAAGATGACATTTATATGAGTCCCCCCCTCCAACATGGTATTTGATCACCCATGTAGGATTAATTGAATGGTTATTGATAGGTTTGGTGTGTGAGAACCAACCTATGGATGCTTCGAAAGGGGATGAGCCTGAGTTCATCTACCTTATGTGACATTCATGTCTAATTTTTATGATTCCTATGTTGTTTTTTTGTGATTATGATGGTGTAGAGGGGTTTTATTATCTCAAAGTTATGGGTGTTGATCCATGAAATGAGGTTGAAATTGAGGAGCCCACTTAAGGTTTTCAAGCTATGGAGTGACCTATGGGACCCCAGTGAGTTCCCCATTGTTACATTGACACTAGATATGGGTAGTGTTAGTAGAAAGATGGATTAAATGTCACATGTCACCTTATAAACCAAATTGATGGTGTGAGACCATTGATTATATAGTAATAATGATGTGACATAATAAGATATGAATCCACTGTCATAGAGACCTTATAAATGGATTTCCAAGGATTACCTCCAAATAATTAGTATTATGTCGGGTACTATTAATATTCATGGTTACTCTCTAGGATTGAACCTTAGAGCCCAATATGTAGTATTCCATGGATACTCCCCAGGATCTAGTGTATGCGAATCATATATGGAATGGCCATGATATAACATGGTATTTAACTCTCATGACTATTTGGAATCCCCTTGATATTACTTTAAATTATAGATTTTTCTAGAGATAAATTTTACTAATTATTGGGTACTCTTTTTTCCTTGTTTTATTTACACCGTGGGTGGGGTTTTTAGGTTTTTTCCAGAAAATATTTGTAATTTTAGAAGAAAAAAGATGAATTTCATGGTCGGTGCTCATATTTTTAAAACTATGCATCTAACCCAACAAAACCATGTAGTCCTAGAAAAAAGGTGAATTAAATTATTGGTTGATGGTTTGTAAAAAAATGTTCCCTCTTAGTAGAAACCATGCAACCATAAGGTTAGGCATCCTATTTTACAAACTGTATGCCCGAGCCTGTGAAACCATGTATATGGGTTTTTATTCCCTAAAAAAATTATAAAAAAATATCAAACCCCTTGGTATAAACCTATATTTTCCCTCACTCAACCCAAACCTATTTCCTATACTTTTAAAATATCTTGAGAGGACTCCAAGGCTCCTCAAACCACATTCTTGGAAAATCAAAGATCCATTCGAAGGATCTTATATGCATTGGTAAGTAATTTCTTCCCTTATTGGATTCCTCTCTCTCTCTATTCTCTCTTTCCCAATGAAGAGGGATAAGTATTCCTCTATTTGAGGTGGTTTAGATATAGGTTTTGATTGATTTCAATATATTGTATCATTATCTTAGGATTTGGTCCTAGATCTTCTATGTCATTGTGATCTTCAAAGTTTCATTTCAATTTGGGGGGTCTGGGTTTACTAAACGTCCATCATTGATATTGAGGTAGGTGGTATCATTATAAATTCCTAAAGACTTGATTATAATTGCATGTATGTAATTGTGTAATTTCAATTTCCATTTCTATAAACTGAATCTTGAATTAAATTAATCAGTTATTTAATTAATTAATAGTTTTCTGTAATTAGTGGAATAATGTGATTATGAAATTTTTAAAAATCATGGTTATGAATTTGGTTAATTAATGGGATATGTAATTGGAAAAAAATGGTAGTTAAATGGATAGTTGTACTATCATTAATGTGTTAATGGATATTATGATTAGGTGTTGGTAAATAGATTAATGGTGAAATTTTCATATTATTCCATGTGTTTAAATGTGATAAACCATGATTGTTTTGATAAATTGAAATGTTGAACCATGATTTTAATGAATGATAATATGTCTAATGATGATTAAACTTGATTTTATATACATTGAGATTTATGTCATAATGAGTGTGGGAAAGGGATTCATGCTATGTATTACCCTACATGATAATGAGTGTGGGAAAAACTGATGATCCAAATACACATATAAACAATGATTTTTGGAACAGGGACTAATGCTCTAAATTCCCTCGGGGTTCCAGACATGACGCTCTTGGCCCCATGATATTAGAATTGAACTCTGGATCCACGTGTTCGTCATATAAAAGTTCAATTAAAATCATAATGAAATCCATGAAAGAATGTTTTGTGTTTGTATATGATATATGGTTTAGAATCTAGCATGGGACAAAGAAGGTATTGATGGTTTGGGTGTCAACATGAACCTTGGGGATTATGTGGTTAATTAAAGAATAATGACGTGTGATAACTATTTACTTTATTTATTGTAATTTATTTCTTTATATAATTGTATACTCTATTACAAACTAGATATTATTTTAGACAACATTATTTTTCACCTTCTAAGTTATACGCTCACCCTAATAAGGCTTCATAATCAGTACCAAAATAGACTTTATATTTATGATGAAGGATAAGGGTAAGATCCCTATATTAGATGGATGAGTTGTGAAGGAGCATGTATGAGGGAACAAGAAATGATGTTGATACTAACTCAGGGATTTTTCACTATGTCTTTATTTTGTTTTGTCATATTCAAACATGACACATATATGGTATGACATATCAACTATTTTTTGGATATTGTTTCCATGTTCTGGTTCATCATATGATATTGTTCTGTATTTGGTTACGGTATTATTTTGGTCATTAGTTATTATCATTTGGTTATTTTTTATTTATTTAAATTTTTTTATGATTTTATAAAGAGGGTATAGTCTCCTCATGTTATATATATTATAAAATCATTGATATTTAGTAGCCTCTTGAATATAGGGTGGTGTGCCTCATGCCATGTGACTGACCGGCTTGGGGAACTGATGTATGGAACTTGAGTTGGGATGTTATAATTAGTTGTGACTCAATAGTTTTTATACAATATTCATAAGATATTCCTTAGTATTAAACATTAGTATTGACATTTTTGATTCTCAGGAAAATCCCTAGGAAAATGGGTAGTTTCTACAAACATCAAGTAGTAACTATCGGTCCATGAACCAATCTAGTGGTTTGGCCTAAGGGATGTTACCAAGTGGAATCTAAGTGTTTTTTATTTCTCTTAATATTTGGGGAGATGGAAGAAATGGGATATATGAATGTTTCAAATCATGTTATAGTCTTAGGAATGGTTTTTATAAACACTTTTAAAAAACAGAATTAAAATTCTCCAAGGGTATGGGATTTCAGTTTTATTTTTATATTTTTATTATTTCAACTAGTGTAATGCACTTTATTTTTTTGGATTTTTGATTTTTTTGGATATTGTCCCTTTGGTAAGAGGCCTATAAACATGAATAAATATTGAAATGTTGGATTTTATTTGAATATTCATAATTTTTTGTGATTTATATAATTTTTTATGAGTGTTTAACTATTTAATGTATCAATAACAACTTATATTGTTTTTCCTATATAACCTCCCAGAATAATTATGCTTAGAAAAACCTTAGTATATATTCTCTGATGACATGACTGGTGAATTCTATGGAGGTATTACCATTGAATATTACATTATACTCACTTTATGTAATGATTACATAGTGTCCCTAAGTAGATTAGTTAAGGTATTGGATGTCTAAGTGATTAACTCCTTGAGTAATATTATGATACTAGTTTTGAAAATAAAATAGGCATGGATTTGTAAAGTTTCAATTACAAAAGATGTGGTGTTTTCCCGTATATTTGTTTGAGGAATTATACATAACTAATCCATATGACTATAGATTATTCATCGTTTATTTTAATGGTACAAATAAATTATATATATGTATTGTGATATGAGATCAAGGTGATTTATCGTGTAGTCTCATATACATATTCCCAGTGAGGATTAGTTCCTTTTTTGTCTAATGGTTTGGTATTTGATTCTTAATAAATATGTATATGTGGAATCCTAGAGGGGGTATTTGAACATGAGTTTCCATAGGATATGGAGGATGGGAAAAATTATATTTTATGTGATTTTATGACATGTATGAGACATGGTTATTAGGATTGATGTGAGATCCCACTCCACTCAAGATGCATCTCAGTTTATTTGGATCTTGTTATTATAGTGGAGATGTGTTTTGATATGTGAGGGTAAAAAGTTACGGGGGTTAGTTGAGGATTGTTAGTGAACATAGATATAGGAAGAAAGTGTAGATACTTTGGTCATAAGCTCAATGTATGCAAGGTGTTTTTGGGTATAAAGTATACTCAGGTGATACACCTTGTGTTTTTTATTGAAATCACTTAAGTACATTTGGTATCGTGGTTCTATTTATAATGTAAGATCTATCGAGTTACTAACCCGATTCCCCCTGGGTTTTTTTAGGAGCGTTCAAAGAGTATAAGGTTGTGTTGAAAATTTTGAGATGATGTCGGTTGGTAGTTGATTGTGTGATAAAACTTGTAATGAGTGAAATGTGTCAATTTTGAAGAGGAGAAATATGGATGATCTTGGATAGATGAGTCTGACATGATAGGTGAATTATAGTTATTTAATCATGTGAGCCATGATTTTATAATTTGAGACTCATGGGAGCTTATGTCAAATTCTATAGTTGAGTGGTACGGAAGCATACACTTGTTGTGTTGGCATGATTTCGAGGTTGTATACATTGGATACAGGCATTTCCATCAGATTTACAATTAGTGACAGTCCATGTGTGAGCTTAGGAATGATGTATTTAATGGGATATGGTGTTCATGGTTTCATGGAGCTTGATAAAAATGTGGGGGGTCACCAGATATGGATCTAGTTTTATGTTATGGTTGATTTAATTTTTGGCCTTGAAAATGATTTTTGGAAGGCATGTTGTTGGAATCTATTGGGGATACACTCGAAGAGTGGTATATGGTAATACATATGGTGGATGCAATGGCATAGGAAGTTGGGTGATATGAAACTTTTACTGATGAATTTTATTGGGAGTCGATGATGATGTTTTGAGTGATTCGGGAATGGGTAGTCGTTAATGTTTCATATTAACACATAAATATGAGTCAGCCAACCACACCCAGTAATTGCATGTAGTGATTACTAGATCATGGATCATAGTGATATAAAACCATGTTGGTGGGTCCATGGGTGTAATGGGGCTGATCCCTGAATAGCAAATTTGGTTTTTGGATACCGGTGAAAATATGGGACCAATTTTATTTGGTTCCATAGATAATACAAGTAAGATATTTAAAAAGTGAAATTGGGTGTAATTTTTGCATTAGAATTTTTTATGGGATGTTTTTTGAGGAGATATAAATATGGGATTAATTTGTTATGTTTTGGTGCTCGTAGAGAGATCATGATGGTTTGGTTTGGTTTTTTGGGGAACCAATATAGGAAAATTACACCAAGATTTTGGTTTAGACAATGGTGTCGTTGTTCAAATGATCACTCTCAGAAATTAAGGCATCGTAATAGGATTTTAATAATGTGTGTAAGAATATATGCCCAAACATTTTTTAGAATATTAATACATAGGATGTGTAACCATTGATTTTACATAAAATTGGGTGTAGTGAGATAGAAACTTCATTGAGAAGGTATATAGACCACTAATAATTCCTTGTATTTGGTGATTCTGGTGGTGGAGAGCATCATCGCATGCAATTGGCCCTTTTTAACTGATTCTAATGATGGGAAGTGCCATAAACTAAGATAATTAATTAATTTATGACATCATGGTGTATTATGATAGATGGGTGAATTTTAGAACCATCCCATTTTGGGAATTATTGATGAGTGGGTGGCTCAAGGCTAGAAGAATAGTGTACCCTATGATTGGAGTTACATAATTGAAGTGTGGTAGTTGTTTTGGGGTAAAAAAAGAGTAATTTTTGAATTAACAACTTTTATCTATCAATATTTATAGTTAAAAGATCATTGAGGCTTTTTGGGGGGTGGGAAATGTTATGGTGGGGAGGTTCTAATGACCTTTCTCTTTTGAAATGTAAACATTCATAGGTAATTTGAGTTTTTAATGTCATTTCACAATTAGTTTTATACATTGTTGATAAGATCAGAATTATAAATGTTTTAACATCATAATAAATTTTTTTTAGATATTGAAAGAGGTTTTAGAGTTGATTCAATTCCACATTTAGAAAAAATAGTTAATTTGGGTAATGTTGTAACTAAAGTCAATAATAGTTGAACCACTAAATCGAGGACCAAGTCATTCTCAACCCCATAGTGGAGGATAAAATCCCCAAGTTAGAGATAATGTATAATTTTTAAAGAATGGTTCGTAGGATAGGTACATGTGGAAATAATTCAAGGATAAATATCCATATTTATGGGTGTAGTTCATGGAAATAGTTACGTGGAAGGCCCTTTAGCATGGTGTTGGGTGTTTTGGATGACACAGATCATTAGTATTGGAATCCTATAGTTTTAATTCTTAAAAATCATTATTAATAATTATTTATTATATTAAGTTGTGTTTAATCACATTTACTTAAAATCCTAAACCTCTATTTTTATCATTTATATTATAATATAGGTTAATATATTTTGGCTAAGTATAAGTCACAGATACTTGTCCAACCAATAGTTAAGTCATAGGTACTTGACTCAATGATACATAAGTTACTAAAAAAGCCTAATATATAGTCGGAATGAGATACCTATAGAGTGAAAGACTAATAAAAGGACTCAGAGTTCTTCTAAGTATGAGCTTCCGATACGTGAGTTGCTGATAGATCAGTTACCGATGAATCACCTACAGACAGCTCAACTGACCAATCATGAGTAACTAATGTAAGTTTTCTCCACCGATAAAATTATCTACTGATAGAACAACTTACAGAAATCTTAAGACAATGACATCATGATTCACCAATAGTAGGATTCACTAGTATCATGAGTCGATGACCGCTTGAGAAACTGACAGTCTAAGACACCGAAAGGCTGAGATACCAATAGTTTGAGATGCCAACTGGCAAATAAACTGATGATTTGTCTCTTAAATCAGACTTATTACTAATGGATATATTTTTTATACTGATTTTATTAATGTTTTTTTCATAGAACATTAATGACATTGTCAGAGAACAATACGAGCTAAAAGGTATCATCACATGATCAAGAACATGCTCATTTTCAGCTGATATGTATAAAGAACATACCTGATAAATAAGTTATACACACATATATACAATAAGTGAAGGATAAAAATCATGAACCTTAGCGAAAAACATAAGAGATTTCTAACTTGCATATAAAAAGAAATTTTAGATAACCAAAATTCCCTGAGAATTTGTAGAAACGGACTTAGAAGAGAAGAACACTTTGAGGAAGCATATACCTTCTTGAAAACAGAATACATGAACAAAAAACAACACTCTGTTTTGCTGTCTATTTCTGGAAGTTGACACCAACTTTACTTATACCATCTTAATATGTCCAGAAGTTGCATAACACATTAAGAAGAGCATTCTAAACCCCATTCTCATTATATTTCTCTGCATGTGTACATTATTTACAATTCGAGTAGTGGTTGTATCTATTTTATAAACACACACTAACTCATGTTCTATATTAGAAGTTACATAGATATATTTACTAACCAGAAATTTTATACCTTACACTCCCATGGGTAATAGTGGAACAGGTCCCTGTATGGTCTAACTATTTGTTGTGTACTCCCATAAATACTATGGAAGAGGTCTGCTGACCTGGAAAGTTTGTATGTTGTTGTGTATCCCGATCAAAGGTGTGGATCATTTTTTTTATATAAATTAATTGGTGGAAGGTGATGACCAATTGTAGATGGCTAAGTCTATGCTCCATTCTGAACCTATTATTTTAATTTTTTTCTTTTCAAATTTAGTTTTTGTTATATTTTTTTGATTATGCAGACCAGAAAGCATTACTTCAATCTACTAGTAAATCATAGATAGTTTCTGTATAAGAATTTTATTTAGTAGACTACCTTCAAAAGATAAAATGGCAATTCATATTATCTTATCTAAGAACTAATCAATATTTGATAAATTATTCAAAAAATCAAATATTTTATAAATCACCAACTTTAGTTAACTGGTCCATATTTGATTTTAAATTGGGATATTTTTTAAATAACAATTTTAGAGATAAATTTTTATAGGAACTTAATTCACCCACTATTTTGTGTCCTACTCCGACCAACATTTGGTATCAAATGTGTTTAAAATAATTTTTTAAAAATCTTTTCAACTGTGATTTTAGTTGTGTTTTTAAAGATACACAATTTTTGTCATTTTAAATTTTATTGTTCTTTAAAACATGTTATTATTATTCAATATGGATAATAGATAGAATGTTGTTCTACCAACATACATCCCTCCTTTAATGTCATAAATTATGCCCTATGTAAAATTAAAATGAAAATGAATTTGGAAAGTATGGGTTTTGAAATCTGGTCTTCAATTGTTGATGAATATAAAATAATTACTAATATTAGGAACACTTGGGATGATTCCACAAAGGCTTCCTACAATAATAATTGTAATGATATGAATGACTTATACTAATATTTAGGGGATGGAGAATTTAAAAGGATTTCCCTGTGTAAATAGCATTTTAAATTTGGGATACACTGTTTGTTTTACATAAAGTAATCACTAATGTCAATGAAATTAGAATTAATACATATACCATTAAATATTATAACCTTAAAATGAATCCTAGTGAACATATCTCTGACATGTATCTTAGGTTCAATGAAATGGTAAATACGATGGTCTCTCTGAGAAATACAATCACATGCAAGGAATATGTAATGTGAATTCTTAGATTTTTACTAGAAAGATGAAGAGGAACCACGGTGTCAATAATGGAATCATGTGATATTAGTAATTTACCTATAAAGGAGCTGATATGAAATATGAGGATGTATGAAGAAGATATGAAGGTTAAAAGAGAATAATATGATGAACTGAAGAAAAATTCAATGGATTTCAAAACCACTACCTCCAAAAAAAGAAAAAGTGTAAGTTCATACTGAATGTTCCAGCAATGAAGAATCCCCAAGTGACAATGAATAGAAAATGGATGGGTTGGATAGAATATTTAAGAAGTTTTAAATAATAAATAAGTTCTTCATAAAACTTAGCAACAAATGGAAGTATAGAAACAAGGGAAACTACAAAAAGGACTAGAAGAGAAGTGAAAATACTACTGAAATGGTCTACTTTGAGTGCATGAGAAGAGTACATGTGAAATTTTACTTTCCTAAGTAAAATTTCAAAATGAAATATGAGGATAAATATAAAAATTACAAGAAACCAATGAATTCCATATGAAGTTACACTGAGGATAGCTCCAGTGAATCTTAATTTTTCCATGATGAGAAGGCTGACAAATCGAACATGTGTTTCATGACAGACACATTCGAGGTAAATCTTGAATCTCCTAAAAAGAATTATTATTATTCTAGAGATTAATCTGGTTATAAAAATATGAAAAATGGAGAAATTTTTAATATTGTAAAATGATTGAGGATACAAGAAATAAACTAAAGGATGAGTATAAATATCTCAAGAAACCATATGATCTTACTGTTTTTGTTAAATCTAAACAAAATATTAAAAAGGAGACGAATATTCAACTCATCCATGAGAATAATGAACTAAAATTGTCTAATGAGGCATTAAAGAAGGATTTAGAGAAATTTACAAATGGTAAATATACCTTAGTTCAAAATCTTGGAAAAAAACTTCTCCAAAATATTCTACTGGTATTTGCTATCACCCTCGAAAATGATATTTTGTTCAATCCAATTTTGTTTCCAAATATTAAAAATCTAGTTTATGCCTAAATTTGAAAAATCTATTACAATCTCCAACAGTGAAAATACTTTTAAACCATCTAGTTTTTCTAGATCAAAAATATTTTATCTTTCTAATACCTTACAGGTTTATTAAAAAAACCCATAAAGAAAATGTGGGTTCCCAAAGAATTAATTTCTAATGTTACTAGACCCAAGAAAGTCTTGGTACCAAAATATTTTCTTGTTTGAATTTTTTTTGAAGGAAATTTGATTGAAGAGTTCATGTAAGAGCTTGTGGAACATGGACAAAGGGTGTTCAAGACATATTATCAGGGACTATTTTATCTTCAAAAACCTTATCAAGATTAATAGTAGGTCTGTCACCTTTGGTGATAATGAAAAAGGAAAAATTATTGGCCTTGTCCAAATTGGTAGCACTGATTCAATTTTAATTTCTAAAGCTATTTTTGTTGATGATCTAAAGTATAATCTTCTTAGAATCTCGTAGTTATGTGATGATGGATTTCATGTTCAATTTGAAAATTATTTGTGTAATTTTTTCAATTCTAAGAATTATTTAGTATTCCTATATTTTAGAAGTTAAAATGTTAATGTTGTGAATTTATATTCGTTATTTTCTCAAAATATTTCTTGATTGGGTTCTTTTCACAAAGATTCTTGGCTTTGGCATAGGAGATTTGGCCACTGTAATATTCACTCCCTTATAAAGATGACTTCGAAAGGACTAGTCAAGGATCTACCAAAACACGTGTATCAGAATTATAAAGTTTGTAATCCATATCAAAAGGGATAAAAAAATAAAATATATTGTTTTTAAAAAAAGAAAAAAGATTAAACATATCATCCTCTTAAGATGGATCACATTGCTTTCTTTTTACCATCTAGTGTTTCAAGTTTAATGGGGATGAAATATGTATATATTCTCTTAAATGACTTTTCTAGGTACACTTGGACATTCTTTTTAGCTCACAAATGTGAAGCATGTTATGATTTTACCAATTATGATAGGTTAGCAGAAAAGTTAAGTGGGTGTAGTATTAAAACCTTAATAAGTGATCATGGATGTGAATTTGAAAATTATGAATTTGAATCTTTTTTCTCACAAAATGGCTATAGTCATAACTTTCCTTCTCTTAGGACACCCGAGGAAAATGGATTTATATAAAACAGAAATATAACCTTATAAAAAATATCCTTAACTTTTCTTAGTGAATATGGTTTATCTATTTATTGTTTGGTAGATTCTCTGAATATAGATTGTTACGTAATCAATAGAGTTTTATTTAGACCCATCCTTAAGAATACCCCCTATGAGTTACGGAAAAATAGGAAGCCTATAGTTAATTAATTTAAATTTTTGGCTTCAAATTCATTATCCTCAATACAAAATATAATCTTGACAAGTTTACCTCCAAAAGTGATAAAGGGATTTTCCTAGGATATTCAACCTCTAGAAAATCCTATAAGGTCTTTAATAATAAAACCAAGTGTTTGGAAGAATATGTACACGTCAAATTTGATGAAATATATCCAAATGAACCTAAGACCACCCTATAAAATAATGAGGAGGATTTTTCAAAACATGGATTGAATTCAAATCTTTCAAACTCTATTGTTATGAAAGAAACAAAATATTCGAGTTCTGGAAAATTTCAATATTCTGATCATAGTGAACCTAAACTGATAAAAGAATATGAAATAACTAGACCTTATTTTGCTATATCCTTTTGAACCCTTAAGAAACATCCCTTAGATAGTTTAGTTGGAGATATCAATAATGGAATGTATACTAGTGATCCTATAAGCAACCAGGTTAAAGATCAAGTCTTTTTGTCACAGATTGAACCTAAAAAAATCAATGATGCTACCAATAAAGAATTTTGGGTGATGGATATTCAAGAATAATTGAATCAATTTTAAAGAAACAATTCATGGAATCTAGTTGATAGACCCTATTACACCTTGACAATTGGAACTAAGTGTGTATTTATAAATAAAGTAGATGAATCACTCGCTATATTAAGGAATAAGGATAGATTAGTAGAATAAGGTTATATTCAAGAATAAGGAATAGAATATGAAGAAACCTTTGAACCTGTGGCCTGACTTGAATCCATTAGAATACTTCTAGATTATGCAAAACATCTTAATTTAAAACTCACTCAGATGGATATTAAAATTGAATTCCTAAATGGGTATATAGTAAAGGGTGTTTTTTTAACAACACCCTTGTTTTATAAATCCTCATTTTCCGAATCCTATTTTTAAATTAAAAAAAATATGTTTAGGGTTTAAAACATGATCAAAGAGCATGGTAAGATAGGCTCAACAATTTTCTTTTTTCTAAATGTTTTAAAAAATGAATTGTTGACCCTAATACTTTCATAAAAGGAGATTCTATATATGTTTTTGTTTTTAAAATATATGTTGATGATGTTTTTTTGGATCTGTTAAAAATTCTTTACGTATAGATTCTTCAAAAATGATGCAAATTGGATTTGAAATGAGTTTAATGGGTGAAAACAAATTCATTGTTGAATTTCAAATATTTCATAATAAATAAGGTATTGTTTTAAATCAAAGTAAATACACAAAATATATTTTAAAAAAATTATGTTATATAGAACACAAAGTAGTGATACTCTTATGAGTACCCCCTGTAAATTGGATCTTGATGAAAATAGAATGTATGAAGATAAAAACAATTATAGAAGTATAATTTTAGATTTTCTCTACATAACTTCTATTCAAATTGATATTATGTTTAGTTTATATATGTGTGCTTATTTTCAAGAAAAACATAAAGAGTCTTGTCTACCTGATGTTAAAATAATTTTCAAATACCTCAAATATAATGCCAACATAGGATTGTTCAACCCAAGAGGAAAACAATTTGACTTAGTTATTCTGATACTGATTTTGATGGATGTAATTTAGATAGAAAAATAACCGCTAGAACATGTCACTTTTTGGGAAAGTATCTAGTATCATGGTGAATTAAAAAAAGAAAATATTTGTTGCATTATCCACTACTGAAGCTGAATTCATAGCTGCTAGTAGTTTTTGTGCTCGTATTTTGTGCATGAAGAACACATTACTAGATTATGAATATCAGTTTATGAATTTACCTATAAACTACGCCAATAAAAGTTCTACTAACATTTATAAGAATATCATTTCGTACTCTATAAAAAAACATATTGATGTGAAAAATAATTTTTTGAGATATCATTATCAAAAAAGGTTATATAACTCTTGAATTCATTAGAATAGAACATTATCTTGCTGATATTTTTACTAATCCTTTAAATTCTGAGAGGATGAGTTACATTAGGAATAAGATAGGGATGATCAATTTACTGAGGACCTATTGTTCATGACTCACTAATATAACCTATAATTTATTAATCACCTATAGGACCTACTGATGATGACCCACCAATAAGACCTACCAACGGTGTTTCACTGACAAGTCTCACCGATGTGTCTCACCGACCAATACTTAATTATTTCTTTATTTTTAATTTTAAACGTCTTTTTTTATTTTTTTTATTTTTTTTTATTTTTCTTGAAACTACCTTTTATTTTTTTTTTCTAATCCCTAAATGGTAAAATAAGGGATGATCCAATACCATTTTACCCTCACACTCTTACCCTCAGACTCTTACACTTAACCCCTTTATTTCTCAAGCAGTTACCTTTCTATCTCAAACCAAAACTATTTAACCTATCTCAATGGATCATTTCAATCACATCCTAAAAGGGTTTGATAAGGATTCACATCCATCCAAGAAAAAAACAAGTCAAGCGGCCAACATAAACCTAAGTCTGTTCATCCAGAACTAGAAAATAGGATTGTGACACCTGAGAAGGATGTAAACTATGAATGGATGTTACCATGTAAGCCTCTCCTTCTAAACATGTTGCAATCTCAAGGTTGGTTGGAGTGTTTCTCCAAAACTGATAAACCATACTATTTGAAGTTGGTGCATGAGTTTTACTTGTATACTGATTTTCTAATTGGAGGATCAGAAATTTTATGAATGAAATACGTGGTAGATGGAAAAAAGAATATTTGTTTCATACTAGTATTGGGAATAATGCTTGAAGGTACCCAACAAAGGTGTGTGTGATGATCATTGGAGAAGTTCACCTCCTACCAATGACATTTTCAGTTTTGAGGAAGCATTGAATGAGCTTAATAAAATTAGAAATCATTAGAGGCCTATTTCTACAGATCTTGATGGTGAGTACATGCTCTTATTCAGATTCATTCACAATCAACTAGGTCCCATGAAAGGGGATTTTTCCTCCCTCTAGTACCAAGATGTTTATTTGTTATATTTTTTGATGAAAGGTAATAAGATTAATTTGTGTATATATTTCATGGTTTATATCCATGAGATGATCAAACCCTACAACAAGGAAAAACTCATTGTTTTATCTAAGGATTATCTCTCCTATGTTTAAATTTATGGTTTTGGTGAATGAAGTTAAAGAGACAATTTCAGCTTGTGATGGTTTTTTTTCTAAACAAGGTTATCTTCAGAAGGATGAGAATATATTGGAACCCCTAGAAGAAGATGTGGGTTGAGGATAATGATATGTTTTACGAATATTTCATTCCTATTGAGAATCCCTACTGGTTATGGTATATTGTAGGCCCTATTCTAGGACCAGAAGATGTAGGTGTAAATTTAGATGAAGAGATAGATGGGGAAGTTCAAGGAGTTGAATCACTAATAGATGACAGGAGTGATCCCAACTCTGCGGAATGTCTAGAGAGGATAACTTATGGTCTAGAAAGTCCCACTAGACCTCTACCCTCTAAGGAAAAAATTCTAGGTGAGGATGATAGTGTGGAGGCTAAAGAATCATAGGATGTTTTGTATGAATGTAGATCAGATAGTGATGAGGAATATGGTGTAGAAGAAGAAAATGGTAGTAAAGAATAATAAACTGAAGATAATGATTGAGTTTAGGAAGATGCTGAGAAATCTAGTGGAAATGATAGAATAGATAGAGGTGATAGAGAAGATGAAGGAACTAATGGATCATACAGTGGATCAGACCATCCAGGTGTTGATCAAGGACCTGATTTAAAACTTGTTGGAACATCCTACGTGGAATATGAACATATTGTGGAATCTTATTAGGATGCTAGACAGGTTGTGTTTGAGGAAAGGGATCATGATGTCCATGTTCAAGTTGAAGTTCATGTTGTATGGGAAGTCTCAGTGACTCTTTTGAGAGAGTTAGTCTATTCTAGAAAGATACATTAGCTGAGGGGGGGATACCAGATAAGAGAGTAATGTTTTATGTACTTACTCCATTGGATGAAATTGTTGTGCATGTATAAAAGAGATATCCAAGATATGTGGTTTTTGATTTGGATTATCCCGATTCTGAGGATTGGAAAGATGCTCCTACTTTTACTTATATTCATGCAGATGATTCATAATCCATTGAATATGTCACTAAAGTTGATCTTGATGATTTCAAGGAATAAATATTGGTTACAGTTAGATCAACCTCTTCACATCCACTTACTTCAGTTCCAAGACATAGTAAAAAGAGATGCACATTTGATCACAGAAAAATTTTTGTCTCAGGTTGATCCTCAATTGGTCTCAGTTCTGGAATCCATTGTCCTTGATAATCAGAAAATGATAAAATGAGATAACATTAATGGTTTCAGCCATTAACAGACTCGCTATTGATTATAGGACATCTGTGAATAATGTGGTGAACACTTTTGAGGATGCAACTTATAGGAGTGTTACTGCTCATCCACAGCCTTATACTCTTGATGTGAACCATTTGAGACTAGAAATCAGATATATAGTGCTAGGTGTCTCCACATTAACTTCGCATGTTATTCATTCTCAAGATTTTGAGATGATTAGATCTTTGATTCGATAGGAACATCATACTCTGATGGGTGGAATTGATCAAGAAAGTCTTAGTATGATCTATAAGAATAGTTACCATGTGCATGACATGGTATGATTATACTAAAAATAATAGCTGATTATCATGAGGAAATAACCAAGAAAGTATACTTCTATTTTAAGAGGCTTTTCACCAAGAATCCATTATCCTGTAATTTCAAGTATTTGGTGAAAATTTTGAGGCTACCTCCAGTCACTAAAACTTTCAAAGATCAAGTCTAGAAATTTAAGGAATTCACTCCCACCCTTCACAAGTTTATGGATAATAAAGAAGAATTTTAAAAGGATATGTATTATGGTGGTGGGATAATTTCAGACTTCATCAATCTATTGAATCTCTACATGTATCAACACATAACTTCTATATTTTCTCTAGTAGCTACTCTTCTTAGACCTGTCCTACACCATTATACTTTGTTATCTACCCCTTTCAACATGGCCCTTTCTTATGATCTTTTCTAAATTCAACCTATTATCCCTCAGGAACTTACAGTTCCTCCATCCTCTTCTAGCCCGAGCCTTTCTTCTTTTTTCAAGGAGTTAATCTTCCATATTTCAGTGCCATCATTGTGACTTACACCACAACTACTTTTTCACCTCCTTATCTTACCGTTGTTGCCACTATTAAGGTAAATGAAGTGATGGACTCTAATGTGACCTAGAATAGTTGGATAAATCTATGATAGGGATATATTGTGATATTTTGTAATCTCATGTACTATTTCACTAATAAAATATCTTAGATATATTTTTAATCTCATTATTTGTTCTTTATTTTCATTATTTTTTTAATTTTTGATAACCCAAAAAGGGGATAATTTGTATGGAATATATCTCATTGAGAGATAAAGAGAACATAAAATTATATGTAAATCTATTTGTGTTTGTCTAAAAAATATAATATCGTATGATTATTTATTCTCTTATGATCTGTGTAATATGTTTAGTAGAATTTACTTTGGTAATCATAGACTAACTATTTTGGTATATAATTCCATGATTTGTGATCCTGAAAATGGTGGAGATTTTTGGAATTCTCTAGTTTTAATGCTCAAAAATCTTGCTTAATTGTGATTTAGTAAGATACATTTTGTTTAATAATGTTTACATATAATCATAAATCTTTGGTTTTAGTGTTTGTATGATAATACAGGTTAACATATTTTAGTAAAGTACAAGTCATTGACACTGCCTACCAATAGTTGAGTCATCAATACCTCACTCACTGATTAATAAGCTACCAAAATAATTCTAA
This sequence comes from Viscum album, assembly GCA_963277665.1. Classification (NCBI taxonomy): domain Eukaryota; kingdom Viridiplantae; phylum Streptophyta; class Magnoliopsida; order Santalales; family Viscaceae; genus Viscum; species Viscum album. The sequence goes on along the minus strand of OY728119.1, from coordinate 1,944,075,027 downwards.
TCTACCAATAGAATGAGCTACCGACAGAGTGAATAATAGATAGAAGAACTTAGAGTTTTTCAAATAATGATCTACCTATAAATGAGTAAATGAGAGGTGAGTCACCAATGAATCACCTAATGGAAGCTCGATAGACCAATCATGAGTTACTGATGCATGTTTGATCCACCAATATAATGATCTACCGACAGACCAACTCACCAAAATCTTGAGAAACTGACATCATGGTTAACTGAAAACATTAGTCACCCATTACACGATTCACTAATAGCATGAGACACTGATAGTCTTAGACATTGATAGTCTGATACAATGATAGTATGAGACACTGATAGTCTATTTTCATGACAGACTCAGAAACTGATAAACTATCTCTTAAATTTAAACTTATTACTAACATTCATATTTGTGCTACTGATTTCATTAAAAATATTGTGTAGACAACATTAATGGAATTGTTAGAGAACAATAGGAGGTACCAGGTACCAATAAAAGATTGAGAAAATGATCCTTGTCAGCTGACATATATAATTCACATACCTGATCAATAAGTTTTACACACATATATTTGAGACGTGAAGTAGAGAGCTCATGCACCTTAGAGAAAAACATAAGATATTCCTATTGTGTATACAAAAATGAAATTACTTAGATCCAAAATTCCATGGAAATTTTTAGTAGCAAACTTAGAAGAGAAGAACACTTTGAAAAAGAATCTACCTTCCTAGAAATAAAATAAAGAAGAAAAAAATGACCCTAGGTTTTTCTGTTTGTTTTTTGAAGTCGAATCCAACTTCACTTCTTCCAGAATTAAGAAGTACATAAGATGAATACCACATCACATAGTGCTTTCTAGACACTATTCCCATTATATTTCTCTTATTGTGTACATTATTTACAATTCAAGTAGTGTGTGTCTCTTTTTTATAAACAAAAACTAACTCTTGTTCTAAACAAGAAGATACATATATATCTTCACCAACCTACATTTCTACACCTTACATTCCCTTGGATAACAATGAAATAGGTCCCTATATATAATTTTTGTTAGTTTTTTACTCCCATGAATAATATAAAAATGGTCCTTTGACCTGGATAGTTTGTATTCTATTGTGCACCCTGATCCTGGGTGTGGATCAAGTTTATTTATATAAATTTATTGGTGGTAGGTAATCACCAATTGGAGAGTAATAAGTCTCTCCTTGATACCGAACCTCTTGTTTTAATCTAATGTTCTTTTTCATGTTTATTTTTTCTTAATTGTTTTTGTTTATTAAATCCAAAAAACATCAGTTCACTCTGATAGTTAATATTAGATAGTGTTTGTATTATAATTTGATTTAGTAAAAGGTTTTAAAAATTTAAAATAGTAATTCATTTTATATTAACTAATAACTAATCAATCATTGAGAAATCTTTCAAACAATAAAATCTTTTATAAATTTTCTACTTTGGTTATCTTGGTTGTATTTCAATTTAAATTGGGATATTTTTAAATAATAATTTTAGATGTAAAATTTTATATGAACTCAATTCACCTCCTCTTGAGTGTCCTACTCCGACAAATAATTTTTACTAATTTTTTTCATTATGTGTTATTCATAGGTTGAGTGCATGGGGCCTGGGGATTTTCCCTATAACAAATTCCATGGAGATTACACCATGGGGGAATAGTGGTGCCAATTTTTAGGGAAAATATGTTGTTCCATACCATGGTGTAGAGGTGTGGTGTGATGTGGTGTTCCCTATCTAATTATCCTATTAGGGCCTTTATAGTGGTCCTTAATGTGTCTGGGCTCTTAAGGGCTTCCAAGAGGCCCCCCATGACATGGTGAAAGATGTTATGTTTCCCTATATGATTTCAATTTTTATCAAATCCCCCTTTTATCCTCCATAAATTTCAATAAAATTTCCACAATTTTTCTCCCACACATGACTAAACCTAGAGGGTTTCATCCCACTTCCTCCTTTTAATTCCCCCATTGAATTTTGGTGGATTCTATGTGATTTCTTTGGCAATGAGAAGTGGGCTCTTCTCTCTCCATTATATTCTTTCATTCCATTGTTATTTGCTAATTTTTCATTATCTATAGTGTATGGTTCATTGATGATTCCACAAAATCATGGTGGAATCATCCACTTATGATAGATATTTTAATGTGATGGGTACATGATGCTCCAAGGTGATGAACACGCCTCGTTTCATTCCATTTTAGTTGAGCTAAATTATCTTATAAATTTATTTACAGTATTTTTTGATAAATTATATTAAATTGGATATTTATCAAGTGTCATATGTTAGGGATTTTTTTGGGTTGGAATAAAGAGTACATTAAATACCTTATATAATTTTTTTGGCCACCATTTTAGTGAAATGGTCCTAACGAGTGATTTTTTGAAAATTACTCCAAATTGATTTAAATTGTAAATAAATTTTCAATTTTTATAATTATGGTGAACAATTAGTTATAATTATTTATTATTAATTATTTGATGTTGTGGATATAAATAGTTTCTCATTAGAAGGTCAAAGAATTATACGATCTTGGGGTAATATTTTCCATGTTTCTCTTATAACTCTATCAACTTTATAGGTGAATTTTATTTTTGTATGCATGTTTTATAATGTCCCACAACCAAGGGATATCAAAAAGTTTAATTAAATTTGTTTATTAAAATATTTATCCTACGGAAAAAAATGTTTGTTTCACGGTCCACAATAGATCATTGGACCTTCATTGATGCCTCAATCCTTGATGGATGATAAAGTACCCCAGACTCCCACAGCTAGGTATGGAACTAAAAACACTTTATTTAAACACTAGGTTTGATAAAAACTAATCTGAACCAATCCTTATTTTAAAATAGTACTATAAAATAAACATTACAACACATAAATCATGTCACAATCTTAATAACAAAAGGTTTAGTGTCATTGAGTATTAGTCGCAAAAGAAAATTATATAAAGAAACTCGTGAATATTTCTCCATGATTGAATCATACTATACTCTCATATAAACATAACATAAATTATACACATATTCATAGCCTGAGGAATGGAAACACAATAAAGGAGTGTGATCTAGTTCTCAATAAGGGAAAAATTCAACAAAACTTCATCATGGGTTAATCATAAGAAAGTGAGAAAACATGAACAAGGGATAAATATCTTTTTAAAAAGTACATGGAATAATAACGGTTGTCTAGAAAACTTGATAGTAAGTATAAAATATCAAAAGATAAAACATATAAAATATCATAAGAGTATAAAAATATGTGATAATACACAAGACACATGGATCATAATCATAGGTATAAAGATATATAATTTCATGAAAATAACGAATAATAGTAAAATTTAGAACTAATGTAGGAATATAAAATATATAATAGTGATGTTGAAGTAACTAACCATTTCCCATAACATGGTTGAATAAGAATCACTACCAAATTAACATAGTGGAGTAGGGATCAGTACCAGACTCCCAAAAACAATTTGGATCATGTAACACTATTTAATTATATTAAACATAGTAGAGCAAGAAAAAATACCAATGTCCTATAAACATAGTGGAGTAGGATACACTACCAAATTCCTAAAAACATAGTAGACCAGGCAACACTACCTAATTCACATAAACATAATGGAGTATTTAATCTTCCTTGATTCCCTTAATGGAGAAATCCTTAATAATCAATTCTCATAATTATCACAAGAGGAAAAAATCCTTAACTAAAGAATTGAATGGTAATATAGTACCCTACCCATAATCAACCAAACTTATGTTTCCCATAAGATTCAAATCATTAAATATATCATTAAAACCTATGGGAAGAAAATTCCATTATTTCATCACATCATAAGGAAATCATTCAATGAGAAATAGGTTTCACAACATTTCTAGATTTCATCCCCAAAATTGAACTCATGAATGTAAACATTCATTACCATAAATTAAATCACCCAAAAATAGAATTTGGTAAAACAAATATATAGGGTGGTGTATAAAAAATAACTTCCCTAGACATTAGATATAAATAGTAAATTTATAGTGAAATCATGAAACTTTTTCCAGGAAACACATTTCATTTGGAAGAATATAAGATGTTATGGGTAAATTTGAAATTAATTTTATGAAATTTAAATTTTGAGAAATTAAAAATAATACATTTTCAAAATCAATATTTGTAATTGTATCCCAATAACGAATCATTGAAATTACACGAAGGTTTAAAATGATGGTGTGATAACATTTTGAAATATTTTACTTTTAAAAAAATATTCAATTATGGAGCATTGAAAAGGTCATAAAGTTTTTATAAAGTGAACTAATTTTATAAAAACAAAATTTAATTTTAAAAATAATATTCAATAAGGGATCATTGAAAAAGAAATAATCATTTAAAAAAAATGAACTGGAAATATTTTTGAAAAGTTTTTCTTTTAATAATAATCTTAAATAATAGAGCCTTGAAAGAGGTATAATATTTATAGAAAAGTGATGTGAAAAATTTGGAAATAGATTTAATTTTGAAAAATAATTTTCAGTAATTTAAACTTGAAATAAAAAAAATATCTAAATAAATTTAAAGTATAAGATAAAACATCTGATATTCAAAGAATGGAAAACCTTTTTAATATTTTGGAATACCATCTTTAAAAAACCAAATTGTAATAAGAGTAAAAAATTCATTTTTAAAATAGAGGAAGTTAAATATAAAGTTCATATGTTATAAGAAATAATTATTTTTCAAAATATAATGCATCGCATTGGAAGGAAATAAAAATGTGGACTATGAGAGGGAACCATCATTAAAAAGGATGGTAATTATTCTGAACAATTGTATAATTTTTCTGAGAGATATTTTATAATGGTATAAGAAATAAATTAAAGGGTAATTTTCCTATGAATATAAAGGTAAAGTAATATCAAATAAAATATTTTGGTGAAATAAACCAAACATGGAGGAAGGAGTTTGAGAAGATTCATTATAACTCAACAGAGATAGTTGAGTAAAAAAACACTTCAACTTTGGTATCATTTGTATCAAAGACCATTTAAAGAAATAAAACAATATAGATAATCAAAACCATTGAATTAAATTAATATGATAAAAAATTAATTAGGAAATAATCCCACCACTTAAAATATATCGTGTTACAGAATATGAAATATGTTTTAAGAAACAAAATTTGAGATAAAAACCCAATTATGAAAATGTTAACATAAGAATACAAGATCATAATAGGGATACAATGAAATGGAAATTAAAATTTTATTAAATGAAAGATATTTATTATAATTTAAATCATTGGAGTGGTGAATATAACCTATAGTATAAATTATGGTGTGTAATATCAAACATGTCTCATAGATTTGAAAATGAGACAAAGAAATTGTTACCTTAATTCGTGAAATCCAATAAAGTGATTTATTATTCTGTATATAAAAATATCTATTTTTCCAATATATTTTATAAACATATTCATATATATATATAAATATTTGTAAACATCATTTCTAATTATTCTCTCTTTTCATATTATTTAGTTATGATTTATTTAAATATCAGGTGTTAGTAATCTTAATCATTTTCAACTAGTTTCATCATTGTGGTGATTTTATTCATCATTATACCATGGTACATCATTACAAGGTAATTATAAATACTTTGTTATATTTTTAATTATAGTTTATAAAGTATTAAATTCACTTTATTAGTGTTTTCTTTACTATTCTTGTAGATGTAATTAGCAACAAGCATGTTTCAATTATTTTTAACAAACAATTAATGGTATCTTAATTAATGAGTTTAATATTAAGTTTACAATTCAATAATAATAATAATAAATGATTTTTTACCTATTTATATCATATACTATCCATAATTTAGTTCTCACAGTCATCCGTTATATTATTTTATAGAATTTGTTAAGTACATGTTTAGATCAAGCCAAACCTAAACATACCATAATTAATGGATGAGTTTGGTTATAAAAGTGGGTTTTTTGAATAATATCATTGTCATAGATAAATAATTATATTATTGATATACTTTTAATTTTTTTAAAAATATAATAATATTATTTAACAAATAAGAAATAATCTATTTGAGAAATGACATATGTTACTTTTTTGAGGCGGTAGTCTGTAGAGACACAATTCATGTTTTTGTTTTCCTTAATGAAAAATGAGGAAATTGGTTAATAGTTATTTCCATAGAATAACAAAATTATTTATACAAACAATATTTTTTTAATTATATGTTAATGAGAAAATTTCATTTGGGAATGTAAGATATAAAACAAAAGAATTTTGGAGAATTAGTACCCACAATGAGGAATTGGGCTTTCCCATATAGGAGTTCTTGGAAATGGAGGGATTATGATACATTTGTGTGAAAATAATATAAATGAAGTGAAATAGTGATATATATTACTTAAATAGGGAATATTTTCAAGATAAAATTTATATTTCGGAGTTGTGTTTAAGGGTTTGTGAGAGGCCCCTTTTATAAGTGGTGAGACTATCATTTTTAGTTAATATTTCAACATTATATAAAAGAGATAACATGTTTAACATGTGAATAAGACTCCAAAATAGACAATAATTGAGTGTGGTATGATATAAGTTCGAAAATATCATAACCAATAATTTTAACACATGTTTTAAACATATATTTGATTCTTTTACTCGTGGTATTTTCACTCTACATGTTTTTATTTCGCTGTGGTAACTAATTATAACCACAGTAATTTAATTTTAATTAATATAAATAAAGTGTTCATTATAATATATTTTTTACATCATGATTAAAAATATGAAATCCATATTAGGAGAAAAAAATTCTATGTGTAACAAAAAAATTTACATTATCCCTTAAAATGCATAAAAACACATTTTAAAAAAAGTGTATTTTTTATATTAAAATTTATATTGTTGGATAAAATTATCATCATATTTAATTTTCATGATATAAATTGGTTTATAACAGAAAAATAAATCTTATTCGGATTTAAAATATATCTAAAACCAAATTTTATTGAAATGATATTTAATTAATAGAAAATACCAAAATGGTTTTTATTTGAAAATATTACTTATGTTGTTATACATAGGTTTCATTAATTCATAATAGTTTTTAAATTTTATATTTAACTAAATAAATTTATATTTTATCAGGAGAAAAATATATATTTTTATGTCATATTTAATTCATTATATATTTACAAATGTAATTTTTTTTGTACAAAATATATTTTTCACCATTCCCCAAAAAATCAATTATTTTAGAAAAATATAAAAAATACCCCTTAGTAAATCATTAATATTTAAAACCCAAAAATTAATTTAACATTGTAAAATTAAAAATATAAGATTTTTAAATTTTTCTTTTAGATGAAAATTTAAAATATAAAGAAAACTACATTTATGATAAAATAGTGTTTATAAGAAATATCTATTCTCAATATTATTTTACACTAATTTATAATTTTAAAAATTATAATATATTATTTATAATATTGAATGATTTTATGTTATTATATTAATAATTTAATATTGGTTTATTTAATTTATTAATACTTTGAAAAACTATTTGATAATAAAATATATTTTCAAATATTAATTTATATTAATGATATATCATCTAAATGTAATAATTTTTAATTAGTTGGAATATTTTTATTTAATAGAGGTGTTTTTTATTTTTATAATTTCTTTGATAATATTCATATAATATGTTGTAGCTCATTTTAGTATAGGGTTTAATGTTAATAAATCTATTGGACACAATAAATCAATTTAAGGTAAATATATATAGTAAAATCATGGGTAGTAACATTCTCCCCTATAATAAATTGCATCCTCATAATTTATCTATTATCTACTAATGAAAATATAAATCTTAATTTAAAATATATACATGATTCAAGATGTAATTTCTAGAGATATATCAGCCTTACAAGCTTTGGGAACATGTCTTTTTTTCTTTTAATAGTCTTATCCCTATTATTGAGTATCTCTCCTACCATTTGAGACAAGAGTCCATCATTTTTCTATATCAAGACTCAAATTTAATAATATACATATAAAGGGTGTTCATAATAATCCTTCCATAGATTGACTACCATAGTTTGATATAGAATGAGATTAACTTATTCCAAATTATTTTCCCCTCTAAATATAGGGGATCAATCCATTCCAAAACTTATATTAAATTAATTTAAATGTACTTTAAAAAGATTTTCACAGGGTGTTTTCCTAAAACATCAACCTTGTATACAATAGATAAATAAGTTTTCATTGATAATCAAATCAACAGGGTGATTATTTAATGCTCAAAGAATGTGTTTTTACCATAATAGTTTGATTTGAATCCAAACCCAAAATGATGTTTACAGCTTTAGGGTAGAGGATAATTCTTACATAATTATCACAATTTACTTTTCTTGTACTGATAGCATAGTCATTCCCTTATTCCCATGACATGGGGGGTTTTATGGCTTATTTTCCCAATTATCCCCTTGATTTGGGCATTAATTACCTGTATTTTTTACTAAATTATTTTCATGTATGAAATTTTAATTTCTTTCCTCCATGAAATTTTCTATCTGAGTTTAAATAATAATATTTTTCCTTTTCTTATCTCCATAATAATAAGAGTCACCAGAATCCATATCCACCTTAAGTGTACATCGAACAATTTATTCATAGCTACAAAAATATTTGATAGATAATTTTTTCAAATATCATTATTTAGGCCTTTAAATAGTTGTTTGAACTTTCTATTAGGATTATAAAAAAAACTAGTGGAATACCTTAGGCATCGGGTGATGTTTTATTCACCGGTTCCAATAGATTCATCCCCCTTTTATTTTGGCTCTATAAATTATTTCCCCTTTTTGAGAAGATTTCATAGAAAATATTTGGTAAAAAATATTTTCTTGAACTCCTCTCACTCCATAGAGTCTACTTAATCCTATTTTTCATTGTATTCAAAATGAGAGTCCAACATTGGTTATCCTCATCACACAAATAGTGAACTAATAGAACTAACTTATCATGTTTTGAGCACTGTATAATAGAAAATATATTTCCCATTGCATTGATACATTTAACAGAAAAAATTTGATTGGAATAGCCACTGAAGGAGGATGGACATTTCCACATGAAAGTCTTGGTAGAAATATTCTCCTTTCATTGTGCATTTGGGAGACTAATATGGTACTTTTTATAAAACATATATTGGGATAGTTTATTGAGAATTTCTATAATATGTTTTAGTCTTACTCTCATGTCGTTATGTTTTTCATTAGGTCAATCACCAAATTACCCATGAAAATGATTAATTAATCACTTTATCCTTGATAAAAACATTACTAAAACACAAATTAGTTGAATGTGGTGATGAAAATTAACATCATAAGTGAATTTTCAAAGTTAATATCAAATAAAAAATCAACCTAAAAATGTATTACTCTTCAAAACATTAATGTTTTCTAATAGTTCAACCTAAATCACACTCATTTCAATCTTGGTTTATTTATGTTTTTTCATTCATAATAATAAACCTAATACCTTACATTAATTCATGAATAAATATTTTATTATGTTTTTTATAAATAATATGATTAACTGAATCATATCCCCCAGGAGAATGTAGTCATTTGTGTAGTATTAGGCCCGCTCATAGTGAAATAAATCGATGACCGAGTCAACAATCAACCAAAATTTTAGGGTGATTACCCCTAGGTGAATCAATTCCACAATTGTATCCACATTCTAATTTCTTGATTGGTATGTAATTTCTAATAGAACCAAATGATCTATACTTTACCAAAATAACAAAATGTTATCCTATACTTTTACTTATCCCTAGGTTTTTCACAAATTTTATATTATCATAATTTCCCAATAATAAATAAACTAATCCCCAAGAGAATTAAACCCTTGTTTGATACCAACTAAGGCAACCCATACCCACACTCCCAGGTACCATACTAGAAAATCATTCTTTAAACACTGGATTTTGATACAAAGTGGTATGAACATATCTTTATATTAAAATATTACTATAAGATAAACATTGCAACACCTAAATATTCTTAAAATCCAAAGAACGCAAGGATTGTTATCTTTGAGAAAAAATTAAATAGGGAACTTATTTAATAAAACTTGTGAATATTCCCCCATTATCAAACCATACTATAATCCCATCTAGACTTCATGTAGGTTTTAGTTGTCATCATAACATAGGGAATGAAAACCTAAGAAATTGGTGATCTAAAACACTCAATAATGTAAAAAACAAGGGTTAGATTATAATCATGAGATCAAACCTGAAAAAGGGAGAAATATCTTATTAAAAAGAACATAGAATGATAAGGGTTTTCCATAATACATAAAATAAAGACATATAATTTGAAAATAGATAACATGCATCGTGGATTAAGAGTATGGTATCATGATATAGTAAACATACGCCTTGGAGAATAACCATAAGAATAATGATATGGAAATCTATAAGTGTAATAGCCCTGAACCCCCACTCTTAGATCTAGTACTAAAAATAATCTTTAAATTTTTTGTATTGATACCAATAAATGTGCACCATATTATTACATCCAAAACTTATTACATAAAAATGAAATATTATATCACTTACATAATGAATGAGCTTTTTAGTTTAGAGTTTTAGATAATCTGGAAAAACACTTACATAACTAATACTCATGAAATCAAGAGAGTATTTTCCCCACAATACCAAGCTTTTTATATTCCATATTATGTCTTCAACATCTCCCATAAATTTATTCACATATAAATCCTTTCTAAAATAAAATCATTTATTATTCTTATTCGTAACCTAGGTAAAATAAAACATAAGTTGGGCGGTCTAAAGTACATAGTAAGTGTGTTCATAAGAATTACCAATTGAATGTCATCAGTTACAGTAATATGATCATAAGGGTATGTTGACATATTCCTAGTGATTGTGTATAACATAAGATATTTCATACTCATCAATAACTAACTTATCAATCATGAAATTTGGAATGCAACTTTAATAATTGATAGAGTCATTGGAGTTAATAATAATGATTCATGTGATGTCAATATTGATCAAATTAAACAATTCTAACCCATTTAAAGAATAAAACACATATTGGTGTCTAGGAACATTATCGTCACATCACATTTTATAATCATGTTATAAATAAATAAATTTCATTTAAATATATAGGACAAACCCTCTCGAAACTCCCTTCATATGGGCTCTAAATACAAGGTACATTACCCATTACATTAGATCATTATATTGTGCACCCATAATATAATCTATATCAGGCTCACACAATGCTATCTGGGTGCACCCACCTTATAATCTATATCAGGCTCACTAGATGCTATCTAGGAACACCCATAGTATAAGATATATCAGGATAAACTGACACTATCTAGGTGCACCCATCATATAACCTATGATGATCTCACCTGAAACTATCTGGGAACACCCATGATTATCAATTATTTCCAATTACCCTTCATGAAAAAAACATTTTTAATCATTAAATTTAAAAAAATAATCATTGTATGATAATTTCTTGATTCACCCGTAGAAAAGAAAAGGGTTTCATGACAATCTCATAATTCATATGGATAATGAATAAGGATTTTATTATTACCAAAAATCTCTAGTTCAGTGTAAGTAACACTAAGGGTTATTATTATTTATTTATATAAATTTTAGTAAATCATCATTAAAACATTATTGAGGAAAATCACATTTTCATTTTAGAAACACTTTTAAAAACTAAAAATTAAGAAAACATAGTGAATATAATTTTATTTGAAAATAACCTTAAAAATATATAAATGAATATTTTATGTAAATAATTTTCATGATTGTGGGAAAATCCCTTTATGATTTAAAATTTAAAAATAAAAATACTTTTCAAACATTTTTTAAATGGAGTCAAATGTGGCCCATTTGGAAAACATTAAGCAATTTCATTTCAAAACCATTTCAAAAAATTTTAAAGGCCATAAAAATAGATTATTAAATAATTTTTTACTATATTTAGAATTTATAAAAAATATATACAAAACATGAATATTTAGAGAAAGTCAACCGATCTCAATGAAGGTACAAGATCAGTATCCCTTAAAAAAAGCTTTCTTAATGTCTTTTTAATCAATAAAAAAGAAATGGAAATTAAAAATGAAATCAAAATTCATAATTAGATGATAATAAAATATATATTTTCAGGAATATAGTTTCATCTGATCTCCTCGAAATAAATCTTCAACATAAAAAATATCAAAAATAATGAATGGTGCTACATAATGCATTTTCCAATTTTTTAAAATTTCAGTCATAAACCCCATGAAATAATAAAATTAAATAAAACATTAAATATCATGAAAATACTTTTATTTAGAAAATCTCGTGTCAAAAGATAAATATATAAACCTCATATAAGAATATAGGTTCATAGCATAAACATATATCCCAAGGAAAGAGAATGTGAGATGAATTACCCTTATAGACATCATATAATTAAAATGAGTGTTAATGAATGGAGATTTTATGTGTATAGAATTTAAATCCACATAAGAAATAGTTTAAATGTATAATAAATCAATTTATAAATCAATTCACATATAATCATGGTAAAAAAAGGTTAATAAAGTAGAGTTAAGAACCAATAAAAGGAAATTGTGTTAAGAAACTTGTTACCACTTGTAAGACTCAAGTCAACCCCCTTGAATGAAATAATTAATTTTGAAAATTAAAATAACATGAATTATTAATTATTCATGATATAACATGTAAATGGGGTTGTACATACAGTATAAAAATAAATTAGTTTTATAATAATTAAAATTCCTTTATTAAAGGAAATTGAGACGAAATCCCTTAATATTTTGGTAATATTTGTATCAAAACCAAAGAGCAGTAAAACCAAATATAGATTCATAAATCCAAATAATTTATAGGAAATTAATCATATACTATATTCAGAGGTAGTATATACCCCACATAATATAAATAAGTTATGAATATTGAATATGGATCTTAGAAATAAAAGTGATACGAGACACACTTACCTCGAGTCCACGCATTCCAAGTATATCTTCTGAAATATTTATTATAAAATTAAATAAATTATTTACTTGTTTATGAACATTATTTTAGGTTTATTAATTTATCTTTGATCCATTTTTTCATTTATTACAATGGAATATTTAATTACTTAATTAGTTAATTCCATTTCAGTTATTTTAAGAACATTTGGTTTGTAATTTCCAAGCACCTTCAGTGTATTGACCATTGTCAAAGGGTTAATTATTAGATAATATCCATAATAATAATATATAATTAATTATATTTTTATACATTAATTATAATTTTAAAACCAATCATGGAGGATAGTTATGGAAAATGAACTATGTTACAATCATTGATATGGTAAGTCGTACAAACACATGAGTAATGTTTCCATTTTTGAATAATAATTATAAAAAAAATATTTATTATTTTATCAATACATAATTAACATTATATCATACATACCAAGTTATTTCATTAAAAATACTTATATATATCATCTATGGGATGTGGGGATAGAAAATGAATAAAATCTCTTCGTAGAGGTGGTAGTCCACACATACGCACAAATGGAATTATTACTCTTATAGGAATGGAAAGATAAGATATTACATGATATATTATCATTTTATAAATTGAAATATTTCATTAAGATAATATATAAATACTTATTCAATAATTATAACCATCTTTGAGAGATAGTGATGGAAATCAAATTACATTGTTCCGTGAGGCAGTAGTTTTCCATACATTCGAACGATGGATTAATTTTCCATTTAATAGAGGTTATAGATTACAATAGGTTATTACAATAGAAAAATATATCCATAATATATTTATTATTATTATTTTATTATCTCATTATGGTGGGAGAATATTATGAGGAGTTGGAAGAATAAATAAAACAAAAATGTTTGGTTAAGAACATTACCTCTTCTTTTGAAAGCCTCCTTTTAATTATTCATGAATACCTCAAAGGTTGTTATTCTGAAAAATTAATACCTATAAAATGTGGTGAGGGATATTAAAGAGTTATTTAGATAGTTATTTTCTAAACCAAAGGGTTATTGAGGTGTGATTAAATGAGAAGAAGAGGTTCAATTTTATAAAATACTAGAGAGGAACTCTGGGAATTTCTTAAAATATTAAATTAATTTTAATGTCCATCTTGATAGAAAATGAAATTATTAGAAGTTAATATGAGGATGATTCAAAATAATATCTTAAAATAATTTTTTTATAAATTTATATCACATTATTAAACTTATCTTTTTGTTTTAACTCTTCACAAAACCTTTCAAAAATTATGAGGATTTCAATGTTTTTTAATCTTATGGGGTTAATATAATTACAATAAAAGAAAAAAAAGTCTCATAAATAAGCCATGGTTGATATTATCAACCATATATTAATTAATTGGTAGAAGATAATTTTTTTAGATATTTTATATCATTTAATAAACTATTATTTTTATAAAATATCAATAATGTCAATTTTAGAACTAGTCATTTTCTTTGACAATTCTAGCATCAATACAACAAATAAAATTTGAAGATAATATTTTAATAAATCCATAAAATATTATATTTATCGATAAAATTCATGGATCACATTAATTATTTCTAATTATTATATTTTTAATATTTTTTATATGTTAATTTTATTTTTCAATTAATTAAAAAATTATTGCACCAGTATTGTGTATGAATTTATGGTAATAATTTATTAACTAAAAATTTAAAATAAAATACCATGTAAAATATATATAATTTATATTTCAAATTAATATTTATATATAAACATATCCTTTTTTTATACACATTTTAGAAATTATTATAGTCCTTAAAAATAAATATGTTACCTTTTTATGTTTCTTTAAATAAAATATTATAAAATTCATAATCCAATCCAAAATAAAAGAAAATGTAAAATAATCAAGTCTTAGATAAGTATGTATGAAATATACTCAACCAATAAAATAAATAAATGTGTTAGGGTAATGTTTCAATCTTAATAATTTTATTATTAACTTTAATTACTCAATCCCAGTTCAGCTCCAACTCTCGAGCCCAAGCACAACCCAGTCCACACAAAAAAGAAGTCAATCACATCAAGGATAATGATTGAAAGTCAAGACTCAGCTCACACAGGTATACATCTTTCGTAAAGTGATAAAGATGATCAGATTTAGTCACTGACTCATCTAAGTTGTCGGGCCCTCGTAGGATACTAGAACAGTTACTCTGTTAGACCCACGTAGGATACCAGAACAGAATTCAAACTGTCGGACCCATGTAAGATAAAGGAACAGTAACCATAGCCATCGAACCCATGGAGGATTCCAGTTAGGTAGTCATCGTCGCCGAACCCATGGAAGATTCCAGTACGGTAGTCGTCATCGTAAAACCCACGGAGGATTCCAATACGGTAGTCATTGCAGTCGCAGCCAGTTCTAGGGTTCCCGCACACATCATGCTCGATTCTGGGAGGGTCCGCTCCTTGAGAAAAGGGTTCGATACATCAATTTTTACGACTTCCAGAGTTGATGTATCTCGATGTTCCGTCTCGTCAAAAGGAACCCAACGCGACAGACGGCGCATCAATTAGACGCTCGGTCTGAGAGTTATTAGCATTTTTGCTCCGGGGGCCAGTTAGGAAATATGCTCATTCCAAACCTGGACATTTTTTAAAGTTTTCCAAAACTCACTTAGAGTATCGCAAAAGGACCTCCACATCACGAGGGTCCATGTGCCGCAGACGACGTGTCAATCGGACGCGCAGCCTTTGAGTTATTCACCTTTAAGTGAAAACGGGCCACGCCCGTTAAGCCTAGTGGGATGGCGGGTCGGGTCAACCCAGTTTTGGCGTGTCTGACTCGGAAGAGGGTTGGACCTGCCCGATGAGTCATGCGGCCCGGCCCGACAGTGCGCGGCTTAGCCCACCGAGGCGCAGCCCAGCCCGGCATGGCGCGGCCCGACTGGTCGTGGCTCGGCCAGCTGGCCGAGCAGTCTGAGTGGGGGGAGCGTCCCCCTGCTTTCCTGAACAAGTGGCGCTGAGCGGCACTGCCCTCCTAACCATCTGGTCATCCTTCTTGGTGAAAGGGGCCCACTAAGGTGGGCCGCGGTCTTCCACAGCACGACGCCCCTTGTGGCCCCGCGGTCTGCCTTCGGCCCGGCTGACTTTAGCTGGCCGGTTATTCTTCGTCTGAGCGGCCCGCAATTGCGGGTCGTGGTTCTTCACATGTGGTCGGCGTACGGCCAGCACGTGGACACCACCTTCTCTCGTTGCCGCCTCTTTCATCATGCCTCAATCATGAATAAAATTCAGGAAAACATTGGAGGGTAGTCGGCCGTGTTTGTTCGGCCCGCGCCCTCCATGTTAGGCGGTAACAATTGGCCGAGGTTATTCCAAATAAATCAACACAATCGAGATAATTTTTTCATTTATAAATTATAAAAAACCCCTAACTTGATCAAGGCTTGTTCATCATAGTCATGGAAGACAAACGTTGTGGTGGTCAGGCATCGCGGATGACGGCGTCGTAGAGAACGGATGTCGATTTTGTGAACGTTGGGGTGCGTCTAAAGAGGAAGTGGCATCTCCTCTCTTGTCGCGGAGAAAGAGGAAGTAAGTCACGTCATCGTTCTTCGATGGAATCAGCGTTCTTCATCTAATAATACGTTCTTATTCATGGAAGGTTGAAGCTCTCTTTTAATTCTCCAAGGATTCCCACCACAATATTTCCCAAGCCAAAATTATATTACGGGTTCCTCCAATTTTAAAAGATATGATATACTATTTCAAATTATTTCAAAAAAATGAATAAATTAAGGTTGATCACTTAATTAATTTTATAAGTTTGGCACATTAATGAAGAGGGTGGAATGTGTAGAGGCTCCACCCAATTAAATGAGGTGAATTTGTCAAAAAATTAAACAAGGGGTGTTTAAGGGAGTTGAGTGGAGTTATGGGGTGATGAAAGGTTAGGGCTCGTGTGGGTCTCACCTCAAAAATATCCTCTCATGGAAGGTTAAGTTGGTGTGGGCCCCACTTCTAACTCCCCTTGGGAGGAAATAACTACCAGATATAAAATAAAATAGTGTTCCCCAATTTTATTTATTTTATTCTAAATCCCCAAAATTTACTTTCAACCAGCATAAAATGCAACTATAGTAAAGGTCCCCTTAAGTGAATACCGGTGCTGCGAGATCATCGGTGCCCTCAGATTTCAATTCCTAGCACTGGTTCAAAATATAGAAAACCCCACTCGTACGTTCATTGAACGTACCCAAAAAAACTTCATAAATTAATTTCAGGCACATCGGGCCTCAGAATCAAGTGTCGTCAGAAACCGCAGACTCATAAAATTCAAAAGTATTGAAGAAAAAAATTCATTGAAATTTCCAGGTCTTTACATTACTGTAAAATAAGGGCTTTACATCCCCGTAATGCTAAAACACACACTACAGAAACAAATTAGGGTATTGTACATGCATCAGAGCCTCCCGCTCCCAAGTTCTCTCCTCGAGGTTCTCATGTAGCCATCGAATTCACACTAGAGGCATCGACCGCCCATGTAGGACCCGCTCTTGTTGATCCTCGATCTCTACCAGGACCTCCGTAAATTTCTCCCCGTCATTGATGTCCAGATCCCTGTGATCGATGATGTGGGATGGGTCATGCACATATCTCCTCAGCTGAGATACATGGAAGATGTCATGCACCCGGTTCAACTGAGGTGGAAGGGCCCGGCTTTAAGCCACCTCACCTACTCTACTGAGGACCTAGAATGTTCCGATGAAACATAGAGATAACATTCTGCCCCGGACAAATATTCGTATACCTCATTGAGATGAGACCCATAAGAAGACATGGTCGGCATCCTCGAACTCCAGTGGTCTCCGTCTCATATCAGCATAGGACTTCTTTCTGTTGTGTGTAGTCTTCATCCGCTCTTGGATGATCTGCACCTTCTTCATCATAGCCTGAACCATCTATGTTCCTACAAGTGTTGACTCCCTAGGGTTAGTCCAACACATAGGTGATCTTCAAGGTCGGTCGTACAGTGCCTCGTAAGTTTCCATCCCGACCGTGGAGTGGTAACTATTGTTGTATGAAAAATCCAACAAGGGTAGGTGATCCTCCTATTTGCTACCAAAGTCAAGGACACATGCATGGAGCATGTCCTTGAGAGTCTAAATGGACCTCTTATTCTAATAGTTTGTCTATGTATGGAAGGCGGTGATCAATCGAAGTTGTGTCCCAAAGGCCTCCTGTAATCCCTTCCATAGCCAGGAATTGAATCGAGCATCTCGATCAGAAATGATAGACGATGGAACACCATGAAGCCGTACGATCTTTTGATTGTAGAGGCGTCCCAAGCTCTCTACTGAGCCCTGCTCTCTGATCGGTAGGAAGTGGGCCGACATGGTGAGTCGGTCTACGATCACCCAGATAGAGTCGTGTCCTTCGAATGTATGTGGAATCCCCGTCACAAAATCCATGGATATCCCGTCTCACTTCCACTCTGGGACCTCTAAGGGATGTACCAAGACTGCTAGTACCGGGTGCTCCACCTTCACTTTCTAACAAGTGAGGCATCGTGAAACGAACTCTACTACAACCTTCTTCAAACCCAGCCACCAGTGCTGTCATCTGAGGTCCTGATATGTCTTCACAACTCTTGGATGTACCGCTGGAGGGGAAGTGTGAAACTCCCTCAGCACTTCCTCCTGCAGTGCAAATACTACTATAGTACGTCCCTTGAAGAGGATGACGTGCTCCCCTCCTTCAGAAAATCCATTAGGCACCTACCATGCGGATATTGAAGCACATCACATCTCACAGTCAATGTCCCCACGATGTGACTCTCTGACTCATTGAAGGAGTGGAGGAGTGAATGTGAGTGACTGTAGAAAGTCTGCTCCATCTCTATACACAAAGGATATATGCATTGTGGATAGCTACTTTGTCACCTCTCCTAGTAGCTGAATGCCCGATCTCCTGCTGAGATCATCAACTACAATGTTCCCCTTCCCAGGAGTATAGACTATCTCAAAGTCATAGTCCTGGAGGAACTCGATCCATCGCTGATGTCTCAGGTTCAGTTCCTTCTATGATAAAATTTACCTGAGACTCTGGTGGTTATAATTGACTATAAAGTGCTCACCCATCAGATAGTGTCACCACATCTTCAAGGCGAAGACCACTACTGCTAACTCTAGGTCATGGGTAGTGTAGTTCTACTCGTGCTGTCTCAACTACCATGAACCATATGCGATCATATCTCTCTCCTGCATCTGGACACAGCCGAGTCCAGTCCCTGATGCATCATAGTACACTACGTACCCAACACCCTCCTCTGGTAGCCTCAAGATGGGCGCACTGGTCAACCTCTGCCTCAGCTCCTGAAAGCTCTGCTGATATCTACCTGACCACACGATGGGTTTCCCCTTCTATTTCAAGGCTGAAAGTAGTACTGCAACTCTGGAGAAGTCTTTAAAAAATCACTAATAGTACCCAGCTAGACCTAGGAAACTCTGCACCTCCGTCACGCTCCTGGGTGGATCCCAAGCAAGCACTGCCTCGATCTTCACTGGATCCACCTTAACTCCCACCTCTGAGATGATGTGTCCCAAGAACTGTACCTCTTGTATCCATAACTGACACTTTGAGAGATTACCATAAAACTGGATCTCTCGGAGTGTATCTAGCACAACCCGCAAGTGGTAGGCGTGCTCCTCCTCAGTAGTCGAGTAAATCATTATTCCATCGATGAAGACTACGACAAAGTGATTCAGGTAAGGCTAGAATATCTTGTTCATGAGGCTCATGAACACTGTTGGTGCATTGGTTATTCCGAAAGGCATAACCAAGAACTCATAGTGTCTATACTGACACCAGAAGGCCATCTTCTACAAATCCTCATCTCGAACTCTTAGCTAGTGATAGCATGACCTGATGTCTATCTCTGAGAACCAATGTGCTCCATTGAGCTGGTCAAATAGGTCGTCAATCCTCGGGAGTGGGTATTTGTTCTTCATAGTCACCTGATTCAGGTGACAGTATTCGAAACACAGTCGCAAGCTCCCATCCACCTTCATGGAAAACAAAATCGGATAATCCCAGGGTGAACCACTTGGTCGGATAAATCTTTTCCCTGCAAGTCCTCCAGATGTACCCACAGCTCAAGAAGCTCGGCAGGAGCCATCCGATATGCTGGAGTAGATATCGTTGTTGTCCCGGGGTACATGTCTATGTATAACTCTACCTCTCTTCAAGGAGATAGTCCTGGAATGTCATCAAGAAAAACGTCCGCATACTAATCCACCACAACCGGAAAACTCGAACTCCGCACATCAACCACTCCAAGGATGAGACTAGCCAACTGATTTGTGATCGGCTACGCTCTCCACTATGTAAGTCTATCCTGCACTACAAAGGCTCCATTATCACCGGTGAAGGTGGACCTAGTCCCATCTATGTGGAAACACTGCACCTTGCGCCTAATGCAGTCGATCTGAGCATGGACTGTAGTCAACCAGTCTATACCCAAGATGATGTCGTAATTCCTCGACGCCGCTACAAGAAGATCCCAGCCGAAGCTCTCACCTCCTAGAGTAAGCTCACACTATCGGCACCAGTGCGTAATCGTTGATTCTGCTCCCGTAGGAGTCTCTAGCCATAAGAATCGAGCCTACAGCTCCGTCAAAATCTCCGAGCTCCGAAAAAGGGCAGCAGAAATAAAAGAATGACTTGCAACTATGTCCATAAGTACTACATCAAGGGTGGAGTAGTCATAGATAGTAAATCAAATCATCTTAGGTGCATTGTGGTCATAGGCCTCAACTTCCTGGAGCTGATCCTACCTCTGCCTGCCAGCTCTCTATGTTCGGGGTGTACCTCCTGGTGGTGGTGGTGGTAGATGTAAAGACCTGTAAAATTCAAGTGAAATTTTTTCTTAATTTTCTTTGAAATTTTACAAGAGCGCGGTTTCTGACGGCACCTGATTCCGAGGCCCAGAGTGCCCGGAATCAATTTCCGAAGTTTGGCTCAGGTACGTTCAGTGAACAAATGAGCGGGTTTTCCTAACTTTTTATCCGGTGATCGGAATTGAAATCCGAGGGCACTGATGAACTCACAGCGCCAATATTCGCATAAGGAGACCTTTTCCGAGGTTGCGTTTATTTCGGGTTGAGAGTTAGTTTTTGGGAGTTTAGAATAAGTTAAATAAACATTTTGGATTAAAAATATTTTTTTATTTACACTTGTTGGTTAACTTCTCTCAAAGGAAGTTAGGGGTGGGACCCACACCCACTTAACCTCCCTTGAGAGGATTAAGTGTGGTGGGGCCCACACAAACTCTAAACTTTTCATCTTCTCCCAAACTCCCTTAACCCCTCTTTAAATGACATGAAAATTGTTATTTAATTTTGGAGTTATCCTTTTTGAATTTCAAACCTTTGAAATTCATTTGTTAAGTTAATGAATAAAATAAGCTCTTATCTCATTTTGTTGGGGTAGAACTCTTTAGCCATCTTGAGAGCTTTTGAGAGCTTTTCCTTTTTCTTCAATCTTTGACGAAGAATGCTCAAGCCTTGACGAAGAACACTCAAGCTCCGATGAAGAATGCCGCTCCTCTCTTCTTCGTCTCCGTATCAACGAGAGGGAACGCCGCTTCCTCCTCGGACTTCCTTCGTCGGCATACGAAGATTCGCCAACGACGTACCTCTTCGGACGTACCTCTTCGTCATCGGATTTGACGAACGATTACCGCGACGCCCGACCTCCGCGACGTTGTCTTCCGCGGGACATTGACAATATTCGAACCTATACCCAAGGTAGGGGTTGTTGTTATTTGTTTATTTATTTATCCTTGTTCGTAGTTCTAGCATGACTAACGTGAGGATTATATATATGTGATATTGTTTAACATAAGGGGGCCGGACCGCATGAACACGGCCGAACCCCCTCCTTCGTTCTTGTTGATATATCTTGCGGGTGGAAACAAGGTGGCGTGGTGCCGTCGCACCACGCGGATAATCGCACGATTATTTTGCGCGGCGCCGTCGCGCCGCGCCGTGGAAGGATCATCAAGAACGCGACGCCGTCGCGCCGCGTCGAAGGAAATCAAAAGGGGCGGCGGAGGGGCGCGGTGCCGTCGCATCGCGCCGGACGATCAACATCGTGGCCGGTTCCGGGCCGTGGCGAGACGGGAAGACCGGCGGCACGCCAGGCCGCCGGCGAAGGAAGCCGGAATGGGGACCGGTTTGCCGGTCCCGTTGGAGAAAAACCGGTCGGCCAGCTGGCCGGCCGGATGGACAACAATCCGGGGGAATTTAATTCTCCCGGCATCTCAAAAGCCCCCACCCATTTATTTGGGGGGGGGGCGGTTTCCTTGAGGGGGGCAGGCGGCCCCCCCGGTTCGCTTCATTGCAGGCCCCCCACGAGGGGGGGGGGCGGTTTCATTGAGGGGGGGCAGGCGGCCCCCCCGGTTTTTCCACGAAGTAGGCCCCCAGAAGGGGGGGCCGTTGTTGACAAAGGGGTGCGGCCTGATTGCCGCGCCGCCACTCCAAGAAGCGGGGGGCCTTTCCCCCCCGCGCGCTGCCTCCATGCGGCGCCAGGCCGCAGCGCCGCCTGGCTGCCACGCCGCCAGGCCGCCGCGCCGCCGCGCCGCCGCGCCGCCAGGCCGCCGTGCCGCCAGGCCCCCACGCCGCCAGGCCACCGCGCCGCCGCGCCGCCGGCCGGCCGGGCCGGGTCAGATTCGGTTCGGGTCGACCCGGTTCGGGCCGACCCGGGGGGGGGGGGGGGGGTCGGGCCGGGTCGGCCCGGACCCGGAGCCCCCGTTGCGAATCAGTTTCGATCTTTTGGCCATAACATGAGCCATGGACCTCCGATTGACGAACCGTCTGCGGAAACGCGATCCTTGTATCGAGACGGTCGTTTCGGTATATCGCACTCAAAGTTTCGGAATACTTTGAGTTCAGCCGGGTTGGTTCGTTCACGAGACCAACCGGGCCTTCGGAGCGGAAATGCTCATATCTTGAGCTACGAACGTCTGATTGACGTGCCGTCAACTTGGTTGTGTTCCTCTTAGTGAGATGGATCTTTTGGCATGCTCCACCCGAGGTTTGGACACAGGTGGAGTACGGTCGGGTTGTTTTTGCCTTAAAAACTAACCGGGCCCCGGGGACGAAAATGCCAATAACTCTCAGACCGGGCGTCTGATCGACGCGCCGTCTGTTGCGTTGAGTTTCTGTTGACGATACGGAACTTTTGGATACATCAACTCTGGACTTTGTGACAGTTGATGTATCAGCCTCTCGGCTCGTGGAGCGGACCCTCCGAACGAGCTTGCTGTGTGCGGGAACCCTAGTGCTGACTGCGACTGCTTCTCCGACAGCAACGATTGTGCAGAGATCCTCCGTGGACTCCGACGACGACCATGCAGAGATCCTCAGTGGACTGCGGCGACGACTGTGCAGAGATCCGCAGTGGACTGCGACGACTACTGCACTCAACGATCCTACGTGGATCAGTGCTACAGGTCCTGCGTGGGCCCGATCCTGTGTTGGTCTGATCCTGTGTAGGTCACTGCGGGGGTTAGTACCTATCGATCCTTCGTGGGTCCGACGACTTAGATGGTTCAGTGATCATCTTTATCGTCATTCGAAGAAGTATACCTGTGTGAGCTGAATCTTCTGCTTTACTCGATAGAGGTGGTGCGCTTGGTTGTAGCGGCAGACCCGCGATACTGGAGACGAGCGTACGGAGTACGGAGACCGTGTAGCCGGCTGAGACCTGAAGACTGCTCGACCGACTCGACTTGGAGTGAGTCGACTAGCCCAGTGGACGGAGCGCCCGGTATTTGGCGGCAGACCCACGGCGGACGGAGCGCCTGGTAGTTGGCAGCAGACCCGCGGTACTCGACTGAAGGAGTACCTCTGTAGGCTATTTGGGTGAGCGCCCGGTATTTTGCAGCAGACCCTCAGCGGACGGAGCGCCCGGTAGTTGGCGGAAGACCCGCGGTACTCGACAGGAGGAGTACCTCAGCTGTCTTAGGTTAGTGAGCAGTATCTCAGAGTTATGACAGGACACTGTACACTTCAGAGATGGGTCTCTTCAGTAGTTACGTTTTTGATAATGAAAATCTTGTGTGAGCTGAAACCTATTGCTTTTCTGTGTGGATTGTGTTGTGCAATCCTGTGTGGATTACGTTTTGCTTTCCTAAGTGGAATACATTTACTTTCCTGTGTGGACTGAGTTGTACTTGGGCTCGGAGGTTGGAGCGTATTTGAAATTGATGACTTAGGTATATGTATGGGCATATACCTAAGCAGTGATGGTTGTTACTTCGTGATTGTACCTTTCTTCGTGGTTTATCCTTTGTGGATTTGAGAGACCTTCAGGGGTCCCGGGGTCCCTACTGAGTAGCTTATACTCACCCCTGCACGGGCTTTTCCCGCACTACGTTGTGTTGGTTGCAGACGACGGACAGCGTTGATCTTAGCTGAGGCTTGCAGAGCAGGACGGTACCTGGAGGTGGACCACTGGGCGGGACGTGCTCGGAGCGGACGGCGGAACCCGTGGAGCAGTGGAGCTATCTGTACCCACCCTTCAGGTGGGATTTCCAGTGGACAGCTCGGTGTAGCGGCTTTTACTTTTCAGTTGCTGTTTTCCCTTTCGAGTTGTACTTTACTTTCAGTTTGGGTTTGTATACTGGCCCATTTACTTTTCCGCACTTTCAGTTGTACTCTACTTTTTCTTAGTATTTACTTTCTGCTTGCTTACTCTGTGGTGTTTGTTTACTTTACAAAGGCAATGCCTTCCCTTTTTACCGGGATTTACGCCTTGGTGCTAGTCGCCAGCCCCTGGCCAATGGAAGGCGGGCTTGGGGTAGTCACGGCACGGACCCCGAGGGCGGGTCGTGACAAATTGGTATCAGAGGAGTTCGGTTCTACCACGAACTCTGGTCTTTTCTATGTGAAGAAATAATGTTTAGCATATTGAGTGTGGTTATCATTCCATGGAGTCCAGTGTTGGTGTGGCGGCCGACGTATCCGTACACCAGGACCCTGACTTCTGATTTCCGACTTAATGCACGAAAACATTTATTGCGTGTGTGTTTCAATGTTTTCTTTGTGATTACTTATATTAGCTCACCAGGTATACTGTTCTGACCGTGGCGCACCTGTTTCCTTTTCAGGATGGCCCCACGACGGCAGCCAGCTAGGGTTCCGAGAGTCGAGTGTGATGACAGCCCACCGAGCGACGAGGCCTCGGTGCAGGGCCCTTTGTCAGCAGTGGCACCGGCGGTAACACTACCCGCCGAGCCCCCGATACTTCCAGCACCAGCCGCTGACGATGCACGTCTCCTCAGCACACTGCATGTGTTTCAGCGCCAGCGACCACCCAGGTTTCGCGGGGAGACGGATCCCCAGGCAGCCGAGGACTGGCTGGAGGCAGTGGTACATGTGTTTAGGCTAGTGAGGACACCAGCAGACCTCATAGTGATCCTCGCTGCGAGCCTACTGCACGCAGCAGCAGGGCGATGGTGGATCCTGATGCTCCAGGTACACGATGAGGCCACCCTCATCTGGACGGACTTCGAGAGCCTCTTCCGCTCAGAGTTCGTCCCGGCCACCCTCCGTGCGGTGCGCATCCAGGAGCTTCTTCAGCTGCGGCAGGGCAGCTTGACGGTCGCCCAGTACGCGGAGAGGTTCACCAACCTTTCTCGGTACTCGACAGACATGGTACGGGACCCCTTCTTCCGGGCCCGGACCTTCGAGCAGGGATTGAGACAAGAGATCAGGGAATCACTGATCTCCCTCAGCATCCCGACCCAGGCAGGAGTGCTAGAGCGAGCCCTCCTGATCAAGAGTTTCCTGACTGAGTCCACAGCGAGACCTACTGCAGGGCGGCAGATAGCGGAGTCTTTGGAAACTGGTAGTCGACGGATGACTCAGGGTTCCAGGCAGACCAGACCTACCAGTGGCCGACTGCACAACTCAGGCTCAGTTGTGCGGGGAAGCCGGGGTGGAGTCAGAGCCAGGCGTGCCGAGAGTGTGCAGTGTTACTCCTGTGGCGGGATTGGTCACATGGCTCGTGACTGTCCGACCCGCCATGCTGATGATCAGCAGTTAAGTGAAGAACCTCCCAGGCAGAGGCAGAGGTTCGACCGTGGCGGTCCGTAGGGAGGAGGCGGACGAGGCAGAGGAGCTGGACGAGCAGCCGGTGGTGGGCGACGCTTTGAGGCTCTGCCACCACCATCCCCAGGAGGTCCACCCCGACCACAGGGAGTAGGTGAACATGCGAGAGCTCAGCTTCAGGCAGCCGAGTCCTTCGATCATGGAGCTCTGGGAGCCGATGGACAGGAGCAGAACTAGTGGATACGTCCTTTGTACTTCTGGTTCCTTGTTGCTTTTGTGTAGCGTCTTGTATTATGAGCTGCAATAATAAAAAAACGCATACCTTTGTGATATTTTCGTTCCTGTCCTCTTTCGTGATGTTACTAAGAGGTTCCAGTTTTGGCTGTTGACTTGACCCTCACTTGTGAGACATCTACTGGAGAAGACCCAGTTACCACACACTGATGCCGACAGTGTGACTCAACCCTTGGAGGCGAGAGTAACGGTTGAATCTCTTAGTAGTTGCGTCGAGGCCTCACGACGTCATCCTTGGTATGGATTAGTATCATCCATGTTAGGATTTACTGTATTAGGCAAAGAATGTGGTTCATCCAGGGGATGGGACCAGATTTCTCTTATCGGCAAAGAAGAAATCTTGCAGCTCTGGTGGGACCAGAGATGGTCCAGGCCACAACAGAGAAGGTCCAGGTCATCCAGGAGCGGATGAGGACAGCACAGAGCCGGCAGAAGTCATACGCTGACAGGAGGCGGAGGCCACTAGAGTTTGAGGATGGCAACCACGCCTTCTTGCGGGTCTCACCTCGACGTGGTATTCGGAGATTTGGCTGAGGCGGCAAGTTATCTCCGCGCTTCATCGGACCCTTCCAGGTCCTCAGCAGGATTGGTGAGGTGGCTTATCGCCTGGCTCTACCACCTCAGTTGCACCGGGTGCACGACGTCTTCCACGTGTCTCAGCTGAGGAGATACGTGCACGACCCGACGCACATCTTTGACCATGGGGAGCTTGACGTTGACGATGGGGCGACTTTTACGGAGGTCCCGGTGGAGATAGAGGATCGACAGGAGCGGGTCCTGCATGGGCGATCGATTCCTCTTGTGCACATCAGATGGCAGCACGGGAATCTCCAGGAGAGCACATGGGAGCGGGAGGCTCAGATGCGTGCTCAGTACCCTCATTTATTTCCCTAGTTTTTGATGTATTTTTACGGGGACGTAAAGCCCTGAGGTGGGAGTAATGTAAAGACCTGTAAAACTCAAGGGAAATTTTTTCTTAATTTTCTTTGGAATTTTACAAGAGTGTGGTTTCTGACGGCACCTGATTCCGAGGCCCGGAGTGCCCGGAATCAATTTCCGAAGTTTGGCTCGGGTACGTTCAGTGAACAAACGAGCGGGTTTTCCTAACTTTTGATCCGGTGCTCGGAATTGAAATCCGAGGGCACCGATGAACTCGCAGCGCCGATATTCTCTTAAGGAGACCTTTTCCGAGGTTGCGTTTATTTCGGGTTGAGAGTTAGTTTTTGGGAGTTCAGAATAAGTTAAATAAAAATTTTGGATTACAAATATTTTTTTATTTACACTTGTTTGTTAACTTCTCTCAAAGGAAGTTAGGGGTGGGACCCACACCCACTTAACCTCCCTTGAGAGGATTAAGTGTGGTGGGGCCCACACGAACTCTAAACTTTTCATCTTCTCCCAAACTCCCTTAACCCCTCTTTAAATGACATGACAATTGTTATTTAATTTTGGAGTTATCCTTTTTGAATTTCAAACCGTTGAAATTCATTTGTTATGTTAATGAATAAAATAAGATCTTATCTCATTTTGTTGGGTTAGAACTCTTTAGCCATCTTGAGAGATTTTGAGAGCTTTTCCTTTTTCTTCAAACTTTGACGAAGAACGCTCAAGCCTTGACGAAGAACACTCAAGCTCCGACGAAGAACGCCGCTCCTCTCTTCTTCGTCTGCGTATCAACGAGAGGGAACGCCGCTTCCTCCTCGGACTTCCTTCATCGGCATACGAAGATTCTCCAACGACGTACCTCTTCGGACGTACCTCTTCGTCATCGGATTTGACGAACGATTACCGCGATGCCCGACCTCCGCGACGTTGTCTTCCGCGGGACGTTGACAATCTTCGAACCTATACCCAAGGTAGGGGTTGTTGTTATTTGTTTATTTATTTATCCTTGTTCGTAGTTCTAGCATGACTAATGTGAGGATTATATATATGTGATATTGTTTAACGTAAGGGGGCCGGACCGCATGAACACGGCCGAACCCCCTCCTTCGTTCTTGTTGATATATCTTGCGGGTGGAAACAAGGTGGCGTGGTGCCGTCGCACCACGCGGATAATCGCATGATTATTTTGCGCGGCGCCATCATGCCGCGCCGTGGAAGGATCATCAAGAACGCGACACCGTCGCGCCGCTTCGAAGGAAATCAAAAGGGGCGGCGGAGGGGCGCGGTGCCGTCGCATCGCGCCGGACGACGAACACCACGGCCGGTTCCGGGCCGCGGCGAGACGGGAAGACCGGTGGAACGCCAGGCCGCCGGCGACGGAAGCCGGAATGGGGACCGGTTTGCCGGTCCCGTTGGAGAAAAACCGGCCGGCCAGCTGGCCGGTCGGATGGACAAAAATCCGGGGGAATTTAATTCCCCCGACAACCCAAAATCCCCCCCCCCACATTTATTTGGGGGGGCGGTTTCCTTGAGGGGGAAGGCGCCCCCCCCCCCCCCCGGTTCGCTTCATTGCAGGCCCACCACGAGGGGGGGGGCGGTTTCATTGAGGGGGGGGCAGGCGGCCCCCCTGGTTTTTCCACGAAGCAGGCCCCCAGGAGGGGGGACCGTTGTTGACAAAGGGGTGTGGCCTGATTGACGCGCCGCCACTCCAAGAAGTGGGGGGCCTTGCCCCCCCGCGCGCTGCCTCCATGCGGCGCCAGGCTGCCGCGCCGCCAGGCCGCCGCGCCGCTGGCCGGCCGGGCCGGGTCAGATTCGGTTCGGGTCGACCCGGTTCGGGCCGACCCGGGGGGGGGGGGGGGGTCGGGCCTGGTCGGCCCGGACCCGGACCCCCCGTTTCGAATTAGTTTCGAACTTTTGGCCATAACTTGAGCCACAGACCTCCGATTGACGAACCGTCTGCGGCAACGCGATCCTTGTATCGATACGGTCGTTTTGGTATATCTCACTCAAAGTTTCGTAATACTTTGAGTTCGGCCGGGTTGGTTCGTTCACGAGACCAACCGGGCCTTCGGAGCGGAAACGCTCATATCTTGAGCTACGAACGTCTGATTGACGTGCCGTCAACTTGGTTGTGTTCCTCTTAGTGAGACAGATCTTTTGGCATGCTCCGCCCAAGGTTTGGACACAGGTGGAGTACGGTCGGGTTGGTTTTGCCTTAAAAACTAACCGGGCCCCGGGGACGAAAATGCCAATAACTCTCAGACCGGGCGTCCGATCGACGCGCCGTCTGTTGCGTTGAGTTTCTGTTGACGATACGGAACTTTTGGATACATCAACTCTGGACTTTGTGACAGTTGATGTATCAGCCTCTCGGCTCGTGGAGCGGACCCTCCGAACGAGCTTGCTGTGTGTGGGAACCCTAGTGCTGACTGCGACTGCTTCTCCGACAGCGACGATTGTGCAGAGATCCTCCGTGGACTCCGACGACGACCATGCAGAGATCCTCAGTGGACTGCGGCGACGACTGTGCAGAGATCCACAGTGGACTGCGACGACTACTGCACTCAACGATCCTACGTGGATCAGTGCTACAGGTCCTGCGTGGGCCCGATCCTGTGTGGGTCCGATCTTGTGTAGGTCACTGTGGGGGTTAGTACCTATCGATCCTTCGTGGGTCCGACGACTTAGATGGTTCAGTGATCATCTTTATCGTCATCCGAAGAAGTATACCTGTGTGAGCTGAATATTCTGTTTTACTCGATAGAGGTGGTGCGCTTGGTTGTAGCGGCAGACCCGCGATACTGGAGACGAGCGTACGGAGTACGGAGACCGTGTAGCCGGCTGAGACCTGAAGACTGCTCGACCGACTCGACTTGTAGTGAGTCGACTAGCCCAGTGGACGGAGCGCCCGGTATTTGGCGGCAGACCCACGGCGGACGGAGCACCTGGTAGTTGGTAGCAGACCCGTGGTACTCGACTGGAGGAGTACCTCTGTAGGCTATTTGGGTGAGCGCCCGGTATTTGGCAGCAAACCCTCAGCGGACGGAGCGCCCGGTAGTTGGCGGCAGACCCGCGGTACTCGACAGGAGGAGTACCTCAGCAGTCTTAGGTTAGTGAGCAGTATCTTAGAGTCATGACAGGACACTGTACACTTCAGAGATGGGGCTCTTCAGTAGTTACGTTTTTGATTTTGAAAATCCTGTGTGAGCTGAAACCTATTGTTTTTCTGTGTGGATTGTGTTGTGCAATCCTGTGTGGATTACGTTTTTCTTTCCTGTGTGGAATACGTTTACTTTCCTGTGTGGACTTAGTTGTACTTGGGCTCGGAGGTTGGAGCGTATTTGAAATTGATGACTTAGGTATATGTATGGGCATATACCTAAGAAGTGACGGTTGTTACTTCGTGATTGTACCTTTCTTCGTGGTTTATCCTTTGTGGATTTGAGAGACCTTCAGGGGTCTCGGGGTCCCTACTGAGTAGCTTATACTCACCCCTGCACGGGCTTTTCCCGCACTACGTTGTGTTGGTTGCAGACAACGGACAGCGTTGATATTAGCTGAGGCTTGCAGAGCAGGACGGTACCTGGAGGTGGACCACTGGGCGAGACGTGCTCGGAGCGGACGGCGGAACCCGTGGAGCAGTGGAGCTATCTGTACCCACCCTTCAGGTGGGATTTCTAGTGGACAGCTCGGTGTAGTGGCTTTTACTTTTCAGTTGTTGTTTTCCCGTTCGAGTTGTACTTTACTTTCAGTTTGGGTTTGTATACTGGCCCATTTACTTTTCCGCACTTTCAGTTGTACTCTGCTTTTGCTTAGTATTTACTTTCTCCTTGCTTACTCTGTGGTGTTTGTTTACTTTACAAAGGCAATGTCTTCCCTTTTTACCGGGATTTACGCCTTGGTGCTAGTCGCCAGCCCCTGGCCTATGGAAGGCGGGCTTGGGGTAGTCACGGCACGGACCCCGAGGGCGGGTCATGACAGTAGATCCTCAAAACGTTGTCCACCACTCGCTGCTCGACCTCCTCCTCTGCCTCTTCCGCCTCCTCCCGACGGACCACCATGGTAGAACCTCTACCTCTGCCTGGGAGGTCCCTCTACTATCTGATGCTCGTCTTCATGGTGGGTCAGACAGTCTCGAGCCATGTGACCCTTCCCGCCGCATTCATAGCACTGTCTGCTCCTCTTATAGCTGGCTCGGTTTTGTGTGCCTCGCACAACCAACCTGTATCCTGTGGTCGCTCGCCTGATGGCCTGGTCCGCTTGTACCACTACGTCAACTGTCTACTGCTAGCTGCAAAATACTTCTCTACGTGTTGCCCTGCAGTGGGTCTCATTGTTGGTGTCGGCACAGCGAGAAATATCTCAACAAGAAGGGCTCGCTCCAGCACTCCCGCCTACGTCGGAATGCTGAGGGAGATCGTCTAAGCCCTGATCTCATGTCTGAGTCCCTACTCAATGGTCCGGGCCCAGAAGAATGGGTCTCGTACCATGTCTGTGAAGTAGCACAAGAGGTCGGTAACCCTTTCAAATTACTGAGCTACAGTCATGATGCCCTACCATAGATGAAGTAACTCCTGAATCTGCACCGCACAAAGGGTGTCTGGAACAAACTTCGAGTGGAAGAGACTCTCGAAGTATGTTTAAAGTAGATATTCCTCGCCATGCACCTGAAACATCAGGCTCCACCATCTACCTGCTGCTGCGTGCAGGATACTTGCGACAAGGATCACCATAAGGTCGGCTGGTGTCCCTACCAATCTGAAGACTCTAACAACAGCCTCCAGCCAATCCTTGGCTACCTGAGGGTCCATCTCTCCACGGAACCTGGGTGGCCTCTATCGCTGGAACTCATGCAACGCACTCAGGAGGCATGCACTCTCTACTACTGGGCCTGGTGGTATCGGTGGCCCAGCGGGTAGTGGTGTCGTTGGTGGCTCCGCTGTGATGGCGCCCTGTATCGAAGCCTCGTCGCTCGGTGGGCTACCATCCCACACGTAACTCGGAACCCTAGCTGGCTACCTTAGTGGGGCCATCCTGAAAAGAAACAGGTGTGCCATGGTCAAAATAGTAAACATGGGGATTTGACACAAAGTAATCATAAAGAAAACTTTGGAAACACGCATGCAATCTGTGTTTTCGTGCACTGAGTCGGAAATCAGAAGTCTGGGTCCTGTTGTATGGATACATCAGCCGCCGGACCAACACTAGACTCCCTGGACTAAAAACCACATTCAATACTCTTAACACTATTTCTTTACAGAAAATAATGATCAGAGCCCTGAGTTCTGTGGTAGAACCGACTCCTCTTATACCAATTTGTCACGACCTGTCCTTGGGGCCCGTGCCCTGACTACCCCAAACCCGCATTCCATAGGCCAGGGGATGGCGATTAGAATCAAAGATGTAAATACCAATAAAATGGAAGTAATTGTCTTTATATAGTAAAAAAACACAACATAGTACGTGACAAAAGTAAGCACAAAGTAAAACTGTATACAAAAGTAAGTGCTGGAAAGAAAGGGGCCAGAAATATAGGCCCAACAGTAAGTACAGTACAACTGAAAGTCTATTACAACAACAGTAAAGTAAAGCAGCAACCACTATGTCATCCTCTAATAATCCCACCTAAATGGAGGGTACATATGGTCTCCTCGGCACCTCAGGTCCTTATGTCGGCTTCGTGTATGTCTCACCAAGTGGTCCACCTCCTGGTACTGTCCAGCTCCACAAGTCTCTACCATGATCAGTGTTGTCTGTCGTCTGCATCCAACACAACATAGTGCGGGCATAGCCCGTGCAGGGGTGAGTATAACAATACACAGTAGGTATCCCGAGACCCCCGAAGGACTCCCAAAATACATGAAAAATAAACCATTAATAAAAGATACAATCACAAAGTATCAACTAACTCCACTTAGGTATATTCCCATACATATACCTAATCATCAATCCGAGTTCGGCTCCAACTCTCGAGCCCAAGCACAACCTAGTCCACACAGGAAATAAGTCAATCAGATCGATGATAATGATTGAAAGTCAAGAATCAGCTCACACAAGTATACATATTTCGTAAAGTGATAAAAGATGATTAGATATAGTCACTGATTCATCTAAGCTGTCGGACCCACATAGGATACTAGACCAGCTAAGCTGTCGAGCCCACGTAGGATACTAGACCAGCTACTCTGTCGGACCCATGTAGGATTCTAGAACAAAAGTAAAACTTTCGGAACCACGTAGGATACAAGAACAGCAACCATCGCCTTTGAACCCATGAAGGATTCCAGTATGGTAGTAGTCGTCGCCGAACCCACAGAGGATTCCAGTAATGTATTCATTGCAGTCGCAGCCAACTCTAGGGTTCCCACACACAGCATGATCGATTCCGAGAGGGTCCTCTCCTCGAGCAAAGGGGTCGATACATCAATTTTCATGAAGTCTAGAGTTGATGTATCCCAAAGATCTGTCTCATCAAAATAATCCCAATGCGACAGACGGTGCGTCAATCGGATGCCCGGTCTGAGAGTTATTAGCATTTTTGATCTGGGGGCCCGGTTGGAAATATCTTCATTCCAAACCGGTCCATTTTCCAAAGTTGTCCAAAACTCACTTAGAGTATCGCAAAAGGACCGCCACGTCACGAGGGTCCCAGTACCGTATACGGCACGTCGATCGGATGTGCGGTCTTTGAGTTATTCACCTTTAAGTGAAAATGGGGTCGGCCCGTTAAGCCCAGTGGGCCGGCGGGTCGGGTCAACCCGGTTTGGGCGTGCATGACCCGACAGAGGGTCAGACCGGCCCGATGAGTCACACGGCCCAGCTCGAGGGGTGTGGCCTGGCCCAGTAGGGCGCGGCCCAGCCCGGCGGGGCACGGCCCGGCGCGGAGCGGCCCGGACCGGTGCAGCGCGGCGCGGCCCGGCCCGGCGCAGTGTGGCCCAGCCCGGTGCGGCGCGGCCTGGCTGGCCAAGCGGTCCGAGGGGGGCCAGCCCCCTACTTTCCCTAACTGGCGGCGCCGATCGGCGCCTCCCTCCCAACCGGTTGGTCGGCCTTCCCTGCGCAAGCGGCCCGCTCGGGCGGGCCACAGTCTTGCTGCGCAGCACCTTCGGGTGATGTGGCTCCTTCACCCAGCCGGCCGATGAGCCGACTGCTTCTCCACCAAAGCGGCCCGCAAAGCGCTGGCCACGGTCCTCCATAGCGCGGCACCCCTTCTGGCGTCGCAGTCTTCCTTCATCCTGACCGGCTTTAGCCAGCTAGTTTTTCTTCTGCCGAGCGGCCCGTGGTTGCGGTCCGGGGTTCTTCGCACGCGGCCGGCGTGCAGCCGCTGCCTTCACTCATCGTCGCCTCTTCAATCACGCCTCAGTCGCGAATAAAATTCAGGAAATCTTCAGAGGGTCGTCGACCGTGTTTGTTCGACCCACACCCTCCGCATTAGGTGGTAACAATTGGCCAAGGTTATTCCAAAGAAATCAACACAATCGAGATAATTTATTCACTTATAAATTATACCAAACCCCTACCTCGACCAAGGATTTATCTTTGTAGTCGCATAAGACAAACGTTGTGGTGGTCGGGCGTCGCGGATGACGGCGTCACGGAGAACAGACGTCGATTTTGTGAATGTCGGGGTGCGTCTGAAGAGGAAGTGGTGTCTCCTCTCTTGTCACGGAGAAATAGGAAGTAAGTCACATCATCATTCTTCGATGTAATTGGAATTATTCATCGAAGAATGTTTCGTTCTTCGTGGAAGGTTAAACCTCTCTTTTGATAAGGTTGGCATATTAATGAATAGGGTGGAATGTGGAGACGCTCCACCCAATTAAATGAGGGGGAGTTGTCAACAATTTAAAGAAGTTGGGTTTAAGGGAGTATAGGGGAGTTATGGGGAGATGAATGGTTAGGGCTCGTGTGGACCCCACCTCAAAAATAGCCTCTCATGGGAGGTTAAGTGGGTGTGTTCCACACTTCTAACTTCCCTTGGGAGGAAATAACTAGCAGATATAAAATACAATTGTGTTCCCCAATTTTATTTATTTTATTATAAATCCCCAAAATTAACTTTCAACCCGTATAAAACACAACTGCAATAAAGGTCCCCTTAAGCGAATTCCAGCGCTGTGAGTCCATCGGTGCCCTCGGACTTCAATTCCAAGCATGAGTTCAAAAGATAGAAAATCTCACTCGTACGTTCACTGAACGTACCCGAAAAAAACATTAGAAATTAATTCCGGGCACACCGGGGCTCGGAATCAAGAGCCGTCAGAAGCCACAGACTCGTAAAATTCCAAAGTATTTAAGAAAAAAATTTCCTTTAAATTTTTGGGTCTTTATAGAGTGTAAGTTAAAAAAAATATTTTGAAGTCATTAAAAACCTTTTTAATATTTTCAAATACCTTTGTTAAAAACTATCATTATAAAAAGTATTAAAAAATCATTTCTAAAAGAGGATAATGGAAATATAAATGTAACCAGAAATAAATCATAACATTTCTTTTAATATGAAGAATCATTTGTGGAAGTGGAAGATAGGGACAAGGGAGAACTACCATTAAAAATGATGGTAATTATTCTAAACAATGATCCCTTTGAGAAATAAATTTTATAAAGGTAGAAAAGTTTTATTAAAATGTAATTTTTAAACATATAGGAAGATAAATTAAAATTAAATAAAATAATATGGTGTAAGAAACCAAAATTGTATCAAATAATTTTATGAAGAATAATAATAACCTAATAAAGGGTGTTGAGTAAACAAAAACCCTTATAACTTTGGTATCTTTAAAATTGAAGTCCCTTTAAAGAAAGAAAACAATATGGATCTTTAGACCTAGTGAAATAAATTAATGTGGTAAAATACATTTAATAGTAAATAATTCCACCCTATCAAAGAGATCATAGTGCCCACAATGAAATATGTCTCAAGAAATTAAATTTGAGACAACAAACCCATTATGATAATGGGAATGTATAAATAAATTAAAATAACCGGAATACAATGAAATGGAAATTAAAATATCCTGAAAATAAATATATTCATTATAATTTAAGATAATGTGGGGTGAATAATCTGTATAATATAAATTATGGTGTGTAATATCAAGGATGCCTCATGGATATGAAAATGTGATAAAGAAACACATACTTAAATCAAGACTTCTACTAAAGACCCTGAATCTCTTGTATAATAAAAATAACTATATTAATAACCTATTTAATAAACTTATTTAAATATATAACCATTTATAAAATCCATTTATAAATATTCCAAGTATTTATATTAGTTGGTAGTTATCTATTTTATTATCGGGTGCGAGTAATCTTAATCATTTTGAACTAGTTATATAATAGCAGTGTTGTTCTCTATTATTATAAAAAATTTCATCATTTAGAAGAGATTATAGGTTATAGATTATATTTTTCATGATATTTTGTAATTTTATAAATTCAATCAATGATTGGTTTAGTTACGGTTCTTATAGATGAAATTTGTGGCAAGCATGTTTTAGTGATTTTAAACAAATGAACTATTGAATCTCAATTATTGGGTTTAATACTATTGTAACCATTATTTAATAAAAATAAAATCATTATGTAATTATTTATATAATATTTTATAATTAATAAAGTTACCATTTTCATCCATTTTATTATTTTATATCATTTTTTAAGTAGGTGGTTAGACCTACTGAAACATGAACATACCAATATTAATGGATGAGTATGGTTATGAAAATGATTTATTTTATAATGATATAATTATTACATATTCATAATGATATTATTTAGGTATTATTATGTTTTTTAGATATATTTTAATATAATTTCATAAATTATGAAGAAATTAAAGGAAAACGAAATTGGTTACATTGTAGAGGCGACAATTTGCACACTTAAATGGCGTTTTCATTTTTATTAATGGAGAAAGGGTATGGTGGTTAATAGTTATTCCCTTAGAATAATAAAATTTATTATAAAATCAATTATTATTTAATTCTATGTGAATTAAAAAAATTATATTTTGGAATGTAAGATAGAAAATAAGAGAAGTTTGGGAGAATTAGTACACATATTGAGTGTTGGGCTTTCTCGTGGAGGAAAACTTAGAAATGAAGGGATTATGATAAATTATTGTTATATAGTATAATTTACTTGAAATTATATTATATTAAAAAACATAATATTTTCAAAATCTAACTGAAATTTTGTGGTGTTCTTTAAGGGGTGGTGAGGGGCCCCTTTTACAATTGGTGAGAATGTGATTTTTGTAAATATTTCAACTTAATATAAAGAGATCCCATGTTTCACATGTTAAGAGGAATAAAAATATACCATAATGGGTTTTGGGATGATATAAGGTTGATAATATCTATAAAATATATTTTAACACATTTTTTTAAGTACATTGCTCTTAGAATTTTTGCTTTTACCATTTTTTGGTTTTACTACGGTAAATAATTTTTAACTAAGTAATTTAAATTTTATGCCTAAAACTTAAGGGACCTTATATAATAATTTGAAGCTAATTTTTATAAAAAAAATTTAGATTATATCACATAAAACGTTTTTTTAAGAAAAATTAATTTTAACTTTAGCACATGTAACGTGTAAAACCCCATTTTTAGAAAAAGTGTATTTTTAAACTTAAAATTTATGTATTAGATACAATTATAAATATATTTTATTTTAAAGATATAATTTGTTTTTTATAATATAAATTATATTTTTATATCCTTAAAATAAATCCAATACTGGATTTTACCAAAATAATATTTAATAAATAAAGAAAAAAATAGTATTTATGGGAAAATATTACTCGAGTTGTTAAACAGAGGTTTTATAAATTCATAATAGTATTTTTTTTAATTATAGTTTCACTTATTAAATAAATATTTTATCATGATAAGTTCTTTAAATTTTCTTAATTTATATTTACTTCTTGATATAGTCAAAACGCTATGACGTTAATAAAAGTTGTACTTTTCACTATTGATCAAAAAATCAACTATTTCAGAAATATATTAAAACAAATCCTTAGGATAATATTTATATTTGGAAACAAAAAGTAATGTTAATTTTATAAAATTCAAACCCTTAAATATCTACGGTAATCTTTTGAATGAAAATTCAATATATTATGAAAAACTACTTTAATAAAAAAAATGGATTTATAAAACATTATATCTTCAAAAGATTATTTTAGGTTAATTCCTAATTTAAATATTTTTAATATATTAGTCACTGTATTTAAAGATTTTCTTTGATTTAAATAATCATTTAAAAGTGGAAAATATAATTAATTAATTTCATAAACAGTTATTCTATAATAAATACTCTTTTAAAATTTTAAATCCTGTTAATTATATATCCTCTAAATGTAAGAAATTTTAATTGGTTAAAATCATTTTATATACCAAAGGTTTTATTTATTTTTATAATTTTAATTATAACATTCATCAAATATGTTTCATATCATTTTAGTTCAATTTTCTGTGTGGAGAAAGTTGTCATACACATTAGATATATTTAATGAAAAGATATATAAGGAAATCTTTAGGTGTTATTGCTTATTAATTAGATATAAATATTTTCATTGTGATATAGAGACCCTAAAGGGTCAGATATAAATGGTTTTAATGATCTTAGGGAACTCGTATAGGTTCTCATAGTTCCCATAAATATTTATATGTAATGAATCAAAGTTATTAGTCCAAGTAGGCCCTTATGGAACCTTGAGATGTTGTATAGCCTTAAGTGAGTTGGGATGAGATTGGGGAATTTTTTTCTCCACCTTGTTATTTTAAAACCTATATAAGATTCTGTATTTTTTTATGCAGAGGTTGGGTGCATGAGGACTAATATAGGGTAACTTGGAAAAGGGATAGGCTTGATGCCATCTCCCTTGTGTGACACCGATGCAAGAATTTCTATGTGGACTATGAGGTTGTGTTATGATTATAGTGATGTTAAGTGATTTTATTCCCACTGAGTGATGGGTGATGATTCATGAGATGAGATTAATATTTAGTTTCCCCTAGAAAATTTCCATGCTATTATGTGGCCTATGATATCCTAGTGTATTTCCTAGAGTGATATTGATACTATAAAAGGGTGGTGATTATTAGAAGTTATAGTTGCTTTATGATGTCATCTTAGAACCTTAATAAAAAATGTGATCCATTTTGATTCTATATTAACAATTATGTGAGATATTAAGTAGGGTATGTATTTCCCTCAAGACCTTATGAATGGATTTTCCAGTATTTCCTCATATTAATAAACTTCCTTAGTATAGGGTTTTAATATTGGAGTGGGTTTTTCTCCACTTTACATCCCAAAACATGTCCAAATTTAGAATTAATATATCCACTATTATTTAAAATGTATTTAGAATCAAACTCTTCACGTATGGATTTATCCATATTTCTCTTGAGAAATTCCTCACCTGCATTAAAATTTTTATCCTCGACTATAATAGGTTTTTTGAAGCCTTATATTATCTTATTTTTTTCATTTTTAGCTACAAGACACATTGATTATTGTTTACTCATTTCAAAACCAGATTCTATTCAATTTTATTCATGGTCTTTTCTTTCTTAGTATCTTTTATCTTGAATCCTCTCTGTTATTGAATGATCATAAATTCACTTTTAAGGAAAACCACTTTAGAATTGTTTTTCATTGTATTTAGTTCCTTTAATAATTTTGTTTCCTTATTTATATTTCTATTATACTCAATATATTTTTAAAATTTTAATATAATTATATTCTCCATGAAATTTTATTCACCTCCTTCATTATCACTTCTTTTGAAAATTTCTTGCTTTGCTATATGTTCAATGAAATTCATAAATTTCTTATAAGATTTACCCTATGATTTGAAGTAAAATTAACTATTTTATCTTCTTATTTTCTTAAAAAAATATTATTTTCCTTCTTGGGAACTTGTTCTTTATATCACCATATTTGTGAACTATTTTAAAGTTCCTTCCTCATTTCTTATTTTGATTTTCTACATCATGTTCATTATCCTTAAATTTATAACTTTTTTTCATCAGACAGTTGATTGAAAAGTTTCCAGTTCCTCTTAATTTATTTATTTCAAGGGTATTTTTATATTATAAATACCCTTTAATTTTATGAAAAAATTAGAGATAAAAAATTTAATTCTATTGAATTACTCATAAAATACATCTTTATCATTGGATGGACTAGATGACTCATGTTTTTCTACTTTCAATGTGATATTTATAATGGATTCAAAACACATATATTCTCTCACCTTATTCTTAAAATTATGTATATACCCCATTTCATAATTAATGAAAATATTATGAAGCTCAGCTGAATTAAGATCCTTTTTATCCTCCAAAGATAAAATTTTTGGATAAAACCAATCTAGAAATTTTTTGAGGATATTATTCAAAATGATGGAGCTGTTGATATTTTTTTATATCCAATAATTTTACTCATTATTTAATTAACTCTAGAGAAGTAATCATCAAGGGTTTACTCTTCACCCATTTTAAAATCCTCAAACTTTCTTCTTCGTATTTTTCTGTTGACCTATTATTATTTTACATTACCTTTAATACTAATCTCATGTTTATCCCAAATTCTTTTTGGTGTTTAGGGTCCCATAACATTTGTAAAAAAATTCAAACACAAAAATGATAATGGAATTTAAATATTTTTCATCAATCTCAAGGTTATTTATTATAAAATGAAATTTCCAACCACTTTAATTGGCGTAAATCCCACAGCAGCTATATAAAATACTCCAAGACCATGTGGCAAAAGATATTTCATCGTTTTGTTTTCTTTACCAATAAATTACATTCCATTAAAGGATGAAACACCCCTTATATTAACTAAATTGATATTATCCATCTTCCACTATTTGTGGAACTGATATATGGAACAGTGGATATGATACCACATGAAGGTTCCATGGGGAGGGTTTTGTCATTTATAAGGGGTGATTCAATGGTGATTTGAAAATAATTTATAACTGGTTTTTCTTGAAATAAACCCCTTTAACCGACTAGGATATAATACTCTAGAAATAAATATGCTATATTTTATTTGATAAGAATAGAATAAAATAAGGGATAAGTGGTGTAATAATTTGTATAAGGTTCAAACTCAGTGTGAGAGCCTACTTCTTTTTATACATTTTTATTATCCCTATACCTATATTCTATACTATATTTTTTTTAAAACTTATTTTTTAGGGTGGTATCATCCTTCACCTATAGTTAATAATTTTTGATTAGTTATAATATTTTATACTATCTCTAGTTATTTATAGTGAATCCCAAAATTTCACCAGTGGAGAAAGATCTTCTAATATCTTAAATTGCATTAGGAATAGAAATTGATCCTTCTCTTTGAGCCTTCAATGATATTCAAGAGATATATTTATCAAATTATTCATAACAAATATAGTAAGTGTTTCCATTTGAAGATAGATATTAATTATATTCCTTATCACTACATGAATATCCTTAAATGTTTCTAAATTTAGATAATTAAATTTTTGATATTAAAAAATTTCTCAAATTTCTATAGCCACTCTATATCAGTGTCATATTTTCCTCCTTCTCTAAGAGTAATCTTTTTCATCATTCCCTAATATATTTTTCTTAGTCCCAATATTCTATCTATTCAATGATCCAATATCTTACAAGTTACCTCATTTAATTCCTTGTCATTTTTTATATTATAAAAATGGTATATTATAATATATATTGAGCCATCCAATAGAAAGAAAAATTATCATATATCTGTTTTCATTACCTATGATATTTAGTTAAAAGCTCACAAAAAGTATCACATGGATTAGTCATCCATGTCCTTCCATAGAGTACCCAAAAAATCTTTTTATGTGGTTAATAAATCTCAACAACACAACTACATTGATCACTAGTATAAAGTAAATCGTAAATAAAAATAATTTTTAGTTTCAAAAATACCCATTTGTAATCCCCTCTAAATTTAAAATGGATCAGCCATAGATATAATTTTACTCATCCTTATCATGGAATGATAGTGCATGAATACTCATCCACTAGAAAATTATAACACTTTACTTACACAACTTTAATCATGACATGATTCAAATGTGACATTGAGAACCAAAATTTGACAATATCAGAAAACTTGCATTCTGAAAATATTTTCTGAAGTTTCTTAAAAAATAGAATCAACATCATTTAGTTTCTCTCTTATTAAATTTCTATTATGGATGTTCTTATTCCCCATGATGTTTAGATCAAAAATTCTCTATACATTTTAAGTCACAATCCAATTATTATATTTTAATTAACAAAAATCATCTCTAGCATCCTTTAGTTTCATTTAATTTAAAAAAATATTTTTTTTCTAGAATTTCCTATAATTTTATTGTATAATATATAATAAAAATATAATATATCTTATGAAAAGATATCATATAAAGTATATCATATGAATTCCAAAAAATGTTTGAATCTATATATATTAAGGAAACAATTCAAACCATACACACTTGGTATATCTTACCAAATCACATGGGATATTAAATGAGGTATCTTATTAATCTTGGTATATTATGAAGTTTAAAAACCTATTATTATTTTACATTACCTTTAATACTAATCTCATGTTTATCCCAAATTCTTTTTAGTGTTTAGGGTCCCATAACATTTGTAAAAAAATTCAAACACAAAAATGATAATGGAATTTAAATATTTTTCATCAATCTCAAGGTTATTTATTATAAAATGAAATTTCCAACCACTTTAATTGGCGTAAATCCCACAGCAGCTATATAAAATACTCCAAGACCATGTGGCAAAAGATATTTCATCGTTATGTTTTCTTTACCAATAAATTTCATTCCCTTAAAGGATGAAACACCCCTTATATTAACTAAATTGATATTATCCATGTTCCACTATTTGTGGAACTGATATATGGAACAGTGGATATGATACCACATGAAGGTTCCATGGGGAGGGTTTTGTCATTTATAAGGGGTGATTCAATGGTGATTTGAAAATAATTTATAACTGGTTTTTCTTGAAATAAACCCCTT
Source organism: Viscum album (assembly GCA_963277665.1). Classification (NCBI taxonomy): domain Eukaryota; kingdom Viridiplantae; phylum Streptophyta; class Magnoliopsida; order Santalales; family Viscaceae; genus Viscum; species Viscum album. The sequence goes on along the minus strand of OY728119.1, from coordinate 1,944,031,511 downwards.
TAACCGACTAGGATATAATACTCTAGAAATAAATATGCTATATTTTATTTGATAAGAATAGAATAAAATAAGGGATAAGTGGTGTAATAATTTGTATAAGGTTCAAACTCAGTGTGAGAGCCTACTTCTATTTATACATTTTTATTATCCCTATACCTATATTCTATACTATATTTTTTTAAAACTTATTTTTTAGGGTGGTATCATCCTTCACCTATAGTTAATAATTTTTGATTAGTTATAATATTTTATACTATCTCTAGTTATTTATAGTGAATCCCAAAATTTCACCAGTGGAGAAGGATCTTCTAATATATTAAATTGCATTAGGAATAGAAATTGATCCTTCTCTTTGAGCCTTCAATGATATTCAAGAGATATATTTATCAAATTATTCATAACAAAGATAGTAAGTGTTTCCATTTGAAGATAGATATTAATTATATTCCTTATCACTACATGCATATCCTTAAATGTTTCTAAATTTATATAATTAAATTTTTGATATTAAAAAATTTCTCAAATTTCTATAGCCACTCTATATCAGTGTCATATTTTCCTCCTTCTCTAAGAGTAATCTTTTTCATCATTCCCTAATATATTTTTCTTAGTCCCAATATTATATCTCTTCAATGATCCAATATCTTACAAGTTACCTCATTTAATTCCTTGTCATTTTTTATATTATAAAAATGGTATATTATAATATATATTGAGCCATCCAATAGAAAGAAAAATTATCATATATCTATTTTCATTACCTATGATATTTAGTTAAAAGCTCACAAAAAGTATCACATGGATTAGTCATCCATGTCCTTCCATAGAGTACCAAAAAAATCTTTTTATGTGGTTAATAAATCTCAACAACACAACTACATTGATCACTAGTATAAAGTAAATCGTAAATAAAAATAATTTTTAGTTTCAAAAATACCCATTTGTAATCCCCTCTAAATTTAAAATGGATCAGCCATAGATATAATTTTACTCATCCTTATCATGGAATGATAGTGCATGAATACTCATCCACTAGAAAATTATAACACTTTACTTACACAACTTTAATCATGACATGATTCAAATGTGACATTGAGAACCAAAATTTGACAATATCAGAAAACTTGCATTCTGGAAATATTTTCTGAAGTTTCTTTAAAAATAGAATCAACATCATTTAGTTTCTCTCTTATTAAATTTCTATTATGGATGTTCTTATTCCCCATGATGTTTAGATCAAAAATTCTCTATACATCTTAAGTCACAATCCAATTATTATATTTTAATTAACAAAAATCATCTCTAGCATCCTTTAGTTTCATTTAATTTAAAAAAATATTTTTTTTCTAGAATTTCCTATAATTTTATTGTATAATGTATAATAAAAATATAATATATCTTATGAAAAGATATCATATAAAGTATATCATATGAATTCCAAAAAATGTTTGAATCTATATATATTAAGGAAACAATTCAAACCATACACACTTGGTATATCTTACCAAATCACATGGGATATTAAATGAGGTATCTTATTAATCTTGGTATATTATGAAGTTTAAAAATATAATATATATTAGATATATTATATAGTATATTTATCTTATAAAATATATATATTCTGAGGTTATAGAATCTTATGAAAATCCAATGTTATAGGAAATTCCAAATATCATATAAAATATCTAGTATCATATATGGAGGCTACTATATTAATATAACCACACATCTTACAAAATTTCATGATATATGATACTTAATAATTTTAGATACATTAAATAAATATTATAATCACATAGAATGATCATAGAACCATCAAAAATCACGTTTAAACATCTCTAATCAACTCAAAATCACTTCAACAAAATTCCAAATCATTGATCTTAGCCTTTAAAAAATGGATATCATCAAGGAAAACTCCTTAAAATATATATATATATATAATAATTCAATCTATTATAAAAAATATGATTTAATGTCTCTAATATACATTTTCATGATTCATTGGATTCTATATCCTTTTTTGAAAGGGTAAATGATAAAAAAATCTTGGAAAAATGTCTTTATCAAGTTGTTCGTTATAATGTGATGGATTATATCTCACCACCCTTATGTGGAATATTCTAAATAATAAATTATTACTTTATTAAATTGCTCCAGATACATATAATACCCTATAATTTATGTATATAAATATTTTATTTTTAAAATATTCAAATTAAGAAGACATAATTGTTATTTCCCAATAGAAACGGTTTTTGTTTCATGGAATGATATTATAAAATAAATAATTTCTAAGATGCCAATGGGAGTATGATTCAACTAGGTGAAGTTTAAAGATTAACAAGAAAATTATTAATCCAGTAAAAATAAAAAATTATTATCGCTTAATGTACTAATTAATTATACAATGTGTTCATAAATAAATAATGTATATTGATACATTATTAAAAAAATGTATCATGAAAAAGTATTGATGGAAAACATTTCTAAGAATGATGATGATGATGAACTTAGAAAAAATTATAAATAGATAAAAATAATTTTTTACCATAATAAGATTGTAATTTCTGAATTAAAGTTGTTTAAATACTTATTCAATGAGTTAACCAATGGTAATATGGTTCACAAGTCTCACTATTGATCAAACTATCTTACTTAATAGATTATAGTAAGTAAATGAGTTTTTTGGGAGGGTTTATCAGATGATCGTATAAAGATATGGAACTAATTACATAGACATTTAAAGAGTTTAAAAAACAATGAAATGGATAAAAACATAAGGATGGTCAGTAATTCTATCATATGTTATATGATGAGATAGTAACTTAGTTGTGGTTTTATTAATATATTTAAAAATTAGTAATATAAAATGTATCATGATATACAAAAGCAAATATACATTTTATCATTTTTTTTCATATTGTTTCCATATTCTCATAAAGTGAAATGATAATTAACCTCTCAAAATATAACATTGACTAATCCTTGGTTAATTTTCACCATAGATTATTATAGGTTGTGATAAAATGTTATGTTTGGTGTGAGAAGGATTTAATATTGAGGTATAAAATATTATCATGAAGCATAAAATGGGTTTTTTCGCAAGATGTCCCATTAATTATACTACATGAAGTTTCATATAAGATGTATTTTATATATTAAGGATGAATATGTAATATTTTTATCTTTTAAATACTTCATATCAGGAAGATAACTATCATTATAACCCTCATAATTTGATACATTATTATTAAACCATTAATAATTAGTTAATCGTGGGTTTTTAGGTATAATGTTGATCTTGTCATTGGTTATAGCTTAACCAAGATGGTATTTGTTAAATATGTGGATACTAGTACTAATGGGGCTATTTATTATAGGATCTATAGTGGTTGTTATAGATTATAGGGCTAGTGAGGTTGTTTAAAATTGGAAAAAGGGTAATAATTTCACTAGGGAGATTTTTATATTTCCTTTTATAGTGATTCGGGTTTGTTATGGAAAGGAGGGTGGTCCAATGTTTATATATGGTTTTAAATGATGGAGATGTTAATGGGGGAAGAGGTACAAATTAATTATAAATTATAGGTATTTTTTTGAGAGTTATGTGTCGTTGGGATGATTTGGTCATGGATCTAATGATTGGTCTCTATGGAGAGTTTTCTTATTCCTTATGTGTCCCCTTGTATTCCCACTATAACTCAATTTCTCTTTTTATTTACTATAAATATATATTTATTTATATTATAATAAAGTGAATTAAGTTATTAAACTTCATATATATACTCATGGATTAAGAAATTAGTACTCTTTTTGAGAGTCTTCATCATGAAGGAGAATCTTGATCGAAGAACTCAGGGAAGAGGTTCTTGCTCTCTTCTGGTGTGACTCTTACTAGGAAAATGCGCTCACTATGGAATATGGTAAGAGGTTCCATGTTCTTTTTTATAAATCATAAACATATATGTAGATAAAATCTATTAAGAACATGTTTTTGGAGATTATGATAGGATAAATGTTCTCATTGTGTGGAAGTTTTTGGATACATTGGAGTAGGTGTGAGATATTACTCACTAGAAAAAAAATGGTTTCATAGGATTTATCTATATATTTTTACTAATCTATTTTATGTGATCATCATTTAATAATTCACACACAGAGTTATCTATTATATGATTTCGTTGGAGTTGGTCAACCAAAATGGTATCAAGAGTTGACATGTCTCTATTTTCAAGAGAGGACCCTTATGGTTGGATAACTAAAATATAGAAATATTTTAAATTCAATAAGATCTTAGAAAAATATGAGATTTTATTTTGTATATATGGGGAAGGATTATATAGTTCTTCATTTTTTGTTCTGGGGGTTGAGTGTTAATCCATGTTCACTGTGGTAAAAAGGGCAGTAGCAGCTCATGGAACAGTATGGTTGGGTTAGATAGAAGGATTCAATACTACTTTTAGGCATTAATACATGAAAAGATTCTATGAATGATTGTTTATATTTAATACTAGATTATCTAAAAGATGTAATTGTTGATCAAATTCTTAGTACAGATAATAACCTTTATAGTGATGTTGTTTCTTCTATTACTTCCCCCTCACACTTTTCTAGTGCCTGGATAATAAATTTTGTTCCATGATTTGGGTTATTCATATGATCGTGATAAGGAGAAATTATATATTTCTTTATACCCATATAAGAATAAGCGGTATCAAATAGAATAATGTATATAGGAGTGGTGGAGTGTGGATAAAATATCATCATCTTCAATTTATAAAAATATAGTTCTCTAAGTTTATCCTAGAATAAATATTAAATATTGAAACTAGGGATATGACATATAGACTATTCCTAGTAAAGAAATGTTAGTTATTTTCATTAAATATGGGTTCACTATTCTTGGTGGAATCACTATTTATTTTTCAAAAAAAATATTAAAATTTCTAGAAGAGTTTCTGGTATGAATCTAGGTACTGCCACTACTATATTTCATTTTGGTTGTTAGTGTAGTGATATTTTCAAAATTAGAACAATGGTTGACCGACCAATATAGGCTAGTATGGTGGAAGAAGGATTTGGAAGGGTGATATTTTAGCTATATTACATAGGCATAGAGAGTGAGATGTTACTTTGGATGATGGTGACAAGAAGTATTATATAGTATATCAAGAACCACCACTCTAGAAATCTATTTTCATGTTTTGAATACTGATGATATGGAGGGAATATAGGTTGTTACAGTTAAAGAAGAGGTTCTTGTATTTTAATCAAATGAGGAGTTGTTGCAATAATTGCCTACACCAGTAATGATAGGTATATTTCCCTAGACTTTGGTAACTTTATTTGAGAATCTATCGAAATAAAAAGTATTAAAAAATATACAGTAAGGGAACATAAGCTATGATAATACTAGGGTAGAGTGGATTAGAAGTATGTTTTATATTTAATATGTGCGAAAAAAATCTTAATTTCAAAGGTAGGTATTATTCTCTATTCATACTCAATGATGATGAATCTAACATTGTATTTTTCCACTGAAAGAATAATGGATAATAAATAGGAAATAATTGTTTTGGGGGAAATGAGTTTGGTTGAAGTTACACAGGTGTTACAATTTCTTTTAAAAGTGTGGAATTATTATTTTTTATGGTACATTTTGAAGGAGTGTTCAGTCGTACTATATTTATTCACTATCTTCTATCATTTAGAGGGCAGTACAGTTTTTGTTATTCGTTTGTTCCTTAATAATATTTGGGGTTTAGGAAGATGTTTTCAATATGGGTTATTGATTTATGATCTGATTATGGTACTATTATATATTCCTTTAGGTTATATAGGATAATAGCTTTGTGGGGGAGGATGTTTTAGTTACTATGTTTATTCTTAAGTAACCAATATAACCTCTACCAAGTGTGTAACCATAATTGGTTTTCTATAAAATAATTTATGATAGAAGAGATACTATATTTCAACCCATAACCCTAGTGGATTTCTATATCATGACTCAAAATTGAGTTTTATGTTTTCCTATTTGTTTATAGGTGTATCCATTCACAAGGATAATATAGGAAATTATAATGTAGATGGTTTCAAAGTGGAATTATATAGGAAACAATATCTACCTAATTTAACTCGTGTAAGGGGAATTATATTGGATAATTTTTAATGGATAGGGAGTGAATGCATTATAGATGAATCTACCACTAAATCGACCACTAGGGGAAATTGTTTCAACGCACCTGATGTTGTGCCATAATTTTGTCAGTTCACTATGAGGTCAATGTGTCCACTTTTATCATAGGAGAATGTAAGGAATGTGGGTATATGATTTTGTTTTTTAGTAATTTAGTTTTTATAGGGTTGTTAATTGGGTATGTAGTTATAGGATATTTGGTGTTTATGAATGTTTTGGATTTTTATTTGAGTGAGAGTGGGTGTAATTTCTAAGTGTAAGTATTTCAATTTACCTGGTATTAGATAGTATTTATTTTGGGTAGGTGGGGGTAACAAATAATGGTTAGTGTGTAGGAAGAGAGGTATGAATATTAATTTTTTTTCCATCATAATTTTCTAGGAAAACTGGATATTGGGAGTTCTTGGTCGTGTCTCTCAAAGAGTGTTTTTCTCTACAAGTTCTATTTTCCCTTTTTTCCTTCCCTAATAATTTACTCCTCTATTATGTGAATTCATCTGTTGTAACATTTAAGAAGGTTCTCCTTTAGTTTTTTCAAATATATTGAAATGGTTTATTTATCTCCCCCCCCCATAAGGATGAACACTTAATAATTTGATCTTTCATTGAGTGTCAAACTCAATGAAATAACTGAGATGAGTTCTTGGAAGTATAGCATTGGGACAAGTGAGTATCTGTGGAGGTTTAAAATGTTATAAATGTGGATTTTCGTACTCTTGGGGATTTAATGTACATGGTATGGAGAGTTTTTTTATAAAACTATGATGGTGAGGTTGTTCAGATTAAGGGATATGAGTAATAACTACCATGTGGGAAGGGACAAACATTAAATATAAATTATAAATGGTCGAGTGGGAGGTAAGATTCCTTGGGAGGATTCAGTGATGACTCAATGGACTGGTTTCTTAGGAGAGACTTCAAATTAATTATTTCCACTCTATTATTTCTATTATAACTATGTTACTCTTCCCTATCTACTATAACACTCACTTATTTCCTATTATAATATTGTGAATTTAGTTATTATTCTTCATAAATACACTCATGTACCTTACTGGATTTAACCTCTCATGTGTTGGGTATGAAATCTTGGACCTTGATTGAGATTGCATGAGGAAGTAAATAAATATACATGAATAAGATATATGATGTGTTTATCTATTAATATTATGGTAATTTTATTTTCTCGTCTATAATGTTTAAATATATGTGATGTATTAATCATCTAGGTTAGCCTATACTCAGGGAATCAAAAATTTATGAATAGGATACATGAGATTAATATTATATGAGTCTCATGTTTACTTGATGTATTGGGAAAAGGGATAATATAAAAATTCATTTTTATATAAGGTACATTTTTTGGAAACAATTATAGAGATACATATATCAGTGGATATCATTACAAATCCCTTTGTATCTAGATTATCATAGATTCTTTTCTGGATACCACTCTACTTAAAATTATGGATATGTGAATTCATATTTATTATCAATGATTTAAAAACCCATGGGGTCACACTTTTTGGATAACTGAATGAGTATTGTGTTTTAAAAAACTGACAATGTTATTCTAAAAGTGTTTTGGAGTTAATCCAAAAGTATATTTGGATGTTTATTCACAAGGTATTTCATATGTTGGGATACAAAGTGAATTTGAAGATAGATTTCTAAAAGTGTTTTCTAAATATAAAAAATGAGTTTCGATATGATTTCACAAGTTATTGTGGTAACACCCCGACCCCAGTTACCTAGAGTCAGTGCATTATTACATAACATTTTCATGATCACAAGAGAACATGTATCAAAAGACCAATTTGTTTAGTAGCCTTAGAAGTACTAGATACATACATATGTTTTACATTATATTATGAAAGCGAAAAACAACAAAATTGTGTCCCATTTGAACACACTCATATACCTTATCCTATCCCTACATGTTAATCAGGATATACTTCTTCACAACCTGGGAAAAATAAAACATAGAAAGGGGTGAGCTGAGATGCTCAGTAAGGATAACAATACAGAGGAAATTTTAAAAAATATGCATAAACATTTAAGTCAATATATAAGACTAAAACAGAATCCTTTTAAACATAATCTTCAGCATAATATATCAAAGATAAATCAAATAAATTCCATTTAATTATTCACAGGGATATTCTACTAGTCGAATAATCACATATAATATCTATAGCTAATTTCATAATTATGGAATGCATAATGTCGGACATCATAACCACATATTCAAGGCCTCGAGCCCAGACTACAAATAATATTCTGTCAAGGCCTTGTGCTAAGACACTAGTTTGTCTTTGATACACACTGATGCATCAAGGAGCTATAGAGGGTTTCAGCCATCACTTACTAAGTCTAATGCATTCCTCATTTGAAAATGATGAAACATAACATAAAAAATTCGTTTTAAAACAAGAATACGACGTGTTAATAATTTAACCCTAAACCATGAATGGTGTGAAAATTAAACAACCATAGTCAAAAATATCACAAACCCTTAAATACAATAAGAAATGTTGTATCATAATAAATCAACATCAAACAAGTGTAAAATCCATCCAAGGATGTTGTCATATATGAAATCCAAACTATTTGAGAGAAATATATCATTCTATTTTGAAATCAATTAAAAGTAAAATAATTATAAAAGAAAACATTTATTTTGAAAATATTATTAAAATCTTTTAATGTATTCATCTAAGGTGTTATAATGGCGGAAAATAGCCACACCTACCGTATATGTTAAAAAACATTCTTTCAACAATTTGTTAAAAAGGTCATAAAGTACCTTGTTTGGAAAATGATGGAAAGATTCCTTTCAAAAAAAATTTAAAAAGTAAAAAAGGGTATAAATGACTTTAACCCATATTATAGGAAAGATTAAAAATGTTTTGAAATACATTTTTAAGAAACACGGGTGTGGATTATAAAGAAGTCCCAGTAGATACTTATGTATAAAAAACCTCAGATAAGTAAAAAAGATTTTAAAATTAACCCTTAACTTATACTTTTCTTTTGTAAAGGGTACTTTAACCACTTGTATAATAGTTAAATAATTTTTTTATTAAATTATAAAATAACCATATACATAAATATGATATCATATATGATCTTTTAATATTTATTTGTTAATAATACTTCAGTTGTATCATTGTTTTGGGTGTTAACTGATTCATTTTCCTCTATATGTTTTGTTACGTAAGTCATGTTTGTTATGGATAAGATGTATCTGATTCATATCTAGAATTATATTAAGTTCTTAAACATTATTTTTTATCATAAAATGTAAATTATTCTTGAACGGTTACGATGGGGAAAAGAATCTTATCGCATTCGTGGATAAGGTAGTCCGTACATATGCACGAGCGAAAATATCACTCTTTTGATAGTAAAATCGTATGTAATTGGATGTTATAACATATATACAGAATCATAGATATGTTATATTTATTATGTACATCAATTATACTCAATACTATACACATCCAGAAAATTAAGTGTTGAATAACAAACTACAACACGACATGGAGACAGTAAGCCATACGTACACAAATATGGTGACAATGTCATTCGTAGGATAGATAGAATAATAAATATGGTTGTACCATATTTATAATAACATAAAAGTATGAATAAAGAACTGGAGTTATTATTTTGTTATGGAAACAACAAATAAAGAGGAAGTGGAAGAAGAAAAGAACTTTGGAAGAGGTGATGAAATTATTACCTCTTCTTCGAGTGTGTCCTTTTTATTTGATCATAATGTATCCTTGGGTTGGATTTATGATAAAATAAAGGCATCTAGGTTGAATTCAGGGTAGTTAGAAGGATATTTGAGCAAGTTTTGTCTGAGCCAAATAGATTTGGAGGTGTTATTTGGAGAGAATGGGAGGTACCCTTTTATAAGAGGGTTGAGGGTCACTTTAAGAAAAGCTTGAAATATTATTTTTTTATGAAATAATTTGCAGTTTCTAATGGCTCAAAATGAATTTATTTATAGCCCTAGGTGGTTATGGGTTTAAAACCTCCCAACCAATAGGTTTTATACAAGTTTATTCTTCCATATTTTCCATATCTTTTAGATTTAACTCTTTGTTAAATAATTTAACCTTTACCATGTATTCTAGTATTGTTATAATAAACGGTTAATAAAAATACTATAAAAATAGAAGAGAACCCCAAGGAGTTAATTAATAATATATTTATAATTATATAATTCCTTTTTTATAATGTTATATTTTTATAAATTTTATAACATTTAATAATATAGTATTTGTTTTAAAAACTCATTTATGTCAATTTTGACACTATTTAGTATTTGGTTTTTTGTGAAAGTCTACAAAGCTTGATTACATAGAAAAAATGCACAAATAGTCTCTAACATGTCATATTCACCTATAAAATTCTTTTTTGGCATTAAATGTCCCAATTTACATTTATTTTGATATTTATAATATCATATATTTGATTCCTTCATTAATAAGGAAAATGTTGTATCATTATTGTGTCATAAATAAATATATCTATTTTATGTCTAAAAATAATAAATAAAATATCATGATATATTAAATATTTTTATCTTTCTAATGAAAATTTATAGCATAAGAGATCAAATATATAACCCCATATAAAAAAATGTTTTACTAAAAGATACATGCTTATGTTATTTTTGTCATTACTTTAAATTAATTAATATAAAATGTCATTATCACTCCCAAGTGGCTCCATGGGGTCCCAAAATCGACCAAAAGATGCCCCTGAATGGAACTGTATCATCCAATATGGTTAGGAAATGTGTTAGGGTAATTTTAATATTATTATAATATTATTGTTTAATCTTATTTACTGGATTTACCCTTTAACCATGGTAAATAAAATATTTACTGAAGTAACTATTCATATTGTCTAAAACTAAAAAGTTACCTATTTAAACAAATTTAAACTTATGATTCCAAATAAGTAATCCATTTTTCCAAATACAAAACACAAAAGTTTCATAAATTAATTTAATATTAATTCTCGTTGTTAAAACCAAAACAGGGGTTTTTAAGAAGTAAAACTATCAAAAGATTAACATGTGTTTATGTATAATTTAAATGTGAAATTATATAAAATGAACTGAATTATATTAAATGATAAAAATATAATATAATTATACTTTAAAACTACATAAATTTATAATTTAACACTATAAATTATTTCGATTAAAAAAGTAGTTTTAAATTAAAATTTAGTGTTTTTCACTTTTTATCAAAATATGAATGATATCAGAAAAGTACAAAACATTTATCCAAAGCAAATTTTTATTTCCTAGTTCTAAAAAATAATTTAATTTCATAAAATTAAATATATAAAATTTTCAAATTTTGGATTAAAAAATGGTTCCTCGTTAAAAGGGGGAAAACTACATTTTTGAAAAAAAATACATCTTTTATATGAAAAATAGAATTTTTCCTTATATTATGTCTAAGAAACAAAATATGAATGTTAAAATTATATGGGATATTTATTAAATTTAAAATGTGGTTATTACTATTCATAACTACTTTTTAAAGGTCTAGTTTGATATGTCATGGTGCGCTTGAACTCAGTGGTGGGTACATCGCATGATACTGTATTATTCAAAGAGAAACATATTGTGGAATCATGGGGTGTTACATTCTTCCCTCCTTCAATAAATTTCATCCTCACAATTTGAAATTGTTCCTCAAAAATAAAAGGTTAAGAAAATAGAAAATACCTTTTTGGAAACCCATATCTGAAATAAGGTTAATAATATTTTGTCTTAATAAGAGGGAATGGGAAATGAAAAAGTCACCACCAAATTTGGATTTCAAATAGTTGAACATTGGTGGAAATTATAATTGTTGGAAAAATGTAAATATTTATAGGGAGTGATTGAGGTCTTCAATCCAAAACAAGTGAATGAAAAATTGAGGGCCTCAAAACCATAAATATATGTTGATTTAAAATATCATCAGTTCAACAATACATAAGGTATTAAAAGAACATTTTTGGTTTTATGATCCTTTCCCTAAAGATTAAGAATTTATTTATTCATTTAATAATAAAGAAAAAAAGACTTGGCAAGTAGGGTTACATCCTTTAACTAATTCCTACAACAAACTCATATTTCACTGCAAAACATAATACAACTCAAAGATATTCTATTTATCTTAATCGTATAAGTTTAGAAATATTATCATATACCATTTGAATGAAGAAAACTATTTTGTAATAACCAGGGTCTTCCTGCAGGCTAGTGGTAGGTGATAAAACCTTGTCGCACTTTGGTTGTGGTTTTGATTCCTACAGCTTTGTCCGACATGATGGGTTATTATCCGACTTGTAGGTTGTACTTTTTCTATAACAATAGTATTATAATATTCTAAAAATAATCATAAGAAATTTTTTAACCTTAAAAAATAATATCCAATGTTCAAATTAATCCATTCCAACCTTTATAGTTATCCAAAATACTACTTTCCAAACTTTCTCTAAATGGTCTCTAAATTCTAAAATAAATTGTAACATCATATTCCCCAAACAACGTAATGTTTCTCTTATTGTCACATATTAAGTAAATGATTAACTTCATCATATTAAAACCATAATGAAAACAAAAAACTACTACAGTAAAATCCTTATATATATCACATTCTTCTTATAACCAGAATATAATTATAGGATCCAAAAACACAAATATATTAATTATTCCACTTTAACTGTAGTAATAGTATAAGATTTTCCATGATCCCTTGTCCCTTTCTGAGATAAGTTTTCTTAGTGCTTAAGAAATTAATTTGCATAATTCCCGATTTCACTATAATTGTAACATTAAACATCGACAGCCTCCTTCTTTCTTTTTCATTCACGAGCCCGGTGACCTTTTTCTCCACATTTGTAACAAATTCCCATTCCTTTTAGGCAAGTACCTGGGTGTTTCTTCCCATAATTATCACATAAGGGAAAGTCTTTATTTCCCTTTTCACTTTATATATCTCTTTCTCCACCATTCTCTTCTTCTCTTACTTTACTTCAATGTCATAATACTTAGAGAATTCCTTTTCTATCTTGATAACACATGAGATTATATCTCCTTATGACAAGATGGATTTTCAAACTAATTCTCAATGGAGAAATGTTTTTAACCTATCAATGAATTGATCAATATTACTCATTGGGTTGCGTATATAATAGGCAACATGCCTTGCTGACTTTGTAAAGTTAGCCTCATACATTGCAACATTCTCATCCTACTTTTTCCTGAGACTAAGAAATTGTCTTTCCATATCCTCTCGATGGTCATGAGAGAAGTATTTTTCTACGAAAATATTTTTAAACTCCCTTCATTCCATATTTGATACATATTCATCCTCCTTTGTGTTTTGAATTAATGACTACCATTTATCAACATCTTCTGTGAGGCAATAAACTACCATGAAAACCTTTTACCTTTTACTACACCCCAAAGCATGAAATATTTTCTCTAAGGAACATATCCATTTCTTAGCTAAAAATGGATTTGTTGTCCCATTTAATGTTAGTGGTTGTTGCCTCATGAAATGGTCTAACATAGATCCTCCATGTTGTGAATCCGGGTGCTCTATACGAGTAAGGTTATTTTTCATAACCTGAGTGAGTTTTCCCAGTATCGTTATAAGTTATTTCGCACTAGTTCCATCACCAGATCCACTATAATTATCTGGAGTTGAAGGGAAAAACCTACATGGATTACGTGCGTTGATACGGTTTCCATTACTTCAATTATGCACCATTTCTAAAAAATGGAATACACTAGATTAGTTTATGAATCACAATACATAATTCCAAACTTCTAAAGAACTTAACATAAATTAAACAGTTTCTGGACATAATTCATAATCCTAAAAATGTTTTCTATGAGGAAGTATTTACTCATAAATCCTTCAAAATGGTTTGTAAAGAAAATGTGAATTATCTTAATCATATCCCTCATGAGTGTCGTAAACAAGAATGTATCAAGGCCTATTGTCGAGTACTAGGATACCCTAGTTCAAGCCTTAAAATCCTTTTCAATGTTTTCACTCCTAGCTGCATTTGAGCCAAAGCGGCCTCTACCTACTCGTATCTATATAAGGATGTATTTTCTTATAAAATCCCTATAATATTTACACTACCAATTTTTTTCTTCTATATTAATCCTCAACATCTATCTTAGGGTAATGTTCTCAAATCAGAGTTTTTCTAAATCTATTTTCCAATGTCTGTACTAAACTTCCTTAGATACGAACTCTATCGCCTCAACCCTAGCTACATAGAGTCGGTGCATTATTACATAACATTGGAAAGATTACAAGATATCATGTCTCAGAATACTGATTAGTTTAATAGCCTTGTAAGTACTAGATACATACATAATCTTTACATTACATTATGAAAAGGATAAACAAAAACATTGTGTCCCATTTGAACACACTCATATCCCTTTGCCTATCCATGCAGGTTAATCATGATATACTACTTCACATCCTAGGAAAAATAAAACATAGAAAGGGGTGAGCTCAAATTCTCAGTAAGGATAACAATATAGAAAAAAATTTCATAAATAAGAATAAAAATTTAAGGCAATGTATAAAACTAAAATAAAATAATTTTGAACATAATCTTCAGTATAATATGGAAAAGATAAATCAAATAATTCCATTTACATATTCCCATGGATATTTAACTAGTCAAATAATACCATATAATATCAATAGCTAATTTCATAATGATGGAAGTAATAATGTCGAGCATCATAAAAACATAGTCAAGGACTCATACCAACACTAAAATTAAGATTTTTTCAAGGCCTTGTTCCATGACAATATTTTGCCTCATTAGACCTACTGATTCATCGAGGAGCAATAGCTGGCTCCACCCATAACTTACTAAGTCCAATGCATTCCTTATATGAAAGGTTGAAACAAAACATAATCATTCGTATTAAAACTTGCATAAAAAACATTAATACTTTAACCATAAACCATAAATGGTATAAAAATAATACATCCAAAGTAAAACATATCAAAAAACCTTCAATACAATTTGGAATATTGTATTATAATAAATCAACTGCAAACAAGTGTAAAATCAATCAAAGGATGTTGGAATAGATGAAATCAAAACTATTTGAGATAAATATCTATTTCTATATTGAAATCATTTAAAAGTCACATAATTATAAAAGAAAATATTTATATTGAAAATATTATTATAAGCCTATAAGGGAATCTTTTAAGGTGTTATAATGGTAGAAAATTGTTTCACCTACTGTATATGTTAAAAAACATTCTTACCTAAAATCTTTAAAATGGTCATAAAGTAACTTGTTTGGAAAACGATGGGAAGAATCCTTTCAAAACATTTTATAAAAAGTAAAATAAGTGTATAAATGATTTTGAACCATATTATAGGAAATACTAAAAATATTTTGAAATATATTTTTAAGAAACACAGATGTGGATGATAAAGATGTCATAGTATATACTTACGTATAAACAACCTTGAATAAGTAAATTTATTATAAAATTAATCCTTACCTTGTAAATTTCCTTGGTCGAGGGTATGTTAACATCCTATATAATAGTTAAATAATTTTTATTAAATTATAAAAAAACCATATATATTAATATGATATCATATATGATCTTTTAATATTGCTTTGTTAATAATATTTCAGTAGTATCATTGTTTCAGGTGCTAACTGATTCGTTTTCCTTTATATGTTTTGTTACATAAGTCATGTTTGTTATGGATAGGATGTATTTTATTCATATCTAGAATTATATTATGTTCTTAAATATAATTTTTAATCATAAAATGGAAATTATTCTTGAATTTTTACGATGGGGAAATGAATCTTATCGGGTTCGTGGAGACGGCAGTCCGTACGTACGCACGAGCGACAATATCACTCTTTGGATGGTAAAATCGTATGTCATTGGATGGTATATCATATATAATAATTAATTGACATGTTATATTTATTATTTAAATCAATTATACTCATTATTATACCCATCCAAATAATTAAGTTTTGAATAACAAACTACACCACGACATGGAGACGGTAAGTCGTACGTACCCACGTATGGTGAATTTGTCATTCATAGGATGGATAGAATAATTAATATGGTTGTAACTTTTTTATAAAAATGGAACATTATGTAGAATTTACTGTAGTTATTATTTGGGTATGGAATCAACAAAGGAAGAGTAAGTGGAGGAAGAAATGATCTTTGAAAGAGGTGATGAAATTATGACCTCTTCTTCAGGTGCTTTTTTTTTATTTGATAAAAAGAGCTCCATATGTTTGTTTTATGATCCAAGTAATGCATCTCGGTTGAAGTGAGGGTTTTCTGGAGGATATTTGAGCATGTTTTGGCCAAGAAAAACGGTTTTCGAGGTGTGATTATGAGAGAAGGGGAGGTACCCTTTTATAAGAGAGGTGAGGGTCCCTTTAGGAAAATCTTAAAATATTATTTTATTATAAATTAATATTCGTTTTCTAATGGATAAAAATGATTTTTTTACGAGACTTAGGTATTTATGGGTCGAAATACTCTCAACCAAAAGGTTTTTGACAAGTTTAGGATACCATATTAAACTGGTCTTTTAGATTTAACTCTTGGTAAAATAATTTAACTTTTACAATGACTTCTTGTATTATTATAATAAATGGTTAATAAAATTACTATAAAAACCCAAGAGAACCCAAAGTGGTTAATTAATAATATATTTATCATTATATAAGTCCTTTTACCAAACATTGTATTTTTTGGAATATTATAACATTTAATAATATAAAAGTTTTTTAAAAACTCATTTAT
Organism: Viscum album; assembly: GCA_963277665.1. Lineage (NCBI taxonomy): Eukaryota > Viridiplantae > Streptophyta > Magnoliopsida > Santalales > Viscaceae > Viscum > Viscum album. Next base: position 1,944,014,438 of record OY728119.1, on the reverse strand, counting down.
GTCAATTTTGACACTATTTAGTATCTGGTTTTTGTAAAACTCCTAAAAGCATTATTACATAGAAAAAATACATTAAATCAGTTCTAACCTGTAATATTAACCTATAAAATTATTTTATGGCATAAAAAGTCTAAATTTAGATTTATTTTTATATTTATAATAACATTTATTTGATTCTTTCATTAATAAGGAAAATACAGCATCACTATTATGTCATAAATAAATTTATTTATTTTATGTATAAAAATTTTAAATAAAAAATAATGATGTAGGAAATATTTTTTTCTTTATAATTACTGTTTATAGTCTAATAGATCAATTATATAACCCCATATAAAAAATAATTTACTAAAATATACATGCTTGTGTTATTTTTTTTCTTTACTTTAAATTAATTAATATAAAATGTCATTATCACTGCCAAATGGTTCCACGGGGTCCCTAAATCGACCCAAGGATTTCCATGGTCATATAGGTATCATCCAATAGAGTTAGGATACGTTTTAGGGTATTTTTGAAATTATTTTAATATTATTTTTAACACTTATTTACCAGATTTACCCTTTAACCATGGTAAATAAAATATTTATTGAAGTAACTATTCATAATGTATAAAAATAAAAGCTACCTTTTTAAACAATTTAAAACTCATGATTCCAAATATTAAATCCATTTTTCTTAATTCAAAAAAACCGATGTTTCATAAATTAATTTAAAATTTATTCCCGTTGTTAAAACCAAAAGGTGGTGTTTATGAAGTAAAAACTATTAACAGATTGACATGTGTTTATGTACAATTTAAATGTGAAATTACATACAGTGAACTCAATTATATTAAATGATAAAAATATAGTCTAATTATACTATAAAACCACTTAAATTTATAATTTAACACTACAAATTATTTTCATTAAAAAAGTTATTTTTTATTAAAAATATTTATTTTTCACTATTCATCAAAATAGGAAAGTTATCAGAAAAGTTACAAAAATTTATCCAAACTAAAATTTTATGGCCTAATTATAAAAAGGAATTTAATTTCATCAATTTGAATATATAAAAGTGTCAAATAGTTTATTTAAAATGGGTTTTTCAATAAAAGAAATAAAATTTTCCATTTTTGAAAAAAATACTTCTTTTATCTGAAAAATTGAATTGGTTCTTATATTATGTATAAGAAACACAAAAGAAGAATGTCAGAATTATATGGTATATATATATAATTCAAAATGTTGTTATTACTATTCATAACCTCTTTTTAAATGGCTATTTTGATAGGTCGTGCTGCGCTTGAACTTGGTGTTGCGTACATCGCACGCTATTGTATTATTCAAAGAGAAATCTACTATAGAAGCTTGGGGTGTTACAATTGTATATGATACAATATATGGGGAAATATCACATTGACTCTGGGGATTTAGTTTGAGTGTGATATTGAAGGATATATTTCCCAAATCCTTAACCTTATGAATTGTATTTAGATATACAATATGGTATGATATAGGAGTTTTGTAAGGCTTGGTACATGATATAATATCACACCCTATTAATCATATTGGTTGAAATGATATATAATAAATCAATATTAATCATAGTGAATTATTAATTTGATACCTTATGATTAAAAAATTTAAATTGAATGGTAAGGGGATAATTTTTAGGTCCCTCAAACAATAGATATCATTAATAAATGATTTATAAAATGAAACATACAAGACTAATCTGATGATGTTTTATAAATGGTTTGTAAATTAATGGATTTGCATGAAAATTAAATAATCTTTGATAAAATTAACAGATGATTAGGGAGTTTCCCCAAGGATAATATAAATAAGGAAAATTCATTGAATGTTTTATGTGATATTCTATAGATTATTCCTATAATATCTCTTCCTCGTTATATCTTTGCCTCGACAAGAACTAGTGTGTAGTGGGAATAAAATGGTGTCCTTTAAAATTTATGGTTGATTTAGTTCCAAATCATGGATACTAAATTAAGGATGGATTCCTTTTTTTTACTATAAGGGATATTCATTAAGAACATTATTGGATTTGAATGAAATAACTATTGATAGTTAAAAGTACACAGACTTTTTTTGATTAATATATATATATAGGGTTTTGGTTTTCAACCATGGTTGTTCTTGGGATGTTATGTTTCTAATTTCTTTTATTGTGTTTAATGATCATTTATTGATGCCTAAACACCCAAGAATTCATGTCCTCAACTAAATTCACATTATGACAATTGTTTTTTATATTCATTTGATATATCTCATAACAATATTTGTTTTATGTAAAGTAACACCTGAATGGAATTTATCATCACAAATGGTGAAAAGGTAACATTATAGTCAATACTATGAATTTGTTTATGAACATTTTCCAAAAAAATATCTCTTTTTTATAGACACTACCATCCATTCTAGTTTTATTATAAAAATAACTACCTTAACACTATGGGTCTCATACCTACAAGTGAATTAACAAGTTATAAAAATTCATAGTGTACATGGATTAAATCATAGATTCTATAGATTCAAACCATTTATTAGAATCAAAACTATCAATACATTATCTATAGGAAGTAGTTTCTTCACCTATAACAATTAATTTATCTTCTGTTTCTATAAAAAATCATATAACATAGGCTTCTGAAAAATCTTACCAGAACATTGATGTTCTTCGATAAACTGATCCAGTTCTTCAGTCGCATGTCTTTGTGAAACTAACTCATCTTTTATCGTATAATCATTTTGTCTTTATTGATCTTCAATTTATCCAATTTTAACATTTCTTCCATTGAATCCTTGGGAAATGTGTTTCTTCTATAGTAAAACACAATGTCCTTCCACAAACACATGTGTTCAGTATCATTATAAAATTAATTTCTCATAGTATATCTAGGATAACCAATAAAAATTATTTCTATAATTTAATTCCATGATTATCAAAATCCCAAAATCATATGTATTGTTCACACCCATAAATCTACATAAAATAAAATTTTAGAATCTTCATATACCATATCTCATATATTTTTTTCTGACTGCCATAGATGGAATGTAGTTTAGTATAAAATATTCTACTTCCAGAGCATATACCTATAATTACATAGGAAATTCACATCAACTCATCATTGAAAAAACCATATCCAATAAGGTATTATTTGTTTACTCAGATTCACTAATCCACTATGGTGTTCCATGAGGAGTCATTTTTGAAAAAAATCTATAAAATCTCATATCATCAGTGAATTTCATGATTAATTATTAATGCCCCCAATATGACATGGGAATATTAATATTTTTTTCCAATTTATAATGTACTTAGTTTTTGAATATATTAACAATTTTAAAGGTTTCATACTTGGGTCTTATTATTAAAACATAACCATAAAAATTATAATCATCAGTAAAGATTATGATGTATCTAAGATAATTAATTTCTTGATTTTGTATTGGTCCACATACATCTTGATGTATTTGATCAAATAGTTCATTATACCACTCATCATTTTGACTAAAAGTCTCCTTGTTCATTTTTTTAAATAACCATGATTGACATGTTCTAAATAATTTATAATTGAATGAATCGAAAAAAACATATCTATGAGGTATTAGGATAAATTTCACATTTATATATTGAATATGAAAATTCCAAATATAATTGGTATAATAATTAAACTTAACCTTCTTATTTTGAATTTTATAGATCATATTATCCATGTTTAAAATGTATATGTTTCATGATATTTTATATTCCTTAAAATATTTGATTTATATATATTGAATGACACTTGATCTTATTCATGAATGAATATTTAATCTACTATAAACAAAATATAGAAATAAAATATCTATTTATATTTTAGAATATAGTAATAGTTTTCTAATTATAGTACAAATCCACCTTGTCGACCGAGATCATAAGCGCTGACCTCTAATAAAGAAACTATTTCCCTATTTACAACACACAAATCTACTTCACCTTTTATAAATTATATCTGATTTATATGTATATTTTTATCAGCACAAATTTTTTATGAACACTCAATATCATATACCCCTGATTCAGATATTTTTAATTTTATTTATATAATATTCACATCCATTTTCTAAGAATTATTCTCTATGAGAGAAAATTTCTTACGTAGATACCGATCTATAATTATATTGTAGGAAATAAATACAAGAGACCTCAAAATAATAATTATGTGTTATGTCATAATCAAAAACAATGATATATTTTTCAGAGTGTCATTTTTTATATATTTTCATTAATTACTTTAAATGAAAATACTCCCACTAAAATGATGACCCAATACATCATATATATTTAGAGATACAAGAACCGTATTTCATCTTAAATTATCCAAACTAATATTCTAACATAATTTTTAAATATATTTGTTAGAAAACCATGTCAATCATATCACATATGGCTCATGGATAGCTAAGTGGATAATACATTACCCTATTCCATCAAATGGATTCAGAAAAATATGTTCCCATGGTATCCTAAAAGTTAGTTTTTCCATTATAAGTGTAGCCAAAATATTATATCTAATAAAATAAAATAATTTTTAGGGTATCCTATAATTTTCTTTCCTTACAAAAGATATTTAATCGTCACCTAATAGTTATGGTCACTCATACTGAATGATTAAGGAATTTATAATATTTCACTATAGGAGTAATGTATGACTTGGTATTTGAGGAGTTTTCTTTTTCTGCCCATTTTAATATACATCACGTTCATATTAAATTCATAACTATTTAATTATATAAAATATTTATCTTCTCATGTTTTATACCTATATGCTTTCATTATTCTAATAATCATTTTTTGGAATATCTATTTCATAAACCAATTAAATTCTTTTAAACCAAATTAATGTGTAACACTTCATACAACTAAAAATATTTGTTAATTATCTAAAAAAAGAATCCAGACATATTTACACATAACCAAATATATACATCGAAAATGGTTCATGAATCTCTTTCAAGTAATGGTTTGAAATTATATAAAATTAATAATATCCATAAGTGTAAGAATAAAGAGATAGGCTATCAACCCCTATACTTCTCTAGATAAGGTTCAAGAATATAGTTTAGTGAGTAACATAACCAAAAATAACTCTAACTACATTTTGTTACTCAATAGATACTCTAGATCCATTATAACTTTAACACCTAATTTTTATAAGCAATAATAAACCTCTAAATTCAATCATATAACTTAATAATAATCTGAAATCAATGTAAATAAAAAAAATCTTATGTAAATATTCCTAGGATGTAATGTATAATATTTTATTTTTATAAAAAGAAATTAAATAATTATAACTAATGAATAAAATATACATGTTACAGAATATTTTATATACATGATTAACTAAATTATAAAAAATTATATAAACAAATAATACATTTATTTAACCTATGATAAAACATTTGAGACAATTATTTTTATTACAAAAACTTTTATAATGGTCTAATGTCACATGGATTTGGAATGGCCTAAAATATTTTGTAATAATGAAATTTTTTGATAATTTAAAAAATATATAATTTTCTTCAAAATTATACTAAAGAATAATGTCACCGCTACATGGTGCTCCATGGGTAAAACTATTATAATTAGAAGAACCGTGATTATTATCCATATGTTGAAGTAGTTTTTATCATTTTTTCCAATTATAAATGCAACCATTATGAAATGAATTTTGGTTTAATATTTCATTTTAGTTTTCCAATTTTTTCCAACCCATTTCACATATCCAAATAATTTCATGAAGGAAATTGGATGTAAAACATTCCTTGTAAATTTATACTATGTTGTGGTCTATCCCCATGGTGGAAATCACTATGACATATATATCCCTAGACCATATTATAAAGTCGTCAAATAAAATTCTATTCTTTTTATGATTCTTTTTATTACTTATTTAAAAAAATGGAATTGTATTGTAAGACCACACCCCTTTTCAATATATCTATGTCTTGGTTAGAAAAATTAAGAACCAAAATGGGTGTTTTAAAGGGTCTATGTCACGGTTCCTTAGATACCCCCATTTTAGCTATTCTAAGAAAAACATCACCCCATTAATTCATCACCATATATTGATTTAATTCCACTGATTAGTTTTTTAGGGCATCACATTTTCCATTTTTAGATAAACCCAAAACTCATGTTAAGATCAATCAGTAGAAGAATCAGTGGTATGAATTATAAAATCATAAATTAGACATACCTCACTACCCTGAATTCCAGTCTTCAATGGAAACTTATTTGATCAATTTCCCTCATCAAAATCCAATGGTTTCTTATCTATGATGATATAAACTTTTCACATGAAAAACTACATGCATCGGAAAGATCTAAATTCTTCAAACAGGGTGTTAACACCTCCTCCTTAAAAATGAATAGAGAATCAAGTATCCTAGGGAGTGTTTTTTCTAAGTGAATGATCTCGTATATTAAAAATATTTTCCTCTAATTCCATTAAATAAATAAAAAAATTAAGGTATTAATACTATTATAACAAGGTTATTTATAACAATTTGAAATGATTAATCAATTTTGTAACTCTTTATAACATTAACCTCATTCATTTATCAGATTTTGAATCTCCTTTAATAATAAATTTTATGTTTACACATTATCTCCTAATATTTTAATAGATAAAATAGATAATATAACGGTTTGGTGACTTTCATGATGTTTTGGTCAATGAATTTGTGCAAAAAACTCAATATCATGATCATTATCTTATTATTCCACCTTCTTATACCAGTATTTTAAACATATGTTTTCATTATACAATCCTCTCATATTATGTTTTTTTATAATATTCTACCCAATATCCCATACCTATCTTTTTTAGGTCCATTTTGTTTTCCCCTATTAGACCATCATCTCACCCCTTTTATTTTTTGATGTATGTTCCCAGTCATACCTATGAAGTGAAATTTATATATGATAGCCTCATTATATTAGTGATTCTTATGAAGTATGTAAATGTTTTACTCATTGTAAAAGATTCATGAAATATTTTTTCAGATGAAATGGGTTTTTAGTATATATAAGCAATATAGAATTAATGTGTAATATTATTAAATAATAACAGTATTTCATAATTAGATGAAGTCATATATTTTTATAAAAATAAGAAATATATTACTAATAATTAAATAAAATAATCATTTCTATCTAGTTGAGTGTTAGAACTCTTATTATTGTATATATTTAACAGAAAATAATATATAATTTATGTTTTCTATATATGGTTAACCTTATACTATGTTATAGTCACAAATATAAATTTTATGTCTATATATTGATTAGATAATAAGGTATTTTCACCCATTATTTTGAACATTTTTTGCAATATATTTATGAATGAACTATTTTTTTAATAAATAATTTTGTGATTGGCTCACACATTAAAGATATACAAGATAAGAAGGTTAATGTAATTGATTTTATCACAACATATCTTTAGAATTTTTACATTTCTCATATAAATGATAAAATCATTCAAATAATTAATAGAAAGATATTTCTATAATCATTTTATTATGAATAATTTCATAATTATAAATAATGATTATTAAACAATTGACCAAATCATTTTTCAGTGGAAATGGTGAGAGGCCTAAGGTATGATTGCACCAAAAATAGAGTGATTTATGTAGACTAATTAGTGAATAAGAAAGTGGATGGTATAGGTACTTGGTTACATTCACTAAAGAATGGAGTAGGTATAAACATGTGTTTTTATAAGATATATGTTTGAAACCTTTGAAAATTTAAAATAATTTATAAACTATGTATTAAACTGAGTATGTAAAACTAATAACATACTTTCATTAGATCAGGGTGATGAATAATTGGGCCAATAAACTACCAATCATATGATAGATTCATGACTAAATTTACAATTCACACCTTCTAAGACACCATAATAGAATGTAATTTTTTGGAGGTAAAATTGTAACTAATTTTATATTTCTTATCTGAAAAAATACATATATATTATATTAGTATACTTAATTTTCTATTACAACTCACAAATAAATCTCATCCTTATAAAAATAATTTTTAGTTTCTTTCGATATTATATCCTTAAATGGATTATTTTACAAAATAGTGTATACATATTTTAAATATACATAATTCTTGACTCCCTCCTAGAAAAATCATACATAATATTTTTGAACCCAAGATCAGTTTGGAAGATGTGTATTTGGAAGATTTTTAGATAATAAGTTTTTCTAGTTTTTGGTATTATTTATAGAGAAGGATAATTAGAAGTGTGGAAGTGGATATTTTTGGTTGTATTATATTTCATTTTCAATATATAAATTATATTCAATCTCATATAAAACAAGTGTTAATATGAGATTTAAATCATTTATGGATGTTTAGATTGAGCCTATAGGAATTTTTGAAGTAATATTAAATAGTTATGGAGTTAATAAAATATGAACTCACGTTTTTTGGGTAAAGAAAGATACAATGTATGTGTAAAATCCCAGAACCCACACTCCTAGATCTGCTGATAAAATCATAAGCATTAAATTTCTATATTTTATACCAATAAATAAGACCCATTTTTTACCATCCAAGCCTTACAATATCTAAAGGAAATATTAGGTCACTTACATACCTAAAGTCCTTTTAGGTTTATTGTATTATATTATTATGAAACACTCTCACATAAACTACACTCGTGAATTAAAGAGAGTTTTTTCTATTATAAAAAGTTTTTAATATTCCATATTGTGTCTTAAATATATCCCACAAATTTCCTCACATGTGAAACCTTTTAAACCGAAATAATTTATTATTATTATTCATAACCTTAGGAAAATGAATCATAAGAAGGGTAAGCTCAAATTCTCAAAAAGGGTACACATAAACATTAAAAATTTAATATCATTAGGGATATTAAGATGAACATAAGTTTATAATGAAATAATCATAGTTTATGAGCATAAAATAAGGAAATTCATACCTATAAATACATGTATTATCAATAATGAAACATGTAATTAAGATTTAATGAAGGAAAAAATATTTGGAATCAATAATAATGAGAAAATATAATGTCAATATTGATCAAATTAAACATTATAAAACCATGTATTTCCCCCATAAGAAGTATCAAATACTTTTATTTAAACATAAACTCATTAGTTTACCTTTCAAAATCATAATATGTTTTGTGAAATACCCTATCAAGTTTATAAAAATTATGTATGTAACTTATGGAATAATTTTTATTTCACTCTTACATATGGAATAATCATCACGGTTATATATGGAGTAACTATAACAATTACACTTTGAATGAATATAAAAATTAATCTTAAAACAACCATCACAATTATATTTGGAATAACCATCATTGTCAACTTTCTTAAATAAATATTTTCCAATGAATTAGATGACAATCGTAGGCTCACCATTGATTATTTTATAATAGAAGCACACATAATCATAAACAATTCCTAAGAACTATAACTTGAATAAAGTACATATATATTTCATTTTATCATAAAAATCCTCAAAAAAATCAGTATTCCTTTCATATCATGATCAACATATGGAAAAGAAACAAGTTCCATGATAATCTCTTTAAAACAATCATAATAAGACATATAGAGAAATAATACAAATAGTATCCTAAAATCATAATAACTGTTAATTATAGGAATAATTAGATGACGATGATATAGATGAAAATACATTTAAAAAAATATTTAAAACATTTCTATAAAAATAGATAATTCCCTTTTCTCTAAGTATTATTTATAGAAATATAACAAATATTTCAAAAATATTTAATTTGAAAATAAAAATGGAAACTTATAATTGAATATTCCATGAAAATATTGGTCATGATAGTGGTAAAATCCATTCATATTTTAAAAGTTAAAAATATACATTATTTTCAAATATTTTTTTATAGAGATTCTAAACTAACCCATTTAGAAAACATTAAGAAATTTCATTTTTAAAACCTTTTAAAAGAAGGTCAAAGATCATGTGAAATAGATTTATGAAGTAATTTATGTATATAATATATATGTTTATTAAACATTTTATAAAATATGGATACAGAAGGGAAAGATTCCTGATCTAAAAGAAGCTACATGATTGGTATTAATTATAAATGAATTTCTTGATGTTTCATTAATCAATCAGGGGGAAATATAAATTAAAAAGAAAAAAACATTCATTACCGAAGGATAATAAAATATATGTTTATCAATGTAACAATGGTATATGATTTCCCTCTAAGGAACATTGAACATCAAAAGTCACAAAAAGAAAAAAGATTGTAATAGAAAACCTTTTCCACTTTGGTATCTTTTCAATAATAAGCTACATGAATGAATAAATTCAAATGAAATAATAAATATCATAAAAATAAGGATATTAATGATACAAAATGTCAAATTGTAAGTATAAAAACCACATAAAATAATACTGGTCCATTTTATAAAAGTGTTTCCCATGGAAAGGGAATTTGAGGAGGAAAACCCTTACAAAGATCCAATCATTAAATTGAGATTTAATTATTGGAGAGATTATGTGTAAAAAATGTAAATCATAAAAAACTATAATAAAAAATAAAAACATTAAGAGATCAATTAAAACATATTCATGTCATAGCAACATCAATGAAGAAGATTTATAACCCAATGATATTAAATTGTGTTAAGAAACCCTTTACCACTTGGTAACTTTCATGTCAAATCCCCTTGGATGAAATTATTCAAATTGAAATTTAAAATACAATAAATTGTGAATTATATATGATATAAAATTTTAAATGGGAATTATATAAACCATATAAAATAAAATAGTTTCATAACAATAAAATATTCCTTAATGGAAATAATTTGAGACAAAAACCCTTCCCTCGAGTCCAAACTTTCTATATATGTTGTTTAACACCTGTATAATAAAGGAATATAAATTATTCTATTTCATAAGAATGATTTCAAGGTTTAATTTCTTATCATTATTCAATTTATTTTATTTATTTTAACAAAAATTTTAATTACTTGATTAATTAAGTCTGCATCATGAGTTTTAAGGGTGTTCGGTTTTTAATTTCAAAACAACTCTGGTGTATTGAACGTGTTCAAAGGGGTAATCATTCCAAAATATCAAGATAAAATAATCCTGAAATAGTTATAATTATTATAAATAAATTATATTTTCAAAATTAATCCGGAATTATGGTTTTGAATAATTAATTATGTTAAAATAAGGGAGATGGTAGATTGTGCATACGCACAAGTAAAATTTCCATTTTCCAAATATCATTATGGAAAAATGTACGTATTATATTATTTTTACATAATGATCATAATATCATAAATAAAACACTATTTACTTAAATATAATTAAATATATAATCTATTTGACTTTGCAATGAAAAACTAATCCCATCACTTCGTGGAGGTTGTAGCCCACACATATGCATGAATGGCGTTTTCATTTTTCGATGTATGGAAAGTTAAGAAATTAGATGATATGGTATTTCATCTAAATGTTAAATATGTTAGGAATATAATATATATATATATATATTAATTACGTCCTTATAACCATCATTAATAGTTGGTGATCAAAAACAATAACATCGGTTCGTGTGGCAGTACTCTAATGTACACACAAATGATGGATTTGTTTCCCATATTTATGGATGAGGAGATGGATGAGTGTTCTAAAATTATCATAATAAAAACATAGTATTATTTATACATTATAGTTATTATTTCATCATGTTTGAACAAGATTTTATAGAGTTTTAAGAAGAAATAAAAGAAATTATCGGTTAAGAACGATACATCTTCTTCAAATAACCTCAAAATTATTACATCCAAAGGTTTATGGAGTTGGTTTTATGATCAAAATGAGGGATGTAATATTTTTTTAAGGATGTAATTAAAGTATTTGGAAATTTATTGGCTGAAAAAAATGGTTCTTGATGTTTTAATAAAAGAATAAATGACGCTCCCTTTATAAGGGAGGGGATGGTCACTCTTGGAATTTATTAAAACATTAAATTAATATAAAATAATTTTGATATAAAAATAGAACCATACTTATAATATTATAAAATAAGATTATTATTATTATAAATCCTCTCAGAAAATATAATTTCGACAAGTTTAGATTATTTTTTGCCCTTCTCTTTTTTGTTTAAACCCCCCTTAACCCTTTTTGCAAATTATAGTAATATAAATGCTTTTACAATTAAAGGGTTAATATAATAATTATAAAATGAAAAAATAACAATAAATATACTATTTTATATTTCATAAACCATATCTCAATCAGCTTTTTTAATATAATTTTGTCAATAATTTTAAATTATTTAATAAATTATTATTTATTATAAAATAACATTAATGTACATTTTGTAACTATTCAATAAATTTGAATTTTAAAACGATATAAATATACTGTAATTTTAATAAAATTAATAAACATAGATATAATATTTAATTTTTTCAAAAAAATGTAATACAAAAACTAAGTAAACTAATATTATTTGCGGTGGTTTCTAAAATTATTTTATTGATTTATTTACTATTTGTAAAAGCACTATATTAGTGTTGCATAAGACTTTTAGGCAACTATATCTTCACTAAAAATTAAAAATATATTACCTTTAATAAAAAAATTAAATTAAACATTAATATTTATAATTTAACATATCTATATTTAACCCTATTTCATAAATTATATGTTAATAAAACAAAGAGAATGACATTTTTTACTTTTCTTTATAAAAAATAAAATAAGGGTTCAAAGTGATGGAAAAATGGAAACCAAAGTCCATATATTTTAATTTTTGATGATTATAAATAATGTATATTCATCCAATAGAATTAATACCATTTTAAGGTTCATTATTTAGTCCTTATCGTTTTTTTACCTTAATTACAACAGTTAGCCTCTACCGTGGTAACAAAAAATAATAAAGTTATTATTCATAATATCCCAAAATAAGAGGTACCTATTTACCAAATTTATACCCACTTATTAAAAAAATTGAATCCATTTTCTAAAATTTAATTTCTATAATTGGAATAAAATATTTTTAATATCAATGCATAAAATTCAATGAAAAATAGTTTTGAGAAAAATGCATTTCTAAGCCAAAAAATGTACTTCTTCCAAAATTAGATATAAATATTATAAAAATAAATTTAATTAGATTATATATAAAAATAATTATTATTATTTACTTTTATATAAAATTCAAATAAAAATTATACTTGTTTATAAAAAGAAAATAATGATTTTACAAAAATTAGTATTTTTCACAATTCACTGAAAAATCAATCATTCCATAAAAATACATATATTTCACCCTAAAATAATTTTCAGTTGATAATTTCAAAAATGATATAATTTTTATCAAATAAAATATCAAAATATTCTAAAAATTAATTATAATTATTTTTTGAAAAAAATCTATAAAAATAATTTTTGCAGAAATTGGGTTTTTGAAGAAGACAAAGGATTTAATGAAAATTGAGTACTTATTTCCTAATAATTAACAAATAAATTTACATTGATACGTACATTTATATTTATTTTTATTTATTCAGTAAATTATTTTCGTACATTCTAATTCAATGTCTAGGTTATAATGGTTACAATTAAATAATAATATTTCATGGTTCGTTTAAACTCGGTGTTGTATTTTATATATGTTATTGAATATAATGTCCTCGAAAAATATAAAGGTATTTCATTATATCTCATTAAATAAATTAAATCCTTATAATTTTACCTTATTCTCAGTAATTAATGGTTTTTAAATTGAAAATTCCTTTTTTAAACCTGCGTCTAAGAAATGGTTAATAAAACTTCTTTATAAAAAGGGAAAGGGAAATATGAAGTTCATATAGAATAATACATGAATAGGTTTCCAAGTAGGAAAAAATTGTTGGGAAGTGAAGAAATAGACATGGAAGAGAAAACTAACACCCAAGTACTAATATATATTGATAGATAACATGGTTAAGAGAATTTTAACAACCAAAAAATCATAAATCTATTATGGGTGTAGAGGCCAATGATTCACCAAAAATTAAGATAATATGATATAATTTATTGTTTCAAGGTATTTTTCCAAGAGTTGAGGTATTACGTTACCATATATACTAAAATAATAAATAATTATACTTAATTTATATATATAATTTCATCCTTTAATCTATTTTCACCATAATCTCATCTTTTTCTCCAAAAAATGAGTATTCATGTTGAATTTATCATTCCTAATGCACTAGAATAAACTTCTTATTGGATTGAATAATTACAAAAAATGATAAAAAATTATTCATCAAATATTTATACCTTAAACAAAACCAAATTTATTAGCACAAGTCATGATGGTCTCCAAAATGAATAAACCTTCATATATGGAAATAATACATTAATCACCAAAATTCAAAAGCAATTCCCAATATTCAAACAAAATCATTCCATAATTAAATATCTTTAAAATTATAAAAATGTTACTTACCAATATTGAAACCCAAAAATCATAAGGATTTAATCACATATTATTACGAGGTAAATTTAACATTTTTCTCCAAATAACATTAGTAACTCATAAATTCATATACCCAAAAATTTATATGACATAGTCATACGGTCTATAATATATTATATTCATTCAATAAGTGACTATAAATCCAAATTAATATAATATATTCTTCAAATATATAATACAACATTTAATCCTTGAATACTAATTTATATTTAACATAATGGTTACATATATCTCAAACAAACAAAATAGAACCCAAAAAAATCCTTATTCACCTTAAAATTCGATCACTTCAAACCTTAAATTAGATGTTTATGACTTTGAACTTATGATCAACCATAAACTCATAAACTCATTAAGTTTTTCATAAATCTTAAGAAAATATCTCATGAAAACATCTTAATCTCTATCACTTTCTAAACCCTACTCTGATACCAACTATAATATCCCCAAACCCACACTCTCAGATTTGGTGTGAAAAACCTAAAAATTACATTTTTTCTTTGATAATGATAATTGTGACACATTTTTATCCATACAAACCACTCAAATTAAAAGTAAATATTAGGTCACTTACATAACCAAGTACCTTTTTTGTTTATAGTTTTAGACAATTATGAAAAACTCTTACTTAAATAACACTCATGAAATCAATTGATTGTTTTTCCCACTATACCCATCATTTCATATTACATATTTATTCTTCAGAAGCTCCCAAAAATTTCCTCACATATGATACATTTTAAGACTCAAATCATTTAACATCGTTATTAATTACATGGGAAAAAAGAAACATAAAAAGGGTGATATCAAATGTTTAGTAAGGGTATATATAATAATTAACAATTAAATGTCATTGTTGAGAGTAAGACATGCATAAGGGTATGATGACAGAATCATAGTCATAGGAATAACATAAAGTAATTCATAATTATACATGCACGGATTATCAATAATAAAACATTGAATAAACCTATAAAAATAAAAAAGTAATTAGAATTAAAAATCATGAGCCATGTGATTTGAATATTGTTCAAATGAATCCTTATAACCAATATCTTTTCTCCCATAAAATTATAAAATACTTTTCTTAAAAAATGAAATCATTATTTTACCTTGTGAAATAATAATATTTCTATAAAATCAAATATAAATCTAAGATAAATCATGTATATAACTTAGGGAATCAATTTCATTTATCTATTGAATATGGAATAACTATCATAATTATAAATTGGTAAAACATCACAGTAACACTTGCAATACCTATCATAGCTACACTTGAAATAAGCATCATGGTTATACTTGGAATAACCTTTTTACTCAACATCCAAACATAAATCGTACCTAATGCATTGTAGGGATATCACAAACCTGACCATACTTGGTTTATTGTGGAACCACCCTTCATCATAAAAAAATTTCAAGAACCATAAGATGAATAAAGTATAAAGATCTTTTATTTCATCATAAAACTCATAAAAACCCATTATTCCTTTCATAACATGATAAACCTATGGAAATGAAAAAGGTACCATAAATATATGTTTAAAATAATCATTGTAATCCATCCGCATGAAGAAGATGGATGGTATCATAAAATCACAATTCTAGTGAACTATAGGAATCCTTAGTGGATGTTGATAGAAATGAAAATACTTTTAAAATAATATTTCAAATATTTCTATAAAAACAAAGTAAATATCACTTTTCTTTGAGTAATAATTTATAATAATTAACAAAATATTGGGAAAAGTAATTTTTAAAAAAATAAACAAGGTTGTTTATAAAGGAATATTCAAATTCAATAATGGTCATGACATCAAGAAAATCTATTCATGTTGTAAATGATAAAAATAAGAATTATTTTTCCAGAATTTAGTAAAAGAGAGTCTAAGGTGAACCATTTGGAAAAAGTTAAGATATTTACATTTTAAAAACTTTTAAAATAAGGTCAAACATCATTTGAAATATATTAATGAAATCATATATGTTTTAAAAAAATATTTTTGAAAACATTTTAGAAAACATTGACATGGAATAGAAACATTCCCAATCTAAAAGAATATTCAAGATCAGTATCACTTACAAAATACATTCTTGATGTTTCTATAATAAATAATGGAGTAAAATAAAATTAAACTTTAAAAAATCATAACAATGGGAAAATAAAAGTTATGCGGTTCAAGAAAATAAGATCATATGATTTCCCCCCAGGGAAACACAACTAAAGATAGAGCTTTTATCAGTACTAGAAATAGATTTTAACAATTATTTTTTAACATTATTAATCTGTGCGAAGATAAAGGGGGTCCCTTTTATTAGCGCTTTTAAAAAATTCTCATAAAATTCAAAAAATAAAAAAATAAAAAAATCCCAAAATTAGAGAACCCTCTCAACATCGCCCACCACACCCTTTCAATTCCCCCCCCCACCTCAAAAATGCTAAAAAATCCCCCATTCACACCCAACCCTAACATACATCCTTTAACAACACCCTCTCCGTCCCTTTAATAGTGCTAGACCCCCCCTACACCGGCGCGCGCACCCCTGTCTCTCCCTGGATTCAAACTCAAGACCTCTTCCCTATGCACTGGACACTATAACACTCCTTCATGTTACTTTGTTCTCCATTTAATTATATATCTATTTATTTATATATCTATTTTGTTATATTTATTCGTATATTAAAATATATTTATATTAATATATATATATATATTCATATATTAATATATATTTATATCTACTAATTATATATATATATAGTTATGTTTTTTATCCATATATTTATCTCTATAATAAAATATTTTTGGTTATATATTTATTTATATATTAATATATATTTGTAATATTAGTTTTAAATACACATATAAAATATGTTTTTTGTGTGTGTTTATAAATAAATAATTAATGAACTAAGTACAAATATACTACACAAATACACATGTATATATATTATATATATATATATGTAACTGTAATTGTTCATATTTATATATATATATATTTATATAATTATATATTAATATTTTTATTTATATGTAATAATATATAGAAAATATATATCAGTTTTCTAAAACACACACACACACATATCTATATATAGTCACACACACACATTATATAGGTATATAAATATTCATATTTTGTATTTTAAATAAAATGTAAATTAGTTTTTATTTAGAAAAGGCTTGTATATTAATAAATATATTTTATACAAAAATATATTTAATTAATTATTTATAAAATTAAATTTATTTGTGTGAATTTATGTAAAAATATGTATATATTGTTATATATTTGATTATAAATAAAATTATATTGTCAAAAATTATAAATTTTTAAAACCATTATATTAATATGATTGTAAAACCAATGAATAAATTTATTCACCAGTAAAAGGGAAAAAAATAACCCCATAAATGAGCCTGAAAATCCATCAAATGTTACAAAATTAGGGTACATCGACTAAAAACTTAGTTTTGGAGGCCTTTTGAGACTTTTTCCATTTACATAAACTTTACTAGGGTTCCATCTATTTTTAGGTCATAGTTCTTATTGAAAGCTTTGATTTTATATTTGGTAGAGCTCAAACGGACACCCAGATCAAAATTTATGGCTATTAGAATTTTGAGTTTTTTTAACTTATTTTAGATCTTTTATTTACTTTTTTATTTATTTTATATTCAAATTTTTATTAAATGACTATTATTGTATAAAAATAACAAAATTATTAATTAATTTTTTTAATTAGTCCATAATATTTTTGTTAATAAATATCTTATATATTAAGTTTAAATTTCTATTTATCCCAATCTAAAACACATTTAAAAATATATATTATATTTATATTAATATTAATATATTTATTTATTTATATATTAATATATTAATATATTACGTTTAATGAATTTTTGTTTTAAAATATACCCTTCATTAGTGCTAGTAAAAAAGTGTGGATAAAGGGGGATCTTTATCAGCACTCTTAAAAAAGCGTTGATACACCCCCCCCCCCCAATTAACAGTGAAAAAAATGGTACTAATAAAGGGGTACTTTTAAAAGCAATCTTTTTAGTGCAGATAAAGGGTACCCCCTTTATCAGCAATTTTTTAACACTATAAAAGGTGTGGTGCTGAAAAAATCTGAATATGTTCTTGTGAACCTTGAACATAATCAATCTCAAAAAGAAATTAGATTATAACATAAAGCTTTTTCCATTTTGGTAAATGATCAATCATAAGCCCTAAGAAAGTATAACATCCCATTAAACATTATATAAAATTAAAATACGGAGAATCATGAAATAAAATTTCTACAAAGTAATATATACACACTATAAAAGAATATAGGTACATTTCATAAACATATTTCATAAGGAAATGTAATTTGAGATGAATAACCCTTCCAAATATTATATCATTGAATTGAGAGTTAAAAATGGATAGATTATTTGTAATAGTTAAAAATCCAAAAAATGTATAAATATATAATAAAACCATTTATAGATCAACACACATATAATCATGGCATAACAATGTCAATGAAGAAGTGATATAACCCAACAAAACAAAATTGAGTTAAAGAAACGCTTTACCACTTGGTATATTTAAATTTGAATCCCCTTCAATGAAATAATTCAAATTGAAACATAAAATACCATGGATTATTAATGATTTTTTATATAAAATATTAAAGGTTCATTATATACACCATATAATGAAAATTGGATTCATAAACATAAAATATTCCTCAATGAGAGTAATTGGAGACAAAATCCCAAGCCTTGAGTCCAAACGTGCTATATAGGTCCTTTAACACCAATATAATAAACTCATATAAATTATTTGATTTATTAAGAAAATTTTTCCATTTTAATTTCTTATAATTAATCTATTAATTTCATTTTTAATGAAAACTTTTATTAATTAATTAATTATTTCCATGCCAGGTGTTTTGAGGTCATTCGGTACATAATTTAAAAACAAATTTGATGTGTTGACCATGGTCAAAGGGGTAATTTTCCATCATATTAAAAAATAGTATTGATGATATAATTATAATTTTTATAAATAAATTATAATTTTAAAAATATCCATGAAATATGTTTTTGAAAAAATGAACTACGTTACAATCATAGAGATGGTAGGTCATACAAACATATGAGTAACATTTCCATTTTTCAACAATTAATAAGGAAATAACTTAAGTGTTATTTTATCTTTAAAAAATTATTTTAATTTTATAAATACAATATTATTTATTTAAATATTATTACATATATCTAATACATGTTATGTGGTGATGAATAATTAATTATATCTCTTCATGGAGGTGGAATTCCACACATATGCATGAATGACGTTATTAGTTTTCAATGATTTGGAAAGTTAAAAAAATTATGAAATATTATTTCTTGAGAATTTTAAAAATGTCATCAGTATAATGTAAATACATTAAATTCATAATTATAAAAATTTATAATATTAGGTTATGGGATATGATTTACATCGGTTTGGGAGGCAGCATTATACTGTACAAATGAATGACAGTTTGATTTTACATTTTTATAGAATAGGAGATGGATGTTGGTTCTTCCATTAACATAATAAAATCTCAGTATATAGAAGATATTGGTGTAGTTATTTTATTATGTTTATATAATATTTGAATGAGGTGACATAAGAAATAAAAAAACACTTTCTTAATAATGATACTATAAATTTCCAAAAATCCCATAAATAAATATTACATCTTAGTATATGAATATTCATTAAATGACATGAAGATATATTATACAATTGTTTAGGTTTAGTGCCTCTAAAAACATGGACACATAAACAACCGGTCCATTATTGATCTATGTTATCTCCCTAAAAGTTCTTCATAACTAAAACTCATCTTAGATATATCATACATAATACCTTTCTTCATATCTTGAGGATAAACGACAAAATAAAGGGTGATATCATATTCTTAATAAGGGTATACAATGTAGGTATCAATATAACACGATAATATGGTTATTATAACATGGAAATAACATTTCAAAACCATTCCCTCAATATCATATATAATAAACATCATTTATGGAATGAATCATGGCAGTTCATATGACATTAATTATACTGGAATCAAATACCATGAGCCATGAGATCATAACATTAGAATAAGACATAGATTTTTGGAATACACATTACTGTAGAAAATATTATTATAAGTATATCCACCAGGAAATTATTAAAATCATGGGATTATACTAACCACCGAAGTACTTGCTTTGGGCCTGTAATAACCTCTCATTTACCCTCTTTCAGGCTTAGGATAACCACATGTGTACCCTCTTCCAAGATTAGGACAACCTCTGATGTGCTCTTTCTGATCATTTAACATTAATCAATACCCAATTAATTGGAGGGCGATATATTTCCCACCCAACAAATAATGAAAATATTACATATGTGTGCCACATGATTATAAAACATTCATCATATCAAAATTCATGATGATAAACGGGTTTCATAAACATTTCATCATAGCATAACCTATGGAAAAGATATGGTTTTATAATAATTTCATTAATTCATCATGGAATAACCCCTAAAAAGGAATTGGTTTCATAAACATATTTTCATCATAGAAATAAACCATTTATAGAAATAATAATAATTTTATCCTTTGATTATATCCCCACTAAATAATAAGTAACATAAAATTATGTTATAATAGATGGAAGTTGGTTTTTAAATTATAATAACATGGAACATTTTTTAAGGAAAATAGCCTTTATAATTTAAAAAAACCATTTTAATACATTTTTTTTCAAAATACTTTTCTTTGAAAATTACCAGGGAAGCATATAAATGAATTTTAAAGAACATTTCAAACATTTTGGTGTAAAATAACCATTCTTGGAAAATTGCCTTCATTAAAATTATAAATTCATAAAATATTATGGAAATAATTTTATTTTAAAATAAAATTAAGAACATATAAATTTAGATTAAATGAAAATAATATTCATGATGGTGGTAAATTTCATTCATACCATACAAAATAAAATAAATATTCCTTTAACATTTTCCTTAAAATTTAAACTAGTCTTATTTGGAAAATGACATTAAGATTCTATTTAAAACACATTAGAAAAATTAAAACATTAGGAAAAAATTATATAATAAATACTTTAAATAAAATTAAATTTTTTTTCAAAATATCTTAAAAAACATAGACATTGAAGAAAACGGGTTTTTGGCCAAAGATAGAAATAAATTTAGTTTTACTTTAAGAAAAATTGGTAATATTCAGTTCATAAAGAGAGTAAAATGAATTTAAAACGTGTATTATCAATAAATAACCAGATAAAAAGTTATTTAGAAATAGATCATAATATTTCATCATTGGATGTATAATCATAAAAAATAGTGACAAAAAATTAAATTGTAACATCAAACCCCTACCACTTTGGAAACATTTCAATCATAAACCCCATTAAATAATAACATCAAAATAAACATTAAATATCATTAATACAAGTATATTAATTATATAACATGTAAAATGGGTAGTATATACACCTCATAAAATAAAATAGGTTCATTGCATAACATATGTCTCAAAGAAGGGAAATTGAGACAAAAATATTTTACCATAAGTTTTGACTTATTTCATACACATTAAAAAATTATGTATAATAAATAAATTTTTAATATAAATATATTAAATAACCATAATTATACATATCATACTATATATGATTTACTTATCACATTTTATTACCCTTTTATTAATAGTTCCTTTCTAAAATCATGTTTCGGGTAATAACTTGTTTGTTTTTCATGTATCTTTTGATTTTTTATTTTTTCGTTATATTATACTGATCATTGATATATAATATCGATAATGTTATAAAATTATATAAATATCAAACATAATCAGTATATATGTATTTACAATGAACCATAAAATCAATAGATATGAAATGAAATACATGTTTATGGAGACAGTAGGTCATACGTAAGCAAGAGTGTTGTATCCATTTTCTCGACTGATGTAATGATAAAAACATAAATAATATATTAACTTTACTATATAATTATATATATAAATATCACTTATATTAATAAAATACATTCTTATCTGTATCCATGTACAAATAAAATGAAAAAAATCACATCGCTACGTGGAGGCGATAGTCCACGTGTACACATGAGCGATGTCAGTGTTTTCTAACAGATTTTAAGGTAAGAAGTTAGAGTTAATATTATATTTAAATAATTATTTTTAGTTTATAAATTTCACATATATTCATTTACTTTATCCTTAATATCTTCTATTTATATCGTAATAGAAAAATGAATCCCATCACTTCGTGAAGCGGTAGTCGGTCGTACATATGAGTGACGTTATCATGTCCTCCAGGAAATAAAAAGTAAGAAATTATATGTTATATAATAATTACATAAGCATAATAAATTCATAAATATGATATAAATATTATAAATTCATCATTATTTCTTTCCATTAAATGTGTTGTTGGAAAACTAAATACATTGGCTCACGAGGTGGTAGTCTATCGTACAAAGGAAGGATAGTTTTTTTTCTCATTTGATAGAGGTGGATATGGATATGGGGTATGAAATTAACATAATAACATTTAAGTAAATATTATTCACTATATTTATTAATTTATCCTAGTTTTAAAATAGTTTAAGGAGTTATAAGAAAAATTAAAACAAAGAAGCATAGTTAAAAATTGTACCTCTTCTTTGGAAAACCTCTATTGGTTTAACCTAAATCATTTCTAAATTAGAATAATAATCTCAAAGATGAATCTATAATGTGGTTAAGGAAGTCTGAAAATTATTTTTTCATGTATTTTAAAAAACCAAAATGTTTTTGAAGTGTGAAGAAGAGAGAATAGGAGGTCGAATTTTATATGTGGGGGAGAGAGAACACCTGAATTCTTTAAAACAATAAAGTGTGACCACATTTTTTACATTAAATAAGGATCAAAATGAATAATTATTGAAAATTATTGTTTATATGGTCTAATTATTTCTATAAAATATATTATTTACAAGTTTATTTTTTATTTCAATCCTTATATTTTTATCCTAACCCCATGTTAAACCTATTTTCACCATAACCATGGAAATTAATTTTTAATATTTTTTATATTCATTATGGTAAAAAAATAATTTTAACCTATTATAAAATATTAATTATTATTATTCAGAATATATAATATATATTTTCAAATTAAACTCAAATAAGTGGTAAAAAATAAAATTAAAATCATAAACACAACGAGAAAGTATTTTTCCAAGGATATAATTCTCAATTGTTTAAAAGATATTTAAATAAAATTGCATTTAAAATTGATTATAATTACATAAATTATATTAAAAGAAATATAATTTAACTTATTTTACTTTTAAAAACAAATTAGAATAAAATTCATCTTTTAAATGCTTTGAATGAAAAGGAATTTTTTTATAAAAACCATTAATATTCATATAAAAACTTATCATTTTTAAAAATTGTCAAAAATTAATACCTATATAATTTAGATTTTATGATTTAAAAAATGAAGTAATTCTTTTCCAGAAAATCAAAAAAAATCGAAATTTAATTTTAAAATAAGAACACAAAATGCAAAAAAAAACTTCTTTTTTAGAAAACTACAATTTTTTAGTGTAAAACTGGATTTATTCTTATCTCATGCATGAAAAAAAATATGAATGTTAAAAATTTGATTTAATATATAATATATAAATTTAATTAACAATAATTGACCAAAAGTTATTTATTTAATTTATTTATATAAAACATTATTGTTCAAATAAAAATAGTTTTTTAAAAAAAATATTATCTTTATTTTAAAATGGTTTTTATTTTCATTTCTAAATAGTTTATCATTTAATAATTAATTTTTTATACATGTGTAAACCATATAAATTCATATTTTATTTAATCCCATTCATACCCACTATTCCAAAGACTACGTAATAACTATCACATCAAATAAGAATATTTTAATAGTATGAAATTTTTCATTTAAACATAGTGTTTCATGTAACCCAAACTAAAATTAGTGTTTTGTGTAACACAATCAACATACGGAGTCGTGTGTAACACAAGATATCAAAAAACCAATTTATTTGAAAAAAAATATTTCACAAAATCTCAAGGTGTATCATTCCACAACCTTGAAATGAATTTCTCCATTTATATTTTATTACCCTAATACAAAAAAACTAAGGATAATTCTAACTCATCATATCCTTAGGTTCTAATATAACTTACTTAAGATAGTGGTTTTTTCACAAAGCTTTAGATTGGCCAGGGGTCTTCTTTCACAGGGATTTCTCTATACAATCCATAATCTAAATAGTTTATTCCTCAAAATAAATATCCTACTATAGTGGTATGACCTCCAAGTCTAGTATATATGAGTAGTCAGGTATGAAATTCCTTAGAAGAGATACATGGAACACATTATGGAATTTATTTAGGTATATTGGATGAACCAAATGATAAGATACTATCCTAATATGAACAACAATTTCAATGGGATTGATTTACCTAGGGATTATTTTTTCTTCTCTCTTCCCCAGAAACCTTTATAGAAAAACCTTCTCACCAACATTGAATTCTAGATCACATGGGTGATTTTTTACATAATGTTTCTTACAAATTTTTCCATCCCTTGTGATTTGTTAAATGGATCAAACTTTTTATTCCATTTCATCAGAAAAAACAAATTCTAATAGATTTATTTCTCAAACTTCATCCATGTAAGTTCGATTTCTATAATTATTTCAATGAAGGGGTTCTTAAGGATCCATATGAATAATTGAGTAAAATATATTTTTGTATCAAAATTCAACTAGATGAATATATTTATCCCAATAAACTTTGAAATAAATTGAATAAGATATTATAATATTCTATAGGGTTTTAATTTTTCTCTTAAATAGAACAGATATCAAAGTATGATATATAGTGATAAAGAATCACTCCATATCCAAGGCATGTTGATGGCTTCTTTAGAACATTGAGCTAAACCATAGATCCTAATCAGATACAATATAATATAGTACTATATGAAACCTTAAAATTTACTTAATGTATATCCTAGAAATATTATCTTAAGAGAAATATTCTCTAATAGATATTATGTTCTATGACTTCATACAATGATTGACTTCAAACCATATTGAATCATTCCATTTATATTTTTTGGGGAGTCTCATGAAAAACCCCATAGTGGTATTTTCTCATTTACATTATGGTATGGATAATGGTTATAAAATCCCCATAAATATTATTTAATCTACCTTAACTTTTAAGAATACTAAACACTAAGATACATACTTATAAATGTCTCTCTTGATTTTGTCCCACAAGAAATATTATTTCATATCGATCAGTTGTAAACTTTATAACCCTGTCTCCCTTCAGTTGTGGGTTCAATCTCCGCAACCTTACCAGATGAAACAGGTTGTCACCACACTTATGAGTTATCGTTTTTCCAAAAATATATAACTATTTTTCATAAAAAGTCAAAAATTGAAATATACCATAATTAACTTAACAAAAAATATAAAATAAACACTAAATATTACTTATATCTTTAATAATATTCCCACAAAATTTAAAGGCATTCCTCCCCAAAATATTTTTTCTACATAAATATATACAAAACCAAAGGGTTGTATTTCCATAAACATATCCAAACATATCCTTAATATTGATAAAAAATAATCACAAAAAAACATCAAAAGGGGGGTCTAAGACTTTGAACTTATGATCAACCTTAAACTCATAAACCATTTATGGTGTCTAAAACTCTTAAGTAAATATTACATGGAGAAATATGTTCTTCCAAAAATAATTCACCCTTTATTCCTTAAATAATATTTTATCTTATATAATAACATTTAAATTAGTATATTTGGTTTATCCATACACAAATAAAATATAAAACTTGATTTCATTATTCCTTAATCATTGTATAGAGATATAATCAATTCTTAGAATCAAATCAAGTTCCACTAAATAATGAACAATAATATTTACATAAGGATCCTTCATAAAAAATAAAATATGAAATTCCCAAATTAATAGTGGAGGATAAGTGTTCGCTAATTATTATGATTCATTTAATCTATTATGATTTTGTAGTGTTATCTTTATTCATTTACATTGAAATGTTTGTATGGTTTATCAACTTCATTGTCTCCTAGATCGAGGAATTAATTCACATAATGCTCAATGTATTATACTTTGAAACACTATAGTGTAACAGGTTTATTCTATAGATATTTCTCTTTATTCAAATCATTAGATAACTACTTCCCAAGAATTCAAAATTATGTCACTCACTACACTTTATTTTCAAACTTCAAACATTTATTTCTAACCTTAATATAGTCTCTTCCATGTTTACTTCCACACATAAATCACGAAGAAAATATCATCTTCCAATCTCTATGGTTTTTAGTGTTTGCATTGAATTACATCTTCCTTTTCTTATCAAAACCATTCAATTTATCGGTCACTCTAATCTACAATTCCACCTTTATAGCACATAGAATTATTTTATCATAGCTACTGAAGTCTCTTATGTATAATTCTCTTCAAATACATGGTTTTAAGAATTTAAATATTTGATAAACCTTACTTTTGTCTTGTATAATGATACCATAAGTTTATCTCACAAGTCTTATAAAATTTTCCTCATGGTAAACAATGAATTCATCATTATTCTATTTATTATGATGGTATTCCTTGTCAATTTTCATACAAATAATACGACGGGTGTACTTATTGAAAAATAATCTCCTAAGCTCATCCAAATCCATAGAGTCAATTTTATTTTTTTTCCTAATATGCATGATAATATTTCACTATTCCTCTACTTTTTTATTAAAATTATAAATGGAAAAATGAATTTTTCATGCTTCAAATAGTGGAGAATCAAAAATAACTTTTCAATGGTATTGATCAATTTCTTATAAATTATTGGATCAGTAGAATCACAAAAATATGGTGGTTGTTTCTTCATTATTTACTCAAAAAAATTGTTTTTTTATTTTCTCATTTTTATTTTCTATATGGTTTATAGATTAGGAATGTTTTGTGAGCATGGAGACAAGATTTTTCATACCAGATCTCAAAACTTTTGGTTTCTCCTAAAGAAAATAATTGAATTTTCCTTAAAACTCACTATTAACATGATTCTTGCATGTTCCATCCATTGACTAAAATCAAAATTCATAGTTTAAGAAACACTAATCATAGTGGGTGACCATATAACCATGAAAAACATTTATAGGATGTTTAAATCATGAAAATGTGTTTTTATCTATGAAACATTAGGCTCTATCCTAAACCATTCGTGGTCATTATTTAAATTCTTCATGATGGTTCATAAAGTGTTTTTTAATTTCTAAAGAATATCCCCTAGGAGTGTCAAAACTGGGGCAAAGTAAGGCCCATTTTTAGGTACCAAGTACTTCCCGAGTCAAGAATGATGTCCCTTTTTCAGATTTTTTACCCCTAAGTAAATCTGTTTTGTAACCAAATCCACTTATAGTATCCATATATGGATATAATATGTATGAAACCACTTGCTCTATCCTTCACAAAAATTCTAGGATATTTTCCTATTCTTATACTTATCCTTATAGTTCTCAATAATGTTTTCTCATCCAAGTTTACAAAGTTTTAACTAAACCTTACTCTAAAACCAACTGTAAAGACCCAAACTTCTCATACATAAAAATTATATCTTATTATACCAAAATTCATTACATATTATTATGATAAAATCCGGATTAATTTAGGTCTAGTTCCTTTAGAAACATGGAAACATAAAAAATTGGTCAATAAGTGAGATATATCATCTCCCACAAAATTATTCAAAACTAGTAACCTTATTATAAATATCATACATAATACCGTTCTTCATATCATGGGGAAAGAAAACATAATAAATGGTGAGATCATGTGCTCAATAAGGCTAAATTATGGAGATATTAATATAACTTAAGAATATGGGTATGTTAACATGGGGATAACATTTGAAAACTATACCCTTCATAACATATATAATAAATGTGATTAATAGAATAAATCTTGGTAGTTTATAATACATGAATTATAATGGAATCAAATAACCTAATCCCTGAGATAATAACATTGGAATAAGACATATATTTGTGGCATACAAATAAAAATAGAAAATATTATTCCAAGGATATCCACCTATACATTAATAAAATGTTATGCTTAGGATAACCACCCATTTACCTACATTGGACTTGAGATAACCTTTTGTGTACACTCTTTTGGGCTTGGTCTAACAACCCACGTACCCTCTTTTGGGATTGGGATAACCTCTCATGTATTCTCTAAACTCATATACATTAATCATTACCTAATTCATTACAAGGAGATATTTTTCTCACTAATTAAAAAATGAAAATCATACATATGTGTATCACAAGATCATAAAACATTCATTATACTGAAACCCATGAAATTAATTGGTCCTCATAAACATTTCAACCTAGCATAACCCATGGAAAAGTTATGGGTTTAATAATCATTTCATTAATTCATCATAGAATAACCATTGGAAAAGGAATGGATTTCATAAAAATAATTTCATCATAGATATAAATATTTTAGATAAATAATTATAATGGTATACTATGATTATATCCATACTAAATCAAAAGTAACATCAATAGATTTTATCTTAGATAGAGAATATTTTTCAAATTAAAATGACATGGAGCATTTATTAAGAAAAATATCCTTTCTAATATAAATAAACAATTTAGAACATAAAAACTTTTCAAAATCATTTTCTTTCAAAATAACCTTGAAATATTATAAATAAATATTTAAGGATCAATTAAAACATTTCTTGAGGAAAATCACCTTTCATTGAAAATCATATTTTTTAAAGATAGACTTTCATAAAATATTATAGAAATAATATTCATTGGAAATAAACCTAAATATAATAAAATAATATTCTCAAAAACAATTTTTCATTATAGTAAGAAATTCTATTTATTTCATACAAGTTAAAAAAAATATTACATTTACATTTTTGGTAGAAACTGAAGGGGAATTTTGTTATAAATGACATAAAAATTAATTTTAAAACACTTTTTAAAAATTCAAAAATTGGTGAAAATATAATTAATATATCAATTTTATAATTTCAAAATATTTTTCAAAACATTTATATAAAACAAAAATATTTAAGAAAAGGGGTTTTCAACTAAAGAGAGAAATAATGTCTGTTTTCATTAAAAATATTTTTCTAATATTGAGTGCATAAAGAGAGGAAAATAAAAGGGAAACATGAAATCATTATAAATATAAAAAGGATAAGAATATTAATTAAGTTATTTATAAATATATCAAAATATTTCATCATCTAGAGAATAATCATAAATAGTCCTGATAAATATTGAGATTGTAACACCAAACCCTTACCAATGTGGTAAATTATGAATAATAAAATCCAATGAAGAATAATGTAAAAAATAAAAATTAAATAGAATTAATCGAATTATATTCATGATATAACATTCCAAAGTGGTAGTATATACCCCTCCTAAAAAATATAGGCGCATAACATAATATATGTCTCAAAGAAGGGAAATTGAGAAAAAAATCCCTTAACTTTAGTCTTCACTTATTTATTATATGTTTGACCCTCTTATAATATATATATATATATTATAAATAAATTATAGAAACAAAATTATATATATCATACAATATATGATTTACTAATGACCTTTTATTATCATTTAATTAACAATTCCTTATTAAAATCACATTTCAGGTAATAACTGCTTTATTTTTCATGTATTTTTTGATTTTTTATTTTTGGTTATATAACTTTTATCCTACTTAAATAATATCTATAATAATAAATAATTTATAAAAAGAATATATAATTAGTATATATGTATTTAGATTAATCCATAAAAGTTATTGATAGGAAATGGAATACATCATTCAAGGAGATGGTAAGTTGTACGTATATTTAAATGTTATTTCCATTCTCTTGATGGATGAAACAAAATAATAATAAATAAAATATTACATATCCAAAATAAGTTTTATTTCATATAATTCATTTATTTTAATCAAATCTATACATATTACCATCCAGGTTTACATCGCTCTGTGTGGTAGTGGTTCATACGTATGCACTAGGAATGTTAATGTTTTCCAATGGATAGGAAGGTAAGAAGTTAGATGTCATATTATATTTCCAAAATAAGTTTTAGGTTATAAATATCACATATATTTATAAACTTTATCATTACTAACTTCCATGTTAAGTTTCAGAGAAAAATTAATCACATCACTTTGTGAGGTGGTAGTTTGTCACACACATGATTGACATTATTGTATCCCCCACAGAATAGAAATTAAGAATGTTTATATAATATCATAATTCTATACGCATAGTAAAGTTATAAATATCATATAAATATGTTAAATACATCTTTATATCTATCAAATAATTATGGTTATGTAAAATGAATTACATCAACTCACTAGG
Organism: Viscum album; assembly: GCA_963277665.1. NCBI lineage: Eukaryota > Viridiplantae > Streptophyta > Magnoliopsida > Santalales > Viscaceae > Viscum > Viscum album. Next base: position 1,943,983,232 of record OY728119.1, on the reverse strand, counting down.
GTGGACTTTTATAAGTGGGGGAGAGGACACACATTGAATTGTTTAAAAGAATAAAGGGTACCCATTTTTTTACATTCTACAATGACAAAAATGGTTTATAATCTGACCTTAAAGGAAATAAATTAAACATTTTTACATAAAATGGTTGTTTTACAATTTAATAGGTCATTATACCCCCTCATCATTTTTGTTTGACCCCCCCCCCCCGGTAAAAAAGTCTTGTCCTTAATCGCGATAATTAAGTTTTTTCTATTAAGAATAATAAAAAATTAAGTGTAACTTATTATATAATATTAATTATTCTTATTCTAAATATGGAAACCATTTTTCAAAATTTAACTCACATATGTGGAAAAATAATTTTAAAATTAAACTCGCAAACACTGAAAGAATGTGATTTTCCAAAGAGAAAATGTTCAAATGTTTAAATATATTTTACATCAAAATTCAATAATAAATTGATTATAACGATATAAATTGAATATATTTATATGTAATTTAACTAATTGAACTTTTAAAACCAAATTAAAATAAAATTTAGTTACCAAATTCTTTGAATGAAATGAAAATGTTTTCATAAAAACCTATATTATTCACTAAAACTTATGTATTTTAAGAAAATTATAAAAAAATAAATCCAAGATAATTTTGAAATTATGATTTAAAAAATATTTTTTATTTTAAAAAATTAATTTCATAAATTTTTAATGTAATTAATTTTAAAATTATTACGCAAAATATGACAAAACTATTTTTTTAGAAAAATATACATATTAAGTGTAAAACAAGTTTATTCTTATATCATACTTATAAAACACAAAATATTAATGTTAGAAAATATTATTGAGTATATAATATATAAATTTTATAAAAATAATTCCTGAAAAGATTTTTATTTAATTTATTTAGATTAAACATGTTTGTGCGCATTAAAATTGTTTTTCAAAAAAAGGATTTCATTTATTCTCAAATGGTTTTTATTTTCATTTATGAATAATTGGTCACTAAAGAATTATTTTTATATAAATTTATAAATCATATATTTTTGTAATTTAGTTAGTCTTATTCATACCCATCATTCTGACGACTAGTCAATAACTATCATATTAAATAATAATATTTTTATTTTATCTTGTGTTTCGTTTAAACATGGTGTTGTGTTGAACAAAATAAAAAATATGTGTTTTATGTAACACAAGATAAACTATATGATTCATATAATCTAATTTATAAAAAAAAATTATCTTTATTAGAAAAAATATATTTCACAAAATCATAGGGTGTTACACATACCACTTCTTCGGAAAAAACATTTTGAACATTACATCATAATTATTCCTATGTTGAGTTTATGATCGAACCAAGGACTCTAGGATTATGGGAGGGAATTAAAGAATTTATTTTTATAGTTATTTGATTAAAACAATAGTACTTTAGGTGTAAATAATAGAGGAAATGAGGTTTCATCTTTTAATTTATGGGAGGGGTTCTCTTGAAATTTCTTAAAATATGGAATTAATATAAATAAATTTTCATTACAAAATGGCTCTAAATTGATAATATTTTAAAATAATTTGGGAAAAATTATACTTAATATCATCCAATAAAATTTTGAAAACATTATATTAATTTTTACCCTTCTTATTTTGTTTTAACCCCTTAACCCTTTTGGTAATTACGGTGATATTAATGTTTATTAAATTTTAATTGGTTAATATAATTACTATAAAAGGAAAAAATAATAATAAATAGTGAATGGTTAATATATTAAACAATACCCATTCACTTTAACAAGTATAATATTTTTAATAATTTTAAATCATTTAATAAAATAATATTTACCATAATATAACATTAATGAAAAGTTTATAACTATTCATTTAATTTGGCTTTTAAAACTAAAATTATACAATATAATTCAAATAAAATTCATAAAAACCTCTATAACATGTCATATATTTCTAAAAAACCTCTTTGTTGTGTGCTTGCTTGGATTTGTTGACTATACTTAGATTTAACACTTTAATTAGTGAAAATTTATGTTTCAAAAAATGAAACATAAAACGGAATGGAAATAAGGACTCACCCCCCCCCCCCCCCCTTTATTATTTATCACCAGTCTTGAGGGTCCCTTCAAGTTATATCAGGGTGACAGTTCCCTTTATTTTTGATAGGTTTTTTTTATTTAATGTAAATTTGTTCTAACACTTTTAAGATTAATTATATAAATTATTTTTTTATAAATTATGGATAATTACAATTTAGGTGAATATAATGGGAATTTATATGTTTTATGGGAAGAATTGTCATATATAGAATGATATAATGTTGACGTATCTACTATATATTTGTTTGGATGTATGAGGGTCTTCTACCGATGTAATTCTTCATCATTCTAATAATTATACCATGAAAGTATCTGATAGAAAGAATCTATAGAAATATGTACCTGATCAAAATTCCATATCATATCCCAATTCGAAGAAATAATTTCTTAAAATTAAAATAATCAAAATAACTAAAGGATTTTGAAAATAACATGAAAAATATATGAAGGTAATACCAAAGTAAATAGAACAATTCTACAAATTTTTTTGTAAAAATATAATGATAGGAAGATAAAGGTTAATGAATATATAGATTAATTATTTACATGAGTAAGAGATATTTTGATCATAATAAAACGTTTTGGTGAAAAATTATAATATTTTACAGTTTTTAAGAACATATTTCATATCTTACCAAACATATTTGATGTTAAGGTGTCATCCCATAAATATGGTGACTTAGGTACACATACAACTAATTACTTATTTATTATTCTCATAGCTTATTATATGCGAAAGTGTAATTTTACTAAAAATGAGTGTAAGGATTAAAAAGAAATATCTTTTAAAACATCAAATATGGATAAAATAAAGAAATAAATTTAATATAGTGAATTTGATTGTTCTTATTCAAAATAAGTTTAATTTCATGAAGTTGATTATTATGATTCAAAAAAAGAAGTAAATGAAAAGTTGAAAAAACGTTTTTCAATTTCCTATAAAAAATTGATTAAAGGAACAATAAATGTAAAGTGGTTATTTTATTATAATTCTCTAAGTGTGTAGTTACTGGAAAATTTTCAAAGAACTATTCAAAATTAAAAAATTGATAATGATTTGGTAATAAAAAAAATTCGTACAAGATCCTTGAAGAAGAATCTAGACAATTAAAAGATTGTTTTAGAGGGAATAATATGATGTTATCTAAATACAATAGGAGAAACATCTTGTATATGTTTATGTAAAATTATTGTAGTTAATATTAATGTGAACATGATACATTATATAATTAATGCAATAAAAACAACTTATTCGTAAGGTTAATGATAAAAAAATTTCTAGTGATGATAGAAATTTTTATAGAAGTGAATATGAATAAAATGATATGCATTTTATGATGAAAAAGATAATTCAAAGAGTGTATCATAGTGATATCTATATTTCTGATGGAGATTAAAAAAATAAAGAAGGAAAAAAATCTTCAATCAATATTGAAATTGTTCATGTGGAAGAAAAATCAAAATTACTTAATTAAATTAATGATTTGTAGTGAATTCTTAATAATGATATGACCTCAAAAATAAATATTGAATAAATAGTGAAATACAAGTAAAAGTATCATGAAGTTTTTCAATAAAAGTTGATGAATCCTAAAAAGGAATTTAGTAAATTCATAATCAGCTTCAAAAAAATTATAAGAAGATAGAGAAAGATCCAAAGAAAACGTGCTTGAAAAGATTCAAAGAGTGATGAGAAGCATGTTGACCACTAAATATCTAATAGAAATGGAGTAAAAAAAATAAAACATTATTATAAAGATCCTTAGAATTGAAAGAAAGTTAATAAGTCCAATTTTATATAAAAATCAAGAAGATCTCATTAATATGGAAATTCTAAGAACTCTGAAATTAAGTAACAATGGGTGAATCTAAAACTATTTAGTGGAATCCTATATTGAGGAATAATTTATTGGGATCTATAATAATTGTGGTTTTCAAAAGGGATCCAAGATTGGTGACTTACATAAGGAAGTAAAATTGGTGCTAACATCTTTAAAGTAGTCTATGAATAGTCGAAAGTATCCTTTTATGGGTATTGTGTAACCTCCTAAACATTAATAAATGAAATTATTTTTTTAAAAGTAAATTCCTTATGAAGTTATAGAAAATACATGCACAAATTTTTTTATTTTGGACAGTTATATGGTCGGTAAAATTTAATGAAGACTATTAAGTATCATAACCATTGATAATATAGATATTTTATATTGATTATTAAGATCAGTATATTTAGGGTTATGATAAATTCTAATCGACAAAGATGAAAGAATCGATTTCCTAGACTAGTGGAATCAGACCCTATGAATCCCATTTATTAGAGATTTCAAGGGAGAAAGAATTTGTGTGTTTTTCCCTTTACCAATCGCAATCCATGAATTAGTAATTATTTCATAAGAGAAACCCTTTATGGGATATGTTCATGCTCAACGAGATCTTGGCCCAAACCATGTTTGTCAAACAACCCTAAGAAAATATCACCACCACACACCTGACTCTTATAGAATTCACTGTTGTAATTAAGGGATGTGTATCTTGACCCGAAGAGTAATAATTTTGATATTTTTATATTAAATAAAATTATCATTATATTTATTTCTTTTATTATTACATGTTAAATTATTATGTAATTCATTTGATAAAAAATATATTTCTATACGATGAATCAAAAATTGTATTTTTTGATATATGTAGTTTTAGTCAAGGAGATATTTTTAGAAATTAATGAAAATTTTAAATATATTATATATTAATAAAACATTATTAATAAATAAAATATATTAAATATAAAATGATGATATAATTTTAGGAAGTCAAAAATTATTTTTATAAGGGTTAAATAACTGTTATTGTCTAGAAAACTGGTATTTTTCTATAAATAGGGAATTTTTATTTAAAAAGATAAATTATCATATTAATAGAATTATTTTGATAAAATATATATATTTTTTTTGAGTGATCATGTTGGAATTATTCAATTATAAATTTCTCATAATTTTATGAGACAACCAAATTTTGGGGTAAAATTTATTTTCTTTATAAATTTACGATGTGTATTATGATATCATAATGATTAAAAAATGATTTTATATATTACATAAAATGTATCTATGACCATATATATATTTCCCAATTAAAATATGTTTTTTGTAAGTTACTTGATTAATTGTATCAATCCATAATGAATCCTCCAAATCCTAAATTATATTTTAAGGTTTTAAAATCAACTCGTTATAAACATGACTCAAATACACATCATAAAGGGTATTATTTTAATTATTTTAGTTATTATCCTTATAAAATAATGAAAACTACTCCTATTTGGTAGAAACCTTTGGAAACCCCATGGGAAGATTTCTAGTTTTGATAACATTGTCATATATATTCCAAAACCTATGTTTTGAGATTAATAAATAACTCTCCTCTATTTTTCTAAATAAACTAACCCAACATGACACCCATATTCACTGAAAACCCTTGTTGACTGCCAATATTTTTTATTCCCCTCTTTATATCCCTCAAAAATTTCCCAAAAACTCTTAAGAAACTCCTCCCAAACTTTTAAAAGTGTCCTTACAATGAAAGGGAATTTCTCCTTCACTTATTTATTCATGCACCTTATTTATATTATGCCTTTTCATTCCCAATTATTCATGTTTAGATATGCTTTCACACATTCATCCTACATTAATTTTTATTTACATTTGTTGATAAACCCCTTTCATTCTCATTCACCCCTCCCATTAAACTGTTATGTACCCTTGTTATGCTGTCAAAAAAGTCCTGTGAATTTCCATGCCAAACATTTGTATAGTGAATACCCATCCTCATTTCCACTCAAGTTTGTTAACCTAGATGCAAGTATCCTTACTTGATTTGGTAATATAATGTATATATCCTACACTCCTTAATTATGTAATTAAATGTGATTAAATATGACCATATGTTGAATGATCTATGTGGAACACTTATGTGTGTACATGATATGAATGTGACAGGTGGGCCTAGATATATATAGCCATAAAATGAATTGTATAATATTTTAATCTAATGATATTCCTTGTATATTGGAAGTAAGGTTATCTTAAGAACACTATGTTATTTAATCAAGGTGGTTATCCTTGACTTTTTTTTATAATCCCATGTGTTATGTTGTTTCCATATTCTAATGTTTCCATTATACTATCATGTTATATAATACCTCATTTTTCAAGATTATGATTCTCACCCATCTTATGTTACCATGATAATCCTATTTTCTCACATATAATATTTTACCTCATCATTTTCTTTGTTATTACCGTACTGGGATTTATATCTCACCCATTTCTTATGCACATCCTCAGGTTATCCCATGCATGTTTAGAAGAATGATGAAATTTAAGGAGAATGTTAAAAAACGTTTTCAATAATGTCATTCTATTTCTTATTTCTAGTTTTTATTCTATGTACCTAAATTACCAAAGACAATAATCCTCAAGATCTTTTTGGGTTATATTATGTGTTCCATTATGTAATTAATAACGCAATAAAGTGTATTAAAATTAAGGGTTTTCATAATTGGTATTAGAGAAAAGTCATGTTATTTTTGGGATTAAGATTTGAAAACTCTAGAAAAACCCTTGGGGATAATAATAAACATGGGAAAACATACCAAAATTTATTTAATGTATAAAGTAAGTGGTTTCCAAGAAAATACATCCATGATTGGATACTACAAGTGGATTTGGCTTTGGCATAATGGTACCTAGGTGTAATAACCTCGAAAAAATCACATTGAGTTGTAATTTATCATCACATAGTTAATGAAAATGGGCCTTAACACAAGCCTTGTTTAACTCTCATAGGAGATATGCAATGCTAAATTCACGAGCTCATTATAACCCATTATTAAGGGGACAAAAAACCAAAAAAATCATAGGAAATAGATCACAGATAACTTAGATTAAAATATAGAAATTCACAGGTTAAAGAATATATGTAATTTATGACTTTCCATTTTCATATTCATAGTCTCCCATTTATGTGATTAATAGTTTAAAAATAATCCTGCCTAATTTTCCCTTTTTTCTAGTAAAATGGATAGAAATAGGTTAAAACAAGTAAAAAACCAATGTGATGAGAAAGGTTATGTCTACATAAATGAGATCCAATCCTTATGGGAGAAGAAAACACAAATATAATGACAATAAATCTTCAATTGAATCTGGTTTTGAATTGAAACTTGATTTAGGATGAATACCCAAATCCCCCAAATAAAGGGATCATTGAAATTGAGACCTTTCTGTAAAAAAGGCCTCCAAAATTCAATGGATCTTTTGATACATTAATCATGGAAAAATGGATCAACTCCATTCAAAATGATCTTCTCCATATTTCAATTTTATGAGAAAGGGATGGTTATACTGACTATTTATCATATATAAGAAGAATCTGACCAATGGTGTACATTGGTTAAAAATAAAAATCCTAAGGAGAAGATTGAAGTGATGCATTGTATGGAATTCTAGAAAATTTTTAACATAAAATATTTTCCTCACACTCTTCGACTTATAATTTATGGGAATTTCCATATCCATATTAAAAAAAGATGGTGAATAAATCATGTCATATGAGGAAAATTTCATAATATTTCAATGATAAGCCTATGGATTTTTCATTACCCCTGAATGTAAAGTTGACATATTCTTTGGTGGGATGAAATTGAGTTTACAAAAATCCTGATTCGTTTGATACTTTGATAGATACATGAAAATTTTCTGATGTTCCCTCAATTTAAAAATGGAGATCTGTGAATCTCAAGGTTTTCATGTGGATAAGAAGTAATACATTGAGTATAATTCTAGTGATATGATAGTTAAATATAATGGTTGAAAGAAATTCCAACATCCCACTTGTCAAAAGTGTGGGAAAAACCATCTTGGAAATTTCCTCAAAGAGACCAGAAAATACTTTAGGTGTGGGGAGGAAGGGAGCCTATCTAATGATTTATGATGGGATAAACCTGCCAATGTGATGGAAGAAAAGAACGATCCAGTCAACCCCTAGCCTATTTTCCAATGTGTTAACTACAAGGAAAAATGATTCAATGAAAATAAATTCCCTAAGCTAAGGGTTGTCAATGACAATCGATGACAATAACCACCAAGTACAAGAGATAAAGGGGGAGATTATTCCATCACAACTACTGAGGAGGATTATGACAATGAAGTGGTGATACATTTGCAAATTATTCATTGAACATTAGTGAACATAAATTTTTATTCTAGTTTTATTCATTCTTTTATATTATTCAAGTTTCATATAACTATTCAAATACCTCCTCAAAACATATAAGTTTTGTTATCGGTGAATATGGTGAATGGTTTAATTGTTATATCACATGTCTATAACTCATTACCTATCCATATTAATAGTTTGAACTTCCTAGGGAACTTTTTGATACTCCCTTTATATGAATTTTATACAATTTTCAGTATGAATTCTATTTCCATATGTAGATCCAATATAAATATCTGATAGAATGAAATCAACATCTATATTATGAGTCATCCTCTAATTCTATACAAGTACAAGGAGGATAATGAATCTATTTTATTATCATCATAATAATAATGGATATTATTTCCCTACGATAAATTCCATATTTCTCAAATTATTAATACCAAGGATAAAATCATCCTTGAAGACATTCCCATTGTAATAGATTATAATGAGGTGTTTCTAGAAGAATTTTATGGCCCACCTCTATGAAGAGAGGTTGATTTCTTAATAGATATTATATCTATATTCTATCCAATGTCCAAGACTCCTTATAGAATGGTTATTGTTATAGTAAATGAGATGTAGAAATAATTATATGATAATATTGATAAAGGGTTTATAATCCCATGTTCTTCCCCATATAGTGTACCGGTCCACTTCATCAAGAATAAGGATGGGTTAATGTTTCTTTTCAATGATTATCATGAGATCAACAAAAACATGATAAAAAATAATTACCTTCATCCATAGATTGATGACTTGTTTTTTTAGCTATATGGATCTTAATTCTTCTCAAAGGTGGATATTTAGTCAAAATATAATAAAGTAATGGAAAAGAATGAGTATTTTCCTAAGACTTATTTTCATACAAGGTATTGGCACTATGATTTCATAGTGATTCCATTTAAACCCTCTAATACTCAGGAAATAATCATGAACTAGATGAATTGTAACGCCCCAGTTCCGGAAGCCACCCAGAGGCGCCCCGTACCTGGTTGGTCAAATGGCCTCAAGTGCATTTTCCCGAACACCAAAGGCCACCGACTAGCAGCGAGGGCCTTCGGTGTGATAATGGGGAAGTTATTCCCTCATTGGAAGAGTAACACAGTGGAAGTAGAAAATACCAGACAGTAGTAACAACAGAAAACTTATAGATAAACAACTGGAGCAAGATATATAAATTATTCACGATACAGATGTGTCTAAGAAAGCATCAAAACAAGTCACAATTCTGAATAAAGTTCTAAATCAAAGTTGAAATGAAAAACAGATGAGAAACTCCTCAGTATCGCAAGCCTTGTCTTGGTCCCATGCTCTCGAGCCCCAGTGCAATCAAGAACCTAAAGTAGAAGGGTGTTTTCCCTTATCTATACCTATAACAATATAATCTGTTTGGGCCCAAAAGCATGACCCAAATAGGGTGTGAGATAAAAATCCCAGTAGGAAACCACCCGAAGATCTGTTCCTAATAGTCAGTGAATATATGGAAGGTAAAAGTACAGAAAACAGTAAACAGGAAAGTACACAGCAGCAAATAATCCACAGTCTCCAGCATATAAGTACAAACAAGTAAACAGTCACTCAAGCAAGTAGAAAAAATAAGTGACCTCTAGGTTTTTCTCACAGCCTAACCCCTATGGTTCAACCTAAAAGTACTAAAAACCCTCTGGGAGGCACACACAGTCTCACCCCTCTGGTTTTTCTAAAGAATATACTCTCTCGGGAAGCACTCACCGTCGATTCCCCCTATAGTCTCGTATCGTACTAATGGTGATCTTGAGAAGCACTCAACGTCTCATTCTCCTTGTGGCCCACGTCGAGGAACTACAAAAACTCTGAGGAAGAACTCTACGTCAATTCCCCATGTGGTCTCGCATCGTAAAATTAAAGACACTATAGAGAAGCCCTTAGGTCCATTCTCCCTATAGTCTACTACACTATATTCCCACAGCCCTATGTAAAGTCCGCAAGTATCGCATCACGCAATGGCCAAAGTATCCTCAAGAACTACTTGGCTAGCATCTATAGCATCTCAGCATAGAATAATAGTCATACCATCTTATAAACTAGGCATGGAACTGGAAATAGACTAAGAGGAAAAACTAGACCAAACGGTCATAAATAGGAAAAAAAATGCATAGGAAAAGCATCCAAAGCATAGTAAATTACCCTATTCACAAAAAAAACCTCTACTCAAGCTTATAATAAAAGAAGGCAAACAACAAGGGCGAAACAGGAAACATGCAATACCCCGTTCAAGGGTATTGGTGGAATTTGAACAAAATACTCAAATAATTTCTACAGAAAGGCATAAAGCACCTACCTTGATGCTAGGAGATTAATATACATGAACCATGAGGCTTGAATCACCTTGGAACGTCATAGATCTATGAAAACTCCTAAAACATTCAACCCACGATAACTTGAGAAAGAGGAGGAATTGGAAAATTATTCTCTAGAAGAAGGAAGATCTTACTACTACGGTTCCAACGCAATCAACGTCAGTCTATTTAGAGAACGGATAGAGGTACGGGGGCTCTTCGAAGATCCACAGCAGTGTGGAATGCTCTCGGTCGATGAAGCTGGAGAAGATGATAGTTCTAGGGTTAAGACGTGACCCCGGTGTGTTTAATGAAAAAAAATGAAAGTACACAGTGTGTACTTTTTCAGTACACGATGTGTACATGGATTTTTTGTACTCCGCTTTAGGCAGCCTCCATGTCACCCCTACATGGCTGTCTGTGTGGCCAGGACACAACCAGCACACAGCCTCGAGCAGAAACAAAGTACACGACGTGTACTCAGAAAGTTCATGGCGTGTACTTCAAAATTTTCCAGAAACTCCTCTTTTCAAAAAAACTCTAGAAAAGGGTAAACATTCTTGAAAATAAGGTTCGGGTTCTTACAAACTTCTCCCCATAAATAAATTCATCCCCAAATTTCCCTAGCGTGGCGTAGAAAAAGAAATCATGAAAAACTCTAGCCACTGCAATCATACATGAGCCTCCCTCTCTCAAGTCTCGTCTTGTACTCACTTATGCTTCCATAGCACTCGTACCAGAGAAATAGACCAGCCTTATAGAACCCTTGTACTGCTATCGACAATCATGATAGTATGATCCTCAAATGATGCATCTTCTTTGAGCTCAACCTCCTCAGGTTGAAAGAAATGATACGGGTCTGAAAAGTAACGTCTGAGCTGAGAAACGTGGAAGATTTCGTGCATAGCCCGGTACGTTTGAGGTAACTGCAACCGATAGGCAACCGCCCCAACTCTCTCCAACACCTCAAATGGACCAATGTACCGTGTTGAAAGCTTACCCTGCCTCCTAATCCTGTTGTGTCCCAACCTCGGGGCAACATGCAGGAAAACCTAATCCCCGACCTCTACTCTAGAGCTTATCTCCACTGATCAACATAAGACTTCTGACGAGACTGTGCAGTAGCCATCCTCTTTCAAATCAACTCTATCTACTCTGAGGTCTCTTGAACAAGATTAGGTCCTAGCAAAGCTGCCTCTCCTACCTCTAGCCAACATAAAGGTGATTGGCATGGCCTACCGTACAGAGCCTCATAAGGTTTCATCTGAATAGTTTCTTGAAAACTATTATTGTAGGAAAACTCCATAAGTGTTAAATGCTTCTCCCAAGAACCTCCAAAATCCAGAATGCAAACTCAGAGCATATCCTCAAGAACCTGAATCATACACTCGGACTGGCCATCTGTTTGGGGATGGTATGTTGTACTCAAAATTACCTGTGTACCCAAAGCCTTCTGAAGCCCCTGCCAGAACTAAGAAGTAAAGTGTGCATCCCTGTCTGAAATTATGGAGTGCGGAACTCCATGAAGACGTACAATCTCTCGGATGTACAACCATCCCAACTCCTCAACACTGAAGTTCTCCTTGATTGGAAAAAAGTGAGTGACCTTCTTGAGTCTGTCAATGACAACCCTTACTGTGTCATTCCCTCATAGCGATCTCAGAAAACCCATCACGAAGTCCATTGTGATGTCATTCCACATCCACTCGGTAATGGGTAACTACTGTAAAAGACCAACTGGTCGCTGATGTTCCACCTTCACCTGCTGAAAAGTGGAACACATCATGAAAAAACTAGTAGCAACCCTCTTCATTCTTGGCCACCAATACTAGCAGTGTAGATCATGATACATAATGGTGACGCTAGGATGAACATCCCAAACTGAGGAATGAAAGTCCTGCATCAACTCCTCACGTATGTCTTCTGGCACCCATACGCATCCCTGGAAACGCACGATCTCATCCTCGCCTACTATCCATCCAGGAATAAGGTCCCCTCCTGACACACTTTCCCGCAGGACCTGGACTTTAGAATCTGATACCTACCTCATTCTTACTTGATCAAGAAGGGTAGAGGTAACAACTATAGAATAATGGAAAGTCTTCCACTGTCTGTCATGCACCTCCAAATGCATCTCAGAGAATAGAGTCATAAACTGCCACTCACTACTGGCCTCCTAAACTGCCTGTATCTATGTTCTCCTACTCAACGCTTCATCCACTGCGTTGCCTTTCCCAGGTGTATAGGCAAGCTCAAAGTCAAAGGACATAAGATACTCGACCCACCTGTGCTCTCTCAGATTCAGATCACGCTGAGTGAAGATGTACTTGAGACTTTGTTGGTCAGTGAAAACCAAAAAATGCTCTCCTAGAAGGTAATGTCTTCAACAGTATAAGGCATGCACAACAGCTGCCACCTTTAGATCATGCATCGTGTAGTTCCTCTCATGTGTACTCAACTGCCGAGACTCGTACACAACAACTCCATCTCCTTGCATAAGTATAGCTCCTAGCCTGATACCTGAATCATCACAGTAAACATTGTATCTATTTCCAGGCTCTGGAAAGACTAGTATCAGTGTCTAAGTCAACCTCCCTTTTCAACTTCTGAAAGGCTGACTCACAATAATATGACCATAAGAACTTCTCACCCTTCTTAGTCAGACCTGTCAGTGGTGATGCCAAGCTTGAAAAGTCATGTATGAAGCGTATGTAGTATCCAGCCATCCCCAGAAAACTCCGCACCTCAAAGACATTCTTCGGATGCTCCTAGGAAAATAATACTCTCACGTTCTATGGTTCTACTGATACTCCTTTCTCTGAGATAACATGACCCAAAAAGTGAATCTTATCCATCCAAAAGTGGCATTTCAAGTTGTTTCTCTCTTAGTGTACTCAAAATGATATCAAGATGGGTAGCATGGTCATGTCGAGTATGAGAGTACACTAATATATCATCCACAAAGACCACCAAGAAAGAGTCTAAGTATGAATGGAACACTCGGTTCCTCAGTTCCATGAAAACTGCAGGCATGTTCATGAGGCCGAACGACATAACCATATACTCATATCGACCATACCTACTCCTGAAGGTTGTAAGAGGTATATCTGATGGTATAACGTGAAACTGATGATAACCAGACCTCCAATCGATCTTCAAGAATACCCAAGATCCTAAAAGATGATAGAATAGGTCATCAATACTAGGAAAGGGATATCGGTTCTTGACTGTCAACTGGTTTAGCTTTTGATAATCCACACATAGCCTGAGGGTACCATCTTCCTTCTCTGCAAATAGGACAGGTGAACCCCAAGGAGAAGTACTGGGTCGGATGAAACCCTTTTCCTGGAACTCCTCCAACTACTTCTTAATCTCCTGTAACTCCAGTGTAGCCATCCTATAAGGAGGAATAGACACTGGTGCCACTCTTGGCACGAGCTCAATAAAAAATTCTACCTAACACTCTATAGGAAAACCTAAAAAGTCCTCTAGAAAGACATCCCTAAAGTGATCCACCACTAGAGGAAAGTATAACTGTGAACTCCCCTAGTCATCCAGATATAGACTAGCAATCTGGGATATAAATACTCCTATTCCATGATGCTCGGGTCCTTCTCAACTCGCCTGGACATCCCACTTTCCCTGATGATGAAAAGATCCACCCTCTGGTGATATAAAACTCAACCTGTGGTGATAACAGTAGACGACTTCCTAGAAGGGAACTAGCCAATCCATTCTGAGAATGAAATCATAGCCTATCATCTCTAGGATGTAGAGGTCCTATAAGAAGTGACACCCCACAATCTCAATAGATCACTCTCTGCACTAACGTACACTAACCGTTCTAGTCCTCAATGGTGTGTCTAGAGTCAAAGTATCGGTAGAAGAAAATATGCAGAGCCCAAGGCTCTCCACAGCATCAACATAGAAAAATTTATGGGAAGTCCATTTATTGAAAAGATCATAAGATAAAACTGAGGCTAATAAGATCGTACCTCGAACTGTGGAGGGTCTGGGATCATACTTCAGTTGGGTCTGCTCCACTGTAAAAGCCCGACCTGTACCACGGCCCTATGGCCATGCCTGACTACTCTGAGCTGATCCACCCTGCTATCACTGATAGGTCGGTGACTGGCCACCCCAGCCACGACCTCCACCTCATCCTGAACGGTTGGAAGAACTCCAGTTCCCAAACTGGTGAGAAACTAGTGGTGCAGCTCCTGAATGAGGAGTCATGGATGAACACAGGTCACCAGCTGCTGGTGAGAAAACCTGACAGAATCGCTGAAGGTGACCCATATTTCCACAAGATCGGCAGTCCACTGGGTCACTCCGGCACTGCGGCCTCATATGACCAGCTCTTCCACACTGTTAGCATACCAATTGGCTACCTGAAGATGCATCTCGCTACCTCGGATCACCACGAGTAGACTCCCTACGACACTTCCTGCTGTTATCTAGTAAAGCACTAACCTTGGAAGTGGAACCGCCCTGGTTCTAAACTCTAGAATCTCTCAAATTAAACTCTGTAATCAGTGCCTGGTTGATGATGGAAGCTATGGAAGTCAGCTTGAAGATATTAACCTATGAGCAGATCACCCGTCTGAGGCCATCCTCAAACTTCTCTAACAAGAACAACCCATTTGCGCTCTAGAGGGGTGTGAAACACTAAAGCTCGGTGAAATGAGAGGAATAATACATGATAGAAAGAGTACCCTACTCTAAGCTCATGACCTCCCGGGCTCGGTCGACCCTCAGGGTCTCTGGATAGAAGTAGTCGTAAAAGACGCGCAGAAACTCCTCCCACACCATAACTTGCTGATGACCCGCCTGTGAGATCATGTCCCAACACCTCTTGGAGGATTCTCATAGCATGTAGGTAGCGAGCTTGACCTTCCTTTTTGTAGACATCTCTAGATGCTCGAAGATCGTCATCATGGATTCTATCCCTGACTCTATAGCCTGAGGTCCTCCTTCCCCCTATAAGGTGGGAGGATGTTGCTGCCTGAAAACCCACGTCAAGTCTTCCATAGTCGAGGCAAGAGGCGGTGCTCCCTAGAAGGTATACATCATCCCTAGAAAACATTCCATGTACTGTGCATCGGTGCCTGCAACTGGTATCACTGCTGGTGCCAAGGCTGGTACAACAAGAGGATCTGTGGGAAGTCCCTAATCAGCCATATCTGGCATCTTATCACCGCCTGGCAACAAACGTGCAACCAGAGGACGTCTCAGTGCCATGACTGTGGAAGGTCAAAATAACACTTTAGATCGCATTATCAGGGACTGAAAACTAGGAGTGTAAGAAGGGAATAGTGGAAAGAAAACATTCAAAATTTACAAAACATGACTACACTGTGTGTATAAAGACTACATGGTGTGTTCCCTTTAGTCATTTATATGGAAGTGTACTTTTGCCGAACTGGTCATGTAACACCCCAAACACACGGCGTGTTATCCTAACTCATAGAGTGTACTTGAATCCTCTTCCCCTACCCACGTCCTTCTACATGGTTAAGTCACACGGCTCTCCTAAGACAAAACTACATGGCGTGTTCAAGGTAGACATGGCGTGTACTCAACAAGGTTCACATGGCCCGTGTTGTTAGTGACACGGCCCGTGTACCTAGGTCCCACTATACGGTGTGTTCCTGAGGGACACAGAGTGTATTTAAGAAGTACAAACATACCGTTTGGTTAGCTACTCGGCTGGCTACACAGCTGAAACTACACGGTGTGTTCTAGGTCGACACGGCGTGTATGAGAAAGGATAACACTGACCTGTGTTGTTCGTAACACGGTCAGGTACCTATTTCATACTACACAGTGTGTGAAACTAGTATACAGCGTGTTCCTACAAGATTTTCCATAACCTCGTGTGCTTTCTCACACAGTCAGTGACATAGTTATAGATTACATGGCATGTATTCATAAAGTACACGACATGTATTCTAGGTTTTTCCAGAAAGTAGCATCAGAACTGCACCGGAGCCCAGAAAACACAGAAAAACAAGAATTAAGGTGCCAAATTCCAATCCTTGAGGGCCCATACTCCCTGCAAATCAAAGTTTTTCATCTTATACAAGTTACAAACAAAGTAAACAGGTCAACGATCCACCAAATTCTGATTCATGAGGGCCCATAACACCTCAAGAACCAAAATTTGGCGTTCCTTCAAGTAAAACATTACTAAATAAAATCTCTAACAAGAAGCAGATATTTTTATCAAGAATCTATCACAACATCATGCATATTCTACACAACACCTATCACAACAACATGCAATTGTTAATGTATCCTAGATGGCATGGAAAGAATTCATGGCATGTGATTTCTAACAAGTTCCTATATGATGCATGAGATGGCATACCCTCATATCATCAGGTTGCGACAGAAATAGAACCACAATAACAACAATGGTAATATCACAAAGCATGTGGATCACTAAATAGTGAAATCAAATCAACTATAAAAATTGCAAACCAGTAAAATTGCAATAAATGAGGTAGTATGACTTTTCCCTGTACAAGGGTTAGCTACTCCCGGGCACAGCTTATTACCAAGTGCCTATTCTTCCCTATCCCTGGCTAAAGACTCCAAATAGTAAACCAAGAGAACAGAATCCCTCTGATACCACTTTGTAATGCCCTTGTTCTGGAAACCACCCAGAGGTTCCCCATACCCGGTTGGTCACATGGCCTCAAACGCCTTTCCCCAAACACTAGAGGCTGCCAACTAGAAGTGAGGGACATGGGTGTGATAATAGGAAAACTATTCCCTCATTGGAAGAGTAACACAGCGGAAGATAAACCATCATACAATAGGGGACGTAATAAATACCAGACATCAATAACAGTGGAAAACTGATAGATAAAAAACTAGAGCAAAATATATAAATGATTCATGAAACATATGCATCTAAGAAAGAATCCAAACAATTCACAATGCTGAATATAGTACCAAAACAAAGTACAAAAGAAAAACATATGAGCAAGTCCTGAGCATTGGAATCCTCGGCTTGGTCCCTGTAACATCCCGGCCCCGGGTGCCACACAACGGGTGCCCCGAGCCCGGTTCACCGCATGACCTCAAGCGCATTTACCCAAATGTCATAGGCTACCGACTAGCAGCAAGGGCCCATGTATGATAGTGGGGAAACTATTCCCTCATTTGTCAAAGTGTTGCACAGCGGAATACCAAAATAAACATACAATAAACAGTGGAAGCAGTAAACCATACACAAGGCAGTGGATATAACCAAAAGTGTATAAATAATGATGCTACATGTCTCAAGTTCTAAAAAATTATCCAGAACATGTTATACATCAATACAGTATAGTAAAGAGCAGAGTACGGCAAAACAAAGCAGACAGCTGGCAGCGGCATCGCGATCCTAGGCTCGGTCCCATGCCCTCCTACTCCACAGCAACAGTCAAGTACTTGTATAGGGACTCTTTCCCTATCCACACCTGCAGAAATGTAATATTTTTGGGCCAAAAAGCATGACCCAAACAGGGTGTGAGAAATATATCTCTGTAGGCACCCACCAAAGGCTCGTGCCCAACTGCGTGTAAGCATGCAACAATAGTGTGCAGTGGTGAAATGCAATAAAGTAAGCAGTACTCAAAAGTAACTAACTACCAGTTATATTGCCATTTTATTATTCATTTAATCATTTAACTTAGTAACATTCTGTGCTCAACAGCACCAAGCCCTCAGGCCAACCAGAAGCTTGCGCTCAGGCTAAAATAGTAAACCACGCCCTCAGGCTTGCCCTCAGGCCATACAGAATCCATCCCGCAGGTATTTCCCTTAGGCGTAACAAAAATTCTTTCACTCAGGCATACGAAGTGTCACCCTTAGGCACAGAAGTCAATCCCTCAGGCACGAATGGTTGACCTCAGGTGAAATAGAACGTCGCCCTTAGGCTAATACAGTCACGCCCTCAGGCTAATCACAACAACACCCCCAGGCTAATACAATCACGCCCTCAGCCTAAACAGGTAAACGGGCCATGCCCAACATATCAAAATACAGTAAACAAGAAATTCCCCTCAAGGAAATTCTTACAATTACTACATTTAAGGCATACCCTTGGGTTTCCTGCTCAAACGGCTAATCAGAGAAACACACCCCCAGGATGGTTTCAGATCCAAGAAACGATCCCAAACAGCATTTTATTATCAAAATTTAATCACCTAGGCAATTATAGGCATTATATATAGCAACTTCCTCAGCCACACGACACCCCAACATGGGTTCGTGGCATGAAAACGCACAAAACGCATGACAGTTGGAAAATGAACACAAAGCCACCTACCTTAAACGCCAACGAACGCTATACCCAAACACCGAATCCAGAAACGCCCAAGAACGGCGTAGATCTGACGAAGAACAAAACCCATCCAAACATAAATAACTTAAGTTAGGTGAAGAATTGTCAAGAACCAACCAAGGAGGTGGAAGACCTTAACCGTGCGGTTCCAACGGGATCGTTCGAGACGGAATCGGATTCCAGAAGAATTCCCGGCTTTTCTTCAAAGATCTGGCCTCCTCTCTTGGCCCCAAAATGGCTCAAGTGCCTTCTCTGCCAAATGAGGAGGCTACTGCCTGTTTTAAGCCGAAAAAACAAAGTACACAGCATGTACTTCCAAGTACACGGCGTGTACTCCCTTCATTTAAATGTTCATTTGGAGGCACCTCCACACTGTTCATCTACCGACAAGAGTACACGGTATGTACTCCCAAGTACACGGCGTGTACTGCCGCCCAGTTGGCGGCGACTCCACCACCTTACTGTTTAAGCCTGTCTACTGACTACACGGTGTGTAAGGTACCACTACATGGTGTGTAGTCGGTTCCTACACCCTTCATCACCGGCATGACCACACGCCCTGTGTACTCATCCCAACATGGCCATAAGTACACGGCGTGTGGATAAAGTACACGGAATGTAGTTCAAAAAATTAACATTCTTTTTCATTTTCCATATTTTCTCAAAAACACTCAAGGAAAAGGAAAAGGAAGAAGCCCGTACCTCGAAAATAAGAACTGCGTTCTTACAAACTTCCCCCCTTATAGCAATTCGTCCCCGAATTTCCCTTCCAAGGATGGCGAAGAATAAGCTCAGAACAACTCTGGCCACTAAGAACATACGTCGGCCTCCCTCTCCCAGGTCTCGTCCTGCACTCGGCCATGCCGTCATAGCACCCGTATGAGAGGAACTGACCGGCCTCGGAGAACCTTCGTGCTCTTATCAACGATACGGATCGGATGCTCCTCAAAGGACACATCATGCTGAAGCTCAACCTCCTCTAGATGAAAGGTGTGAGACGGGTCTGAATGGTAGCGACACAACTGAGACATATGGAAGACGTCGTGTATGGCTCGGTACCGCTGCGGTAACTGCAACCGATAGGCAACCAGCCTGACTCTCTCCAGAATATCAAATGGTCCCACATACCTCGGTGAAAGCTTACCCTATCTCCAGATCCGTTTGTGTCCCAGCCTCGGCGAAACACGCAAGAAAACCTGATCCCCGACCATGAACTCCAAAGGTCTTCTGTGGCGATCAGTATAAGACTTCTGACGAGATTGTACGGTAGCCATCCGCTTCCGAATCAACTGGACCTGCTCAGATGTCTCCTGCACGAGCTGTGGCCCTAGTAAAGCTGCCTCACCTGCCTCTAACCAGCACAAAGGTGATCGGCATGGCCTACCATATAAAGCCTCCTATGGTTCCATCTCAATAGTTTCCTGAAAACTATTGTTATAGGAAAACTCGACTAAGGGTATATGCTTCTCCCACGAGCCCCCAAAGTCTAGGACGCATTCGCGCAGCTTGTCCTCTACCACCTGTATCGTCCGCTCTGACTGGCCATCTGTCTGAGGGTGGAATGTTGTGCTCAGAATCACCTGTGTACCCAGCGCCCTCTGAAAACTTTTCAAGAAACAATATGTAAAGCGGGAGTCCCTATCTGAAATGATAGAACGAGGGAACCCATGAAGACGTACAATATCTCGGATATACAGCCTTCCGAGCTCGTCCACACCAAAGGTCCCCTTGATCGGAAAAAATTGAGCTACCTTCGTGAGTCTGTCCACAACAACCCACACGGTGTCATTTCCACGAGGTGACCTTGGCAAACCCGTAACTAAATTCATCACGACATCATCCCATTTCCACTATGGAATGGGTAAATGTTGTAACATCCCAGCTGGCCTCTGGTGCTCTACCTTCACCTGCTGACAGGTGGAACATCTCCTAAAAAAACCAGTTATCTCTCTCTCTTCACACCCGGCCACCAGTACTGACGCCTCAAGTCACAGTACATCTTGGTAACCCCGAGATGAACTGCCCAAGCTGAAGCATGAAACTCCCTCATTAGCTCCTCGAGTATATCCCCTGGAACCCATACTCGTCCATGGAAATGCAAAACCTCATCATCACCTATCGTCCAACTAGGAGGAGGGTCCTCACTTGCCACCGACTCCCGTAGTACTAGGCCTTCTGAATCTAATAGTTGCCTCATCCTCACTCTGTCCAGGAGGGTAGAAGTCACAGCTAATGAGGAAAGATAAGCCTGCCCCTGACTATCATGCACCTCCAGATGCATTTCAGAGAACAAAGCCATGAGATTCCACTCACCACTGGCCTCCTGCACTGCATGTATCTGAGTCTTCCTGCTCAGTGCATTGGCTACTGCATTACCTTTACCAGATGTATAGGCAAGCTCAAAATCGAAGGATTGTAGGTACTTGACCCACCTTCTCTGTCTCAGATTCAGGTCACACTGAGTAAAGATATACGTGAGGCTTTTGTGGTCGGTGAGAACCACAAAATTCTCTCCCAACAGATAATGTCTCCAACAGCGCAATGCATGCACAACTGTATCCAACTCGAGATCATGCGTCAGGTAATTCCTCTCATGTGGCCTCACCTGCCGAGACCCGTATTCCACAACTCGTTCGCCCTGCATCAAAACGGCTCCCAGCCCAATCCTTGATGCATCACAGTAAACTGTATAACTCTTCCCCTGTTCTGGGAGTATCAGGATCGGTGCTGATGTCAGCCTTCCCTTTAGGTCCTGAAAAGTTTTCTCACAAGCTTCTGACCAAACGAACTTTACACCCTTTTTAGTTAGACCTGTCAATGGTGCTGCTAAGCGGGAGAAGTACTGTATGAAGCGTCTTTAGTAACCATCCAGCCCTATGAAACTCCGTATCTCAAACATGTTCTTGGGATGCTCCCAGGAAACTACTTCTCTCACCTTCTCTAGGTCCACTGCAACTCCTGCCTCTAAGATAATATGACCCAGGAAGTGAATGTGGTCCATCCAAAAGTGTCACTTTGAGATCTTAGCATATAGCTGATGCTCTCTCGGTGTACTCAATACGATATCAAGATGGGTGGCATGGTCGTGTCGAGTGTGAGAGTACACCAAGATGTCGTCCATGAATACTACCACAAACGAATCAAGATATGGATGGAACACACGATTCATCAGAGCCATGAAAACTGTTGGCGCATTCCTGAGTCCGAATGGCATAACCGTATACTCATATAGACCATACCCACTCCTGAAAACTGTGAGAGGTATATCAGATGGTCTAACGCATAGCTGATGATATCCGGATCTCAAGTCAATCTTCGAGAACACTCGTGCTCCACGAATCTGATCAAATAGATCATCAATCCATGGAAAGGGATATCGGTTCTTAACCGTCAACTGGTTATGCTTCTGATAATCCACGCAAATTCTAAGGGTACCATCCGCCTTCTTCACAAAAAGAACCGGAGAACCCCAAGGAGAATTACTGGGTTAGATAAAACCCTTCGCCTGTAGCTCCACTAACTACCTCTTGTGCTCCTGAAACTCAGGTGTGGCCATCCTATAAGGAGGAATGGACACCGGTGTTGCTCCTGGCACAAGCTCAATAGAGAAATCCACCTCATGCACCGGAGGTAGACCTGAAAAGTCGTCCTGGAAGACATCCCTGAAACGATCGATAGCTGGAGGGAAATCTGTCTGACAAGTCCTCTGGTCATCCAGATATAAGCTCGCAATCTGGGCTGTGACTCCACCTCGCCCATGATGCTCTGGTCCAGCTTGACTCGCCTGAACATCCCACTCGCCCTTGTATAGAAACTCCCCGCCCTCTGGTGATGTGAAACGCACCCTATGACGATAGAAGTCTACAAAGGCTTGAAAGGGAACCAACCTGTCCATCCCGAGAATGAAGCCGTAGCTCGTCATCTCTAGGACATAGAGGTCCCAAGGGAAGTGACACCCACCAACCTCAAGAGGGCACTCCTTGCACTGACTCACACCAGCCGTTCTAGTCCCCAACGGAGTGTCTAGCGTTATGATATCAGAAGAAGTAGAAACACTGAGCTCAAGGCTCTCCACAACGGGTACAGATATAAAACTATGTGTATCACCCGTATCAAAAAGTACTAAAGATAAGATAGAAGCTACTAGAATAGTACCTATGACTGTCGAAGGTCTGGGATCCTGCTCCTGCTGGGTCTGTTGCACTGCATATGCATGTCCAGTGTCGCGGCCCTATGACACAGCCTGGCTACCCTGATCTATCCTGCCCTGTTTTCTCTAAGATCCTGGTGTCTGGCTACCACGGCCACGACCACCATCTCTGCATGCACGCCCTAATGTATTCCAGTTCCTTGACTGGTAAGAAGCCACTGGTCCTACTCCCGCGTGCGGAGTCTGCACAGAACCCCTCTCACTAGCCACTGGTAGAAATGCCATGCAAAAGCATTGTAGATGACCCATGTTTCCGCAAGCTCGGAACTCCACTGGGTCTCATGGACATTGCGGCCTCTTTTGCCCCTCTCTGCCACACTAGTAGCACCTGATTGGGCCACCTGAAGAAGCTACCTAGCAGGTACTGCCTCCCTGAGAGAAGTCCATCTATCTCTTCCTCTTTCCAGCAGAAATAGTACCAGTAACTGGTGTTGAACCGCCCTGGTCCACACCACTTGATTCCCGTAGGTTCCTCTCCGTAATCAACGCCTGGTTCACAATCACGTGTACAGTAGGTAACCTGAAAACATTCACCAACACTCGGATGTCATATCGAAGACCATCCTCAAAACATCTGTCTCTTAGCGTCTCATCACCCACCAGCACGGGTGCAAAACGTTGAAGCTCTGTAAAACGAGCAGAGTAGTCCATCACCGACATAGCGCCATGCTGCAGATTCATGAACTCTCAATCTCTATCTGCCCTCAGGGTATCGGGAAAGAAGAAGTCATAGAAGACTTCCTGAAAATCTTCCCACGCCATGTCCATGTGATCCTCTGACTGGGTGGAAACATCGCACCATCTCTTGGCGGAATCACACAGCATGTAAGTCGCGAGCTTGACCCTCTTCCCTGGAGGCATCTCCAGATGCTCGAAAATAGTCTGCATCGATCCTATCCAAGACTCTGCAGCCTGTGTTCTGCCATCCCCTGAAAACGTAGGTGGATGCTGCTGCTGAAAGATACGAGTCAGCTCAGCCATAGATGTGGCATCCTGCGGTGCTCCCTGAAAGGTCTTCATGAACCGCATAAAGCCTTCATGGAACTACACCTCCACACCTGTGTCAGGTATAACAGCTGGTGCCGCATCTGGCTCTGTTGGTGGATCAACTGGTAGCCCATGGCCCACCATCTCTGGAGTATAATCGTCGTCTCTCTCCTGGAGAACAACTCACGGTCATCTAGGCGGCATGACTCTACAAGGTCAAAAGCACGCCTCAGATTCAATATTATTAAGACTGAAAGCGAAGGAACCACAAAGGGAACAAGAGGAAGAAGGTATTCATGATTTTTCAAAACAAGACTACACGGCGTGTACAATGACTACACCGCATGTACTTGACTTCCCTTCCCCTGCCCGGGTCCTTCCACATGGCTAAGCCACACGGCTTCCATTCAACAAAACGACACAGCGTGTATAACATCTACACGGCATGTACGGGGTTATTTTCCAACTGCCTGTGTCGTCTGTGACATGGCCGACTACTCGGCATTACTCTACATGGCATGTTACACCCGAACACGGCGTGTACACCATCTCGTTTCCCAGCCACACGGCTAACTCCATACGGTATGTCCTTGGAAAAGACTACACGGGGTGTCCCAAAGGTACACGGCATGTTCTGGGAGAGGTGACACTGGCCCATGTTGTTAGTTACACGGTCGAGTCCCCAGGTCACACTACACGGCGTGTCTATAATTGACACGGTGTGTTCTATCAAGGAGTTCACCGACCCGTGTTGTTAGTTACACGGCCGGACTCCGGGTCAACACTACACGGCGTGTACAAAACTACATGGCGTGTCATACACAACCCCTTCCCTACCCGGTGTCGCCGCCCACACGGTTTGTGACACAGGAAGAGACTACACGGCATGTACTCAGGGTACACTGAGTGTACTCAAAAAGTCCATTTTTCTTCCCGAACATAATAACACACAACGCATGTTTGAGGTCCTACACGGCGTGTATTCTGGGTTTTCTAGACAGTATGTCTCAGAAACTTCTCCTAAACCCAGAAAATACTAAAAACAACACCTAACTGTCAAATTCCGACCCGTGGGGGCCCATACACCCCACGAACCAAATTTTGACATCTTATTTGTGTTATAACCCAAAACAGTAAATGATCCACCAAATGCTGGTCAATGGGGGCCCATACTCCCCAAAAATCGAAGTTTGGCATCCATTTTATAAACAAGCTCAAACAAAAACACCATATCACTGACAGGTATTTATCAAGCAGCTATCACAACAGCATGCTTTTCTAGCACAACAACTATCACAACAACATGCGAATTTCTAATTCACCTACATGGCATGGAAACTATGCATGGCATGTGATATCTAGCATGTTCCTATATAATGCATGAGACAACATACCCTCATCTCATCGGGTTGCAAATAAATAGATCCCATATATAAAATATAAATAGCACAATCCACGTGCGTCACCCAACGGTGAAAACATATCAACCGTAAAATTGAAAAATCAAAACAATGCAAAATTCGAGATAGATTGGCTTTTCCCTGTACACGGGTTAGCTATGCCCGGGCACAGCTTATTACCAACTACCGTTCGTCCTAATTCTGACTACGACTCCAAAAAGTAAGTGAAAGAAAAGAAACCCTATGATACCACTTTGTAACGTCCTGGCCCTGGGTTCCACACAACAGGTGCCCTGAGCCCGGTTCTCCACGTGACCTCAAGCGCATTTCCCCAAACGCCAGAGGCTGCCGACTAGCAGTGAGGTCCCAGGTCTGATAGTGGAGAAACTATGCCCTCATTTGTCAAAGTGTAGCGCAGCGGAATACCAAAATAAAAATACAATAAACAGAGGAAACAGTAAACCATACACAGGGCAGTGGATATAACCAAAAGTGTATAAATAATGATTCTACATGTCTCAAGTTCTAAAAAAATATCCAAAACATGTTATATATCAATACAGTAAAGTAAACAGCAGATTACAGCAAAACAAAGCAAACAGCTGGCAGCGGCATCGTGAGCCTAGGCTCGGTCCCATGCCCTCCTACTCCACAGAAATAGTCAAGTACCTGTATAGGGACTCTTTCCCATATCCACACCTATAGAAACTTAATATGTTTGGGCCGAAAAGCATGACCCAAACAGGGTGTGAGAAATATATCTCAGTAGGCACCCACCAAAGGCCCGTGCCCAACTGCGTGTAAGCATGCAACAACAGTGTGCAGTAGTAAAATGCAATAAAGTAATCAGTACTCAAAAGTAAATAACTACCAGTTATATTTCCATTTTACTATTCATTTAATCATTTAACTTAGTAACATTCTGTGCTCAACAGCACCAAGCCCTCAGGCCAACCAGAAGCTTTCCCTCAGGCTAAAATAGTAAACCACACCCTCAGGCTTTCCCTCAGGCCATACAGAATCCAACCCGCAGGTATTGCCCTCAGGCGTAACAGAAATTCTCACCCTCAGGAATATGAAATTTCACCCTTAGGCACAGAAGTCAAGCCCTCAGGCACGAATGGTTGCCCTCAGGGGAAATAGAACGTCGCCCTCAGGCTAATACAGTCACGCCCTCAGGCTAATGACAACAACGCCCTCAGGCTAATACAATCACACCCTCAGGCTAAAAAGGTAACCGGTCCATGCCCAACATATCAAAATGCAGTAAAAAATCAATTCCTCTCAAGGAAATTCTTACAATTACTACATTGAAGGCATACCCTCGGGTATCCTGGCCAAACGGCTAAATAGAGAAACACACCCTCAGGGTGGTTTCGGATCCAAGAAACGATCCCAAACAACATTTTATTATCAAAATTTAATCACCTATGCAATAATAGGCATTAAATATAGCAAAGGCCTCAGCCACACGACACTCCAACATGGGTTCGTGGCACCAAAACTCACAAAACGCACGACAGTTGGAAAATGAACACAAAGCCACCTACCTTAAATACCAACAAATGCTATACCCGGACGCCGACTCCAGAAACGCCCAAGAATGGCATAGATATGATGAAGAACAAAACCCATTAAAATGTAAATAACTTACGTTAGGTGAAGAATTGGCAAGAACCAACCAAGGAGGTGGAAGCCCGTACCCGTGCGGTTCCAACGGGATCATCCGAGACGGAATCGGATTCTAGACAAATACCTGGTGGTTCGTCAAAGATCCGGCCTCCTCCCTTGGCTCCAAAATGGCTCAAGTGCCTCCTCTACAAAATGAGGAGGCTACTTCCTGTTTTAAGTCGATAAAAAAAGTACACGGCATGTACTTCCAAGTACACGGCGTGTACTCCCTTCATTTAACTATTCATTTGGCGGCACCGCCACACTGTTCATCTGCCGACAAGAGTACACGGCATGTACTCCCAAGTACACGGCGTGTACTACCGCCCAGCCGGCGGCGACTCCACCGCCTTACTGTTTGAGCCTGCCGACTGACTACATGGCGTGTAAGGTACCACTACACGGCGTGTACTCCGTTCCTACACCCTTCTTCACTGGCAAGGCCACATTCCCCGTGTACTCATCCCAACACGGCCAAAAGTACACAGCATGTGGATAAAGTACACGGCGTGTAGTTCTAAAAATTAACATTCTTTCCCATTTTCCATATTTTCTCAAAAACACTCAAGTAAAAGGAAAAGGAAGAAGCCCGTACCTTGAAAATAAGAACCGGGTTCTTACAGTCCCATGCTCTCTAGCCCCAGTGCAATCAATAACATTAACTAGAAGGGCGCTTTCCATTATCTATACCTACAACAATATAATCTGTTTGGACCCAAAAGCATGACCCAAATAGGGTGTGAGATAAAAATCCCAGTAGGCAACCACCCGAAGATCTGTGCCAAAAATTCAGTGAATATATGGCAAAGTAAAAAAATTAGTAAACAGGAAATTACTCAGCAGCAAACAATCCATAGTCTCTAGCACATAAGTACAAATAAGTAAACAGTCACTCAATCAAGTAGAACAAATAGGTAACCTCTGGGTAGTTCTCACAGCCTAACCCCTATGGTTCAACCTACAAGTACTAGCAACCCTCTGGTAGGCACACACAGTCTCACCCATCTGGTTTAGCTAAAGAATAGACTCTATGGGGAGGCACTCACCGTCAATTGCCCCTATAGTCTCGTACCGTACTAATGGAAATCTAGGGAAGCACTCAACGTCTCATTCCCCCTGTGGCCCACGTCAAGGAACTACAAACACTCTGAGGAAGCACTCAACATAAATTCCCCATGTGGTCTCGCATCGTAAAATTAAATACACTCTGGAGAATCCCTTATGTACATTCTCTCTATGGTCTACTATACTAGGTTCCCATAGCCCTATGTAAAGTCTTCAAGTATCGCATCGCGCAATGGCCAATGTATCCTCATGAACTACTTGTCTAACATCTACACCATCTCAGTGAGGAAGAACAGTCATACCATCCTACAAAATAGGTATGGAACTGGCAATATCCTAATAGGAAAAACTAGACCAACGGTCATAAACAGAAAAAACATTTATGGGAAAAGAATCCAAAGCACAGTAAATTACCCTATTCACAAACAATAACCTCTACTCAAGCATATAAGTAAAGCAAGCAGAAAACAAGGGAAAAACAGTAAACATGCAATACCCCGTTCAAGGGTATTGGTAAAATTTGCACAAAATACTCAAAGACTTTCTACAGAAAGGCACAAACCACCTACCTTGATTCGAGTAGATCAATATACTTGAACCACGAGAATTGAATCACCTTGGAACATCGTAGATCTACGAAAACACATAAAACATTCAACCCATGATAACTTGAGAAAGAGGAGGAATTGGAAAATGATGCTCTAGAAGAAGGAAGAGCTTACCGTTGCGGTTCCAATGAAATCGACGGTGGTCGATTCAGAGAACGGATGGAGGATCAGGGGTTCATCGAAGATCTGCGGCTGTACGGAATGCTCTCGATCAAAGAAGCTAGAGAAGAATATATTTCTAGGGTTAAGACACGACCCTGGTGCATTTAATGAAAAAAAACTACACAGCGTGTACTTTTAGAGTACACGTCATGTAATAGGATTTTATGTACTCTGCTTTAGACGGCCTCCATGTCACCCCTACATAGCCGTGTGTGTGTCCAGGACACGACCAGCACACGGCCTCGATCGGAAACAAAGTACAAGGCATGTACTCATAAAGTACAAGGTTAGTACTTCAAAAATTTCTAGAAACTCCTCTTTTCTCAAAAACTCCAAAAAAGGGAAAACATTCCTAAAAAGAGGTCTGGGTTCTTACATGAATATATTCCTTATAGATTAGCTCAAAAAAATTGGTAGTATTTATAGATAATATTTTTATCCACTACAACAGAAAGGTGGAACATGAAGATTATTTGACTATTGTGTTGATAAAAATTCAAAAAGATTTTATTTGAAGTATAGTAAATAATAATTAAGGACACAAAAAAAGAAATATTTATTGGGAATATTATCAGCATCAAAGGGATATGTATATATCCTTTAAAAATTATGGAAATTTATGGATGTCCAAGACTTACATTTTTTATATAAATATTTAGATTCATTTGATTATATGGGTACTCTAGTAAATTTGTGAGAACCATCACATTATTTTCAAGCCTAATAAACATGATAACTCATTAAGAGACCAAGTATGTCAAAAATGACGAATGTGAAGAAAGATTTAAAGAGTTTAAGAATAGGTTAATCACTACACATGTTCCTGCATTAGCCACTAGTGGGGAATAATTTGTGATCTACAATGATATGTACAAAAAAGGAATGTGTTTTTTACTCATAAAAGATGAAAAATTGATAGGATATACCTCTCTCCAATTAGAGATCCATGAGATTAACTATCCAATGAATTATCTTGAGGTGGATATAGTGATCTTTTTATTGAATATTTGGCATCATTATATCTATAGTGAGATGTTTGATGCATATACTGACCATAAAAAAGCATCAAGTATATATTCACACAAAAAGGGATCAATATGAAACAATTGAGGTGATTAGATGTGATGAAGGATTACGCTTGTTCAGTCCATTACCATTATCTCAAAGTAACAAAGGTAGAAGATTCTCTAAGTTGAAATGATCCCAAAAACCCTATCCATGATGTGGATTGAAAGGGATAAAATCTACTTGGACATGAAATGGATAAAAATGGGAATAATAAAAGGATCATCATCTATCCTTTCTCAAATAAAATTTTATTCATCCATTACTGAGAGGATGTAGGAGGACTATAAAGATAATGATTTTCTACAAAATAAAGTAGAAAATATTCTGGAGTTCAACTTTACTAAATATAGAGTTATAAGTATTACAACCCTGATATGTGTCCCTTAAAATCCAAAACTAAAGAGGGAACTTCTAGATGATGTGCATATCTCTTCGTTGCCTATTAATCTTGGAAAAACTTAATTGTATAGATATTTACAGTAAAACATTTGGTGGGACAACATTAATGGATATATTTTGGATTTTTCATCTTGATTCTTGGGAAAAAAATAATTCAAGGTAGAACAGAATAAGTGTAAGGGTATGATGAAATGATTTCCCATACCTATATGGAAATAGGGAAACATAACCTTGATTTTTTCATAGGACTCCCTAGAAAACCTAAAGGAAATAATGTCATCTAAGGGGTAATTAATTACCTTACAAAGGTGGAACATTTCATTACTATCAAGGAATATTTATATCTTTACTTACTCGCCAAAATATACATAATGTATGTGGTAAGCCTAAAATGAGTTCCACTCTCAATTTTGTCTGATCCAGATCTAAGGTTTCCCTTAATTATTTCTAGAAGCCTTTATTATGTATTACATACAAAACTAATATTCAGCACTACTTATTACCCTTAGAAGGATGGTTTCACAACCCCCACCCCTCAAGGATACCGTAATAAGGGGGAGATATGGTGACTGATGTAACCAATTTTTGTATACTTTTTAATACATATTATTGAGTATAAAAACATGTTTTCATGGAATATATTTTGTTTTTTGAATAAACTGATTAATTTTGGTGTTCATGGTACTTTTCATATGATTTTTAGACAAAGTCACAAATTGGGAATGATCATAACAAATATTAGAATATACACAGTGTGTACTTTATCAACACACAAAGTTTACCAATACCTACACACGGTATGTCCAGCACTGAGTACACACCCATGTAGATTTCTAGATTTAACACTCTATATACATACCATATAAACATTGTGTATTCCCTTCCAGAAGAGGTTGGTAGTTGAAATCGACACTACACACCATGTGGGGTGGCACAACACGTTGAGGAACCCCAGTAACCAACTGCTAATGCATTGAAATTCATTGGTTGGTTAATAGTTCACCTACCAGAAAAGAAACCATAGAAAATTCAAGCGGACCCAAGTACACCATGTGTACTTGAAGGAACATTCCATGTAATTTATATTTATATAAATAAGAGTCTAGCACACCATGTTCAGGGGGGCATCCATGGGAGGTGTTGTTGCTTTATCGTTCGACCTCCCTCGGATCTAAGTTTGTGTTTTTCTTTCTTCTTTAATTCTTCTTGTAGTGTAATTTATGTTTCTCCCCTTCCCTATCTTCCTCTTCTATCCATTGTATAGATTTAGTTTCATCCCAATCTGCACACCATAACCATGGTCATAAGAGGCTAGTTTGTTCGTGTTGGGGTTTTAATAATGATTTTGGGTGATTTGTAACTAAAGTCCTGAAGTATTTTTTTATTATGGTTCTTATTTACTACTTTTTAGATGAACCTAATGACTTATTCACGATTAGGGTTGTATAAGACTAAGAACCACACTAATTGAAAAAAAAAGAAGGAGATGGAATGTGAAAATCCATGACCATTGGATGAGCCTGGGGATTCTTATTTTAGGGGTAAATATGCTGAATATGTTTTAGGTAATTAATCGTCGGACAAAGGGGTTTTTCATAAATCATGTAAATATTTGTTTCTAGACAAAGAAACAATAATTAGATTGAATACTTATGGTAAATAATTTCCAATAATAAATCCAATTCCAAACAAAGAATATTGCATTAATCCCTGGTTATAATTACAACATCAACACGTATGTTCCCTATTTTTTCTATTTCTTCTTTTTATTTAAATTTTATTTTCACAAATTGTGTAACTATTTCATTTTTTCCCTTAATTTATGTAATCTAGATATTTGAAAAATACTCAAAAACTTGTGCAGATATAATTGCTTCTATATTTTCTCAATGGGATCGACCCTGACTATTATTAGCTACTAAATTTGTCAATTCAGAAGGTAACTAATTTGGATCATATCGTGTGATGGGTTCGGGACCAATTTTTGGCGTCATTGCTAGGGAAACAGAAATAAAAAGTGTGAGTCTGAGTTAAGGTTGGTTTACCCTGATTTTTCATTTTTCTCATTTCTTTCCTAGATCTTTTTTTGGGAACCTTGTCCCCATATCCCATGGATTATTATTCGACTAGGAAGTGGTAATATCCACTTAGAGATACTTTTTATCCTCATAATCCATTGTTTTTGTACCTATACCCATATAAGTATTATGCATACATGGATGATGGGTCCCAATATAAGGAAAATCCATGTATAATCTTCACCTCACCCTTCACTTAATCACCTCTGTAACCTTCATGTAATGACAAAATGTTAATATCAATGATGGAGGACTTTACCACACACCATTTAACCCAAACTAAATGGTTGGGTTAACTAGGAAATATAGTGGAACTACTCTCTATGATAATTTCCAAATTGGATACTCCAATTGAGTTTGAGGTTGTGTGTTCTGATTCCTTACCAACTGAGTAATCATTTTATGATGGGAATCCATATTTTATTCATTAGAAATTTCAAATAATAATTTTCAAAACTCAAAAATTGAATTTGGAACCACATCACAACCTATTAATACTGAATTTGATTACACTTTTATTTAATAACCCTCAGTTGATTATATAAATTCTTTGGAGAACTCCGATGATTATTTTGAGGTCTTTAGTATTTCAAATTAGGAACCTTAAGAAGTATATTATGTAAGTGATCAAACCAAAAAAACACATCCACCTTCGGCACGTACTAGAAATGGAGCAGGGAAACAGCAAGCTGCCACCTAGACCACCTCAAGGTCAATAATTGTGCACAAAATATAAACGCTCCAGACATATGTGGTTGTTCTCATAGATTAATCCACATCCATCTTAAAATTATGCGTAAGTACCCCTAACTTAGGTCAATCTATAGACCTAAAACAAAGGTTCTTTCTGGGAGGAAACCCATCTAATCTCTCCTCTATTATTTTCAATTTTTAATAAATACATGGTGTGTATTTCTTCTTTACATGTTGTTTAGCAATTCATTTTTCTATAAATTATTTCAATTATAAAAAAAATAAGGTTAATTTTCATGTGTATCCTTATAAATGGTGTTTAATTATTTTTTTAGTTTATATTGTAATAGCACTTTTAGTATAAATAAATATTAATTAAGTTAATTAATAGGGATGAGTCATGTACTGAAAGAAAGTCGCAGGAGTGTATCTGATTCATCACTAGTTCAAATCCCTCCACACATACCTTTGGTATAGGCCGCATTATTTTTGAACCCATGTTTTAATTAAATGGTGTGTGAGATGTTTTTAAAAATAAAATAAATCCATTTTAAAATAATAGAATAACCCATAGTGGGGATGAATTGGTTGGCATGGTCATACCCAATGGATCCAAAAGACCCGGGTTTGATTCTTGTTAATCGGTTCAGTTCCATCATGTTTCACATTAATAAAAACACACAACGTGTATTCTAGTAGATGTTGTGTGTTCCAAATTTTCATTAATACCTTAAAACATTTTCAAATAAGAAATCACCCGAGGGTGATCTAGGTTGGTTGGAAGAGTCATCGGCCATGGTTCAAAATGTCCAGGTTTAAACTCGACTAATCTACTAGATTCATTATTAATTTAAAACGTTTTCAAATAAGAAATATCTCAGGGTGATGTAGGTTGATTGGAAGAGTCATAGTCCATATTTCAAAAGGTCCAAGTTCAAACTTGGATAATCTACGAGCTTCATCCCAATCATTCAATAATTAAAACCACATGTCACGCATTCTATTTTCCTCATGTAAAGATGCAACTATAATTTAAATATCAAAAGTTAATAAATCCTTTTAGAACTAAAACCTTTACTCTAGTGGTTGATGGATTGCATTCGGATCAGTCGGTTGCTGGTTTGAATCGCACCCTAAGAATCAAACTGAAAGTTTTAGTTCACTTTTTTGAATTTTAGAACACCCAGCATGTATGTCGTTGATACATTATGTGTATAGGTTAGTATTTCATTTGTAAATGATACATTTTTCATATTTATTTTTAAATTATAAATAATAATTACTATAAATATTATTATAATGAATATATATTTATTTATATAAAAGGATATACATGGTGTGTACGCTAATACTCACATCATGTATCCAATCTATAAAAGTTAGAAGCCCAATTTGGGTAGATCCCATGTCAAGACCCCCCCCCCCCCCCCCTTGTTTTCTTCTCCAAAATCTTATCTTGTATGTCATCTCACCACCCTCCCTCCAATGCCTCATTTCACTTTGTTTCAAGCCACCAAATCTCTCTCATTTCAATCCCTATTCAAGGTATGTCATTCTATAACCCTTATTTTATCATTTTAAAAACTTTTAAGTTGATTTTTAGATCAGGGGATATGATCCACTAAATCTCATAGTACATGGGTTAGATGAAGAACACATGTCGTGTACACTAATTACACAACCACAATCTGTGATTTCTGAATTTCAAAAACACAGGGCATTTATATTCAGTTCACGTCATATATAAAATCGATGCCCTACATTTAAGACTAATTCATGCACTGAGACCACACAGATAAAACACATATATCCAGCCATAGTGTGTATGTTCAATTCATATCATGTACCATTTTCTTCAGATGTAGTCTATGTAAAGGGTGTACATGCATTGAATCCATGTTCACACAACATGTGGTATAGGGCTTTTACAAAGTGTGTACTCTCATGTATGACCCCTAAAGGCCAAATCCCTGTATAGGAACATTCATGAAAAACACCCCATGTTATCACACATGACATGTAAACCTTACTACATGCCATATACTTTATTTTTCCTAAACACATGCCCACTCGGCATGTTTTTCCAGAGTACATGGGTTTCGAACCCAATCATGCTACACACCGTCTACCCAAGATATACAAGTCGTGTACTTTTGTTTTTATGTTTTCTAACTTTTATAATATCTTTTTCATATCTTTTTCTTTTTTTGTTTTCTTTTATTTTTATTTTAGATTTTAATGATGGTGATCAAGAGAGGGGGAAGTATATTTCACCCACTATTGATGGGGACAGACCTGCACACCATTGGATTTTACTTAGACCTCCAATGGAACCCTCTGGGACCAAGACATTTCTAGTCTCCTAGATACTAGATTTGGCGATGTTTCTTCCTCTCCTACCATTACCAACACCTTAAACATCCATTGGTTCAGTTAACACCACGGAACCATCTTCAGAATTCGTTTCTCCATCTACTACCACATCCACACAATCCAAAATTGTCAAGGGCACTAGTACAGTAGCTACCACTTACATCGCAGCACCTTCAGATCCATCCACGACTTCAACAGACCCTACTATGCTTGAAACACCATCCACTGCCAGAACAATCTCATAGACATCTCTGGCATCAACTACTCTACACATTGTCATCACCATTAGACCATCCACCTCAATATCTACGAACCCACATTG
Organism: Viscum album; assembly: GCA_963277665.1. NCBI lineage: Eukaryota > Viridiplantae > Streptophyta > Magnoliopsida > Santalales > Viscaceae > Viscum > Viscum album. The sequence goes on along the minus strand of OY728119.1, from coordinate 1,943,947,172 downwards.
TCCTATTCCAAAAGCTTCCTGACCTCTATTATACCCCAATATAATATTTGTTGAGGGACATTTTGTTGAATATAGACTACAACATCTTTCACAGTTCATGATCTAGTTGAGCGGTTGATACTTATACACCATTGTTCTCAAGTATCTGGGTGTCTGGGAGGGGATCAAGAATCTTTTATTACATACTCACCTATTAAACACACTATAGATTTGCACTATGACATTTAGAGATTCATTTTTTGGATTTTTTAGTGAAATTTTAGTTTTTCAGGCTCACCTACCGCACAACTCCCATTGATACAACCACTCTTGTATGGTTTAGGCTAAGAAGATTCCATTTATAATTGAACATGGTTGAGTTTGGATGAGGGTGTGGTTTCTACCCTCATCCTGCCACCCTAACCCTTGTTACATACCTCACCTGGCCTAAGCGCTCTGACCTCATTTCTATGTGGTGGGATCTTTCAGGTCCTGAACAGAAGTATACCCACACTTCTCAGAAGAGAACACTTATCATTTATCCTCCTATTTGTTTCATCCATCAATGCTTCAGCACCATCCTTTTACAATGCCATGAGTAAATGGGTGTTGTGTATGGACTATACATAGAGCTTCTCACCTACATTTTCCTTTATGACTATCCTGACCTCCCATGTCTCGCACCTTCTTATTTTCACTCCATGATCCATGACCATCAGGGAAACCGGAACAGTATCTTCTATTCCACCAGGTTAGCACACTACTTAACTGTGTTTGATCCATCACTCCCTAATAATCCCTTAGTCTCTCTTCAACACATATATTTCATCATTATTATCTACATGAGGATGGTCAACCAATGGGAGACAGATTTGTGCTCATACAGGAAACCCTGACTCCGATGGGGGTGAGAGATTACCCAGCTACCCTCACTAGTGCTGCTGATCTAAATCCACCCCATCCACCAGTGGATGTTCCTTCTCTACCCCTACCCACTTAATTTTCTCTTCCATTTTATTCCATCATCCCCTCCTCCTCTAGACCATCCACATATCTCCCACCATCCACACCCCCAGCTAATCTCCCCATCTCCCTCTACCTTTCCATGATGGACTGATGTCTAAACCTCCATGAGCACCAACAGGATTACTTTTTATAGAAGCATAAATATATTTAGAATATATAGGGTCTTATTCTTCATCATTGGGGAATTCAATTACCCCCAGAAACTAATCCTCCATTTGATCCTCATCCTTTATTAGAAAAACCCTAGTTCATTACTCTAGCCATTGATTCAGTTCTCCTCTACCTTGATGGTCCAACTGCCACTACTGCTGCCATGACAGATGTGCCCGCTGATCCAACAATGTAGAACATGGAACCAGTGCCTCATGTTCCTAATGAAACTCCTACTATGCTGAATTCCACTATAATAGAAAGTGCCTCCTCTAAAGTGACATAGTAACTAGTTTTTCACATTTATTTCATTATATATATCTCTTTTAGTGTTATTCTCATGATTCTAGGGATAATATGCATGTTGGTTTCTTTTCTCATTACACTGACACTCACAGGTACTCTGAAAAAACATGGTAATTTATTTTCTACTTCTCTCTATCTTTTGAGTTCACTACATAGAGGGGTGTTTTACTTTTTGTTTTTATTTTCCTTAAATTTCTTTTTAGTAAACTTCTTTCATTACTCCTTTTATCTTAATCAACTTGTGTTTTCCCATTTCCTCTTCTCTTCCTTTGTCTTTCACTTAGAGGACCATGTACAATATTATGTTTAGTCTTTGACTACACTAGTAATCTCCCTTAAACTATTCTAGGAGTCCTCATTAATAGATGAAATATTTTAAAATGTGGAAAATTTTTGATTACTTATAATTATATAGGATAAATATATATAAGGAAATTTTAAAAGTTACATTCTTATTTTAAATTTTTAAGTATTTTAAAGAGATTGTTGATATAGTATGATTCTACTTTTAAATTCTTTTACATTTACATTTATTAGACTGGTCATTTTTAATCATGTAATTACCAGATTGACCCATTTTTTATCCCCATTCCCAAGTGTTATTCTATGTTTTTTGATATATTCTTTCACATACCCTCTTTCTTGAGTGACTCTTGGGATATGCATAAATATTGGAACTTTTCATTTTTTCTCTTCAAGAAATGAAGATTTTGAATCACATTAAAATTATTGAGTCATTTGATGGATATTTTCATCCCTTTTACCATGATACCTACCATAAATATGACCTTCTTGAAACCCCAAGAAATCATGAACGGATTTGATAAAAATACATATTAAAAGACTATTTATCCGTGTTACCCTAATTCTTTGATAAAATTGTATGATTATTCATTCAATTATAAAAGATTTACTTTTGGATATGCATGGTAAATTTTAGTGAGAAACCATGAAATTAACTATGGGGGAGAGTGAAAATTTTTCATTTGGGCATAAGGGTTCCAAAATAACAATTCATTGTATTATTAGTGGTCCACCAAAAAAAAGTGTGTAAGTTGAAAAATTCAAAAGAGGACTAGATTCATTCATTACACATTATTGATGGTTTAAGGACCCATGTTTTCAAAAGACTATCATGGTGATGGTGACATTTTGGGAGTTCTTGTTGGGTATGCATTTTTAGTAAGATTCATTTTATAATATCATGCATTTTAATTTTAGAATTCATCATCCTTTTCCAACCTATGAGATTATTTTTTACATCGTTACCTACCTACCTATTTCCTCAGAATCATTTAAATCTTATTAAAATACCTCATCATTTTTGTTATTTGATTTATAATGTACATAACTGGAATACTTAAAAGCTTATGGATATAGTTCATATAGTTGATATGGATCGTAACTCTGATGAAATGATCTTGAGTGATGAGTGTGTTATTTTCTTGGTGAGGTAAATCATCAAGTGACATGTGTATTTATGAAAAATTGAAAAATGGGAATAAAATAGGGTTAAATGTTTAATTAAATTATATAGGAGGCATGATTATATTATCTTTGATATTGAAATATGTTTTGTGAATTTTTAAAATCATCTATTATGCCTAGATTATTTATACGTATAATTAATTGAATTCTTCTCTTTTTATAGTATGGATTCTACTGATTATATATTGAGATTTTTCATGAGGGAATGAAAATCACTAAGTGTGGGGGAGTTTTATGTGCCAGATTTTTGTATGCCTTTTTATTCATATTATTCAGTATAAAATCTTTTTTTACTGAATATATGTTTTTTCAATAATTTTTTTAATTTCAGTGTTCATCTTCATTTTCATATGTTTTCTAGACAAAGTAACAAATCAAGAATGATCATATTAAATATTGTAATATACATGATGTGTACTTTATCAACACATTCCATATACCATTACCAATACATGGTACGGCTAGCACCAAGTACACACCACTATAGTTGTCCAGATATAACATGTTTTGTAAAAACCATCTACACACAGTGTATGCCCTTCCAAAAGAGGTTTATGGCTGAAACCGACACTATACATTATGTGGAAGGCACAACACACTTTGTACCCCCACCAACCAACCATAGATGCATTGAAAGTCATTAGGTTGTGTATGGTTCACCTACTAGTAAAGAAACCATAGAAAAATTCAAGTTGACCCAGGTACATGGATTGTACATTAGGGTACATGTCGTGTAGTTTATTTTTCTATAAATAAGAGGTTATCCCTCTATATTTGGGGGGGACGCAAAGGGGAGGTGTTTACACTCTATCATTTGACTTCCCTTGAATCCAATCTTGTGTCTTTCTTTCTACTTTCATACCTATTGTAGTGTAATTTCTTTTCTCCCATGCCCATATTCTTATCCTATCCATTGTAGGGATTGTATTTCATCTCAATGTGCACATTGTGACCATGGTAATAATAGGATAGTTCCCTCATGTGGGGGTTGTAAGAATTATTGTGATCGATTTTTAATTGAAATTCCAATGTTTTTTTAGTATGATTCTTGTTTACAAATTCTTCAATAAACCTAATGTGTTATTCAAAATTGGTGTTTTATCAAACCCAGAATAACGCTAGTAAAAAAAATAAAGGAGTTGAAATGAGAAAATCCATTACTGTTGGGTGATCTCATTCCTTCTTTCTTTAAGGTAAAATAACCTAAAAATATTCTAAGTAATTAAACTCTATACCAATGGTTTTTCTTTAATAATGTAATTGTTTGTTTTTGGACCAAGATAGAGTAATTTTATTTAATACTCATGTTAAACAAATTTCATTAATAAGTCCAATACAAAAGAAATAATATATAATTTATCCCTAATAATAAATAAAACACTAACATGCTTTTTCCCTATTTGTTATATAACTTTGTTTTCTTTTGATTTGATTTTAAAAAAAATGTGTCACATTGTCATTTGTTTTGTTCATTTGTTTCAAATGGATAATCTACTAAGACTTGAATACTTGTGATGATCTCATTTGTTCTCCATTTTCCCTGTGGGGTCTAACCCAACTGCTTCTAGATACTTATTTAGTCAATTCATAAGGGAATTAATTTTGACTATACCTTACAATGGGTTTGGCACAAGTGATTTTCTGATTCCCACCTCTAGTAGGCCCTGGGTTGGTGAATAGCATTGAGGGTATATAAAACATGCCTCTGGGAAGCATTACCTCTAAGATAAACATGTGTAAGAGAGAGATAATGAGGATACAAAACCAAAAAATTGATCATACATATTCATATATAACGAAAACCCATGTGAAAAATGAAATTTCATACAATTCTAAACAACTAAAAGGAAAACTAAAAGTCCCAAAAAAGGTAAACATGACAACGACCATGAATCCCAAACAACTCCTGCTAAACCTTGAGCTACTAATATCTAGCATGATCAGCAACCTTCACAAACCCTCCTGGAAAATATTTTATAGAAACATTGGGTGGTTATAACATTATACTCAGTAGGATCTTCCTCAGAGCCTCTTGTACAAAAGATAAATAAAGCATACTAAATCACAGTGAACAAAAGTAAAGCTAACTTGTCAACTAAATTGGTATAATAAGATCTCGGCTTCACCATGTCTATATATCACCATGTATCAAAAAAGATATAGAATATAATAGAGTAATAAGGAATAAAGGATACCCCACTCCTGCTTCCCCACTAGTTTCTGATCTACCCAAATGTCGTACGTCTTGAGCCTTCTCTCTTCAAAAGTAATTCATCCCAAAAACACTTGAAAGAGTAACCACCCAATGTACCTTGTGCATCACATAACCACACCATACAATCAATATAAAAAAATATAGTGACCAACTAGAATTCAGAATCCACACTAGCATGTGTGATGTATATCAAACATTGGGTATTACACATCAATCCATTACATCTCATACACCGAGTAAGTACCTCTAGCTATCATAGTCTATATCAGTGATACCTATAATAATACTTTGGATATTATATCTGGTAATACATCTTTATGAAATAACCAAAACCCATCACAATCCTCTACACACATATATGGAACTAACTGTTATGCATACCATAACAAGTAACTACCAAGAGAAGAGAGTAAGGGCCAAAAGGGGTAGTCATCCATCCATCCTCCCACTGGGATGTTGGGGAAAAGATCCTCCCAGAGTCCATAGGGTGTAAGTTTCCCTAACTAACATGGGTGTTGTAGTGTATGAAATCACAGAATAAACATGATATAATATACCTCACAAATATACTATGGGCATAGCCTAATATTAGACACAATTGTTTTTAATGTCGCTCGGACTCCACGCTATCACTACTATGACAAGATATCCTATAATCACCCAATCAAATAAAAGATCTATATTAAATTTATTTTTACATTATATCATTTCCTTTCATTAAATAATGCATTATCCACTATTTATCTATTAAAAATATTCCACATAACATTACATTACATTTCATTAATCAAATGAGAAAAATCCATGCCCTCTAAGAATAATCAAAACCAAGTCCATATTTTATCAATATTAACTTCATTTAAGAATTTTCATTCCATCATCAATCAACCCCATGGGTTAAAAATTCATTTAATTTATTAATAAAATATTTTCATATTCAGGTACTCTAGGAAAACCATTTTAATCTATCACTACGAAGAAACATGCAACCAAGCATATCTAGATAGCTCAAGCAGTGGGGAAAGGATTGCAAATAAACAAGCAACTCGTCCATCATCCATTATACATATTAAAGTGAGCATACCAATTATTAGTATCTCATCAATGACTAAGACAAAATTTAATATGTTCTATAACCTCTAGTATTATCCCCAACACCCACATACATATATTGATGCATATTTCCATCATAGTCTTAAAATGCTGCCACATCACCCAGGCCTCCCAGTCCACATACCACAACATCAGCCCTCGAGGATCAGTCATCCCAGACTCATGCCACCTCTAGGCCTCCCCACCCAATATAACCTTATCCCTCCATGATCAACCATATCAGGCTTATAAGTCTTGTAAACATAGCACATAATAAAACAATAAGAATAAATAAACAATCAACAGTTAAATTGGGCCCTCAAAACAAGGCATTTGGAATTCTCATGAAAACTAGTGCTCACGAATCCAAAACAAGGAACTCAGACTTATCAAGAAAACTAGAAACTCATGACCTATAAAATTATCTTTATCACACAATAGATTAATAAAAGTTCTAGCTATAAGGAACCTAAGGCATTAAGTTTTAAAAATCTATCAAAGGAAAAACATGCTTTAGAATTTATTCTAGATAAAAAACCTATAAAAGTACCATTATCAATTAACATTCCTTTTAAAATATTAAAATCAATAATTACTATTCTTTATGTTCCTTAACTAATTTCATTATATTTTGAAATAACCATTTAAATTAAACATTCATACATGAATCAATTTTATTACTATCAAATTACAACCACAACAGAATTCATTAAAAATGATTATTTATTATTTATCCAATTAAATATGGAATTATGTTCTTCACCAATTTACATCAAGAAAACATGCTAACAAACCATAGCATAGGTATTGCACTATCTAGAAAATCAATGGGCAGCCTGCTATCACGGTATAAAGCACATCAACATGTGACCGTTAACCAATATACTTAATCTTGTTAAATATTTAATAGGTTAATTTAATTTCCATCCAAAGGGATAAATCATGATGATTTTATGATTTCACATAAGAAATAAATATAATCAATGAATACCTTCCTCAAAATCCATCAATGTTCTTCGCATTAGAATGAACCACATTACAGATCTCTGATCACCTCTCCTATAAGAACTGCATCCATCCAAAAATGTCACGGAACAACTACCCCAAAAACAATAAAGAAAACCCCCATTAGAAACATGGTAGAGAAAATTACATAGCATGAAGAGAATATACAGGTTCAAACAACATCAAACCGGGAGAAACTGCTTGAAAAGGAAGGGAAGCACATCTTGGATCACCACAGATCACCACAATTCAAGGATAGAAGCCCAAAGATCAGTCTACTTGGAAGGGAATAAGAAATAATAGAGGAGATATTTGTCATACACCTAGAGTGATAGAGGTATCCCCTCTATTTTTAGGGTTTAGATAAAACCTTAGTGGCTTACAAATTTAAATATATACATCATCTGGGAATTACACGATGTCTAAACCCTTTTACATTGGGTAAGCCATAGGGTTAGTTTGACACCAAAAACCCATTTCTTTTTTATTAATTAACCCTAAAAACATACATGTTGTGAACCTTTCATGAAAAAGTCATGAACCACACTTTAACGGAATGTAATCTCCCTGTTTCCTTCCTTTTTTGTCTGAACTGCTCCATAATTCTTCCAAACCTCATCCAAGAACCACAATCATTAGAAACATGAAAAGGGTTTTTCTTATTAGATTAAGGACCTTACATTAGATACCTTTCAAAATTTTTGCATCCTCAATAATAAAAACAAAAACCATAGAGGAAATGGAATGGGTTCATCCAAACGTCCAAAACATGAGATACCTGTGAAAGATCTCACCACCATAGATGATCAACCACCTCATCAAAGGAATAAGTGAAAAACCATGAAACAACTGAAAATATATCTTATACACTCCCTTGGGGTAGGTAAATATCAAACAAGAGTAAATACACAAAAATAATCAATAGGAAATCATCTCATAACTAAAAGGGTCAACATCCACAAAATAACAAGATTACAATAGAATAGATAAACAAAAAATAGCTCAGGGTACTGAGTGTGAATCTACAACTCACATTCCTAGTCACTCTCATCCATTCCACCATGACACCTACGAAATGAACCGAGGGAATATTACTTGTAGAGACCCGAAGCTTAACGTACATGGACATTACATTACTTTTGCGGAATACTTGGTACATAACAAAAACACACACACAAGGATCATAATAGTTTAGTGTCTTTGGAAACTCTGAACGTAATCTTCTAATCGTGGTGAAAGATCTTCAACATCTCCTATAAAGATCTCCCTTTTTTACCTAAAACCTTTCTTTATATCCTGGGGAAAAGAAAACATAAAAGGGTGAGCTCAAATGCTCAGTAAGGGTAAACAAAAGAAATATCAATCACATCGTATTCATAAGAACATAACATTTTGGAAATCTTAACCTGCAAAAGAGAGCATAATATCTTAACATGGAACAAATCATAGAAGTGAAAATGAGATCCCCATAATCATAACATAAAACTTGAAAACTTTGTGTCATGCACACATAATCATGGAAAATCATTTCTTGTTAGTCATGACTCATTGCCAAGACTATCTTAGTGGACAAAGTCCCTTTCTGAACCGAGTTCACTCCTCGTTTCAGTCCTGTATCACTGAACCGAAATAACCTTCCATTCCAGCCATGTCTATCTCATGAGATATAAAATCTTTACCCAATGCATTGGAGGGAGATATAGGTCCCATACATCTTAAAATGAATCCTTTCTTATGTGTGCCACATAATCATAAAACATACATCATCGCATAACACATGTAACAAAAATGGGATTCTTGAAAAATCATGACATCATAAATCAATTCATATAAGATAAAGGAATTCATAAAAATAATTCCATCACAACATGAACAAATCAATTTAATAATAGGGATAAAACATAACGCTTTATTATCTTAGATGGAAAATAATTTTGATAAAACACTTGAACTCCATTCTTGAGGAAAATATCCTTTCTTCTTCAAAAACATTTTTCCTTTCATAACATGTCATACAACTTTAAAATAAAAGAATTTGATTAAAAATAAACTTGAAAACTTTTAAAGGAAGCTTCTTGGAAATAATGTTTTAAAAATCCATTCATTCCGTATAAGTTAAAAAAAACATTCTTCGTACTTTTGTCGGAAAAGTAAAAAATTACCTCGTACGACCAAAGATTCCTTTCATAGATATTACTAAAAACTCACCGAAGGGTAAAAATGGATTTAAAAAATTGTAGGTGGATGGAAATAATATTACATATTGATGAAACATGGATGTGGATGATAAAATACACCCCAGTAAATACTTACGAATAAACAATCTCGGATAAAAATGAGATTGTGATATTTCCCTTACCTTAGGTACGACTTGCTTTGTAAGTGTCCGAACCTCCTCTTCTTTGAAGCGCCTCTTTGAGACCTCCTCTTAGGGCACTAAAATTGGTCTTTGAGGAAGACCAGAACCTCTAGGATGTTTCTAGGGAAGTGGAGAAGAGATTTTGGCAGGGGTTGGCCGAGCTTGAGTGCTCAAATTGGTGTGAGGAGGAGGGGGAGGAGGTGTCCTTTTATAAGGGAGGAGAGGGGCGCCTTAGGAATATCTCAAAATATTATTTTATATTAATGTCAAAATCGGTTTATAATGGTTCCAAAGGGTCTTATTTCGAATCTAAAGTTGGGATGGGTCAAAATCCTATCAACCAATAGGATTTAGACAAGTTTAGGGTATTATTTTAACCTTATCAATTAGATTTAACTCTAAGTTAATTAATTTAACTTTTACCGTGTCTTTTTGTTTTCTTTCACTATATGGTTAATACACTTACTATAACATGCCAAACGAACCCCAAATTGTTTATTATTAATATATATATCCTTATCTAGGTCATTTGGCCGAACCTTAGATTTTTAGGAATAAAATAACAATTAATAATATAATATTTGATTTAAAAACTATTTTGTGTCAATTTTGACACTATTTGATATATGATTTTTGTAAAAGTCATAACAGAATTATATGTTCTAACCAAGTTGATTAAATCAACACTAATATATCATAGTAACCTAGAAAATTAGTGGAATTCATAAAAAGTCTCAAATTACATTTATTTTGGTGTTTATATTATCAATTATGTCAATATTTCATTAATAAGATAATTACTGCATCATCTTTGTGTCATAAATAAATTAAATTATTTGATGTCTAAAAATTACAAATAAAATACCATTATGTAGGAAATCTTTTTATATTTCTAATTAATATTTATAGTCGAATTTATCTTATGTATAACCCCATATTAAAAATTATTTACTTATTAAACTTTGATTTTAACTATTTTAACCCTTCTTTAAATAAATTAATAATAAATGTCCTAATCTAATCCAAGTAGGCCTAAATGGTCATATTTTATTCATAAGGTTGTTTTTGGTCGAATTACACTTATCCAATAGAATTAGGACATGTGTTAGGGTAATAATAATATCATATTTACCCTTAGTTACCCTATTTACTATTAACCGTGGTAAAAAAAAGTAAAAAGTTACTATTCACCAAAAATTATTTTCATCTCATTGAACCACATTTTAGTCCTTGATATTAACCGTGTCTCTCGGATTTTCAAAATTCCATTCACAGAAGCGGTAAAATTAAGTTTTATGAAAAATTCAGTTTTTTAACTACCACTTAGTGATTTCACTATTCATCGAAAATTGAAAGTTTTCAGAAAAATACCAAAAATTAGGCCTAAGATATATTTGATATTATGAAATCAAAAATGATGTCTATTTTACCAAATTCAAAACATATCAGTTGCATTAACTAATTTAAAAATTAATTCTCGTCGTCAAAACAAATAGCGTGTTTTTAAGAGATAATAACTATCAAAAGTTTGACACTAGTTTATAACTGGTTTAAATGTGAAATTACATCCAATGACCAACATTGTATTAAATTGTAAAAATATATTCTAAATATACTTTAAAACCACTCAAATTAATAATTTATCACTATTAATTATTTCAATTAAAAAAGTTGTTTTTAATTAAAATTTAGTAATTTTCACTATTCATCAGAATATGAAAGTTATCCGAAAAGTACCAAAATTTCACCCTAAGCTAATTTCGATATTACGAATCCAAAAATGAATTCCATTTTGAAAAATAAAATTTACAAAATTTCAAAAAGTGGTTATTACTATTCATAACGGCTAGTTTTAATAATATCTTAATAGCATATCGTTGTTTAGCGAAACTCGGTGTTGCGTACAACACACGCTATCGTGGAAGGTCGCGATTGCGTATAATTCAAGCCAGGTCAGAGATGTGTATTTTGAAAGCTCCTTTTGGTGTAGCGTATAACACAAGACATTAATAAAATTAAAAAGAATATTTTTCATAAAATCTCGGGCTGTTACATTCTACCCCCCTTAAAATGAATTTCGCCCTCGAAATTCGTCGGGGTTATAAATAGTTTACTATTCGAAAGTTTCTTTAATAGAAACCCACATCGTAAAAAGGAATACCAAAACTTAGCTTTAAAAACTAAAGTATGAAATGTAACGATTACCCAAATAAACTAATCACTGGGTTTCCACATAGGTGAAAATATGGATATGGAAGAGAAATATAACCATCATGTTCTGATGGAGAGTGGTAGAGAACATTGCTATGGAAAATCCAGTAATCACAAATCCATAAATTTGTGATGATCTAAGGTACCATCTGATTCATTAGGTATAAGATCACTAGGACAACATTTTTGGTTTTCAAGATCATTTCCCTAAAGTTGAAAATTTGAATTAGAATAAATACTTTTTTTTATTTTGGTACAATCTCACTGTTGTTCATGCCTTGAACAATTTCCACTTCATCCCTTAAATAAATGAAGTTGAATTTGTTATTCGTGAAGTGTTAGCAGATCATGTGATAGAATGACGGGTCATTCCATCTGTCTCAAACAAAAGGTTAGCAAAAATTATATACATAAGTCGATCCATAGTGAGATTAATCATATATGGTTCCTAAAATGGACTTTATACTTCATATATCATACTGCTTAATATAATAAAACTAGTTTCTAATAAACCGGGACTTCCTGTAGGCCAGTGGTAGGCGATAAAGGCCAGTCCCACTTTGGTTGTGGGTTCGATTTCCACAGCCTTGTCCGACGCGATGGGCTGCCGCCCGTCCTGCAGGTTTTCCTTTTCTAAAACTATATTACTATAACATCCCATCAATAACATCAAGAAAACTTCTATCCTTAAACAATACTAACTTTTTTCCAACATAATCCATTCCAATCTTTAGGATTATCCATAATACTGCAATCCACTCTCATAACATAGTGAAAACGATTACCAGAGATTTAATACCATCGTCAATTCCCATATATCATAAGATATGTTTTGTTGGTTACATTCTAAACATTAAAAGTACTTAATCATGTATTCTCTTGAATACCTTTGTGAAAACATGAATGCAGTTAAAAGTTAACACTTTCCACATACCAAAATCCTCAAAATTCTATATACTCAAACCATGATATCACTTAGTCCTTATATCAATCATGAGCTCATGAATACTATCGAACATATTAGATTCTCTTTATCCCTTCATTATGCGCATATCATCTACATTCCAAAAGTATCTGAATAACCTTTCATGGATACTGGTAACATTAATCATACTTTCAAAACTCAATGAAAGATAACAGTGTAACAATCCTTAGATGTCTCTTTATTCTATAGTACCATGAGATTACATTACACATGATAAACATGTAATTATTCCACTACATTCTTAAACCATTGACCGAGCTTCAAAAATTCTTTCCTCTCACATATCATTTGTAGTATCTTCATCATCATCAACATAAATACTACCCATACGACCATACTGATTCTCTTCATGAGACTTTCCCTTAGGGAATTGGTTTGCATAATGCCCGTACATTCCACATTTAAAACATTTAACCATTGTTGATGTCGTAGCAATACCATTATCCTCATCCATGGTGTTAACTGAACCTTTTCCTTTGCACTTACTTGCTTTGTGTCCTTCTTTTCCACACCCAAAGCATCTTCCAGTTCCTTTGAAACATTCTCCTTGATGCCTCTTCCCACATGATTTACATAGGGGAAATTGAACTTTCTTTACTCTATGATCATCATAAAACTCCATCTTTCTCTTATTAGCCGAGTCAGGAAACTTACCAAATTTTACTTTATTGATCATATTATGAGATTACTGATTCGGCATAATAATGATGCAAACACTTCCAAATCCCATTTAATTATGAAGAATATCATTCCATTGTCCATCATATCCTCCATTATCGTGAATCATCTTGTTTCCAGCCATTTTCTAAAACCCAGAAAAGAATAGTGTGAGAGGCAAAAATCATGCTAGGGAAAACAACATAATAAAGGTGGAGTATCCTCAATATCTAACACCTTAGGTTAAATTCTATGATCGTTACCGTAGTTCTAGGACGGTATCCTATACGTATACTTATCCTTAGGTACATCCCTAGACATACCTTATAAATATCTCTAGGGATCTCACTAAAGTTCTCGCATCCTAGTTTCCAAAGGTTGACTAAACCTTTCCTCTGATACCAACTGTAGAGACCCGAAGCTTAACGTACATGGACATTACATTACTTTTGCGGAATACTTGGTACATAACAAAAACACACACACAAGGATCGTAATAGTTTAGTGTCTTTGGAAACTCTGAACGTAATCTTCTAATCGTGGTGAAAGATCTTCAACATCTCCTATAAATATCTCCCTTTTTTTACCTAAAACCATTCTTTATATCCTGGGGAAAAGAAAACATAAAAGGGTGAGCTCAAATGCTCAGTAATGGTAAAAAAAAGAAATATCAATCACATCGTATTCATAAGAACATAACATTTTGGAAATCTTAACCTGCAAAAGAGAGCATAATATCTTAACATGGAACAAATCATAGAAGTGAAAATGAGATCCCCATAATCATAACATAAAACTTGAAAACTTTGTGGCATGCACACATAATCATGGAAAATCATTTCTTGTTAGTCATGACTCATTGCCAAGACTATCTTAGTGGACAAAGTCCCTTTCTGAACCGAGTTCACTCCTCGTTTCAGTCCTGTATCACTGAACCGAAATAACCTTCTGTTCCAGCCATGTCTATCTCATGAGATATAAAATCTTTACCCAATGAATTGGAGGGAGATATAGGTCCCACCCATCTTATAATGAATCCTTTCTTATGTGTGCCACATAATCATAAAACATACATCATCGCATAACACATGTAACAAAAATGGGATTCTTGAAACATCATGACATCATAAATCAATTCATATAAGATAAAGGAATTCATAAAAATAATTCCGTCACAACATGAACAAATCAATTTAATAATAGGGATAAATCAGAACCCTTTATTATCTTAGATGGAAAATAATTTTGATAAAACACTTGAACTCCATTCTTGAGGAAAATATCCTTTCTTCTTCAAAAACATTTTTCCTTTCATAACATGTCATACAACTTTAAAATAAAAGAATTTGATTAAAAATAAACTTGAAAACTTTTAAAGGAAGCTTCTTGGAAATAATGTTTTAAAAATCCATTCATGCCGTATAAGTTAAAAAAAACATTCTTCGTACTTTTGTCGGAAAAGTCAAAAAGTACCTCGTACGACAAAAGATTCCTTTCATAGATATTACTAAAAACTCACCGAAGGGTAAAAATGGATTTAAACAATTGTAGGTGGATGGAAATAATATTACATATTGATGAAACATGGATGTGGATGATAAAATACACCCCAGTAAATACTTACGAATAAACAATCTCGGATAAAAATGAGATTGTGATATTTCCCTTACCTTAGGTAGGACTTGCTTTGTAAGTGTCCGAACCTCCTCTTCTTTGAAGCGCCTCTTTGAGACCTCCTCTTAGGGCACTAAAATTGGTCTTTTAGGAAGAGCAGAACCTCTAGGATGTTTCTAGTGAAGTGGAGAAGAGATTTTGGCAGGGGTTGTCCGAGCTTGAGTGCTCAAATTGGTGTGAGGAGGAGAGGGAGGAGGTGTCCTTTTATAAGGGAGGAGAGGGGCACCTTAGGAATATCTCAAAATATTATTTTATATTAATGTCAAAATCGGTTTATAATGGTTCCAAAGGGTCTTATTTCGAATCTAAAGTGGGGATGGGTCGAAATCCTATCAACCAATAGGATTTAGACAAGTTTAGGGTTTTATTTTAACCTTATCAATTAGATTTAACTCTAAGTTAATTAATTTAACTTTTACCGTGTCTTTTTGTTTTCTTTCACTATATGGTTAATACACTTACTATAACATGCCAAACGAACCCCAAATTGTTTATTATTAATATATATATCCTTATCTAAGTCATTTGGCCGAACCTTAGATTTTTAGGAATAAAATAACAATTAATAATATAATATTTGATTTAAAAACTATTTTGTGTCAATTTTGACACTATTTGATATATGATTTTTGTGAAAGTCATAACAGAATTATAAGTTCTAACCAAGTTTATTAAATCAACACTAATATATCATAGTAACCTATAAAATTAGTGGAATTCATAAAAAGTCTCAAATTACATTTATTTTGGTGTTTATATTATCAATTATGTCAATATTTCATTAATAAGATAATTACTGCATCATCTTTGTGTCATAAATAAATTAAATTATTTGATGTCTAAAAATTACAAATAAAATACCATTATGTAGGAAATCTTTTTAGATTTCTAATTAATATTTATATTCGAATTTATCTTATGTATAACCCCATGTTAAAAATGATTTACTTATTAAACTTTGATTTTAACTATTTTAACCCTTCTTTAAATAAATTAATAATAAATGTCTTAATCTAATCCAAGTGGGCCTAAATGGTCATATTTTATTCATACGGTTGTTTTTGGTCTAATTACACTTATCCAATAGAATTAGGACATGTGTTAGGGTAATAATAATATCATATTTACCCTTAGTTACCCTATTTACTATTAACCGTGGTAAAAAAAAGTAAAAAGTTACTATTCACCAAAAATTATTTTCATCTCATTGAACCACATTTTAGTCCTTGATAATAACCGTGTCTCTCGGATTTTCAAAATTCCATTCACAGAAGCGGTAAAATTATGTTTTATGAAAAATTCAGTTTTTTAACTACCACTTAGTGATTTCACTATTCATCGAAAATTGAAAGTTTTCAGAAAAATACCAAAAATTAGGGCTAAGATATATTTGATATTATGAACTCAAAAATGATGTCTATTTTACCAAATTCAAAACATATTAGTTGCATTAACTAATTTAAAAATTAATTCTCGTCGTCAAAACAAATAGCGTGTTTTTAAGAGATAATAACTATCAAAAGTTTGACACTAGTTTATAACTGGTTTAAATGTGAAATTACATCCAATGACCAACATTGTATTAAATTGTAAAAATATATTCTAAATATACTTTAAAACCACTCAAATTAATAATTTATCACTATTAATTATTTCGATTAAAAAAGTTGTTTTTAATTAAAATTTAGTAATTTTCACTATTCATCAGAATATGAAAGTTATCCGAAAAGTACCAAAATTTCACCCTAAGCTAATTTCGATATTACGAATCCAAAAATGAATTCCATTTTGAAAAATAAAATTTACAAAATTTCAAAAAGTGGTTATTACTATTCATAACGGCTAGTTTTAATAATATCTTAATAGCATATCGTTGTTTAGCGAAACTCGGTGTTGCGTACAACACACGCTATCGTGGAAGGTCGTGATTGCGTATAATTCAAGCCAGGTCAGAGATGTGTATTGTGAAAGCTCCTTTTGGTTTAGCGTATAACACAAGACATTAATAAAATTAAAAAGAATATTTTTCATAAAATCTTGGGCTGTTACATTACTCCCATGAAACACCATCTCTTGGTGGTGATGGATCTCCGCATACCTCTCTTGGAAGTTTTCATCATCATCAACCTTGATCTTCCAACAGTCAATGACATGAGATTCATCATGAATCTAATGATAGAGATATGAAATGTGAAAAACATAGTGTATCTGAATCATATAAGGGGGAAATTTTATATGATAATTCATATCTCTAACATGAGACAACACCAAGAAGGGACCAAAAAATCGAGGTGAAATATTACTCCCATGACCAAACCTTCACTACCCACAATGAGGTGTCACCTTCATAAACATGTAATCTCCCATGTTGAACTCTAGATGTTTCTTCCTATGGTCGGTATAGAATTTTTGTGATTCTATGTTTCCATCAACCACTCCTGAACTACGTGAACCATATTTTTCATATTTTGTACTAGTTTCAGCCTGTTAATTTCTAATTATTGAAACCCAATGAAAAAAAACAGATAATGGAAAGGTCTGCCATATAAAGCATCAAATGATGTTATACCAATAGTGGAGTGGAAAATATTATTGAAAGAAAACTTATACAATGGAAGGTTCCTCGTCCATGAACCTCCAAAACCCATGACACCAGTACGCAACATGTCTACAAGAGCATTGATGTTCTTATTTGTCTGATAATGCATCTATGGATGAATATTTGTGCTAAGGAATTTTTAAGAATCAAAATCATGTTGGATACCTCTCTACACCCTCGACAAAAAAAGTGGATCTCAATCAGAAATGATCACCCTCAGGACTCCGTTGAGTCACACCACCTCTTCCATATACTTCCTCAACAAAACCTCTATTGAGATCGACTCCCTGATTTCCATAAATTGGAATGATTTTATAAAATGATCCATTATCACCCATATATCATCATATCCTCCCTAATCTTAAAGTAAACTTATAAAAAATTCCATCGATATGTCCTCGTACTTCCTCTATATAATGCTGAACAGCTAGAGAAAACCACTGGGAAAACATTCCTTAGACTTCACCTTCTGGAAGAACAAAAATTGAAAAACAAACTCTTTAACTACATGCTTTAACCCAGGCCACAAAATCTAACCTCTTAATTCTAGGTACATCTTTATCACTTCATTATGTACTGTTAAAAGTGAACTAGGGAACTCACTAAGAACTATCTCAAGAATCACTAAATGAATGAAAATCCTTCCTTGAAATAACACCTGGTGATGTCCATCCCAATACCAACCATTATGGGCATTGCCAAAAACAACTCGGTCTCTCAAGACCTCCACCTCATAATCCCCCAACTGGGACTCCTCCACCCACTGCATCAAATATTATTACACTTTCATCTATAAAATACATCCTTTGCCTCTAACCTCTACCATATTAATATGCATCAATAAGAGTTCATTCATAACTCTCTAAGAATACACAGATTAATGATAGGAATCACTACGTGACTTCCAACTCAGTGCATTGGCTATAAAATTCCTCTTTCCTGGTGTATTCGACATTTTAAAGTCATAATCATACAAGAATTCCTTCTAGAAATGCTAATTCATGTTCAATTCACACTGGATAGAAGGCATACCTCATGATATTATGGTCAGTAAAAACCACAAAAGGTCATGGTTGAGGTAATACCTTCACTAATTCCATGAAAACACCAATACTACATACTTGATATCATGGGTGGCATAGATACACTCATGGGGATATAACAATTTATAAAAAAAGAAATAGCTAATCTCTACTACATCAGAACATAGCACAATCCAAGACTCTAAGCATCACAGAAAACCTCAAATTTAACTCCCTTATCTAGAAAACAAACAACTGGAGAGATGGACAACTTCTCCTTGAGGTACACAAAATCTTCCTGACATTTGGTAGTCCAAAATAACACCTGATCCTTTTGGGTAAAATATATTAGAGGAGTCGCAACCTGAGACAAGTCATCTATGAACCTCCTCTAATAGCCTACAAGAACATGAAAATTACATACCTCTTACACTCTCTTTGGGGATTCCGAACACAAAACCTCCTCCATATTCAAATGATCCATAGATAATCCCTACTAGGATACGACATGCCATAAGAAATAGACATCACGATCCTAGAACTCACACTTCGAAAAATTCCGAAAAATATTCTCATGATGAAGAACTCCCAAATCAAAAAGTAGATGCACACATTCTCCTTATCATACTTCAAGTACACTTGGATTTCATAGATTAAAATCTCCATTAAATTATACAAAAAATCTATTAAAACTGCATTAATTAACCCCATGAACATAGTAAAAAAATTCACATTGAACGACATCACAACAAACTCATAATTCCCATGATTCTAATGGAAAGATGCCTTTTGAACATCCTTATCCTTAACCCACATTTGATGATTCCTATACTAAAAATCAATAATTATGAACCAACTTACACCCTTTAATTGATCAAATAAATCCCCAATCTATGAAAGAGGATAGTGGTTCTTCACTGTCACATGGTCCAAGCGATGATAATCGATAAAATGCCACAAATTTTCATCGGCCTTCATCATGAAAAAAACTAGGGCACCCCAAGGTGACACACTTTTCCGAACAAAACCACAATGCAGTAGATCACTGAGCCGTACCAATATCTCTTGAAACCCAAAAGGCACCATCCACTATGGATAAAACATGATAGGAGACCTTCATAGATATAGCTCAATCTCACACTTGATCTTCTATTAATGGGGTAACGCTACAACCAACTCTATAAAGACACCAAGGTACTTTTCCACAACCCTAAGAAACACCAAATACTAAACCTCTGATGAGATCAGCATCAACTCCTCCATAAACAATGAAAAATACAGAACACACCACTAACACATCGAAGGGTATTTCTCACTAACAATCACTTTTTTATCTCCATCAGCATCATAGAACAAAAATTTCCTCAAAAATAAATCCATGATATCTTGCAATGAATATAACTAATCCATGACAAGGATGATTATATATGGATATATCATTAAACATATGAATTCTATCCACGATCAGTGCTACCCCAGAACTAGATCACAGTCTCTACATACTTTATACATGTCACCTCAACCTCCAAATGGTGTCGTCAAAACTAAGAAAACTGTAATACTCTCTACCTCAATACCTAAATCATGGATGAGGTAAAGTGATATAATGGAGTTTGTCACTCCTAAATAAAATTAAGAATGAAACCAAGTTACAAAATAATAAAATGGTACCTCAAATAATGTCTATCTTACCAGGATCTAGAAGCCCTAAATAATGAAATTAAACAAGACCTTCTCCACGACCTCTATGACCCTACTAATGACCACCTATAGTACCATGCTCTACTCTATAAATATGAGAAGAATATTAGGATTATCCTATAACTTCCCCATATCCTATATGTTGATACTATCATGGAACACCTTTTTGTTGTTGTAATGGATGAAACCACCTAAATGGTGGAACTTGGAGTGGAACACCTAGCCCAAGTTGACTGCCCAGAAAGTTTAGGCACTCTTGTTGCTGATGACCTCAGCCTCCAAAAGAAAAACTATCATCTAATCTTTTTTTTATGTACTAAGAAACACCTCCCCCATTGTGGTGACATGATGAGGGATGGGACCTAGCCCTGGCTAACTGAAAACACTTTTGTTCTAATAACTGGGAACCATGGACCACAACTTTGCTTCATCAGTAATCCCGATGACTCCCCTCTTAGGAAATTTCGGTTCAGACCAGTGCCCTCTAAATAACCTCTACTATCACCATCACCTCAATATATGTGTTCATTATAAATGGTGTGAAATATTATTGGATCTCTAGATGTAAATAGTCATCAAAATGTCTTTCATTTTCCTCCTCATCTAGAAACATATCTGAAGCATATCACATAAGGGTCCGGAAATAGATCCTGAAATCACACACGGGAGCTCCCCTTCCAAAGGGTAAGAAGTTCCTAGATACTGGCCACCTTCTCAGTCAATGAATGGAACTCTACTCTGAACTAGTCTTGGAAATTATCCCATGATACTGTTAACTCCTCATGATCCTTGAGCAAGAATAACCACCACTACCTCGTTGCTCCATGCATCATTGTCATAGCCAATAAAACTTATGGCTTCTTCTAAGCACAGTTCGAACTGAAAGATATCTCAACCTCCTCCAACCAATCCTCCATGAGTCAATATGAAACAGAGCCCTTGTAATTATGTAGACTCTAGCACTGAAACTCTCATAATTTCCTCCTCCATGTTTCTTCATCATTGACCTCTACTCTGGGGCATTTTTCTAGAACATTCTACTAAACATATTTGGTGCTAACCTAATGAGGAATTATACCTAGAGCCATGCCTTCACATATAAAAATATGTTAGATCTCCTAAACTTAGAATATATAATATTTAACATTAATTAAATAATTAATTAAAATATTGTAAATCTGTAAACCTATCCCAAGGTTTGCCCATTTCAAACATAGGCTTTCCTAGGTATCTACCCTACAACTAGTATCACTTCATTTATTAGTATCAGTAAACTTAAAGGTACTTGCATCAAATCATAGGGGGGCCTAAATTCCAATGTCTTAGTTGGTCTCCCATGATTACATCACTTACTAAACATTGCTGACATTATTGTCCTGCCAACCAATGCAACCTCACATGTGCCTAAATGCAACCTACCTCCTATCCCACAAACATGAAACTCTAATATCACTCTATTACAACCCCATTCCCATAATGCTACCACAACGAAGGGTGAAATATGTTGAATACATGAGTCCTACCTCTAGTGGGCACAAAGCGTATTTTAAATATACATATGGGAGTCATTAAACTCCAAGATAAACATGTGGAAGGCAGGGATAAGAAGGTTAAAATGACCAACACCTTCTCATACATATACATATACAAATAAAACCCAAGTTCAAATATTCAAATTTCATAAAATACTAAACAACTCAAAGGAAAACAACAGGTATAAAAAATGTTAACAACAAAAGTGGTCGCGAAGCCCAAATAGCTCCTGTTAAACCCCAATCTAGTAATATCCAACCTGATCACCAGCCTAATCCAATTGGCATTGAAAATAGTTAATATATATGTAGGTTGATTATAATAGTATACTCATTAGGATCCTCCCTAACGACTCCCACGCAAAACAACAATAAAGCATGCTAAAGCATAGTGAACAATTGTGAAACTAACTCATCACCTAAACAAGTATACAATGTTCCCAGACTCACCATTGTAATATATCACCTAGTATCACATAAAATAGATAATATAATATAGTAATAAAACATAATGGGTACCCTACACCTACTTCCCCACTGTTTTACCTCTCTTCCCCAACATCTCATGTCCTGATCCATCTCTCTCCAAAAGTAATCCATCCCAAAAACACCTGGGCAAGGCACTGCCACATGAACCTCATGCATCACATAACCACACCATTCCATCCATGTATCCAAATATGGTGACCAAGTATTTTTTCAAATATACTAGAACCTGTATGATTTATATCAAACATATTGCATTATACCTTCATCCATTACCACCCATACACTTTGTATGTATCTCAAACCATCCCAGCTTCTACCCATCATATCTATAATAATCCTTTGGATAGTATATCTAGTAATAAGTGTGTTTGAAATAACCACAAGCCATAAAATCCCTCTACACACATATATGGAAAAAACTAACCACCATTTATACTAGTACAAGTAACTACCATGAGAAGATAGTGGGGCTAGAGGGGGTAGTCATCCATCCATCCTCCCACTGATTTATTGGGGAAAATACCCTCCTAGAGTCCAATGGTTATCGGTTTCCCTAACTGAAATGGGTGGGGTAGCATATGAAATTGTGGAATATACGTGATACAATATATCTCACAACCACACTATGGGAATAAACTAGTCTTAGAAAAAACTACAGCTAATATCGCCTAGACACCCAGCTTCCACTAGAAAGACCAGATATCCTATAAAAACACAGGAAAATAAAATATCAACATTAAATTCATTTTATACAATATATTTGTAATGACCAAAGTATGGAGCCCTTCCACTGGTTCCCCATACCCGGTTCCCCACATGACCTCAAGCGCATTTCCCCAAACGCCAGAGGCTGTCGACTAGCAGCGAGGGCCTTGGTATGTTATTGGGGAAACTATGCCCTCATTTGGTAAGGTATACAAGGTAAGAAAAAAAATAGTCAATAGCAGAAGCATAAACAACATAAATTAATGTAACCAATAGCGGAAGAAAAAATATATAGCATTGATGATAATGATGTAGTAGGTATAAGTTTCTAAGGAAAGCAGCAAACACAACAACATGCTGAAATACAACTGAACACAAGTACTAAAGAAACAGTAAAAGAAAAATAGATGAGAAACTCCTCGGCATCGCAAGCCTCAGCTTGGTCCCATGCTCTCCAAATATAGTGCAATCAACAACCTGAAGTATATGGGCACTTATCCTTATCTATACCTGCAACAATATAGTTTTCTTGGGCCTAAAACCATGGCCCAAACAGGGTGTGAGATACAATCCCAATAGGCAATCACCCAAAGATCTATGCCTAACAGTCAATGAATACAAGGAAAGTAAGAGTGCTGGAAGCAGTAAACAGAAAAGCACACAACAGCTACAAACCACAGTTCTAGCATATAAAGTACACAAGTAAAGAACCAACAACAAGTAGAAAACAGGTAACCCTCTGGGTAGCTCTCACAGCCTAACCCCTATGGTTCAACCTACAAGTACTAGAAAACCTCTAGGAGGCATGAAAAGTCTCACCCCTCTGGTTCATCTAAGAGTAGACTTTCTAAGGAAGCACTCACCGTCAATTCCCCATATAGTCTTGTATCGTACTAGAGGCTCTCTGGGGAAGCACTCAACATCTCATTCCCCCTGTGGCCCACATCGAGGAACTACATACTCTCTGAGGAAGCACTCAACGTCAATTCCCCCTGTCATCTGGCATCGTATTAAAAGACACTCTAGATAATCCCTTACGTCCATTCTCCCTATGGTCTACTACACTAGGTTCTCGCAGTCCTGTGTGAAAATAAACATGCTCAGTGCGTGTGTATCATCTATGTAAACCTCAGAACTACTTGGATATCATTCTAAGGCTCAACAACATAACAAAGCAATAGTTACACTATCCTACAACTAGGCATGGCAACTGGAAAGCACCAAACAAGAAAAAAAAGCAAGGAAACATCCAGAGTACAGCAAAAATAACTCTATTCACAAAGCTAAACCTCTACTATAGAAATCAATCAAGCAGGCAATCAATCTAGGGAAAAATAAGAAAACACACAACTCTCATTCAAATGAATTGATGAAATTTCAAAAAATATTCAAAGAATATCTACATAAAGACACAAACCACCTACTTCGATCCTAGGAGATTGATATATGTGAATAGCGATGACAGATTCTCCTTAGAACATCGTAGATCTGAGAAAACATCCAAAACACATAAACCGTGATAACTTGAGAAAGAGGAGGAATTTGAAAACAAGGCTCAAGAAGAAGGAAGAACTCACTTCTGCGATTCCAACCCAATTGACCATGCTCAAATCGGAGAACAGACGGAGAAGCGGGGGCTCGTCGAAGATTTGTGAATCCTCGGCTCTCTCGGACGAACGTGACCTAGAAGAAGACGTTTCTGTGTGTCAGGTGCAACCCCAGTCCATTTAGTGAAAAAAAGAAAGTACACGGCTTTGAGCAGGAAAAGAGTACATGGTGTGTACTCAGAAAGTACATGGTGTGTACTTCAAAAATTTCCAGAAACTTAATTTTTCTCAAAAACTCCAGAAAAAGGAAAGGCATACCTGAAATGAAGATCCAGGTTCTTACAAACTTCCCCCCTTAAAGAAAATTGTCCCCGAAATTCCCTAGAGAGGCATAGAATAAGAAACACCAAACAGCTCTGGCTACTACGATTGTACATCGGCCTCCCTTTCCCAGGTCTCGTCCTGTACTCTCCCATGCTGCCATAGCACCCAAACAAGAGGAACAGACCACCCACGGAGAACCTTCGTACTATGATCGACAATCTGAATGGGATAATCCTCAAACGATGCATCCGCTTCGAGCTCAACCCCCTCTGGATGAAATACATGAGATGAGTCTGAAAAGTAACGTTGGAGCTAAGATACGTGGAAGACGTCGTGCATGGCCTGGTACCTCTGGGGTAGCTGCAACCGATAGGTGACCGGCCCAAATCTCTCCAAAACCTAGAACGGCCTGACGTACCGCGGTGAAAGCATACCCTGTCTCTAAATCCTTATGTTTCCCAACCTCGGTGTGACATGAAGGAAAACCAGATCCCCGAACTTGAACTCTAGATCCCATCTCCGCTGATTTGTATAAGACTTCTGCAGACACTGTGTTATAGCCATCCTCTTTCGAATCAGCTCTATCTGCTCTGAAGTCTCCGGAACAAGACGAGGTCCCAACAGAGCTGCCTCTCCTGCCTCTAGCCAGCATAAGGGTGATCGGCATGGCCTACCGTACAAAGCCTCGTAAGGTGCCATCTGAATTGTCACCTGAAAATTGTTGTTGTAGGCGAACTCCACCAGAGGGATATGCTTCTCCCAAGAATTTCCAAAGTCTAGAATGCAATCTCGGAGCATATCCTCAAGCCCCTAGATCGTACGCTTGGACTGGCCATCTGTCTAGGTATGGTATGATGTACACAAAAGTACTTTTTTACCCAAGGCCTTCTAAAGTCCCTTCTAGAACTGATAGGTAAATCATGCATCCCTGTATGAAACAATGGAGTGTGGAACTCCATGTAGACGAACGATCTCTCTGATTTAAAGTCATCCCAGGTCATCGACACTGAAGGTCTCCTTGATCGGTAATAAGTGAGCAACCTTCATGAGCATGTCAATGACAACCCAAATAGAATTTTTCCCCTTACGCGACCTCGGCAACCCGGTCATGAATTCCATTGCAACATCGTTCCACTTCCACTCCGGAATGGGTAACTACTGAAAAATCCCCACTAGTCACTGATGCTTTGCTTTCACCTGCTGATAGGTAGAACATCTCATGACAAAACCAGCAACATCCTTCTTCATACCTGGCCACCAGTACTAGAAATGAAGATCTCGATACATCTTGGTGATGCCAGGATGAACTGCCCAAACTGAGGAATGGAAATCCCACATCAGCTCCTCGTGTATGTCTGCTGGTGCCTATAAGCATCCCTGGAAATGCAAGATCTCATCCTCGCCCACTGTCCATCTAGGAAGAGGGTCCTCTCCTGACACTCTCTCCCACAGGACTGAGACTTCTGAGTCTGATAGTTGCCTCATCCGTACCCGATCAAGTAGTGTAGAGGTAATAGCTACAGAAGATAGGAAAGTCTTTCCCTATCTGTCATGCACCTCCAAATGCCTCTCAGAGAATAGAGCCATCAGCTGCCACTCACTACTGGCCTCTTGAATTTCCTGAATCTGAGTTCTTCTACTCAATGCATATGCCACTACATTGCCCTTTCCCGGCGTACAGGCAAGCTCAAAATCAAAAGACTGAAGATACTCAACCCACCTGCGCTGCCTTAGATTCAGGTCACGCTGAGTGAAGATGTACTTGAGACTCTTGTCCTCATTGGAAACCACAAAGTGCTCTCACATAAGGTAATTTCTCCAATAGCATAAGGCATGAACAACAGCTTCCAAATCCAGATCGTGTGTAGGGTAGTTCCTCTCATGTGGGCTCAACTGCCGAGACCCGTATGCAACGACTCCATCTCCCTGCATAAGCACAACTCCTAGTTTGATACCTGAAGCATCACAATAGACAGTGTAGCTCTTGTCTATCTCTGTCAAGACTAGTATCGGTGCTGACGTCAACCTTCCCTTCATCTCCTGAAAGGCTGACTCGCAAGGATATGACCATAAGAACTTCACCCCCTTCTTGGTCAGACCTTTCAAATGTGCTGCTAGGTGTGAGAAGTCTTGAATGAAGCGTTTGTAGTATCCAGCCAGCCCTAGGAAACTCTGTACCTCAAAAATATTCTTCGGCTGCTCCCAGGAAACTACATCTCTCAAATTCTTTGGGTCCACAGATACTCCTTCCTCTAAGAAGATATGACCCAAGAAGTGAATTTTTTCCATACAAAAGTGGCACTTCGAAAGTTTAGCATAAAGTTGATGATCTCTTAGTGTACTCAGAACGATCTCAAGATGTGTGGCATGGTCGTTTCGAGTGTGAGAGTACACCAAGATATCATCCACGAAGACCACGATGAAGGAATCTATGTAAGGATGGAACACTCTGTTCATCAGAGCCATGAAAACTGCAGGC
Source organism: Viscum album (assembly GCA_963277665.1). NCBI lineage: Eukaryota > Viridiplantae > Streptophyta > Magnoliopsida > Santalales > Viscaceae > Viscum > Viscum album. The sequence goes on along the minus strand of OY728119.1, from coordinate 1,943,919,627 downwards.
CTGTTAGTGAGACCGAACGGCATGACTGTATATTCATATAGACCATACCTGCCCCTAAAGATTGTCAGAGGTATATCTGATGGTATAACGCGTAACTGATGATAACCGTACCTCAAGTCAATCTTCGAGAACATCCAGGCTCCTCGAAGATGATCAAAGAGGTCATTGATCCTCGGTAAGGGATATCAGTTCTTGACCATCAACTGGTTCAGCTTCCAATAATCCACACAAATCCGAAGGGTACCTTCTACCTTCTTCGCAAACAGGAAAGCCAAACCCCAAGGAGAAGTACTGGGTTTGATGAAACTCTTCCCCTGAAACTCCTCCAACTACTTCTTGAGCTCCTGCAACTTAGTTGTAGCCATCCTATAAGGAGGAATGGATTCTAGTGTCGCTCCTGGCACGAGCTCAATCAAGAAGTCTACCTCACGCTCCGGAGGAAAACCTAAAAATTCCTCTGGAAAGACATCCCTAAAACGATCCACCACTGGAGGAAAGTCCAACTGTGAAGTCCCCTGGTCATCCAGATAAAGACTAGCAATCTAGGCCATCACCCTTCCAAGCCCAAGATGCTCGAGTCCTGCTCGACTCGCCTGAACATCCCATTCACCTCTATGAAGAAAAGAGTCACCCTCTGGTTAAATGAAACTCACCATGCGGCGATAACAGTTGATGACTGCCTGGAAGGGAACCAACCCGTCCATCCTGAGAATGACATCATAGCCTGTCATCTCTAGGATGTAGAGATCCCATAAGAAACGATACCCTTCAACCTCTAGAGGGAACTCTCTACACTGATGTACACTAGATTTCCTCGTCCCCAAAGGTGTGTCTAGTGTTAACGAGTTGGAAGAAGACAATACATAGATCCCAAGGCTCTCTATAACAATAACATAGATAAAGCTATGCATAGAACCAGTATCAAAAAGAGCTGAAGATAAAACTGAGGCTACTAAAATCGTACCACGAACTGTAGAAAGGATGGGATCCTACTCCTGATAGGCCTGCTTTACAGCAAAAGACTGGCCTGCACCACGGCCCTGCACCTCTGCCTGACCACTCTGAGCTGATCCACCCTACTGGTGCTGAGGGATTGGTGGCTAACTGCCATGGCCTCGACCTCCACCTCAGCCCGAATAGCCAAAAGAACTCCAGTTCCCCAACTAGTGAGAAACTGGTGGTGCTTCTCCTAAATGAGGAGTCATGGAAGAACCCCAGTCACCAGCTGCTGGTGAGAAAACCTGGAAGAAACACTGAAAGTGACCCATCTTGCCGCAAGATCGGCACACCATGGTGTCCCTCTAGCACTGCAGACTCGTGTGCCCTGATTGGCCACACTGGTAGCATATCACCTGGTTGCCTGACGATGCATCTCGCTTCCTCAGATCACTATGCATAGACTCCCTACGACACTTCTTGTTGTCATCTGGAGGAAAACTATCTCTGAAAGCAGAACCGCCCTAGCCCGCAGCTCTGGAGTCTCTCAGATTGTGCTCTGAAATCAGTGTGTGGTTGATGATGGAAGTGATGGAAGTCAACTGGAATATGTTCAACTGTGAGCAGATATCCCGCCTGAGACCACCCTCAAACTTCCTTGCTAAGAACACCCCACTCCCATCCTGGAGGGGTCTGAAAGACTGAATCTTAGTGAAACGAGAGGAATACTCCATGGCAGAAAGAGTACCCTTCTCTAAGCTCATGAACTCCCAGGCTTGGTCAGCCCTCAGGGTCTCCGGGTAGAAGTAGTCATAAAAGACGCGTTGAAACTCCTCCCAATCCATAACCTGCTGATGACCCGCCTGTGAGATCATGTCCCATCACCTCTTGGCAGAGTCTCGGAGCATGTAGGTAGAGAGCTTGACCCGCCTATCTAGAGGCGTCTCCAGATGCTCGAAGATAGTCAGCATGGCTTCCATCCATGACTCTGTAGCCTGAGGTCCTCCTTCCCCCGAGAAAGTAGGAGGATGTTGCTGCTGAAAAACTCGCGTCAAGTCTGCCATAGTCGTGGCCAGAGGTGGTGCTCCCTGGAAGGTCTACATCATCCTCATGAAACTGTCCCTAAATTTCACGTTAGTGCCTACAATTGGTATGACAGTCGGTGCCAAGGCTGGCCCAACTGGAGGATCGTCTAGAAGTCCCTGATCAGCCATAGCTGGCGTCTGATCACTGCCTGACGATAGACGTACAACCGGAGGACGTCTCGGAGGCATAACTCTGAAAGGTAAAAAGCACACCTTAGATTAGATAAACAAGGACAAAAAATACATGAGTACAAAACGGGAACAGGGGAAGGAAAACACACAAGTTTACAAAACACGACTACATGATGTGTATAAAAACTACACGGTGTGTCTTCTTGTGCCACTCACATGGGCGTGTACCCCTTCCCTACAGGTCGTGTAACACCCCAAACTACACGGCCTGTTGACCCGACACACAGCGTGTACTTGAAAACTATTCCCCTACCCGAGTCTCTTTACACGACTAACCCACACGGTCCAACTTAACCCGAGACTACACGGCGTGTTCTGAACAAACACGGTGTGTACTAGAAAAGGCTTCGGTGGCCCGTGTTGTTAAATACATGGCCGTCTATATGGATGGACCTTACACGGAGTGTTCTGAACAAACACGGCGTGTATAAGTGAAGGTGACATCGTTCCGTGTTGTTTGTGACATGTCTAGGTACCTGAACAAGACTACACGACATGTTCCTAAAATAAAACGGCATGTCTAAGGGAAGGTAACGTCGACCCGTGTTGTTCGTGACACAGCTGGGTACCTGGACGGAACTACACGGCGTGTTACTTTATAACACGGCGTGTTCTACTCAAGCTTCCCCGACCCGTGTTGTTAGTGACATGGTCGGGTACACGGCTCTGAACTACACAGTATGTACCAACCGTACACGGCGTGTTCCTGAAGTTATTTCTACAAAATCACGTCCCTACTCACACGGTCAGTGACACGGTCTAAATACTACACAACGTGTAGTCAAAAAGTACACGCCGTGTATTCTGGGTTTTTCTGGGCAATAGCTCGGAAACTGCATAGAAGCCTAGAAAACACAGAAAACAAGGCAAGGAGGGGCCAAATTCTGATTCGTGACGGCCCATACTCCCCGCTAATCAAAAATTGGTGTTAATTTAAGAAAGGTAGAATACCAAAAATCCTCTAACAAGGCAGCATAGATTCTATCAAGCATCTATCACAACAGCATGAATAATCTACACAAGTTCTATTATAATATCATGAAATCGCTAATGCACCCTTGATGACATGGAAAGAATGCATGGCATGTGATTTCTAACAAGTGCTTATATGATGCATGAGATGGAATACCCTCATCTCATCAGGTTGCGACAGAAATAGAACCACAATCATCAAGGAAATAACAACACAAAGCATGTGAATCACTCTAGGTGAAATCATATCAACCGTAAATCTCAAAACCAGAAAACTGGAATAATCGAGGTAGTATGGATTTTTCCTATACACGGGTTAGCTACTCCCGAGCACAGCTTAACACCAAGTACCGAATCTGTCTTATCCCTGGCTAAAGGCTATAAACAGTAAATCAAGAGAAAAGAACTCCTCTAATACCACTTTTTAACGACCCGAGTCCGGATCCCCTCCACTGGTGCCCCAAAACCGGTTCGCCACATGACCTCAAGTGCATTTCTCCAAATGCCAGAGGCTGTCAAGTAGCAGTAAGGTACTTGGTAAGTTATTGGGGAAACTATGCCCTCATTTGTTAAGGTATACAAGGTAAGAAAAAAAAATAGTCAATAGCGGAAGCAGTAACAACATACATAACTGTAACCAACAACAGAAGAATAAATATATAGCAATGATGATAATGATGCAGTAGGTACAAGTATCTAAGGAAAGCAGAAAACAAAACAATGTGCTGAAATACAACTGAACACAAGTACTAAAGAAACAGTAAAATAAAAATAGATGAGAAACTCCTCAGCATCGCAAGCCTCGGCTTAGTCCCATGCTCTCTAGCTCCAGTGCAATCAAGAACCTAAAGTAGAAGGGCGCTTTCTCTTGTCTATACATGCAACAACATAGTATTCCTGGGCCCAAAAGAATGGTCCAAATAGGGTGTGAGATACAATCTCAGGAAGAAATCACCCAAAGATATGTTCCTAACAGTCAATGAATACAAGGAAAGTAAGAGTGGAGGAAGCAGTAAACAGAAAAGCACACAACAGCTACAAACCACAGTTCTAGCATATAAAGTACACATGTAAACAACCAACAACAAGTAGAAAATAGGTAACCCTCTAGGTAGCTCTCACAGCCTAACCCATATGGTTCAACCTACAAGTACTAGAAACCCTCTAGGAGGAATGCATAGTATCACCCCTCTAGTTCAGCTAAGAGTGGACTTTCTGAGGAAGCACTCACCGTCAATTCCCCCTATAGTCTCGTATCAAACTAAAGGATCTCTAGGGAAGCACTCAAAGTCTCATTCCCCTTGTGGCCCACGTCGAGGAACTATAGACTCTCTGAGGAAGCACTCATCATCAATTCCCCCTATGGTCTCACGTCATATTAAAAGACACTATGGAGATGCCCTTATGTCTATTCTCCCTATGGTATACTACACTAGGTTCTCACAGTCCTGTGTGAAAATAAACGTGCTCAGCGCACATGTATCATCCAAGTAAACCTCAGAACTACTTGGCTATCATTCTAAGGCTCAACAGCATAACAAAGCAATAGTTCCACTATCCTACAACTAGGCATGGAAACTGGCAAGAACCAAATAAGAAAAACAAGCATGGAAACATCCAGAGTACAGAAAAATCTACTCTATTCACAAAGGTAAACCTCTACTATAGCAATCAAGCAAGAAGGAAATCAATATAGGGAAAAACAGGAAAATGCACAATTACCATTCAAGGGAATTGATGAAATTGCACAAAATATTCGAAGACTTTCTACAAAAAGGCACAAACAACCTACCTCAATCATAGGAGATAGATATTTGTGAATAGCGACAACAGATTCTCCTTAGAACTTCGTATATCTAAGAAAACGTCTAAAACACATAAACCACGATAACATGAGAAAGAGGAGGAATTGGAAAATAAGGCTCAAGCAGAAGGAAGAACTCACCGCTACAATTCCAATGCAATTGACCATGCTCGAATCGAAGAATGGATGGAGAGGTGGGGGATCGTCGATGATTCGTGGATCCTCGGTGCTCTCGAACGAACGGGACCTATAAGAAGATGTTTTTATGCATCAGGTGTGACCCCGGTCCGTTTAGTGAAAAAAAAGTACACAGCTTCGAGTGGGAAAAGAGTATACGGCGTGTACTCAGAACGTACACGGAATGTACTTCAAAAATTTCCAGAAACTTTATTTTTCTCAAAAACTCCAGAAAAAGTAAAGGCATACCTGAAATGAAGATCTGGGTTCTTACAATATTATTTTCTTTTTTCAATTAATTAATTAACCATTAGTTAACCATTAAAATTATTCCAAATTACATTACATTGAATTCCATTAATCAACAGAGTAGATTCCATGCCCTCCAGACATAATCCAAACCAATTCCATGGTTTTTCAATATCTACTTACTTTAATAATTTTCATTCCATCATCAACCAACCCTATGGGATAAACATATTTATATTACATTATTAGAATCATTCCATATCCAAGTACACTAGGAAAACCATCCTAAGCTACCTCCAAGAGAAATCATGCAACCAAGCCCATCAATCTACCTTAAGCAGTGGGGAAAGGAATTCAAATAAATAAGAAACCAAGGTAGCATACGTTAAATAGATTAAAAAGAGAATACCACCTCTCAATGTCTAATAAAGGGATAAGACAATATTTAACGTATTACCTAAAATCTAGTTCCATCCCAAAAACCCACCTGTATATATTGATGTATCCCTCCATTATAGGCTATAACTTCTACCACATCATTTGGCCCTCCCTACCCACATACCACAACATCATCCCTCTAGGCTCATCCATCCTCATTTTACATCACATTTGGGCCTCCCCACACCATATCATATCTACCGTCCATTCCTAGTCATAACAAGCTCACAAGTATCATATCTTTATCACATCACAATTCATTGGGAATAAATAAGAAATCAAAAGCGAAATTGGGACCTCAAAACAAGTCATTCATCCGTCTAATGAAAACAACCTCTCACGACTTCAAAACAAGGCACTCAGACTTCTCAAGAATACGGTAAAGTCAGGACAATACAATTATATTTTACACAAAATCATTTATTATTCCATTATGAATTAACCAATGCATTTAACAATAGGTTCTGTCTATAGACAACCTAAGGAGTCCATTTATATAAATATATCAATGGAAAAAATGATCTTAGAATTTATTCTAGTTCAACAACCAAGATAAGTACCATTATAAATTAACATTCCTTTTAAATTATTAACATCAATAATTTTCAGGATTGAATTTCATTAACCAATTTAAATATCCCAGGAAATAACCACTTAAATTAAACATGCATACTTGCATCAATTTGATTATCATCAAATTACAACCCCAAATGGATTCATTAAACATTCATGTTTATTATTTAGTAAATTAATTATCATTTAATTATATATTTATGTTATTTACAAATTTCTATCAAGATTAACCTGATTAAAATTTATAGAATAGAAATCACATCATCCAGACAATTAAGAGGCAGCATCCTATCGTGTTATAAATCATATCAACATGAGATCAGAAACCAATTTCTTTAATCTGATTCAATATTTAGAATATTAATTTAATTTCCATCAAATGGGATAAAGAATGATAAATTTATGATTTCACGTAAATAAATAAAGGGAATTAAAAAATCACCTTCCTCAAAAGACATCAACATTATTCTTTCAAGGAATGACCACGTTACAGATCTATGATCACGTCTCCCACAAGAAATGAATCCATATGAGGATGTCATGTCACAAATGTACTAAAAAAACAATAGAAACATAATTATAATCATTAAAGAGAAAATTCCATATATTAAAGATAATATTATTGAGGAAAAGACATCAAACTGGGAGAAACCACTATAAAATGAAGTAATAACATAACTTGGATCACCAAGGATTACTATGGATCATATATAGAATCCCAAGGATTGATCCCCTTTTAAGGGAATTAGAAATGCCAAAGGAGATAGTGATTAGACTCAGGGAATGAGGGAGGTATTATCTACATCAGTAGGGTTTGGAGAAAACCCAAGTGTCTAAAACATTTAAAGATATACAGCATCGGGGAATTGAATGATGTGTAATCCCATTTCACATCATGTAATCCTTAGGGTTAAGTTGACACTAAAAAACATGTCACCTTTTTATTAATTATCCATAAAAAGATATATGTTGTGAACCCGCCCTGTACATGTTGTGAACCCCACTTATATAGCAATTAAAGATTACACGCTATGTAATCTCTCTATTTCTATAATTTTGCAGCCAAACTCCTCCAGATTTATTCCAAGCCTCATCTGAGCACCATAAGACTTGGAAACATGAAAATTTTCATTCTTGTTAGATTTAGACCCTTACATGTTGTTATTATAAAAGTCCCATTCAAATTCTAATAGATATGCTAATAGAATGTTCAGTGGATTTCCAAGGATTTTGAGACCAACACCTTCCCCTAATGAAGTTATCATATATTGGTAGTTTCCATTAGAGAATTAAAATAGCACATTATGACACTCTCTATGGGAAGAGGTTTTAGACTTAGACGTGAGGGGATGAAGATGGAGAGTGAAAGCTAGTGGAACTTGATCTTATCTAAAAAATAATATAGAATTTTCAAACCATTCAGCATCATATGAAATCAATACAAAGTTAACAAAAAATATATATATATAATCATCAAGGAAACCTGGTGTTTGAGGTTGGATATAAATTATTCATTTTAATATTTTTATATAATAAAGCCATGAGGTTTGGGAAATAGTTAAATCTTTGACCTAGGTACATGAACCCCTTTGATATCATTGATGACCTCATAGTGGTGGCCTATCAACAAGAACTCCCACCTAACCAATGTCAACCACAAGATGTGTTCCATGTATCCCTATTGAGGAAGTACATACTAGATCCCTCATGTTTACTTAAACCAAATGTGGTACCATTGGAGAATGATATTCCATACAAGGATCAATTGTTGAAGAACATATATCATATAGACAGTGTTCTACAAAACAATACAACTCAAATGGTCAAAGTGTCGTGGAAGAACCAAAATTTTTTGGAATCAGCATGGGAACCGTAAGAGGTAATGAAACAAAAGTACCCCCATCTAGCTTAGTGTATGAAATGAAAATTTAAACGGAGAGATTTATGGATGGGGAATAATTTAATGGCTCATAAATTTATAAATGGAATTCATTTTTTTAAATGAGTAAATTCCTTATGAAGTTATCAAAAATACATGAACTAATTTGGTTATTTTGGGTTGTTATATGATCTATCAAATTTAAAAGTTCATTAAGAATCCTAAACATTTATAATATAGTTATTGTAAAATTACCCTTAATATTAATCAAAATTTGACTTTTTTATTTTTGAAACACTTTTTTTGGAAAAATTGGGAAACCATAATAGTCAAAACAAAGGTATGTTACACACAAAAAGAGAACACAAAATTTTTAAAGACAAGACTATGATTTTTGGTATGAGCCACCCTATATAACTCCCAATGAAGAGTATTTACACATATATCTAGATCATTGTTGATATGATATTCAAAGTGACTATCAATTGTGTCCCATATCTATATATATTCCTCTGAATAGATCTTCCATTCTTAAACTCTCAATCCAAAATAAGGTATTAATTATTAATCCACACCATTTTATCCATATTAGTATCAACTGGAAGACCTCTACCATAATTTCTATAGACCTATTCCTATTTTTCATTGATTCAGAATACCCCTTAGAACATTTCATCCTTAGAGTGTAAATTAAGCTCCAAAAATATCATATTTTATTCTTCTATTTCCCTTTTTATTCTATTCTGATCTTTATTAGGCACTGTTTCTAATGCTTTCGTCAGGACACACATCCGTTCATCGAGGACACACAACTGTCGCCCCACATTACCACTTTCCAAAGGTGGTCAGCATCCACTTCTTATTCAAAGACGTTTTCTCCTTGATCAAAATGGGATGATGGGATGTCGATCCCTACTTCCGTGGATTCCGCCTCAGAACTTGTTACCTGGTCCAGGTCTTCCTTATAGATTTGAGTCGTGGTTTGTGAATCTCGCTCTTAGTGCCATATCTTTGTGGACACTGATTAATTACACTACTTCTGTTAGGACATTCCATAGGGTCTTGACATGGTAGAAACCTTCCGTTTGAGTAGATGACAACATCAGTCATGTCTAGGTATCTCTAGATGCGTGGACATTGGGGAACCTATATTCTTCCTCATAAGAGGGCGTCTCAAGGGTGAAGAACCCATGGCATCAGATGTCGGTCACGGTGTATCATATGTTGGAGGAATGTATCTGAGGTTATCCTCAGCTAACCATTTTTAACCTAGGTTATTCCACGATTTTAACGTCTTCCAGAGATGGTTACGCCAAAGGCATGTATTTCGATGGTTTCCTCAGGCATATCATGTTTAACACGAGGTAGGGCATGATTTTAACGTCTTGAGGAGACATGTATGCCAAAGGTGTATCTTCGGAGGCTTTCCTTAGGCATCTCATGTTTAACACGTGGTAGGCCACAAGTTTAAGGTCTTTTAGAGATTAATTAGACTAATCATAACACTAACAGTAGTGAATAAAATGGGTGTAACCCTAGGAGGGAACATTTAGTCTTGGTCTAAAGTGTGTTTATTTACCTGATTACTACTAGAAGAATTGATAAAGTCAGTGGCATGATCTCACCAAGATGTGGTGGCTTGGGTATGAATTCAGATGGATATGGACGGTTGAGGGTGGATGGAGAATGAGATGGAACTGATGTGAGGACGATGGTGATGTTGGGCTTGAGCCTCTAAGAGACTTCCTACATATCCCTATGGAATGGAATCAAAGTCCACGTGGTTCGATTGGGTGATTGGACACCTGAAGAGGTGAACCGTGAGAATGGATGCCTGGATGGGACTCAGAGGAAGTGGAACCTATAGGTTGTGGCATGAAATTGGGGCGTACTCATAGGACAATGACCCAATGACATGATGGGGCTTAAGCATGGTAAGAATCATAGGTTGTCCTGACGCCATGAGGGCGGACCATAGATGTGGGTCCTAGTTAAGGGGACTACAACGACTTACCATCTATTGCAGACTAAAATGGATTACTTCTCGATGGGGCTACAACGGCTTACTACTGGTTGGGGTTGACAATGTCTTACTGCTAACTAGGGCTCCAATGGCTTACTGCTGGTTGGGTTTGACAATGGCTTACCGTTGATTGGGGTCCCAATGGCTTACAGGTGAAAAGGGTTCACAATGGCTTACCGTCAATTAGGGAACACAATGACTTACCGTTGGTTAGAGAACACAATATCTTACCCTTTTGGGTATGGACCTCAAGGAGGCTTCCTACGTACCATGCCTAGGAGAAAAAAATCAAAGCTAAAATAGTTCGAATGGGTAGAGATTAACATCTTGTGGGACAAAAGGGGCATATATTTTAATGTCACGTGGGACGAAGGTGAACCAAAATGAAGGGGTGGAAACAAGTAGGTGTTGGGATTGAACCTCATGGGGGCTTCTTATGTACCTTTCCTAGGAGACAAGGATCAAAGTCCACGTAGTTTGGAATGCTGGATAATTTTTAACGTCATGTAGGATAAAGGTGAACCAACGTGAAAGGGTTGGAACACATAGGTGTCAGTCTTGAACCTCATGGAGGCTTACTACATACCTTCCCTAGGAGACAAGGATCAAATTCCATGTAGTTTGGAATGGGGGATGTAGTTTAACATCATGCGGGATGAATTTGAACTGATGTGAAGGGGTCAAAACAAATAAGTGTTGGGCCTAAACCTCATGGAGGCTTCCTACGTGCCTTTCATAGGATACAAGGATCAAATTCCACATGGTTTGGAATGGGGGATACAGTTTAACATTGTGCGGGATGAAGGTGGACTGACGTGATGTGGTCAAGACCAATATATGTTGGGCTTGATCCCCTGGGAGGCTTCCCACGTACCTTGCCTAATAGACAAAGATCAAAGTCCACGTAGTTTAGAATGGGGTCTTGGGGCATACATGATAAGGTGTCCCAAATAGAATTTCATGGTCTCCATTTAATTTAAGCTCATATTAGTCATGCTCGGTGTGAGAAACAATAGGCAGTAACAGACCTGACAATCATGGAACAAAGGGTGCATCCATGAATGGTGGTGAATAGGAATTACACATGGAAGCATACCAGGTGCTGCTATATAGTGGAAATGGTGGATAGGGCTTATTCATGGAAGCTACCCAAGTTCCACTAAGGAGCAATAATGGTGGATGGGGATAACACATTGAAGCAGCCTCTGTGTCATTAAAAAGTGGCAATGTTGAATGGGGATTACGCATGGAAGCAGACCATGTGCCACTATAGAGTGATAATGGTGAATGGGGATTATGCATGGAAGCTACCTGAGTGCCTCTAAGGAATGAAAATGGTGGATGAGGCTTATTTGTGAAATATTCCCCTAATGTCTTCCTCATGTTTGTCCATGAGGGCATCCCAACTCATTGGTGGGTTGAGGCATATAATTGAGGTCTACACCAATAAACAAGCGCACAAGTGGGATAACTCCTAGGGAATTGGAATCATTCTGAACAAAGGGAAATGAAAAGTGTGAATCACATGCTCAAAATTTAGAACATGGTGAGGGTGTCATGACGATGGAGGATAACTATTGATTGTGTTTGAAACACATCCTCTATATCACGTTATCCTGAAATGGGGAAAACAAATGGGGGTCGACTGTTGACCATGTTCCCAATATAGGACCTGACTCAATGTGTCATCCAAAGTCTTCCGGGGTATTGGCCTAGAACGGTTGGTGAACTGAGGCGGCATGGGATCAGGCAGTTAAGGGGTCCCTTCAGACATGAAAAAGGATGAAGATCTGAATATAGGACACAAGAAGCATGGGGTGAAGTGATGGAATGTTTGAACATATTCTAATACTCCTGAAATTATTCCACTGTAATCATGGAATGAGGTATCTTATGATTGTCAAATAATCCATCTCTTATTTGGAAAAAGAGGAATCCTATTATTAAATGATAGGTAATACTAGGGTTTATAGTTATGATATAGGACTATTGGAATCTTATTCTTGGCACCTAAGGCATCACTTTTTTTGAGAAAGAGGCATCAAATATTTGGCATATAGGTTGTACTATAGTTGAAAGTCATATAAATAAGACTATTGGCGTCTTATGCTTGGTTTATAAGGCATCTCTTGTTTGGAGAAAGAGGCATCCTATATTTTTCATAAAGGGTGTACTGCAGTTTATAGTCATATAGATAGGACTATTAGGCATCTTATGCATGGAATATAAAGCATTTCTTGTTTAGATAAAGAGGCATCCCATATTTGTCACATAGGGTTTTCTACAGCTTAAAGTCATGTAGATGGTACTATTGTAATCTTATGCTTGGCACATAAGGAATCTATTTTTTGGAGAAAGAGGCATGCTATATTTGTCATATATGGTGTACTATAGTTTGAATTCACATAGACAGGACTATTAGCATCTTATGATTGGCACATAAGGCATTTCTTGTTTAGGGAAAGAGGCATCCTATATTTTTCATATAGGTTGTATTATAGTTTAACATCATGTAGATTGGACTATTAGCATATTTTGATTGACACATATAGAATCTCTTGTTTTGATTGAGAGACATCCTATATTTGTCGTATAGGGTGTAATAAAGTTTAAATTCATGTAGATAAGACTATTAGGTAAAAGGTTCCTAGAAATGGCTAGTGTGGGACTTATGCAAGAGTGTCCCTTTCTAGTTCAACCAGACATAGGAGCCAAGTGATAGGGTGTAGAGGAGTTTCTTGATGAATGTTTCGACTCAAGGTACTCGGGGAATTGATGATGAGAATCTAAACTCACAACATGGGAAGTGAACAAATAGGAATATGTATACCTAATGTGTTTCATGGTGTGCGGATGAGTATCTTGATTCATGGTATTCCATAGGTGGAAGGTGGGTGTGCATAAGGGAGAAATGTAAAATTCCGAAGTCGCGACCTGAAAATTTCAAGGTGTAAATCTCCATTTTTTATGGGGGTTAGAGATGGTAGCGAAGTGATCGTCCTATAGGGCCAAGACCGCAGTGCAACACTGATCCCGAGCAGGGGTGTGGGGGTGGGAACAAATGTAAGATATTCTCATAGGATATGGATGTGATAATTAGATTCACAGAGGAAAGGTGCTCATGGAGCATGGGGTCTCATGAAGTAGTTTCATGAAGGAAAGGTTCTCGTGGAGCATGGCATATCACGAAGTAGCTTCACGAAGGAATGGTGCTCGAGGAGTATGGATTATCGTGAATCAGATTTGTGAAGGAAAGGTGATCACGAAGCTGAGGGTCACACAGAGAAAAGGGAATTGTAGAGCCACGAGCAACCCGAAAGAGGTCCCTCCTTCACAAAGTGAGGAGCCCTGTGTGAAGGACATCACTATGAGGTGCTCGAGAGCACCACAAAATGGGAGAGATAAGCCGCTAAAGGGGTAGCATAACCATGGTTATGAAGGGTGGTGATCAGGATATTTATAGGATATGGATGTTGGTAGAGCATGTTGCGATGAAAAAATTCAGGCCATAAAGAGAAAATGGCGTCATGAAGGACGTCGTGTTGTGCAGCCAGAGGGAGTTACCTCAAGTTTCTCATAAACGCATAGTCGATCGTCATCAGCCTACAGGGTGTATGCAGAGGTTCATTCATGTTCCATCCAGTTTCTCTTAGTCATCGAGGTTGTTGTCACGATCTTCGTGGTGCTCTCAGAGGCTCTAGTCAAGTTCTCTGTACTCTGTGATCACAGAGGGAGCTTTGCGAATGGGCTTTGAGAACCAGTTTTCTAGCCCAAATTTGAATGTCTATAAATCCTAATATGTAACTTCGTTCAGGCTCTATGACCATTAAAATTGTATCTTGAGAGATGGTCTACGATCTTGGATCTTGTATGGAAGCATTTGGAATATCTTGTTAGTGCATTTTTAGGTACCAAACCCCCCCCCCCAAGAATGGGGTCCAACAAGGATGAGGAGGGCAAGGCAGACTCAGTTCTGAATAAACATATACGGAAAACTCCGGCCTTGGGGTCCATTTTTTCTCAATCACATCGATTAAATAACCTACTAAATCTCTAAGCCCATGTGATCCATGCTCGGTGTGGGAAGAAAGAGATAATAGGAGGCCATTCACCTGTACAAAAGTTCTAAACAACAGAAGGTGTGAGGGGATCAAAATGAGACATCAATCACCATTTGGAGCATCCTAAAAGAGGGAGGGGTCATAGCTATAGAATAGTGCTCCCTGGACACCCGACTTACATCTCCCAGCATGATTTGTTGCATGAGTGGGGTAACTCTAGGGGAGTCAAAATCAATATGAAAATATGGAAGTGGAAAGTGTGAATCACGATGCCCAAAATTCAGAACACTATAGAGATGGCATGACAATTAAGGATAACTATTGACCATGTTCGAAAAAAATACTCCTTATTGTGTTAGCTTGAAATGGAGATAAGAAATGAGGGTCAACCGCTCTCCATGTTTGAAACATGGGGCCGAACGCAAAATGACATCCTTTAGTCTTCCCAAATATTAGCCCAAGATAGTAAGTGATCTATAGGCCGAGCATCTGTACTATTAGGCGGTTCCTTCATACATGAAAGAGGATAAGGGTCCAAATAAAGGGAACGCGGAGCATGAAGGGTGGAGTGATGGGTTGTTCAAATGGATCCCAAAACCCATGAAATTACGCCACCACTGTTGAAACACATTTGTTGGTAGCATCAGTCTAATTAGGGATCATACCTATATCAGACATGACCTCTCTGGGGAGAACCTATAATGACCCATAGTTTTACGTCATGGAAATTAGGATGATAGACATGTAGTTTAACTTTGTATGGTAAGGACGACACATAGAAGAGTTTAACGTCATATGACCAGGAAGTTGTATATAGTTTTAAGGTCATATTACCTTGACTGAGGCTAACAGTTTAAAGTCATGTTGCACCGACTTTAGGCTCTTATTTTAAGGTCATAGAGACTGTACAGTGATTGGGGCTAAGGGGAGAGAAGGGTTAATGACTCTGGGGCTAGGCCTAAGGTGAAATGTCTGGGTGTCTCTACGTATCCCATAAGGGTAAGAATCAAGCCAAATGTAGATCTTGAGAACAGTTTGGTCACAGAACAATGCTGATATGGGTAATCCTCTCCAGTGGGGAAGCAGACGCATCCCATAATTAACATGGGGCATGCTGAACTTGTTTAGGGTACAACTGTAGTTTAAATTCAAGTGTGGAGGACTTGGTTACCTAGAAATAAAATTCATGGTGCGGTACATTTCTTGATTTGAATGCGGACCGTAAGGGTCCACACCACACCACATGTTCCGGATTGGATTCTTTAGTCCACAGACCACGAGTGGACTAACTTGGTTGTGGACCCAAAGGGAAGTGCTCAAGAATTTTTATGTACCCCATGAGGATGGGAATCAATCCATACGTTGTTCTTAGATTTCTATTTAACATCATGTGGGAAGAGAGGCATGAGTGTTCAACTGCACCAATACACATGATACCAAAACCACTAATCCAATGTGATTTGTGATGGATGTGGGAAACAAGGATTGGTGGTGGGATTTTCATAGTACAGGGAGGCACACATTAGGGGTAGTGAAATACTAGGTGAATGACATCTCAAAATTATTGACATGCCTTCTTAACACACATAGATGCATGGAGGTGTAAAACTGAGTGTGTTGGAATTACACATGAATATAAGGGAGTGGAAAGATATGAATCATGGAGCCTGATATCTAAATCACAAAGATGGTGGTTTGGAGATAAGGGATAACTGTTGACCATGTTCATAATACAACATCCATTTCTCCTTATCCTAGAATGGGGATAGACAAATGAGGGTCGACTATTGAACATATTCGAAACACGAGACATGTCACGAAATTTCATCTGAGGTCTTCTGGGTAATTGTCCCAACATGATAGGTGAGCCAATTTGGCCTAAGACCATGCCTTAAAGGGGTCCCTTTAGATGTCGAAGAGTATGATGTTCAAATTAAAGGTCTCATGGAGCATGGATGCAAAATGAGGGAATTCTCTGAAAGTCCCGAAGGCCTTATTTTTATTTTATTATAAATAATATCCCTTTTAAGGGATGAAGGGGAACACGTACATCACCCGTAGGCCCAAGTCACAAGCCCCAACATGAGCCGCAAGACATGACCCGAAGGCCCAGAGGCATACCATGCCCATTACATGACCCGTAGGACCAGCCCACTAGAACTGCCCCTCCCCAGCGTCTTGCATCATTGATCTTATTAGCTCCCCACCTTGCATTTCTGATCGGCTAGCATTGCCCCGTACAAAGTTGCACGGTGCCTGGTCCCGATGGCGGCTGCCATACCCTCTCATTCTTCCAATCCAGTTAGCTCTGCATTTGGTGGCTGCTACTCCTGTTGCTCTTATCCTCTTCTGGGGCCTTGTTCTGTGTGAACTTGGCTACTCCATGGTCTATGTGACCCGAAGGCCCTGTGGCCTGAAGGCCTTTGATGACCCAAAGGCCCTGGAGACCCGTAGGCCCAAACCGGTGGCCCGAAGGCCCAAATCGGGTGAATAGTTTCGGCTACTACAGTACCGAACAGTAACTACTACAGTACTGCTACAGTACCCGGAAATTCGCCTCCTCCCAGTTTTGAACCTGGGTCTCTTGGATGCCAAGCAGGAGCCCTTACCACTCGGGTACGGGCTCGTTGGCACAAAATGAGGGAACTTGCATATTAAAACTCCACACTTTGGTTTCTTTTCCACAACGCATTTGAGTACACCAATAAGACATTTCAGATAGAGTAGGTTGAATCCCTTTCCAAGGACAATGGTCCTGGGGTCGCATGCTCCTAACATAAGTTCATAGAGTGGACCATTAAGAGGGGACCTGAATGAGAGACCAATAGTTACTTGCCACACCACATGTTCCCAAAGGATTTCAAGCCAAGGGGAAGAAAAAAGTATAGTATTTAATATTACTTGGGCTGGACTTGCATACATAATGTTTGGGTGTTCCTACATATCCCATTAAGATGGGAATCAAGCCGCACGTAGTTCTGGATATGTCATGCAGTTTTACATCTTGTAGCATGGACGTGAAGAGATCTTAGTTTTAAGGTCTTAGAACTCGGGCCATAGGGAAGCAAGACTCTTCAAAATGGGTGTAATACTCATCCAAATCTCTAACCCCATGTGAGCTACACTCGGTGTGGGAAACAGGGGACGAGAAGTTCTTTTACACACATGGAATACATGAAAAGGGGAAAATAGTGCAGAGCCATGAATGAATCCTCACCATGGATTTTTCCTCCTGATGTGAAAACGTGCACTGAGTGATAGCACCCATAGTGCTGAAATTCCACTTAGACATGATGGAGTGGAAAAGGATTTGAATAATGCAACCAATATTTAGGGATTTGTGGGGTTGGTGTGATGATGGAGGATAATTGTTGACCATGTTTGAAACACAGCATCCATATCGTGTGACCTGAAATGGGAACAAAAAATTAGTGTCGACCATTGACCATATTCACAATGTAGGACTTATATGAATTATTCATTCATAATTCTCAAGGACACTTTCATATGATGGTAGGAGGGTTCTGGGGATGAGAATACATGCCATTAAGGGGGTCCTTTTGAAATTGGAAGATGATGAAATCCCAATTGAATGAGAACATGATGCATGGGGATGGGCGATAACATGTCTATATATAATACATAACTCTAAGTCCTGAACCAGAGTGCTCTTGGGAACATTTGTGAACTACTAAAGAGGGGTTAGGGGCCCAACTTAATAGCATCTGACTCGAAAAGATAAGGGTGGAACAAGGGGATAAAGAGATCTCAGGGGAAATAGGTATGTGGTGTGGTTGTTACAAAACCGATGTGAATAGGGACATAAACCCTTACCACACCACATGCCCCTCTCCTAGAAGAACTCAGGTCAGGGGGCCAGGAAGATAAGAAGGTTCCTAATAAATGGGTTTGGACCCAAAGGCTAAATGTTCATGCAATCCTACGTATCCCATAAGGATGGGAATCAAGGCACGCATTTTTCTAAAGGATGTTGTGGAGTTTTATGTCATGCGGAAAGGACACAAACAGGGGAAATTTATCTCAATGAGGGATGTGTATGGCACAATGAGTAACCCAATGTGAATGAGGACATAAGCTCATACCACATTGTACAATCCCAAATGAGAACTTAGCCCAAGGGGACGAAAAGGCTGAGGGATCTAATATGGGAACTCCCAACTAGTTCACAGTTTAACATCTTTTAGTGAGGATTATGGCGCTCTTAGTTTAAGGTCATAGGGCTCGGACCGTAGATGCCCAGTTTAATGTCATGTGTGTGGGACAGATGGGTAGAAAAGATGAATCGCCATGCTTATTATGTGGGATCCTACAGAACGAAAAAATTGATTGAGGATAACTGCTGACCATGTTTGCAACAGAGAATCCGTATTGTGTGAACTGGGATGGGGGAAAACAATTGAGTGTCAGTTGTTGACCATATTCACAACACATGACTTGTATCAATTGGTTTCTCGAGATCATTGAGGACGTTGTCCTGAAATGGTAGGAGAGACCTTAGGCCAAACATCAGTTCCATTCGGGGGTCCTTTTGGATGTGAATGATGGTGGAAACCGAAATGACGGGACATGTGAAGAATGGTGGGACCTGTGCAGTTTAACATTCTGCGGTAAGGACAAATATGGAGGGATGTCTCAAAGGGGTGTATGCAGTGTGGAAAAAACAGCCCGAAGGGGTGTCTCAATGGGATGTATGCAGCGTGTAAAAAATAGCCTAACTTGAATGAGTACAAAGAGTCCACACCACACCACACAATCTTAGGTTAGAAACTAGGCTGGGGGACCAGGAAGGCTAAGGGACCTGAGACAGGACGTCCCAACCAGTCTATAGTTTAACATCTTGAAATGATGATGACGGTGATCTTAGTTTGAGGTCATAGAGCTTGGACCGTGGACACATGACCTTTTATGTGGGTATTTCCTTACCAAAACTCCCAATCCCACATTAACAATGCTCAGTGTGGGAAATAATGAATGAGATATATCTCTCCCCAACATATAAGGGTATGGAATCCAGACTAACACTCTTTCCCTAGGAAGACTGATGTTTGAAGGGATAACAGAACAAAATGAATCACTACACACCCAATACTTGGGACATACAGGGGTGGTGTCAATGATGGAGGATGATTGTTGACCACATTTGAAACACAACATCCACATCATGTGACCTATAATGGAATCTACAAATGAGTGTCAACTGATGAATATGTTTGCAACATGGGACATGTATCAATTTGTCGCTCGATATCCTTAAGTACATTGGCCCAAAATGGTAGGAGGGCCCTTATGAAAACAATCTGTGTTGTTTAGGAGTCATTTTGGATGTGAAAGATGATAAAGACCCTAGTAAAGGGAGTTTGTGAAGCATGAATGTGCCTGTGTAGTTTAACGTCATGAGGGACGAGGAAAGAGGTGAGGATATTTAGGGAGAGGGATACACGGTGCAGTCATGGTGAAATTGATGAGAATGAGGGAAATCCTACACCACATCATGTTTTTCTACCAAAGGGGAGATTCTAATGTTTGGGGTTGGGCCGATGGATGGAATTTTTGGACGTTCCAATGTATCCCATGAGGATGGGAATCAATCCATACATAGTTCTGAAAGGTTAGTGCAATTTAACATCATGCGAGGAGGATGTGGGAGGATAAAATAATGAGGAGGGGAACATGGGGCGATCATCATAATCCTTGATATGAGTGGGGTCCAAAGAATCCTACATTATAATATGCGGGATCCTCTGAGAGAACTTCACCCAGGGGGATAGTTAATGAAAAGAGTTTAGGGGATGGACTCTAAGACGAGGTGTCTGAGCGTTCCAACGTATCCCATGAATAAGGAAATCAATCCATACATAGTTCGTGAGGTGTAGTTTAACATATTTTGGGATGATGGATATGGGGAGATCTTAGTTTGAGGTCATAGAGCTTGGACCATCTTGTAGTTTATTGTCATGCTGGATAAAAAAGTAGTTTAAAGTCATGCAGGACGTAATAGTTTGAGGTTGTCACAAACCGAATCTGGTTATCACCAATACCGGCACCAAACCCAGCCCGTGAAAAGGCCCAAAGGGTGTTCCCTATCCCCAAAGGATGTCACAAGTTCCCTAGTATCATTTATCTTGGTTTGGGAATGATTTAACCCAATATTTATACATAAAACATCAAAACAATTGATAAAATGAATCTAAAAAATTCATACCAACGAGGTTTATACAAAAATCTAGAACTGAATACAAAAGTTCAAAGGAAATACAAAAGGTCCAAATACACAATGAAACATAATCAAAATTTCCCATGGTACTCCACATGATAAAGGGTCATCACCCCCAAGCCGTCTCCACAACTCCACCCCAAGGATGGGGACTAACACCCTGAACCGCCATCACCCTTAGCCTTTCCTTTACCTGAGCCAAACATAACAGATTATACATACACACAAGGGGTGTAAGTAGGATTTGAGCCTAATCCCAATATAATACCACCCAATTATTCCAAATAGCATGCAATACAATGTGAAAATCAAGCAGTTTTAATATGAAAATAAAAGCAGTGATAAAATCCAAGAAATGCAACTTTCATTGAAAACATTTTTCATGATAATGATTTCAAAATGTTCATAAATTTATGTAGAAATGTTAGATACTATAAATTACTGTAAAAAACACCCCAATACATGTAAAAATACCACAAACACAATGATCAACAAAATCAGGAACACCCCTAGGCACTAGATAGTCTCAGGGCCCATGTACCTCATACCTCGGTGTAAAGTAAACATAGTAAAATCGGTTCTCATGCACTAGACACTATTAGGAAACATAACCATAACCTAGTGGTCCCCAATAATTATCCACATAGTTTAGTTAGAGTTGACGTTATCCAAATTCTAGGTGAAACATGGACAAAACCCATTTGGTCTACTAGTCGTACTAGTACACATCCACCCCACCTAGGTACCTGGGCTTCCCCCTTTGTGCTCAAACAATTTCAGAATGATACATATATCCATTTTCATATGAAACCCCACTAATGGTCACATAAAATTAGTACAATATCTATAAAAAATTTATACCATTTAAAACACACAACAAAACACTTTGAGTTTCAATAAAACAACTTCTCCAAATCATTCCTTGTTTTGCACCCAATACTCTTTGAAAACCCCACTTGAACACCATGTGCATACTCAAATTTACTAAAATAAAATCCACCACACCTTAAAAATTTATTTAAACTCATTACATGAGTTATAAAACAATCCCAATAAGAATCACATATAATACCCATGTAGAACAACCGATTCAACACCAAATTGGTACTAAAAAAGTCATGTTCTTAACAAATGTCACCCAAAACCAATTTCATAGAAACAACACAAGAATAATAAAATTGAAAACATTATTTTCATACCTAATACATT
Organism: Viscum album; assembly: GCA_963277665.1. Taxonomy (NCBI): domain Eukaryota; kingdom Viridiplantae; phylum Streptophyta; class Magnoliopsida; order Santalales; family Viscaceae; genus Viscum; species Viscum album. The sequence continues at coordinate 1,943,897,794 of OY728119.1, read as the reverse complement.
TCAATAAAATCAACTAAATAACTATAGTACATACCCTAAGGAACCAACAAAAGATTTATACGAAAAACCCCTAAATTTCTCATGAAATTGGCATTAAAAATTCATTTGCTTTATAATTTCCACTAAAACAAATTTTTGCAGAAACACTCAAATGAAATAGACATTAAAATACCATAAACATATCAGATATGTCACAAATACTGCATACCAAAAGGAATCACCTACCAATGTAATGAAAACCCTTGAATCAACGTGCGAAAATCAAGTTGCACCACCACCGCACCAAGAGGGACTTAGAACAAACATAAAACCACAAGATTTGATCAAAAAACCCTAGGTTCAAAACCCTACCTCCTGGTCATTTGGTACTTCAAGGAAAAGGGAAAAAACCCAATCAAATAGAATGAAACCCTAAGCAATTTGAAAGAGGAATGGAAGAGACTCACTTACTTGAGGGATCTTGAAGAATCACCCAAAATAAACTAGTATGTGAAATTTAAAAAAGTCAAAACTTCAAGGGAGGTTCTAAGAAGGATTAGGAGGTCATTTAAGAACTTTAATGGAGGGAAAAAGAGTAAGAATTGAGCGAGTAATGATGGAAAGAACATACCTCCTCAAATCTGGCCGATTTTAAAAACCCTGAGAAGTTCTGCAATCAATCACGATTAATAATAGCTCCAAAGAGTGGGGAGAGAGGTTGGACGCTCGTATGGGTTCAATGGTCTTTTGGGAGACTTGAAATTGCTGAAAAATCATTACAATTGAATAAGTTATTAATTAAAAAAATTTGATTTTTAAAACTGGAAGGCTTTCGGGTAGGCCCAATCCCTTAAATAAAAACTCATATACACATTTTTTATGGATTTATAAAGGCCCCAAATTGAAATTGTGGTGTTAAAATGTTAGGGGAGGCCATTTAGGAATTGTAATGGATTAAAAATGTTGAAAAATGAAAAAGTTAAAAAAGAACAAAAAGTTATTTTTAAATCTGGAATTGGGCTCAAGGTTTGGCCCAATTCATGAGAACTCGCCCATTCCTCTATAAAAACTTGGGAAAACCCCAAAACAAAGCATGAATGGAAAATAAAAGAAAAATAAAATTAAAATATTTCATGTATGTGACAATTCTACACAACATAAAAACTTTTCGTCCCAAAAATTCAACCTGATGTTTGATCATAAAACAGGAACAAATAATCTTCCTCAACCCATGACTTTTACTCCCATGTCTCATGTGTATAATTACCATTTTTTCAACTAACCCAGACCAGTGGAAAAAACATCCCTCGAAGAACCTTCTCTTGTGAGTCCACTATTTTCCCTATCCGCTAAAAAAATGACAAGTTAGGATCTATTTCCAGTTATTCCCAACTCAACACATGGGATAGATCTGGGTTGTATTTCATCAACTAAGAGACATGGAAGACATCATGGATGGACGTCAACTAAGAAGATGAGGCCAACATGTATTCCACTTTTCCAATATGCTTAGTGATCTCAAAAGGGCCAACATATCGTGGCATCAGCTTCCCTTGCTTCCCCAACCGACGATGGCCCAGACGAGGAGCAACTTTCAAGAATACCCTGTCACCCAGAGAAAACTATTGGTCTCGACACCTTCAGTCAGCAAATGATTTATGGCAACTATGAGATGTCAATAAATGCTGAATTATTAACTTGACCTTCTCAGATGTCTCCTACCCCAAACTTAGCCCCAACAGTGAGGTCTCACCTACCTCAGTCCAACACAGGGGGGACCAACAAGGCCAACCATAGAGCGCCTCAAAAGGATCCATTAGAATGGAGGATTGTTAACTATTATTATAAGAAAACTCAGTCAGACCCAAATGGCTATCCCAAGAACATCCAAAGTCCAAGACACATGCACGGATCATGTCCTCCAAAATCTTATTTGCCCGCTCTTTTTGACCATCCTTCTAAGGATGGTATTTCATGTTCATCTTAATCTGAGACCCCAAGGCCTTATGAATGCCTTCCAAGAACTGAGAAGTGAAATGGGGGTCTCTATATGAGACAAATGCCGATAGAACACTAAGGAGTATCACCACCTCTCGAAGATACAAATAGCCCAACTCATCCACTTTAGTTGTATCCTTGATCAGAATGAAATGGGATGATTTGGTAAGACAGTCAATTACCACCCAAATGGAATTATTAACCTGAGGTGTATGAGGTAATACAACAATGAATCCCATGGCGAACTCATCCCTCTTCCAGGTAGTAATGGGTAATGGATGGAGAAAACTGGAGGGCCTTTGATGCTCTACTTTCACTTACTGTCTTGTGTAGAATCTCGAAACAAATTTCGCTATGTCTCGTCTCATACCAGGACATCAGAACTGCCGAAAGATGTCATAATACATCTTGGTGGCACTCAGATGGATAGGCCACTGACACTGGTGGATTTCCCCCATCACTAACTTTTTCAGAGATAATGGCACTACTGAACGGCCCATGAAGCACAATATTCCCTCGGGAGATGACGACCAATCATAGGATGTATCCCCACCTAGAAGAAATAGCCTCGACCCCTGAAAAATCTCATTACTGGGTTGTTCTCCCTGAATCAACTCCAATAGAGAAGGAGTCAACTGGATGCTCACCAAGAGTTCCCCTCCACTTTGTTCCCTGGTCTCCACATGCATATGATAAAAGAACCCCATCAAAGTCCACTCATCACTGGACTTCCTCAAAGCCTGCACTGGAACTCTTCTACTCAAAGCATCGTCCACCACATTACCCTTTCCTGTGGTATAGACAATGTCAAAGTCTAACCCCTGCAATTACTCAATCCAATGACGCTGCCTCAAGTTGGGGTCCTTCTGTGAGAAGATGTAGGATAAGAGTTTGTGATCAGAGTAGACCACAAACTTCTCCCCAAAGAGGTAGTGATGCCAAGTCTTCAAAGAATTCATCACAACTGCCAACTCCAAGTCATGGTTTGGGTAGTTCTTTTCATGTGGTTGGAGTTAGAGAGAGTCATACACCACCACATGATCATCCTGCATAAGCACACACCCAAGACCCATACCTGAAGCATCACAATAGACCACATATCCCTTTACATCCTCTGGAAAAATCATCACAGGGGAGGTAGTCAACTGCCTCTTCAACTCCTCGAATGATGCCTGAAATTCTAGAAAGAATACAAATTTCACCCCTTTTTGGGTGAGCGCGGTCATAGGTGAAGTAAGACAAGAGAAATCCTAAATGAATTGCCTATAATAACCAGCTAGACCAAGGAAACTTCTGATCTTGAACACACTCTTTGGCTTCTCCCATGACATAACCGCCCTAATATTCTCGGGGTCCACTGAAACCCCCTACTCAGAGAAAACATTCCCCAAAAATTTTACTTCCTTGATCCAAAAAAGTGCACTTTGAAAACTTTACATAGAGGCGCTGATCCCGCAAAGTGTGCATGATGATCCTCAAGTGATGTTTATGTTCGTTTTTAGATACAGAGTATACTAGAATGTCATCCACGAACACCAAAACAAAGGAATCGAGATACTGATAGAACACCCTATTCATGAGTGCCATAAAGACTTCTATACCATTAGCCAATCCGAATGGAATGACCAAATGCTCAAAGTGGACGTACTTGCTTCAGAAGGTTGTCTTAGGGATATCTGACTCCTTCACCCTAAGCTGGTGATAACCCAAATGAAAATATATTTTTTAGAACCACTTTTCCCGCTTCAATTGATAGAGAAAATCATATAATCTAGGAAAATGGTATTTGTTCTTAATTTTTGCCTTATTCAACTTCTGGTAGTCAATGCACAACCAGAGGGATCCGTCAACCTTTTTCGCAAACAACATAGGAGAGGACCAATGAGAGACGCTTAGTCAAATGAATCCTTTGGATTCTAAGTCATCTAGTTGTATCATTAATTCCCTCAGCTTAGTGGGGGACATGCGATAAGAGGGAAGAGATATCATCTGTGTTCCTGGTGCCAGATTAATCAAAAACTCCACATCCAGCTCTGGGGGAAAACCTGAGAAATCATCCAGGAATACCTCTGGAAACTCATTCACTACATGAGGTAGTGAACCTCCTGGGTAAATACCATCATCCTCTAGTATGAGCGACGATAAATAGAATTTAAGACTCCCCAACTCTGGGAGTCGAGGTCCTGCATGACCTAACGGAGGATCCCATTCTCCCTGCAAAACCTGAAGACTCCCATCATGTGTTGGGAAACTCGCTCGCCGCCTGTAGTAATCAATGTGCGCTTGGAATTGTACTATCCAATCCATTCCAAGTATGAAATCAAAAATATCCATGTCTAAGATCAAGATTTCCCACTCCATCTCGACCCCTAACATAGAAAGCACACATGATGGGCACTTTAGACCCTGCTCCTTCTTTCCCAACGGTGTCACCAACTCCATCGAAAAAGAAAACAAATCGGTTGATAAATTCATCATGTCTACAAAACAAGCAGAAATGAATGAAACAGAGGAACCAGTATCAAAAAGAGCAGCAGCTATAGAGGATTCGATCAAAATGGTACCTCGAACTGTCGATGGCCCCACCTCTGATCCTACTGATACATGATCCATTGCATGAAGATTTCTGGTCTCTGCCTAAGGATGGCCGCTATTCTATGGTTGTTCCCTGAATAGGATCTTCCAATAAGATGACCCAACCCTACCACCATGGCTGCCAAATCAAGATCCCCCAGTCCTCGAAAGCTCAGACTGTGTTGGCACTCCTCTTGAAGCCACTGACCCTACCCAACTCGGAAGTGGGTGTGCCACACCGTAGAAACGCTACAAATTCCACATACCTCAACACTGCTAAAAAGGCTTAGGAGGAAGTGGACATGCTGGCCAGATGTGACCAGGCTTCCCACACTGGTGGCACATGAAAGATCTCGCATCAGAAGCCGCAGACGAAAACTTCCTGGAAGCGTGCCCTAAACGGAAACCTCCTTTCTTCACATGATCCCCCCACTTCATTTTCATCTATGAGGAGTTTCCACTTCCCACGTCTGATACTAAACCATAGAAACCATCCCTACCTTTCCTATCAATATCCACCATGAACTCCTGATAACTGACCTGAGCATAGGTCCTCAGCTTAAACAACAACACCTGGGAGTATATCTCTGGTCACAAGCCGTTCTCAAACCTTTGGGCCATCGCCAGCTCAGTAGAGATAATTTCTAGAGCATACCAAACAAACTCAGAAAAACGGTTGGTGTACACCATCACAGATATATTCCCCTGAACAAGTTTCATGAACTATCTGGACCTAGCATAACCCAACACCTCAGGGAAGTACTGTTCATTGAAGACAGCCCTGAAATCTCCCCAGTGCATTTGCTTATTCTTCCTTGCCTGAAGCACTGACTCCCACCACTTACGGCTGGGAAACTCCAATATAAAGGATTCACACTTCACCCTAAGCTCCTCAGGTGTTTCTAGGAACTCAAACATGTGCTTGATCTTCTCGAGCCATTCCTCTACTTCCTTGGGTTCTGAGCTGCCTCGGAAGGTAGGAATCTTGTTTTTCAGAAACTTTTGAGATTTATGTTTTCTTGGACCCATCCCTTATTCCCTAGGAATAATAAGAGCAGGATTCAGTCCCTTCCCTAGAGCTTGGATAGCCTGGACCATAGGCTCGACTAGCCTCTGATCGATCGGTGTGGGAGAACTCTCTTCGGCTTCCTCTCGTGGGCGCGTGGGAGCTTTCCGGGGAGGCATGTTGCTACAAAATGCAAGAGTCATGAAACAATAATAAATACCAAAATTCTGAAAATTTTCATCAAATACATCAAATATAAATAATCTAAACACATTCCAGTAATAAAATAAATAACTACTCCACCTCCACCCGATGTCCATGTGTGGTCTGCATCCCACATGTCTCACCTAGAAGTGAAGTCAATCCGTAAATTCCAACATCCCCTAGTGACTCAAGGTATTCCATGACTGGTGTAGGCCAGGAACCCTACTCACAACCAAAAACCCTAATCCCCGATAGTCCTAGATCTTATCTATCCCGACTCATCCCAAAATACCAATATAACCCAAAAACAAAAACCTACCTTTGATACCATTTTTTCACGAACCGAATCTGGTCATCATCAATACTGGCACCAAACCCAGCCTGTGACAAGGACCAAAGGGCATTCCCTATCCCCACGGGCTGGCAAAAGTTCCCGGTTATCATTTATCTTGGTTGGGGAACTATTTACCCGAATATGTATACATAAAACATCAAAAAATTGATAAAATGAATCTGAAAAATTCATACCAACAAGGTTTATAAAAAAATTCAGAACTGAATACATAAGTTAAAATGAAATAAAAAAGGTCCAAATACACAATTAAACAGCAACAAAACATCCCCATGGACTCTACATGATATGGGGTCATCACCCCCAAGTTGTCTCCACAACTTTTCCCCAAGGATGGGGACTAACACCATGAACCGCCATCACCCTTAGCCTTTCCTTTACCTAAGTCAAACATAACCAAGTATACTTAAACCCAAGGGGTGTAAGTAGGGTTTGGGACTAAACCCAATAAGATACCACCCAATGGTTAAAAAATTCCTGTAATACAACGTGAAAAAACAATCAATTTTAATACACAAATAAAAGCAGTGATAAAATCCAAGAAATGCAACTTGAAATTGAAAACAGTTTTCAAGCTAATGTTTTTAAAATGTTCACACATTTAAATAGAAATTTAATTTACTATAAATTACTTCCAAAAACACCCCAATACATGGAAAAATACCATAAACACAATGAGCAACAAAATTGGGAACACCCCTAGGTACTAGATAGCCTCAGGCCCCATGTACCTCATACCTCAATATAAAGTAACCATAGTAAAATCTGTTCTCGTGCATGAGCCACTAGTAGGTAATATACCCATAAACTAGTGTTCCCCAATAATAATCCACATAGTTTAGTTAGAGTTTTCTTTATCCAAATTCTAGGTCAAATAGGGACAAAACCCATCTGGTCCACTAGTCGTACTAGTACACATCTGCCCCACCTAGGTACCCAGGCTTCCCCCTTTATTCTCAAACAATTTCAGAATGATACATATATACATTTTCATATAAAACAAAACAAATGGTTACATAAAATTAATACATTAGCTGAACACATTTTATACCATTTAAAACACACAACAATACACTTTGAGTTTCAATAAAACAACTTCTCCAAATCATTATTTGTTTTGCACCCAAAAGTCTTTGAAAACCCCACTTGAACACCATGTGCATACTCACATTTAAAAAACCAGAATCCACCACACCGAAAACATTTATTCAAAATCATTACAAGATTTATAATACTATCCCAATAATCATCACATAGAAACCCCATGTAAAACACCCAATTCAACACCAAATTGGTACTAAAAATCATTTTCTTAACAAACGTCACCCAAAACCAATTTCTCAGAAACAACCAAAGGATAATAAAATTGAAATCATTATTTTCATACCTAATACAGTTCAATAAAATCAACTAAATAACTATATGGAATCCCTTAAAGAACCAACAAAATATTTATACTAAAACCCCCTAAATTTCACATGAAATTGGCATTAAAAAGTAATTTTCTTTATAATTTCCACTAAAACCAATTTTTGCAGAAAAATTCAAATGAAATAGACTTGAAAATACCATAAACACATCATATAGTACACAAATATTTCATATCAAAATGAATCACCTACCAAAGTAATGAAAGCTCGTGAATCAGTGTGTGAAAATCAAGTCACACCACCACCGCACCAAGAGGGACTTAGAACAAACCGAAAACCAAAAAATTGGATCACGAAAACCCAAGGTTAAACCCTAGGTTTGAAACCCTACCTCCTATTCATTTTTTACTTCAAGGAAAATGGAATAAACCCCAATCAAAAATAATGAAACCCTAAGAAATTTGAAAGAGGAATGGAAGAGACTCACTTAATTGATTGATCTTGAATAATCTCCCCAAATACACCATTATATGAAATTTAAAACAGTAATAAATTCAAGGGATATTCGAATAAGGATTAGGAGTTCATTTAGGAAATGGAATGGACCAAATGAGTAAGAATTGAGAGAGTTATGATGGAAAGAACTTACCTCCTAAAATCTAGCCGATTTTAGAAACCCTAAGAAGTTCTGCACTCAATCGCGATGAATAAAAGATACAAAGAGTGGAGGGAGAGGTTGTTCACGTGGTTGGGATCAATGTCTTGGGTGAGACTTAGAATCACCAAAATAGTATTAAAATTTAATACATTATTAATAAAACAAATTTTATTTTTAAAACTGGAATTGGGCTTCCGGGCAAGCCCAATCCCTTAAATAAAACAAAATATACACATTTTTTATGGATTTTTAAAGGCTCAAAATTACAATGGTGGTGTTGAAATATCAGGAGATGCCATTTAAGAATTGGAATGGATGAAAAATGTTGAAAAATGAAAAATTTATAAAAGAAACAAAAATTTATTTTTAAATCTGGAATTGGGCTCATGGTTTGGCCTAATTCATGAAAACTCACCCATTCCTATATAAAAGCTTGGGAAACCCCCAAAACAAAGCATGAATGGAAAATAAAAGAAAAATATTTTTAAAATATTTCATGTATGTGACAGAGGTCATGTAGGAACAAATGCAGTTTCACGTCATGTGGGATGATAATGCAGTTTAACATCATGTAGGATAAAGATGAGCAGTTTAAAGTCATACATGATGAAAATTAGCAATTTAACATCATGAAGGAAGAATATGAGAAGTTTAATGTCATGTGGGAGGATAATGAGTAGTTTAACATCATGAATGATGAATATGAACAATTTAAATTCATGAAGGATGATAATGAGCAGTTTAACATCATGAGAGACAAAGATGAGCAGTTTAAATTCATGAAAGATGATAATGAGCAGTTTATTGTCATAAGGGATGAAAATGAGAAGTTTAAAGTCATACTGGATTATAATGAGCAGTTTAATGTCATGAAAAACAAATATGAACTATTTAAAGTCATGTCAAACGATAATGGGTAGTTTAACGTCATGACAAAATAAGATGAGTAGTTTAAAGTCATAAAGGAAAATAATGAGTAGTTTAACATCATGATAGATGAAGATTAGCAGTTTAAAGTCATGTAGGATGATAATAAGTAGTTTAATGTCATGATAGAAAAAGATGAGTAGTTTAAAGTCATGCATGAAAATAATGAGCAGTTTAATGTCATAATGGATGAAGATGAGTAGTTTAAAGTCATGAAGGACTATAATGCAGTTTAACGTCACGCGGGATGATTATGTCTGTGTCACTCAACCATATCAGTACACATCCTATAAAAACTAATAATCACACGGGATTCATACTCAGTATGGGAAAAAAAAGTAATGATGGTATTTTACTAACACATGAAATCACATAGAAAGGGGAATGAAGGTGTTAGGATGGGGATATCCCAATAGTACTGAACCACTCACTCAACACGCAAAGATGCACGGAAGGGTATCACCAAGGGTGTTGGAGTTCCACTTAAACATAGAGATCTGAAGAAATGGGGTGAATCATGGCATTCTATATCTGTATCACAATAATGGTGGTGTAATGATGGAGGATAATTACTGACTATGTTAGAAACTCATCATCCATGTCGTGTTACCTGGAATGAGGATAGACAATGAGGGTCAATCGTTGACCATGTTGAAAACACAGGACCTGTTGCAAAATGTCATCCAGAGTCTTCTAAGGTGTTGGACCAATATGGTAGGTGAGCCAATATGGCATGAGACTAGGAAATTAGGGGGTCCCTTCAAACATGAAAGAAATCATGGATCTAAATAAAGGGATGATTTGAAGCGTGTATATGGATTGGGATTATGTCTATTTGGATTGCAACAATCTAGGTTCTACACCATAGTGCATTAGAGCATGTCAGTGGGAATACATAGCTGGACTCAGATTAATAGACCCTGGAGTTGAAAATAGTTTTAAGGTATTATTTCATGTACAAAAGTTTCTTAGTTTATGGTCAAAGAGTTAGAACATGGTGAATAGTTTAACTTTGTGTAGCTACGAAGAGTGATGGCTGGTGTTTAAGGTCACATAACTTTGAGCATGGTTGTTGTAGTTTTAGGTCACATTGATTTGACAAAAATTTTGTACAGTTTCAAATCATGTGACCAAGACGTTGTCCCACAGTTAAATGTCATGCGACCGAGATGATGGATGTTATGAATTTTAACATCATGAAAATAGGATATGGTTGTTATGTTATTTAATGTCAAAGAACTGGGACGTGAAACCACAATGATTGTGTCAATAGAGTTATGGTCATATCTACCCCATTCTGGTGGTTCGGGATGAGGGGGGGAATATATATGATGATATTTCCCTAAAATTCCCCCAGTGTAAGCATGGATGTTCTCCATGAATGTGTTGGGCTACTTCACGGTGAACATTCCACAAGATGGTGTTGAAGCAGTATGGGGGGGCTTCTACGGTCGATGCTATTCAGTAGTTGGGATGACACAAAATGTCACAAGGGTATAAGGGATGATAGCATTCCCTTATTCTGTTGGTGTAATGGAGCCTAGAAGCCACAGAATCATGGATCGTCAGTACGATGTGGGTGATGGAGATCGGAAGGCATGGAAGCCTAGAGCGTCAGTACGATGGCGGCAATGGAGCCCGGAATGTTTGGAAACCTGGATCATTGGTACGATGGGGGCGATGGATCCTAGATGTCATAGAAGTTTGTAACATTGGTACAATGGGGTCGATAGATCCCAGAAGGTGTGGAAGCCTAGAACTTCAGTACGATGGGGTGATGGAGCCCGAAAGGTATAGAACCCTAAAATGATGGTACATGTAGATACCCGAAGCTTGACGTACATGGGCATTACATTACTTTTGCGGAATACTTAATACATAAAAAAACAAACACACAAGGACCGTGATAGTTTAGTGTCTTTGGAAACTCAGAATATAAACATCTAATCATGTTAAAAGATCTTCAATATCTCCCATAATGATCTTCCCCTTTTTTTTCCTTACCTAAAACCTTTATTTATTTCCTGTAGAAAATAAAACACAAAAAGGGTGATCTCAAATGCTCAGTAAGGGCAAACATAGAAAACATAAAACAATCCATAAACATTTGAAAGCAAAAACTTGAACATGAAATCTAAACATTAAAACCTTGAGCAAAGACATAAATCTTGGAAGTACGTAAGGCATATATCATAAAGGAACATAAATCAAGATAAAATAGCATGGGAATAAAACATGTAATTGTAGAAACCATTCAGCACTTGTTATGATTTCCATAGTACCCAAGGCATTGCTACCAAGACCATCTTAGCGGACAAAGTCCCTTCTGAATCGAGTTCACTCCTCGTTTCAGTCCCGTAACACTGAATAGGATTAACTTACTGTTCCATCCATGTCTATCTCATGAGATATAAATCTTTACCCAATGCATTGGAGGGAGATATAGGTCCCACCCATCTCATATTGAAATCATTTTGATGTGCGCCACAAAATAATCATAAATCATTCATCATAACCCAAAGAATAAATTGGGTTTCATAAACATCATTCCATCATAACATAATCCATATAAAACAAATGGATATCATTTCATCATAAGAAAAGTGAAACCATGTAAATCATAGATACATTATACTTGAACCATACAAATATGAAATAATTCCATCTTATATGGAAAATGGTTTTGATAAAACACTTGAAATGAATTCTTGAGGAAAATATCCTTTCTTCTTCAAAATCATTTTCTTTTCAGAGAACGTCATGAAATTTTAAAATAAAGAGATTTTGTTGGAAATAGTCATGAAATATTTTGGAGGAAGCTTTATGAAAATAAGGCTTCATAAAACCGTAAAAATCCGTTCATGCCGTATAAGCTAAAAATAACATTCTTCTCGTACTTTTGTCATAAAAGTCAAAAAGTACCTCTTATGGTAAACAAAAGAAATATTCCTTCCATATGATGTGGTAAAATTAGAAAAGGGTAAAAATGACTTTAAACATACATGGAAGAAATGTAAACATTTTATGAAAACATTTTGAGAACATATGGACATGGATAATAATCATAATCCAAGTAAATACTTACAAATAAACAATCTCGGATAAGAATGAGATTGGAATAATTATCCCTTACCTTATGTCCAATATGCTTCATATGTATCTGAACCTCCTGTATAATGATTTAAATAATGTCATTGACTTATTAAAGAATAATATTCATTGTTATGATATCATATATTGTTCACTTATGACTTTATATTACCCGTTCTTTTGTAAATTCCATGTTAAAGAGCGTTTTGGGTAAAATCGTTTCATTTGTCATCCGTATTTTGACTTGTAATTATTCGTATGATTACTTAGATCACGATTAATTAATTCCAGAATATAAAACATGATTTATATATAATATATATTCAGAATATACATATATATAATAGATTGATAAATGGAATGAAATACATCGTTCATTGAGACGGTAGGTCGTACATACGCATGAACGATGTTTTCGTTTCCTTATTGAGTTGAATGGAATTAGGTAGATGACATACATATATCTATATAAATAAATCCAGTAGCTTTATAATGTCATATATTTTATTATTATTTCTTATATATACTTTATAATCATTCTTAAATGGTTAACATGGAGAATGAATCTCATCACGTCGTGGAGACGGTAGTTCGTACGTACGCACGAGAGATGATATTGTTTCCATAATTATTGAATTGAATTGGAGTGGATGATACAATATATCAGAATCAGTATGATGTTATAATAAATATGTATAGTTATTCTTTACACCATTATACCCATCCATGTAAGGTTTTGGTGGAAAAAAAGATTACACAATGGCGTGGAGACGGTATTCCGTACGTACGCACGCACGGTGATTTTGTTTTCCGTAGGATGGATAGAAGGTGAAATGGGGTTGTTTAATATTTATAATAAAATATAAGTATATTAGTGATACTGATGTTATTAATTTTTAATGAAACAACTAAATAAGAAGAAGTTGAAGAAGAAAGAAGCTTGAAAGAATCGGTAGAAGAAATTATCTCTTCTTCGATACGCCTCTTTGAAACCTCCTCTTAGCAAACTAAGATTGGTCTTTGAAGTATTCCAGGACCTCTAGGATGTTTCTAGGGAAGTGGAGAAGAGAATTTGGCAGGTTTTGGACGAGATTGAAGGCTCAAAGTGGTGTGAGGAAGAGAGGGAGGAGGTTCTCTTTTATAAGGGTGGAGAGGGGCACCTTTGGAAATCTTAAAAATATTAATTTATAATAAATCTAACCCCACTTAAAAACCTCAAAAAATGAATCATATTCGAATATTATATGGGAAAGGGTTGTAATATCATCAACCAATAAAATTTAGACATGTTAGGAATTTATTTTAGACATTATCAACTTGATTTATCCTTATTTAATCAATTTTATTTTATTTGTGGTAATAATATTCTATATTTTAAATTATGACAAATAATTACTTATATGTTATGAATTTTCCATAATTGGATAATAATAACATTTTCTACCATATAAATTTAAATTATTATTTTTAAATATTTTTGTGATTTTTAAACAATTTTATAATATGTTATTTTTATAAAATAACAATAGTGTCAATTTGGACACTATTCATTTATTTGAATTTAAATAAAATATATACAAGAAGATATGTTTGAAATAAAAGCTTTAATAGATTCATCAAAATTCATATGTATCTATAAAATTAGTGGATCGCATTAAATAGTTCATATAATATTTATTTTATTATTTTTAAAAACATTTATTTGGTTTATCTCTTAATAAAATAATTACTACATCATTTTTGTATAATTATTTAATATACTTATTTGTTGCATAAAAATTACAAATAAAATCCTATGATGACGATAAATCTATTACCTTTCACAAGAATACTTTTACACGAATTTATCATCTTAAAATCACAATATTTAAATTGTTATATTTATTAAATTATGAATGTGACAACTTTGGCATCATTTAAAATAAAATAATATAAGTGTCATAATCGCTTTTATAAGGCTCAAAATGGTCAAATATTAGCCCATTGGATGATTAGGGTTTACATTTTCATGACCAATAAGTTTTGGTCAGGGTTTTGTGCCTTTTATGGTCACTATTTGTTTAATAAAAACTATATTCTTGATTTTTCACTAGATATACAATTTCTGCATCACTATTGTGTCACAATTAATGATAATTATTTAATCTTTAAAAATTATAAATAAATTCATATGATGTAGATAATTTCATTAGCTTTTTGGAGACTATTCATGTTCTAAGTTTCATGAAGTTTATTACTAAATTAAAATTAATATACTTATAATATTTAAGAGAGTGACATGTTGTCACTTTCTTTGGTTTAAATAATAATTAAGTTATTTTCATGGAAAAAAGTCCCTTAAATGATTCTAATCCGACCCTTAGGTGATATGGGTCGACTTTTAGTCATCCAATCGGATTTTTCTAAGTGTTAGGGTAATTTTATAATATTATTTTTACTCTTAATTGCCCAATTTACCTTTAACTATGCTAAATAAAATTTACCGTAGTTACTATTCATAATGACCAAAAATAAAAACGTAGTCTATTAATATAATTTGTACCCACTGATTCCAAATATGGAATCCATTTTTTCAAATTCAATACACAGAAGTTGCAGAAATTAAATTAAAATTAATCTCGTTGTCGAAAGAAAACGAGTTTTTGTTTAAAACATTGCAAAATATTGAATTGGTTTAACTTACGAATTCAATGTAAAATCAATGCTAATGAAATACATTGTATTAAATGGTAAAAATATATTCTATTTATACTTTAAAACCATTCAATATTATAATTTAACCATAAAAATTATTACGATGAAAAAAGTGGTTTTTAATTAAAATATAGCGTGTTTTTACTATTCATTAAAATATGAAAGTTATCAGAAAAATATCAAAACTTTATCCAATGTAAATTTTTATATCCTGATTCAAAATAAGATGTTTATTTTGTGAAATTGAACTTATAAACATTTCAAAAACTTGATTTAATTTGGGTGCGCCATCAAAAGGCGGAAAAACTGCATTTTTGAAAAATACTTATTTTACCCGAAAAAATTATTTTGTTCACATAAAATGTTTTAGAAAATTTATAATATGAATAATAATGTTATAAAATTCAAAATGTGGTTAATTATATTCATAATTGCTAGTTCGTGATAATATTATAACCATATATCGTTGTTTAGTGAAACCTGGTATTGCGTACAACACACGCTATTGAGGAAGGTCGCGATTGTGTGTAATGAAAGCCAAGTCAGGGTTGCGTGTAGTGAAAGACTCATTTGTTGTTGTGTATAACAAAATACAACCATTTTTTATTTATAAATTTAATATATATATATATATATATACACTCAATGTTGCGTAGAATAACTTCTATCAAATGAACTTGAAATTGTGTATAACACGATCCAAGAATTGTGTTGCGTAAACTGCAAGATAATACGGTGTTGTGTAGAGAAAAAGATAATCTTGTTGTAGCATAAAACACATGACATCAAATAAATTAAAAATATTACTTATCATAAAATCTCAGGGTGTTACATTCTACCCCCCTTAAAATGAATTTCTCCCTCGAAATTCATCAGGGTTATAAATGGTTTGTTACTTGAGAATTTCTTTCATAGAAACCCACATCGTAAAAAGGAATGCTAAAACTTAATTTTAAAAAGTGAAGTATGAAACATAACGGTTACCCAAATTAACTCATCACTAGTTTTCCACATAGGAGATCATAGGTGAAAATATGGATATGGAGGAAAAATTTAACCATCAAGTTCTGATGCAGAGTGGTAGAGAACATGGCTATGAAAAAACCTACAATCACAAAGCCATATATTTGTGTTGATATAAGGCACCATCTGATTCATCGGATATAAGAGAACTAGGACAACATTTTTTGTTTTCAAGATTATTTCCCTAAAGTTGATGAATTTGAATTAGAATAAATACTTACTTTATTTTGATATAATCTCACCGTTGTTTGTTCCTTGAACAATTTCTACTTTATCTCTTTAAGAAATGAAGTTGAATTTGTCTTTCGCGAAGTTTTAGCAGATCATGTGATAGAATGATAGGTCATTCCATCTATCTCAAACAAAAGGTTAGTAAAAGTTATCAAATATACATAAGTCCATCTATAGTGAGATTAATCATATTTGGTTCCTAAAATGGACGTATAATTCATATATCATACCACTTAATAAATTAAAACACATTTATACTAATTGGGGACTTCCTGTAGGACAGTGGTAGGCGATAAAGGAATGTCGCACTTCGGTCGTGGGTTTGATTCCCACAACCTTGTCCAACGCGACGGGTCGTCGCCCGTCCTGCAGGTTGTCCTTTTTCTAAAATTACATTATTATAACTTTCCATCAATAATATAGAAAAAGTTCTATCCTCCAACAATACTAACTTATGTCCAACATAATCCATTCCAATCTTTAGGCTTATCCAAAATACTTTTGTCCAATCTCATATTATAGTGAAAACAATTACCAGAGATTTCATATAACTAGCATGTCAATACCATCGTTGATCCCCATATATCATAAGATATGTCTTTTTGGTCACATTCCAAACATTCGAAGGCCTTAATCATGTATTCTATTGAAAAATGAATACCCATTGAATCTTAGTGAAAACATGAGTGTTGTCCAAAGTTAACTCTTTCCACATACCAAAATCCCAAAATTTTGTATACTCAAACTATGATATCACTTAGTCCTTATAAAAATCATGATCTCATGAATACAATCAAACATCTCATTATCATCTTATCCCTTCATTATGCGCATGTCATCTGCTTTCCAAAATATTTGAATCACTTCTCGTGGTTACCGATACCATAAAATTATTGAAAACCACAATAGACTAATAAAAAAATATTATAATACACCATAAAAGTACCTCAACAACATTATTCTTGAATACCAATACATAAACACTTCAATCCATCCTCTTCAATGATTGTCCTGGAGTAAGTCCTTCCTTGATTTAGAAGTAACTTTTTAGGTCAGGGCATTGAGTTGGGTAATGCCCATGTTCTCCACATATAAGACATTGAACTCCATAACAGTCTATCACTCTATGACCCTTTTCTCCACACAGATAACATATGTCCCTACATTTGAGGTATTACTCAAGGTTCTTCTTCCCTTCTTTAGAAATCTCAATCTTCCTTTCTTTATGCTCCTCAACATGCGAACATGCATAAAAGTCTCTCTTCCTCTTATTTGATTAATTAGGAATATCACTAAATTTCACCTTGTTAATCATATGTCACGATAAATGATTCGGCATAATCACAATATCTTTCTCTCTAGGCATTACGCAATTTTGGTGCTTATAGTCACCAATTTTTCCATTGGATTCAATGTTAACCGAATTCTTTCTGGTTCCCTCCATTGACTAAAACACAAAAAGAATTCTGTGAGCGGAAAAAATCATGCTAGGGAAAACAACATAGTAAAGGGGGAGTACCCCCAATATCTAACATCTTAGGTGAAATTATAAGATCATTACCGTAGTTATAGGACTATATCCTATATGTATATTTATCCTTAGGGACATCCCTAGACATACCTTAGAAATATCTCTAGGGATCTCACTAACGTTTTCGCATCCTAGTTTCCAAAGGTTGACTAAACCTTTCCTCTGATACCAACTGTAGAGACCCGAAGCTTGACGTACATGGAAATTACATTACTTTTACAGAATACTTAATACATAACAAAAACAGACACACAAGGACTGTAATAGTTTAGTGTCTTTTGAAACTCGGAATATAAACATCTAATCATGTTGAAAGATCTTCAATATCTCCCATAATGATCTTCCCCTTTTTGTTTCCTTACCTAAAACCTTTATTTATTTCCTGGGGAAAACAAAACACAAAAAGGGTGAGCTCAAATGATCAGTAAGGGAAAACATAGAGAACATAAAACAATCCATAAACATTTGAAAGCAAAAACTTGAACATGAAATCTAAACATTAAAACCCTGAGAAAAGACATAAATCTTGGAAGTACATAAGGCATATATCATAAAGGAAAATCAATCACCATAAAATAGCATGGGAATAAAACATGTAATTGTGGAAACCATTCAGCACTTGTTATGATTTCCATAGTATCCAAGGCATTGATTCCAATACTATCTTAGTGGACAAAGTCCCTTTTTGAATCGAGTTTACTCCTCGTTTCAGTCCTGTAACACTGAACCAGATTAACTTACCGTTCCATCCATGTCTATCTCATGAGATATAAATCTTTACCCAATGAATTGGAGGTAGATATAGGTCCCACCCATCTCATATTGAAATCATTCTTATGTGTGCCACAAAACAATCATAAATCATTCATCATAACCCAAAGAATAAATTGGGTTTCATAAACATCATTCCATCATAACATAACCCATATAAAAAAATGGATATCATTTCATCATAAGAAAATTGAAACCATGTAAATAATAGATACATTATACTTGAACCATACACATATGAAATAATTCCATCTTATATGGAAAATGGTTTTGATAAAACACTCGAAATGAATTCTTTGAGGAAAATATCCTTTCTTCTTCAAAATAATTTTCTTTTTAGAGAACGTCATGCAATTTTAAAATAAAGATATTTTTTTAGAAATAGTCGTCAAATCTTTTGGAGGAAGCTTTATTAAAATATGGCTTTATAAAACCGTAAAAATCTGTTCACTCCGTATAAGTTAAAAATAACATTCTTCTCCTACTTTGTCAGAAAATTCAAAAAGTACCTCGTATGGTAAACAAAAGAAAGATTCCTTCCATACGATGTGGTAAAATTTGAAAAGGGTAAAAATGACTTTAAACATACATGGAAGAAATGTAAACATTTTATGAAAACATTTTGAGAACATATGGACATGGATAATAATCATAATCCCAGTAAATACTTACAAATAAACAATCTCGGATAAGAATGAGATTGGAATAATTATCCCCTACCTTATGTCCAATATGCTTCGTATGTATCCGAACATCCTATATAATGATTTAAATAATGTAATTTACTTATTACAAAATCATTTTCATTGTTATTATATCATATATGGTTCACTTATGACTTTATATTACCCGTTCTTTTGTAAATTCCATGTTAAAGAGAGTTTTGGGTAAAATCGTTTCATTTGTCATCCGTGTTTTGACTTGTAATTATTCATATGATTACTTAGATCCTGATTACTTAATTATAGAATATAAAACATGATTTATATATAATATATATTCAGAATATAAATATATATAATAGATCGATAAATGGAAAGAAATACACCGTTCATGGAGACGGTAGGTCGTACGTACGCATGAACGTTGTTTTCGTTTCCTTGTTGAGTTGAATGGAATTAAGTAGAGGAAGTACATATATATATATACATAAATCCAGTAGCTTTATAATGTCATATATTTGATTATTATTTCTTATATATACTTTATAATCATTCTTAAATGGTTAACATGGAGAATGAATCTCATCGCGTCGTGGAGACGGTAGTCCGTACGTACGCACGAGCGATGATATCATTTCCATATTTATTGAATTGAATTGGAGTGGATGATACAATATACCAGAATCATTATTATGTTATAATAACTATGTATAGTTATTCTTTACACCATTATACCCATCCATGTAAGGTGTTGGTGGAAAAACAGATTAGACCACGGCGTGGGGACGGTATTCCGTACGTACGCACGCGCGGTGATTTTGTTTTCCATAGGACGGATAGAAGGTGAAATGGGGTTGTTTCATATTTATAATAACATATCAATATATTATTGATACTGATGTTATTAATTTATAATTAAACAACAAAAGAAGAAGAAGTTGAAGAATAATGAAGCTTGAAAGAATCGGTAGAAGAAATTACCTCTTCATCGATATGCCTCTTTGAAACCTCCTCTTAGGGAACAAAGATTGGTCTTTGAAGTAGACCACAACCTCTAGGATGTTTCTAGGTAAGTGGAGAAGAGAATATGGCAGGGGTTGGACGAGATTGAAGGCTCAAAGTGGTGTGAGGAATAGAGGGAGGAGGTGCCCTTTTATAAGGGAGGAGAGGGGCACCTTTGGAAATCTTAAAAATATTAATTTATAATAAATCTAACCCCACTTAAAAACCTCAAAAAATTAATCATATTCGAATATTATATGGTATAGGGTTGTAATCTAATCAAAAAATAAAATTTAGACATGTTTGGAATTTATTTTAGACATTATCAACTTGATTTATCCTTATTTAATCATTTTTATTTTATTTGTTGTAATAATATTCTAAATTTTAAATTATAAAAAATAATTACTTATTTGTTGTTAATTTTCCATAATTGGATAATTATAAAATTTTCTACCATATCAATTTAAATTTATAATTTGTAAATATTTTTGTGATTTTTAAACAATTTTATAATATGTTATTTTTATAAAATAACAATAGTGTCAATTTGGACACTATTCATTTATTTGAATTTAAATAAAATATATACAAGAAGATATATTCGAAATAAAAGCCTTAATAGATTCATAAAAAGTCATATGTATCTATAAAATTAGTGGATCACATTAAATAGTTCATATAATATTTATTTTGTTATTTTTAAAACCATTTATTTGGTTTATCTCTTAATAAAATAATTACTACATCATTTTTGTATAATTATTTAATATACGTATTTTTTGCATAAAATTTAAAAATAAAATCCTATGATGAAGATAAATCTATTAACTTTCACAATAATACTTTTACTCTAATTTATCATCTTAAAATCACAATATTTAAATTGTTATATTTATTAAATTATGAATGTGACAACTTTGGAATCATTTAAAATAAAATAATATAAGTGTCCTAATCAATTTTATAAGGCTCCAAATGGTCAAATATTCGACCATTGGACGATTAGGGTTTAACTTTGCATGAAAAATAAGTTTTGGTCAGGGTTTTGTGCCTTTTATGGTCACTATTAGTTTAATAAAAACTACATTCTTGATTTTTCACTAGATAAACAATTTCTTCATCACTACTGTGTCACAATTAATGATAATTATTTAATCCCTAAAAATTATAAATAAATTCATATGATGTAGATAATTTCATTATATTTCTAGAGACTATTCATGTTCTAAGTTTCATGAAGTTTATTACTAAATTAAAATTAATATACTTATAAGACTTAAGAGAGTGACATGTTGTCACTTTCTTTGGTTTTAATAATAATTAAGTTATTTTCATGAACAAAAGTCCATTAAATTATTCTAATCCGACCCTTAGGTTATATGAGTCGACTTTTAGTCATACAATAGGATTTTTCCAAGTGTTAGGTTAATTTTATAATATTATTTTTACCCTTAATTTCCCGATTTATCTTTAACTATGGTAAATAAAATTTACCGTAGTTACTATTCATAATGCCCAAAAATAAGAAAGTAGTCTATTAATATAATTTGGACCCACTGATTCCAAATACGGAATCCATTTTTCCAAATTCAATACACAGAAGTTTCAGAAATTAAATTAAAATTAATCCCATTGTCGAAAGAAAATGGGTTTTTGTTTAAAACATTGCAAAAGATTGAATTGGTTTAACCTAAGAATTCAAGGTAAAATCAATGCTAATGATATAAATTATATTAAATGGTAAAAATATATTCTACTTATACTTTAAAACCATTCAATATTATAATTTAACCATATAAATTATTACGATGAAAAAAGTGGTTTTTAATTAAAATATAGCGTGTTTTTACTATTCATTAAAATATTAAAGTTATCAGAATAATAACAAAACTTTATCCAATGTAAATTTTTATATCCTGATTCAAAATAAGATGTTTATTTTGTAAAATTGAACTTATAAACATTTCAAAAACTAGATTTATTGTGGGTGCACCATCAAAAGGCGGAAAAACTGCATTTTTTGAAAAATACTTATTTTACACAAAAAAATTATTTTGTTCACATAAAATGTTT
Organism: Viscum album; assembly: GCA_963277665.1. NCBI lineage: Eukaryota > Viridiplantae > Streptophyta > Magnoliopsida > Santalales > Viscaceae > Viscum > Viscum album. Next base: position 1,943,875,646 of record OY728119.1, on the reverse strand, counting down.
TAGAAAATTTATAAGATGAATAATAATGTTATAAAATTAAAAATAAGGTTAATTATATTAATAATGGCTAGTTCGTGATAATATTATAACCATATATCGTTGTTTAGTGAAACCAAGTATTGCGTACAACACAGGCTATCAAGGAAGGTCGTGATTGCGTGTAATGAAAGCCAAGTCAGGGTTGAGTGTAGTGAAAGAATCCTTTGTTGTTGCATATAAAAAAATCCAAAAATTTTTTATTTATACATTGACTATATATATATATATACTCAATGTTGCGTAGAATAACTTCTATCAAATGAACTTGAAATTGTGTGTAACACGATCCAAGAATTGTGTTGCATAAACTGCAAGCTAATATGGTGTTGTGTAGAGAAAAAGATAATCTTGGTGGAGCATAAAACACATGACATCAAATAAATTAAAATGAATACTTATCATAAAATCTCGGGGTGTTACAGTACGAATGGGCGATAGAGCCCAGAAGATGTGGAATCTTGTAAGGTTGGTATAACAGGGGTGATGGATCCCTGAAGGCATGGAAGCCTGGAACGTTGGTATGATGGGGTGATGTAGCCCAGAAGGCTTGGAACCCTGGAATGTTGGTACGATGGGGTTGATGGATCCTGGAAGGCGTGGAAGCTTTGATCGTGGGTACGAAGAGGGAAATGGAGATCAGAAGGCATGGAATCCTGGATCTTGGGATATGGAGCCCGAAAGGCATGGAATCCTAGAACATCGGTATGATGGGGCGATGGACCTCAGAAGGTGCAGAATCCTGGAAGGTCGGAACTATGAGGCGATGGATCTCGCAAGATGTGGAATCATGGAAAGATGGTACGATGGGGTCGACGGAGCCTAGACGGTGTGGAATCCTGGAACGTCGGTATGATGGGGCGATGGTGCCCGGAAGGCATGGAAGCATGGAACAGTAGTACAATGGGGGAAATTGAGCCTGGAAGGCATGGAAGCCTAGAACTTTGATACGACAGGGCGATGGAGCCTAGAAGACGTAAAAGTATGGACGTTGGTATGATGGGGCGATAGAGCCTGGAAGGTGTGGAAGCCTAGAACTTTGGTATGACGATGTGATGGAGCTCGAAAGGCTTGCAAGCCTGGACGTCAGTATAATTGGGTGATGGGGCCCAGAAGGCATTGAAACCTGGATAATTATCTCATAAAAAGGTAAATTTTGTAGATTCATGGGGATTACCTCCATTATGGTTGATGTCAGGAATGGTGAGAACCTCCATTCCGAATGGTAGTGGTGTGGGGAGCACCTCCGTAGTGTCTAGTGACTGTGATGGGGAGAACTATCATGCCTGATGATAGCAGTGTGGGGAGGACCTCTGTATTTGATGCTAGAGGAAACAGGGAGGAATCTCTTTCTGATGATAGTGGTGTGGGGAGGACCTTCGATGTGGCTTCTGGTAGTGATGGGGTAAATGACGAGCCATTAGTGTCAGGGGAGGATGTCCTCGGTGAGACCTCTTAAGGCGGTGGGGTTGGTGAGGAGCTATTAGAGTGCACGGAAGATGCCCTCTATGTGGACTCTTAAGGCGGAGGATTTGGAGAGGATCTAATGGAGTTTGGGGGAGGATGCCCCCTCTACGGCCTCTTAAGGCAGAGGAGAATGCAAGGAGTCTATGGAGTCGAGGGGGGATTCCCCCAGCGTGGCCTCTTAAGGTGGTGGAGTTGGTGAGGAGCCGATGGATTTGGGAGTGTATGCCCCCTGCACGACCTCTTAAGGTGGTGGAGTCAGCGAGGAGCCAATGGAGTCGAGGGTGGATGCCCCCTACGCTTCCTCTTAAGGCAGCGAAGTCGGCGAGAAGCCGATGGATTCGGGGGCAGATGCCCCCTATGCGGCCTCTTAAAGTAGTGGGTTCAGCGGGGAGCTGATGGAATCGTGGTTCAAATGACCCCTGTGTGACCTCTTAAGGAGGAGTATTTGGTGAGGAGGTAATGAACCTTAGTCTTCATTCACCCAATGGTAGTCATTATCTCACATATGAAGGAGAGGGGATTCACATGGGTGATGCCTCAATTTTCCCAACATATTTTCTCTACTCATTGTTGAAAAAGAAGAGATTAACATTAGGTTCACCATTTATGTTTTTGATTCTTTCGTCGGGACGCACATCCATCTGCTGAGGATGAAAAACTATTTCCTAGAATTCCCTCTATCCAAAGGTGAGTGTCATCCGTCACTTATTCAAGTATGTTTGCTCCTTGATCAAAACATGATGATGGGATGTTGGTTCCTCCTTCTGTGTATTCATCCTCGAAACTTGTTACCTTGTCCAGATCACCCTTAAAGAGTTGATTCATGCTTCATGAATATAATTACTGGTTCCATATCATTATGGACGCTGGTTAATTACACTAATTCTGTTAGGAAATTCCTTGGAGTCTTGACATGGTAGCAACCTTCGGTTATTGTAGATGACAACATCAGGCATGTCAGGGTATCTCTGGATGCATGGACATTGGGAACCTGTATTATTCCTCATAAGAGGGCATCTCAAGGGTGCAGAACTCAAGGCATCCCATGTCGGTTGCGGGGTATCATATGTTGGAGGCATGTCTCTAAGGTTTTCCTCATCATCCCATGTTTAACGTTGCATATTCTGTGAGTATAATGCCCTGTTAATATGGTTATGAAAAAGGCATGTCTTCCATTGTTTTCCTCAGGAATCTCTTGTTTAACATGAGTTTGGACATGAGTTTAATGTATTGTGGAGATGGTTACACCAAGGTCGTGTTTTCCTTGGTTTTCCACAAGTATCTAATGTTTAACATGAGGTAGGCTGCAAGTTTAACATCTTGTAGAGATGGATTAGACTGGTCAAAACACTAATGGGAGTGGATTAGATGGGTGCAACCCTAGGAGGGAACATTGATGTTGGGGATAACGCATGTTTAGTTACCCGGTTACTGCTAGGAGTAACGAGAAAGTCGATAGAAAGATCTAACAAGGATGTGGAAGCTAGGGTAAAAATCATAATGGATATGGACAATTGAAAGTGGATGGAGAATGAAATAGAACCAACGTGAGGACGATGGTGATGATAGGATTGATCCTCAAAGAGACTTCCTATGTATACCTGCAGAAGGAAATCAAAGTCTACATAGTTTGGTGGGCCGATGGGACACCTGAGGAGGTGACCCATGAGAATGGATGCATGGATGGGACCTGGAGGAAGTGGAACCTATGGCTTGGGCATGAAATTGGGGTGTGCGCAGAGGATAGTGTCCCGATGACATTCTGGGGCTTACGCGTGGTTAGCATCGCAGGTTGGCCTGACCCCACGAGGGAATACTAGAGATGTGGATCCCAACGAAGGGGACTAAAACGGATTACCATCAATTTTGTACTACAATGGATTATTGATGGATGGGGATACAATGGAATTCAAATGGTTGGGGTTTACAATGACTTACCTATGACAAGGGTTCCAATGGATTTTCCCTAGTTGGGGTGACAATGGGTTACTGCTGACTGGGGTTTCGACGGCCTACCACTGACTGGGGTTCACAACATATTACCATCGATTGGGGAATACAATAGCTTACCATTGGTTGGGGAACAAAATGGCTTACTATCAGTTGGGTTTGACATCAAGGATTCTTCCTATGTACCTTTCCTAGGAGACAAAGATCAATGCCCACGTAGTTTGAATGGGTCCAATTTAACATCTTGAAAAAAGAAAGGGGGAAGTACAGTTTAACGTCATGCGGGATAAAGGTGAACTGATGTGAAGGGGTCGGAACAAGTATGTGTTGGGCTTCAACTGCATGGATTCTTCCTACATACCTTTCCTATGAGAAAAGGATCAAATTCCACATATTTTGGAACGGTGGATACAATTTAACTTCATACGGGACGAAGGTGAACCGATGTGAATGGTTCAAAACAAATAGGTTTCATTCTTGAACCTTGTGGAGGATTATTTCATACCATTCCTAGGAGACAAGGATCAAAGTACACATATTTTGGAATGGGGGATTCAATTTAACGCCATTTGAGATGAAGGTGAACTGATGCGAAGGGGTCGGAACAAATAGGTGTTGGTCTTGAACCCCACGAAGTCTTCCTATGTACCTTTCCTAGGAGATAAGGATCAAAGTCCTCATAGTTCGGAATGGGGGATACAGTTTAACATCATGTTGGACAAATTTGGACTGACATGAAGTTGTCGAGACCAATGGATGTTGGGCTAGAACCTCAGGGAGGATTTTTACATACCTTTCCAAGGAGACAATGATCAAAGTCTACATATTTCAGAATGGGTTCTTGGGGCTTACACGCTAAGGTGGCCCAAAGAAGATGTCATGGTCACTATTTAATCTAATCTCACATGAGTCTTTCTCATTGTGAGAAACAAGAGGCAATAACATAACCCAAAATCGTGGCATAAAGGGTGCGTCCATTAAGGGTGGTGAATAGGGATTACACATGGAAGCAGCCCAGGTGGTGCTATATAGTGGCAATGGTGGATGGGTCTTATGCATGGAAGTTGTCCGAGTGCTGCTATAAAGTAGCAATGGTGGATGGGACTTTCGCATGGAAGAATCTCATGTGCCACTTAGGAGCAGTAATTGTGAATGGGGCTTATGCATGGAAGCGGCTCGTTTTCCAATATGAAGCGATAATGGTGAATGTGGCTTATTTATGGAAGCAGCCTGAGTACTGCTAAGGAATAACAATGGAGGATTTGGCTTATGCATGGAAGTTTCTCGTAATGTCTTCCTCATGTATGGACATGAGGGAAATAAAACTCACTGGTGGGTTGAGGCATATAATTTATCTCTACACCTATGCACTAGTGCACATGCTGGATAACTCCATGGGAATTGGAATTAGTTCAAACAATGGGAGATGAAAGTGTGAATCACGTGCCCGACATTCGGAATGCAGTGAGGGTGGCATGATGATGGAGGATAACTGTTGACCATGTTTGAGACATAGAATCCAAAACATGTTAGCCTGAAAAGGGGAAAAACAAACGAGGGTCAACTATTTACCATGTTCGAAACACATGACCTGACTCAAAGATTCACCCAATGTATTCAGGGGAACTGGCCCAGAATAGTAGGTGAGACAAGGTGGCATGGGACCAAACCTTTAGGGGGTCCCTTCAGACATGAAATAGGATGAAGATCCAAATTTAAGACACATGAAGCATGAGGTGGGGTGATGGAATGTTTGAACGGATTCCAACGCTCCTGAAGTTATTCCACTGTAATCATAGCATGAGGTATCTTATGATTGTCACATAATCCATCTCTTATTTAGAATAAGAGGCATACTATTATTAAATAATAGGGCATACTACAGTTTATAGCCATGAGGGAAGACTGTTGGAATATTATGCATGGTGCATTAGACATCAATTTTTTGGAGCAAGAGGCATCCAATATTTGGAATATAGGGTATACTACAGTTTAAAGTCATATATATTGGACTATTTGAATCTTATGCTTGGCGCATAAGGAATCTCTTGTTTGGATCAAGAGGAATCCTATATTTGTCATATAGGGTGTACTATAGTTTATAGTTATATAGATAGGACTATTAGGAATCTTATTTTTGGCACATAAGGAATCTCTTTTTTAGAGAAAGAGGCATCCTATATTTTTCACATAGGGTTTACTACAGTTTAAAGTCATATAGATAGGACTATTATAATCTTATGATTGGAACGTAAGGAATCTCTTGTTTGGAGAAAGAGGCCTCCTATATTTTTTATATAGGGTGTACTATAGTTTAAAGTCATATAGATAGAACTATTACCATCTTATGATTGGCACATAAGGCCTCTATTGATTAGATCAAGAGTCATCCTATATTTTTCGTATAGGGTGTTCTATAGTTTAAAGTCATGTAGATAGAACTATTAGAATCTTTTGATAAGAACATAAGGCATCTCTTGTTTGGAGCAAGAGGAATCCTATATTTGTTTATAGTGTGTACTACAGTTTAAAGTCATTTAGATAGTACTATTATCATCTTATGATTGGAACATAAGGGATATCTTGTTTGGAGAAAGAGGCGCCCAATATTTTTAGTATAGGGTGTACAATAGTTTAAAGTCATGTAGATAGGACTATTAGCATTTTATGATTGGAATATAAGGCATCTCATGTTTAGAGAAAGAGGCATCCTATATTTTTCATATAGGGTATACTAAATTTTAAAGTCATGTAGATAAGACTATTAGGCATAAGGTGCAAAACAATGGTTGTTGTGGGACTTATTCAAGAGCGGCCCATTTTGGTTCAACCAGACATAGCATCCAAGTGATAGGGATTGGAGGAGTTTCTTAATGAATGGTTCGACTCAAGGTACTCAGGTAATTGATGATGAGAATTTCAAATCGTGAAATGGTAAATGAACCAAGAGGAATATGTAAACTCAAGGTGTTTCATGGAGTGTGGAGGAGTCTATTATATCATGGTAATCCATAGGTGAAAGGTGGGTGCGTAATGAAAAATGCTGAAGTCCCGGCCTGAATAGTTTGCAGTGTGACACTCCATTTTTCATGGGGGTCAGTGAAGGTAGCGAAAGGGACCGACCCAGAGCGTCGGGACAACAGTGTGGCACTAACCCTGAGTGGGGGTGCAGGGGCGTAGCCCCCACGGTATGGACTGGTGGGTGCGAAGGTAGGAACTTTTCATAGGATAGGGATGCACAAAGTAAATTCACGGAGGAAATGTGCTCGTGGAGCATGGGGTCTCATGAAGTAGCTTCGTGAAGGAAAGGTTCTCACTAAGCATGGCATCTTGGGAAGCAGTTTTTTGAAGGAAAGGTGCTCATTGAGAATGAATTCTCACAAAGCAGATGTTTGAAGGAAAGGTGCTCATGGAGTTGAGGTTCGTCCAGAGAAAAGGGCTTAACAGAGCCTCGATCAACCCGAAGGACCTCCCTCCTCCTCAAAGGGAGGAGCCCTTTGTGAAGGTCATCACTTTCTAGTGGTTGGGAGAACCGCGAAATGGTAGAGATCATCTATTGAAGGGGTAGAATAATTGTAATTATGAAGAGGGTGATCTGGATATTTATAGGCGATAGAGGTAGGTAAAGCATACCGTGAAGAAAAAATGCGCACCATGAAGGTTGTCACACTCCGCAACTGGAGGGAGTTCCCTCAAGTTTCTCATAACCATGTAGTTGACATTTATCGGCCTCTATGACATACGCAAAGGCTCTAGTCAAGTTCTTTCAAGATTCTCGTTATCGCATAGGCTACTGTAACATCCTTCATGGTGCTCATGGAGGCTCTGGTCAAATTCCCTCTGCTCCGTGATTGTGGAGGGAGCTTTGCAAATGGGCTCTACAAACCAGTTTTCCAACCCAAATTTGAATTTTCATAACTATTAATTCGTAACTCTGTTCGGGCTCTATGACCAGTCAAATAGAAGCCTTTGAAATGGGCTAAAATCATGGATCATGTATGGAAGCATTAGGAATATCTTGTGGGAACGTTTTCTGGTGCCAACAGGATAATATTTATAGACCATTCTAGTTTTTTTAATCAGGATCCCTTTTGAAATCACTTGTAGCATGCTCCCCCACCTTTCTATACTCTTGATTAACAAATTCATCTCTTTTTCTAAGTCAGAATTATTCCTATTCCACCATTCTTTTTTACCTGAGGATTTAATTACAATCATCCTTGGTAAATTAATATAGTCTTTACGAGATCTTGATTTTCCCTTTGCAATGGTAAATTCTCATATAACAGATTTCATTGCTTCCCCTTCCTTGACCCATTTCTGGCATTCATGTTCTTGTGGGGATCATGATCGTAATCCTTCATTTGTTGTAAGTTATTATATTTATCACTCAACTTGATGTCTTTATTGTACCTTGACCTGACATGTTTCTTCTTTCATCCTGGTATAACTTTCTACCACCCTTAAAAGACCAAACAATCTTACTCATTTCCAATCAAGGAAGGAAAGTGGTTTTGAGTCTGGATTAAACTTGGTATATCCTTATTGGCATACAATCCTTGTTCTTGAAAAATTGTTACATTAAAGCCTACTGATATCCAAAGTGGGTATGGTGGTCTAGACACATGATTCCTTTTATTTCAAATCTTAGATCCAACACCAGGGGAAAAGTTCTATCCATTGTGCATACCTCCAACCCTCACAGTATCTGCAATGGAAGGAGAATCCATTGAATGGGTCAATAATTTCCCTTTAGTAACCTAGATAATGGCTTGTTAGAACAAACATCACACTTCAAATTTTCAAAAACATCACCAACCCTCGGTTCAAAATTCCCTGGTCTTTTCTCCTTCTGAAGAGGAAGATAGATACACATATCCTCCACAACCAATTTCCAAAAAAGGACCTTCAGGTGATATAGTCTCTCTCCAAGTAATAGTAACAACCTCCACATGATGTGATAAGAGGATATAGCAAAAAAATGAAAAATTACTTAAATAGTAGCTGGAAGGGCAGTATGCTTTCCATGCTTCAATGGTCACTGATTGATTACACCAAAACTCATCCCCCATAGTGATCCAAATCCAATCGACAAGAGTCATAGAAATATTTACTTACAAACATATACATGGGAATATAGGATGTGACACTAATTTAGTTTCTATATCTGAGCATAATAAGAATTTGAAAAAATTTCCAAGTATTCAAATAATAGAGGGGTTTTGAAAAGGAAGTAAAAGACCAAGAAAACTTACACAAAGAGACATAGTCGGAGTATCTTGATTCATATAGAAGTCATAGGACAATTTAAATAGGTATAAATGGAGGTTGTTTCATGTGTGAGGAGCTCTGGACCTTGTTAGGATCAGATCCTCCTATGAAGAAAGGTGGACCATAATTTTTTTATTATCAAAAATCCTAACGGATGTGCAATCTTGTAATCCCCTAGATCCATAAATGAACCTGTCAAATGTGTATACCAATGGATTATGTTTCACCAAGAGAGCCTCTAATTTCTGGTTTAGAACTGCCAAAGCATCAAAGAACTCATATGACTAGAGAGAGAGATTGGGGAAACCCGCATGTAGATCTACAACTTTAAGGAAAAGATCAATTGCAGGAAAAGGGGGGGAAAATTCAAGTTTGGAGAATGGTGAGAATAAGGGCGAAGCATCAAAGGAAAATTTTGTGGGTACCTCACCCTCTAAGGGGGGAGACATAGGATCCAAAACCATCTCCACCTTGGTCATTGTGAGCACTGAGCGTCGAGAAGATCAGGCAGATATGGTCATTTTCAAAAACTACCATTAATATTTGTATATTATGATTTATAATAAATTTTAATTGACCTAGATGAAAGAAGTGATGGCCTTGAGGTATAGTATCAAACCATATCAAGTCCATTTATCAGATCATTTATGGTAGATTGAATCTCTAGGCTTTTCCCTTAGCCAATACCAAGATGAGGTTCAAAAACTAAGGTATTTGTGAAATCGTTTATGGTAGAAGTTCAAGATCGTCGAGATCATGACCCAAAGTATGTATGCTAAACCACCCTAATAAAATCTCACCATGACACATCTTACCCTTAGTTAATTAACTTGTTTAATAAAGGGCTGTGTATCTAGACCCTATAGTATGAATTCTATATTTTTATTTACATTAAAATAATGATTATATATATTAATTTTATTATTACTTTTTAAATTCTTAAATAATAATTTTGATTAAAATTGCATTCTATACAATGAAATAGTAATTTTATTTTTGAAAGTGTGTAATTTCAATCAATACACTATTTTTAATGAATTCAATAACTTTTTAAATAAATCATATTTAAATAAAATATTGTTATTAAATAATATTTATTAAATATAAAATTTTAATGTAATCTTATAAAGTATAAAAACATTATAAGGGTTCGAAAATTGGTACTGTAAAAAAACTAGTATTTTTTAATAAATGTTGATTTTTTATTTAAAATTGTAAATTACTATATTTAAAAAATTATTTTGATAAGATAAATACTATTTTGGAATCATCATGTAGAAATTATCCAATGGTGAATTTTTAATAATTTGCTGAGACATTCTAATTTTTAGGTAAAATGTAAATACAATATAAATATATGGTGTGTACTATAACATCATCATGAAAAAAAAGTGATATAATATATAAATCGAAATATATACATAAACAAATAAATATTACCCTTTTAAATTAATTTTTTCCATGTTATTTATTTATTTTTATAAAGCCTTAATGAATCCACCAAAACATATATTATATTTTATATTTTTAAAATAAATTATTTATAAACATAATTCACTTCCACATCACCAGGGGTATTATTTTAATGATTTCAGTTATTATACTTATAAAATAATGAAAATAACTCCTATTTTTAAAAACCCATGGGAAAAACAATGGGAAGTTGTTTTTATTACTTTATCATATAGTGTCCAAAACATATGGATGAAAATTAATAAATAAATATTTTATCTTTTTCTATGTAAACCCACCCAAGATCCTAATAATATTCACTAAAAATCCTTTTAGTGAAACATTACTCTAAATTTATATCTCTAGAGACCTCTCAGGGTTTTCCCATGCTCTTAATAAGCTCCTCTCATGTTTTCAGATGCATCCTCTCATAGTAAGATATCTTCTCCTTCTCCTCTTTATTCACAAACCTTCATTATGTTATGCATTTTGATTACCATTTATTAATGTTGTTATATAGTTTAACACATACGTAATGTAATAATTATTATTTAAAAGTGATTATGGACTCATATCACTCTCATTCTCACCTTCAAAAAAACCTTTATGTACCCCCATTATCATACTAAAATTATGATGATAATTTCAATTCCAAAAATTTGTATAGTCAATACATATCCCCATTTCCACTCAAGTGTATTCAAATAGAGGTACCTATACCCCATTTATTAGTTAATTCCATGTATATAATCCACACTAATAATATTGGGATTAAATGTGATTAAATATGATCCCATGTTGAATGATCTATGTGACACACTTATGCATGTACACGATATGAATATGACGAGTGAGCCTAGAATTATATATCCCTCCGATGCATTGGGTAATGTTTTAATCTCATGATATGTCATGTATAGTTAATTTAAGGTTATATTAAGAAAAATATTTAATTTGTTTCTTGGTATTTATCCTTGAATTATGTTTATGATGTCATGTTTTATGTTTTTTCCACATTCCTAGGTTTCCATTATGTTATCATGTTATATCATTCCTTAATATTAAGTATTTTGATTCTCATCACTATTATATAAACTGAATATACCTATTAGATTACATGTACTTATTTAAATCATTATAAGAATTTTTATTCTCTTACTATGATTTATATCACACCAATTTTTTATTTATGTCCCTAGGTTATCCCATGCAGTTTTAAAAGAACTATGGAATTTTAGGAGCATGTTAATGTAGTTTTCAACAATGTAACATTATTTTCTATTTCATGTTATTATGTTATATATCTAAACACCCAAATACACAAGTTCTAATGATCTTATAGGTTGTATTATGTGTACATTTATGTATTAAATCATAAAATAAATTGTATTAATGGTATAAGTTGTCATATATTTTTATAACTATAAAGGATTTTGGAAATTATAAATAATATATTGGTTCAATTATCAACATTTCTATAAAACTAGATGGTTTGGGATGAGTATTTTAAAGAAGAGTCAATCCTCTCAAAATAAGAATATTTAGAAATTAATGAATGATCTAGAAATAAGTTGGTGAACATGTTTCAAGTACTTGACTAAGTTTGTGGTAGATGTGACAAACCTAGTCACCATGAAAATGAATGAATCATCCTTCTACTATCCCTGTATAGTATAAGTTACACTACTAAAAATCCCTAAAATATGATGAGTAAAGGAAAGGATAAATCTTTGGTTGTTTAAGTAAAACTAAAAGAATCAAAAGGGGATAATCTATATATTTTGGATATTGTATGTTCATCTCTTATAATGGGGGATTTAAAACTCAAAAAATATATTAAATTGAGAATGGAATTCTCAGTGACTTTTGGGACTAATGGGTCACTCAAAATAAATGGTATTGGATCACTTTTTATTGGAAAGTTCATTTTAAATCTAATAATATTTTATTTTTAAAATTAAAGATATATAACATGCTTAAGGTTTCACTATAATGAGATTAAGGAAATAAATTAATATTTAGACAGGATTGGTTTTTTAAAGAACTTTAATGATGGTTGTATTTTAAAAAGAGGAAAAAAAGAAAAGGGGTAATATGTTTGAAGTTAGTAAGGTTGAAAACACTTTTTATTTAAGCATAAAATAAGAAAATAATTTGTGGCATAAAATTCTTAGTTATTTAGGATAAAATAATTACTAATATTACTTAAGAAGGTAGTGTTTTTGATGTTACTATATTTAAAATAGAAATTAATTAGATGTGATCCATATGTAAACAATGAAAGATTATTAATTATCTGCATGATAAGGTATGTATTCAATATACCCATCCTTTGGATATTATCCACTATGAAAAAATTTTCATATGAGGAGGAAATAAACAAATAAATAAAGTATTTTATTTATTTCATTAATTAATTTTTTCAAATTACTTGTATCATAATTTTGAAACACAATTCATAGGATTGAAAACTATTCAAAAAAATTAGAAAAAGTATAGATAAGGAGTCTAGTCTCTCCTTAAAGAAGATCTATACAAGAAACGGTGTGGAATGTACAAGTGGGGGAATGTATAATTATATTCCGAAGTATGGAACTAATAATGATCTTATTGTACCATATATTGAAGTAAAAAAGTTTAGATGAGATGACTCAAACAATGTTTATAGAGCATGACACATTTCAACATTTTTTGGAGAAAGGTTGTTGGATAAGATTTCAAGATTAAAAAAATTATTATACATACCAAATTCATATATATACCCATCTGATATGTATTAAAAAAACTCTCTATGTTTGAAGTACCTAAGATTATTTTTCATCCCATTCATTACCAAAGATAAAGGATAAAATATGGTAAGGTTGAAAAAACAGTTTTTTATGGTATCTTCCATGATTATCCTCAAATGGCATAGGATATCACTATTACACAATAGATAAAGGAAAAATTATTGATGATGCTAATTTTAAGGTTTTGTAACACACATGTATAAGTAAGATCCATAACTAATTATAAATATATTTTTGTCTAATAGCATGAGTAATTTTCTGAAAATGGTGAGAATTAAAAATACATTAAAGTTAAACATGATGATTAAGAAAATTAAAGTGATGAATATAAATCTTATTCACATCTTCCATGGATGATAAAGAAATTAAAGGTTCAAAAAATCATTTGAAATCAAGAACAATAGGTTCAAACAAGATGAACTCTGAGGACAACACAACATACCTCAATTTTGTCTCAAGTTACACCAATATATATTGATAATTCTTTGGAGCATCAAGAGTGAATTGATGCTGTGAATGAAAAATTAGATCAAATAGAGAATAATATGACTTAGTAATTGTTACCCAATCCAAAAATAATATTATTATTGTAACTAAATTGGCATTCTTAAATAATTTGATTGGAAAGGGAAATTTTTTGTGAAAAAAATCAAGATTTTTGTGTAAAGGGTATTCTCAAGTACAAATAAATTAATTTTATGATATCTGTTCAGTCATGGAAATTCAAGAAACCATTAGAATTTTTAAAAATATTATATCACAAATGAAATAAAATATAATTTGAATTCATTCCATGTTTTATTTTCTCACTGGTGAATTAGAAGAAGAGGTTTATATTGAACATTCATGTGTTTTATTTCTTAGAGAAGATAAGAACTATGTGTTTAGGTAGAATAATATCTTTATAGGTTTAAGCAAGACCTAAGAAATTTTAATTATATTTTATATACCTATTTTGAGAAGTTAATGTTAAAAAAAGTCAGAGTGGATAAAAATCACTATAGTAAATATTACAAATATGTATCTATCATTGTTATTTTTTATGTATATGATATTATATTTATTGGAAATAAGGAAATATTTTTTTATGAATTTTATTTAGATTTGAAGGGGTTGTTTTTAATTTTCATTATTTGTGAAATAAGATACTCTCTATGATAAAAAATATATAAAGAGGGTGATCACATCTTTATTTCCCAAGAGATGTTTCCTTGGTAGATTCAAAATAAGATTGGAAAATATGATTCAAAGATAGTTTCCTATCTTATTTTAGTCGAAACTAATTTGTAAAAATATATTTAAGGAATGTAAGTGAATCCAATAGAATTATAAAATCTTATTAAATGTTTTTTATACTTGAAAACATCAAGATCAGATATTTTTTATTCCATTACACTTTATTCCAGTCATCAAAGTACACCCAAAGAGTCACATTTCATTGATATAAATTGGATTATCATATTTATTTGAGGAACATTATAATTCAGACAAAAATATAACAAAAAATTATATATCGATTAGTTTAGTTGTATAGATTTATATTGGGAAAGAAATTTTGATTATATAAGTTCTACATATGTTGGATTATTCTTCCTTGGAGATAAGTGCGTATTCCTGTACACTAAGAAATAATTATTTCTCATCTCTAGAAATGGTGAAGTAAAGTATATGGCTTCAAATAAATCCAAAACTCAACTATTGTTAATGTTAATTTAGTTGGAAGATATCAATGTTTAAGTGATGATTCCAGTGCTTATTGGATATGATAATCAAATTTCTATAAATTTTTATAAAAAAACTAGTTCAACATTAAAGATAAAATCACATTGAAATAAAGTATCAATTTATAAAAGATCTTGTGGAAAAAAAATTATTAAATCTATAATTTTTTATAATAAGGAGAAAATTATTTATATTTTCACTAAACCATTTTAAAAGGATGATTTCCAAATTTTGAGGATGATTATGGGACTTCAACCTCCTTACTCTCAAGGATAGCATATGGTTATTTAATCCCCTCTCTAATATTACTATTTGGATATTATTTTAAAATAGGGATAGAGGAAATATAAATATACTTTTTTGTTTACCTCCTTTTGTAATTTCAATGGGGGTGAATATCAAGATAGGGGTAGTATTATCCATTTATATATTGTCAAGAACTGGATCTAGTCGCCATCAAACCAGCACAAAACCCAGCCTGTGCCAAGGCCCGAAGGGCATTCCCAATCCCCACAGGATGTAACATGTGCACGGGTATCATATAATGATAATTGGGAACGATTTACATGATTTTATAAACATTAAACAAAAAACAAACTCAATAAAACAAATTTGGATTTTTCAACTAAAACCATCTTTTAAAAAATTTTAAAACTGAATTACATAAGTTAAAACTATGTTTAAAGACCATTAAAAAGGTAAAAACCCAAATAAAGACAGCCCAAGAACCCTCATGGCAAGGGGCACCACCCTCAAGCCATCTACACAAGACTTCACCACCAAGGACCTGCCAGAAACCCAAACCACTAGAACTAAAAACTATACCCAACCTGTGACAACAAAAATAACCAAGTCTACTTACACCCAAGGGTGTAAGTAGGGTTTTATCCAAATCCTAATAGGATACCATAACTAATAGATTATATGTGATAAACATTTAATGAATAAAATTATGCAAGTTTTCAAAAACATGAGATTCTAGTTAACATTTCTAAAAGATGCAACATTAAATAAAAATAGTGTTCAGGTGGGGTAATTTAAAGAATAAAAACTTTTAAAATAAATACTATAGCTACTGAATTTTCCAGCCTCTCATACTGTATGCCGACGGTAAGCACAAAATATCCAGTGAGCACAAGCAATGGGAAATAACCCCTACGTACTAACTAGTTGTGGGTCCTAGGTACCTTTTATCTCAGTGAGAGTAACCATCAAAAATATATGTTATCAAGCACGATACACTAGTAGGGAACATAACCATAACCTAATGGTCCCCAATAATTATCATCATAGTTTATTTAGAGTTGTAAGTGTCAATCTTTCTAAGTGAAACTGAGGCCAAACCCCACGGATTCACTAGCATAATAGTACACGTCCACCCACCTAGATATTCAGGTTTTCCCTTTGTGCTCAAACAAGTTCAAAAAGTCAATGAAGATAATTTTCACATGAAAATATCATTTCCATATTATAAATGCACCAAAAATCCAACATGTATACAACACAAGTAACAAAAGTCCACTTTTCATTCAGATTGATTTTGAAATCCGACTCACACCGAAATAGCCCCCAATACTTTTCACATTTCTTTAACACTTCCAAAAATAAATTAAAAAATTTTATAAAACCATTCAAATATATTTGAAATATAATAACAGACCACTCACTTGTTACGTAACACCCTTTTTACCATCAAAATCATTTGATCATCAAACTTACACGAAACAACCCACAAACAAGTTTCGCTCCAACATCAAAATTTATTAAAACATTTCAGAAATTTACAAAACATTATAAAAATGTTTGACATCTTAAAACCTTAATTAACCCTTCAAAACCCCTTAATAGGTGAACACACATACCAAAAAGTACAAATGAACCCCTTTCCCACTTTGTTTTACCAACTAAAACATTTTCAATTTTAATAAAAAGAGGCCAAGTGGTGTCAATATATCTTGCACACAAAACCAATTTCAAAACCACCATTTAAGACCAAAAACCAAAACAATTCCTATAAAAATAGAATTTTAATCCCTAGAGACATTTATGAAACCACTTTCAGGTTTTATAAAATCACCTTGAATAATACTACAAAAGATTTAAATGAAAACACACATTTTCATAAAATGCTCTCAAGAAGTATAACAATGTTTTACACATAAAACCAATTCAAAAACCCTATTTTTAGGTCCACATGAAACTAATACATTACCAAACCAGAATTGGAAGTCCAAAAAAGATTTATGAAACCAATTACATATGTTATAAAATACAACCAAATAATACCCCACGAGTAACACATTAAAACACCCAATTTCAAGTTAAAATGCAAATATAAAATTGAACACTTAACCAAATAAATCATATAATGTTTTCGCACCACACCCAACATATGAGGAATATGAAAAATGACTAAATAAATCAATCTAACTCATCAATAATTGTTTACAGATGGGACCACCTACTGAAAGTGTCGAATCCCTCAAAACATGGTGTGAAACATCAACCGCACCACCGCCGCATCACAAAGATGATAAATCCAGCACTAGACCACAATATTTAACCAAAAAACACCAAATAAAACCATATGTTTGAACCATAAATTCTGTACATGTTATAACTTAATGAAAGAGGGAGGAAACCCTAAGGAGAAAGAAGAAATTGAATAGTGAAACACTTACTCAAAACAATCTTGAATAAAATGACCCAAAATCCACCATAATATGAATTTTAAAACATCCAACCATTCAAGGTAAGTTAGAAAAGGGATTATTAGATCATGTAGGAACTTTAATGGGGGGAAAAGAGTATGAATTGAGAGAGTTATTATGGAAAGAACTTACCTCCTCAAATCTGCCCGATTTTAGAAACCCTAAGAATTTCAGCACTCAATCGCGATGAAAACGAGCTCCAAAGTGGGGGTAAAGGAAATGGAAGCACGCCTGGTCTTCTTAGGTTCAAGAGGGAGTTTTAATCACCAAAATATTTATTATAATGAATAATATATTAAAAAATTAAAGAAAAATTTTAAAACATGAAAATGGGCTTTCGGGTTGGCCCAATTCTTGAATAAAAACCCAAATACCCCATGATTATGGATTTATAAAGGCCCCAAATTTAAATGTCGGTGTTAATATGTTAGGGTAGGACAATTAGTACATTTAATGGATAAAAAGTGTTGAAAAATAAATGATTTATAAAAGAAAAAAATTTATTTTAAATCTGGAATTGGGTTCATGGTTTGACCCAATTCATGAAAACTCAACCATTCCTCCATAAAAGCTTGGGAAACCCCCAAAACAAAGCATGAATGGAAAATAACTTTAAAAAAAGTTATTTATGTGAAAATTCTCCACAAATTGAAAAATTTCTGCCCCAGAAAGTCACAGCATGGTCAAAGCAACAACCAAACCCAACTAAGAAACTAATAGGTACTCCCTTGCCAGGTTTCACCCCCAAAGGCCAAAACACCTCTAGTGATCAATTAAGGATTACTCACTCAACAAAAACTTAAACCACTTTCCTAAAATTATAAATCACATTCATACTTTATCCCAAAATAAAACTCCTCAAACACTATCCTAACAAGACTCAAGAAATTCACCCAAACGAATAACAACTTTGAACAAGGTTACACTTACCTTACTTTAACTAAACCATTGGGCGCTCTCCAGTCCCACGTTTACCCAAGGAAGATGTTGGTAGCTAGATAGCTCTGAATGAGACTATCTATACCAAGCCAAGAACATGGATAAATCTAAGTTACTGGTATGGGGGGACACAAATACGCTCCCCATCATAAGAGAAAACCAATAATTTTTTTTCGAGACAGAATCAGGACACTAATAGAGGGAGGCCTGAACGGACTCCCTGGTACATAGGGTAGATTTCCTTTCAAAAAATTTGAAGGAACCTACATTATAATCATATTGGTTCTCCCCACTATAAGAACCAACCATCTTAACCAACGAGCATGGGCCAGCACAGAAAACCCCAAAAATTTCAAGATTTGGGAATGTCGCATGGTTAGTCCACACAGTTTGTGAAACTGTGAACTAAATATGCTGATCAATCTTCCTGTATGTCTTCCAGGAACACAGTCACTCTTAATCATTCACAAACCATGTGCTCAACCTTTCTAGCAAAATTTCCAACCATTCTCCAAAGACTCAATGGAAACCAAAGGGGGAGGGAATGACATTGGGCGATGTCATGGGTACAAGGCCCTCCACCTATTTCCACCAAACATGAAAAACAGTAGAAAGATGATGATACCAGAGGTTTAAACTCTTCCTATCTTTCATATTTAGGATAGGATGTTGTACAAGGGTTTAAATGACCCTGTGATTTCCCCTGACTACGAGTCATCTTCTCTCCGAGACCTATGGCTGGAGCTCAAATGATTGAAGCATCTTCAGCCTCGTTGTTAGTCTTTGGAAACCCACTGAATGAGAATTATTCTTTCAGTGCCACAAACAACTACACCACAATCCCAGATAAGTTTTCCAGACATAACACATTCCAAACTCACTTTACCCTATCCCGATATTTCACTGAAACAAGGGCTAAGAAGATGTACACACATCACACCTTCTTTCTTTAGGTGAGAAACAATAGAAGTAAAGAAAAACTACACTCACCTTCCTCTAAAATGGAAGATATTAAAGTTTTTACAAGGGATAAATTCACCCAACATAATAGGGACTCTCAGAGGATTTCACGACGTTCACCTATACGATCAATTGAGCACATGACATCATAAGGTATCACCGAACATGACCGTTGCGACTGATATAAAAAATGCATGGAGGGGGGCCTTATACACAATCCCCGAACAACACACAATTCTAGAAAGTGGTCACAATATCCTATCATGACCATATTTCCCACAACGGTGGTTTAAAATGAACTCATGCTTCAAAGAAACTTTGAAGAACCCAAAGTCCCTCTTAGACACCATTGAGACACTCATCCATACTAACAACCCTAGACCAGATCCACCTTCGACGAATCAGGAAACTTAAGAAACATAGATCACTTTCAACCTTCCACGAGCACTCTCCCATTACAAGAGGATCTAAAAAGAAAATAAAATAATGGATTTAGACTCAATCTATAGATCCTGAGAAAACAATATTCATTATATTGATCAACTGGGGGATTTTAGAATGGAAAAACAACATGGGTTGCACTTTAGTTATGCATTAACCATTAATGGGGGAATACCTTATCCAACAAGAGAACTAAAGACCCAACTAATCTGGACCATTGGTCAAAAAGTTCCACAAAACAGATCCAAACACATGAATGGATCCACCATAAAGGTGTCCCGAAACATATCTCATAGGAGACTACTAACTGGTCCTTCTACCCACCTTACCGACCAAACACCAACCCAAAACACGGTTCGAACAGGCGGGGTTCTTGGACTCAAAACATCCCACAACAACAACATTTTCCAAAAACACATAATATACACCATCCCAAACAATTAATCAAGACAAAATGTTTCTCTGCAATAACATTTCTTTGAAAAAAATGGTTCAACAGTTAGCGCATCCACCAATAGTACCCCATGGGCCTTACACATGCATGTTTCTGTTCCACACCGGGCACCCTCCTCATATTCATCCCGAAACTCATCCAGTCATGTCATCAACCATCCATCTTCCTATATAACCCCATGCATGTGGTTTCTCATGAAAATACCAAAGCTTAAAACAAAAATTCATTCCACTTTTCAAAACCAAAATGGTCAACCAACACATCCTTTTTCTCAAAACTGCTAACTATGAGATCAAAATCCCAACTCACATCTTAAAAACATTTCATAAAGACACAAACATTTAGAAATGAACTCACATTCAAGATATTCACATCAATTTCGAAAACATATCATCCCATTAAAACACACTTTGTTTAGAAAACTCTATTGGAAACACTTTTCAAAACCCACTTCAATATAGTTCCTGCTTTAAAAAGACGTGTAAGCACACTGTTTTCCATTTCAAAAAAATTATGAAAATTTAGTTCCACCATTTCATAAACCAAACCATTCCCTATTTATTTGAAAATAATTTCACAAAAACTTTACACTTCTTAAAACCAAGTCACTTTAAAACCAAAGTGCCAAGATTTCAAAACTAAAGCACAAAACAATGCAAGAGGAAACTAATTTCGGTGGGTGACTTGGAAATATGGTTGGAGGACATATTCCAATCACTTCACCATCACAGAGAGTGTTCTAGGGAAAATCTCTGGCTCCACATGGCTTTTGAGGCCCTGCGAGCTCACTGCGACCATTAACCCAACTCTCTTTTCATTCCCCTAATCATCATCAAACCAATAAAACCAAAGGACTTAGTTAAATCCCGACTTCCCCTGGTGACTCGAATTCCATCATGAGGTGTGGTGATGAGTCATACTACCCATAACGAAACTACCAAGTCCCAACAATCCTAACTCTAGACTATCCTGACTGTTCCATAAAAAACGTGACCCAAAGAGTTAACCAGAACCTCCTCTGATACCATTTTGTCACAAACCGGATCTAGTCACCATCAAACCGGCACCAAACACAGCCCGTGCCAAGGCTCGAAGGGCGTTTCTGATCCCCACGGGCTGGCACAAGTTCCCGGGTATCATATAATGATAAATGGGAATGATTTACCCAATTTTATAAACATTAAACAACAAACAAACTCAATAAAACAAATCTGGATTTTTCAACTAAAACCCTCTTTTATGAAATTTCAAAACTGAATTACATAAGTTAAATCTATGTTTAAAGACCATTAAAAAGGTAAAAAACTAAATAAGTACATCCCAAGAACCCTCATGGAAAGGGGAACCACCCTCAAGCCATCTCTATAAGACTTCACCACCAAGGACCTGCCAGAAACCCAAACCACTGCAACTAAAAACTGTACCCAACCTCCGACAACAAAAATAACCATGTATACTTACAACCAAGGGTGTAAGTAGGGTGTGAGACAAATCCCAATAGGATACCGCCACTAATATATTCCATGTGACAAACATCTAATTATTAAAAGCATGCAAGTTTTCAAAAACATGAGATACTAGTTAAAATTTCTAAAAGATGCAAAATTAAATAAAAACAGTTTTCAGGTGGGATAATTTAAAGAATAAAAAAATTTAAAATAAATACCATAGCTACAAAATTTTCTAGCCTCTCATATCGTATGCTGACGGTAAGCACAAAATATCTAGTAATCACAAGCAATGGGAAATAACCCCTAGGCACTAGCTAGCTATGGGACCCAGGTACCTCATATCTCAATGAGAGTAACCATCACAAATATTTGTTCTCATGCACGAGCCACGAGTAGGGAACATACCCATAACCTAGTAGTCCCCAATTATCATCATTAGAAATATTTTCTTAAACATTTTCCTTATCATAAGGATCTTCTATCAATGTTTGATAATCAGTTTTTTAAATCACATCTGAAGATGTAGTTTTTGGTTGTTTAAAAACAAAAGAAACATTTTCATCAAATTTAACTTGTACAGTTTCTTCAACAGTACAAGTATTTTTATTAAAAACTCTCTAAGACTTATAAGTTGTGTAGTAGCCTAGTAAAATTCCTTCCTCAAATATGGGTGTGAATTTATATAAATTAACTTTAGTATTCAAAATTAATACTTTACAACCAAATACATTGAAGTAAGAAAGTATAGGTTTTCTACCATTCTACAATTCTTAAGGGGGTTTTTTTATGAAAATTTCTAATTAAAACATGATTTATAGTATAAAAATAAATACTTAAGGATTCAACCCAAAAATGTTTAGCTGTCGAATATTCACTCAACATTGTTCTAGTCATCTCTTGTAGAATTGTATTTCTTCTTTCAACAACACCATTCTTCTGAGGACTTTTTGGTGCTGAGAAGTTGTGAGTAGTGACTTTTTTACTATAAAAAATTTCATAATCAGGATTTTAAAATTCTTATCCATTATCACTATGAATATTTATTAATGGAAGGCCTTTTTCATTTTTAACATGGCATATAAAAATTTTGAAATTTGAAAAAGCTTCAGATTTATTTTCTTGAAAATAGACGGATGTAAATCTAGTTTAATCATCAACTAAGACAAATACATAATGTTTTCCTCCAATGATTCTAGTTTGTGTTGGACCAAAAAGATCTATATGCACCAACTATAATGCATCAGTAGTTGAGACATAACTGATTGATTTAATACTTGATTTATGTCTCTTTCCATATTAATAAGGATCAAAAACTTTTGAAGAATTAAATATATGATCTGGTAGATCTTTAACAAGTCTTTTCATAGAGAGTTTACATATGTACCTAATGTTATAGTGTCCTAACCTTCTATGTCATAACAATGATTGATCTTCAGTTATATTAAGACAAGGTAGATCTTGTCTCCTATGGTCTTCTAAGTTTAGTGTGTATACATTCTCTTGCTTGTGGGCAGAAAGAATAAACTCTTCCTTGGAACTTTTTATTAATCACTTATCATTCCAAAAAATTCCCAATGTAACCTTCATCGCATAATTTACATATGCTAAAGAGATTATTCTTAATACCCTTAACAAATAAAACTTTTGAAATCAATGTTTTTCTAAGACGAACAATTTTACCTATACCAACAATTTCTCCCAGAGCATTATCTCTGAAATTTACATTTCCTCCTTTCATTTTGATAATCTTTTCAAAGAAGTTTTTGTTTCCAGTCATATGCTGGGAACATCCACTATCCATGTACCAAGTATTACTAATGGTACTATCTTTCTTTTCCTAAAAATAAGAGTGTTATACCTTTGGAATCCAAATTTTATTGGATCTGAAAATTTCATAAAGAAATATTTTAGGAATCCACAATTTCCTAGAAAAATAAGCTTTATGAAAACCTAAAGACTGAGTTTTATTTAAAGAACAATTTTTTCCCAATTTCCACCACACAGAAATTTAGTGAAAAATAGAGCACTTTGAGGAATAAAATAGATATTACTAAAAAATGGATTAGAATGATTATATCCAAAATCTAGAACTATTTTTTGGAGGTCAAATTTTGGAATACATCATGTCAAAGTTTTCTTTACTAGAGGTAAATTTTGACAAACACTTCCTCAAGGAAAATATTTTTGACATTGGTTTAATAACCATGTTTTTATCCTCAAAAAAATTAGTTTTAGAACTAGAGTTAGTCTCATCAATTTTCTTGTCATTATCTTTAAAAAGATCTGATACTTATTTAGTTAAAAAAGAAATTTAATGATATTTTTTATCAAGATTTTTATTGAGTTTTGAGTTTTAATTATCAAGAAGGTTAGAAAACCTAGACACTTATTCATAAGAAGGTAATTTAATATATTCATCATAAGAAGATTATTAATCTGAAGACATATACTATTTATCATCAGTATTATTCGGATTAGAAGATACGTTGGTAATAGATTCTTCATTGTGTACGTTGGCCATTAGACAATGATTTTCACTGGGTATTTTGGCTACTACAACAAGATTCTTCTGAACAGAATATTCATACTCTGAGAATTCATTAGAAGAGTCTCCACCAATGTCACTCTAGGTTCCATTAGATTTTAAAACATTCTTAGATTTTGTTTTGTAATACTTCTTTTTATACCTCTCAAAATTCTTTTCCTTTTTATCTTTTTTTTTAAGTTTGGGGCCAAAGCCACAATTTTATTATTAAAGAAAAGCAAAGACTTGTTTAACTGGGTAGAGGGAGACCCATTACATATCCCTTAGGACCAGTGGGAATTTATCCCATTACATAGCCCGTAGGCCCAAAGTTTAGGCCCAATACCCATTCTGTAAATAGTACTGCTACAGTACCCGCGCAGCTACGGTACCCGCCGCCGCAACAGTTCCCCTGCCACCACTACAGTGTCGCCATTGCAACAGTATCTCGAATACTATAGTAGCGCTACAATGATGTTGCAGTAACCTACGCCCCATGGGTTTTTAACCCCCATTTTTCATGTACAATTATGGGGTGCTTACCACTAATCCAAACCCCAACTACTTTTATCTTTTTTCTTAAGCATAGGACAATCCTGCCTGATATTCCCTACAATTTATCATTCATAACAAGTGAATTCCAATCCTTTATTTTCATTTCTTTATTTATTATTATTTCTATACTGAAAGTCTTTTTTTCCAACTATCTTGTTCATCCTACGATCAATATTATATAGTTCATTCTCAAAATATTAACTTTCACTAGATTCTGATAAAATAGTGACTTTCTTAGACTTGGATCTTATAACCCTTTCAGGAGTCTTGAATTTAGTAGTAGTAAAGGTTAAAGTTCCATTTCCATTCTTCTTCTTATTTATATCAGCATCTATTTTCATTCTTGTCTCACATTGAAGAAGAGTTCCAAAAAGTTCATCAAGAGTAATTTTGGATACTTTCATATTCTCATCAATAGTTTTTCTCTGAGATTCCCACTCATTAGCAATGATATCCATAATCTTGTCCACAAGAGCTTCATCATCTAGACCTTTCTCACCCATATATTGTAAACTATTAACAAATTTCATAAACCTTTGTTTCACCTTGAATACTAGTTCTCAATAAGGAAATATAAATCCACGATATTCTTCACTAAGCATAGGTCTTCTAGTTTCTATAAATTTGGATGTACCGAAATGAGTAACCTCTAATTTATTCCAGATATAGTTAGCATCATCACAAGAATAAATCTAACTATATATATTCCCAGTCATTGAACACAATAAAGTAGATCATACCTTGTAGTTTAGTTGATATTATTTCTTTTCTTGATTGGTAAAAGTTTTTGACTTCCTTATCAGGAATCTTGTAATCTCCAGTAAGCATAACAAAATTGTCCACTCCAGTTTTAATAACAAAAGTCTTCATATGATATCTCTAATATTCATAATCATTACCATCAAATATAGGTGGTCAAGTAGGATGTAGATTTTTAATCTAACCAACATTCATTCCTACCATCTTAGAAGAAAATATCTTTCCACAAAAATAGGTTAATAGTTAAAGTATGTAAACAAAGATAAAAAAAATCTTATGTAAGGAAAAATTTAGTACAATGAAAACTTGAGAGAGAAAGCATATATGTTAATTTAAGTATTTCAGAGACCTTATCTGATACCAATTTTATTATCGAAATATGAATTCATATGCTCAATTAGAAGAGGGTGGTGAATTGTAAGTTTATAAACATACGTTTTTAACCTTAAGGAAAACTATGTTTAAAAAAAATAAATAAGGTAAATTCACAGGACCTCTTTTAGTTCTACAAACATACTAGGTTCTGGAAATGTGATTCTGGAAATGAAACCTAAGGAAAGTTTTTAAGGAAAATATTCTACCTTAAAGCGTATAGAATCTAACTTATCAGAGTATACAAAATTATAAGAAATCATAAGAAGGTTGTACTTTCTTCCTTTATCAAAATACAGTGAAAATAAACCTTACATAAAAAAAGTTACAAGTTTGAAATATTTTAACCCAATGAGAAGGGTATCCAAAAACCATGGATAAAGGTCTCTCGATTTATACGTTCAAGAAAGTATATCTTACCCACACCCAGGTAAGCCCTCGATAAGAATATCAGAATCTATCTTGTTATCCCCTTAGGCCCTATAACTTTATGGTAGTCATCACCTATGTCTTCCTATCCATGGAAGTCCTCAAACTTTAAGGTAGTTTATACCTCTATATTCCTATCCCCGAAAGTCCTTGATTGTATATATCAACAATCAGAGTTGCATGAAGAAATCGGAACAAGTTGTTCAGTATGCACAAGGTATGAGAGTCTCTCTCTCTAAAAATCACTTTAGCAGTATGAAATATCTAGAGTGATCAATGGGTATCTCTATTATGAACTCATTAAAATGAGCTCCTATTTATAGGAACTTCTACAACAGTCAGCTCCCTCCTCCAATGTTCATATTTTTCCTTGAGTCTCAGAGGGAATTGTACATGTGTCACTCAAACAATGGTTAGTTAGAAATAGATTGTACGACATTGTTTCATAACTATAACCAATGTAAGAAAAATAAGGTACCTTAACTGAATCTAATTTTTAAAGCCTAAGGAAAAATAAATTTCAGAGTCTATCAAAATAATCATTCAGAGACTAAAACACATGGTTTTTTGGATTCTTTTTTCCAAATAATTCGGAACCTAAATTCTGAAAATTTCAGAGTCTGAATTCTAAGGAATTCTGAGTCTGAATTATGAGGTATTCGGAGTCAGGATTCAGAGGAATATGGAGTCTGAATTCTAAGGAATTTGGAGCCTGAATTATAAGGAATTTGGAGTCTGAATTCTGAGGAATTAGTTGTTAGAATTATGATGAATTCGGAGTCTGAATTTTAGAGAATTAAGATTTTGAATTGTATAGAATTCAGAGTCTGAATTTCAAAGAATTCAGAGTCTGGATATTAGAGAATTTGGAGTCTGAATTGCATATAATTTAGAGTCTGAATGTCAAATAATTTAGAGTCTGAATTTCAGAGAATTCAAATCCTGAAAACAGAATACTCTATAACCAAGGATTTAAAGGATTCCATGGTTTTAGAGGTTGAAACCGAATTTTACACTTTATAAATAAAATGATTTAGGTTAAGAGAGACTATAAAATGAAAAATTAAAACATAGGTAAAGATAAAAAATTTTGGAAGAAGGATAATTTTCCTAATTAAGATAATTCTTAGGTAAAAACTTTTTTCCTTAAGATAAAGTGTTTGTGATTTTCAAAATGTAGAGGAATGGAAAGGTTATAATGAAACCTTATTGACTCAACATGTATCCCTATACATTTTCAATATTATTTGTTAAGGAATTCATATTTTCAATAACTATCACATTATAGTAATCCACTAGATTTTTTATAAAAAAAATTACAACATTTGTAACTTCTTCCATTGGGTGAATATCCCATAAAAATTCTATCCTTGTATTTTTCATCAAATTTTACAATATCTAGTTTTTTAGTAAACATGGACTTCCAAAAACAATGAAGTACTTTGATGAATGTTTTTTATACCACATTTCATTGGATGTTTTATTTGATTTCATATATAGAAAAAATATATTTTGTATGTGTACAGTAGTAATAACTACTTCTCTCTAGTAGAACTTTGAAAGTATGTATTCTTATAACATGCTTATTCCCATTTTCACCAGATTTCTATTTGTCCATCATACTACCCCATTTTTATGGGGTGTACGGAGTACTATACTGATGTTTGATTTCATATTTCCATAAATATTATTTGATGTAATTGTATGTGTATTATATCACATTATTTTTTATCATCTTCTTTATATAAACCCCAATTTATCTCTCAACATATCTTCAAAATATTTGGAATATTTCATTAGCCTCTGAATTGTGTTTCCTAAACATGATGATGGTCATTTGAGTGAAATCATCATGAAAATTGATAAAGTAAAAATATAATTTTTTTCATTTATGTCTTTTCTTCCCACATAAATTGAAGTAAATAAGTTCAAGAGGTTGTGTATGTATAATATCATCTTTCTTCTAAATTTTAATAAGAAAATTCCCTTTCTCTAATTTATACATGAATTATATTCTCTTCTTTTTAAAGTTCAAAAATTTCATATAGCAGAAACCGTAGAAAGTTTTCTCATAATTTTCTACCTAAGGTGTCTAATTCTTGGATTCCACAACTTATTCTCACCTTTATCACTTAGATAAATTGAGTTATAAAGTTCTTTGATCTGAAAAATATTTCAACTGGTTCTTTCTCCTCTTATAAATATTTTTTCCATCTTCCACACTTTTAATGACACAAGAATATTTTCTAAAAAAAATTCTTTTCCATCATCAAAATGTTGACTTACACTAATAAATTTATGTTTAATAAAATCAAAAAATATAAATTCCCAAGATTTCACCTTTTCTATCTCAATATTATTTGTTCCAATTAATTTTATTTTTAAGAAACTATCATTCACATAGGTAAAAACTCCTCTATAATTATTTTCAACATCTTTCAATATTTTTAAATCACCTTTCATGTGTGATCAACAACAAGTATAAAGTATCAATGGATTATTCATTTTACTTATTTTAAGTTTCATCTCAACAACCAAATTTCTTTCTATGAATTTATTATTTCAATCTTTATTTTCATTTATAACATAATAAATTTTCTCTAGAATAGTTATCATAAATTCATCAGTATAATGACCAACCTAATCACATATTCAATATACTTCTTCAAGACATTAAAATGTTTTTTACATTTGATTTTTTCTAACATCTTGAGATTTCACTTCTAAAACTTATTTGGTTTTAGGAAAATTACTCTTTGTTCTTCCATAAATTCTTACCCAATATTCATACCTTCTTTTGGGAGGTGAAAAATTATTCCAAAATTTGTAATATATGTGCCTATAAACTCCAAGACACTAGAAATAACCACCAATCATGATTTTATATTGAATAATGATCTCTCACTATATAAATATTATTGAGGTTCAAAATTTTCATTATTTCTCTAAAATACTTTAGGAATGGACCATATTTCCTTCTAAGAGAATTTAAAAATTTTATAGATGTGATAGGTTTCTCACATCCCTTCTCACTGCAAGATTTCACAATATCTTTTCCTAAAACTAAAAGGTTAGTAAAATAAGATAAATCATTAATTTTAGTGGGTGTAGACTTCACTTGATTCTTGAAGTGATATTTTTCTTTATATTGAGATGATTCATCTTTTAGTTATGAAGCCTTGCTAAAATTTTCATTGAAAATTATTTTGGTAATTATAGTCTCTAAAAGTTTATATTGAGTTTTGTTAACATTATCTTCTATAGTATCCAACGTCTTACTATTTTGTTAAATTCATCTTTATCATCTTCTAACTTCTTACTGAGGTCTTAAAAAATTAATATATATTCTTCAATTATCATTTTGTAACTTTTGATCTCTTATATTTATTCTCGTTCCTATTTGGAAACATCTTTTCTTCCTTAAAAAATTGTTCCACTCTCTTTCTTCATCGTTCTATTTTTTGAGGTTTTTATTTTTCTATATACAAGCAAAATGTTCTGATATAAGTAGATACTCTTTGTAATATTTTTTTCCTCCTTCTTCACTATTTGATGAATCTTATTTTTTCTAAAATTTTTCAAATAAGTTTCCTATTTTTTTGAAACTTTCATATTTTGATGAATAAATCTCATATAATCAGATTCTACTTTCTACCTTAGCATACTTATTATGTTTTCAGTGAAGTTATTATTTCAAAAAATGTATTTATTTTATTTATTGAATGCTTTTCAAAAATTATTCCTCTGAGGTGTTTCTTTAAAATGATATGAAAATTCACCAATAATCATTTTTTGGAAATTCATAGAAAAATTACCACATTCAAAACATTTGATAGGAATTTTTCCACCATAATTGTTTCATCCACTCTGATAGTTCTGAGAGATAAGAGACGTTGTTGTTTCATTAAATTCATCATCATCCTCATGTTTGGAATCAGAGGGATCAACTTCTTAAATGAATTGAAATTTCATATTTCTCATAACTTCAAGAGAAATTTCACATTTTATTTTCTTTTTGAACAATGCAATTTTTCTCATTTTATAGGCAATAAGAAACTTAAACATTTCATCAATATATAAATTATATTTATTTTATAAAGAAGATTTATTAGATTCATACATGACCAAAATGTTTCTAATGAGTTTCTAAACGATTTTATAGAATTTAAAGACATACCTGAAATAGAAGATGTTGAAAACAAATGAATTTAATATAGTGAAGTACTAATCAATAGTTTTTTTATCTCTCATTATTATATATTCAAAATTTCTATGCCAAATTTGTAGCATCGCTTTCTTTACAATAGTATGACCTTAAAAAATATTTTCAATCTTGTCCCACATAATCTTTGTTTTTTATTGAGACCCATTAACATCATATAAACATTTTCAAATAGAGTTATAAGAATATAATTTAAATATTTTCAATCAATTTAAATATTTCTCTTGATTGTAAAATCTATTAGGGAATATTTCTTAATGGGTGGGAACCTAATTTTAGCATCATCAATAACTTATAGTCCCAGTGATGGAATATAGGGAATCATTCTTTTTTTCAGAGAAAAAATGTTTTTCTATAAAAAGTAGGAATTCCTTAAATTTTTTATAGAATTGAGATTATCTATAATAAGGATACAAGAGGGTAACCTTCCTCTGATACCAACTGAAGTTCCAAAGGATTGTAGAACAACTGATAGGGGGTTGAATTAGTTATTTCCTTTATAAAAATTTCAAATTTAGTGAACTTAAACCCAAAAAAAATTTAGAGTTAATTATTTGTCACATTTTTACAAACTCACAAGTATGAAATTAATAGGAAAGTGAACAAATCACCCCTTATTTACAAGGTTTGACATTGTTTTGAGAACCAACGTTCTTTCTATAGCCACTACCTTGGATCTATGGAAATTCATAATTATTAATAAGTGAATACTAATTGTGTAAAACACTATTAAACACCATTTATATCCTTATAGGAAGGATTATACTATCTCCTATCAGTTTCCTATTTTTTATAAAAAAATTAAGTCCCCAAAAAAATATGTAACTTTGTTCCAAATCCTGAACCAAAGGTCTTCCTGAATTTTAATATGATCTCTCCTTTATCTAATTTCTCCATCCAATGTCCATGTATTTGGTAGCCTCCATCTGATGCACCAATTCTAAAAAAATACATCAATCAAACATTCTATTATTTTGATTAAAAAACTATGATCCTTTTAGAAACTCTTCTCAATTACTCAATTTGATCTTTCTCAAACCGATAAATCCTTTTTTGGTAATCTGAATTATCTTCATACCAATATTCTTATCAAATACTCTATTCCGAAATCTGAACTTACCTATGTTTGATATTCTAATCAGAACACTCTATCTGGAAACTCTCCTTCAATATTAAACAACTACGGTTTGATACTCAGTTCAGAAAAAAATGTAAAAGTTTATTAGCTTTGTGTATAGGTGAATAGTAATGAAGAATTATGTACTTTCTACATCTATTTATAGGTGCTACAGAAATAGAAAATGCTGGAAGCTATAATATTTTTCCAATCACCAAAATTCACACATCGGAGTTTATATAACATATAAACTATTCTCAACTATTCACAATTATTATAGAGTAAGATATAAACTTTTTTAATCTTCTCAAATTTTCTCAAATTTCCTCTCAAGATACAAACCCACATGAAAGAAGAAAAACATTACCATGTCAAATTTATATCTTTCAAAAAAATCAAATTTCTTACAAAACATCGGTCGAGAAATGATTGTTTGTGGAGATCATCATCTTTTTAGTTCCCCTTACCCACTTAAAAAATATAATATTACATTCTCTGATGATCCAAGCCAACTGAAAATGGTTCACTACATTGTTGTAACAATTAAGTCTTTATTTTCCTACAATGATTATCTCATCACAACTTTAACCTTTCTAACATTTAATTTATCCAAATTCTTTGAACTATTCTACTTATTTCTTCATAAGTATTTCACATATTAATTCATCTAATAAACATTTGTCTAATGAAAAAAGTTCAAAAATATCATACATGTCTATCCAGAAAAATAATGTATAGTGATCTATTTATGGAGATATATATCTGATTAATTATTGGGGTTAAATTCTCATCTAATGAATCGGTATCAATGGCTAATATGATGAATTAATATCCTTAATAATTTATACTTATTTCACCTTTATCAAAACTACACGACCTTAGAAACCAAAACACTTCTAGTTTTCCAATAGATTAAGTGTATAATGATCTACGTCTGATGTATTTGATCAAAACATTCCTTTGTATTGAATTAGAAACTTCCTCCTATCTGATCTGATCAATCCAATAGAAAACCTGAACTTTTATATCTTTCAAAAATATCATTATCTAATAAAATCCTATGGTGAAGTAACTTTATACTTCCTTATGTTTCTGATTGATGTAAAAGATGATCTCCTACTTTTTTAATGATCAGATATTCAAATCTTACAACTTAATCCACTCCATATTTCTTTTACATTTATGAAACCATAAAAACTCAGAACTCATAAACCCAAAATCTATAATTTATAACAAAATAAATGTTTGATGATTTACAATTGGTCAAGAAATTTATATTTATTCAAACTTTATCTAATTAAAACTTTCATTCTACTGACAACTTCTGCATCAGGTGCTTCTAGTTATGATGAGTTGTGTTAGATTAAATTCAATTTTAGAAACTCCAAATGCTTTTATTTCTTACTTTTTCTTCAAACCTGAGATTTTTTCACAAATTATTCATGATTTTATATAACTTTAGAGAAAATAAAATCATCATCTGACATATTTTGTAATGTTCTATGACTTCTTGTTTTTTTAAATTCTCAACAACATTCAAACTAACTTCATCTTAGAAACTTCTGAATTTCTAAAAAAACATTGACCAATGATTTGTGTTAGATGGATACTCTGATGGATCATCTGATTTCCAACTTTTCAATAGACTTTTTTATCTGTATTTTCATAAACATCACAACAAAGAAATTAAAAAATTCCAATAACTTTTTTTCACCTCATTTAGAAAATAAATCTTTTACAAGAAGTTAGATGTCGAAAAAACATTATTAACACAAAAAAACAAAGGATATTCAATTTGATTAAATACATAAAAAATAAAATAAAAATAAATATTATTTTATAAATATTCATGGGATAATAAAACATTCAATGTTATATTTAGAAAGTAAAAAATTGTGGGAGGAAGTGATCGGGAGAGAAATATAAGAGAGATGAAAAGATTCCATTTAAATTTTTAGAATAAGATAAATTCAATAGAAAGATACCTTAATAAATCATAAAATTAGGGATAATAAAATAAAATACATCCATGAAATAATGTAAACATCATGGACATGAAAACAAATCTTCCATCCAAAAAGGAGAGATAAATATGGTTCCCATAAAAATGTCATAATTAGTAAAGTATGAGTCAATATGAAATTGGAATGTTCAAAGAAAATTTAAATCCCAATAATTATTATAAGAGTAGAAAAGATTATATTTAATTATAAAGTGATTAAGAATTCCCTTAATATAAATTTAGACATCGACAATCGTAATTTAGAATAATTTATATATATTAATGAGTGAGAGTGTGAATGTATATGGTTATAATATCAATCTTATATAATCTTAATGAAGTTAATAAAAAAATAATGTGAATGTTTTTTATAGTTTAATAATATTTTATATGATAAAATAAATGAAAGATATAATGAATAAATCATTACTTTATTTGATGGAATAACTCTTTCTTTCAATAAATTCCTTCATATGGAAGGATTTGGGCCTCCTTCTTGGGACCAAAAACTACCCAACGCAAGAGTAGCCAATAGGACAGTTTAGTTATGAATATATTCAAGGGGAAACTAATGGATATAAGAGGTTTGGTATGGGTAGAATTTTGGTACTTTTATAGTTTATTTTGAGTGTCATATTAGAAATTTTTCATTCTTTAATGGTTAAGTAATGTTATTTTAACATGATTAGGGGATCATAAGTAGAAAAAAGAGGCTCAATATTCAATCCATTATTGAAATGTATTTTTATTTTTAAGATTTTAGACATTAATTTACCAATTTATAGGATTCTTACCATTTGTGACATTTGTCGATGTAATTCATTATTCACCATAGTAAATTATTTTTTCACCCAAAACAATTACCCTCTAACCTAATTCTCATGTCCCAATTCCAAATAAACAATATATTTTATAAAATTTAGTCTCTAAATATTTGAAATTTTACATTCAAATAAAAACACATGATGATTAGAAAAATAATTTTTCTTAAATAAAAAACTATGTCCTGTCAAGTGAATGGTTATATATGATTTATTATCATTATTTAACTATTTTATAAATATTAGTTATTTATTATTCGTTATATATATATATATATGATTTGTAATTCATTATTATTTTTTATAAAATGATTATATACCCAATATAAAATTTTCAATACACCTAAAGGTCATATAATGATCATATTTCATTTTTCATTCATAAATATAACCATACATAGTTCTCAATAATCCATTAATCTTACTCTTTAATTTATTTCTAAAAATTTATATCATATTTATATTATTTTTTCTTATTTACATAGTTATACTTGAAAGTGTGATCTTCTAGGAAATACAAAATGATAAATATTTCAATCTCATATTATTTTTATTTACTTTTCATTTTATTCCTATTGTAATACAATAAATTTTGTTTTATATTTCTTTCTCAAAATGTAATAATATTTAATTTTGTTCTATAAATTTTCAACTTAATAAAATATTCAATTTTTTTAGTTTGGTGTTATTTGTGAAACATGTTATCAAAATATCCAGGTAATAAAAATGTTTGGAGTTAAATTCTATTGTATTGAAAAAATCCACCCTAAAATATGTATTACTTTGATAAAAATATATTATGGAATTTTCCTCATTACATCCTCAAGTTCCCACATCACTTCCTTAATCTTCTTATTTCTCTAGAGAAATTTGACAGGGAGAGTAGTACTATTTTGTAGTGCCTTATCTCTATTATCGAAGATATCCAATAGTTTTTCTCTTAAGAGATATCATGTTCCTATTATAGAACCATAGATTTTAGTATATGTAATAAATATAATATGTACTCCCTCAAAATTGATACATTGAACACATAATATACTTGGGAGAGGTTCAGTTTAAGAACTCGTTGATATACAATAGTCCTCATATAATCAACGGTCTTAAAAAATATGGTGTATCTTGGGATCAACTTCCCATTATTCTTAAATATCACTATTATCTACTATAGTGGTATTCAAAGGAATAATTTTTCACCAACCTCAAAATACAGAACTCTTTTCGGATTATCATTATATATATAATCTAGACTTTATGCTTCTTTAATATACCACTAAATAGTTTGAATCTTCTCTATCATATATTCCCAAATATCTAGACCCAATAATGTATTATTTATAACTTTATTCAAGAAAGTTGGAGTTCTATACATATTCCTAAATAGATACTCATATAGTTTCATTTTAAATCTAGAGTGGAAACTATTTTTTAAAGCGAACTCCATAAGTGTAAGATATTGATCATAACCTCCTTTAAAATCCATCAAGAAGAATCTCAACATATCTTACAAATATTTAATGGCCATTTTAGATTTATCAACTATTTGATAATTATAATAATTCTAAAACATAATTTCAAATTCAATATTTATTGAATAATTCTCTATAACTTTGAGGTAAACATCAGATCTCGGTTAGATGCAATTGAAAAATATACTCTATATAGACTTACCACTTTTATTATATATAATTTGTAAAGATGATCAAGTGAAAATCCTCTTGAATATCAATGAATCGTGCTATCTTTTTAAGTCAATCAACAAAAACCTAAATGAAATTATAATCTTTAGAGGTCTTCGGAATTCCTAGGATAAAATTCATGGTGATGGACACTTATTTTCATATTGGTATGGGTAATGTTTGAATCATTTCGTTAGACTTATGATGTCTATAAATAAATTTATGGTAGACCAAGCATCAAGACGTATACTCTAGAATCTCCCAATTTATGATTTCCCACTATATGAACTCCTTGGGACCCACATAAATCTTTTTGATTATTCGATAAATAATGAGTGATTGACTATGGGAATCAACTAACATCACCTTAATTAATTCATGTATACGTGGGACACATATTTGTTTCCTAAATCTTATAATTCTATAATTATCTTGGTTGAAATCTATAAAATTTATCATCTTCTTATGTTGCTATGTATCATCTTTCTCTGCCTCTTATATCTTTATATGGATGGAAATTTGAGCAATCCAATGAAAAATTTATGTATATATCACTTTCTATAATATTTCTATGTCTATATTTTTCAAATCCTTGAGTATTGAGTCACTTTCAATCCACATCATGAATAAGGTATAATACTACTTTCATATAAGAGAACCAATCACCATATTTTCCTTCTCATGGTGGTAATGTTTTGATTAATAATAATCCTTGATAAAATATAACATATTATTTAGCACATCTTTAACTCTTTCCAAGTGAATATATAATTCATAATCTTTTTATCAGAATATATA
This sequence comes from Viscum album, assembly GCA_963277665.1. Lineage (NCBI taxonomy): Eukaryota > Viridiplantae > Streptophyta > Magnoliopsida > Santalales > Viscaceae > Viscum > Viscum album. The sequence continues at coordinate 1,943,838,725 of OY728119.1, read as the reverse complement.
TCACACTTTTATCTATATAGATAATGAATCTATATATTTAATATAAAAATTACTATTACTAGCTCTAAATCATGTGTTGGGTAATTTTTTTCATGGACATATAATTAACATGAGGAATAATCTACCACCTTTTAATTTTTTATAATAAAACACCACAATCCATTCTTTTATACATAAATGAATGTCATAAACCCCTATCAACTACAAGGTAGTGTAAGTGTAGGTACAGTGACCAAAATTATTTAAATCACATTAATTTTTTTACATTTATCAGTATAGATAACATCAAATCCCTTCTGGGTTAAAGTTTTTAGTATATTACACATTCATGATAATTTATAATATAGAATCACCAATATCAAATTAATCTAATAAAACTACAAATATTTAACCCATAATTTAATTATCTTTGTCTTCGAAGGATCCACAAATATTCTCTCTCATGTGATTATATGAACCAAGAAGGATAATTTTTGTAGAAAAAACATACACTTATTGAATTTTGGAATATGTTTTCTCCTTTCATAACATCTTTAGCACAATACTTAAATTCTTTTCAAGTTCTTTCTTAACCTTCAAATGTATAAAAATATCATCCCTGAGGACTACTATAAATTTATAAAGGGTATTATCTAATGATTCTATTCATAAAATACATTAATATAGTATGGAAATGTTTAAGTCTCAAAGGAATCACTATGAATTCATAGTATCCATATCTTATTTAAAAACATTTATTAGGTATATCCCCACTTTTCACCCTTAATTAAAGATATACGGATTGAATTTTCCCAATTAATAAGAATTTAACCCCTCAAAGTTGATCAAATAAGTCATTTATATGGGGTAGAGGATACTTTTTCTTGATCTTTATCTTCATAAATTTATGATAATCAATAAAAATATATATTTATCTATTATTCTATTTAAGGAAGGGGTCATATCGAACCCATGGTGAAGCACATGGGTGTATAAAACCCTTTTACATATTCTCTTGTAGATTAATTTTCAATTCCTCAAATTTAATAAGGAATATTTTATAATGAACCTTTTACATAGTCATAAAAATGGACTGACTTTGATTGAAACCTCAACCTCATTTATTTGTGGAAGGTCCGGATTATTCTTTCAGATATACATCGATATATTCACATACGATTTGGATATCTTCAAGGTTGAGTTTCTACATTACCATTTTAGGTAAATATACCTCATTATAGGGTATTAAGACCCATATAAAGTAATTAATCTCTATAGAAAGGTCAACATCACCATTTCATTAATATATTATAATGGGATGTTTTACGACACTAATTTTAACTTCCCTATCCTGAAAATTTGTATGGTGTATACAGAGAGAGAGCCATACCATGCTAGTATAACACCAAATTCCACAAAAGGGAAAATAACTATATATTAAATAAGTATTTTATGAAAAAAATTAATTTTATAAGAGTTGTATACTTGGGTTTCCATCCTTTCACATAGATTGTTTTCATATATAATTCTACATTAAATCACTAGGGTGGTAACTTAATATTTATATAAAAAATACCTAAAATGAAAGAGAAAGTCAAAAAATTAAAATAAAATATTTAAACATCATGAAAGAATAATAATTTTTATTATCACCATTTTATTTTAGTTTTAATCAGTTTCTATAACCAAATTTTTTTTATATGTATTAAAAATTAATTTCCATAATAGATAATCATATTATAATTAAAATCAATCCTAATATATTCCAACCAATGACACCCTCATCTCAACTTATGATACTCCAATTTAAACCAACTTCACTTTTTATAAAACATAGGTTTATTTAGGTTTTATCCTCGTATTATTCTTAACCAAGTTGTAACACTATATGATTTTGTGAAATATTAGTTTCAAATTAATTTAATCTTTTTTATATTATTCATTTTACACAACACTGGATATAGTTTGTGTTATATTAAATAACTAAGAAAACCAAGTTAATCTTTCACTAAATGAAACACATAGAGTATATTTCAGTACCTACAACACAATGTTTTTCTTTTTTTACACACAATACCTGGTTCCTTAGATAGCTTGTGTTACACACAAGGCCGAGTTTTACTGAACTAAAATATACTATTAATATAATTATTAAAATATTATTATAGTAACCATCAATTAATTGGAATATAACTTATGAATAATATGAACTACATTGTTAAAATATTATCTACACATATATATAAAATTAATCCTTCAGTTATCAATTATTTAGAAATGAATGTAATAACTATCTCTGAATGAAGAAATTTATTTTCATAGAAAAATATTTTTCTATGTAAAACCCCCATTTTATGAATTTTTGTAATAAAATTTATATATTATATATTCAATTAATATTTCTTTACACTCATATAATATATTTGATAGACATAATATTAGAATAAATAAAATTTTATGAATAAAAATATGTATTTTTCAACAAGGAAATTTAAAATTATTTTAATGAAAACCCTATTTTAAATATAATTTTTTACATTTTTCAAATTATTATTTGAAATAATAAACATTATTTTTGAAATTGAGATACAAAAATTTTCTTTGCTGAAATTTTTCATATTGTTCTAAAAGGTTTCATTTTTTAATGAGTAGTGAAAAAATATTGTATTTTAATTGAAAACATAATTATCATAAAATTTAATTATGTAGATAAATTATATTTTTAATTATTTTAAATGTTAATTTAGATAAATTTTACATCAATTAATATAATTTATTTTTCTGGAATCAATTTCACATTAAAATTTTATATAAAAACAATTCAAACTTTTAAACACTTTTACTTTAAAAGCTCATTGTTTTATCATATCTTTGTAATTATTATTAAATTAATTTCTACAAATTATATGTTTCGAAATTAAAAAAATGGATTCCATATTTTAATTATTTATAATTTATAATTTTTAATAAGTTATACTTATTTTTTGATCAAAAATATTAGTGAAAGTAATTAAAATTAATTATAGTGATTAAGGTAAAAACGAGTTTACTTAATGGTTAAACATTAACTTAAGAGGATAAATAACCAATAAACATGGAAAAAATATATTTAATGAAAATATTTATACAATATAATCCATTTTATCTAAAATTTACAATTATTTGATTCTCATGATTTAAGTTATACCTCTCAATTGTTTTTTAACTTTTTTATATTTAAAAGAATGTCACTCCTCCTCCAGTATAAAAGGGAACTCACCCCCTCACTTCCTCACACCTCTCAAGAAACGTTTATTATAAAAATTATTGAAACAATTATACCCCATTTTCCCTAATATAAACCTATAATCCAAAAATAGTTCATGAATCCCACCAAGGAATCCATTTTGTGTAAACCAAAAGGAGTTACCAAAAGAATAGGTAACATCCTTCCACAAGAACTTTTGTTTTATTTTAATTCTACAAACCATAAATTATTATTTTTTCTTATATAATAAACTCAGTATCCTCAATATAAATATATTTTTTTATGTTAAGGTTTATACCTAAACTCACACACACTTCCATCAAATGGTATACGCAATCATCGCTCTTGTGTATGACGGACATCCGCCTCTTGAACTGATGTTACTTGTTCTTCCATTAATACCTTTAAAGGATGGAAATAATGATGGAATTTATATTTTAATATTATATATATTTTATTTATTCTTTATTTATTCTTTTTTAATTATTATATAAAAAATACCTTCATGCTTTAAATATTTTGTAAACGCGATAAATTCGTTTGCGGACGTGTGGAGTACCGCCTCCCCAAAGCGATGTTATTCACTCATAGTTTAAATGGAATGTATTAATGATGAGTGTAATAAAATTATATAATATTTATGAAATAATAATTATACATTATTGATTATATATATATATATATATATATTTCCTTTACTTTCTATCTTTCGATATGAAAAGAAAACAGAATAAATTTCCATGTGTACAAATGGTCTACAGTCTCTATGAACGGTGTATTCCATTTCATATTTCTATATTTTATATATTATAATAAAAATTTATATAATTAATATATATGATATTTATATAATTATTTATATTCTTTAAATATTTAAATAATTATCTATATAATAGGATCAACAATAAGAAGTCAAATAATATACGAAAAACAAAACAGATATTACCCAAAATTGTAACATTATCATAGATCAGTTAATAAACGAGTAATATAAATTCATAATAAAATAATATATATGGTATTAGATATAATAATATGGTTATTTGGTATATTTTTAATAAACTTATATTTATTATATATGTGGTTTGAATGTGTACAAGGAAATTCTAGACTTATGGTAAGAGTTTTCCCATCTCACATTAATTTCTTTGAGATATATAGTATTTTCACCACGTATTATTATTGTGTTGTGTATATAATTCCATATGAAATTTTATATCAGGAATTTAAATTATTTAATTGTAATAAAAGTTTTAATTTATGTTATTCTTTCATTGATATCATGATTCAAAAGTTACTCAAGTAGTCAGGGGATTTCTACTCTCGCTTTTCTTTCTGCGAGATTTATGCATTATCCTCCACTCATTTATTTTTTACAGTGTATATACTTACCATTAATGTATATATATTAATTATCCTTAAAAAATTAGTATTTAAATATATATTTTATTATCTATATTGATTAGGGTTTTATGTTACAAAAAGTTACCAAATCAGTAAAGTAATTTTGTCTAAATTTTCCTTCTTTGAGACACATGTCATGTTATACACCTATATTCTTCAATGATGTGTATATACAGACCTTTGAAATTTTATATAATAAATATAATTATTTTCATGATATTTAAATAAAAAAGTAATGTTATTTTTTCATGGTTATTATAATTTAATGTCAGCAAAGTGGTAAAATTTTATTGCTACAATCTCATCATTAATCGATATTATTTATGATTATGATTTCATTGATGAGATATTATGATCCATATTTGCATAAATCTACTGAATTTTCTTATCCTATTTTTTTCATGATATATTCATGTATTTTTACAATATTTTCCACTCTATGGTTCTTAAGATGATTAAGAAATGTTTCTAAAAAAATCTAACTTTATTTATCTCTTTGGTTGAAAATTTGTTTTATTCAAAAAAACCATATTTTCTAAAAATGTTTTCAAAAATGTTATAATATGATGTGAAAAATAAATTTTTATCAATTATTTAATTTCTTAATAAAAAAATTTCTAATGTTAATCTCCTTGCCATTTTCTTATCAAGTCACTTTTCTAAACATTTTACAGTGCAATAGTAATGTTATGTATGTATGGTTTTACCCACCATCATGATCATAATTTCCCTAAAACTTACTGTAAAAGTTTAAAAGGTTATTTTTTAAAGAAAATTCTTTTCCACAAATCCTAGAAATTCATTATTTTAATGTTTTTTCCAAAGAAAAATGTTTTCAGAAATATTTTATTTTTTAAAAAGTGTTTGAAATGGTTTTCAATGATTTCTTTATATGTTTTCAAGGTTATATTCAAAGGAAGATGTTTTCGAAAATATTTGTCTTCTAAAAATATTTCTTCAAAGAAGAAAATATATTTTCCTCAAGAAATGTTTTAAATTATTTTTCATAATTATTTTATATAATTTCAAAGTTGTTTCAAAGAAAATTATTTTAAAAATTTTATTGGTTTTAAAAAGTGATTTTTTAAGAAAATATATGTTCTAACTGAAATTTCAAAATACTTCTCCATATAAGATTATTACTTTGATATAGTTTATTATTTATTAGGGTTATGATCCAAGGATACCATTTTTACTATTTATTTGAATTTTTTAGGATTAAGATGGCTAGTTGTTTATGAAAATTTTTTCTCTTCGATGGGTTATACCATGATAAAATGATTATGAAACCCACTTCCTTTCATGGTTTATTATATGATGAAATTATTGTGAAACCTATCTCCTTTTCACAAGTTAAGATATGATTAAATTATAATAATACCCATTATATCTCATGGGTTATGATATTATCTTTATGAAACCCATCTCTTTTTATGAGTCATGATATGATGAATGTTTTGTTATCATATGGCACATGGACGTATGATTTCATTATATGATGGGTGAGGCCTATAACTCCCCCCCAATTAATTTAGTAATGATAAATGTTTTATGAGATCAAAGGGTACAAGGTAGGGCATCCCAATCCCAAAACATGATGGTACATTGAAGGGAATCCCAAGACTGAAATAAGTGGGCATCCTAAACCCAAAACAAGTGGGTGCATGAGAGGGAATACCAAGCCAGAAACAAGAGTGTAAATGAGAGATCATCTCATGCCCAAAACAATATGGTAAATAGGAGGAAATCCCAATCCCGAAACAAGAGGATACAAGGGATGGAATCCCAAGACCAAAGGATGTACATGGGTGATTATCCTATGCCTAACACTTTATGAAGGTCTTCATAGGTATCCTAGAAATTGGATGTTATATGATTATATGTTTTATAAAATGTCATGTCTTGTTTATATGTTATGATATCATGGATTATGATATTTTTTTCTTATAATTAATTTCTTATGAACTACCAATATTTATTCCATGGCCATTTATTATTATCATTTATATGTAGTGTATGATATTATAATGTAATTATTTTTTTCTCATACACTTATTCTCTTGTTATACTTACATATATCCCTTATTTAAACTTAATGAGAATCTCATCCCACCCTTTTATTATGTTTCCTTTCTCCAAGTTATAAATAAAGGATTTATGTATGAGTACTAATGGGTATGATATTTAAGGGAGATATTGAAAATCGTTCACCAATTTAGAAAGTTATTTTTCTATGTTTCCAAAGACACTATACTATTAGGACCCTCAGGCTTGTCTTTTTTATGCATGGTTTGGGGCTTCTCCCAGGTTTCATGAAAATCAAGGATGCACACTCTTATCATGTCCAATAATACCAGAATAGTATTCTTAGATTTACCATCAGTCTATAGGTAGAATTTTGTACTCAAAAACCAATGATTACGAAGTGCTTTCTATAATCCTTCCTAGAAGCATGAGGTAAAATGTGGATCTCTATCTGAAATTATTCTCCACGCCACTCCATGAAAATTCAATATCTCTTGAAAATATAATTCACCCAAATGATCCCCCATCAAAGTATCTCAAATCATCAACAAGTGATATACCATTTTCGAACAACATAAAATAACCAAAATCATATCATGCTTACAAGTATTCCTTGGTAATCACACCCAAAATTCAATGGTAACATCATCCCACTGCCACTATGGAATGGATAACGCTTGTAAAAGTCCATCAGGACACTGATGCTCATCCTCCATCTATTGATATGTATCTCATCATGTCACAATACCTACAATCACATTTTTATTACCTAATCACCAATATTTTCTATGAAGATTAATGTAAATTTTGGTCAAACTATGAGTTACTTCCCACTTCAAGGCATGAAACTCATGTATCAACTATTCCCATATACAAATAAGAATAATAACATGGTCATTAATATGGATAATATCATCATCATTAATTGTCTATTTAGGAGGTACCTCCTCGCCATTAAGGGAGACCCTCAAATCCAAACGTTTATGGTCTTTATACCAACTTCTCTAAACCTGTCTTAGAATAGAGGGATCAATGGATAAAGATATAAGGGTTATCTATTCCTTCTCCTCTTGGAAAAAAATGTGCATCTTAGAAAACAAATATATAATCTTACTCTCAGAAATATACACTTGAACTACTTGGGACTAAATTTTCAAACACAAAACATCTCCAACACTATTTCACTTACTTGAATTTTATGAAATCTAAAAATAAAACAACTAAATGTTCTCAACCCATATACACCATTTAATATTTAAATCATGTTGGGAAAACATGTATTTTAGGATATTATAGTCAGTAAAAATATAAAATTCTCACCAAAAAGATAATTATGTGAAAACTTTAAGGTATACACCATTGTTTCCAAATTAAGATCACGTGTAGGATAATTCTTCTCATACTTATTCTACTATCGTGACCTATATTCCACGACTCTACCTCCCAATATCAACAAATCCCAAATTTAAATCCAAGATGTGTTATAAAATAGAGTATACTCTTCACACAATTCAAGAAATATCATAATTTTTTCATTGATCAAATGCCACTTTAGCTCCTTGAAAAAATTATCACATGTCTTAAACCACTCAAAATTTACACCCTTCTTGGTCAATCTCAAATTTGGTTCTTCAAAGCATGAATTTTTTTTTGGTGAACCTTTGGTAATAACCTATAATACCCAAAAAAATTTGGATGTCAAAAACATTCTAATAATTCTTACAATAAAAAACAAATTGAACCTTCTCTGGGTCCAATAACACACCTTCCTCTAAGATGATGTATCCAAATAAATGTACCTTTTCAATCCAAAACTAACACATTCATATCTTATAGTATACACAATACTCTCTCAGAGTACTCATGAAAATGTCAAGATGTTTGGAATGATCATCATAGTTCAGGTATTACACCAAGATGTCATCAAAAAAAACCACCATGAACTGGACTAAGTATGGGTGAAAATTTAAAATCATAAAATCCATGAACATGGAGGAAGTGTATATTATCCCAAACGGTATCACAACAAATTAATACAATCCATAACTAATTCTAAAAGTAGTTTTTGGTATATCATAGGGTCTCAACCTAAATTGATGATACCCTAATATCAAATATATCTTATAGAATATATAGTCACCCCTCATCTGGTTAAAAAGACCATTAATATGCAGAAGTGGATATTGGTTCCTAATAGTAATTCAATTCAACATCTAATATTTGATACATAATCAAAATGTTCCATCCACCATATTTTCAAAAAAACTAGAGATCCCAAATTTGACTTACTTGGATAGATGAATCCTTTATCCTTAATCTTATCCTTCTGATTATTAAGCTCCAAAATCTCTTCCAGTGTTATTCTATATAGGGAAATAGAAACTAGATCAGCTCTAAGAATCATATCTATTATGAAATCAATATCCATCCCAAGTTGAAACCCTGAAAACTCATTGGGAAACACATCCTGATATCATTACACTATAAGAGGGAAGATTTCATGCCCCAATCCTTCATAATCAAGCATAATACTTTCCACCTGAGCCATGATCTCTCCTAATTTTCTAAGAACTGGCCCTACACGACCTTCTTGGATATCCGATTCTCCACAATGAACATAAATATAACCTTTAAGAGACACAAAACTTATTATCCTATGGTAATAGTCAATATGATACAAGTATATAACCAACCATTCTATTCCCACTATTATTTCAAAACCTGGAATCTCAGGTATGAACAAGTCCCAAAGGAGATGGCACCCAAAAAACTCAAGGGTACACTCCTTATAATGCTAGATCCCTCTGATCACTCCACTAATGGAATGTCAATCGACATAAACCCAAACATATACTCTATATCTAGACTCCAAAAATTTAAAAACTAAATAGATATAAAGCAACATGAATCTCATTTATCAAAAAAAGAACTAGAAAGTATATAAGCTATAAGAATCTTACCTTGGCCAGTTGATGGCCCAGCCTCACTATTGATAGGTAAAATCTAAGATACATGAATATAACCTATCCCTCAGCATTGGGATCTATTCTATGTCTCCTTTTTTTCACTACCCTACTAATAGGGATGAACTTTTTCTCAATTAAAATGTTCCCCACCCCAACTAGTATGATCAGTGGAACTATAACTATCTTAATGGTATGGGGTAGATAATCCCCTTCCAATAATCTATATCATCTTAGGTCCCCCATCACTACCCATATGTCAAGGGTTCCTATAGAACCTCTATAGGTTACCCATACTATTGTATTCTCGATACTCTACAGGTGGTTGAATGAACTAACCACACATGTGACCTGGATTTCCACACTAATAAAAGACCATGTGACTGCTACCCTGATTGGTTGCTCCACTCCCTTGGTTTCCCATTCTACCACTACCTTGGTGAAAGTTCTTATAAAGATGCTTCCCACCATCAGAAGGAAAACATCTAAATCACACAGTTGATCCTACCCATCCACCAAAATAATCATTCATTATGTTCTCCTCGTAAATGAGAGCCTTATTGACCACCTAGTCAAACTTTTTCAACCCAAATATATTTACTTGCAACTTCATCTTACACCAAATACCATCTTGAAATAAATTCTCTCTCATCAACTCATCTCCTACCAGCATCAGAATAAAATTATGCAGGTCAATGAAGTGGAAAACATAATCTATTACTGACATATCTCCTAGTTTAAGACACATAAACTCATCAAATTTCTCTTACCTCATGTTCTCTAAGTAGAAATTCTCCAATAAATTCTCTTGGAAGTCCTTCCAGACCGTACCTCTATCTGATTATTCTAGACCTAAATATCCCACTATCTCTTTTCTAGTCCTCACAATATATAATTTGTTAACTTAACCCCCTTATCTGACGGAGTCTCCAAGTGGTTTATAATCATCTAGATATGCTCAATACAGAACTCATATGTCTCAGTTCCACCCTCTCTACCAAACATCAGAGGGTGCTGCAGCTGACAATCTCTCATCAAATCAAACATACTCAGTGCAACCCACCCTGGGTATCTCAACCAAAACTACAAAAAATGAGTGAATTTCTCCATAAATTTCCCTTAAACCCTATTATTCAGAACCAACGAGGTTCTTGTCCCACTAATGGAGGCACATTCTTAGTAGTGTCCTCATATCTCCCTACTGGTAAGCAACATCATGGATTCATCTCTCTACAATTCCAAACAAACATATTAATGCCTACATAACACATTATTACTTAGATATAAAATATATAGGTCACAATTTTCCATAACATGATACTTCTCATACAATATCCCAATATATACAACCACAATACTATCACTACCTCTATCCATCCCTATTTGGGAACATTTATAACATAGGATAAACCAAACTTCCAATTTTTAAACATTGCATTAGACACCATTTTATCATCATTAATACCTTTAAAACAATTTCATCCTCCAAATTATGCAGCACTTTAACCATTTAAATTTACATCATTCAATATTAAATAGATCCTCTATATATATTTGGTGATATTGATTTAACTATATAATAATAGAAATACACTTTATTTCCCACAACCCATATGCTTTTCTGTGTGTTCCTAACATGATGTAGGTCACATAAATCTCTAAGTTCCTAAAATGATGCATTAATATTCATCCACATAATATACTAGATCATGGGTAAAACCTCATAAATAGTAATAAAATATAATAATTATATCACCCAACATGAAATAATATCCAACTATAGAAACAAACATCAAAAACAGTAATCCCAAATTAGGAACTTGGTTCCCCCCACCCACACATGAGTTAGATACTCCCATTAGTGAGATCATTACCAAGTATCAACACATCCAAGCCTTTTTTCTACCTTTACCAAATATTAAGATAGTAGAAAATAAAATTTATCTAATTCCACTTTGTAATTTATTGTCCCATGATCCACTAAACTGGTGCCCTAAACTGTTTTGGTATGTGACCACGAGTACACCTCCCCATACACTATAGGTTTTTGGCTAGCAGTAAGGGTATAAAAAATACATAGAGAGACTATGAAATCCATATCAGATTAAACCAAAAGTGGTAATCATAATATCATCAAATTGAAATAATAATAAATACTCAAATAAAACATACCACATTTCTAAACTAAGGAACTACTAAAAATCCAATATAGCATCATGTCATGTCATGATAGTCTAAAGTGCCAAAGAGGAAACCAAAATTAAACACTAACAAAACCCCCATAATGGGTCCCTAAAGCATGTCGAGTCCCCTTAACCATGTTATATATCAAGTAAAACATATATTGTAAGGCCCTTGACCGTATCTAAACCTGCAACCATAAATTCTTCTCAAGTACCAAAGACAGCTTGAGAAAGGTCTGAGTACAGCTCAGTAGGCTACCACCAATGATGTCTAAAGAAATATTCAGTCATAAAAAATGGAATGTATGTGTGATTGAATAATAGTAATGATATTACATGAAATAAAACATATTTAAATTAACCAATTACCATTTATTATCTTAAACCTTAGGATACAATATTATAGGTCACAAAATCAAGGGATTAACAATTTACATAGAAAGGTAAGGGGTTACATTTTTATTTCATTATATTTATAATTAAAAAGGGGTTCTCATCCAAGTTCCCACATCAGGTCTAATCATTTGTGTCCAAATCATCATGACATCACTCAAATAAATAATATGGGACATCATGCCCATAATTATAAACCAAGGGTATGGAATTCCATGTTTGAAAATCCTTATCCAATGAGAATGAATTCCATGTCCTAAATTCTTATATTAGGAGAAGTAACACCACATCCAACATACTTACCCATGGTTCAGGAATGACATGTCCTGCATTGAAAATATAAAAAAACCATTTTTAAGGTTTCACACAATTAATCTTTTGACACGTGATTGAAAAAAGGATATCAATTATTCTAAATAATTTATTAATCACATGGGATACAACATTTAACCATGTTTAACCAATTATTAACCTATACCATTTAAATATTTCAATCAAATTCCACATAATGATTCCTTCCCTAAAATCATTCAACCAAGAACTTATAAGTCCATTTTATCATTTTCAATCATTTCTATTTCTTATGGAACATCACATTTAAATTCAAGTCATACCAAACAACCCATTATTAACCATTATCATTATATATAAAAAATAATGTTTTTAATCACATAAACCCACTAATTCATCTTTTTCAATTCACATTACCATTTTCAAGGGGATGGAACACCTCTTGGGTGACCATTAAGCCTAATATCACAATCTTAAATGGACCCAATGGGGTCTATGAAGTGTCTCCCAAATCATTATATGTCCCATATCATTATTCCAGAATAAATAAACAATATAAAAATATATTGGTGAAATGTAACACAACACATATAAATAAATGACTTCAATACTTTAGAAGAAATCACATAGAACGCCTACCTTAGGGTTGTTGACAAAAACTTACTCAAAAATATATCTTGATTTAAGAAAAATCATCCTTTAATGTGAAATATAAAAATCCCCTGTAAAAAGGGTTTAAAAACATTAGAATAAGAGAAAACATTCAACCATTCTTCCTCAAAAAAATAGAAGAAGGACGACTCATAGACTCACCTAGAACTTTGATTGGAAACTAATATAATTTCAAAAAACCCAAGATAAAAGTTGAAATTTCCTTGAAGGAGGGATCCATTGATTCATAAACCCTGTAGTTGGATATATAATGGGAAACATTAGTTAAGAAACCTTCAATCCAAATTGGTAAATGGTAAAATTATCAATTTTAAATAGGATCAATGTTGGGTTGCATTGTTTTCCAAACTATGTGTCAGCCATGCAGCCTTCTTTGTCTCTTGAAAAATTGATGTGCACAGTATTCTGGGTAAGTCTAAATGGTATTGAAAACCATTTGGATACTGTTTGGTTGGTTCTATCCCAGGCTTCCTGCTTTGCAGGCCCCCTTTCACATTTTTTCTAGTCATGTAACCCCCACTCACAAGGTTCACAATCATAGTTCACGGTTAGTACTAACCATAATCCAACCATGCTGCATTTATATTATGGACACTTTCTTTCCTTTTTCATTTATGGAACCCTAGGACACCCTAAATACTTCCCTTTCTCTAGTAATAATATAATTAACCATTTAAAAAGTTAATTTAGCCAAAATTTAAACAAAATATTCAACATAAGAAGTTTAGGAACCAACATCTTGGAGAGTAAAAGTTATGAGAATAACCGTTTTTGTAAATAGCCCTGACCCAAGTATCCCAGATCCAATGGTTGATTTATTACTTTGTAACTAGATACAAGAGATCACATCCAAAATGATTGAATAGTTTAGTAGTCTTTAAAAATAGATACATACATGAATATCACATTAAATTATAATATATAAAATATAAAATATAAAATAGTATTATATTTTATAAAACTATTATTTCATTTAAAATATCCCTAAAAACCAATCATAATACACTTCTTATCATCATGGGTAAAGGAAACATAAAAAATAGGTAAAATAATATGCTCAGTAAGGGTATGCTTACAATGGAAGATATTATCAATAAATAAGTCATACTCATAATAGAAAGGTAAATATCTGAATAAAAATTCCATTTAATCAATAACTTTATAATTAAGAATAATATGGTAGGAATAAATAATGATCAAATAATATCATATAAATAATCACATGTGCAAAAAAAAGATCCATTAAAATCAATAACAAATTAAATAATCACATGGGAATCAAAAATAAATTTCGTAATGATGGGATGCATAATGTCAGAAATCTAAAAAATATAGTAAAGGCCTTGTTCCAAGATATATGAAAATAAAATCAAGTTCTTGTGCCAAGATATCTATATAAATGGGTGAGGCCTCAACCAAAACCCTATCTCTTTTGTCTCATGAGACCTATTGATGCATTGAGGGGCTATAGTGGTCCCCACCTCCAATTAATACCTCATATGAAAGGGTTGAAACATAATCAATCTGAACATTAATATTGAAAACAAATCATGAAAAATTTTAATACTTTCCCATAATCATAAATCATCTAGATTAATATGGAGAATGGTATTAAAATAGTACATATCTAGTAAAATTGATCATAATCCATCAAGAGAAATATAAAGAATAATATCATAACGGTATAACCACATTAAATCATATTATTGAATAAAATATTATAGCATATATAAAAATACATTAAAGATATTACAATAATATTTATTAAGGAAAACACCCTTTTTACTTTCAAATTCATTTTTTTTAATATAAAAACTTGGTGCACATTAAAGAAACTGTTTTATTCGAAAAGAACATTGTAAAACTATAAATGAAGATATAAATAATTCAGATATCATTATGGTGGTAAATTTAGTTCGGATCGTATAATATTATAAAAATGTTCCTTTTACAAATTCGGTAAAACTCAAAAAGTGCCTCAATCAGAAAATAATAGTAATATTCTTTTTAATCCATTTCATAAAAATTAGAACATGGGTATATGATATATTTAATAAATAATTAGAAAATATAAAAATAATTCATTAAAAAATGTTGTAAAAATATTGATATAGAAGAAAATACTCCCCCAACTAAGACTTTAACATAAATAATCCGGAATAGTGATGACATTTTTAAATCGACCCTTACCTCATGTTTGACTTCCTTCATATGCATTTGAACCTACTATATAATAAATATATATTTATTATATGTATATTAAAGAACCATATTTATTTCATAGTGATTCTCTCAGGCTTCATTACTTTAGACCCCCTTGATTTTCACTTGTTTGTATGGGGAGTCCCCCTCTTTTGTAAAGAAATAAAAAAGATGATGATGATTGTTTTGGGTGATAACTGCTTCATTTTTTAGGTATGTTTTTTGTTTGGTAGATTTTTTCCTCGTAAATTTATCATGGTTCTGTAATATTTAGAATTTTAATCATGATATAATTATTATTTATATTAATTAAATTCATATTCATGTTCATTCATAAAATATATAGATAGAAAATTTAATTACACAGTTCATGGAGTTGGTAGGTTGTATGTACACATGAACATTGTTTTAGTTTTTTGAAGAATGGGAGGGAAAAAATTTAAATAATTATTATTATATCATATAAATCATATATATTCTTCCAATACATACTTATTTCCATCCATATTAAATATAAATGAAAAACAAATAACATCGCTTCAAGACGGTAGTAGTCCACAAGTATACATGAGTGGCGTTATTGTATTCTAATGGATTGGAAGGTAATATGGAAAAGTAATATTATAATTCTAGGGTTATAATTATGTAAAAATTTAAATATATAAGTATCAAACCCATCAAAATAACCATTCATGAAATATGGTGGAGGAAAATGAATTGTATCTCTACATCAAGACGGTAAGTTGTACATACGTATGAGTGATGTCTTCACTTCCCATTAGATGGGAAATGGAATGGATAATGGTTATTTAATAATAATTATAAAATTTGAGTATATTTGGGATACTGAATTTATTATTTTATGATAAATATCATATATTTTTAATATGTAAAGAAGATGTAAAAATAAAGTGATTGGTTAAAGCAATTTTCGCTCCTTTGAAAGAACTCCTTTAAATCTTCTCATAAGGGTCCTAGTATTGATCTTTTAGGATGAAAAAACCTATATAATGTGGATAAGTAATTTTAGAAGTGATTTTTGTATATTTTGGTTGAGATATAAGGCTCAATATGGTGTAAAGAACTAAGGAAGGGGGTTCCCTTTTATAATTGAGGTGAGGGAGACTTTTGAAAATTTTCAAATATTAAATTATAATAAAGTAATTATAAAGAAAAATGAAGAAACATTTCCATGTATTATACCCTAGAGTATAATATGTCTGAAATATTATAAACCAATAAAAATTTTAATGTTTTTTGTGGTGTTTTAAACCTTATATTATGTTTGAAACCCTTAGTCAACCTATTTTTACATTAATTAAGGTATTGTATTTTTCAATCATAAAGGGTTATAATATTATATATAAGGTAAATATTTACTCACAAATTAACAAGGGGTTAAATTTTATATCATATATTTCCCCTTATCCACTTTTAATAATTGAATTATTTTTAAATAATTTAATAGATTACTATTTTTGATAAATTACACTTAATGTCAATTTTGACAATATTAATTTAATTTGAATTCAAATAAATTAATAAAAAGTTTTATTTTGATTATAATTTATTTAAAAATCAATAATATTTTATATTCTTATAAAAAATTCATATAACACTATAAATCAGCATAATTTTGTCACTTTTAATATTTTTAATATCATTTATTTTATTTTTCTATAAATTGAGTAAATATTGTATTAGCGTTGCGTAAGAATTTATGGAAATTATAAAATCACCAAAAATTATAAGTAAATTATCAGGATCAATATAATTTTATTTTATACAAAATTTATATTTATATTCATTCATAAATTTCTTTTTTCTCTGTGTAGACACATAATTGATATTTAAAACTAAGAGAGTGACATATTGTAACTTTCTTTGATTTAAATATTATATAAGTCATGTTCATGGAAATGTATCCATTAAACATATAAATTTTGAAACTAAGGTGATAAGGTATGAATTAAATTCTACCAACAGTAATTAATATGAAATATTATGTCTTTATCACTTAGTTCTAACATATATTAACCAGATCTACCTTTTATCAAAGTGACAAATTTTACCATGGTTACTATTCATATTGAACAAAACTAAAAGAGGAATATTTATGAAATTTGAAATTATTTATTCAAAATATAGAATCCATTTTATTAAATTAAATACCTATAAGTATCATAACTTAATTTAATATTAAAATGAAAAATAAAATAAAACGTAGTTTTTTAGAAGAGAAAAATTATATATATAAATGTTTTATACCAAATTCAATCCTAAAATTGATTACAATGAAATTAATTTAATTATTAATAATATAATAGAAGTAATTTTATTTTAAAATAACTTTTAAAAAATGGAAATTTTTAAATTCATGACACAAAAATAAAATTTTCTAAAAAAATCTATATTTTTTAGTATTCGTTGGAAAATTAGTCTTTTCATTAAAAATATAAAAATTTCACCCTACGGTAATTTTGATTTTATGATTTAAAAAATGATATTTTATTTATAAAATTAATTTTAAATAATTACATAAAAATTAGAATATTTTCTCCCAAAAAAGAAATGAAAATCATTTTTGGAAGAAAACGTACTTTTGAAGCATGAAATAACTTTACTAGAAATTGAGTGATAATTTTCTTAATAATTAATCGATGATTTTTTATTTTTTTTAATTTATATGTATTTAATTATTTAGTTAATACAATTCATACCCAAAAATTAAATGGTTAGGTTATAACTGTAACGTCCTGACCGGATATCCATTAAAATAGCTCCCAATGCCAGTGGGTCACATGGCCTCAAGTGAACCTCCATGTACACTAAAGGTTGTCGACTATAAGTAAGGGCCCAGGGTTGTAATGTGCGGATACTATACCCTCATATAAGAGTGGTACAATGGATAAAAATAGAGATGATAAATTGATCAAAATAGTGAAACCATTATATAATAGATAGCATGACAGAAACAGATACCATAAATAAAAACAGTGGAAATGAAATTATCTAAGTAGTAATAATAATAATAATATATAAGATGAATCAGGTACATAATGATGCCATGTAATGATAATATAAAAACATGGGTAAATAGGTGATATAGGGAACAGTCATGTACAACATTTTATACAAAAAGTACAATGACCAAATGGAAACTCTTCTAGCATCCTGAGCATATGCATGGTCCTCTGCTCCCATGATCCTTGCTTTAGGGAAAACAAATCAGTCATCCATGATTGGACGTTTTCAATTATCAACACCTACAACCATAAATGCTACTTAGTTACCATAGGCATCCTGACAAGGGTGTGAGATAAACTCAGTATTCCACCACCAACAATGTCTAGAATAATTCAACTATTGGGTATAGAATATGATTGTTCGACTATAATGAATATTAAAAAATTCTAGAAAATAAATACTAGTCGACTCAGGTTTTGATACGACACCCGGTATACTTTACCTACTTAGGTATAGGTCATAATTTTCTTGATCATTTTACCATATAAATGTAACCATATATATATACATGTATATATACTATATATGTAAGGACGTATATAGGAGTATATAAGGATACTAGGTGATAGATAGACCCAAGGAATAAATCAGGAATCAATAAATAGTCTAACAAGATATAATATCAAACAAATGGTACAAGCCCTAAATCTCATATGAATCTGAGAAATCATGCACATCACTCGAGATAGTGGGGTGAGTCATCATTCCTAACACCTAATACATGGGGACATGGAGAATTATGCATGTAATCCAAGTAGAAGTAAGCAATGTGAAATGTCATGCCCATCACCCAATGAAAGGGATCATGAAACACCATACACAACAAGTCCCGTAACTTTCATTCACTTACCTTTATCCATGGTCGAATAATAATATACATAAGGAATTAACTATAAAAAATTTATCATCATTTAACCCCATATAATCATGGGTGTCGCAATTCCTATAGTTCATTTTTATAATTTTAGAAAAGGTGGCTTGGAATTTCCGCCCACTTCAATTCAAATAAATTAATCCATTAAAATTTAATAATCAATGTAGATAATAATCAAGGGAAAACCAACCAACCTAGAAGGTGGCTGGTCAATTAAAATTTTGCGTTAAATTATTATTTTAATTTAGTATGCCCATATTATGGAAATCAATGATGGAGACATTCTATAAATGATTGAATGACGATCTAGGGTGTAACATATCATTGATTAATTAATTATAAAGGTAAACCACATTTTATGGAAACACGTAAAAATTCCCATCATGAGACATAATGGAAAAAATATATAAAACAATGAAATATTTTGGGAAATTTTACTAGAAAGCTAGCCCTAGGACCATAGAACTCTCCTCATCCAGTTTCATCCTTTGATTCGAGCTAGAATTGGATATCGGGAGAATAGACCAAGGCCCTGAAAAAAGGGCATATGATATCACACCAAAATAGCACATAAGATGGAAATATAAATGAATAAAGTGAGAGGATTATAGAGATTACTGTTGTGGATCCAATACACTTGCCAATGATGAAAATGGATATCAGATGGAGATGTTACCAGGATCCCTAATAAAGAATGAGAGAGATCTTAAAGGATAGGAATAGATGTTTCACATTCACTAGAGAAGAAATAAAAAGTTTAGGAGGGTAAAAATAATAGGGTAAATGGTAAATTCCCCTTCAAAAAGGGGGTTGCATGGTTGGCCAAATCGTGTTCCAATCGTGTTCCCAGTACTATCCAAGACCCCCCCCCCCCAAATGCACGGGCATAGTATTTGTCTAACCATGTAAAAGACATAAAAAATTCCTCTATTAAATTATATGCATCATTTTCAAAGTTTTTGATCCCAACTCACATGTTTAGGGAAAACCATGTCGCCTCTTACTATGGACGGAGTTCCCCACATGGTGGAATCGCACAGTTAGCAATAACCATGCACTAACTATTTGGACCACTCTACCTCTCTAGTTTATGGATATTTAGGCTCAAAAAAAGCCTCAGATGCTCTAAAAAAACTTCCTTAAGACAAAGGGAATGTTTACTAAGAAAAAATAATTAATTTAAAATAGAAAAAAAAACAATTCGTACCTTCATTAAAAGTCTATTCATTGCAATCTCACATCTTTAAAGAAACTAATCCCCAAGTTGGCCATATGAGGGTAAATATGAATAATTTTAGAAAATCTACAGCAACTAGGAATGTATGTCATCTCCCTACTCCCAAGTCTCATCTTATACTTGATCGTGCTACTATAGCACCTGTACTATAGGCATTGGTCATACTCAGATAGTTTTTACGCTCCGATCTATGATATGCACTGGTTACTCCTTAAAGGAATAATCCACATATAAATCAACCCCCTAAGAATATAAAATGTGTGTTGAGTCTAGATAATATTGATGGAGTTGAAAAATGTGAAAAATGTCATTCACAGACTTATATCTATGAGGAAGTTCTATCTGGTAAGTCACTGGCATGATTCTCTCTAAAATCTCAAAATTTTCGAGAAATCGAATTGAAATCTTACCCTACTTCCAAATATGCTGATATCCCAACAAGGGTGAATCATGAAAGAAAACCAAATCCCTGACCTCAAACTCAAGAGGTTATTGGCATTGATTAGCATAAGATAGCTTTCTTTATTGAGCTATCAATATTCACTTTTTGATCAGTTGTACCTTCTTTAATGTCTCATATATGAGACATGGTCCAAGAAAATCTACCTCCCCTTCCTCTAACCATCATAGAGGTTATCAATATAGCCAAACATATAAGTCCTTATAAGGATCCATATGAATGGTAGCCTGAAAGTTGTTATTGAAATTAAACTCATCTAGGTGTATCTGTTTCTCCTAGGACCCCAGAAGTTAAGGACCCCCAAAGTTAAGGTCACAAGTACGAATCATGTCCTCTAACACATAAATCATTATCTCTATTTTTTTATCATACTGAGGGTAATATGCAGTGCTCAAAAGCACCTATGAACAAAAGAAATTATCCAAACCCTTCCAGAAATGGGATATTAAATGAGTGTCCCTATCAGATATGATAGATCGTGGGGCTAAATTAAGATGTATATCCTCCCTAGCATATAATATCAACATCTCAACTATTGAGAAGGTTTTGCGAACATGTAATAAGTGGGTGAAATTATTTAACTGATCAAAGAACCCAAACTATTTTATTGACTCGAGGTGATCTAGGAAAACCTTTCATGAATTCCATGGAGGTATCATCTTATTTACACTAAGGAATTAACAATGGTTTTAAGAGTCCCATTGGTCACTGATGTTCTGACTTCACCTACTGATAGGTGGAACAGTGAGTGATAAATCTAACTATTTACCACTTTATACTAGGACACTAATACTGGAAATGTAATTCTTAATACGTCTTGGTAACCCTAGGATGAACCACCTAATTTGAGGCATGATATTTCTGCATCATCTCCTCGTTGATGTTTGTTGGGACCTAGACACTCCCATGTATGGATAAGATATCATCCTCATTCATAGTCCACCTTGGTGATGAATCATCATATAAGATACTTTACCTTAGGACTAGTTCCTTGGGATCAGAAATTTCTCTCATCTTTACCCATTACAGAAGGGTAGGGGTCACTGCTAAATCTGAGAGCACACTCTTCCCATGATCCTCATAAACCATAACATTTATTTCTGAAAACAAGTCCCTTAGCCTTCACTCAGCACTGTAATCTCAAACTAACTGTGTTTCAGTATTCTGGTTTAGATAATCGTCTACCACATTTCCTTTCCTAGGTTTATAGGAAATCTATATGTCAAAGTACTATAGGTATTCAACCAACCTGCGCTACATGATATTCATATCCTGTTGTGTAAGGATATACATAAAGATTTTTTTTATCAGTGAATATCACAAAACTCTCCTCAAGTAAATAATTCATCCAAAAACATAAAGCATAAACTAGGAATTACATCTTGAGGATGTGTTTCTGATAATTCCTCTCATAAGGCTTCAGTAGACCAAACCCATATGCTACAACTCACTCATCTTCAATCATAAATACTCTCAAACTGGCACCTGAAGCATCACAATAAACTGTATAGATTCTTCCTGGCTCTGGAATAATCAGGATTGGTGCTAAATTAAATATTCCTTTAAATTCCTAAAAGGATATTTCATAATATTCTAAACATAAAAATTTCACACCCATCTTATTCAATCCCACAACAGGCACTTAAAGTCCTGATAAATCCCAAATGAAGCATCTGTAATACCCAACTAGCCCCACAAAATTCTATATATCAAAGACATCCTTTTGATTCTCCCATAAAACTACAGCTCTCACCTTCTCTGGGTCAACTGATACTTCTGTATTTAAGATTATATGACCCAAGAATTTTACCTTTTCAATCCAAAATTAGTATTTTGTGAGATTTTAATAAATATGATTCTCTCTGAATGAATTAATCGTAGTATCAAGATGTTTTCATATTTGTTTTGGGTATGATAATACACTAAGATGTCATCGAAAAAGACAAACATCGATGAATCTAGATACAGTTAAAAAAACCTGATTGATCATAGCTATAAAAATAGTTATTGCATTCATGAGACCGAACGGTATTACCAGGTAAGCATAAAGAACATATCTACTCTGAAAATTTATACAAGGTATGTCTAAAGGAATTAAACACACCTAATGGTATCTCTCACTCAAATCAATATTTTAAAACACCTTCACTCATCAAAGATGATCAAAGAGCTCATTTATTTGAGGTAGTGGATATTGGTTCTTTACCTTAAACTAGTTCAACAATAAGTAATCTATTAAAATCCTGATGGTTTTTCTTGCCTTATTAGAAAAATAGATTTTTGAACCCCATGGAGAGGTACAAGGTTGGATAAAACCTTTATCCTCTAGTTCTTCCAACTATTTATTATGATTGAGAAGCTCGGTATGAGCTATCCTATAAGGACTTATAGAAAATATTATCACTCCTGGAACTATCTCAGTAGTCAATTATTCCTATCTCACTGGAGGTGGCCCAAAAAATGCATCAAGGAAGACATCCCTAGAATGATCCACCGTAGGAGATAAAACAATAGGGAATATTCCTTGATCATCCAAGAAGAGACTATTGATTTGGTTTTTCACTCTTCATATCTCTTACTGCTCAATTCCAACTCGAGATGCATGGGCATCCCAGTATCTAATGTGAACATGTCTACCTCCCTCTAGTGAGGAAAATTTCACCATCTAGTGATAAAAATTGATATGGTCATGATAGGTAATCAACAATCTTATCCCAAGAATTACATCAAACCATGATATGTCGAGGATGAAAATATTCCACACAAATAGACAGCTTCCTATCTCAAGGGGACATTCCATACATCAATGAACACTCTTTGATCAGATACCCAACAGGGTATCAAGATTCATCATTCCAAAAGATACTCCATCTCAAGGCTGAGACTCTCCATAATTTCCACATATATAAAAGAGTATGATATACCTATGTCAAATAAAAAAGACACTAAAGTAGAGTATACTAGAATAGTACCTTAAACATTAGAAGGTTTTATGCTCTGCTCCACTGGCACAAGTTGTACTACATGTAACTGGCTCGTACCATGTCCTTGAGCCACAACCTGACTTCCCTAAGTAGGATCTCTATATATGAACAGTGATTCCTCGTTCTGATTACCTCTTCCCTCCTTATCCTGAGTGTTCAATGGTATTCCATCTACTTGGATGGATATATAATACTAGTCCTGCTCCAGAGAATGGAGTTATTGTGTATACCCTCTCTCTATGAATTGATATAAATGTCCTTCAAAAGTGATGAATATTACCCATACTTCCATAGCCTTTACACTCAAATATGTCTCATATACATTGGGGTTTTGTGTGTCCCAACTTCTTGCACCGGTGACAAGCAAGGAAAGTATCAGTACGAGGTGTTTGACTACTACTACCCCTACAAGAAACCTCCAAGAGACACTTCTGTATTCTAGAAAAACCACTTCCAGGTACAGCTGATGAACTTCCCTAGATTACAACATCATCTTCCCTCAAATTACACTCAGTAATGAGCTCCTGGTTGACTATCTCAAAAATATTGGTCAATTAGAAAACATTAAACAATTATCAGATGGTGTATAACATCTCATCCTCAAAACACCTCGTAGTCATGAGATTATCACCAGATAAGGTCAGAGAAAATCATTTCAAATTAAAAAAATGGTAATAATACTCCATTACATACATGAAACCCAAATACATGTTAATCAACTATATATCTTGTTCAACCCTAAATGTTTGTAGGAAGAATTAGTCATAGAAGATTATTTCCATGTCCCACTAGATCATATCCCAATCTCAGTCTGCCTGGGTAATGACATCTCACCATCACTTGGAAGAACCACATAGCCTATTGGTAGTGAGATTGACCCTCCACTCTAGAGGAATCTCTATATGGTCGAATAGAGAATTGAGGGCCTCTACCCATGACTCAGAAGAATTTACATCCCCCAAGAAAATGGGAGGATGCTGCTGCTGAAATTCTTGAGTTAACTCTTCTATAGTTAGGTAAGTTCAAGAAACTCCTTGAATAGACTAAATCATAAGAATGAAACCCTCTCAAAAATTAGTGTCAGTTCCCAAATCAAGAATGAAATTTGGTTCCATAGGTTACACTATGTGAGGTATCAATAGTGGCTCATATCCCACCACCTATGGAGCAAGGTCATCACCACCTTCCAGTTGTACGACTTGACATTTTCAGAGTGGAATAATTCTACAATGCCAAACTCATGCCTCATAAGAGAATTGATCAATTGTAAATAATGCATATAAACAATGAGGATAGGTGTGTAGCCTTCCTGTAAAATATATCACACCTCTTTGTCTGAACTAAAATCCATGTTTAAGTGGTATAAGAAAACAATAATATGCCATAATAAATGTCAAATATACCCCAAAATACCCACTACTACACCCATGTATGGGTCCAAGTCTCATATCATACGATAAGGTTCGGGTATATGGAGTGTCAATTGAAAGGTATAGAGGAAAACACCCTTTAATTTGAAATTGGAATCCCTATTTAATGGTAACCAGTAAATATAAAGTTTTAATTTCATTTATGTTCATAATCTTATATATATATATCATATTCCCGTTAAATTTTTCACCATTCCCAATTTATAAAATCCATACTTCTTAAAAATTGTAATTGGAACCTCATGTAACTATGACTTGGCCTTTACATTTGGTATTAGGATGTAACATGTCATATAAAATTATTTAATTACATGAATTTTCCATCCAAATATATAGAAATATTGTCTTCATAAATCTTCAATAGCATTCAAGCAATCAAATCAACCAAAGTTATTTCGATTCATGAAACCAATAGGTCCATAACCTATATCATGGTATAATTGGTTAATTAAGGTTCCATCATCAATTTATTTGGGAACACACCAATTATATTGATGAAAAAACTTTAATTAATCCAATTATATCATCCTATAAAAAGTGTTAGAACATTTCCATATATAATAATCTAGGAACTAACTATATGTAGCAGGTAATGCATGTAGAAAATAAATGTGGTAAGAAAAATTCTTGGAAGATTAGTCTTAAAGTACCAATGATGATGCATGAGATGATAACTTCTTGCCTTAGTAAACCAAGGAAAAAAGGAAATCCATAATAATAATATTATCAATTTTAAAAAATCATAAAACTTGTGTGAAACCCAATAGTAAAATTTGAGCAACTATAATAGGCACAAATCAACACAAAAATAACTCATCTCATGTAATTTGGGTTCCCATATACATGGGTTAGATACTCAGAGGAATATTCTCATTACCAAATTCCACTACATCCTTGTCTCCTATCTAACACCCAAATAGAAATACAAAGGTAAAAGGATCTTTGATACCACTTTGTAACAACTTGACCTAGGATCCACTAAAATGCTTCCATGGGATGATGGGTCACATGATCTCACGAGGGCATCCCCATGTGTCATAGGTTGCTGACTAGCAACAAGGGTCCAATGTGGTATGGTGAAGAGACTACAAACTCATATTAGAGTGGTAACAGGGATATAAATAGTAACAATAAGTAGATATCAATTGTGTAAGCATGATATAATATAGAAAACAGTGGAAAACAGATACCATAAATAAAAAAAGTGGAAACAGAATCATCTAAGTAGCAATAATAATCAAAATACAAAGGATGATACAAATAAAAAATGATGTCATGGCATGTTGATATGAAAAAAGGGGGAAATAGGGGATACATGGAATAGGAGTATAAAACATGCTATATAAAAAGAAAAAAGGATAAATGAAATATTATTTATAATCACAATAATATTCTTGTTCCTCTGCTCTTATGCTCCATGATATAGGAAAAATAAATCAAGAATCTATGATAGAGTGTTTTCCATTATTAACACTTGCAACCATAAAGTCTGTTTGGTTACCGAAGGTGGCCCAAGTAGGGTGTGAGATAAACTTAGTAGGCCAACACCAATGGTGTATAGAAAAATCCATCCAGTGTGTATAGTAGAGCAGTGTGTAGGTATAATGAATAATAACAATGATGGAAAATAAATACTAGTCAACTCAGGTTCTGATAGGATGCCTGGAAGACTTTACTTGCTTTGGCACAGGCCAGAATATTTCTGATCAGTTTTCCATATAAATTTAATCATATATATATATATATATATATTATACAAGTATATACACTGTATATGCATAGAAATATATAGGAATATACAAGAATAATAGGTTCTAGCTAGACCCAGGTCGTAACTCAGGCATCCATAACTAGTCTAATGAGTAATAACTTGCAAAAAAGGGTACAATACTTATATCTCAAATGAATGTAAGACCTCATGCCCATCACTTTATATAATGGGGTGAGTCATTATGCCCAACAACCTATATAAGATAACATGAAGTGTCATTCTCATCGTCCAAGTAGAAGTATGTCGTGTGATATGCCATTCCCATCACCGAGTGAAAGGAAGTGTGAAATGACATGCTCAACAAGTCCCTTAACTATTTTTCACTAACCTCTATCCATGGTCTAATAATAATAATAATATACATTAGTGATTAACTTTAAAACATTTATATTCATCTAACCCCATCTAACCATTGGTGTCACAATTCCTATAATTAATTTTTATAACTATACAACACAAGGATTGGCCTTTCCACCCACATCCATTCAATTAAATTAATTCATTTAATTTAATATTCAAGGTATATAACAATCAAGGGAAAACCAACCCTCTTAGAAGCTGGTTGGTCAAATAAACATTTACATTTTAGATAGAATTTAATTTATCACCCCCAAAGGGTTGGAAATAAATGTGGGATACATCCACTAATTAATTGAACGAGGCTCTAGGGAATAACATATAATGGTTTAATTAATTAGAAGGGTAAAATTCATTTTATGTTGATACACATAATTGTTCAATGTGAGATGCAATGGTGAAAGATATAAAACTCCTAAAACCTTAGGAGAAAATTACTATACCACCTACCATAGATTCGTAGCATTATCCTCATCTATTTTTAGTCTTTCAATTGATCTAGAACAAGATAAATTAAAATAACATACCAATACCTTGAAAATAGGTTATATGAGGTCACACCAAAATATTGTAGAAGAAGGAAAGATAAATAAAGAATAGAAGAAATGGGATTATAGATATTATAATTTTAGATACAACACATCCAAGAGTGGTAAAAATAGAGATCGGGTGAGGAAGTTATCAAAATACCTTAACAAAGGATAAGGAAGAGATTATGGGAGAGGAATAGAGGTTTCACATATATTGGAGAAGGAAGAGAAAGGGTAGGATTGTTAAAATAATTTTAAGTGAAAATGATAAATTCTCCTTTAAAAATGGGTTCCCATGGTTTTACCCCATGTTTGGCTAAATCAAGCATCAATCGTGCACCCAGAACTATTTGAGAACCCCCCCCCCCCCCCCACGCATGGGCTAGGTGCATGTTTTGTCTAACCATGTGCAAGCAGTGTGAATTTCCTCCAATAAAAATTATGCAAAGTTTTTATGGGTGTCTGGCTAGAATCACAATGTTAGAAAAAACCATGCATCATATTATTGTGCATTGAGTTTCATGCATGGTTGATTCACACGGTTAAGAAAAACCATGTGCTATCCATGTTGCTCAGTCTGCCTCTCGAATTTTCAAAGCTCTGTGCTCTAAACAAGTCCCATATGATATCTAAAACTTCATTAGTCCATAGGTAACATTTACTAAGATAAAAAAAAGGAATTTAAATTGAAAAAATAACAGTCTATACCTTTATAAAAAGTTGTTTCGTTACAATAACAGTCATATAATAATATTTCATGTTTCGTTAAAGCTCAGTGTTGCATGTTGTATACGATATCAAACATAGTGCTATTTTAAAATCTCTAGGTGTTATAATTTTCGTCACAAAACATTAAAAATTATAGATTTAGAAATTATCCTCCTCTATTAAATCTAATTGTAAAAATTATATAACCTTTTTCATTTTTAACAAGTTTGTAATAAAGAGTAATCTTGGATAAGTTTTCACTATTATGTGCAAGAAAATAAACCTGTCTAAATCTACTAAAATCATCAATAAAAAAACTTATTTCTTACCACCAATAATTTATATTTCTATATATATGAATAATTTTAGGTTAATAAGTTTAAGTGGTATTATTGTAGTTCTAACTTGTCTAATATATCTAAAACTTTCTAAAGCTTATTTACCCTTCTCGTAAGATTCACAATCATGATTTTTTTTCAGTTTTAACTCAGAAAGATACATAATTTATTAGTTCTCTGATAGCTAGTGTTCTATCCTAAAATGTTTATGATTGTGCATCTTATTTTATAGAATATTTTCTAACTGTATGTAATTTAAACACTTAATATTATTATATATTTGTTATATAAAATTAATGGAATAAATGTTATCTTTTAAATTATCATAAAACAAAATAGATTCATGTTTAAAAATAATTATCTTGTCCATTTAAAATTGAAAAAACATACCATCATCATAAAACTATTAAATACTAATCATATTATAGTTCAAACCATCAATATATAAAACTTTATAAATAATAATAGATTTAGAATTACTTACTTCACAAAAATATGTGACCTTTCCTTTTGAGTAATCTCCAAAATTTACATTTCTACCATTACATATATTGTGTGATAAAAAAATTGATGGATCTCCATTTATATGTTTAGATAAACCAATATATATATACTAGGTATCCTTCTTGAAACTTCAAAGGCAAGTATCCTAAAAAATATGTATGAGGGAAATTTTGGTATATATTCTACTATGGGACTAATGGGATTACTTAATGAATTTTTAGGAACCCATACTGATTTAAAACGCGTATTAATAGGTAATCTTAAAGAAAAATATTTATAAATCAAATCATTTATGTTCCTTAAAATTGTGGAAATCATAAAGAGCGTTCAATTGAATAATGAAATTTCATTTCATATCTAAAACATGTGACTATAGAAAAATTTACTTTAGAACTATTTATAGATAAGGTCTTATATATTTTAGATAATTTTTGATCATATCCAAGTATAGTTTTATTTTAATTTATTTCATTCATATTCATCATTTTATCATATATTTTTATACCTTGAAAAATACCAAAATATTATTCTTAAAACATTCGATTTCATTTTTTATCCTTCCATGTTCCTTTTAAGTAGTGTCAAAGTCATTGCATAAGACATTGAACTTACCTTATTTTAATTTAATATTCTTAAAAACAAAAATCTGTGTACTATTAGTTTTCATATTTTGGTTTCTTGTTCTCTTGAAATAGAAACTAATTTTATTTTACATTATTCTTTAGATTTTCTTTAAGTTACTCATATATATTAGAAAAAATCATTTTTTAATCCTTCAATCTCATCAAATAACTCATAAATGGTGGGTTTTTCATAATGATATTCATCTAAATCATACTCAAAATCACAAACCTTGTTTAAATATTCTATCATACACAATATAATTGAATCATTGTTTTTTACAGCTTCACAACTGGAATATGAATCCTCATTGCAACTCCAACCAGTAACTAAAGTTCTCTTAACCTTATTCTTTGTAATATTATTATTTATTTCATTCTTTAGACTCAGAAATTTAGGAGTGATATAAAATTTTCTTCTGCAATCATAGAAGATTATATTTGGATCATTGTTAGAAATAATATTAATATTTCTATTTCCTTTGTGATCATCAATCGGATAATCAATTGTATTTATTCTATATTAGTATTTTTATTCATTTGTGTATTTATTTTAATATTTAACCAACATCATCTCTTTAATATCCCAATAATTTAGAATTATAAGTGTAAAAGTTAACATTTTTTAAATTTAAGAAAAAAAAAATTATATATTATTTATTAGGAATATTTTTAAGAGACAAATTATATTATAATAAGGATGAAATGAGTTCATTAAGTGCTTATTATTTTAAATTATTACTCTCATCAATATCATCCATTTTATCATTCAGTTTTTTTATAAATATACATGTAATCTTACAATAAGAACTATATTATCCAAGGATTCTCCTAAAGAACTCATTCCCTTTACAATACTAGTAAACCATTATAATATCTTATTTATAGTTTCTTCTTCACCCAATTTAACATCTTCATATTCATCTCTCAACATTCCAAATATTGTTCTCATTATATTATCAGTTCCATAGTGTGTAAATTATAGAATTCTCTAAATATAATGAGAAATTTTACAAGTAGATATATGACTAAACACATTTCTACCAATATGTTGATATAGAATATTCATCACCTTGTATTTAAGCCATATGTAACAACATCATTACCTATCAAGGAATATAGATTTGTTTCAGTTAATTTATAAGGATTTACCATAATGGTATCATGATCAAAGCTTATATATTTTTGATAAGATTCCATTAGATCCTTCCAATATCCATAGTCAGTTCAATTAAACAAAGGAGGTCTATGGTGAATCCAACCATCATTAGAACTTGTATCTACCATCTAAAATGATCTTTTCCAATAGAAGGTTATGTCTAGGAACTATTTACTATAAAAAATATAAATATAAACTAGTATAAGGGTCTCTCTCTAATACTAATTATTTTTATTGAATAGTAATATGGAAAAATGGTCCAGTGGGGGGTGAATTCACTAGTTTTTACAATTTTAAAGATTATATTATAGTTAAAATTTATATATAGTGAAAAATAAAATACGATCACAAGGCATTTTTTAGTAGTTTTTATCAAATTCATCCTATATATACTCTTTAATTATCTATATCCTTGAGAGAAATGTTACCCACTAAAATACTAAATTTTTATGGTGATTCACAAAACAAATAACAACTTCCTTTTCTATTTGTGGCACAACTAACACCACACCAAAATTTAAAAGGGGATTCATGACCCATTACAACTAACTTTTTCAACTTGTATCCACAACACAAATATCTTTCCTTTTTCACACTAGAGGAAAAACCCAAATTCCTACCATTTTCACCATAGAGGCACAACCCAACATACCTTTTTATGGGTAGTATAACCCACGGGATCTTTATTTGGAATGAAATATCATAAACTAAAAATTAATGCATAAAGAAAATATGGAAATAATATAGTAGCACATAACCAAAATTTAGACAATTAAAGACTGAATGTCAAGTTATCCTTGATCACTTCTTAATAAGGATTTGGGCATTTAATTTCACCACATTAAGGTCCAAAAGTATTAGGGTCATAAAAATACTTCGATTTTTTGTACCATATACCTTGTGTTCTTCAAAATTTATAGTTTAAGTATCTCTCTCTACTTTTCAATAGTTTTTTCAAACTCTATTTATAGGATTTCTTCCAAGAAAAAACTTTTAAAATAATACATGTTGTTTTTCATCTTTTCTAAATAAATAGTCAGGAATGGAAAAGAAATGATAAATTACATAAAATTTGTTTAAATATTAAGAATGGTTATTCATTAATTCGCTAAAAAATTATTCAAGAGTATTTATCCATTTACTATGCATAATAATATAATTTTGTCTCCATGATAATATATCTTATGTCATTCTAAATAAATACACACTAATAAATACATAGAAAATATATTTTCATTATTACACTAATGAAATAAATCATATAAAATAAATATAAATATGTTTCATAAGAAAAATGAATTAATTAAATTTTCAAAGGGTTCTAAGTCTACTCAGAATCATATTCTTATAATAATTTATATTTCACATAAGACTTTAGATTTAATAAGACTTCATATCTCGTAATAAATTGATATTCATTAAAACTTCTCAGCCTCATAAGACTTAGTTTCCACATAAGATTTTACTTTCTATAAGAATTTATTTTTCTTATTAGAATTTAGATTTAATAATACACATATATTCTCATAATAATTTTGATTTTCTATAGCTACGAAATCTCAAATTACTTTCTTTCTTGTAAGACTTAACACTTTGTAAGACGTTCTCCTTCGTAAGGCATTAATTATTGCAGGACAAGACAATTGTGAAAGACTCTTTCCTTATTCAAAAATTATAACATATTAAGAAATTAATAATATATATAAGACTTTTTAATAGATCGTAATACATTTCAAATCTTCATAATATATTTTTCAATTTCAAAAATTCATTTCATTAGGATTTCAAAATTTTAATACTTTTCTTCCTGGTATAGGAAATTAGAATCGATTATAAGTCATTTTACTTAAAAAAAATATTAATAATATAATAGAACCATTTTTAATTAAAATAAAAGAAACGATACAAACAAGAGTGAATATAAAATAATAAATTAAGGAACAAGTAATCAATTAATAAAAAACAAAAAAAATATATATAATCATTTTTTCTTTTAAAAGAAGTGAAATATTTAATTATAGAAAAAATTTATTCTTTTAAAAACTCATGTTAGAGGGAATAAATAAAATGAATATTTTTTAATTATCAAAATACAAACAAATAAAGTGTAAATGATCCAATAAACAATATTGTTATAATAATGTTTTTAAACAGTAAAGATTCAAATTCCAAAGGAACCTTCTAAGTTGGGTAAATTCAATTGGTGTGTAAGCGATATGTATATATTTTAGTTAATGATGATTAATTTGAGTTCATACAAGATAAACTTACTTAATACTGAAATGTTTTTCAGAATTGTGATTTTGAGAGATGGGTAGAGTCTATAAAATCTAAAATTGACTTTTTATACCCAAATAATGATTGGAACATGATAGATCCGCCTAAAGGGGTAGGAACCAAAGAGTATAAGTGAGTCTTTATTATAAAAAACTAACATGGATGGTAGATTATATAACTATAAATATTTATTAGTTGAAAATGTTATAATAATATCCATGGTATTAACTATGAAGTTCCATTTTCAATAGTATCTATGATAAACTCCATTTTAACTTTTCATTACATAAAAGATTATTATGATTATGATATCTACCAAATATCTGTAAAAGTTACTTTACTTAATTGAAATATCTTCTAGGATGAGTATATGATTAAATAGAAATTAAATTTTTATATCCAAACACTTTGGAGTAAAAAGTGAGAAACCATACTTGACATCATGACTTAAAACAACCAAACTATCGAGGTACAAATGTTTAAAGCCAAACAACACCAATCCTATATAGAGGATCCCCTACCAAAAATCAAAAACAATAAGATCAGCTGCCTTCTACTCCTCACTATCTGGTAGTTACCCGTTCATGAATGCACAATCCTAGAACTGATTGCAAAGCCACACCCTCTCAAACATCTAATTCCTGAGAGAAGACCAGGAGAAAACCCTCTACTCTAAACCCCATATAGAGAAACCACTTCAGAGATAGATATAGTGACCCTCAAACCTCGAACCACAAGGCCTCAAGGATTCACAATTCCAAAAGATCAGTCCACCAATTCAATGCATTCAACCAAAATTGCCACCATTGAGAAACATTCAACAAAAATGTCAAAAAAACACCCAAATAAGACCTGAAAGATAAGTTTTTGGATGCCAAAATCCAGCACAAAAGACCCTTCCCCTCTCCACTACAATGGTGCAAGCATCAAGCCTCTCCTGAGAGGAAACTATCCAAGCCAAATCTTGTGCCGCCAATGTTGAGCCAAAAATTCTCTCTTGTGGTAGCTGTAGCCCTGCTGAGCCTTCTCCAAGCCGATGAAGCCTTTACCACTGACACTGAGCTGAGATCCATTAACAAGACACTCGCTTGAGGAATCTAGGACCACACCAAAGACAACTCTGAGCTAATGTTGGAAAAAGAAGTCGTGGCCTCACCTGAACCAATATTGAGCCGACACTTCTGTACAGTCGAACGGAAGCTGTTCCAGATCCCCAAAGCAACACTGATGATGAGCAAGGCCCCGACGTTGACCCGCACTATGCTAAACCGTATTAAAAAATATTCTTAGAGTTGAATAATCATTTTTGATAATGAAATCAAGTAATTATCTTCATGAAAAATAATTATGATTCTTTCATATATAAATAGTCAAGTATGAGAACAGTCATATTTTTGGTGTGGTATTTTGAAGACATAATACTCATCAGAAATTATATTCCCTCTTGAAAGTGTGTAAAGTCTTGGTTTTGAAAGTTATTCTAATAAAATACAGCATAGAATTAAACTATATACAAGGTATAAAGATTTTTAGAGTCTTATAGGCTACGTGGTATGAGTCATGATAAATATATTCATAAAATGATAAAGAGTTTTACTAATAAAAATACTAATAATGGTTTTAAACCATTGATATATAGTGTGAATATTACAAGGACCATTCTATTTATAAGCATATATAGAGGAAATTTAGGATAATGGTGCCTAATTATTTGAAAATATGATAGATCACGCATTCCATGTTATATATGTAACATGGTGTCACTTATTCTTTGAATTAATCTAGTTGATACTGAACATATCCTAGTCTAAATAATTTAATTGTGGTAAAGAATATCCTTAAGTACTTGAAAAATATTAAGGATGTATTGCTAGCCTTTAGAGTGGTGAAATAGATCATTTTAAGTGATTTAAATGATTCCAGATTCCAAAATGATATGGATGATTCAAGATTTTAATCTGGATTTTTGTCCAGTTTAAATGGTGGATTCATTAGTTGGAAGTTTTTTAAGAATAAAAAAATGGATGATTATATAATGGAAGATAATTATATTCTTTCATCAGAAGTTGTGATGGAAATTGTTTAGATAAAAAAATTATTATATAACTAGGGTAGAACCTATTATATTGGAACTGAGGGAGCTCTATATAGATGATAATGAATACATCATTTAGGCAAGGGAATTTCAGCCTCATAAAAGGATAAGAAACATTCTTCTCAAGTACCATCTCATTATATAAATCATTGATATATGTTATTTAAGGATTTTTAATTGGATGTATTGGATAAATTATAAAATATATTTAGAACAGAAATAGCATAATAAAAAATGATAAACATGTAAGGTCCTTTTGATAGGTTTTAGGGTGTTATTTGAATGAATATGGAAGTGGAAGAAACCCATGAAGTTCCTAATCTATCTTCAATAGTTTCAACATGAATTAAAATAAATAACATAAACAATATAAACCTTCAATCTTGTGTATTCCTTATTTTACTCTTTGATACAATAAGATTGATAGAGACCACTAAAGCAACAACCAAATGGATATTTATTTCATGGATAGTACATCGGCTATAAGGATCCTTTTTCATAATATTAGGATCCTATTATTTTACTCTTTAAACACATATTTTGTCAAAAAAAGTTTTTATAAATGTAAATTCATTCTTATATCATGATGATGTCATAAAAGTTACGATATTTATAAAAACTATATTTTTATATTCACTAAACAAAATTTAGAAAACTCAAAAAAAATCACCCTAATATAATATTGGCAAGATGAATCCGAAAATGAATTTTTTTAATCAAATTAAAATTATAAAATTTGTAAATTTAAATTTTAAATTAAATGATATAATATATATAATAAAAATAATGGTTTTTAATAAAACATATTTATTTTTTAAATAATAATTAAGATTTTATTTATTATAATTTCATTATTGTTTTTAGGATGTTTTTTAATTATATTACTAATAATTATTTATATACCTGAATCCATTTTAATGAAATAATTCTTTAAATTTAATAAATTCAAAAAAGTGCATATTTTATAAAATCAATTTTATTATAATATAAGGAATTTTTTAAAAATAAATTAGTATTATTTATCTTATTAAAAATAAATTATTTATTATGAAAATATATATAATTAACATATAATTAAACTTTATTTATATAAAATGTATACCAAAATTTTTGAACTGGTAATATTATACTCAGTGATATATACCCTTTAAATTTG
Organism: Viscum album; assembly: GCA_963277665.1. NCBI lineage: Eukaryota > Viridiplantae > Streptophyta > Magnoliopsida > Santalales > Viscaceae > Viscum > Viscum album. Next base: position 1,943,801,839 of record OY728119.1, on the reverse strand, counting down.
ATTCATATCTCATATGATTTATTTCCTCCTCAAGTTCAAATATTTAAATATAATGTATTTATAATTTATTGATATATGGTTTAAGGAATGAAAATGTGTCCTAAAACATGGGGTATTCCATTCTTACAACTTAAAATAATTTCACCCTTGAAATTTAACTACTTGGAAAAAACAATGATGGTATCCATAAGATAGAAAAGTCTCAAAATATATTTTATAATGATATATCAATATCACTATCTTATGTAAGATTAAAAAACACATATTTTTCTCATAATGGATATATCTCTATATTTTCAATTGTTATATTAATTTTTTTACAAATATTATTCCTTAGTTGATTGTAAGAGTTTCTATAGATTTTACTTTTATAACTTAATTTTCATGGCGATGCACCAAATCAAATATTAAACCAAAATATTTAAAATAATATCAAATTAAATTAAATTAAATAATCAAATTAATTTGAAAAAAACAATTATAATATGTGTTATTTTATGAAACCTTCATTTCAACCCATGATAAATTTAGTTCAACTATGACACTATATGTTCAAACTATAACTCTCTTAGTTTAAGTTAAGTTTTTAGAATATTAATCCATTTAAAACCAATAACCTAATCTCTATAAATTAATAAACCCAAATTTACCAAGATCTTTCTTATAATATTCTAAACCCAAAAATCCAGGAAACCTATACTCCAAAAATTCTAATTACCCTTTAATTACAAAACAATATAATACCACATATCAACCAAGATTACCTTAATCATAAGTACTCCAAAATATATATTACCTATTCCTAGAATAACCGGAACCACAATGTCACCAAATATGTTTTCAACCCCCAACGTTATATATATTGGTCAAAATGTTTTCCCAAAATCAATTTATCTAATTATCCCAATCAAAATAATCACATACTTAACTAAAGTTTTGTCCATACCTCAATCATATATTCTTCATAAAACCTAATAGATATCTCCCAAATATCATTAATCAACTTAAAATATAGTCGTATATGACCTCAAAATGGTATTTATATCCTCCCTTAAACTTATTTTCTATTCATGGTATCTAAATGTTGTAAATTTTCTTTTGTTAATAATATATTAACCTCTAAATTTATCCAAACCTATCTCTGACACCAACTGAGATTCCCTATATCTTTACTCCTGGATCTAGTGATAAAAAACATATGCTTTATGCACTAGCTTTGATACCAACTATAGAATCCAAAACATGTCCATCGATAATCACAAGATCAATAAAAAATATTGATTCACATACATACCCAACCCATTTTTTGTTTCAATTTTTAAATATTTAGGAAAAACATTAAACTAAAAAAACCCATACATTTACTATAAAAGTTAAATGTTGACACTAAACAAAAAATTCCTTAAATTTTAAAGGTATTGAATATCTCCCTCAAAATTCACCACACATGAAACCATTATAGAAATATCATGTCTAATACTCTTATTCATTACTATAGAATGGAAACATAATAAACATGTAAGCTTAAATGATTAGTCAGGGTTTTCATATAGTAGAAGATATCATTAAATAAATATGGAATGATTAATAGGGTGTGAATAAATAATAATCAACAATTTTATATATCTATAAGCATGATAATGATATATATCCATGCATAACATAAAAGTAGAAATAATTGTATAGAAAATGATAATTGATTGTATAGAGATGAAATTTTAAATTTTGGATATATAATTTAGTCTATAATGGCCTTGTTCTAATAAAATAAAAATAAATGGATAGGCATACACCAAATACCCAAACTAGTTTATCTTATGAGACTTACTGATGCATCGAGAGGATATATAATTTTAGACCCCTTCCATCACCAAATAATTCCATTGAATTAATAAAATAAAATAAATTAACAAACAATAAAATACATAATCAAAATTAATTATAAATAAATAATCATTCATATTCAAATAACAAGCGTAAGGAATTTCAATATTTCTATAGTTAATAAATGGAATTATATTCTTTTTAAGCATCATTGAAACTGACATTTCAAATAGTAATGTGTATATAGTTATGTCAATATCAAAAAATAAATTTTATGAATTGTGGAAATTATATAGAATGTATCCATGAGATAAAATAATATGGACATGAAGAAGAAAAATAAATTCAATAGTGATATGAAAAGTGATAGAGAACATAACCCTTATAAACAAGGTAAGGTATAAACTATAAATTCATAAGAGGGGAAATGGCACAATGAATTAATCATAAATTAAAGTAAATGAAAAAGTAAAACCCTTGGGAACTTTAACTTGAGTTATATAATAAAAAAATATTAAATTTAAGAACAAACTTGAAAATAATGGACACTTGGGTAGAAAACCTTATATTTAAATTAACATACATTTTCAAATGAAAAATAAAAAAAACAATAGGTATATGAATTACTTTTGAAAACCATGAAACTTTTAAGTGATATATTCCTTGATAATTTTTTTTTATAAAATTAGGAAAATATACTCATGTAGTAACCATTAAAAATAATTTTTTTCAAACCTTTATAAACAAATCCGAAAAATGATTCATATCGAAAATGTTAAAAAACTTCATTTTAAACATTTATAATGAAAGTAAAATTCAGTATAAAATGAAATTAATAAGTAATTTAATTAAATATAATGCCATTCTTTAATCGATATAAATAATATGCATATGGAGAAGAAATATTCCATGTCTAAAATAAGAGATACGGTCGATTCCAAATATAGTCATCATTTTGGTTGAATTGTGAATCAAAGGGAATTTATATGATAATAAAACATGTAAAAACATAAATAACTAGATAAAAAGAAAATATATTAGATTATAAATATAAATAACATAAAATTCCCTCATATAGTAATTTAAACATAAACAATCTAAAATTCAAAGTAATATAGAAAAATAAACCCTTACGGATTTGGTAGCCTTTGATTCAAAACCCCTTGAAAATAGAACACAAATTGGAACCTAAATACCATGAAAAATGAGATAATAATGATATAATATTTCAATGGGGTAGTATATTCACATTAAAAATAAGATAGGTACATAATATAAAACATGTTTCAAAGAAATAAATTTGAGACAAAAGTCCCTTAAAACATCATAATTTATGAAGTAATATGCTTAAAACATAAAAAATTTATATATACAACTTAATAAAATTATTTTATATAATTCACCCATCATAGAATAATAAAGTTCAATAATAAACATTATAACTTGAGGAAATGAAATTTAGTTAAGAAAAACCCTTATAGGCATGGTAATATATGATTTAAAATCACATGGAAAGAGATCATAAAATGGAATTTTAAATCACATGAACAAAATTTGATTTATATGAAAATATTTAAATATATAGTAATTACATCGTGTTAATGAAAAATACATTCATAATTTAAAAAATATCTAGAGGAAAGGAAATTGAGACGAAGAACCCTTACCTTGGATTCTCACTTTCTCGGACATACTTTAACTTCCTTTATAATAAACTAACATTAATTAATATTATTTTTATGAAACTTATTTATGTTTTTTACTTTTTTATTAATAAATCATATTTATTTATTTCATATTTATTTTTTGTTTTCTGTTAAAACTGATCATCGGTTTTTATTTGTTTTAACTGCTCCGTTTATGTTTCAGTGTAACGGTTTTGTTCATCAATCTATGTTCATGTGTTAAAAATTTCTATAATAGTGAAGGTACTATTATATAATTTCCATTGTTAGTTATTAAGTTACAATTTAATTCCATGAGAGTTTCAAGTATGGTTCTTAAAGATGAAATCCATATTATACTTGTTCCAATAATTTTTAATGAATAAAAGGTTATATGTTAATAATGGGTTAAATATTAGTATTACCATTAAATATCTAGAAACAAAACATTATTTAATTTTTAATATCACATATTACCATTAATTAAGTTTCCATAACCATAAATGATGAAAATTTCTATCATCATTCATGAGTGTTGTTAAACCAACCCAAATAAGGACATAATAGATAAGTATGATTATATAGAATTTTTACTAAAATATAATTATTATACAAGTGTAATGGTATTATTTAAATTTTATTAATATGGTAAATCATAATTATAAATAGTTTCAATGAGAATATAAATAAAAATTAAGTATAATAATTCATTATTCACAAAGAATAAATTATACCTTCTCTTAGAAGCCTTGTAATTTTTGAAGGAGTTAGGGAATTCTATTAAGACCAAAGAATGAAGAATGTGTTAGAATATTTTTGGTAGACGAAAAATGGTATATTATATGGAGGAATTCTAATTTTATATGTGTTATAGAAAGGTTGTTGGAGGGAACCTTATATATGGGAGAGGGTTGGATATTTTGTAAATACATATTTATTAATTTAAAAGGAATAACATATTCAAGAAAAGTGGATGAAAAAATGAAAATTAAGGACTATAAAATGAGTGTTATTAGATCATACCTTCATAAAATCATTTAAAGATAAGGTTTTTTGTTGTTTTTTTATCTTATCGCTTAATTTAAAACTTTAACTTATTTTAGCATTTACCGGGGTGACTAGATTTTACCTTGGTAGCTTATTTGTATGTCCTAAAATTTAAATTGACCTTATTACTAGATTCTTATTATGTTAATTCCAAATATGAAATACATTTTATTTAAATAAATTTATAAAATTAATTAAAATTGACTTCAATATAAGCATGAAAATGCAATAAAAACATTTTTTATAAAAAATAATGTTTTTTTCAGTATAAAAAATAATTTATAATTATTTAGTCTAACAATAGTGATATTCATGAGAATTATTTGTTTATGATTAAAAAATGTTTTTTTTTTACTTTGAAACCAATTCAAAAAAAATAGCATCTTGTGATTTCTTAATTAAAGGAAAATAAACAAAATTAGTTTTTTTATAATAAAATATAAATTAGGTTCCCAAATGTCAAGCATAGGTTTCTAAATTCAAAATATTATTTTTAAATTCATAATTATTCTCCTTAAATATATTTTTGGTCCAGAAAAATGTTTCATAAATTTTTAATTCCTTATATCATGATGATTTCTTTAAAGTTATGGTATTTATAAAAATTATATTTTTTATTATTCACTAAAAAATAAACCATTTCATAAAAATTCAAAAAAATATCCTAAGTTAACATTAAAAATAAGAATAAAAAAATTAATTCCTTTTTTAAAAATTAAAATTTAGAAATTTAGAAATTAAACTCTTAAATAAAACCATATAAAATATATAATAAAAAAAATGTTTTTAGTAAAAAATATTCCTTATTCCAAGAATCATTAAGATTTTATTTGTTATAATTATTTTATTATTTATAATATATTTTTAATTATATTACTAATAATTAGTTGTATCCATGAGTCCATTTTATTGAAATCATTCATTAAAAGTGATAAATTCAACAATAGTGTATATTTCATAAAAACAATTTTATTAGAATAAAATTCATTTTATCAAATAAATTAGTATCATTTATTTTATTTCAAATAAAATATTTATTAATAATATATATATAATATTGAAATAAAATTTATTTATGTCAACTTTATATTATAAATTATAAAATGGCAATATTATACTCAATGGATTTATACCCTTTTAATTTGTTTAATATCTTGTATGATTTATATCCTTCTCCAGTCCAACTATTTTAAAAAACACATATTTATAATTGATATAAATATGGTTTAGGGAGTTAAATTTTTTCCTAAGACATGATTTATTAAATTTTATCTCCCTTAAAATAATTTCTCCCTCAAAATTTGTCAACTCAGAAAAAAGATGAGGTTATCCATAAGACTGACATGACTCAAGATATAATTTATAAGAATATATCATCTATGCTATTTTATGAAAGACTATAAATGTTGTATTTTTCCTCATAATCTAATATTTTAAACTCTATAGTTGTGTATGTTGTATTTTTTGAAAATTCAAGTGGGAGAAGGTTTAATGCATAGTTGTTGAAAATATTGTGGTGATAGTCAAATGTGTCCTGAACCCACCCAGATTACCTAATTAATTATAACCTAAATCAGTCCTTAAATGAACTGAAGGTAATTCTTGATTCTCATGAGATAGCGACAACCACTTAGGTATCAAGAAAAAATTTAGGGAATTATTTTGATACAAATAACCTATAATGAGGTGATATAAATATACAAAGTGATGTTGGTATTCCAAACAAATATCGTAGCAGAAAAGGGAAAAATATAAGGAAAAAAAGTACCAAGGTACAAAGGAAAAAAAATTACTCAAAAAATGTTATGTTCCAAATTCATGTGACATGAGGTCACATTCATACTCCAACACCTTAATAACAAAAAAACCCACCACAAATCTATAGTTCCTTTAACTTACATTTAATATATAAAACAATATCTACATATTCCCAATGGTGTGTGTAGGGAGTCCAAAAAAAGGGACCAGTAGGATCCAACTAATAGTTTCCTAAGTCTACTTTATAAAATAAAGCAATTATGATCAAGTAAATATAAATAATTAATGAGATAAAATTATATATAGTTTGATACAAATCATTTATTAATCATACCTTTTCTTCCCAATAAAACATTTCAAGGATAATCACTAGATAAAACAATCCCATGGGATCAGTATTTTTGAGCCAGTGAGGATCCTCATAAAATAATCATGATCAATATTCCACCTAGCATGCACATTACCCTATAATAACTAGTCTAGGGGGTAATAATTCACTCTTGAGATTCAATATTTTACAAAAGTTAGGAAACCTAGTGAATACATTACCCTAGTATAATAGTACTAGGGGTAAAGAGTTATTCCAAAAGTTTTTATCCCTCCAACATCGATGATCTCATATGGGTTTAGCATACCAAAATAATTTAATTCACATTTTACCTTTGAAACCATAAAAAACATTGTTTTAAACCATTTATGTAAATAACACTAAGGTAAAAATCCATTTTCAAAAACCATAACCAAATAAAAAAACTTTATCAAAACATTTCTTATTCACATTTAAAACCATCTCCAAGATAAAGCTATAAATTGTGTTTTCCATCTATTTTAGAAACCAAATTTAAAGAGAAATAAATAATTTTTTGTATAATAAAGTCATATTATAAAATCACTTAGCTAGAAACACATGGAATATACACACCCATGTGAAAACCATAGGCCAAGATGAGTTAATTATCCTAGAAACCATGTAAGGACCTTAAATTAAAAATTATGAATAATAAATTTCCAAATTTTTATGTTCTAGAATGAAGAAAACCAAAGGGAAAATTTAACACCACAAATCTTGAATAACCCACCACAAGTATTAAAGATATAAACAAAATCCATCAATTAAATAATGGATATAAAATATATTACAACTTAAATTAGAATAAGAATTTCTAAGAGTGTATCCTCCAACATTAGGGATAAACCCAAGGAATTAATGGTTGGAGTTGACCTTGAAAAATCCCTAAGGTCACTCAAATTTCAAGGGGAAGAACTGAAAGAAGTCTGGGTTAGGGGTATTTGAAATTTATAGGGAAAACTTAGACAAATAACAAGATGTAAGAGGAATTAATCTATGTATCAGTGGGTATTGATGCTAAATAAAACTACAATGAAAAGCAAGGGGATATTCTGCAATAGATCCCAATCATAAGAATTTTTGGAATCCACATTGTGGTCAATGGAGAGATCTAATAAAATTGGAAAAGGGAACTATGATGCAATAGAGAAATCACATTATAAATATTTTATATTAATAAGAAGGATACTCTACATTCTATCTCCATGGTGCAGTGGCCCTAAAATTTTAAGAACCACTCAAGTTAAACTTCCTAGACTCCACTCCATATCCTACTCTCTAGGCTGCATCCATACCAAAAGATATAGAAAAACTAAAACTGACCATTATGCTACAGTGACCCAATTATTCCATATCTACAGCCTCTATGATATAGAAGGATCACCAAACCATATAATTATGTTCCACTTGACCAACACCTCAAGTTACACCCATAACCCATCCTAAAAAACTAAAAACAACAGAAATAATATAGTATTGGAATAATAAATAAGAAAACATGACATAAAGATGGTTATAAATAGGAAAAAAATGTATGGATGTTATAATTATAACTACCATATTTATTTATTCCCCCATAAATATAAGTTAAATATGGTTGGTATCAAGATAAATGAGTTCATTTCTCCCCCATCATGAACACCAGTTCCTGAGTCTCATGAGAATTATAACCATGCCTTCCATAGAACTCAAAATAAAGATATAGACTTCCCATGTATAACATTCACTTAATAATCAACAACTCAAATTGGTTACTCAATACTAGACATGTAAGGATCTATGTTATAGACTTTCCATTTCAGAATATTTGATAGATCTAGCTAATACTTTTTTAATTTGGTCATATGAGAGAAATTATCGATCAAAGACAATAGAGGTGGTAAATATAAGTGGTATGTCATCTTTCTCAACCATTCAGTGATCTCAAAAATTCCCACATACCAAAGAGAAATATTCAATTTCTATTTGATCCATTGGTGACATAATCATAGAGATATATTCAATAACATAGGATCACTAACTATAAACTATAAAGGATAATGATTTCAATCCACATGAGGCTTGTACTGACATTAAGCAGTCACCAAACACTGAAAAACCAACTAGATCTTCACCATCGTCCCCTCAACCAAACTTTTTCCAACTAATAAAGATTAACCAAACTCATATCAACAGATATAAGAGCTTTAAGGATGACTATAAAAATCTTTAAATGTTTTCATTTTGATGAATGACTAGTGACAGATATTATAACAAAATTAAACCAGATCCAAATAGTTATCCCAAGAACCGGTATAGTTCATAATATAGGTATGATTCTTGTTGTTAAAAAAATTTGATAATACTTTTATATCTATACATCCTTTTAAGGATGATATAATGTTCTTAACTTGAACTGAGTCCCCATGTATACCTAGAAACCCTTACAAAACCAAGAGGTAAAGTGAGGGTCTATTTTTAAGAAAATTATCATAGGAATTATAGTAAATTTTACAATCTCTTTCACATAAAACATATCCCAAGTCTTAAACTTTAGTGGTGTCATAAATTGGTATGAAATGATATGACTTGTTCAATTGATCAATCACCACCCAAATGGAATTCTTACAATTTGGATTTTAAGGAAAACAAACAATGAAATCCATTGAAATCCCTTTCTATTTACATATTGTCATAGGAATAGGATCAAGAAAATATGAATTCTATGGGTGTTCAACCATAATTTTTTGGCACTTGTAACATCAAGACACAAAGTCAAATATACCTCATTTCATACCAGTCCATCAAAACTGATGATTTATGTCATAAAACATCATTGTAGTGCTGGGGTAGAAAGGTCACAAGGAATTATGATAATCTTCTAACACTACCTTTCTCAAAAATTAAGAAACAAAATATTATTTCTTAAAGATTTTAAGTCCCTCCATAGATAGAGACCATTCACATATGGTCTCCCCACAATATAAATAATCTATGATATTTTAGAACACATCATCTTTCTGTTACTCTCATATAATAATCTCAAGGATAGAGTACATCAAATGACCTCTTTCCAAAACAAAATTGGACTCATCCTCCCAGACTCCCAAGTGAATATGAACAAAGAGTCTCATCAAGTTCAATTCAACCTTCTATTCCAATATATACTAAAAGTTATCTTCCTACTAAGAGTATCATTAACTACATTACCTTTTCCCAGGTGTATAAGAAATATCTAATTAAAATTATTGTAAGTATTATACCCATAATTACTACCGGAGGTTCAAAGTTTTTTTATAAATGATTTAACCCAAACTTTTGTAGTTAGATTAAATGATAAAATTTTCCCCAAAAAGATAGTGACACCATCCTTTCAAGGAATACACTATAGATGATAGCTTAAAATCATGAATTGGATAATTCCTATTATGAGGTTAGAGATTAAATGATCCATAAGACACTACATGATCTCACTATATAAGTACACATCCCAAACATGAACCTAAATAATCATAGTATATCATATATCCATGATCAGCCTCTTGTATTATCAAAATTATTACTGAGGTCAAACAATACTTTTTCTCATTAACAGATTCCTAACACTTATAATCCAATAAGAACTTCACTCCCTTAAATGTGAGAGTAGTCAAAGGAGATGTAATATTTGAGAAATATTTTATGAACCATCGATAGTACCCCTCCAACACCAGGATGCTATGTATCTTGGAAATATTGTGTGGTTATTATCATGACATAATAGCTATTATATTTTTAGGATCAACTAAGATACCATGTTTCAAGATCACATGTCCTGAGAATTTAACTTCTTGGATCCATAATTATCACATTGATCACTTATCATATAGATGGTGATCCCTCAATATTTCCAAGACATGCCTCAAGTAACACACATGATCTTTTTAGGTCTTAGAGTGAACCAGGATTTTATCCATGAACACCAAAAAAATTCATGGTTCTGATGGAAAATTATTTTTATCAATGCCATAAATATAGTTATAGTGTTAGTTAGTCCAAACTATATCACAAGGTATGCAAAATTTAAATACCTTATCTTGAAGGCAGTCTTTGGAATATTTGACTCCTTGATTCTGAGTTATTGATATCTATTTCAAAGATCAATTTTATAAAATCACTTTTATCCTTTCAAATGTTCAAGAAAATCATCAATATGAGGTGAGGGATATTTTTCTAGATAACTACTTGATTGATATTCTGATAATTGAAATTTAAGTGAAGGGTTTTATCATTCTTCTTAGAAAAAAGCGCATGGGCTACCCAATGTGATATAATTGGATAGGAAAATTCATTGTCTATAAAATCATCCGACTAAATTTTCAACTATTTCAACTCATTTTGATCCATATAGTAAGATAAAATTAATATAAGATAGGTTTTGGGCATTATGTCAATTGAGAACTCTGTCTCTATCTCTAGAGTAAACCCTGATGAATCATTCAAAAACACTTCAATAAACTCATTGGTTATAAGAGTAAGTATAAAACTGCTATATTCATGTTCCAACTTAGCTATATAAAAAACCTCAAATTTCTAATCAATGGAATAGATGTACTTGCTCGACTGGACCTTAGATCTCATTCTCCCTAAAACACACAAGAGCTCCCATTGGAAGCGGTGAAAAAACAGATGTCAGTGATAAAAATCAATCTAATTCTTGTGAGTGATCAACTGATCTATTTTAATAATCACATTAAGAAGTTCAAATATGATAAACAATAAATCTCAAACCATATCTATTTAATGCATAAATAAATAGAATAAGTAACAATGTAAACCCTTATCTTTTGTATTTTATAGAGGCATCACCAATTCCATAGAGAATGGTTTGATTTTTTTTGGAAGTTTTCGGAGATCCACCCAAATATTAAATACAAGTGGAGAAAAAAAATGGTACCAAATAAAGTATAAGTAAAAAATAAAGTAGTTGATAAGGTGGAAGCAAAAAAAATGGTACCTCTTGTGGTTATAGGGTCTGCATCAACTTTCATAAGAGAATCTTACACTATGTTTAACTGTTTCATTATAGAGGCTTGTGGTTGGAACCCTATAGTACACAAAACATTGGAATGAACTATAGATCCTCTATTTTATAAAAATTTTGTACCAAATATATTAAAGGTTATATCTCAAAAAACATCTATAAGTGACCTTTATGTCCACATGAGTAGCAAACCTTTAGAGCCTCAGGGAAAAATCTCTTCATGTATCCTTCCTAGCCACACTAGTAACATGTCAAGCCACTATCCACAAATAATGGTTCTAAAAGAGAAATATAAGAAGAACCAGCACTTTTCCCTTAAAAAAACACTTTAAATCCTATTTCCCTTGTAAGAACCGCTAGATCTACCACCATAGGAAAAAAGAACTCAAGTCAATACAGAATTAACTTATAAGTTAATCTCTATTAAAAGTGCTCTATCCACCACCTCAAGATAGTTTTCTAACCGTAAATTGAATTATTGTGACAAGGTATCATATTTAAGACCCATATAAAACCAATTATATTTCATATTCTCATTATATATTACCTAGGGTGAAAAAATAGATCTTGAAAAATGATTAGTATACTCCATAACTGATTGGTTTCCTTGTTTTAGGGTGAGTAACTCTATGATTTTTCCATGGTCATAGATTTTAGGTATAATATCTCAGTGAAAATGGCCTTGAAGTCATTCCACTCAAATAACTCATGCTTATTATCTAGGATAATTGAGTCTTTCCACATTCTACTTGGACCCTCAAGGTTGATGTAAATACACCTCACTTCGACTGGAACATGAGTCTCCAAGAATTGAAAGGTTCACTCAATCATTACCAACCAATACTAAACCTAATAAGGATCATTTTTTCTTGGAAATATAGTTCTTTTTGGGGTATAAATTCCTAGGCTTGATTCATATCCTCATTCCTTTAAGGTAACACTTCTCTATCCTAAAATGAGGAAGATGTCACACCTTGGTCCATAGTATAGATCATGTGAACAAATAATTCAGTCATATTTTGATCAACATGAGGGTTTCCCTATCATGGTTCATTAGTATTAGCATCCTGAGGAATAACTATAAGTATATTGGTGGGGAATGGTATTTCACATCAAAAAAAAGAGACAAAAAACAAGAGATCCGTGAAACAATTATAATTTAAGGTAACAAATTTAAATTAGAATTTTAAGGATATAAGAGGAAAAAAATAGGGATTATGACACCCCATATCCTGAAGACACATTCCTCAACCACCCATGGTAACTTAAGGATCATCATTATCATAGTTACTATGGAACTTTTTTATAACCTACCTCTTCAGTCCCCACATTCCTATCTCTTGTATACCAAGACATCCTAAAATACATACCTATAATGAAAATATACCAACCTCTCCTTTGTTACCAAATTTTCATCAACCAAATTTTATTACCCAACAATTATTAACTCTAACTGATCATGACATGACCCAAATGGGGTTCACGATCATCACAGGCTGGTTACAAGTGCCTATGAATTAATAATAACCTTTTGGGAATATTTTCCATAAAGAACATGTAAAAAGGTGATATAAAGACACATATTAATATTGGTGTTACAAATAAATACATTAATAGAAAAGACACAAATGTAAATAAAAACAAGTTCCAAGGTACCAAGGACAACCAAAGTATATAAAAATGGCTAATTCACAACTCTATATAACATGTAATCACCTCTAGATTCCCATACCCTACTAATGAACAAAATCACAACCACCCTTTGGCGCCTTTACCTTACCTACATCACATAAAACAAGATCTACGTACAACCAAATGTAAATGTAGGTTTTAAGAAATGATCCCTATAGGATTCCACCATGTGGTTTATAAGTAGACTTTATAAAACAAACCAATTATACATAAGTAAACAGCAGTGAGGCATGAGATACCATTTTACATAGTTTTATAAAAACAATGGATTAATAAACCATTTTTACAATTTATAAAACATATAAATAAACAATTTTTTCAATAATTCCATTAAACATCCAAATAAAACATTTGAAAGATAATTACTAGAGAAAACAAGACCATGGGTATAAATATATTTAGTTAAATGAGGATCCTTGTAATATTATCAAGATCATTAGGCCTCTTAGTGTGTACATTACCCTAGAAGAATATGTCTAGGGTTAAGAGTTTACTCTTGAGAGTGTCTCTTTACCAAAACTTAGGCAACTTGGTTCACACAATACCATAAAATAATGGGTCTATGGGAAATAGTTCATCCCCAATGATGGATCTCTACCATATCATTGATAATATCTTGGTTTTCCATGACATAATCTTTCAATGGTAATTTTATCTTTCAAATAGAACAAAAATATGTTTTGAAGCCTTTTTTTGTAACACCAAGGGGAAAATCCATTTTTAAAACCAAAACCATAACCAATAAATAATATCAAAACATTTCTCATTGAATTTTAAAATAATATCCACGCTAAATCCATAAATCATGATTTATATCCATTTTGAAGAAAAAAAATTAAATTAAATCTTTAGAATTTTGTAGAATAAATCTAAATCATGAAACCACCTACCTTGAAACTCATGGAATGTCAACACCCATATGGAAGAAACTAGAAAATATGATCCAAGGATCCTAGAAACAATGTATTTACCATAAATAAAAAATTCATAATCATAAATCTAAAAAATTTCTCAAGAATGAAGAAAAACCAAGGGAACACTTACCACCACAAATCTTGAGCAACGCACCACAAGAATTAAAGATCCAAAAAAACCATCAATTACTCAATGGATCTAGAAAATATTATGTCTTCAATCAACACTAGGATTTACAAGAGTTGGAATTACAATTTTAGGGGTGAATCCAAGGGCTTGAAGACTTTTGGTGCTCTTGAAAAATCCCTAGGTTTTTTCAAAGTTTGAGGAGAAGACTTGAGAGATGTCTTGGTTTGAGGGTATCTTGAATTTATAGAGAAAACTGGGAAACACACCACCATGGACCAAGACTTACTCCATAAATCCAAGGTAACTTATGAATAAAATAACTATAGTGCAACGAAAAGGACTAAATCATAATAGATCCTAGTCCAAAGTGTTTCCTATATCCATCCCATGGTCAATGGTGAGATGCTATAAACTATGAAAAGGGGGCCACGCCTCAAGAGAGAAACTACACAGTAGAGCTCCAAAGAGAAAAAAACCTACACCATATCCCATCTACATGATGTAGGGGCCCTAGAATTAGTAGAACCATCTAGCTTCTACTTGTAGGACTCCATGTCGTAGAAAATAATTCACACCAAACCCATGCTAAAGGAGGTAGAACCACCAAAATAGACTACAATGCCACATTACCCCAACTATGCCACAGTCACAAAATCCACAATTATGAATGAATACAATACCATAGAATTTAGTTCTAGTTGAACAACACCACAAGAAACACCATCAAACAATCCTAGAAAACAAAATACACTAGATACAATAAAGAATTGGTAAAATAAAGATGAAAATAAAATAAGAATATTCTCATACATGGAAAACAAATATGGGGTATTATAGAATAGATTTTAAGTGAATCATAGAGTGTGGAATTGGATTTCATTACGGAAAAAGTGATTCTTTGGGGATTTCTATAGACTCACCCTTATAAGACTCATAATGTTGAAATATTTCAATGCTGGATGGATTTTTTGATAAATACGGTTTTATTTAATTTATGGTTATATTTGTTAACCATGATAAGAGAATATACATAGATGTTGGCATAAAGGAATGATACTCATATTTATAAATAATCCATGCCCGACCACTTGGATTAGTTAATGAAGGTTATCTCAAAGGTCAAAAGTGAATTTTAATGAATCTCGAATCAATCTGGTTAACGAGTCCAAATATATGTATGTGTCATCTTTGTGAGATGATAATTTGTAATAGGTATTTGATATGTATAGGTTTCACTGAACCTATGTGTATCTATGTCGTATATCAATATATGTGCCATTGGTTCCCCATAGTAAGTGTCATCGTGGATATTATACATGAATTTGGTAAAGTTTGGGAGCATATATGTCATTGGTAGTAAGCATATTCATGTTTGATCTCAACATAAGTGTACTAAACCTTAACATAGGTGTGATGTATAAACTGTATAGATGTGTTTTACACTATATAGGTGTTAACCAAGGCTATATAAGTTTCATCTGGGACATGAAGAAATTATAGAAATCAACCAGTATAAATTTATTCAGAAAAATTATTATGGACAAATTTTTAATATTATTTATGATTTTCTAGATTTGTGTTAACTATATGAGACCATTATAACAGTGATATTTAATGATGAAAAAATCATGTAATTTCAAAGTGTTTGACTATTCAGACTAAAGTTGAAAAGTGGAAGTTTTAGTGGGTTTTTAATGTATAAAATGAGAAATATATTTCATGTTGTAAAGAAGATATTCATATCATGAAATAGTAGTGGTTTCATGGTGAGTTACTGAAAATATTCATTACACCTTCATGATCTATGGGAGATCGCATGAAACACCCTAAGATTATGAAATATATTTTCTATTAAATAAAAATTAAATCAATAGATTTTTTCAAATGAAACATTGAACTAAAATGAACCATGATATATTACATGAATATTATTTATAAAATTTAATAATAATAATACATTTAGTAAATAAAAATATTTTAATCAATTATAAATTCAAACAAAATAGGATTAACAACACTTAAAGTGTTAAAAGGAAAATTTTCAATAAAATTGGTTTTTATTTGTATACTGTATTTTAATATAAATGAAAAATTTATAAATACTATAATTTTAATTTTTTTAAATTAAATTAATTTTTTAAATCATCATGTCAACATTTTATTAGGTTGAATTTTGCAGATTCTTCTAAATTAATTGAATTTTAGGTGAATAATAAAAATAATATTTTTTATTAAAACTATAGCATTTATGAATTTATCAAGAAGTATAAATTAAAAACATATATAAAAAATTAATGTTCAAAAAATTAATTAAGGAGTAAAAATATTAATTTAAAAATACTATGTTGAATTTATAAAATCCATGTTTAACATTTTGAAATCATAAGTAATATTTTACTCAAAAAAATAGTTTGTATTCACTTGTATTAAAAATTGAATTTCAAAAATGGTATAAATTAAGTATAAAAATTTATTTAATATTTAATATCAAAATTTTCATAATATTTAATAATTTCTCTTTCATTTTTAGGCAAAAAATTATTATTACTAAGATTAAAGTTAAAAACCATGATAATACTAAAGGGGTTATTGTAAAATAATTATTTTATTAATTTGTGTAATTTTCATATAAAAATTAAATTGTTATATTTTATATAATTACATTTATATATTTTTTCACACATATATGAAAACAAATTATCACTAATTTAATTGGTAATTAATATTATGTTAGATAAAGAACACTTAATGGTGAAAACAATATTTTCCAAAACAAAAGTTTCTCTATATATTAAATTTATTAATTTAAAATTTAATTTTCTATTATTTAAAAATTTAAATATATTATAGGGAGATTAATTTTAGGTCTATAAAATTAAAATTTGGTAATAGTTTTTACTTTATATTTTTAATAAAATATAAATTACTTGGGAAAAAATTAATTACCAATGTAAGAACCAAAATGGTAGAATATAAATATTTGGTGGTAAAAGACTTGAAACATGTTTAAAACATGTGTTAAAATGTATGGTAGAGGATTGATAAACCTTATATCACCCCAAAATCATTATTTACCACTTTTGGATCCATTTACCCTTGAATGGTGTCATTCTATCAAGGAAAAAGTAATGTGTATTTACAAGAATTTCCTTTTATTCACTTATAAAAATAGATCAATTCCACTAAATTTCCCCACCCATTCAAAAAGATTTGGATCTACCAAAACAGTTAAATAGTCTCCCTTAAACTCTCTCTGTAATGACCCAAAGTTTCATTAATGGAAAACCCTCTTGATCTAATTAAATGTCTCTTTATAAAAAATGTTTTTATAAGATATCAACTTCTTTGGTTTTATGTTAAGAATTTTTACCGTTTCTAATATAGTCGTTGAACAGTGATCACATGATTAGTATAAATATAGGACTTTAACAAATCTAATTTACTCAGAAAAAAGAAGTGATGGCCTTGTCCAGTAGAATTGCTCCATACGAAGCCCATTTGTCAAAGCTCGGAAAAGAGGTGGAATCCTTGGGCTTCGCTCTTGACCAAGCCCAAGCTGAGCTTCATCATGTCAAGCTCGAACGTGACCATCTACGGGAAAAGTGGAAGTTGATTGAAATTACCACTCGAGTGATGTTATCTGAGCCACCCCAAGAGTCTATCACCATCGCACACCTTACCCTTAGGTCTTATGAGGCAGTTTTAAGGGGTTATGTAACAAATAAGTAGTACTATGTTCATGTACATTATTTTTGTATATAATAATGAATATAATTTCTAGTCATTTTTAATACATTGTAAATAGTTTTTTTTAAAGTACAAATGGTGTTTTTAGTTATTATTTAATTAAGAAATATATTTTATTAAATTAAGGGATTTTTGAATTAAATAATATTTTAATAAAATATTATTATTATTATTAAATTAATTTTTATTAAATAAATGATCTTATAATTTTATGAATGCAATTAAAATTTTATATTAAGGTTTGAAAGCCATTTCCGTCAAAACCCGTGAATTTTTTATAAATGTTGGTTTTATTTTAAAAGTGAAAATTAACATATTTAGAAAAAAATTTAGATAAAATAAATGTTATTTCTGGAATCAGGACGCCGAAATTATTCAACGGTGAATTTTTCATAATTTTCTGAGACAGTCAAATTTTTTGGTAAAAATTAAATACCGTTTAAATATATAATGTGTTTTTTGACATCATAATGACCCAATGGTGATTTAATAAAATACCATAATACTTATTTTCGGCCAATATATGTTTTATCATTAAAATAATGTGATTTCGGGTTTGTTTGACTTACATTTCAAAGCATTAATGGACCCCTCAAGACATATTCAACACTTTGCCTTTTTAAATTAATTTCCTTGGGAGTGTGACTCACCTCCACATAAGAAACCTTATTATTTTAAGAATTTCGGACTTGGGCCTTATAAAATATTTTTTTCCTCTTACTTTTGCCAAAAACCATGGGCAAAAACCATGGGATGGTTTGTGGTTTGGATTAATTTAATGTAAGGGGACCCAAACCTAAATAATAAAGAATTCTCTCACCTTTCCTATATAAACCCACCCAATCTCCCACTTCCTCCTCACTAAAATCCCTTGGAGTTCGTCCATCCTCTGCCATACTCTCTCTAGAATCCTCCCAAGGTGCCCCAATCTCCCAATAATCCTCTCACAAGCCTCTCTCTAGCCTTTGGAAGCACACTTCCAAGTAAGTTTTTTTTCTTCCTTTCCCATTTTTGTCAATTTTCTTTAAGTTGTATTGCCCTTTTAATTTAAATTATGAATGTTGGGGTATGGTTTTTCACCTCCCCCATACTGCCCTCTTATTGTTTGAATAATGGCAGACCCCTTTCTCTCTCATTAAATGCTTCCCATGTACACCCGTTACTATGCCGAAATTTCGAAAAGAACTTCTCTCTCTTCTTTTACATTCAAGCAATACTTTTGTATCATGAATCTAAATTTCATTTCAATTGTTGGTACATGTATCTATATGACCTCCTTACTATCCATTACATGTATATATGATGAGTAACCCCTTTCTCTCTCATCAACCTTTTTTATGAATTCTTATGTCACGCCGTTACGCTGCCGAAATCGCACCGATTTTCTAAGCCAATGTCATTGTGTAGTGAATACCATGCCCATTTCTCCATCAAGGGTATTCACCTTTATGCACATTTACTTATTGATTGTAAAGTTTCATGTATGGATTACACATTCCTTTATCTTGGAATAAATGATTATGTTTTATGAATCCATGTTTTATGATCCATGTGGCACACTTATGCATGAAATGAAATGTTTAAGAAGGGTGCGCCCTTATAGCACTCCAATGCATTGGGTAAAGTATAGTATCATGATACGTCATGTGCAATGAGTGTTGACTCATGCTAATTCAAGTACAACGAGGGTTTACTCCTGCTTTATGTGCAATGAGGGTTTACTCAGGCTCCATGTGCAATGAACCTTGGCTCATGCTAATTCCATGATAAGTGTTGTTGTCACATCTCCATGTTATGATTATCATGATTTATCATGCCTTTATGTTCATGTTTCTTTTATAATCTATTTATTATGCCTATTTTATAACATGTATTGTACTCCTCATTTTATTCCATGTGTACTCCCTTAATGGGCTTTGTAGCTCACCCTTTTCTTATGCATGTCCTCAGGTTATCCCATGCAATGCTAAGTACAAAGGAATGTAGTGGTCATGAAAAGGAAGTTTTCAATAAAGATGTTTTATTTCATGTTTTGAGTTTTTATGTAATTATCCTAAGCCCCAAAGACACTAAACCTCTTGATCTTCTTTGTTGTATTTATGTAATAAATCATTTTTAAGTTGTAATAAAATGAAGGGTTGTCATAGTTTGTATCATAGGATAGGTTTAGTTATTTTTGGGATTAAGAAACCCTAGTAAAGCCTTAGATACAAGACTAAGTATAATAAAAACATCCCTAAGTTTTGTTAAATACTAAGTAAGTGGTTTATCAAACAAATACATCCCTCTCTGGATATGAGCAGGTAGAGGCGGCTCTGGCACAGATGTATCCTAGGGGTAAAACCTGAAAACACCGCTTTGAGCTAGACTCAAATGGGAACTGGTGCACGACAACGGTCTTTGCTGCACTCTTGGTTACGACACTCCCAGGGGATATGTTTTGATAAATTCACAATCTTAGTATGAACCCTTATTAAGGGAAAAATGCCCCTAAGAATATGTATTTGAAAGTAGATCATGAAAAGCCTAGATTGAAGCCTATAGACTCATGAGTTAAGGAAATAAAAGTTTATTTTTGAGTCATAAACTTTTGTCTTTGGATTACCCTTTTTGTGTTACCCCTAACTTTCCTTTTATTCCAGCCAATGGCTAGTAATAGGAGGACTTGGGCTAAAAACCGTTGTGAAGATCAGTGTGATGACTGTACTAATGAGATGCCAAATCCAATGGGAGCGGGAATCGTGAACTTTGTCACGCTTCTCTCTTAGCTAACTCAAGTTTTTAATAGAAACACGGGTCAAGAGGAACGTTCAACCCCCCCCCCCTAAGAAAGAACAAGTCGCTATCGAGAGAATCATGAGACAAAGGCCTCCTACTTTTAGTGGATCATCTGATCCCACGATCGCTGAACAATAGATCAACTCCAATGAAAATATATTCTCTATCCTCCAATGTTCTGAACAAGAGAATGTTCTCCTGGAGGCTTATCGTATGGAGGGTGAAGTTGATCAATGGTGGACATTGATCAAAAATACGAAGCCTGAGGAGGAGATCGAGGCATTGGAATGGAAGAATTTCTAGAAGATTTTTTTCGATAAATATTTTCCATGTACCCTCCGGCTTAAGATGGAAAGGGACTTCCTTTCCCTCAAAAGTTAAGGAATCCATTGGAGCGTACAAGGAAAACTTCACAAGGCTTGCACGATACGCTTACGGCTTTGTCGTTACCCTCGAATGCAAGGTTGGCCGCTTCTTTGGTGGGTTGAATCCTAGCTTGTAGAAAGCGTTAGTGATCTGTGACTTCGACAGCTATGAGGAAATTGTCTGATGTTCCCTCAAGGTCGAAATGGAGATCATAGAATCACATGGGTATCATGGGGATAAGAAGAGTAAGGTGGAATTCAATGCTGGTGAGACGATGGATAAATCCAACGGTGCTAAGAAGTTCCAGAACCCCACTTGCCAAAAGTGTGGAAAGAAGCACCCTGGAAATTGACTTAAGGGGACGAGAAAATGCTTCAGGTGTAGAAGAGAAGGGCACCTAGCTGTTAACTGTCGTCAAGAATGACCCACGGCTGCGACAAAGGAGAGGAACGCTCTGTTCGAACCTCAACGCATTGTTCAATGCTATAAATGCAAAGAACCAGGTCATTTTGCAAATCAGTGCCCTAATCCAAGGGTTTTCGTAGGCAACCAACAACCTCCAAGACAGCAAGGAAGAGCTTTTGCCATCACTTCTTCCGAAGTGAACCCCGACAACGAAGAGGTGACAGGCACTCTAGTTATTCATTCAAGAATAGCGAATGTACTTTTTGATTCAGGTTCTTCTCATTCTTTTATATCTATAAAGTTTAGTAGAACAATCCCAGCACCACCACAAATCATGGAAGTAAAGATGTCGGTGAGTACGGAAAATGGGGCAATCATTGCATCCCATGAATATAAGTCCTCCCCTGTTATAATATGTGGATTGAATTTCCCAGAGAACCTCATCATACTCCCTTTTGTGGAATTTGATGCAATTCTTGGCATGGATTGGATTTCCTTATATAGAGCCAACATAAATTTTCGGGAGAGGGAAATCACACTCCATATGGAGAATCGACCCTCGATTATTTACAAGTGTCAGGAGGAAGATTAATCTTCTTTAGCTCCATAATCTCAAGAATGGATATTATTGCCTTATGATCACGCATATCTGGCTCAGATGATTGAGTCCAAGGAAGAAACCATCCTTGAAGAAATGCCTATTGTGAGGGAATTCACTGAAGTGTTTCCCGAGGAACTGCTTGGTCTTCCTCCAAGAAGAGATGTTGAGTTCTCAATTGAACTTATACCTGGGGTGCTACCAATATCCAAGACTCCATATAGAATGGCTATTGTAGAGCTTTAAGAGCTGAAGAAACAACTACAGGAGAATCTGGATAAAGGGTTTATACGCCCAAGTGCTTCACCATGGGGTGCACCAGTCCTCTTCGTCAAGAAGAAGGATGGGTCAATGCGGCTTTGCATCGATTATCGCAAACTTAAAAAATTGAAATAAAGAACAAGTATCCTCTCCCAAGAATCGATGACTTGTTTGATCAGCTACGTGAAGCACAATACTTCTCTAAGGTGGACTTGCGGTTGAAATATTATCAAGTAAGGGTGAAGAAGGAAGATGTCCCCAATACTGCTTTTCGTACAAGATACGGGCACTATGAAATCATAGTAATGCCTTTCGGACTCACCAATGCTCCAGAAATATTCATGGAATTGATGAATAGATTATTTAGAGATTACCTAGACAAATTTGTGGTATCCTTTATAGATGATATTCTAATATACTCCAAAACCAAGGAGGACCATGAGGAGCATTTAAGAATTGTACTAGAGAATTTGCGCAAGGAGAAGCTCTATGCAAAGTACAGCAAGTGTGAGTTCTGGTTGAAGGATGTATCATTCTTGGTCCATATCATCACAAGCAATGGGATATCTATGGATCCCTCCAAAACAGATGCAATTAAGGGATGGCTGAGGCCAACATCGGTAACGGATATCTGTAGCTTCTTGGGGTTAGATGGATATTATCGACGATTTGTGAGAAATTTATCACGATTTTCCAACCCCCTTACCAAGCTAACTCGAAAGGGAGTAAAGTTTTCTTGGAGTGATGAATGCGAAGAAAGCATCAAGGAGTTGAAAAGGAGGCTTATCACTGCACCCATGCTCAATTTACCCACAAGTGGGGAGCTTTTTGTGGTATTTAGTGATGCTTCAAAGAAGGGATTAGGATGTGTGCTGATGGAGAATGATAAAGTGATATCCTATGCCTCAAGGCAGTTGAAAATCCATGAGTGAAACTATCCAATGCATGATCTGGAGTTGGCGGCTGTGATCTTTTCCTTGAAAATTTGGCGGCATTATCTATATGGAGAGAAATGTGAGATATATACTGGCCACAAGAGTCTTAAATATATATTCACACAGAAAGAGCTTAACATGTGCCAGAGAAGCCGGATAGAGCTCATCAAGGATTATGACTGTTCAATATATTACCACCCTGGGAAAGTGAATAAGGTGGCAGATTCCTTAAGTAGAAAGGATCCAGCGATTCTATCAATGATGAGAATTGAGAAGGATCCAATCTTCTTAGACTTTATGAAGATGGACATGGGAATCATAAAGAAGGGAACATCATCAATCCTTTCACAAATGATTGCTCAACCATCTCTTTTGGAAAGGTTAAAGGATGCTCAAAAGGATGATGTGGGAATTCAAGAAAAAGTGGAAGCTATCAAAAAGGGAAAATCCTCAGAGTTTAATGTTAATGAGGAAGGAATTGTGTGGTTTGGGAAAAGACTATGTGTTCCATCAAGTCCGAAGCTGAAGAAGGAACATTTGGATGATGCACATAGTTCAAATTTCTCTATTCACCCAGGGAGCACAAAGATTTATCGAGATCTCCGAGAAAACCTTTGGTGGGATAATATGAAGAAGGAGATTGCTGAATATACATCAAAGTGTCTGGTGTGTCAGCAAGTGAAGGTAGAGAGGAAGAAGTCTAAGGGGATGATAAAACCATTGCCCATACCAGAATGGAAATGGGAGAACATCACCATGGACTTTGTCACCAGACTTCCAAGGACATCCAAAGGCAATAATGTAATCTGGGTTGTTGTGGATCATCATACAAAGACTGCACACTTCATTGTTATTCGAGAGGATTTCTCTTTGGATCAATTGGCAAGGATATATATCAGGGAAGTGGTAAGGTTTCATGGAGTACCACTATCTATTATGTCTGTCCAAGATCCAAGATTCACCTCTAAGTTTTGGAAGAGTCTTCAACATGCTCTAAATACTGAACTAAACTTCAAAACGTCCTATCATCCTCAAACTGATGGCCAATCCGAGCGGACTATCCAAACACTTGAGGATATGTTGAGAGCGTTCTCGATGGACTTTAAAGGAGGATGGGATCAACATCTTACTCTAGTTGAGTTCTCTTATAATAACAGTTTCCACTCGAGCATCCAAATGGCACCATATGAATCCCTATATGGGAAAAGGTGCAGAACACCTGCATGTTGGGATGAGGTCGGTGAACGTAAGCTTCTTAGACCAGAAATGGTCGAAGAAATGGTGGAGAAGGTGATAACCATTCAGCAGCATATCAAGGCAGCCCAGAGTCGATAGAAGAGTTATGCAGATAATTGTCTATGAGACCTTGACTTAAAAGTTGGAGACATGGTGTTTTTACGCATATCTCTGTGGAAGAAGTTCATGAGGTTTAGAAAGAAAGGGAAGTTAATTCCAAGGTACATCAGCCCATTCTAAGTTCTTGATTGTGTGGGGGTTGTGGCCTATCGACTAGCACTTCAACCTACTATGGCCAAAGTACATGATGTCTTTCATGTATACCTCTTAAGGAAGTACATACCAGACCCTTCACATGTACTCTCTTCTGTGGTGGTACAATTGGAAGACGATATTTCTTATGAGGAGCAACCAGTGAAGATATTAGATCGTAGAGAAAAAGTTCTACGAAATAAGACAATGCCCATCGTCAACGTGTTGTGGAGAAACCACAAGTTTGAAGAAGCGACATGGGAATCGGAGGAAAAGATAAAGCCGAGTTACCCACATATATTTTAGTGTGGTAAAAGGAAAAATTTCGAGGGCGTAATTTCTTAAGGGGGGAATGTTGTAACGACCCAAAGTTTCATTAATGGAAATCCCTCTTGATCTAATTAAATGTCTCTTTATGAAAAATGTTTTTATAAGATGTCAACTTCTTTGGTTTTATGTTAATAATTTTGACCATTTCTAATATAGTTGTTGAACAGTGATCACATGATTACTATAAATATAGGACTTTAACAAATCCAATTTACTCAAACAAAAGAAGCGATGGCCTCATTCAGTAGAATTGCTCCATACGAAGCCCATTTGTCAGAGCTTGGAAAATAGGTGGCATCCTTGGGATTCGCTCTTGACCAAGCCCAAGATGAGCTTCATCATGTCAAGCTCGAATGTGACCGTCTATGGGAAAAGTGTAAGCTGGTTGAAATTACCACTCGAGCGATGTTATCTGAGCCACCCCAAGAGTCTCTCACCATCGCACACCATACCCTCAGGTATTATGCGGCTGTTTTAAGGGGTTATGTAACAAATAAGTAGTACTATGTTCATGTACATTATTTTTGTATATAATAATGAATATAATTTCTAGTCATTTTTGATACATTGTAAATAGTTTTTTTTTAAGTACAAATGGTGTTTTTAGTTATTATTTAATTATAAAATCTATTTTATTAAATTAAGGGATTTTTGAATTAAATAATATTTTAATAAAATAATATTATTATTATTAAATTAATTTTTATTAAATAAATGATCTTATAATTTTATGAATGCAATTAAAATTTTATATTATGGTTTGAAAGCCATTTCCGTCAAAACCCGTGAATTTTCGATAAATGTTGGTATTGATTTTAAAAGTGAAAATTAATATATTTAGAAATAAAATTAGATAAAATAAATTTCATTTCTGGAATTAGGACGTCGAAATTATCCAATGGTGAATTTTTCATAATTTTCTGAGACAGTCAATTTTTTTGGTAAAAATTAAATACCGTTTAAATATATAAAGTGTTTTATGACATCATAATGACCCAATTGTTTTGTAATAAAATACCATAATCCTTATGTTCAGACAATATATGTTTTATCATTAAAATAATGTGACTTTGGGTTTGTTTGACTTACTTTTCAAATCATTAATGGACCCCTCAAGACATATTCAACACTTTACCTTTTTAAATTAATTTCCATGGGAGTGTGACTCACCTCCACATAAGAAACCTTATTATTTTAAGACGTTCGGACTTGGGCCTTATAAAATATTTTTTTCCTCTTCCCTTTGCCAAAAACCATGGGCAAAAACCATGTGATGGTTTGTGGTTTGGATTAATTTAATGTAAGGGGACCCAAACCTAAATAATAAAGAATTCCCTCACCTTTCCTATATAAACCCACCAAAGATCCCACTTCCTCCTCACTAAAATCCCTTGGAGTTCGTCCAACCTCTGACCTACTCTCTCTAGAATCCTCCCAAGGTTCCCCAAGCTCCCAAGAAGCCTTTCACAAGCCTCTATCTAGCCTTTGTAAGCACACTTCCATGTAAGTTGTTTTTCTTCCTTTCTCATTTTTTGTCAATTTTCTTTAAGTTGTATTGCCCTTTTAATTTCAATTATGAATGTTGGGGTATGGTTTCACACCTCCCCCATACTTCCCTCTTATTTTTTTGAATAATGGGAGACCCCTTTCTCTCTCATTAAATTCCTCCCATGTACACCTGTTACTATGCCGAAATTTCGAAAAGAACTTCTCTCTCTTCTTTTACATTCAAGCAATACATTTGTATCATGAATCTAAATTCCATTTCATTTGTTGGGACATGTATCTATATTACCTCATTACTGTCAATTACATGTAAATATGATGAGGAACCCCTTTCTCTCTCATCAACCTTTTTTATTAATTCTTATGTCATGCTGTTACGCTGCCGAAATCGCACCAATTTTCTAAGCCAATGTCATTGTGTAGTGAATACCATGCCCATTTCTCCATCAAGGGTATTCACCTTTATACACATTTACTTATTGATTGTAAAGTTTCATGTATGAATTCCATATTCCTTTATCATGGAATAAATGATTATGTTTTATGAATCCATGTTTTATGATCCATGTGGCACACTTATGCATGAAATGAAATGTTTAAGAAGGGTGTGCCCTTATAGCGCTCCAATTCATTGGGTAAAGTATAGTATCATGATACGTCATGTGAAATGAGTGTTGACTCATGATAATTCAAGTGAAAAGAGGGTTTACTCATGATTTATGTGCAATGAGGGTTTACTCATGCTCTATGTGCAATGAGCATTGGCTCATGCTAATTCCATGATAAGTATTGTTGCCACATATCCATGTTATGACTATCATGCTTTATCATGCCCTTATGTTCATGTTTCTTTTATGATATATTGATTATTCCTATTTTCTAACATGTATTGTACTCATCATGTTATTCCATGTGTACTCCCTTACTGGGCTTTATAGCTCACACTTTTATTATGCATGTCCTCAGGTTATCCCATGCAATGCTAAGTACGAAGGAATGTAGTGGTCATGAAAAGGAAGTTTTCAATAAATATGTTGTATTTCATGTTTTATGTTTTTATTTAATGATCCTAAGCCCAAAATACACTAAACCTCTTGATCTTCTTTGTTATATCAAGTGAAGTTGTATGTAATAAATCATGTTAAAGTTGTAATAAAAAGCAGGGTTGTCATACTCTCCCCATATTATATAATCCTTATTCTTTCCAAAATACCAATCTAATGAGGCTTAAGTTGTTTCCCAACGGAGAACGTCCAAAGTAAGTAGTAATGTACTCAACCGAGCTCTCGAAATTTTTTCTTATTATACCCCCTCAAATATTTTCTATCCATTAAATTATGATAAAATCAAAAAATTTAATAATATAAAAAGTTATTATAATAATGTAATATCACTTTTATAACTTCCTCCAAGATCATTTGAAAAATAAGGATAGTGTCTTGCATACGTGCAGACCACCGCCTCTAGGAATAGCATGTTCTATTTTTCCATTAATATTAATATGGATGAGTTTAAAAATGTATTTAATGTATAAAAATAATAATTATAACACTATAAATATTCCGGTAAATAAAATTTTGGAAATTATATGAGTAATATTAATAATAAATGGTCATAATAAACTTAATCCCCTTAAATGAATATATCAAGGAACCCTTTTTAATTTGAGTCTATTTTGGGAAAACCTAAGAATATGTATAAATTTTATATTAAAGAAATAATAAAATACATACACCTCAATAGTTCTTGATATTTTGAATAAATTTAACAAAAAAAATTTACCACGATTAGAATAGAGAGGAAGTTTCTAAAAAATTAACTCAACCACCCCAACTAACTGACATAAGAGGAAATAATTTAATAAATAAAAAAAAGTTAATAAATTGACCTTGTAAAATTAAAAATATATGAATAAGGTACTAAGAGAAATTTACAATTAATTTTATTTATTTTTCATGAATTTAGGTGCATTCAAATAGTGAATATGGACCTAAGTTAAGGGTTTTCATCTCTATTTTTTCATTGAGAAGTGATTTTCATTCACTAATTGTTTTCTTTTTATGGTGAATATATTATACATGTATTTAAAATTAATATGGTTGGCTCAGGCTATGGAAGTATCATGTGGCGTGGAGGATTTGTTTGTGATCATAAGTGTTATGTGCATCTCGATTTTAGTTCTTCCTATGTCCAAGGATATTCGTTCGGTGTAGAGGCTAATGTTAACCTCAGTGGTATCTCAATTTTAAATTATAAAAGAATCACCTTAACAAAAATTAAATCTGACTCCAAACATATATGTGACTCTCTCAAAGATCTTACTCCCACTTTATGGTAGATTTCTTATGTGATCCACAATTGTAAGAATTACATCAGAAGCAGGATGGAAATTATTCACACTTGGAGAGAAGGGAATAGTGTAGCTGACTTCCTTGCCTCAAGTGAATATCTTATTATACTCTAACTTTCTACACTTGAACTGGTTCACTCCCCCATGGATGTGATCATTATGTAATTGGGGATTCCCTTGGTCGGCATTATTTTAGGCCCCTTTAAGTATTTTCCCATACTTTCCCCCTCTCAATAAAAATAAAATTGATATTATTGTGATATTTTTATGTTTTGTTTTATATTTTTTATAGTAATTTACATTTCTTAAATAGAAACCCCTTTCTAAATATATCTTTATTCATGAATTATGATATTTGAAAGGGATTTAGTTTACACAAATTTTTATTCTTTGAGTTAAAATTTAATTCATTGAGCATCACTCTTCTAAGTTTGATAAATTATTCAATTTCTTATTTTATATTATATTTATTCTTTTATATTTGGTGAAAATTTTATTTTTAACTCAAATATGCTTTCTTGATGAATTTATTTCTCATAAAAGTGAAATATTTTTAAGAAAAAAGTCTTATATCCTTCAAATATTGTTTTCCTCCATTTTAATGTTTATTATTAGTAAAAAATCTTTTCATTTCATATTTTAAAATCCATATATTTGTTTACTAATATGACCTTAGTATTTTCCATTATAAATTTTCAAAGAGAAATTTTACTACCACTTTTTACATTGTGTATTTTCATTAAATCTAATTAAAAATATTGAAAATGTTTTACATCCTTTAAAAACCAAACATTTTATCTTCCACTCTACATTCTATTTATAAATACATTATATCTTTTCAAAGATCTATTGTTAAAGATTATTTCAAAAATTAAAAGTTTTCAAAATGTCTTCACTTCACCTTTTTGAAAATATTAATATCTTTTTCAAGGATCCACTATTAAAAGTTATTTTTAAAAGTAAATGATATAAAAAAAATCACTTCACATTTTCCAAAGTGATTTTCAAAGTGATATCAACTTCATATTTTACACCATATGTAAAATAATTTTCTAAAAACAATTTTACAATATTTATTCCATTTTTATCTTTATCTCTAAAAGGATTTATTTCTGTAAAAATTATTTTTATAAACCACCGTCCAAATGTTTGTATAAAATACTCTTTTTAGGCTTTTGAATTTTAGGCATCATCCATTTTCATTCTTGAGTGCAATTTTGGTGATATTATCTAGAAATGTTATGAAGACCATTTTTATTTCCATGGGTTCTTTATGGGGTGAGGAATGATTCTTTTTCAAGTGGAACACATATGTATTAATGATTAATGTGTGACATAATGCATCGAGTTTTAGGTAATCCACTTTTTATTTATTTTATGTTAAGGAATGGGTTAGCTAAGTATTAAGAAGTTTCTGGACTATTTTAGAATATTTTAGAACATTTTTTTATGGTTAATGGATTAAGAATGGGTAAGGAATACTTTAAATATTCTCTAGAAAACTATAAAAGGTGGTTATGGGAGCTACAATGTAGGCACATGGATATAACATGGTTTTTAAAACTATGTGGCGAAACCATATTACTTTGATATATTTTGAAATTTTGATTTACATTATTAGTTCATGGTTTTCCTAATCTAGAGGCCTAACTGTGTGACTTTAAAATTTTTAGATAGTGATGATTTTAACAGTTGGTGTATGGTTTTCCTAATCATGTAACCAAAACATGAAAATTAATTAATTAAATACAAAAAATAGTTTTAAACTCTGAAACTCTCCTAAAAATCCTCATTATTTTTCCCTAACTTTTATCCATCAACCATCCTCTAGTATTTTTTTAGTGATCTATGAATTATGGACTCCTTTTTCAAAAAATATTTTAGCATTGGATCTTGGAAACAAAAAATAAGGGATATATTCTTCTTATCTAATTTAGATCTTCTCATTTTCTTTTGGAAAAAAACTCTAGATCAGGTTTTTTAGGATTCAGTCTATGGGATCAGAAACTTTTTGATCAAACATACTTTTGATTCATTAGATAAGTGGATGAATGATTTTACATCTACAAGATCATGTGACGATTCTTCATGTCAAGCATTTTTGTGGTAGGAGATTTTTACCTCTTTCCACTTTCTCTAGAATGTGATGGATATTTAATTTATTAAATAATTTCTTTCAGATTTGAAATGAAAACATCATTATGAAACTCTATTATAATTTTCCCTCACTGGTTGGTTCTTGAAAAATGGGTTGTTGGTGATACCCACAAAGTGGTTAATGAATTTATTAAATGTTTTTCCTAAAATAGAAAAATTGTTTGATGTGTTAACTTGAAATAATATAGTTGGTGTGTCTTTGAATTGGAACTTTTTGGGAGGAACATAGCCACAGGACCAATGTGGGCCAACGATTATCACTAAGTTATGACTCAGTGGTGGACAGATCTCCACTTGCGAGAAAGGGAGGTTCCATTTATCATGTATTATTGTGTGTGTTTTTTTGTGAATATGAAATGGATTTTACAAAATATTTAGAAAGAAATATTTATACACCCTATGAGAACATTATTTTTAGTTAACTAATCTTGAATTTTATTTCTATCTATTTTATATATAAACTATGAAACTTATTTGACTTCTTTAATATTTTGTACAACTATTTTATATGAACTTGAGCTTACCAAATTCATTTATTAATGGAATATCATAAAAGTATCTTAGGTTTTTCCTATTGGGTAGTTATAGTCACCCCCTACATATGAACATTGGTTTATCATAAAAAATTCCATGATATACGAAAGGGATGGGTTTAATATTTCAATATAAATTATTCTTAAATTAATTATTATGGATTATAGCGATGGAGCTTGGTATTTGGTCATGTACTAAGAGTTTGGATTGTTTCTTCCCTGGTGCATAAGTCTTTTTTATCTTGGATATATAGTTGTTATGGTTTATTGTTTTTTGTTGTTACATTAATTATCCATCTTTTTATACTTTCAGTTTTCATATTTACTCATACATCAATTTTATAGTTGTCATGGGGTTGTTTTATATTGTGTTTTTATGTTCGTATTTTCTTGTGTGTGTATGGGGAAATAGGTAAATACATTCCCAAACTTTCTTATCAAACCCTCCTAATTTATTTCCAACCATCAGTGTATAGGAAATTCCCCCTAATGTTAATGTAACATCGGATCTTTTTAATCCAGTGGTTAGGTTCAGCTTGTTACAAATGGTATCACTTTGGTCGACTTAGCAGATAGGATGGTATCAAAGAGATAGGACATGTAGGAACATAAAATATATAGAATAAAAAAATTTATCGAACCAATTTATGTTAAACTTCAAGATACTTGGGTGTTTAGGATACAAATGTGTTCAAAATCACTTCTAGTAATGTCACCATCTCGTCATCTTGGGTTTAACTGATGAGTCTTTAGTATCATGCATTAGTAGAGAGAAATCCTACTAGGACCACATTATCACGTGATAATTTTATTTTGGTCTTGTCCTATTATTATTTTGATTATTTTGAAATGATATGTGATATAAATCTTAATAAGGAAGTAGTAAAATAGTTAATTAAAAATTGTGGATATGGTAAATGATTATAAATTTCACCAATGAGGTGAATAAGAAAATAATCGGATGGTGTAGAAAAGAATGTGGTTCCACCTAAACCATATGTAAAATAGAAACTATTTCAGATTATTTTGAAAGAATTATAAGTTGATGAAAATAGACTTCTGGATGAAGAATATCATCATGTGAATCACTCATCAGAATTCCAAAATCATAATTCAAAAATATTTTAGGGTGATTGGAGAACTGATCAAGTAGAAGTGTGATTGGGGAGGATGAATAAAATATTTGAATTCCTCAAAACTCTATTTAAGATAAAGGTTAATTTATAGATATACATGATTGAATACCTAGAACTCTAAGGGTTGGAATTAACTATTCAAGAAAAACTGGACCAGGGTATTACTTGGGAGGGGTTTGAGGAATTGTTCAAAAAATATTTTTTCCACACACCTTCCTACTATCAAAGAATATGGAATTATTACAACTGAAATAAGTAAGTATGTTATTCAATGAATATGTTTCCCAATTCACATGTCTGGCACACTTATCATTAAAGGTATGTTTTAGTGAAAGGTCGAAGGCACAAATATTTGAGGAAGTTTTATGTTCAAGAATTTAGTATAAGTTATTCATGTTCTATATAACAGATTATACAGAAATTGTTAACAAGGAACTAGTGGGAGAGAGTGATATTATTGGGAACACTAGTATAGGGGACAGTTTATTCTATCCAGGTACAGGTGTGAACTCTAGTAAATGTAATAAGAAAAAAAGTGATCTTTTCCTTAGAAAATAGGGCATCAAATAATCCATCTAATATAATAGTTTCTTATATATTGTGTCACAGTAATGTACTAGGCCACTTTCAAAGTGGATCTCTTCATCCCAAGAAGTAGTTTACTTCACCATTATGATATGGGCATAACTATGGAAAAATGTTACATATTAAAAATTGTTTTTTTGATATCTATATCCAATGTGAGGAGATGTCTTGAACTAGTCTCATTTCAACCATGCTTAATCTGGACAATCTCATTAAAATATTTCTCTCACACAAAATCTAGTGAACCATTATGACTCCTGAAACACATTGATTGTATAGTCTATACCAAAACAAGGGATAAAGGACTATTCTATGCGAATTGATTGATAATTATATAGAGATAAGAAGGATATTTTAACTAAACAACCAAGTCCTTTAATGGTGTGATGTAACATTATTCGAAACTTGAAACTTATTAATATCTTGTTTGATAGAATTGTATCACATTATTTTATTATTTCTTGTGTGTTTAAACAATTATACTTTTATTTGGAGACGATGTCTCCTATCATGAGTATAAAAACACCACTTAATCAATGGGAATACAGAGGATTGAAATCCCCATCTAGTACCATTACCATGGATATTGTTTAGTTTTACTAGGATTTTACTTTTTTAGATATGTATATATTTGATTTAATCATTTAAATAGAGTGGTTGGTGAAATTCAAATACTATATCTATTATTATAATCATTAAGTGACATTTGTGTCCCCTGATAATGTTTTTTTATATTTAAATTGTATTGGGATATGAATATTGTTATAGTAGGACCTTTAGTGAAAGTAGACATAACCTTTTTTATTTAGTTGGTAGCAACAACATTGGGTGTTGTATATGAAATTAGAGATGTTAATCTTCCTATGATAGTGGATTGATACTCAAATTTCTTTCCAAAAAATCACTCTAGGATACCCCCTGAATGTGAAATCAAATTTTCTATCAATATTCTTCAAGGAGAAAGAATTATTTTTATTCTATCATATATAATGTATACAATAGATTTTCAATAATCAAAGTTCCAGGTAAAATAATTAGAGAGCAAGGGATTCATTAGAACAAGTACATCATCTTGGGATGATCTAGTTTTGTTCATAAAGAAGGCATATGGTTCACTTTGATTTTGTTTTGACAATCATAAACTGAATCAAGTTGTGATCAACAATAAGTATCCTCTTACTCACATTAATGATATGTTTGATCAATTGATGGGATCCATGTGGTTCACTATGATTCATCTATGGTCAATATATCACAAATTCATAGTCAGTAAAGAGGATATTCTGAAGACATCACTTATGAGTTTATAGGACCATTATAAATATGTTTCCATTCCCTTTTTTATGTTGAATTCACGTATAGTTTTCATGGCCTTTAGGAACCATATCTTCCACGGGTATCTTGATTCTTTTTTCATGGAATTTATTAATAATATTTTGGTTTACTCTCAAATAAATATTGATCATGAGGAGTAATTAGATATTTTATTGATCACATTGCATAATCACCAAATTTATAATAAATTTTATAAGAGAAACTTATGATTATGATAATTTCATTTCCTATGGAATTTCATTTCTATCGAAGGCATATCGGTTGACCGTATAAAAATTAATGTATACATTTCTTGATATCTACTAAATAATTTCTTTGAAATACATATTTTTTTGGCATTATCATTATATTATCATTTATTTTTCTAGGATTTCTCTAGAATCACTTCTCCTATGATTTTATTGAAAAGGAAAGGTATTCAATTTAAATGGAATGATGACTGTGAGATATCCTTTTAGGGTTTTAAATATAATCTCATTTTGGAACCTATCCTTATCTTACCAGAACCATTTCAGAGCAATGTGGTATATTACGACACATATGGATTGATACTAGGTGGTGTACTTATATAGGGAGATCATGTTGTAGAATATTTCTTGAGACTATTGAAAAAAATGAAATAAATTACACAATGTATGACCTGGAATTAGATACAGTTTTCCATGCCTTAAAACAAAGGCACCACTATCTATTTGGGTAAAATTTCACAATATTCACTGATCATAAAAGATTAATATATATCTTATCTCATAGAGAACTTAACTTGAGGTAATGATATTGGTAGGAATGTCTCTATATATTTAACTTCAACTTAGTTTATACACCTTATAAAGGGAATTCCATGGCTAATGCTTTGAGACTAAATTCTTATAATGAGATGTTCAGATAATATCATGAAAAACAGAGGTTGATGAGCATTATTACTGACATGAATCCGGACTATTCCAAATATATTGAAAAATAATTTTTCTTCCCAATCACACTTGCTCCTGATTTGAGGGATTTAGTTAATGTAGCTCAATGATCATATCCTCAATACATCACCATTAGTTCAATACTAAATGGTGGGGAGACCAGGGATGATTATATAGAGGATGAAAACTCGATGTTACATTTTCAGAATTTAAATATAGTCCCTTGATCTATATCAAAATATATTATTTCAATGTACCACCATTCAAAATGGTTTATTCATTTTGGTACTCAGAAAATGAACAAGGAAATGAAATATAATTTCTTGTGGTAAAGTCTAAAAATAAAGATTATAGCATATGTTATGAAATTTAATACTTGTCTACAAGTAAATACTAAGAATAAACATCTTTATTGTATGATTTATTCTTTTCTTATAACTATTTATAAACATGAGTATATTTTTGTGGAATTTATCCTAGTTCAACCATGGATTCTTGAAAACATGATTCCATTTGTTAATTATGGATTGAATCATAAAGTTGGCACACATTATCCCAATTAGAGAGTTAAACATAAAAAAAGGATCTATAAAACCTGTATATTCAAGAAGTAGTTAAGTTACTTGAAGTACCAAAACCTATTATCTCTAAAAAAGATCATTTATTTATTTATTTGTCTTGGAGATCTTTAATATAGACTATTATGACTCATTTGAATATGATCATGTTATATCATCCTTGGATGGATGGATAATCATAAGTTATAGTTTATTTGTTTCAATATATTCTTAGATGTAACAATCAATCCCCACTGATAGCATAGACACCCTAACATAACATGGGCATCCGATCCTTTCCCACTAGTTACCCCACAGGCATATTTTCCCCTCTTTGGGGCCCACCCATTTCCTCGAATGGGATATCAGACTAATGATTATCCCTACAGACCAATGCATTTCCTTTCCACTATGATTTTTCTTCACAATCACACACCCTGGGAAACTTCCTAGAAGGGAACCGATCCTGATCATTACTCGAGGAAAAGTGCATTTAACTGTGGATTTATAATCATGTAGGTTTTGAAAATAAAGGTTCACCTTGTTGAAATGAGTCATATCATTTATCCATTTAACCATTTATCATTATGGTGTGTTAAATTCACCCCCTTTATAGAGGAAAAAATCCTCATTTTGGACCCTACAACTCAACCAAGGCAGTTCCACCACACTTAAGGCTGGGTTCCTGCTCTGATACCAATGTAACAACTAATCCATTATGATATCATAAACACCCCACCTTAACATGGTCATCTTTTCATGGCTAGCTAGGTACCACCAGTTTCCCCACGGGCACATAGTCCCCTCCTTGGGGTCCACCCACATGCTTGAACGGGTCATCAGACTAATGAATGTCATCATAATCCAAAACATGTTCTTTCTAGTGTTCTTTATCCTCACTTTCACATGCCCTTGAAAACTTCCCAGAAGGTCACCCATTCTAATCACTACTCCAGGACATACATTTTTAACTATAGAGTTCTAATCGGGTAGGATCATGAAAATAAATGTGCACCTTGTTCACATGTGTCATATCATTTAGTCATTTAACCCTTTATCATTTAGGTGTGTTACATTTAATATTATGTCATGGAATTTGGTGGTACATGGTAATATCATATGTTATTAGTGGAGTAATCATATAAAAATAGTTATTATTACATGATATAAATGGATCCATTAGAATCATTGTAAGGTCTTATTTTTGACTCTCCACTTTTTTGGGTGGAAATGGGAGAAGCCTCACTAATTAGAACTGGTTTTATAGAAGATACTACAGAAAATATTTAGATAATAGATAAGTGACATATATTATGTGCAGATCATCACCATTACCTATTACCTTTTGATTTAGGTGGCTATGTTTTTCCTAAATTTCATCCCCAATTAGAACGTCATCATTTAGAAAAGCATGAAAAACTATCCCCTCATCGTATAGAACCATTTTAGATTATGGAATGTATTGGGGATGTTTCATATCGATTAGATTCACCACAGATATTCAGTATTGTTCATAATGTTTTCCATATCACTTAAATGGAAAGCTGATAGCTAAATCTTAGTCATGATATTAGCTCGGGGCATGTAACACTTTATACTAATTTGAAGTTTATCCAAGAAACGACTTGGATTCTAGATAAATAGTAAAATACCTTTCAAGGGAGAACTATTTATTTGGTATGAGGGTTATAACAACATGGTTAGATTCAAGAAAATACTTGGGAATGAGAACAACTCATGTAAAATCCTTGACTCAAGAAACCCAACTTCGGTAGTTATATTAAATTACTGGTATAAGATAAAATAGTTCTCAAATGATCAAACATCTTAGTAATCTTGGAATACTAGATGCATACATATGTTACTTTTGAAAAGATAATATACAACATGAACAAATTACGAGAAAATTAGTATCCCTTACATAATATCACTAAAAATTACACATATTCATCCTATAGGTTTCCTAGGGAAAGTAAATAAATTAAGTGTGATCTCAGATGCTCAGAAAAAAGTAACATTCAGTGGAATATATCATAACATAAACATGGAATATGTGATATGGAAAGAATAAATGAAACAATATGAAGCTATAATAAACTAAATATGAGGGCATGATATATCAATGAAAATAAATAAAAACATAGAAAACAATAATCATCGATCCCATACTTATGGAATGTGTAATGTTTGAAATCAAAAACTTATTATCAAGACCTTATAGCCAAGAAACTATCCTATTTTTGGAAGAGGTATACAGAAAAACCCAAATTGTTTTATCTCCTGATAATGTTGATTCATAGAGGGGATATATAATTCTAGGCCATACCTATCATCTGATTACATCAAATGAATTCCCATAAGAGTTAACAAAACCTTTAAGGTCATTCCCTAAGGAACGTCTTACTAAATAAAACATGGCTATCCATAAAATGGGTGAGGGTAATTTTATGTGTTGGGTTCTCCATGGAAGAGAGTAATGGGTTCAATTGTTTGAATTGGTAGGAGGAAAAGAAAAGGGTAGGAAAAATCACTCTTCATCGTTAAATAAGAGCATGTGAATATTACTAAGCATATAACTCAAGTGTGTCTCACCAGATGTGAAGTATTAGGACCACTCATCATGAATCAAGTTGATTATTGAGTCAACGATCAATCAGTCATTTTTTAGGTGATTACCCATAGGTGAGTTTGTGACACACCTGCATCCACTTCCCAGTATCTTGGAAGGGATGTATTTTCTATGAAATTGCACATTCTATTACTTACCAAATATTTAAATGTTTTTTTACCATGGAAATTATTGAGATTTATAATTATTGAGATTTATAATTATTGAGATTTATAATAAAATGTGTTTTATTATATTACATATAAAATCAAAATTATATAAACCACATAAAGTAAATTGGGTGGATAATATCAAACATTTCTCAAATCAATTAATTTGAGATGGAAATCATTACCTCTTGTCATGACTTCCACAAACATACTTTAACCTCATCGAGAACAAGAATTTTTCTTGGAAGTCTCGTTTCAAATTAAGGCCTTTTGCTAACTACTAGTGACTATAAGTTTTTGAGAATGGGATAGGATTAGAAGAAGAGAAAAATATCATTTTTTAAGAGAAAATTGAAAGGAGAGGTGAGTTTTGAAGTGGTGGGAGTGATACCCTTTCATAAGTGAATAAGAGGGTAGATTTGGGAGTAACCATTAAATTTTCAAAAATCATAGGTTATTATTCAATTTGAAATTGAGAAAATGGAAAAAATAGTTCAAGATAGTGATTGTGGGTCAAAAGTCACCTCAACCGCTCCTTTTTTTCAAAAAAATGAGTGTTTTTTAGATTTTTTTTATAACATTTTAACTTTTATCCTAATTTACTTTTAAATTGGTAATTAATTTACAACCATAGTAATTAATTTTAATGAAAAGGGTTAAAATTTATCCTTTTATCTAATTTGATAATTTTGATTCAAAATTTTAAAATTATTTTATCAAATAAAATTTCTAAATATGTTAAAAATTAATTTTAAAATAATCCCACTTAATCACGTAAAAGCAATTTTTAGAAAAATAAATTTTTTAATATTTAAATTTATGTATAAGATAAAAATATCTTGGATACTAATTTTAAAGATGTAAATTGATTTATTATAAAAAAAAATAAAGTATATGAGGCTTTAAATGCTAGACAAAACAAAATTTCTCTTGAAAATACATGATTCAAAGAAAAGAGTGAAACTGGTCTTTTATTTAATGTAACAATTTAATTAGTTCTAAAAAGTTTATAAATATGATTTATAAGTTTAAAGAATATATTAAAATGTATATTTTTAAAGCTTAAATTTATAATTGATTAATTAAAAGTTTTTTTAAACTTTTAAGTTTTAACACCATGAAAATATAAAATAATATTATTTTTTTCGATAGTTTATGTGACACACAACATCGAGTATAAAAATCCCATGAAATATATTTATTTAAATTTAACTTATTTGATAGCATGAAGAACATGAAACCCCATGTCAAAATGAATCGTAATATATTATATTTTTATAACCTAGTGTCTAAATTGGAAAGTATGAATAGTACTAAAAAAATTTAAAAAAATATGGTTATATATTGATTATAAATAAAATAATAATAACTTAAAAGAAAAAGAAATACTTTCTAAAAAAACTATATTTTTCTAAAAGGTGGATTAGTTACTCTTTGTACACATAATTTAAAATTAATTTTTAATGATTTTAGAAATTTTAATTAAGGAAAATTCATTTTTGAAACCATAATATCAATATTATCTTAGGGTTTATTTTTTGAATTTTTCTGAAATATTTCATTTTTCAATGATTAGTGAAAAATACTGAATTTTAATTAAAAAATTCATTTTTTTTAATTATTTATAATGTTAAATTATAAATTGAATTATTTTTAAAGTAATATTTGTACAATTATATGTCTATTAATATAATTTTATGCCATTTTAATCATTTATCATATTGAATTTTCATATAAAATCATTGTAAACTTTTGGACATTTTTCATTAAAAACTTGTTTTCTCATCACATATACAGGATTCATTTTAAATTAAATTTTGTTGCTTATGGGAATAGAATTTTATAAAATATATTCCATATTTTTAATCATAATAATTTTTATTTTCTAATAAATTTAAATTAATTTTTTAACAAATTTAATAGTGAAAACATGAAAAAATATTATTATGGTTAAGGTAAAAATGGATTTATCGAGGGTTAAACTAAATATATAAGGGTTAAAATGACATAAAACTTTTCTAAAATAAATTTAACAGTTATATTTATACCCAATAATGTCTAATTATAGATAATAATTCATTTTGGAATCTTTTTTCATGATAAAAACATGATTACACCTCTTTCTTTTTGGAAATTACAAGTGTGCCACTCACCTCACTTATAAACGGCCACCCCATATCCTTTATTATTTACACCTTAAAACCATTTTGGTTCCTAAATTTAATTCCCAAATAACTTCCCAACTTACATAATATCATTCTAGAGTCATTATTTCTGGAATAAATCCATTCTATGATGGATTTTTGGGTAAACCTAAGGAATTTACCCGAAGAAGAGGTAATGTTCTTCAACAATCATTTTTATTTTATTTTTTCCTCCACCTCCCTAAATTATTATTAAAACATGATTATATAATAACCTCGGTATCTTCCATATAATTATTTTTTTATAATAATATAATTATCTACAACCATCCCCAATTCCATCAAATGGTTTTTGAAATCATCATTCGCATGTACAGAGGACTACCGCCTCACAAACCAATGTCATTCATTTTTCCATTACCATACATCATGGTTGGGTATGATAATAAATTTAAAGTATATGTATGATATTTATAATATAAATATACCTCTATAATAATTATATCATATATATACCTATTTACTTTATATTCTGTAGTGGATATGATAAAATCGCTCGTGTGTACGGTAGACTACAGCCACGCGTAGAACTGTGATTATTCTTTCACTAACGTTATACATGGAATTTAATAAGGTTAAATTTAATAAATATTTGTTATATAAATTAAATAATAATTATATTTATGATTCTTAAAATATAATATATCTTTTTTTACACTGAAAAATGATAGCATCATTCTTGTATGTGTAGACTACGCCTTCATAGAGTGATGTGACTCTCTTTTCATCACCACACCACATGGATAATATATTTAAGTATTTTTAAAGAAATAATATGATATATATTATATTATTATAATTATTTAAAAATAAAATATTATTTACCTCCTTTCTATAAAGTTCATTGAAAAATGGAAACATTACTCATGTGTACGTTCGACCTATCATCCTTATAATTGTAACGTAGTCCATTTTTTCTAACCCTATTTCATGATTAGTTTTAAAAATATAATTAATGAAGTAATATGATAATTATGACATGATTACTATTATTTAGATTATATAACTATAAAATAGTCATAAGAACTTGATTTTCAGGATGAAACATGCATGGGAAAATAAGGCAATTAACACCTAAAATAATGAAAATAATGAAACATTATTACTATAAGGGTGATAAGATGTTATGAAAGGATCATAAATGATATTATAAATATTAATAAGGTCATGTTATTAATTAATAACTTTTTTAAAACCATTATATAGGAGTTTAAATCATTTTCAACTAAAATTAAGTGTAAAGTAAGGGACTTCATCTCAATCTCCCTTCATTGAGGCATATTGTAATGTTATGCATACAATTTCATTTATATTGGGTGTATAATCACCCATTGAAATGTAATATTATGATTAATTAATATTTCACGGTATTTTAAGTTTTAATTTTAATTATTTCATCCAAGTGGATTTAATTTAAGAGTTACCAAATTTTAATGAATTGTTTAACTCAATTTCATTTCATTGAGTTATATTTCTTAATCCTTGTCTTTGATATTATAACATTATGTTTGTAATGTATTTTTACTATCTATTGTTTT
This sequence comes from Viscum album, assembly GCA_963277665.1. NCBI lineage: Eukaryota > Viridiplantae > Streptophyta > Magnoliopsida > Santalales > Viscaceae > Viscum > Viscum album. Next base: position 1,943,758,958 of record OY728119.1, on the reverse strand, counting down.
ATTTACATATGTCTTATGTGGATTTACATTCATACACATAATCAATTCATTGTTTTATTTTCACTTCAATGTTACGATCATTGAAAGGGTATATTTTCTAATATCACTCTAATCAAGATTGTTTATTCTAGAATTAAAGTTGAAGGAAATTATTTAATAATTTTATAATAAAACATTTAATTTTATTCTCATATATTTATTAATGAAATTTTCAAGTAATGTTACCTTTTTATACTCTTTTATACTTAAAATAATTTAGAAATTATTTTAATAAAATCCAACTTCATTTTTCTCTTCTGTCAAAACTCAGTTTTATTCCAAAACCATGTTTTCTAAAAAAATTCGAAAATTATTTTAACCTTTTACAAATGATTTATTAAAATAATTTTTAACTATTTTTACTTTTTTTTTAAATAAAGTAATCCCCATGTATTTTTTGAAACAATTCTCATTTAGCTTTTATTAAAAAAGTTAACGTAATATTTATTTTAATGTGTATGGAATGAATAAAATTTCAAGTTTTAATGAATAATAAAATGTTTTAAAGATTAATTTATAAGTTTAAAAATTATTTTTAAATAAAATTATTTTAAAAAAATTATGAAATTTTAGTTTTAAAAAGTTATTTTCAAAATGAAAGGAATATTTTCCTCAAGAATTTCTTAAAGACATTTTTATGTTATTTCTATTAATTAATGAAAACAACCTGTTATTCTTAATCTAATGTGTATATTTTGTATTGATACCATAGTAATTCTTTCTATGGGTGTTTTATAATAATCTTGACCAATTAATATATTAAAATTAACGTCCATTACTCATTTTTATAGTCACTAACTTTCCTTTTAATTGTTCAATTTTCTAGGGACATTAAATTTTCCTTAAATATACATATTATTTATCATGGATATACTTATTGATTAAATTATATATAATTTTTATAAACAGTTTTTTAATTTAAAAGTTATTTTATTGACTGGGGAAATATTAATAAATCTGTATTCTTTACTCAATATAGATATTTGACGATAAGGCACATTGGTCATAAATTAAATTGATTATTCAATATATGATGAATGATTAAGACATAAAAACATAAGTGGGGACCAGTTATAGATATCCCCTCAATGAATTGGTAGTCTCAATAGTGAATCAATAATCTAGTATAATTTTTTTTTCTAAAATTTATGGTTTTGTACCTAGTAGTTTTAAACTATCTTAGGGATTCATCTTGATGGTAATGGTATCATTTTCTTGATACATGATGTTTATTAATTAATAATTTTCTTCATAAAAAATTTATTTATTATTATCCATTATATTTTCATAGTGATCTTATCTCTGGATTCATTTCATTATCATTTATTGATTAAATGGAATGTTTTTCAGTTATTTACCTTTACCTATTAATTCTTCATTATCTAGTTATTATAGTCATGTTATTGATTAAATGGAATGTGTTTTCAGTTACTTACATTACCATATTAATTATTGTCTATGAAATTTTTTCATTTATATTATCTATGGATGCACTTCATTCTCATCTGATTCATTACATTTCTTGTGTGTTTAGTTATTTACCTTTCCATATTGATTATTCTTATTAATTCATGATTGATTCCACTATACGTCACCCTTACTAATCAATTGAGCACACCCTTATTTTGTTTCCTTTATGAAGAATCCAAGAAGTGTATTGTATTTTATATGTAGGGATATTCTATAGGGAATATTTTTATTCTCAAGAAAAATATGTTGTAATTTGTGTTTTAAAATTTAATTCAATAATAAAGTATGTATCTAGTTTACAGAGACTAATAAACAATCCAATCCCTTCAGATATGATTACTTATATAATATGTTAATTAAATAAGAAGACACTAGATCTGGGCTATTGGGGTTAAGTTTTTTATAGTTGTTACCATAGTAATGTTTTTATAAAACTTTAAAACTGGATTTAAGAAAACATAGATTATGGAACATAACCTTATAATTGAATTTTAGGATAGGTGTTGCAGAACCGAAAAAAGTTTTGTTAAGGTAAATATTATGTGTTTTTTCTTTGAAATGCATCCTTTTATAGATAATACAAGTGGACATGGTTCTAGAAAATATGTACTTATGGGTAATAACTCCAAAAAGGGTGTATTGGAATTGACTTGATTGTCACCTGATGCACAAAAATAGGCCTTACTGCACACCTAGTTTGACACTCCTAGGTATGCTTAAGAAAATTCATATTTTCTTTACAAATCATTATAAAGTATTTGAATATATGATGATAATGGATAAACTAGGTTAAAACTAAGGTTTCATAGATTAAAAAAAGTGGTTTCATAATTTAAAAATACTATAAATGGTTATATGGTTTTCCCACTATGATTATTGTTACTCACACTATAATTTTCTGTTTTAGTCAAAGGGTAGAACTAGAAGGGATCATGTTAACAATGAATATGAACGAAAATTTGGTGAATATGATAAAACAAATGGGATGATGACTAGATGGAAAGATATTTTGATTATGCCAAACCAGATTTCCAAAAATATGATTAACAACATACGCCTTAACAATCTCCTAGACTCACCAAAGAAAAAAAAGGATGGAGTTTTCTAAAATCTCAGGTAATAAAGACCATGGAGGAATGAAGACTTGATTTCTATCATGTAAGAAATATGGAAGGAGACACCCAAGAAAGTGTATCAATGTATTAGGAAAATTCTTTATGAGTATAATGGAAGGTCATAAAGAAAATAATTGTTAAGGAAAAATGAAGAGTATGATTGAAGGAAATAAATAAAATCTGAAGGATCCATTTATAGTTCAATGCCTCAAATATAGACAACCTGGTCATAATCAGATTCAATGACCACTTTTACAGGATAAACCCTAGACAAATTAAGGACCTATATGAAAATAAAATAGATTAAGTATGTATGTATTGGGTTTCAATGATTAAATTATAGAAGTATTTTTTTACCGATGGTATTTTGGTGATAAGAATTATGAAGCACCTAAGGATTGTGTTAAATTTTAGGAGAAAGATTCTCTTCATTATCATAGGAGTTATGGATACCATCATGGGTTTATGAGTTTAATATTGATCCTAAATTCAAAGTTTTAAACACCCATTTTTTATATTTTATGTGATGGGAGGCTACAAAGATTAAAGGTATTTCTGAAGAAATTTATATCAATACAACTCATTGGTTTAGTATATGCTTTACTGAAAATTTATTTGAGTAATAATACCTTTAAACTTTATAGATAAGATTTTAGAGTTATTCATAACCTTTAGTGTTGATATGATCATTAATAATATTTTAATAATAGTAAAATAAGGTCATTAAACTTTGTGAAAAAATAAGTTGTATTGAAAACATTAGAAAAAATTTCATTTAATGATTAATTTTATTTCATGGATGTAAAACATATTTTTTTGGGAAAGAAATAAAAATTATATTAATATAGATTACAAAAAGGACAACTCACATGTCATGTGACAAACCATCACATCCGGTAAGGTTGTTGGGATTGAACCCGTGACTAAAGGATAATAAGGGTTTAGCACCAACCACTAGCCTATGTGATATCCTGGTTAATATGCACTATTAAAACAACTTGAAAAATAAATATTAATGTTTATCCAGTTGTGTTACTATTGAGGTTTAGAGATTAATGTATTATATTAGATAACTTATGCAGACCAAATTGGTTTTTGAAAAATAATTAGGGATAGAGGGAAAGAATTTCCACCCTTTTATGGATCTTACAATTTTTTAAAATTTAATTTTAGTGATTCAATCATAAAAAATACATTATTGATATTCATTTATTAGAGTAAGGATGAAATTGGAAATTGATCGAAGTATAACCAAAGGATGAAATTGTGATAATGAAATAGAAATGTATCAAGTAATTATATTACTTTATATTATTAGATAGTAAAATAATTCCTCAACATTATGAAAAGGATATTTAAAAAATATCCAATTAAATTCAAATCCTATAAATCATATGGTCTTTTAAATCATCATAGATTTATGGTTTTGAGGCCCTTAACTTTCCATTGATCATTCACTTACTTATGATCAACGAACTCAATCACTCTCTCTGATTATTTATTATTTTATTTCATGACTATATAATCACTTAAAACTAATGTTATCCTATTTATAAAAATACTTATATGTTATAATATATTACCTTTTTATTTCTCTTTATCTCTTAATAAGAGGAAATTTTATTAACCCTTCTACGATGTGGTTTTTTCAATAATGTAATTTCAAAATGTCAAACTTTTTATTACCAATATAAATTTTAAATTATAAGGATAAAATTTATTTAATGTGAGGAGAATTTAACACAGAGAAATTATAAAAGAATAACATTTTATTTTAAAGCATATGTGACATGTATCACTAATCATAAATAACCTATGAAATATATTTCTTAAAATTTAACCTCTTCAATAGCTTGTGGAACATGTAACCCCAAGTCAAAAGGAACTTAAATATTGTCTAATATTATAAATTATCCATTAAATTAGTGAATATTAATATTAATAAAAAAATATGAAAATTATGGTTATATATTTATCAAAAATAAAATAAGAATCATTTAAAATAAAAAGAAATGTTTTTTTGAAAAATGTGTTTTCATAAAAGATGGATTAGTCAAGATTTCTCAAATAACTTAAAATTAATATTTAACACTTTTGAAAAAAAATTATTTTTTTAAAAAAAAATATTAAAATTATCTTAGGGTAGATTTTTTGGATTTTTCTGAAATATTTCATTTTTTAATGAATAGTGAACAATAATGAATTTTAATAGAAAAGTGAATTTGAATTTAAATAAATTAAAATCTTAAATTATATTTCTAATTGATTTTAATGTAAAATTAGTTTAATTATATATTTCTTAATCCAATTTATATCATTTCAATAATTTTTATATTGAATTTTTATATAAAAACATTGTAAAATTTTGAACATTTTATTGTTAAAAACTCATTTTCTCATCACGTCTATGGGATTAATTTCAAATTAACATTTTCAACTTATGTGAATGGAATTTGGAAAAAAATAGGTTCCATATTTTTAACTATAATTATTTATATTATATAATAAGTTCAACTTAATTTTTAACCAAAATGAATAGTGAAAATAGTAAAAATTATTTACCGTGATTAAAGTATAAATGGATTTACTAGGGGTTAAACAAAAAATAAAAGGTTTAAAATGAACTAAAAAATGTATAAAATATATTTTATGGACATATTATTATCCGATAATGTATAAATATTTATAATACTCCATTTTGTATCCTTTTAACATGTGAAAAACATGGGTATACCTTTCTCTTTTCAAAATTTATAATTGTGCCACTCACCTCACTTATAAATGGACACCAACTATTCTATCTTATTAAAAGCTTAAAACCCTTTTTTGTCCAATTACTTCCAAAATAACTTACCAAAATCCATATTATCATATTATAATCCCTAGGTTGGGAAAAAATCCAACCTAGAATGTATTTTGGTGAATACCAAAGGAGTTTACCTGAAGAAGAGGTAATGTTATTCAGTGAGTATTTTTATTTAATTTCTTCCCCCAAATACCTCAATTATTATTAACCAGTATAATAAAATAACCTCATTATATTAAATATAATTATATATTTTAATAACTTGTTCATCACCGACAACTATCCCCACTTCTATCAAATGGGTTATGAAATCATTATTTGTGTATACGGCATACTACCACCTCGTGAATAGATGTCATTCATTTTTTCTATTAACACCCCTCATGGTTGGGTATGATGATGGATATAAAGTATATATATGATATTTAAAACATAATTATACCTATCTAGTAATTATATCATATACACCTTTTTTACTTTCCATTCTATAGGGGATAAGATAATGTTGCTCGTGAGTACTGTGGACTACAGCCTCACGAAGCGATGTGATTCTTGTATCACTAACACTATGTATGGAATGTAATAAGGATAAATTTAATTAATATATGTGACATAAATGACATAAATATGATATTAATGACATATTTATCATTCTGAGAAGATAATATATAATTTTTTACACTGAAAAATGATAACATCGTTCATGTACGTGTTGATTATCCCCTTCACGAAGTGATGTGACTCTCTTTTCATCACCAAACAATATGGATAATATATATAAGTATATTTAAATAAATAATATGTTATATATGATATTATTTTCATTACATAAAAAAATATCACTTACATCCCTTCCATAATTATCATTAAAATATATAAATGTTACTCATGCGTACGTACGGCCTACCATCTCCATGATTGTAACATATACCATTTTTCCAAACCAGCCTTTATGATTTGTTTTAAAAGTATAATTGATGAAAAAATATGATAATAATTTTATGATTATTATTATGGAGATGATATAACTATATAATATATATAAGAACTAGATCTTTCATAACAAAACAGGCCTGATAATACAAGGAAACAAACACCAAAAACAATGAATATAATGAAATATTATTATCATAAGGGCGATAAGATGTTATGAAAGGCTAAAATATATTATTTTAAATATTAAAATTATTCTTTTATAAGTTAATAAAAATTTTAAAACCACTATATCAGAGGTTAAATCATGTTTAACTAAAAGGAAGTGTGAGGTAAGGGACTCTTCCTCCTCATCTAAATCATTTTATTCATTTTCAAAATAAACCACTTGTTGGTTAATTGGGAACCTAACAATCAAAATTCTAAAAAAAATAGTCAAAATTACTAATTCAAACTTCAAACATAGATAATAATATAGTGTAACAGATAGATTGTAGATGTTTCTTAATCCCACTTCAAAAACCAAAATCTCTCTCCATGTACCACCTTCCAAGGTTCAATTTTTTGAATTTCATATCTCAACAATACATTGTCACATCGCCTCGGTTAGCTACAAATCATGAACCAAAAAACCATATGGAACCTCAAAATAGAAACTCCATCACATCTTTAAAGAACTTCATCATATCACCACCATTTTCATCACCAAAAAAAACTACAAACACCTAGAAAAAAATATCCTCAAAAGAATATCCTGTAATCCTAAAAACTCATCACACCACCATCGTCATCTCTGAAAAACCCAAAAAATAAACAACAACAAAAATTCATGAACACTCATACCACCTTATATAAAAACCCACCACTCCCACAAACACCTCCCAAATACTCCTTGAAACAATCTTACACTACTGACCAGCGAAGGATCAATAGATGTTAAGGCCAGAGCAGAGTTGGAGTAGTCAGACCTCCTTAGTGATCCACAGAACTAAAATCACCAGAAACCCCATGGTAAAATCATCATATAACCAAATTAGATGTCATATTCAACATTATTAAACAACCAAAATTATCCAACACTGGACCATTCAATTTAACTAGAAACTAGAGCAGGAAAACACTAAAACTTCGCTAGCTAAACCAGAAACTAAAAAACCTAATAAGATCATGGAAAAATGAGAAGGAGTAGAAAAGGATAAAATTCAATAATGCTTCAAGATATAGTTTATAGATGAGGAACAAGATCATCATAAAAGGATAGGTATAAAAAGGTGAAAAGGTGGGAAACCAAGATCGCTAAATTATAATCAAACAAATAAAGATAAACAAGAACAAATTGGTCATAGAAGGAGAAAAAAGTGAATCTTGAAAGAGAGAAGATGGTTTCCATCATCAGGGGAAAGAAACCTAGATGGGGGACAATATGTGGAAGAATTTCTCTCGAGAGAGAAATGGGATTAAATGGATCCATCCTCAGTCTTACTACTACACGTGTGAGGTAAGGTACATCATCTTAATTCCCCTTTATTGAGAAATATTGTAATGTTATATACCTAATTAATTTTATAAGGAGTATATAATAACCATTTGACATGTAATATCATAATTAATTAATAATTCATGCTATTTTTAAGATTAAATTTTAATTATTTTCTCCAAGGAGATTTGATTTAATAGTTACCAAGTGATAAAAAATTTCATAACTCAATTTATTTTTATTGGATTATATTACTCCATCATAATCTTTATGGGTGTGATTAATTTTTACTATATATTTTTTAATACCACTTTTATATGTGTATTAATATTTTATACAAAACAAATTGATTCGTTGTTTAATTCCCACTTCATCATTACAGTCATTATAAGGGTTTATTTTAGAATCTCATTACAATCAAGATTGTTTATTCTTGAATTTTAGTTGAAGGAAACAATTTGATCATTTTATAATAAACCAATTTAATTTTATCCTATTGTATTTATTCATTATATTTTCAATTAATATTCTTATTTTTCTAATATTTTTTACTTTAAATTATTGAGAAAATGTTTTTAAGAAAATTTGAATTTGTTTTTCTCTTCGGTCAAAAACATTCTTCCAAAAAAATGTTTTCTAAAAATGTTTCTAAAATTTTCTAGATGATTTATTCGTCATTTTTATCCATTTTTTATTTTTACAAAAAAAAATACATAGGAATCTTTATGTCATTTTTGAAATAATACCCTTTTTTATTTTACTAAAAAAGTGAAAGGAATCTTAATTTTAAAATGTATAGAATAATCAGAATTTCTACAAATCATGAATAATCAAGTGTTTTAAATATTCCTGTATAAGTTTCAAAAATTATTTTAAAATAAAATTAATTTCAAAATTTTTTGTGAAATTTTAGTTTTTAATATTTATTTTCAAAATTAAAAGGATATTTTTCTCAAGAATTTTTTTAAAGATTATTTTATTTTATTTTTATTCATCAAGGACAATAACCCTTTATTATTACTTCAATGGGTATATTTTGTATTGATTTCATAATTATTCTTCCATTGGATGGTTTATGGTCATTTTGACCAAGGTAAGTATTGACATTCATTTCCTTGATTCATTATTATAGTCATTAACTTTCCCTTGAATTATTCACATTATTATGAACATTAAATTTCCACTAAATATCCATATTATTCATCATGGATATTCTTATTGATTAAACTATATCTCATTTCTACATATGGTGTTTTACTTTTAATGTTATTTGATTTAATGGGGAAATATTAGTAAATCCATATTTCCAATTCAATAGAGATATTTGATTATAAGGAACATTGTTCATGAATTGTATCAATTATTCAATATATGAGGAATACATTGGACATGAAGACACATGTGGGGCCCATTTAATGATATTTGATTGATGTATATGTAGTCTAATGATTTGAATTAGTAAGCTAGTATAAAATCAGGTTTCCAAACTCAAGGGGTTTGTACCCAGTAGTTTTAAACTTCCTTGTGGATATATCTTGATGATAGAAGTATCATGTGCCTGAGACATGACATCAAATAATTAAGAACTATCTTTATTCATAATTTAGTAATTATTATCCTTGATATTTATTCAATAATATTATCTTTGGATTCATTTCATTCTCAGTTATTTATTACATGGCATGTATGTTCATTTATTTATCTTGAAATATTAATTATGCCTTATCCAGAAATAATAGTCATGTTAATGATTAAATGGAATGTGTTTTCAATTATTTAACATGAAATATTAATTATTTTATATGATAATTTTTCATTGATATTATCTTTGGATTCACTTCCTTATTAGTTTATTGATTACATGGCATGTTTGTTAAGTTATTTACCTTTCCATATTGATTATGCTTATTAATTAAATATTTATTACATTGTACGTAACCCTTACTAAGAATTGCAGGTCACCCTTATTTTTTTCTTTTATCGATAATCAACTAAGTGTACTATGTTTTATATAAAAGTATATTCTATAGGGAATAATTTTAGTCTCTAAAATATATGTTGTAAATTTTTTTTTCAAATTTAATTTAAGACTCAAGTATGTATCTAGTTTTACAAGATTATTAAACTATTTGGTCATTCGAGATGCAATTACCTATATTTTATGACAATGTATTAAATAAGGCACCAACTCTAGACCACTGTGGTTGGGGTTTCTAAAAAATTTATTCGTATATAATGATAAATTCATTCAAATTTCATCTTATGTGAAAATAATTGTTTTACTAAAACCCATCTTTTTTTGAAAAAATATTCATATTAAGATAATTTTGATATAATGAATTCAAAAATGAATTTATGTTGGTAAATTTAAAATTCTTTAACTAATATTTTAAATAAATTCATGAATAAGGGCTCTTTAATGGGTCGTGGGATGTGATAGCTTAGGATATGGTGTTTTCCTACAATAGAAGGGTCTAAGGTATTAAATTATTCCACCCTTAAATAATTGTGTCCTCAAAATATAGTATAAATTAGTTATTGAAAAAATGTTGGTTTACCTTCCTCGTAAAATATTTAGGATCCTAGTTTGTATCTTCCAGTTTTTTTATTTCTCCATAGGACTTCCACTAATTTATATGTTTCATTCTTCAATACTTTCTCTTTGGTATCGAGAATCTAGATAGACTCCTCATTATAAGACAAGTTGAGATCCAACTCTATTAAAACATATGTGAGAGAAATAATTGGATCTATAATTTATTTCCATAGTAATGAAACATGGAAGACATTATGTACTTTATAAATTTTGGGTGGCATAACCAATTGGTAAGATACCACTCCAATTGTTTCAATTATTTCAAAATTCTCAATATACCAAGTGATTAACTTCCCATTTTTATGAAATATTACAACTCACTTCCATTGCAAAACCTTCAAAAATAAATAATTCCCAACTTGAAATTCCAAGTCTTTCCTTTGATTATCAATATAGATCTTTTGTCTGATCTGATCTGATTTAATATGATCTATAATAGTTTGTACTTTAATAGTCATCTCCTCCATAATCTTTGGGCTCACTAGATTTCATTCTCCAACTTCATCCTAGGAGGTTGGAGTATGATACATATTCCCTTAAAATGCTTTGTATAGTTCTATATGGATTCTTGAATAGAAGCTATTATTTTATAAAAATTCCAAAAAATGTGGATTCTGATACCATATACATTGTAATTCAAGATAGAATGATATAGGTATGTTTTCCAATGTTTAGATAATCCTTTTTGATTTCCCCTAAGTTTTTAGATGATAGGAGGTGCTTAATGGTATCTTGGTTTTGTGATCCTTTTGAAGACACCTCCATAATTTCAATATGAATTGAAGATCATGATTAGATACAATAGATATAGGTGTCCCATGAAGCCTTGTAATTTCATTGGTATAGATTTTTGGAAATTTTCTCAAGTTTTAGATATTCTGTTATTTATAAAAAATGATTAAACTCGTTAAGATAATCAATAATGACCCATGTAGTATCATTATTACTTGTATTTTTTGGGAGTCTAATTATAAATTACAATGTAATATTATCCCACTTCCATATAGGTATAGGAATAGATTTCAAAAATCCATTAGGATGTTTCTTTTCAACCTTTACCTATTAGTATACTAAGAATTTGGACACATATTCCTAAATTTCTAACTTCATACCATCACACAATAAATGTTCTCTTAATTACCTATACATATTTTAAATAACATGGTGTATAGATAAATTTTAGTTATTTGATTCGTCTAAAATTTTTTTTTTCAACTCTAGTATGGACGGAAAACATAACATCTTCCCAAACTTCAATAATATATATTAATAGATAAAGTCTATCAATTTCCCATCATTTAAAACTTTAATATTATTTTTTAAGTACTCATCATCTTATTGATAATTCTCTATATTTTATATTACAGATGGTTTAGTAATTTCATAGAAAATTAATGATGGATCCCCTTTACTAGATATCACTGTATCCATATTTAATATATCTTTGTATATAGGATCCTTTTTAATCCTCATCATGATCATAACTCCATAGTCCCTCCAACTTAATGAATCACCCACCTTGTTTTCCTTCCAAGGAAGGTAGTGTATCTAGTAATCATATTCCTTGATTAGTTCCAACCATCTTATTTGTCGTATGTTAATCTCTTTGAGAGAGAAGATATACTTCAAACTCTTTTGGTTTGTATATATATCTATTCTATAACTATAGAGTTAGTGTCTCCAGATTATGAAAAAAAAATATGTATAACAACTTAAGTTCATGAGTTGGATAGTTCTTCTCATGGATTTTAAATTTCCTTGATGTATTTCTAATCACTCTATCATTATACATAAGGATGCAACCAAATCATTTCTTCTATACATAATTATAAATTACAAATCCTCCCTAACCTGATGGAAGAGTTAATATTAATTCATTAATAAATATAATATTTAGATATTTAAATATTTTTTAAAATTCCTCTATCCATGTGAATTTAACCCCTTTACACATCAACATGGTTAATGGTTGGAAAATCGTGTGAAATCTTAGACAAACCACTGATAGTAACATGTTAAACCCAAGAAAATTCAGATATCAGTTGTGTTAATTAGTGTTCGATTTTATTTTATAACCTATGTCTTTAAAGGGTAAACATATATTCCATCCTTGAAAACAATATGGCCAAGAAAAGAAACTTTATTGAGACAAAATTCACACTTACTAGATTTACCACATAATTCCTTTTTTAGGTTCTTTAATATTATTTTTAGGTGACTCTTGTTCTCTTCATAGCTCCTAGAGTATATCAAGATATCATGAATGAACACCACCATAAATTTATCAAGATACTTCTTGAATAATATATTAATCAAATCTATAAATATATACGGTTCATTTGTCAATCCAAATGGAATTACTATAAACTCATAATGTATATACCTTGTTCAAAATGTTGTCTTTGGTATATCATCCTTATTCATCCTTAATTAATGATAACTAGAGAAATGATCAATATTTGAAAAGTATTTTTATCCTTTAATTTTATCATATTAGTCATCAATGTGTGGGAAAGAATATTTATTCTATATAGTAATGGTATTTATCTTCATATAATTGATGCACAGTCTCATAGATCCATCCTTATTTTTCATGAAAAAAATATGGGTTCCCCACGATGAAACACTGGGGATTATAAATCCATTACCATAAAACACCTATAGTTATTTATTCAACTCCAAAAACTTTATTTGTTCCATTCTATAAGTATTTTTATATATATTCCTTTCATTAGGAATAATTTAAATAGAGAACTCAACTTTATACCATGGTGGATGAACAAGTAATTCATTTTCAAACACATCAATGAATTTTTTTCAACCACAGGTAAATCTTCCATCCTTAGGAAATATTCCTTATCTTTATATAATTCTTGATCTTCCTCTATTCCCAAAATTTCATTAAGGATATTTACTGGTGGAGGATATATACAAGATTAAGATTATGAAGTTTCTCCTCTAAATATAGGAGATTCCATCTCACCATCAAGAATCATAATCTCTTTATCTTGGAAATAAAAATTTTCACTGTACATTGAAATCCTATCACACACTAACTTTTTAAATTTATTTTATTTTATTATTTTCTGGCCTGGTAATTTTTCTTTGGGTTTTGGGTGAACCAGTGTTTAAAAATTTTGGAGCCTGGTTAAGAAAAGTGAACGTTTTTGGTTTGGCGTCACCGGGCGCACGGGTAGGGCACGGTTTCTGAGACCACGCAACCTTCCCGATTTTCAATATAAATTAGAACATAAAGGAATAATGTAATAAATAATTGTAATAAAATTATGATAAAAATAAAAATAATAAGTTTTAATAAAATTTGAGAAATTGTCTTAATGACAATAATTATAATATTGTTTGAGAATATTATTATTATTATTATTTGTGTTAAGAATATAAAAATTTAGTAAGTTGTTATTAATATTATTATTATTATTATTATTATTAAAATAATTTAATGTATTCTTTTATTTTATTTGGATTAGAAATGTTCTGCTGAGGTGTGGGTTTAATCCTAGTTGAATTTGGTATTTTTGTTGATAAACATGTTTTTCGGGGCTTGACAGCATACGACGCACAAGTGAAGCAAAATTGTAAACTAGGGTCGACGTGTGACCCGACTAATGTTCAACTATTCAAATGAAATGAATTAATAATGAAGAAATAAAATTAAATTAGTGGTAAAATAAGATAAAATAAAATAAGAAGTGATAAAAATAATTAATGAATTTCGATTTAATGATAATAATATTATTATTATTATTTGAGGATATTATTATTATTGTTGTTAGTTTTATTTTTATTTTTATTTCATTATTATTATTATTATTATTTACTTTCATTTTATAGTTAGGGATCAGTTAGCCCCCCTCCCTAGGTCTCATTTTCGCCACACCTGCGGGTTCCCCCTACCCTATGTGCTGAAGATTGTCGGCCCTTCTCCCCCTCACCACATTACATTTGTCCCTCTCCCTCCCTGATCAGTAGATTTCTCCCTTCTGGTTGGCCTTCCCCCACTCGCGTTGCTGCCCTACTCCCCTGCCATCCCCCCCAGCACCGTAGGCACTCCCTCTCGGCCAGCCCCATCAAGCCATCTCATGTTTCTTGCACCCCTAATCCATGTCCATCCGCTCGAACCGCCCTGCCTCTCCCGCTCGGATTGTCGTACCCCCTAGAACCCCTTCCTATCAGACCTCCTCTACTCCCCTCCAACTCTACCGCCATGTCGTCACCCCCACACTTCTATCTAGTAACCCACTCCAGTTTATAGGGTTTCAAATTTATTTATTTATTTATTTATTTCCATATTCTTAGGTTGTGTTTAGGGGGTTTAATCTGTGTTCATTTAGGGTTTAATCTTCTTTATTAGGGTTCTGTGTGGGTTTCTTGTGGCATGAATAAGTATTTGCACCAAACTCACAGGTTTTCTTTATGCGAGGTAGGTGTTTCAATTCCATAACATCATTAGATCAACTTAATTTATTTGTTTAAATTTATTAATGTATTATTTGGTTTCATTATGTGGCATGTTTGGTGTTTTTAAATGTGTTGTGTGTTTAACGATTGGAATTGGATTTGTAATATAAATATTTATTTTGTTTTCTATGTGTACCATAATGTAGTGTTTCTTGAATTTGTTCTAAGGGTTATTTGGAAGGTACAAAATCGTTTTCATCAATTTTTGTAATTATTTATTAAAGTATACCAAAGGTGGAATGTGTTTTAAATGAGTTTCCTAATAAAAAGTGTATTCCCTGGGTGTTTCAAACTTGTTGTTCATCTTTTAAATTGATTTGAAAACTCTTTGAGTAGTGGAAAACATGTTTGGTATAGTTATGTTGTGAACTTGGTTTTAATGTGATGTTTCTATATGGAATCAAATGGTTTTTGGTGTAAATTCTTCTTTATTTTTTTATTTTAAAACTAATTATTTAATAAATATTTTAAATGATTTATTTACTTACTAATTTAATTAGATGGAATGAAATTAGTGTATTGGAAGATTTTAATATGCATTTGTTTTTAAATTAGTATGTTTATATAAAATAATACATGTTTTTTGTGTAAACACTCTTTGTGTCGCTTGGTGGTGTTTTATAAATGGTGCAAACAGTTCATTTAATTTTCCAAGTGGTGTGAAACTAGTTTTAAGGACAATTTATTAAGTAAGTGGTTTGAAATGACTTTCCTTCTTTTAATTGGGTATTTTTATTTATTTTGTCCCTTATTTTGTTATTTAAATAATGTTTTCTAATTTGTGTGAATTTTTTATGTTCTTCTTTGAGAGTTTCAAAATAAGGATTTGTGAAAATATTAAGTAATGACAAATATATTATAGAAAGGTACTTTGTGGTGTATGTGTTTTTTAAATGTTGTTTGGGTATGCAGGTGGTGGCTTTTTTTGTAATTTATTGTTTGGTCTGTTATATGAGAAATCAATATACTATGTGAATGTGAAACTTGATTGAGCATAGGGGAAAACCTTGGGTATCTAGTTGGGTGGACTAGAACTATTATGTTAGTGATCTGAAGGGTTATCTTCCCTATTTCACTTAGCTGGATTGATGATTACAACACTAACTAAACATATAATGACCGAGGGTCATGGTTTCTAAGCCACATTTACTAATGGTCGTGGTTTCTAAGCCACATTTAATGAGGGTCATGGTTTCTAATCCATGTTTCCCCGAGACATGAGGTTTTAGGGTGCCACATTAGCTTGATGAACCTTACGGGATTTACCAATAGTGATTTATTATTCATGACGTGGTGCCTTCTGTCGGCATATAGAGGACCACTTGAGTGATTGTGTATTCTTTATGTATTGTTTCGTCCACTTTAAAGTAGTATTTGTGAAATGGATTTTCTTCAAACATTCCTTTCCTTTTTTACTTTCATCTTTTAAATGTTTTCCTCAAAAGTATTTTTTTTAATAATCATATTAAATTATCTCTTAGATGTTGTGGCATGGAACCTTTTTGTAGGGTAGTATCCTATTGGGATCTTTGATAACACCCTAAATATACCCTTGGGTGTATGTAGACCTTGTTCTTTGTGTATACCAGGTTTAGGCATCGTGTTCAGCGATGGTTGTTTGAGTTGTTGGTGGTCTTCTCATGCTGGTTGGTGTTGGTAGTGTGAGGATGTTGTGCCTCGTGTTTCTTGGAGGAATCTATTGGTGTTTTAGATTTTTTTTTTGATGTAATTTCCTTTGGAATTTTTGGTTGAGTTATAGACTTTAAATATGTCTATAGATTAAGGTCATGTTTAGTTGTCTGTTTTCAGTTTGAGTTTATTTATCTCATTGGTGGTTTGTGTTTATTATTTTAGTTAAATTGTTCCCATGTGTTTTTTTAGATACCTGGGCACTTGTGCCAGCCCGTGGGGATTATGAACACCCTTTGGGCCATGTCGCGAACTGGGTCGGGCATCGGGTGGGATGGCGATCTGGGATGGTTTGTTACAAAATGGTATTAGAGGTAGTTTTGTTCTCTTGGTTAATGTTATTTTGGCATAGAGTCAAGGTAGACAGAATTTAAGGGTGTCAGAACACAAAGTTATACCTATGAGTAAGGTTCTTTTACATCACACCTTGTGGTGGAACTCGAGTTTCCAGGATAATTTGAATTTTGTCTGGTTCATTGTTCCTTATGATTAACCTTTTTTTATGGGAAATGAAAAGGGAGTATGGTTAGTGGTCCCAGTGAGCTCATAGGTTCTAGAGATCCATGTGGATCTGAGGACGTTGTCCTAGAATACTCTCTATGGAAGTGGTGTGATTGGCATATTGCCACCAACCATATGTTTCAGTCACCCAGTGACACTAGTCTCCTCTTCCATCATTCCTCGTCTATTTGTTTTGAATTCATGGAAATATAGCTTTTAAGTAAAAATGATTTGGTCTTGTAAAATTTTTTTAAATGAATATATTTAAAAATAAAATTATGTGTAAGGTTTGAAAAGCGTGGGTTGAATGTTTGGGTTTTGAAAAATGTAAAGGTCTGGTTTTGATCCTTGGTGTTCTCCAGGAAAACCACATGCATGAGTGTGTATAGAAAGTGAAATGGTCAATGGCATGAGCGGATGAATTCCTAGATGGAAATGAGGTGGGTGTTGGTGTGGAATGGTAAAATGCATATGCGAGGCACATGGGACACTATTGGTATTTGTGCAAACCACTAGCTTTCCTTATTTTCAAAAAGTTTTGTTAAATGAGAATTCGGTGTTTTAGTAACTGGTGATTTTGTGGTGTGTCCTTGTGGTTTTGAAATTTTGTATGTGAGGCATTTTGAAATGAGAATACTTTTTTAATTATTTGTGTCTTGAGGTTGAATTCTTATTTGTAATTTAGTGTGAAAGTATTTGGTTAGTGGTTTCTTTTTATAAGTGCTTCGGAAAGTCATTGTAGTGGTTCCCTTTGCACTTTTAGTGTTCTCTAGTGGTATATCTTGGTCATTGGACTAGTTTGATTAGGTCCATGGTCTTTTATTTTGGCTAGTACGATCCCCCATAAAGTATTGACATGTGATTTAATTGCGGCCATGGGTAATTCACCATTGGCTAACCCTCTAGTTGATTAAAGCAAGGACTCTGTCTTTTTGGGTGACAGTGTTAGGTCTATCCCTTTCCCCTTTTCAATTAAGAGGATCCTATCATAGAGGAATGACATATGTGAGGGGATTTTAAGGGATTTTTGGTCTCTTTTAGTTTTCCAATTCATCCGGTATGAAGTTTGAACATGTTGTGTCTGAAGGTCCCCCTGGAAACGGTGAAAGGAATTCCAATGGGGAAGGGTGAAGGCGATTCGGAATTATCGATATTGATCGATGTCTTGAAAGGCTTGTAGTTCTTTCATCAGTCGTGAGGGTCATGTTTTGTGACATCTTGCAGTGTGAGTTCTCCTTGAAGTGGAAAGGTGGATTTCATAGAGTCCTTCAGGAATCCCTATTTTCATGGGAGTGTGTCCTACTCTTAGGGAGTTCTAATTTTTTGTTCAAGGGGGAGTGTTCTTTGTGCATCTTTCCTCTTTAATTTTCTTGGTTATAATGAAGAGGTGATGAATGTTCATCATCTAAACCCCTGTTTTGGTGGATGTGCCGCAATGGAGTAGGTCGACGCTGAAGTGTTTTATGTCTGATGGGGCTGTCTCGATTGTAGTGTGGTTTCTTGTAGCACCAAGAAAAGGAGAATCTTTATTCGGGGGTCTTCGATGCTTGAATACAAGGCATGAGTTACTTCAAACATCAGGGCTCTATCCATAGGCTTCATAGTGAAGAAAGCATGTGGTCAAGAACCCCAGGATTGTATAGGACCCCAGCATTATTTCTGTCATTGGTATTGAAGGAGAAGGGAGTTTAAATCATTTCCTGTATTTCTTCCGTTCTGAATGACCCATTTGGGTGCATGAGGTTTCCTCTAGCTACAAGGAACCATGGTCATCTATTACCTTAAATTATTTGAATTTGAATCCCACCAAGGGTAATCTCTTTAAGTGGTCCTTATGGGGTATGTTAGGTAAATCAGTCTCAAATTTGAATAGCACTCATCCAGGGACATGGAGATGTTGGTTGGTCTCCGATCTTGGTTTTGACGCCCCGATTGTTGGGCCCCTCCCTCCCCAGCCCTTGTGGTGGGGTGTTTGGTCACCATCAAAAAAAATCAAAGTTTTTTACCTTCTGTTAGTTCTAATGGGGGGGATACCCATGATGGGTCTTACAAAAATATCTCTAGAAAGAGTCGTGTTGGACTTTTTCTTAATGGTGGTGAGTCCTCATGTGCCTCCTCATGTCAGTTTTTGTCTTGGGAATTAGTAAGTTTCTAATGATGGGGAGACCCTACGGGCTTCCCCATGTTGACCTTTTAGTTTTTTTCCTAAATATGATTTTTTTATAGGTGATAAGAGTGCTCCTTGGATGTGGTTGGTCTTGTTTGTTTGTTCCAGTCAAACAAAGTTGTTTTACTTCATAGGTGCTTGAGGTGTTTCGGTTTGTGAAGTTAGTTTCAGTGGGTGTGTGATTTTCTATCCTTGATTAATCAACTGGAGGTGTTCTAGATCTTTGGGGCAGGTGACACATATCGAAAAGTCTTTTTACAAGTTACGTAAGGTTTTCATTTGAGTCACTTTCTATGAGCATGATGCTTTTACCACCTTTCACCTGTTTTTATGTCTGGAAACTCTTTGAATCTTAAGGGGTTTATTGTTTCTACATTGGGTCTCAACCATAATTGTGACTTTATGGGGATGGAAAGCTTTATAGTGGGGAGAATTCCTGCACCCTAAATTTTTCAATTTATTTTATTTTATTATTTTTTTGACTGTTGATTTTTCATTGGGTTTTGGGTGAACCAGTGTTTAAAAATTTTGGAGTCTAGTTAAGAAAAGTGCACGTTTTTTGTTTGGCATAACTAGACGCACATTCAGGGCACGGTTCTGAGACCGCACGACCTCCCGATTTTCAAAATAAATTAGAACATAAAGTAATAATGGAATAATGACGTGCAATACAATGTTGATAAAAATAAAAATAATATTTTTTAACAAAATTTGAGAAATTTATTTAATAATAATATTATTATTATTATTTGAGAATATTATTATTATTATTTGGGTTAAGAATATAAAAATTAATTAAGTTGTTTTTAATATTGTAATAAATATTATTATTTTTAATATTAAAATAAGTTAATGTCTTTTATTTTATTTTATTTGGCTTCAAAATGTTCCGTCGAGGTGCAGGTTGAATCCTAGTTGAATTTGGTGCTTTTTTCGATAAATGGGTTTTTTGAGGCGTGACATCATGCGAAGCATGAGCAAAGCATAATTGCGAAGCTCTGTGGATTCACTAGGGACACTGTGTGACCTGAACAATGTTCAACTAATCAAATGAAATGAATTAATATTGAAGAAATAAAATTAAATGAGTGGTGAAATAATATAAAATAAAATAACAAAAGTGATAACAAAAATTAATGAATTTCTCTTTAATTATAATAATAATATTATTATTATTATTGAATATTAATATTACTATTATTATTATTATTATTAGTTTTAGGGTTTTTTATTTCATTATTATTATTATTATTATTATTTTCTTTCCCTTTAGGGTTAGGGATCAGTCAGCCCCCCTCCCTGGGTCTCGTTTGTGTCGCTCCTGTGGGGTCCCTCTACCCTGTGCACAGAAGTATGGAAGCCCTTATCCCCCTCACCTTGTTTTATTCGTCCCCATACCTCCCTTCTCAGTGGATTTCTCCCTTCCGGTCAAACTTTCCCCACTCGCGCCGCAGCCCTACTCCCCAGCCACCCCCCCCCCCCCCGCGCCCCAACCCTGCTCCCCGACCAGCCCCCTAGCATCACAAGCCCTCCCACTTGGTCATACACATCACGTCATCTTGAGTCTCTTGCACCCCTACTTTATGGTCATCCACTTGGACCACCCTTCCTCCCCCGCCCGGACCATCTCACCCCCTGGAACCCCTTCTTGTTGGACCTCCTCTACTCCCTTCCATCTCCACCGCCCTGTCATTCCCCCACACTTCCATCCGGTTACTCACTCTAGTTTGTAGGGTTTCATATTTATTTATTTATTTATTTATTTATTTATTTATTTATTCAAGATTTTTAGTTTTGGTTTATGGGGTTTAATTTTTGTTTATTTGGGGCTTGATCTTCTTAATTAGGGTTCTATGTGAGTTTCTGGGGGTGAAAATGAAGATTTTCCCCAAACTCATGGGTTTTCATCATGCGAGGTAGGTGTTTCCTTGAAATAACATCATTAGATCAACTTAATATGTTTTTTTAAAATTTATTAATGTATTATTTGGTTTTATTATGTGGCGTGTTTGGTGTTTTGAAATGTTTTGTGTGTTTAACAATTGGAATTGGATTTGTAATATAGGGATTTATTGTGTTTTCTATGTGTTCCTTGATTTAGTGTTTCTAGAATGTGTTTTACTAGTTTTTTGGAATGTGAAAAATCATTTTCATCAATTTTTTTAATGATTTATAAAAGTATATCAAAGTCAGAATATGTTGGAAATGAGATTCCTAATAAAAATTGTGTTCCCTTGGTATGTCAAACTTATTATTCATATTTGAAATTGAATTGAAAACTGTTTGAGTAGTGTAAAACATTTTTGGTATGGTTATGTTGTGCACTATGATTTAATGTGATGTTTCTATATAGAATCAAATGGTTTTTGGTGTAGAGTCTTCTTTATTTGTTTATATTTTTAAATGATTTAATAAATAGTTTAGATTATTTATTGATTTATTTAGATAGCATGAAATTAGTGTTTTGGAAGAGTTGAATATGAATTTATTTTTAAATTAGTATGTTTATATAAAATAATACATGTTTTTGGTGTAAACTCTCTTTGTGATGCTTGGTGTAGTTTTATAAATGGTGCAAAATGTTCATTTAATTATGCAAGTGGTGTGAAACTAGTTTTAAGAATAATTTTTTAAACAAGTGGTTTGAAATGACTTCCCTACTTGTAATTGGGTATATATATTTGTATCGGCCCTTATTTTGTTATTTAAATAATGTTTCCATGTTCTGAGAATTGTTTATGTTTTTTTTTTGAGTGTTTCCAAATGAGGATTTTTGAAATGATTAAGTGATAAAAAATATATTTTAGAAAGGTATTTTGGTGTACGTGTGTTTTTGAAATGTTTTTTGGGTATGCAGGTGTTTTATTTTTTTTGTAATGTCTAGTTTGGTATGTGATATGAGATATCAATATACTATTTGAATCTGAAACATGATTGAGCATAAGGTAAAACCCCGAGTATCTAGTTGGGCGGACTAGAACTAGTGTGCTAGTGATCCGGAGTGGTATCATCCTTGTTTCACTTAGTTGGATTGATGATTACAACACTAACTAAATATATGAATCATCAAGGGTCGTGGTTTTTAAACCACATTTACTGAGGGTCATAGTTTCTAAGCCACATTTACTGAGGGTCATGGTTTCTAAGCCATGTTTCACCAAGACATGAGGTTTTAGGGTCCCACTCGAGCTAGATGAACCTTAGGGGATTTACCCACAGTGCGCTACTATTCATGACGTGGTGCCTTCCATCAGCATACGAAGGACCACATGATTGTGTGTGTGTCTTTCTTATGTATTTTTTCATCCACTTTAAAGTAGTATTTTTGAAATTGTTTTTCGTCAAACTCTCCTTTCCTTTTTTTACTTTCATCTTGTAAATATTTTCCTCATAAGTATTTTTTTAATAATCATATTAAATTATCTCTTAGATATTGTGGCATGAAAGCTTTTTATAGGGTGGTATCCTACTGGGCTCTTGTATAACACCCTATATACACCCTTGGGTGTATTCAAAACTTGTTCTTTGTGTATCCCAGTTTGAGGCATCATGCTCATTGATGGTGGTTCGGGTTGTTGATGGTCTTCTCATGATGGTCGGTGTTGGTAGTTTGAGGATATTGTGGCTTGTGTTTCTCAGAGGTTGGTATTGGTGTTTTATAATTATGTTTTTAATGTAGTTACCTTTGGAATTTTTGGTTGAGTTTTAGAATTTAAATTTGTCTATAGTTTAAGGGCATGTTTAGTTATCTATTTTCAGTTTGAGTTCATTTATCTTGTTGGTGGTTTGTGGTTATTATTTCGGGTAAATCATTCCCATTTGTTTTTTTTGATACCTGAGCACTTTTGTCAGCCAGTGGGGATCAGGAATGCCCTTCAGTCCATGTCGTGGACTGGGTTAGGTGTCGGGTTAGATAGCGACCTGTCCTGGTTCATGACAAATCCAATATATACCAAGGATCGTATCAAATTCAACCATAGTTATAATAACCCTAATTAAAAATAGAGTACTCCCATGCATCATAATTGGAACTTATTAACACATATTTATTTCCAAAAGATTCCTACTTATTGTATTAATTGATAAATACCTCATTAGGGTGATAGGGAAATATCTAATGTTTTTAGAAAACATGTAAGATATAAAAGATTAAAAATATACATAATAAAATAAAACATTATATGACTTTAAGGATACAATAAATGTACCTTCAACCACATTATTAAGAATTTTTACTTCTGTTCTGGTAATTTCCTAAGCTTGTCCTAACTCCCTTATCCATTTCTAAGATAAATTACCTTGATGATTAGGTAATTGGTTCACATAATATTCCTTATCCCCATAGTTAAAGAATTGAACATAAATAGATTATTTCTTTCCATTACATGTGTGATATTTATATAATTTTTCTTCACACTTATAACAAACTATTGTTCCCTTTATATAAGCCTCGGATTGTTTCTTCCTATAGTTATCACATGTGAGAATTCCTATCCTTCCCTTCTTCACCTTTACTGTATTGTTCTTTCCATGATCCTCATTCAGACTCTTCTTATCAAAATTTCCCTTGAATATATACATCATGGAGAACTCCTTTTCTTCCTTAATAGAACTTGAGAATGTGTCCTCATATGATGATAAGGTTTGAGAGACCAATAAATTTCACAAAGTAATGGATTTAATCCATAAAAACAATGATCAATATTTATTTATGGTCTATGTACATAGTCCAAAACTTGTATAGGTAACATTGTAAATTTATCCTCATACTTAGAAACAATTTCCTCCTCCTATTGTTTAAGATTTAGGAACTACCATTCCATTTATTCTCTTTACTCATGAGGAAATTATTTTTCATATAATACCTCTTTGAAATTTCCCTATTCAATACACTTTATCTCATATTCCTCTTTATTGTTCTGAATTAGTGACCACCATTGGTGTACATATCTTTTTATATGATATATCTTCATGATGACCTTTTCCTTTTCACTAATTTTTAAATAGAAAAAGATATTCTCTAGGGACTTGATCCATTTTCCATCTACCAATGGATTAGTAATTCTACCAAATGATGGATGTTGTTATCACATGAAACGATACATCATAGTTGCACCATATTTTAGATCAGTGGGTTTCTTCATACGAGCGATATTGTTTTTCATAAACTAGGTCAACTAGCCTATTATAGTTATGATCTGACTATCCTCAACTCTAGATTCATTAACTTGTTCAGGGCAGAATCCCTATATTGAAAATGGGTGTCATTATATTTCTACAATGGAACACACATAATCATCTCATGATATTGAATTTTAAAAAAAAAATCCTCCTATGTTTTCTAGATTGTTACATATATATATTGAGGGATTTTCATAGTACCTATGTTATCTGACATGGTTCATCTATATCTAGTCCCCAAGGATGCCACTAAACTTCCACTAATATCAACTATAACGTCCCAATCTCCAAAAACCTATATCCATTAGTTATATTACATTATTGGTACATAATACAGCAGTTCTCAAAGGATATAATAAATTAGTAGCCTTGTAAGACTATATACATACATACATTACATTTTCAAACATAAGATAAAACATGAACGCATTAAGAGAACATTTTTATCCCTTCTATCATATCGTTGAAAATTACACATATTCCTCCTCTTGGTTACTTAGGGAGAGAAATAAAAATAAGGCTAATATCATATACTCGGTATTGAGTATCATACAGTGAAATATTTCATAATATAAACATGTCGTAAGTGATATTTCATGAATAAATGAAACAACAATAATTCATAGTCATATGAGACTTAGGGAATGATATATCCATGATAATAAATTTAATCATGGATAATAATAATAAATGATATCTTACCATGGGATGTATAATTCCGGCTATCAAACATTTCTTATCAAGGCCTTATACTAAGACACTATCCTATTATGGGAATATATATATACACTAAAACCCAAAAACGTTTGTCTAATTTGACCTATTGATGCATTGATGGGTTGTATAATTCAAGGCCCCACTCATCACCTGATTAATTCTAATGCATTCTTATAAGATTCTACATGGACTTTCATATTATTTCAAAAAGAACCAATTACTAAATAAAATATGTTTATCCATATAATAAGAGATATCAAAATCAAATACTTCCCCCATTCAATAGAATAATGTGGATTTAAATAAGAACATCCCCTAATAAAATTATAATTTATGTGGTACCATAAAATTAATAGGAAGTGCCCTTATCAAAGAAATATTGGGGTGAGGGTACTTTCATATGTTTAGTTATCCATAGAAGGTAGTAATTGGGTTCAATAGTTTTCATTGGTAGGAGACCAAGGAAATGGTAGAAAAAATACTTCATAATGGTTCATTAAGATCATTTTAATATTCCAAATCATATCCCCTAGGACTGTCTCACTGGGTGTGCATTATTAGTCCCACTCCTCATACATCAAGTTGATGATTGATTCAATGCTTAGCCAACCATTTTCAGTGTGATTATCACTAGGTTTATATATTCCACAACTAATTCCACATTCTAATACCTATAATGTGATGTATTTTCTAGGAAATTTCACACACATTTACTTTACCAAAACTTCATATGGTTCTTCTACTATGGAAAGGATTAAGTTTTAAAATGGTTTTGGTAAATCTGGAATCAAAATAATATGAGGGGTGTATAACAATATAAACATGTAAATACCTTAAATTTCATGAGTAATATGATAAAAATTATTCCAAGGAAATTTATGCCCCACATAAAAGGAAATAGGTTGTGAATATAAAAAGGTCTCAAAGAATGAAAATTGATATAGAAAACCCCACTTATGAATTAGGTAGCAATTCAATCAAATCCTCTTGAAATAGAGGGTTTGATATTGTTTATTAAATACCTAGAATAAAATTTATTTCATGATAAAACATCTTAAAAAGGTATTATATACACAAAATAAAATAAATTAGGTGTATAATACCAAAAATATCTCAAAGAGTGAAATTTGAGATGAAAACTCTTACCTCTTATCATGACTTCAACGGATGTACTTTAACCACATGGAGTTCTCGAATTTTTCTTGAAATACTCCTTGTAAATGAAGTTCATATGAAAAATAATGGTGAATATAAAATATTTAACAATATATAAGGTTCTAGGATGAGAAAATTGGTAGAGTTTTAAGATAAAATTTGAAGGAGTGGTGAGTCTTAATGTGGTGGGAGTGTTACCCTTTTATAAGTGAATGGAATGGTAGTTTTTGGAGTAACCCTTATATTTCCAATAATCTAAAATTACTATTATAGGTTCAATAGAAAAAAATGGACAAAATATGTTGGAATGGTGAGTGTGGGTCAAAACTCACATCAATAACTCTTTTTTAAATAACTTTGAGTGTTTTATATCTTTTATTAACAATTAACTTTACAACAATTTACTTTTAACATAGTAATTAATTTCTAATATTAGTAATTAATTTCAATTAAAAATATTTATGATGTCCATTTTACCTAATTTGATACTTCCAAATTAATATTTTAAAATAATTTAATTGAATAAAATTTTTAAAGTTGTGAAATATCTAATTTAAAAAATAACATAATTGCGTAAAAAAAAATTTTACAAAAAAAATTTTTTTTATTATTTATATTTAAATATAAGATAATATTATCTTAGATATGATTTTATAGAGATAAATTGATTTATTATAAAATAAATAAAGGTTTTGAGGCTTTAAAGTCAAGATGATACTAAATTTTCCTTCAAAATAATTGATTCAAGGAAAAGATAGATATTGTTTTTTGTTAAAGTAACATTTTAATTAGTTCTAAAATGTATAGGAATAGGATTTATTAGTTAAAAGAATGTTTTAAAATGCATATTTGTATACCTTAAATTAATAATTTATTACTTAAAAGTTTTTTAAAACTTCTAAGTTATTCTTATATAATGATTAAGTTATACAAATTACAAGTTCTGTGAAAACTGTATTTTTTAGATGAAAACCACCCTTTTCCGAAAAATATAAAAATTTCATACAGAGGTAATTTTTATATGATGAATTCATAAATAAATTTATTTTAGTCAAATTAAATGTTAAAAATTAATCTTGTAAATAAATTATTGACTAAAGGATCTTTAAAAGGGTGTAGTGCATGATAATTCAGGATATACTTTTACCATCTACCGAAGGGTCTTGGGTATAACAATTTATGCTAGATAAATGTTCAAAAATATTAAAATATAATACAAATATCCATATTTATATGGATGGAATACCAAAATCTGGGGTGAATATAACATCCCCAATTTAAGGTAATTCTATATCATTTCTGTATTAGAGTTATGGAATGATTTTCA
Organism: Viscum album; assembly: GCA_963277665.1. Classification (NCBI taxonomy): domain Eukaryota; kingdom Viridiplantae; phylum Streptophyta; class Magnoliopsida; order Santalales; family Viscaceae; genus Viscum; species Viscum album. The sequence continues at coordinate 1,943,731,306 of OY728119.1, read as the reverse complement.
ATGTATTGAGAAGTTTTATAATAGTTTTATATCTTTTGGAAGAATTTTTAAGGGTTCATGGATTGATCATTTATATGGGTAACCATTAAACTTCTCTAAGAAACCATATGAGGTGATTATAGGAGTTATTGGGAAGGCAAACAGTTTTCTTAGTCATGCGGCCTAACCGTCTGACTTAGAGATGTTTAAGCGGTGGTGATTCACATGGTTGGCACATAGTTTTCCCAAATATTCTTTCAAACAGTGTGAATTGGAAATTTTAAGATAGTGTTCATTCTCGCAGTTGATGTGTGGTTTTTTTAATCTTTTGATGTCATTAATTAAATCAAAAAATTAGTTTTAAAACCCAAAAAACACTCGAAAACTCTCATTATTCTTTTAACAACATAGTCTCTTAACCTTCAAACCTCCTCTATAATTTCTTTATGATATTATACTTTTGGACTCTATTTATAATGAATTTTTGAGTGTTGTATCTTAAAACCAAAAGGTAAAGTCTCTATTCTTCTCTTCTAATCTAGATATTCTTGTTTCCTCTCGAATGAAACCCTATATTGGGTTTTTTCTTACTAGATCTATGGTATATGAAATGTTTTGATCAAAATGTCTTATGATTAAATATTTAAATGGAATAAATATTCTATATATGTGATATCTTGTGAATATTCTTCATGTTGGATGTTTTTTAGGTAGGTTATTTTTTCCACTTTCCACTTTCTCTAGAAAGCGAAGGTTCTTTAATTTATAAAATAATTTTTTTCTTATTTGAAATGAAAATGTCATGTTGAATCATTGTTGGATTGTGTAATCACTAGTTGGTTATTGAAACATGGGTTTTGTGTGACACCCAAAGGTGGTTGATGAATTAATTAATTTTTTTTCCTAAAATAAAGAAAGTTGATAATGTGTGAACTTATCATAATATATTTAGCATGTGTTCATGTGAATTAGGACTTATCAGAAGAGACTTGGTCAAAGGGACAATTTGTGCCAATTATTATTTCCAAATGATGACTTGGTGGATTATGTATCTCCACTCATGATAAATTTAGGTATCATTTGTAAAGACCCATAAAATTAAAGGGAAATTTTTTCTTAATTTTCTTCGGAATTTTACAACAGCGTGGTTTCTGACGGCACCTGATTCCGAGGCCCGGTGTTCCCGGAATCAATTTTCGAAGTTTGGCTCGGGTACGTTCAATGAACGAACGAGCGGGAATTTCTAACTTTTGAATCGGTGCCCGGAATCGAATTTCAAGGGCACTGATGAAACTGCAGCGCCAGTAATTGCTTAGGAACTTCTGTTCCAGAGTTTCTTTTACATGAGTGTTGATAATAAAAATTGTGGAAGTTTATTTTATAATTACACTACAATTTTTATTATTTTACTCTAAGTGTAGTTCTTGATGGAAGTTGGGTAACCACCCAACCTCCCTTGGGAGGTTATGAGGGTGGTGGGGCCCACACGAACCCCACCCCTTCATATCCTCTAAATCCCCCCTCAACTCCCACTTAATTTTTGTTAACTTAAGTTATAACCTATGACTTAAATGTAATGAGTTTAATGAGGTGAGTTGTGTGTGGTTATTGAATTTCAAACTCTTTAAATTCAAATGTTTTGTTGTGTTAATAAAATAAGAAAGAGTCTTATTTTATTTTTGGTTAGAGTTTTGACACCTTGAGAGAATTGGGGAAGTGGTCTTCTTCTTCTTCAACCTCGACAAAGAACGCGAAGAACACCGTTATTCAACGAAGAACTTCTCTGCTGAAGAACATGGTTCTTTCACGATGCCGTATCCGCGACGCGACGTTCTTCTTCCGCGTCGTCTCTTCCGCGACGGTTTTCAGTGATGGAATCGCTGTCAATGACTTCGAATCCTCGCTTCGCGACGTCGACGTTCTCCCGCGACGCCCGACCTACGCGACGCTCGTCTTCCGTGGGTCGTTGACGAACATCGTTCCTGAACCAAGGTAGGGGTTTTATTTTAATTAATTTCGTTCATGATTCTAGTTGTCGATCTTTGTGGTTTTCGACTAATTGTTATCGAATAACGCGAGGGGGCCGGTCCGCACAAACACGGCCGACCCTCCTCCTTTTTTTCATGAATGATTTTCTTGTGGTTGGTACGAGGAAGCGTGGTGTCGTCGCACCATGCGGTTTCATGCGGAAGATATGTGCGGCGTTGTCGCGCCGCGCCGTGGGAAGGAATTCAAGGACGCGACGCTGTCGTGCCGCGTCGAAGAAAACCGAAGACGTCGCGGCCGGAGTGGGGCCGCGGCGGAGGGGCGCGGTGCCGTCGCACTGCGCCGGACGACAAGGGTCGTGGCCGGTTCCAGGCCGCGGCGAAGCAAGGTGACCGACGGCTGGACCAGGCCGCCGGTGTCGGCGAAGAAGGGGACCGGCCGTCGCCGGTCCCGTGGAGGCCGGAACCGGCCGGCCAGGGCGGGCCGGCCGGACCGGTGTGCAACCGGAGGTTCAAACCCCCGACCGGCTGGCCTAAACGACCCCCTTTAATTGTGGGGGGCCACGGTTACACAGGGGGGCAGGTGCCCCCCCCCCCTTGCCGAAACGGCTCGGCCAAAGGGCCGAGCCAGACAGCGCGCTGGGTGCGTTGTCCCCAGTCGGACCGGCGCCTGGCCGGTCAGCTAGGTCGGGCCGCGCCGGGCTGGGCCGGGCTGGGCCGACCCGGACCTGGGGCGGGTCGACTAAGTTCAGGCTGACCGGGGGGTCTCGGGTCGGGTCGGTCCGGGCCCGAAACTCCCGTTAACGGACTGTTTCGGTTCAAATGCCCATAACTCGGGCTACGGACCTCCAAAAGATGTGCCGTCAGCGGCGATGCGATCCTTGGATCGATATGGTCGTTTTGGTATATCGCACTAAAGGTTTGGGAATACTTTGAGTTCATCAGGGTTGGTTCGTACACGAAATCAACCGGGCCCTCAGAGCGGAAACGCTCATATCTTGAGCTACGGATGTCTGATTGACGTCTTGTCGACTTTGTTGAGTTCATCTTAGTGAGACGGATCTTTTGGCATACTCCGACCGAGGTTTGGATGCAGGTGGAGTACAGTCGGGTTGTTTTTGCCTTAAAAACCAATCGGGCCCCTGGAACGAAAAATCCAATAACTCTCAAACAGGGCGTCTGATTGACGCGTCGTCTGTTGCGTTGAGTTCCTGTTGACGATACGGATCATTTGGATACATCAACTCTGGACTATGTGACAGTTGATGTATCAGCCTCTCGGCTCGTGGAGCGGACCCTCCCGAACGATCTTTCTGTGTGCGGGAACCCTAGTGCTGGCTGCGACTGCTATTGTGCCTGTGACGACGACTGTGCAGAGATCCTCAGTGGATTCGACGACGACGACTACGTCACTCAGCAATCCTATGTGGATCAGTGCTACCGATCCTGTGTGGGTCTGATCCTGTGTGGGTCAGCGCTCAGCGGTTCTGTGTGAGCCAGCGCCTACAGATCCTGTGTGGGTCCGATCCTGTGTGGGTCTTTGCGGGGGTTAGTACCTATCGATCCTTTGTGGGTCCGACGACTTAGATGGATCAGTGATCATCTCTATCGTCTTTAGAAGAAGTATACCTATGTGAGCTGAATCCTGTTTGCTTTCCTGTGTGGATTGTGTTGTGCTATCCTGTGTGGATTATGTTTTGCTTTCCTGTGTGGAATATATATACTTTCCTGTGTGGACTGAGTTGTACTTGGGCTCGGAGGTTGGAGCGTATTGGAATTGATGACTTAGGTATATGTATGGGCATATACCTAAGCAGTGTCGGTTGTTACTTCGTGATTGTATCTTTCCTTTGTGGTTTATCCCTTGTGGATTTTGGGAGACCTTCGGGGGTCTCGGGGTCCCTACTGAGTAGCTTATACTCACCCCTGCACGGGCTATTCTTGCACTACGTTGTGTTTGTTGCAGATGAAGGACAGCGTTGATCGTGGTTGAGGCTTGCAGAGCAGAATGGTGCCTAGAGGTGGACCCCTGGGCGGGACGTGCTCGGAGCGGACGGCGGGACCCGAGGATTAGTGGAGCTATCTGTACCCACCCTTCAGGTGGGATTTCCAGTGGACAGCTCGGTGTAGCAGCTTTACTTTATAGTTATTGTTTTCCCTTTCGAGTTGTACTTTACAGTTGGGCTTGTATTTCCGGCCCCTTTTACTTTCCGTACTTACTGTTGTACTCAGTTTTTACTTAGTGTTTACTTCTTCCGCTTGTACTTTGTGGTGCTTGTTTACTTTACAAAGGCAATGTCTTCCCTTTTTATCGGAATTTACGCCTTGGTGCTAGTCGCCAGCCCTTGGCCTATGGAAGGCGGGCTTGGGGTAGTCACGGCACGGGCCCCGAGGATGGGTCGTGACAAATTGGTATCAGAGGAGGGAGTAGGGTACGTAGTCTACATCGATGCATCAGGGACCGAACTTGGGTGTGTTCTGATGCAAGAGCGGGCAGTGATCGCCTATGGATCATGATAGTTGAGGCCGCATGAGCAGAACTACGCTACCCATGACCTGGAGTTAGTAGCAGTGGTATTCGCTCTGAAGACATGGTGACACTACCTGATGGGCGAGCGCTTTACAGTCTTTTCTGACCATCAGAGTCTCAGGTACATCTTCTCGCAGAAGGACCTGAACCTGAGACAGCGGCGATGGCTCGAGTTCCTCCAGGACTATTACTTTGAGATAGTCTATACTCCTGGGAAGGGGAACGTAGTAGCTGATGGCCTCAGCAGGAGGATGGGAATTCAACTACTTGAGGAGGCGACGAAGCAGCTAGCCTCTTTGCAGATATCCTTCGTGGATAGAGATGGAGCAGCCTTCCTTCAGTCTCTCACAGTCACTCCTCCACTTCTACAGCGGGTCAGAGAGGCACAGTGTGGAGACAACGACTGTGAGACGTGGCGTGCACAGATATCCTCAAGACAGGCACCTGATGGTTTCTCCTTTGGAGCAGAGCACGACATCCTTTACAGAGGATGTACCATGGTACCGGTCGCTTTACAGGAGGAGGTACTGAGAGAGTTTCACACTTCTCCCTTGGCGGTACATCCCGGAGTGGCAAAGATGTACCAGGATATCAGACGACAGCACTGGTGACCGAGCATGAAGAAGGTTGTGGCAGAGTTCGTTTCTCGATGCCTCACCTTCCAGTAGGTGAAGGCTGAGCATCAGGTACCAGCAGGCTTGGTACATCCCATGGAGGTCCCGGAGTGGAAGTGGGACGGGATATATATGGACTTCATGACTGGACTTCCACACACTTCCAGAGGTCACGACTCCATTTGGGTGATTGTCGACCGACTCACCAAGTCGGCTCAATTCTTACCCATCAGAGAGCAGGGCTCAGTGGAGATCTTGGGACGCCTTTACATTCAGGAGATTGTTCGGCTTCACGGTGTGCCATCATCTATCGTCTCCGATCGAGATGCTCGTTTTACTTCCCGGCTATGGAAGGGATTACAGGAGGTTTTTGGGACACAGCTACGTCTGAGCACAGCCTTTCACCCTCAGACGGATGGTCAGACAGAGAGGACCATTCAGACTCTCGAGGACATGCTCCGCGCATGTGTCCTCGACTTTGGTCGTAGCTGGGAGGACCACCTACCCTTGGTGGAGTTCGCGTACAACAACAGCTACCACTCCACCATCAGGATGGCACCGTACGAGGCGTTGTACGGCCGACCTTGCAGATCTCCTTTGTGCTGGACAGACCCTGGGGAGTCAGCACTTGTGGGACCAGAGATGGTCCAGGCCACGACAGAGAAGGTCCAGGTCATCCAGGAGCGGATGAGGACAAATCGGAGCTGGCAGAAGTCATACGCTGACAGGAGACGGAGGCCACTAGAGTTCGAGGATGGCGACCACGTCTTTTTGCGTGTCTCACCTCGACGTGGATTACGGAGATTTGGCCGAGGTAGCAAGTTATCTTCGCGCTTCATCAGACCATTCCAAGTCCTCAGTAGGATTGGCGAGGTGGCTTATCCTCTGGCTCTACCACCTCAGTTGCACCGGGTGCACAACGTCTTCCACGTATCTCAGTTGAGGAGATACGTGCATGACCCGACACACATGATTGACCATGGGGAGCTTGACGTTGATGATGGGGCGACTTTTACGGAGGTCCCGGTGGAGATCGAGGATCGACAAGAGCGGGTCCTACGTGGATGGTCGATTCCTCTAGTGTGCATCAGATGGCAGCACGGGAACCTCCAGGAGAGCACTTGGGAGTGGGAGGCTCAGATGCATGCTCAGTACCCTCATTTGTTTCCCTAGTTTTTATGAATCTTTACGGGGACGTAAAGTCCTAAGGTGGGAGTAATGTAAAGACCCGTAAAATTCAATGGAAATTTTTTCTTAATTTTCTTTGGAATTTTACAAGAGCGCGGTTTCTGACAGCACCTGATTCCGAGGCCCGGTGTGCCCGGAATCAATTTTTGAAGTTTGGATTGGGTACATTCAGTGAACGAACGAGAGGGAATTTCTAACTTTTGAACCGGTGCCCGGAATCGAATTCCGGGGGCACCGATGGAACCGCAGCGCCGGTAATTGCTTAGGAACTCCTATTTCTGAGTTGCGTTCACACGAGTGTTGATAATAAAAATTGTGGAAGTTTATTTTATAATTACACTACAATTTTTACAATTTTACTCTAAGTGTAGTTCTTGATGGAAGTTGGGTAACCACCCAACCTCCCTTGGGAGGTTATGAGGGTGGTGGGGCCCACACGAACCCCACCCCTTCATATCCTCTAAAACCCCCCTCAACTCCCACTTAATTTTTGTTAACATAAGTTATAACCTATGACTTAAATGTAATGAGTTTAATGAGATGAGTTGTGTGTGGTTATTGAATTTCAAACTCTTGAAATTTAAATGTGTTGTTGTGTTAATAAAATAAGAAAGAGTCTTATTTTATTTTTGGTTAGAGTTTTGACACCTTGAGGGAATTGGGGAAGCGGTCTTCTTCTTCTTCAACCTCGACGAAGAACACGAAGAACACCGTTCTTCAACGAAGAACTTCTCCGCCGAAGAACACGGTTCTTCCGCGATGCCGTATCCGCGACGCGACGTTCTTCTTCCACGTCGTCTCCTCCGTGACGGTTTTCAGTGACGGAATCGTCGTCAACGACTTCGAATCCTCACTTCGCGACGTCAATGTTCTCCCGCGACGCCAGACCTCCGCGACGCTCGTCTTCCGCGGGTTGTTGACGAACACCGTTCCTGAACCAAGGTAGGGGTTTTATTTTAATTAATTCCGTTCATGATTCTAGTTGTCAATCTTCGTGGTTTTCGACTAATTGTTATCGAATAACGCGAGGGGGTCGGTCCGCACAAACACGGTTGACCCTCCTCTTTTTTTCATGAATTATTTTCTTTGTGGTTGGTACGAGGAAGCGTGGTGTCGTCGCACCACGTGGTTTCATGCGGAAGATATGTGCGGCGCCGTCGCGCCGCGCCGTGGAAAGGAATTCAAGGACGCGACGCTGTCACGCCGCGTCGAAGAAAACCGAAGACGTCGCAGCCGGAGCGGGGCCGCGGCGGAGGGGTGCGGTACCGTCGCACCGCACCGGACGACAAGGGTCGCGGCCGGTTCCGGGCCGCGGCGGAGCAAGGTGACCGGCGGCCGGACCGGGCCGCCGGTGTCGGCGAAGAAGGGGACCGGCCGTCGCCGGTCCCGTGGAGGCCGGAACCGGCCGGCCAGGGCGGGCCGTCCGGACCGGTGTGCAACCGGGGGGTTCAAACCCCGGTCCAGCTGGCCTAAATGGCCCCCCTTAATTGTGGGGGGCCACGGTTACACAGGGGTGCAGCCCCCCCCCCCCCCCTTTGCCAAAACGGCTTGGCCAAAGGGCCGAGCCAGATAGCGCGTTGGGCGCACTGTCCCCAGCCGGACCGGCGCCTGGCCGGTCTACCAGGCCGGGCCGTGCCCCGCCGGCCGGGCCGCGCCGGGGCGGGTCGATTCGGTTCGGGCTGACCGGGGGGTCTCAGGCCGGGTCGGTCAGGGCCCGAAACCCCCGTTAACGGACTGTTTGGGTTCAAATGCCCATAACTCGGGCTACGGACCTCCAAACGACGCGCCGTCAGTGGAGATACAATCCTTGGATCAAGATGGTCGTTTTGGTAGATCTCACTCAAGGTTTCGGAATACTTTGAGTTCAGCCGGGTTGGTTCGTACACAAAACCAACCGGGCCCTCGGAGCGGAAACGCTCATATCTTGAGCTACGGACGTCCGATTGACGTGTCGTCAACTTTGTTGAGTTCCTCTTAGTGAGACGGATCATTTGGCATACTCCGCTCGAGGTTTGTATGCAGGTGGAGTACAGTCGGGTTGGTTTTTCCTTAAAAACCAACCAGGCCCCTAGAACGAAAAAGGCAATAACTCTCAGACCGGGCATCCGATTGACGCGTCGTCTGTTGCATTGAGTTCCTGTTGACGATATGGAACTTTTGGATACATCAACTCTAGACTATGTGATAGTTGATGTATCAACCTCTCGGCTCGTGGAGCGGACCCTCCCGAATGAGCTTGTTGTGTGCAAGAACCCTAGTGTTGGCTGCGTCTGCTACTGTGAATGCGACGACGACTGTGCAGAGATCCTCAGTGGATTCGACGAAGACGACTATAGCACTCAGTGATCCTATGTGGATCAGTGCTACCGATCCTGTGTGGGTCTGATCCTGTGTGGGTTAGCGCTCAGCGGTTCTGTGTGAGCCAGCGCCTACAGATCCTATGTGGGTCTGATCCTGTGTGGGTCTTTGTGGGGGTAAGTACCTATCGATCCTTTGTGGGTCCGACGACTTAGATGGATCAGTGATCATATCTATCATCTTTCGAAGAAGTATACCTGTGTGAGATGAATCATGTTTTCTTTACTGTGTGGATTGTATTGTGCTATCCTGTGTGTATTACGTTTTGCTTTCCTGTGTGGAATACGTATACTTTCGGGTGTCGACTGAGTTGTACTTGGGCTCGGAGGTTGGAGCGTATTGGAATTGATGACTTAGGTATATGTATGGGCATATACCTAAGCAGTGTCAGTTGTTACTTCGTGATTGTATCTTTCCTTTGGGGTTTATCCTTTGTGGATTTTGGGAGACCTTCGGGGGTCTCGGGGTCCCTACTGAGTAGCTTATACTCACCCCTGCACGGGCTATGCCTGCACTACATTGTGTTGGTTGCAGACGACGGACAGCGTTGATCGTGGTTGAGGCTTGCAGAGCAGGATGGTACCTGGAGGTGGACCACTGGGCAGGACGTGCTCGGAGCGGACGGCGGGACCCGAGGAGTAGTGGAGCTATCTGTACCCACCCTTCAGGTGGGATTTCCAGTGGATAGCTCGGTGTAGTGGCTTTACTTTACAGTTGTTTTTTTCCCTTTCGAGTTGTACTTTATAGTTGGGCTTGTATTTCCGGCCCCTTTTACTTTCCGTACTTACTGTTGTACTCAATTTTTACTTAGTGTTTAATTATTCCGCTTGTACTCTGTGGTTCGTGATTACTTTACAAAGGCAATGCCTTCCCTTTTTATCAGGATTTACGCCTTGGTGCTAGTCGCCAGCCCTTGGCCTATGGAAGGCGGGCTTGGGGTAGTCATGGCACGGGACCCGAGGACGGGTCGTGACATCATTTGGCATGCATGGTTGTGTGTGGGTGAAAAAATGGAATGTATTTTCCAAGTGATTTAGAAAAAACTATTTCTACTACCTATGAGAAAATTATTTTTAGTGAACTCCTTTGGATTTATCTTTCCATCTATTTTATATATAAAGTGTGAATTTTTTTGAAAACTTTAATATTTTTTAAAACTATTTTATAAAAACTTAAGCTAACCTGATTCTTATTTTAGTGGAATTTGGGAAAACCCTCTTGGGGTTTTCATATGGGTTTTTTATACTCACCCCTTATAAATTCACTTTGGTGCATATGGATATGGTGTTTTTTATGATATAGGAAAAGGAAAGGTGATGTATTTCACTAGTAGTGCTTCTTGTGGTTGTTTTCATGGATGTTGGAGATAGATCATGAGAGTTGTTTATATCCAAGGAGTCTAGGTTGGTGCCACCTTAGTTCATGGGTCTTGTTTTATCTTGGATCCTTAATTGTTTTGGTTTATTATTTTCCACCATTACTCTGATTATTTACCTTATTATACTTTTAATTGTTGTATTTACTCACGAATCATTTATACAGTTGTCTTGTATTTATTTTATATTAAGGTTATATGTGTGATTTTTCATGAGTGTGTTTCTGTATTATAAGGGTAATACATTCCTTGTATTTATTTTTAAACCCTTGAAATTTATTTCAAACCATTGGTGTCCGATAAATGTTACATAAGGTGTGTGTCACCTCATCTCTTTCTAATCCAATCGTTAGGGTTGGATTGATATAGGTGATGTCCTATATTTCCACCTAATGCATTATTTGTGCTTTTATATCTCATGATACAATTGGGTTGTGCATGTAATTGATTGTTTCATGATTTTTTCACATGGTGATTCATGTTCATGGTCACATATATCTTTTTTCACATGATGGTGCATAGACTTAATCACATTATGATTTTTTTCACATGATAGTGTGTGGAAATGATCACATATAGATTTGTTCAACTGATGGTTCATGGACATGAACACATATATCTTTTTTCACATGATTTTAGCTCCATGATATTTTAGTTTATATTATTTTAGATGAATACTATGTTTGATTTTATATTCTATATGTAACATTAAGCTTAAATGAACTACAATATACTATTGAAATATTATTATTTAAATATGATGAACATGAGCCTCAGCCCAGTTGTTGAGGTATCCTTAAGTGCATTGACAAGACCCAGGTTCAAAACCAAGTAGAGGCATATTTCTAGGTACTGTAGCAGAACTATAGCAGGGGATATAGCAGACATTGTAGCAGGCACTGTAGCATGAACTATACACTATGCGAGTACTGTAGCAGACTGTACAATGTACAGGTACTATAGAAGATTGTACACTATTGAGGTACTGTAGCAGTTACTATAGCAGTTACTATAGTCGGTACTGTTCAGTACTGTAGAAGATGGAACTATTAACCTTTTTCCACTGGTTTCGGATTGGAGTCCTTAGGGCTTTCGGGCCACCCAGGCCTTCGGGTCAGTAGGGCTTTCGGGCCACCTTTAAGGCCTTAGGGCTACCTCAAGGCCTTTAGGCTACATGCAGTTTCCCCAAACACACTACAAAAAAAGGAGCAGCCACAGAAGAGGATTCAGAGCCGGTGCACTCACTAGAGCAGAGTCGAATGGATTTTTCAGAATGAGAGGGTATGCCTATGCCATCGGGAATATCCTGTTATTACACGGGAACTCTGCCAGACGGTCATGCGAAGGTGGAGAGCTACTATCATGATGCAGATGCTGGGGAGGGGCAGTTCCTTGTAGATAGTCTGGTTGAATTCTCTAAGTCCTTCGGGTCATGTAATCTCCTAAATCCTACGGGCCATGTAATCACTGAGCCTACATGACTTTTAAGGGTTCCCCCTCATCCCTTGAAAGGGGGGTTATCAAAAATCAATAAAAAATGAAGGCCTTCGGGCCATTCGGAGAAATATGATGATTAAAACTATTCCTTGAATTTATGGGTATGAACATGAGTAACTAATCTATAAAATATATGTAGAAATTTTTTCCATTATAAAATTAATAATAAATCATAGATTTAATATCAATTGGTTAGAAATTAAGATAAAATCCATTGAAGGGAAATGATATATTTTTATAAAATTGTTTTTATATGCGAAATGTATTTTTATCTTAATATATTAAATTAATCACTCTTGAGAAATAATTTTAATGAAATTATTATATTATATATTCAATAAAATGAATTAAAATTAATTAAAGTTTTTTATTAGATAGGGAATGATGATAGAGTTATTTTATGTTTTAAAAATACATTTTATTCCAAAATGGTTTCCTTTACATTTTATGTTTGGATAATACAATTAATTTATACCAATTTTAGAAATTTTATTTGATAAAAATGAAATATTTTTGAAATAACCATTTCAATATAATATTAATATAAATTTTTAAAATTTTTCAAAAAAGAAAATTTTTTGGAGAATAGTGAAAAATATATAATTTTGTAAAACTGCCATTTTTCTTCTTTAAATAGTGTAATTTAAAAGCCTCATTATGTTTTTTCTTTTTTTTTAAATTAACATGAGATACATTTTATTTAAAATAATATCATTAATTATATATTAATAAAAAATATATTTTACTTTGGTATAAGTTTATTTTTAAGCGTAAAACCACATGTTTCAGAAAAATTATTTTTCTTTGCATTTTAAATTCTTATATTTAAAGTAATTTATTCAAATTCTATAGATTAAATATGGAAATTTTTATTTAATATTTGTAATCAAGAGGTATAAATTTATTATTAAGTTCAATTTCATTCTTTTCATTATGAATAGTAACCATGGAATAAAAGTTATCAACATGGTAAAAGGGAAAAATGGGTTGATTAAGGGTAAAACTAATTGTTAACATCAAAAAATATTACCTTTATTTATATTTTATGATATTATTTCAAAAAATATAAAATTATATTCAAATATATTCAATTTATTTCAATTTTTCTTTGATAATTACCTTTATATTATTTTATGTAAAGAATAAGTGAAAAATATCATTGTCTTTATTTTAATATCCCTAATATGTTTTCATAAAAATAAATGGATGTTATGAATAGTTATAAATTATTATTTTTAACATAAATTAGTATTTTTTATGATATTAATTCATTTTTAATTTTTAGTAATTTTATAATTACCTTGAAGGTTTATTCAAAGTCGACGTAGCAATCGTGCAAGCTTTAGAAAAAGAAAGAAAATTATTTTTGAAAACATGAAAAGTAATATGTTTTGGATGAATTTTAGTGTTATATGAATTTATTGGATAATTATAATGTATAATGTGTTTTTAAATATTTTATATTGGAATTATATTTTTGTATTTATATTTTTTTAAAGTATTATTTATTGAATAGTCATAAAAATGACTTTAAGTAGTATTTGATTTTTAAAAATTATTTTTAATAATTATAAAATTATAGAAATACTATATTAACTCAAATTTATATAAATTTCTAAATAATATCATGAATTTTTATTATATGTTCCACTTGTAATTTTTAAAATTTCATTCATGATCCTTAGAGATTAAAATATTTGTTACAACAATTAATGTTAAATAAGGTTAATGAGGGGATAACACCAAAAGACATGTTTTAAAGTGAAAATTAAACTTGTATAAATTTTATTTTTAAAATTTATTTCGAATTTATAATCATTATATTATAATATATGGAACTTTGGATCAATTTTACATGAGTTATATTCATATTGTATATTAATATTTCATGTATATATTTACATGATTTCCACCCACCTCACTTATAAAAGAGAACCTACTCTTCTCTCTTCCACACATATCTTGAGTCATTTAACATGATAATAACCTTCAAATAAACCTTCCCAATATCCCACCCCCCTCCATGTCCTATAGGTTATGATATCACTAAAATACGAACCTAGAAGTCTTAAGTTGTAATCCAAATAAGGTTTCTCAAAAAAGAGGTATAACTCTTAATTGGGTGTTTCATGTTTATTTATTCTTATATAATCTCTAAATATTATATAACCATGATGATATAATAAAATAAGTACCTTCCATATACTATAATTTTATAATAGTTATGACATAACCTTTTCTTAACTACTTTTCTATCCAATGGGTATTCAAAACACCTCTCGTTCGTATATGTGGGATAACACATCCACAAAGCGATGTGTTTCATTTTTCATCACCTCATCATATGGTCGGTTAAAATAATATATAAAATGAATATATATATATATTATATTTATGAAAAAATTATAATTCTTTAAAGATAATATATTACTTACTTTATTACCTTTCCATTTATTGAAAAATGATAATGTCGCTCGTGTGTACATGTGGACTACCACCACCACAAAGAGATGTGATTTTTTTCTTATCTCTATTTCATGGATGGTTCTAAAAATTTATTTAATATATTAATTTGGTATTTATTTCATTATTAATATTATTTATATGATGTAACCATGATCCCTTTGACTATAGTCAACATACCAAAGGCATTTTTAACTTATAAATCAAACGTACTCAAAACATCCAACACGAACTTAACCATTTTATAACTAAATAAAAAAATATTAAGAGTTAAAATAAACAGAATAATTATAATTTAATTAACATGAAAATTTTTCCTATTAAATTAAAACAAAATAATATAATTTTGTATTTGAATATTTTTATAATGAACAAAGAAAATAAAAACTTAAGGTAATGGATTTTCTATTCCAATTCCCATTATTTGAGACTTAAGGCATTTTCAATACATGCATTTTTTTATGTGTTGAATAAAATTACATATGAATTTATTTTATCATTAATTTACTAAAATTAAACATTTTTACAAATCTATTTCATGTTCCTTTCTTCAACATCCTTTTGTTTCAAAAGTTTAGAAAGCCTTAAGGGACTTTCTTTTAAAAATCATGTTTTATAGTTTTTATTACAAATCTTTTTATTCCAGGTAGAGGGTTCCTTTAAAATTTATTTATAATATTATTATTTATGATTAAAATTTTTGTAAATGTCATTTTTTATTATTTTTTACTATCTTTACAAAGTAATATAAAGGGATCTTTTCAATATTTTTCATAAAATTCATTTTGGACTCTCTTTACCAAAGTGTGAAAGTAATATTTATTTTCATGATTATTTTAAGGGACCGGTATTAAAAATTACATAATATTGATTTTTATATAAATAATTAACTTTATTACATTTTAGAATCTTTTAGGTTTATATTTTTAAATAATTTTTTCATAACCCATACATATCAAAACTATATTTTACAAAGTATAAACTTTTGATCAGTATCAATTTTTCTTATAATATAAAACTTTTAAAATGAACCATATTTTACTATTCAAAAAAATTATTCTTAACTTTATAATTGACTTCTTCTATTTCATTACCCATCCATAAAACCTATGAAATTTTATTTAAAAATGTGGTACAATCACAAAAATATCTGTAACGAACATAAAAGAAGAAATCCATTAGTCCACTGAAAACATAAAAAACCATAAAATGTTTAATTTTATCAAAATATTATTTTATATTATGAAATAAATTATTTACACATGAAAAATAAACATTTTTTTCAGATAAAAAAATTAAAATCCATAAAAATAAAAATAAACCCCTTTTGGAAACTTAGAGAAATTATATTCGTAACCTGTGTCAAAAATAACTGGAGCCCAATTAAAACCATATGAGAAACTTCCTCGAAAACTCCATACTCTTTACAATTAATACAAGGAACATTATCGAATTCATTGAAGCACTATCTGGATGCACCCATCATATAAATTATATCGAGCTCACCCGTTGAATAAGCTATATCAGGCCCACCAATTTATCATGATCTGTAATGTGGATCAACTTGTCATATAAGCTATATATTGCTCACCCATTTCACATATATAATTATAAATTACTATATCAGGAAAAAAAATTATTCCATCACATTTTAATCATAAAAACTTTGAAAAAATCTGGTTAGGTCCTATGTAAAACATTTTTGGATGTTGAAGTACCATTTCTATTCAAAACTCATTTTCAAAACTAAAATACCAAAAAGGTAAAATAGATTACGTTTAATAAAAAATAAAATATTATAAAGGAATTGAAAAATAAAATGATGTTTAAATTAGAAGGAAAATTCATTATCACCATATACATTAAAATAGAACATTCCCTTTGTCTTTTGTAAAGAAAGTCAAATTGTTCTGTATAAAATACATAAAAATATTACTTTTTAAAACCTTGTAAAAAAATTATAAGAGAATTAAAATATCCTTTATAATTTATATATTTATTTATATATAATTGCATCCTTACAAAAATTTTAAAAATTTGGACATGGAAAGAAACGTTTTTGAAGGGAAACATTAAAAGAAGATTTTTTAAAAATAAGTCTCATACATAAAACATTAAAAAGAGTAATTCTCTTTCAAAAGTTTTTAAAGAAATTAAAATATGGTCAAAATAAAATTTATTATAAAATAAATCATAAATAATAATTTTCTTGAAACATTTATAATAATATGGTCATAGAATAAAAATATTTCTAAAATAAATATTTAAAACATTTAAAATGAGGTTTTTAGTAAAAGAGTCCCTTAACTTAAGTCCAAATCATCATGTATGTTATTAATCATCCAGAATAATAAAATTATGTTAATTATTTACTTAAATAAGAACCATTTTCAATTTTATTATTCCTTTTATTTACATTTTATAATCAATTACCTAATCAATTAAGTTCTCATCAGGCATTTTGATGATATTCGACTCATATATCCAAAATTAATTTGGTTGGTTGAATATGGTCAAAGAGGAAATTATTAAATCATAAAAATGATAATAATAATGAAATAATTATAATTTTTACATGTTAATTATAATTTTAAAACCAATCATGAAGGATGGTTAGGAAAATTAACTATGTTACAATTATAGAGACATTAGATCGTGCGTACGCATGAGTATTGTTTACATTTGTAAACAATCATTATATAAATAAGTTAAGTATTATTTTATCTTTATATAATGATAATAATATCATAAATTCCATAATATATCTCTAAATATACTTAAATATATCATCCATGTGATGTAGTGATGACAAAAATCACATCGATTCGTGGAGGTGGTAGTGCACACATACACGCGGACAACGTTGTCATTTTTCAAAGAAAGGAAAGGTAAGAAATTGAATGACATGTTATCTTTTTATAATGATAAATATTTTATTAATATCATATATATACATTAAATACATCATTATAACTATCCATAAAATAGTGTGATGGAAAACGAATTACATCGTTTCGCGAAGGGGTAATATTTCGTACACATGAATGATGTTTTTGTTTCCTATGTGATGGAAGAGGAGATGGATATAAGTTATGACATTAAAATAGTAAAATATAATTATATTTAATATAATTTTGTTATTATTTCATCATGTTTGAATAATATTTTAAGAATTTATAAAAAGGAATCAAATGAAAATGCTTGGTTAAGAATTATACCTTTTCTTCAGACAACCTATTAAGGTTTACACCAAAGCTTTTTTATGTTAGTTTTCTAACTAAATCAAGGAATATAGAACATCGGGGTGTAATTAATATATATTTTTTGGTATTGTATGAACCAAAAATATTTTTAAGTTTGGCTAAAAAAGGGGAAGAGGTTCTCTTTTATAAGATAGGGGAGAGCCGCTCTGGTAATTTCTTAAAGTATTAAATTAATATAAATTAATTATCATATTCAAATGTATCCAAACTCATAATTTTGTATTATATTATGATTTTCATTCTAAAAAATCTCAAACACTAAAAATTTAACAAGTTTAAGTGATGTTTTCATCTTTATCTTTCTGTTTTAACCCATTTTGAAAATTGTTGTCGTAATAAAGTATTCACTCTTTAGGGGCCAAGAAACATTCTATAAAAGGAAAAACATCCCATAAATTAACCATGGATTATATTATAAACAATTTCCCACTCACTTGGAAGCATATATAATTTTAATTAATTTTAAATCATTTAATAAATCATAAT
This sequence comes from Viscum album, assembly GCA_963277665.1. NCBI lineage: Eukaryota > Viridiplantae > Streptophyta > Magnoliopsida > Santalales > Viscaceae > Viscum > Viscum album. The sequence goes on along the minus strand of OY728119.1, from coordinate 1,943,713,568 downwards.
TTATTATAAAATATCATTTATATCAATTTTGACATTATTCATTTAATTTGAATTTAAAAACATCAAGACAAGGATGGAATTCAAATAAATACCTTTATAAAGTACTTAAAGTGTTATAATTGTTTAAAAAATTAATGTTACATAATAATTCATTCAATTTAAATTACTTTTAAAATTTTTAAGATCAATTATTTTATTTTACTATTAATTAAATAATTTCTCAGTCAACGTTGCATAATATCTTAAGGTAATTATATCATCACCAAAAATTAGTAATAATTTAACATGATAAAAAATATTTATATTTAAAATTACTTTTATAACCTAATATATTCGGATTTTAGCCCTATCGAAAATTAATATAGATATTAAAAGTAAGGAAAGTTCCTTTTTTGTTTTTTTCTTTACTTAAATTGTTATATCAGTCATAATAATGTCCATATGGCAACAAAATATTTTATATTTCAATATTGTATGATCATGAAAAAACTTTACTCATTAAATTAAATTAATTTGAGTGTTGGGGTTATTTTTTATTCCTTATCAAATTATTTTTATCCTTAGTTAACTCATTTTACCTTTATCTTGGTAACAAATATTAACTATTTTTACTCTTTAATAAGACCAAAGATTAAGTTCAATTTATAAATAATATAAATTATTATTATTTTAAATATTAAATCTATTTTTTAAAATTAATTCCTCATAAGTAAAAGAAATCAAGTTTATAATTATCCGACAAAGCAGGATGAAAATTAGTTTTTAAGGAAAATGCATTTTTCAAGAAATAAATGATCTTATATTAACTCTAACTATAAATCATAATTATATGATTTTAAATTCATATAAATATATTAATAAACAATAAATTTCATTTAAAACATTTCTTATTATTTTTTATTTTAATTAATTAAAAAGGATAAACTTTATGCACCAAAAACCCATTTTTAGAAAACAGTGTTTTTATGCATAGAAATTAACTTATAACAAAATCATAAAAAAATGATGATTCAAATGAGATTAATTATAATATTATAAATAAAAATTTTCACATGTAACTTTAATACTAAACCCATAATATAATGGGATTTTTAAATTACATGATTTGATGGAAAGAAATGACAGTATTAGAAAAATTATTAATTTTCACTATTCACTAAAAATAAATCATTTCATAAAATTCAAAAAAATTACACAAAGTTAATTTTAATATTTTGATTTCAAAAATTAATTTAATCATATAAAATAAATTTTCTAAACTTTCCAAAAATTAATTATAATATTTTCTAACAAAAAACAATAAAAATTATTTTCTAAAGAAAATGTATTTCTTAAAGAATAAAACTACTTTACTAAAAAGTGAGTGATTATTTTATAAGAATTTATCAATACATTTATAATTAGTATAAAATTTATTTATATTTTATAAATCAATTAATTGTATTCATACTTCCTAATTTAATCACTATGTTATAACACTCATATTTAACTAATAATATTTTTTGTTTTTTTAGGCTCGATGTTGCATGTCGTATATGCTATCAAACATAGTTATCTTTTTTAAAAATATTATGTTGTTATAATTATTGAAAGAAAATATTTTTCTATATCCATTAACATTCATTTATTTGAAGAAAAATTTATAAGTTTCAATGTTTATTTTCAAGGAAAATATCTTTCTTTATTTTGTGTAAAGTTTTTGTTTTAAAAAAGTTTTTTTAAGGAAATTGTAATTTCTTATCATTTTTATGAGATAAATTAAAGTTTTATTTCATATAGTATTTAATTAAAATTAAAATTATGTTTTTTGAAAGTGTAATTTATATGTGTTTTATTCATGTTATCAATCTTGTGCATTTTATAAGAATGATGGGTGAGCCCAATATAGCTCTGATGATGGGTGAGCCCAATATAGCTCTCCAATGCATTGATTAAAGTGATGGATTTTAACTATAATATGTTAATCTTAAGATATTTTGGAATTATATTATTAGGTGATTCTATTGTAAGGGTTATTGTAATGGTGAATGTAAGTATAATGTCTTAAGGTACCAACTTGGAATGATTGTAGTGGATTTTAAAGGAAATATCTTGATTTCAAAAGGTAAGAAAATGAGTTTATGTTTTTAAAGAATGTTTATGACCTTTTAAAAAATGTAGAGTATGATTTTTTTCTAAGTAAATTATTTCTTGATATTTCATATTTTCTAAGAAACCATTATGTTTATGATTTTTAATTTATGATTTCAAATCAAATGTTTTAAAAAATATATTGAAAAATTAAGTTTTTTTCATGGAAAAGTAAATAGATATTTTAGCTCATATGTTTATTATGAAAATACAAACTTTATTATGGATTGTTAAAGTTTAAAAATATACTAATGGGTTTATTTTATTTCATAAACCTTACTAATATTTTCTTCTCATACCACATTTTTAAATGTTTTTCACAAGGCCTAAGGATGAGTAGGAACTATAGAAAGTTATATCTTTATGCTATGGATATTGATCAAGTTATAATGTTTTTAATGAAGCTTGAGTTTAAATTTAAAGACCTTGTTTTTATAAAAAAATGGATATTGAGTGTAAGTGTTCACATTATATTATTAGGGTTTGATATTTGGGAGTTTTTTTCTCAATTATCTAAACAACTTAGCCTAAAAGATCATTGGAATGTAATAAGATTCATTCATTTATATCAAAATAAAAATTATGGGTTGATTAATGTGTATGTCATTATAGTTGTTATCAAATAAAGGGTTCAGATAATTTTAGAGGTTAGGAAGTTATCAAGTAAGAAAAATTTAAGAGTTTTAGATCCCTTTATGAGTTAGTAAGTCTAAGGTTGACCATAAGTTTAAAGTCCTGGATACCAATTTTGAGGTTTTATGTGTTTTAATATTTTAGGAGAAATTTATTGAGTTTTACAAAAAAAAATTAGGTATATATAACCCTTAAGTTTAACTATTTTGGAAGTGAAAAAGGTTATTTGATGAATAATTAATTTATATTTTATAGACATAAGTTTAAAGGAATTTATAACTTTTAGTTTTAAGATGATATTTGATATTGAAGAAAATATGGTTAATTGGGATAAAAGAGTTGTTAAATTTTGGGAACATTAAATAAATTAAGTAAATGGAATTTTAGGATTAAATATAGGTTTAATTTATGGAGTCATTTTTTATTGTGTAAAATATTATCATATTTTAGAGATTATACGATTAAGTCAGATACATTTTTGGTATATGACTTTATGAGTGATTGATAATGGTTGGAGATAAATGTTATGTTTCTCTTGGAAGAATACATGGTCAAATATTTCTGATTTTTTCATTTTGAAAATTTTTAGGCGTATTGTGAATATATTTAAGGTTATTTATTTATGGAATGTTTTAATGTAGAATTATGGGTGTTATTGTTGAGGATTTCGAGATCAATGTTGTTTTTATTCATATAAAGGTTTATTCATTTTGAATATTATCTTATCTTGAGATAAATATTTTTAATTTTGGTTACTAGATAGAAATAAGAAAAATAACTTGTTGTCCTTTATGGATTTTTTTATCCATTAAAATTTAATTTTATTGCTTCGAGAATGAGAAATTCTTCATTTATCAAATAGAATATGGGATGAATTAGAGGTGTAAAACTGTTAAAAAGACAACCAAATGATGAAATATCATTTATGTATTAGAATAAATCAATTTATTATATATTAACATATTCTTTGTCTTGAGGGTAAAATAATACCTCAAAATCATTAAAAATGATCTTGAAATGAAATTGTTTTTCTTTTAAAATCATTTCTAATGAATGATGTTATATTCTCCATTTGAGGAAAATTAAATTTAATTAAAATATTATTCCTTTATGAAGTTTATTTTATAAAAATAATAACATTATTGAAAATAATTTCTATCATTTTTAGTGGTGATTTCTCTTCTATGTCCATATTTTCACTTCCTAACAATGTTCTCTTTATTTCAAAACCTGATTTTGTGTCATTCCAGGTGACCTTCAAATTTTCATTTCCCTATTTTCTAAAATATATTTCATTATCATTTTTTATGATTTGGGTTCTCAAAAAAGGTATTTTTAAATATTAAAAAGGTTTGTTTCCTTTCATGTTCGTATGTTTATCTTCCACTCCTTGGAATTGATATTAAAAATGATTGAAACCCAATTAATCATATGTGAGATAAAATTAAAAGGATGAATATTATTTAAAGGGTGGAAGAATGTAGAAATTGGATATTTTATTTTATATTCCTTTAAATGAATACTATTTATGATTTTCTGTACCACACATGACACCAAGATTAAACGAACCACGATATTCTATAGAAATTATAATTAAAATATAACCATAATAACATAGCCATTTGATTGGGGGTATGAATAGGAGTAACGACATTATGAAATAATTGTATATATTTTTTATAACAAAATTAATAATAAATCAAACATTTATTATCAATTTTTTATAAATTAAGATAAAATCTTTTTAAGGGAAAAAGATATATTTTTCATAAAATTATTTTTATGTAAATAATGATTTTTTATCTTAATATATTAAATTAATCACTATTCAGAAATTATTATAATGAATTGAGTGGATTATATATATAATAATATTAATTAATATTAATTTAAATCTTTTTATTAAATAACAAAATGAGGATAAATTCATTTTTTCTTTAAAAATACATTTTGTTCATTTTGTTCAAAAATGGGTTTTATTGCATTTTTTGTGTGGATATTAAAACTAATTTCTAACTCTTTTATAATTTATAATTTATAAAATTGAAATAAATTTTTAAAATCATCATGTAAAAATAATATTAATATAACTTTTTGGAATTTTTCTGAATAGGATGATTTTGGTGAGAATGGTGAAAAATATATATTTTTGAAAAACTATAATTTTTTTATTCAAATAAACAAATTTAAATGACCCATAATGTTTTGAATTTGTTTTTAAAGTAAAATAATATCCCTTTTATTTAAAATAATATTATTAATTTCTTAGAAACCAACGTTATATTTGATTTTGGTATAAGTTCATTTTTAGGCTTAAAAACACATTTTCAAAAGAAAAAAACTTTTTCATTGCGTTTAGAATTATTATATTAAAATAAATTTCTACCACTTATGAAGATTTAATATTGAAAATGGTTATCATATTTTTAACCATGTAATTCAAATTTCTTAATTATTTCAGTTTCATTTGTTTTCATTATGAATAGTAACTATAGTAAAAATATTGTCATCAAAACGGGTTTGTTTAGTTTAAAAAAAGTGATAAAAACAAAAAATATTATATTTATCATTATTGTATTATATTATATTAAATAAATTTACCTTATATTTAAAAATATGGAAATTTGGTGCCATTTTTCTTTGATAATGACCTTTATAATCTTTTAAATAAATAATAAGTACAAAATTTCACTCTTTATTTTAATATCTATAATATGTTTTCATAAAAATTAAAAGATGTTATGAATAGTTATAAGTTTATTTTTAAATTTAATAAATTATTTTTAGGATAGTAATTTTATTTAATTTTTTAGTGATAGTATAATTACATTGAATGCTTACGTAACGCTGATACAGTACTTGTGAAAGTAATATAAAAAGTAAGTAAATTATTTTAAAAACTCTAAAAGGAATATGTTTTATATGAATTTTGATATTCCAAGAATTTTATAGAATTTTATAATGTATAATTTATTGTTAAAATATTTATATTTGAATTCCATTGATGTATTAATATGTTTAAAGTTAAATTTTGTGAATAGTCATAGAAATTACTTTAAATGGTATTTAATCTTTAAAAATTATCTTTACAAAATTATAAAATGATAAACAAAATATTATATTAACTCTAATGGATAGAACATTTTCGATCCTATCATTTAAATTTTATTTATTTTACAATTTTAATTTTTAAAAATATTATCATAACCCTTAAAGATTAAAAATTTTGTTACATCGATTAAGGTTAAACAAGGTTTTAACAAGGGGATAAAACCAAATGATAAGTTTTAAAATGACACTTAAAATTTTTTGAATTTTATTTTTTGAATTTATTTTATCCTTATAATACTTATAATCAAATCCATTTCACTTTATATCTATTTTACATGATTTAGGAAAATATTATATACTGATAATTCATGTATTTACAAGATTGTCACCCACCTGACTTATAAAATGAACCTACTCTATGCACTTACTCACACAACATGAGTCATTTAACCCAACTAATATATATATAAATCCCTTAAAAAACTTCATATCCATGTTATATAGGTTTTTTATCACCAAAATACCAATATAGAATGCTTAATGTGTAAGCTAAATGAGGTTTCTCAAAGAAGATGTATAACTCTTAACTCTGTGTTTTCATGTTTATTTATTCTTCTTCCTCCACTAAATATTCAATAACCATAATTATATAATAATATATGTATATTAAATATACTTGCCCAAATGGCCTGAAGGCCTTATTTTTTTATTTTTTTATGGATGATCCCCCTTTTAAGGGTTAAAGGGGAACTCGAAAATGACCTATATGCCCAAGGCACAAGGCCTGACATGACTTGCAATACATGAACCAAAGGCACATAGGCGTATCATGCCCAATATATGACCCATAGGCCCAACCAACTAAAAATGTCCCTCCCTAGGTTTTTCATCATTGATCTCATATATCCCCGCCTTGTATTGCTGATCAGCTAGCATTGCCTCATACAAAGATGAACAGTGCCTGGTCCCGATGGCAGTTGTCATACCCTCTCATTCTTCCAATCTGGTTAGCTCTGCTTCTGTTTACTGTTATTCTTATTGCTTTGATGCTCTTCTTGGGTCTGCTTTCTGTGAATTAGGCTACTCCATGGTCTCAATGGCCCGAAGACCCTATGACCTGAAGGCCTTTTGGATGGCCCAAAGGCCCTTAAGACCTGTAGGCCCAAACCGGTGGCCCAAAGGCCCAAATCGGGTTAATAGTTATGGATGCTACAACACCAAATAGTAACTGCTATAGTACATGCAACAGTAACTACGTCATACGGATGGTTAAAATAATGTATAAAATGAATATATATATATATATATATTATTTTTATGATATAATTATAATTATTTAAATATAATATATTAATTAATTTCTTGACTTTATATCCTTTGAAAATGACAACATCTCTCATGCATACATGTGGACTTACACATCCACAAAGCGATGTGATTCATTTTTCTTGTATGTATTTCTTGGATGGTTCTAAATTTTATTAAATGTATAAAAAAGATAATTATTTAATGATTTATATTTTTTATCTCATGTAACCATGATCTCTCTAACCATATTCAACCAACCAAATTTATTTTGGAATTATAAAGTAAACGTCCTCAAAACATGAAACGTAGACTTAAAAAAAATTTGAAATTAAATAAAACATGGTAAAAGATGAAATAAAAATAATAATGATAATATAATTAAAATTAAAAACGTTATTTAGAAATTATAAAAATAATTTAATTTTATTATTCAATATTTTGAGATTGTAGGAAGGTAGATAGTACTTAAGGTATGGGATTTCTCATCTCAATTACCTTTCTTTGAGACTTATTTCATTTCCACCACATTTTTTCCTTTTGTGGTGTATATATTTTCATATAAATTTATTTAATAATTAATTTATAGAATTCATGAGTTTTAAAAATCTATTTCAAGTAATTTTATTCAATGTCCTTTTTTAAAAGTTATTAAAGTCATAACGAGATTTATTTTAAAAATATTATTTTAAATATTTCCTTCTACGCCATTTTCTTCTATGTTTAGGGTTCTTTTAAATTTTTTCAATATTTTTATTATTTATGATTAAAATGATTATAAAGGTATTTTTAGAATATTTTTTTAACTTTATTTACAAATTATTATAAAGTAGTCTTTTCAATGTTTTCTTTATAATTTATTTTTAATTTATTTACCAAAGTGTGAAAAGAATATTTGTTTTAATGATTATAGAATGAATGAATTTTCTTTCCACCATGACCATTATTTTCTTTGTAACATACTTTAATATTTTCCATGTTTATTTTGAAATAAAATATATTTCTTAATATTCTGTAAATTTTTAGTTTTAAATTTGTTTTTAAGGAAACTGGAATTTCTTCCATCTTTGTGAGATAATTGAAAATGTTATTAATTATGGGTTTTAATTCCAATTCAAGTGAGTTTTATGGTTAAATTAAATATATATGTCTTATATTTATTCTATGGATCTTTGATATTTTATAATAATGAAAGATGAGACCAATATAGGTCTAATGATGGGTGAGCCTGATATAGAACTTTAATGCATTGGGTAAAGTGACAAAATTTTCCTAGGATAGGTTACTCTTAAGATATGTGGGAATTATCTAGTTATATTACTCCATTGTAAGGGATATTATAATTATGAATATGAGTATAATTTCCCATGGTACCTACATGATATTCTTTCAATTGTTTCTAAAGGAAAAAATTTTATTTTAAACTATAAGAAAATGATATTTTCTTTTAAAGGAAATTTTAGGACCTTTAAAAACTATGGGTGAAAGGATTAGTTTTTAAGGAAAGGTATTAATGAGATTACATGTTTTCCATGAAACCATTGTGTTTATTATTTTTTCCTTTATAATTTTATCTGAAATTTTTTATGAAATCCATTGATAAATTAATTTATTTTCATGTAAAATTAAATTTATATTTTAGCTTAAATGTTTATTATGAAAACGTAAACTTTATTATGTATTTTTTAATTTTATAAAATAAAATGGTGGGTTTATTTTGTTTTATAACCCTTACTAAGTTTTTTTCTCATTCCATATTTTTAAATTTTTTTACATGGCCTAAGGATGATATGGAACTATATCAAGGTCTATCTTTCCTTAATGTGGATTCACTTAAAAAGAAGCGAACATGATTTGAATAAAAAATGAGTTTAAATCTAATGAGACTATTATTATATAAAAATGGATATTGAGTGGATGTGTACACTTTTTATTGTAGGTTTTTATATGTAATATTTTTTCCCTGATTCTATAAAACTCCAAACCTAAAAGATAATGGGAATGTAAGAAAATTCAATCCTTTTTTTTAAACTCAAAATTACGGGTTAATTGAGGAACATGTTGTTATAATTATGGTGCATGAACATGATCACATATATTTTTGTTTATATGATTTTTAAAATACATGATATTTTCATATTTATCCAAAATATTTCTCTTAGACATAACATTGCTCACAATATTATTATTTCATATGCCTATGCTTGTGCAATATTTTAATATATGCTTCAAATATAATGTTTATTATCTCACACTCTTATGAAATGGTACATGATTTTTCAATTATTATTACATGTATTTCTATCAGGTCTTATGGATAAATATTAATGTTCTGCATTCTTTTAAGGAGATATTTATTTTCTCCACATGTTTTTCTTAGATGATTGTGATCTAACCCTTGATAACTTTTAAATTAGTTTTCCCTTGGATTTGGAGCTCAACCCTTTCTTATGTTTCCCTTCCCTGGTTTAGGAAGATGATTATAACTTTTGATAAGTATATAATGGAGTCTAGTGTGCCTCAATTATAGAGAAATGTTCATAATATTTGGAAACTAATTTTCTTATGTAGATAGTCCTCAAAGATGATAAGCCTTCCATTCTTATGATTTTTTTATTATTGAAAAATTTTATGTTAACCATATGAAAATAATGTCAAATTATGATATGTTTAGCTAGGGTATTTTCAATTGATATGAGATTAGGGTTTAGTTATTTATGTGGATAAGTTTAGTTCTTTTAGGGAATGAGGATAAGATAATTTTAGTGAAAACTATAAGGATAATTCAAAGTATATGAAAACATATTGATGTTTCGGTAAAGTGGATATTTTATTATTTATTAGTAATTAAACCCATATCTGGATATTGGAATGTTGACACATCTATGGCATAGATTCACAAAGTTAATCACCCTAAAAAATGTTGGTTGAGTACCAACTCGAACTTCACTCGGGGAACAATGAGTTGCCCTAAGACTAGAAACCTATCTAGACACTCCTAGGGTATATTCTTTTAAAATTCACTTTATCTTTAATAACCATTATGAGAGATTTAAATATTTTAGAAAAACTAATAGGAAAATGAACAATTGAAACCTAGGATAAACTAAATAAGTTATTAGTTATTCCAATTATATCATAGTTTAACTGAAAGTATCATAGGTTGAAATGAATGTGTCAATGGAGAATACATATTAGGATTTAATTTTCATATTCATATGATAATTTACTGTGATTTTATTATATATTATAATAATCATTTTAGTTTTAATATTTTTTCGGAAATAGGGTCTTAAAATAATGTTATTTAAGGTATGTATCTAGAAACTCCTAACAAATCATGTTTGGGAAAAACTTTACCTAGTCTTACCTAAGATAGTAATGTGTATAATTTATTATAAATTAAATCCTTAGTCACTTATATATTATAGAAGCTTTTAACTATTTAATTTTTGATAAGTAATTAAAATAATGAGGAAGCAATTTATTTAATTGGGGGGTATGTAACACCCTGAGATTTTGGAATATATTTTCTTTTAAATAAAAACTACAAAGATAGATTGTTTAACACACAACACTAAACTAAAATAACACAAAAAAATAGATTAATATTATTTAGAAAATTTAAGAATAATGTAACCACTAATAAATAAAATTATTGTGATAAATTATAAATGTATACAAAATAGTATTAATAATACTTGAAGTTTAAAAAAGAAATTTCTAAATAAAAGTAGTCTTTCTTTGTGTGTTTCATTTTCATTTAAAAACTAAATTTTATAATTTTATAATTTTCATTTTTATTAAATTAAATTAATTTTGGAATTCATCATATCAAAATTAACATAGGGTGAATTTTTTATATTTTTCTTATGTAAATGAATTTTAGGTGAAAATGAAAAATACAGTTTTTACAAAAACTATAGTATTTATGATTATATAAATAAGTAAGTATAACTTTAAAACATTTTATAAAAAATCATGATCAAAAAATTTATTTTATTATTAAAAAATATTCATTTAAAAATACTATGTTGAATTTATAAAACCTGTGTTTAGCATTTTGAAAACTTAAGTAATATTTTACTCTAAAAAACTATTTATATTTACTTATACTAAAAATTATTTTCATCACTTCTATAAATTAAATATAAAAATGGATTTAATATTTTAGATAAACATTTAAATTTTATTTAATAATTTAAAATTCATTTTTAGGCACAAAAATATGATTACTAAGATTAAATTTGATAACCAAGACAATGGTGAAAGAGTAATTTTTAAAGAATTGTTTGATTAAAATTATATAATTTTTATATGACAAATTAAATTTATATATTTCATATAATGAATTTTATTTTATATTTATGCATATATAAAAAATATTTATCACTCATTTAATTATAAATTAACGTAATATAATATTAAGGACACTTATTGGTGATAACAATATTTTTCTATAAAACAGTTTTTCTATATTTTAAATGTTTTAATTTAAAAGTTAATTTTATCTTATTTAGAAATTGAATTATATAATAAGAATCTTAAATTTATTTTTACAACATACAAATTTGGTCAGATGGGTTTCCTTATATTTTTAATAAAATATTTTAGTTCCCAAGTAGGATCAAGACCATTGAGAGGGGGTGAATCAGTGGTTCCTTTTTCTTTTATAAAAAAGTTTCTTAACTTCTTAACAAAAACTTTCTTAACCTTTGAATCTTATTAGAGTTAAAATCCACTAAAATATAACTCACAACCTCACCATTCATATTCAATAAATATAAATAGAAATCATCACATGATATTTAAAAGGTTTGGTACAATGACCTACTCCTTTCCATGTTGGATAGTCCCACCAACATGGATTATTTCACTATATTATTTCTATAATAAAAAGGCACAAGCAAAGAAAAATTATAAAATACTAGTATAAACTTTCCTAATCTAGTTTTTTATACCCCCCAACTATCCTTTCTAGTATCCACTTCCCAAAACAAGCCTTTTCAGTAACTGTTAATCATCCACAGTCACAAACTTCACTTTCCTTCTTCTTTTCTAATCCAATTCATAAAGTCTCCACTTCCTCTACAAGGAAGCTGAATCAAAATCCACATGTGTACCCTATTTAAGAACTTTAACAATTCACTTAAGAAATATGTTGGTCTTGAATAGTCTTCCTAATCCTCAATCCGAAAAACTTCCTCATCATCAACCTGAAACACAAAGTTTGTTTGGATACTCAATACTTGTCCCAAAAATTCCAGAGCTCAAGAGCTTGAATTTTCAAGATTGATTTCTATAAATGAACTCAAATATCATTTTTTAGGAACCTAAAAAATGGTTTATGTAGGTTATGAAAATCTTTACCGCTTATCAAAATTTCCCGAATCTTTAATTCTCTTTAAATCTCAGATCTATCTTTGACTCATTTAATTCCTTTCTGAATATCCAAATCTCTTTGATCTTCGGATCTTCCTTTGAATTATTCAACTCTTCAAATTCTCTTGAAAAATTTTTCTTTATTAAGATATTTTTCTTGAGTTGTAAATTTTCCTTGCATAAAAAAATTCTGTAAGAAACTTTTCCTTGCATAAGATCGTTTTCTGTAAGAAAATTTTCCTTGTATAAGATATTTTTCTCTAAGACAATTTTTCTTTCATAAGATATTTTTCTATAAGAAATTTTCCTTATAGAAGATATTTTTATGTAAGAAAATTTTCCTTTCATAAGAACTTTTTATATAAGAAACTTTTCCTTGTATAAGATATTTTTATAGTAAGAAACTTTTAGATGCATAAGATATTTTTCATGAGTAAGATCTTTTTCTTGAGTAAGATCTTTTTCTACCTCAAGCTCAACAACATATTTTTATTTTATAGCCTTATAAAAATATTTTATTTCCTCAAAATTTTCCTTCATAAATCTTATATCAAAAGTTCCAAAACATACGTATGATTTATGAGAAATAAAAAACACAAAAGCGTCATTAGATTTAATGTTGGATCTGATTATCTCATAATTATGGATCTGATTTTCTCATAATGTTGGATCCAATTTGTGTAGAATGATGGTTCTTATTTTCTCAGAATGTTGGATCCAATTTGTACATAATTTTGGTTTAAATTTTATAAGAATAATAGATCTTATTTTTGAATAATTTTGGTTCCGATTTTCTCATAATACTGAATCTGATTTGTGCAGAATTTTGGTTCCAATTCTCAAATGTTAGATCCATTTTTCACAAAATGTTGGATTCAATTTTCTAATGTTGGGTCTGATTTTCATCATTCTTCACACACTTATCAAAATACTTTATTTCATCAACATATTGAGATTTTTATATTAACATATTGATATATTGACAACAAATACAACCAAAACATAACTAGGTTCCAACAATCCCCCCCCCCCTTTGTGTTTGTTGTAAATACCTACACTTAACCTCTTCAAAACAATAAGTGGTATTGTTTTCTTTTAGAAAATATTATTCTCCATGTATTCTTTTATTTATTACCCTATTCCTTATCACTCCCTAGTTTATTTTCATCTCTCATTTAATATATCATCTCCCCATTATTGACAATAAAATTCAAAGGGGTAATCATAACATGTTTACTTCTTTATTGAAAAATGACTCATTTCGAAAGTTTGGAACCTTTATCTCAGAAATTTGAAACTCTTATTTAGAATAACATAAGTATCACATGATTTTCTTAACAAATATTTTTTAACTAAACAACTCTAAGTCTAGATAGAAGAACCCAATCTTGAAAACAAGTGTATAATCAGAATTATCAATGTTGTCTATTACATAATTTTGATATAATACCTTTTCATGTTTCCTTAAAAAATTTCATTTCTGGGGAAATATTGAAAATAATTTATTTAATATAAAAATAACCTTCACCCATCTCAACAAACATAGTATAAAGTGTTGTACCTCTCGTACCCCTCGTGGTTTAATTTTCATGATCACAATCACTCTCTTATTTATCTAATCTTGTTTTAAGTGTTTTTGGATGGTAGGCATGATTTCAGGTTGCCAAGGAATTGGGCCAAGAAAGCCAGAAGGCAAAAGTGGACTGATTTCAGTCCACCGTCCAACCAGTGGATGACCACCGGCCAGCCGGTGGAATCTTGACAGAAGGTATCCCCTCTGTCCAGACCACCGGCCAACCGGTGTCCCATCACCGGCCAGCCGGTGGAACCCAGACAGAAGGGACACCTACTGTCTCACCATCGGCCAACCGGTGGCCTCCTCACCGGCCAGCCGGTGGTGCCTGGGCAGAAGGCCTCTCCATTTTCCAAAGCACCGGCCAACCGGTGGCCAAGCACCGGTCAGCCGGTGGAGCCAGTCAAACTAGCCGTTGGGCTTTGACCAGCCTGCTCCCAACGGCTCCGAAGACTTTTCCAACGGCTCCGAAGACCCCGAACGGCCATATGAGGGTTCCCCCTCTATAAATAAAGGACTAGGAAGCCCCGGAACGTGAGTGGAAGAATAACAAAGCCAACGGGAGCCAACGGACACATTTTTCATCATTTGGCAAACCTCCGGAGGATTCCTTCAAGGAACCTCAATTGCTCCAACGCATTTCCACATCCAAGGAGCATCACCATAGAAGCTTGGGACCGCTCTTCATCAACTCCAATAAATCCATTGGCGCCCAAGACTTCTCCACATTACGGTTTTTCTTATTTTATTATTTTGAGCATCAATTTGGGTTTGTGCCTACAAACCCCTCTTTCTCTCATCTTCCTTTTGTTTGGGTTTTCACACCACCTTCAAGGTGTGAAGAGGTTAGTCAAGCCTTCCCTTTAAAAGGCTTGAGTCATAGGTGAGCTAGCCTTCACCTGTAAGAAGGCTAGTGGGTTCTTGGTCAACCATTAAAATCAAGCTGTAATAGGTTCTAGACTACCTTAAAGTCTAGTGGGTTTCTTGCTAAAACCATTAAAAATCAAGCGGTAGTAAATCTCTCAATGGTTGAGTTGGGAGCGGAGACGTAGGCTTTGGTTTAAGCCGAACTCCGTTATCAAGTTTTGTGTCTTGCCTCTTTTATTTCCGATGCACTTTTAACTTTGATTTTAAATTGTTAATTATTTTTTAAAAGGCAATTCACCCCCCCCCCCCTTGCCATCACTCTCCGACCCAACATTTGGTATCAGAGGAAAAATTTGAGTAATACCTTCACCGGTTTCAAATTCAAGATCCTTTGTGATGGCTTCAACTTCTTTCACCCCCGAAGGCTATTCTTTGGGTTGTGCTCCATTCTTTGATGGAACTGACTATACTTATTGGAAAACTCGCATGACCACTTTTCTTAGAAGTATTGGTTATCCTATTTATAAAATTTTCATGCATGGTTATTCTCTTTCTTCTCCCGATGAATCCAAATGGACTCAAGCCGTTATTAAAAATTTCGAGCTTGATGGCAAAGCCATGAACGCTCTTCATTGCGGCCTTGATCTTAATGAATTCAATTGAGTTTCCACATGCACTTCATCTCATGAAATCTGGAAACTATTGGTGGTTACCCATGAGGGGACCAACAAAGTTAAGGATACTCAATTGGATATGTACCGTCAAGATTTTGAGTCTTTTACCATGCATCCATCTGAAAATATAACTGAAATGTTTACACGTTTTATTGATGTTTGCAATGGGAGAAAGTCCGTTGGTGATGATGTGTCTGCAGAAACGATGGTCAAGAAGATCCTTTGGATCCTACCAAGCTCATGGGCACCAAAAGTCACAGCAATCCAAGAAGCAAAAGACATCAAGAACATGCCGGTTGAAGAGCTTATCGGATCCCTCATGACCTACGAGATCACCATGAGGAGTCAAGATGAAAAGGAAGTCAAACCGATCAAAGTTCCAAAGAACATCGCCTTCAAAGTTCAAAAAGAAGAAAGCTCCTCCTCCTCATCGTCTTCCTCTTCAAGTGGCGATTCAGAAATGGAGAATCTTTCCCGCAAAATGCACAAATTCATGAAGAAGCACAAGAAGAAGAAATCCTACAAGGCTCAACCCAACGAAAAATCCGAGCCCGAGGTAACATGTTACGGGTGTGGCAAGAAAGGCCATTACAAGCCCGATTGTCCACTCAACAAGAAAAAGGCCAAGCAAAAGGAAAAGAAGAAGTCATTCAAGGCCACATGGAGTGATAGCTCCACATCCTCCTCCTCCTCCTCAAGTGACAACGGTAAAAAATGCCTAATGGCATTTCATGAGGTATCCTCTTCCGACTCCTCATCCTCTAGTTCTTCAAATTCTTTCAATAATTTATCTTATGAGGATCTCCAACATGCTAGAGATCAATTGGAGGAAGGCTTTCATGAACTTTCTTCCAAATTTATTGCTTTAAAAAAGAATTTCAAAAAAATTTCTTCCGAAAAGGAACAACTTCTCAAAGAAAAGGAGGAGTTGTCCCTCAAGATCCAAAACCTTCCTGATGTTGATTCTATGGAATTAACAATCAAGGATTTAAGGAAATCCCTAGCTAAGTTCACCTAAGGTGAACATAACCTTTCAAAGCTCCTTGGTTCCCAATGCATATCTAGAACCACCCAAGGGCTTGGCTATTCCAAGCAAGCTTCCTCTTCCCATGCTCCTACTATTTTTGTAAGGGGGAGCTCCCAATATAAATTTTGCAACTATTGTAAAAAAACCCGGGCACTTAATTTATGAGTGCGATTGCAAAAATGCCCGGTATGGAAGGCCCAAAACCATTTCCTTTAATGATGAATTTCATAGGAGAAGACCCGCCCCTAGACAAGTTTGGATTGAAAAATCCCTTTTAGTGAGTCTCACCGGACCAAAATTTGTCTCGGTTCTAAAATCCACTCCCCGGTGATTTGTTGTTTTTATTTAGGGGGAGTTAGGATCGTTTAAGCCTTTTTGCTTTATATTAAAAACTTTCAATTCAAAATCTTCAATTCAAAACTTTCAATTCAAAACTTTCAATTAAAATCTCAAAAATTTCAATTGGTTTAAAAACTCTATCTTGTTTTTCAACCTTTCCCTCAATCAAGTTTTATGCCCCGTGCTATTTTGATAATCACAAAGGGGGAGAAATTCTTGGTTGATTAGGGGAAATCTTTCTCTCATGCTTTGCTTTACTTTTCAATTTATCCTTTAAATCATGCCTTTCATTTCAGTCTTTTACATTGCTTGTTTTGTTGATTGTGATCATCAAAATAGGGGGATATTGTTGTACCTCTCGTACCCCTCGTGGTTTAATTTTCATGATCACAATCACTCTCTTATTTATCTAATCTTGTTTTAAGTGTTTTTGGATTATAGGCATGATTTCAGGTTGCCAAGGAATTGGGCCAACAAATACAGAAAGCAAAAGTGGACTGATTTCAGTCCACCGGCCAACCGGTGGATGACCACCGGCCAGCCGGTGGAATCTTGACAGAAGGCATCCCCTCTGTCCAGACCACCGCCCAACCGGTGTCCCATCACCGGCCAGCCGGTGGAACCCAGACAGAAGGGACACCTACTGTCTCACCACCGGCCAACCGGTGGCCTCCTCACCGGCCAGCCGGTGGTGCCTGGGCAGAAGGCCTCTCCATTTTCCAAAGCACCGGCCAACCGGTGGCCAAGCACCGGTCAGCCGATGGAGCTAGTCAAACTAGCCGTTGGGCTTTGACCAGCTTGCTCCCAACGGCTCCGAAGACTTTTCCAACGGCTCCGACGACCCCGAACGTCCATATGAGGGTTCCCCCTCTATAAATAAAGGACTAGGAAGCCCCGGAACGTGAGTGGAAGAATAACAAATCCAACGGGAGCAAACGGACACATTTTTCATCATTTGGCAAACCTCCGGCGGATTCCTTCAAGGAACCTCAATTGCTCCAACCCATTTCCACATCTAAGGAGCATCACCATAGAAGCTTGGGAGCGCTCTTCATCAACTCCAATCAATCCATTGGTGCCCAAGACTTCTCCGCATTACGGTTTTTCTTGTTTTATTATTTTGAGCATCAATTTGGGTTTGTGCCTACAAACCCCTCTTTCTCTCATCTTCCATTTGTTTGGGTTTTCACACCACCTTCAAGGTGTGAAGAGGTTAGTCAGGCCTTCCCTTTAAAAGGCTTGAGTCATAGGTGAGCTATCCTTCACCTGTAAGAAGGCTAGTGGGTTCTTTCTCAACCATTAAAAGCAAGCTGTAATAGGTTCTAGACTACCTTAAAGTCTAGTGGGTTTCTTGCTAAAACCATTAAAAAGCAAGCAGTTGTAAATCTCTCAACGGTTGAGTTGGGAGCGGAGATGTAGGCTTTGGTTTAAGCTGAACTCCGTTATCAAGTTTTGTGTCTTGCCTCTTTTATTTCTGCTGCACTTTTAACTTTGTTTTTAAATTGTTAATTATTTTTTAAAAGGCAATTCACCCCCCCCCCCCTCTTGCCATCACTCTCCGACCCAACATTTGGTATCAGAGGAAAAATTTGAGTAATACCTTCACCGGTTTCAAATTCAAGATCCTTTGTGATGGCTTCAACTTCTTTCACCCCCGAAGGCTATTCTTTGGGTCGTGCTCCATTCTTTGATGGAACCGACTATACTTATTGGAAAACCCGCATGACCACTTTTCTTAGAAGTATAGGTTATCCTATTTATAAAATTGTCATGCATGGTTATTCTCTTTCTTCTCCCGATGAATCCAAATGGACTCAAGCCGATATTAAAAATTTCGAGCTTGATGGCAAAGCCATGAACGCTCTCCATTGCGGCCTTGATCGTAATGAATTCAATCGAGTTTCCACATGCACTTCATCTCATGAAATCTGGAAACTATTGGAGGTTACCCATGAGGGGACCAACAAAGTTAAGGATACTCGATTGGATATGTACCGTCAAGATTTTGAGTCTTTTACCATGCATCCATCTGAAAATATAACTGAAATGTTTACACGTTTTATTGATGTTTGCAATGGGAGAAAGTCCCTTGGTGATGATGTGTCTGCAGAAACGATGGTCAAGAAGATCCTTTGGATCCTTCCAAGCTCATGGGCACCAAAAGTCACGGCAATCCAAGAAGCAAAAGACATCAAGAACATGCCGGTTGAAGAGCTCATCGGATCCCTCATGACCTACGAGATCACCATGAGGAGGCAAGATGAAAAGGAAGGCAAACCGATCAAAGTTCCAAAGAACATCGCCTTCAAAGTTCAAAAAGAAGAAAGCTCATCCTCCTCATCATCTTCCTCTTCAAGTGGCGATTCAGAAATGGAGAATCTTGCCCGCAAAATGCACAAATTCATGAAGAAGCACAAGAAGAAGAAATCCCGCAAGGCTCAACCCAAAGAAAAATCCGAGCCCGAGGTAACATGTTACGGGTGTGGCAAGAAAGTCCATTACAAGCCCGATTGTCCACTCCACAAGAAAAAGGCCAAGTAAAAGGAAAAGAAGAAGATATTCAAGGCCACATGGAGTGATAGCTCCACATCCTCCTCCTCCTCCTCAAGTGACAACGGTAAAAAATGCCTAATGGAATTTCATGAGGTATCCTCTTCCGACTCCTCATCCTATAGTTCTTCAAATTCTTTCAATCATTTATCTTATGAGGATCTCCAACATGCTAGAGATCAATTGGAGGAAGGCTTTCACGAACTTTCTTCCAAATTTATTGCTTTAAAAAAGAATTTCAAAAAAATTTCTTCCAAAAAGGAACAACTTCTCAAAGAAAAGGAGGAGTTGTCCCTCAAGATCCAAAACCTTCCTGATGTTGATTCTATGGAATTAACAATCAAGGATTTAAGGAAATCCCTAGCTAAGTTCACCGAAGGTGAACATAACCTTTCGAAGCTCCTTGGTTCCCAATGCATATCTAGAACCACCCAAGGGCTTGGCTATTCCAAGAAAGATTCCTCTTCCCATGCTCCTACTATTTTTGTAAGGGGGAGCTCCCAATATAAATTTTGCAACTATTGTAAAAAACCCGGGCACTTAATTTATGAGTGCGATTGCAAAAATGCCCGGTATGGAAGGCCCAAAACCATTTCCTTTAATGATGAATTTCATAGGAGAAGACCCGTCACTAGACAAGTTTGGATTGAAAAATCCCTTTTAGCGAGTCTCACCGGACCAAAATTTGTCTCGGTTCTAAAATCCACTCCCCGGTGATTTGTTGTTTTTATTTAGGGGGAGTTAGGATCGTTTAAGTCTTTTTGCTTTATATTCAAAACTTTAAATTCAAAACCTTCAATTCAAAACTTTCAATTCAAAACTTTCAATTCAAATCTCAAAATTTTCAATTGGTTTAAAAACTCTATCTTGTTTTTCAACCTTTCCCTCAATCAAGTTTTATGCCCCGTGCTATTTTGATAATCACAAAGGGGGAGAAATTCTTGGTTGATTGGGGGAAATCTTTCTCCCATGCTTTTCTTTACTTTTCAATTTATCCTATAAAGCATGCCTTTCATTTCAGTCTTTTACATTGCTTGTTTTGGTGATTGTGATCATCAAAATTGGGGGAGATTGTTGTACCACTCGTACCCCTCGTGGTTTAATTTTCATGATCACAATCACTCTCTTATTTATCTAATCTTGTTTTAAGTGTTATTGGATGATAGGCATGATTTTAGGTTGCCAAGGAATTGGACCAAGAAAGCCAGAAGGAAAAAGTGGACTGATTTCAGTCCACCGGCCAACCGGTGGATGACCACCGGCCAGCCGGTGGAATCTTGACAGAAGGCATCCCCTCTGTCCAGACCACCGGCCAACCGGTGTCCCATCACCGGCCAGCCGGTGGAACCCAGACAGAAGGGACACCTACTGTCTCACCACCGGCCAACCGGTGGCCTCCTCACCGGCCAGCCAGTGGTGCCTGGGCAGAAGGCCTCTCCATTTTCCAAAGCACCGGCCAACCGGTGGCCAAGCACCGGTCAGCCGGTGGAGCCAGTCAAACTAGCCGTTGGGCTTTGACCAGCCTGCTCCCAACGGCTCCGAAGACTTTTCCAACGGCTCCGAAGACCCCGAACGGCCATATGAGGGTTCCCCCTCTATAAATAAAGGACTAGGAAGCCCCGGAACGTGAGTGGAAGAATAACAAAGCCAACGGGAGCCAATGGACACATTTTTCATCATTTGGCAAACCTCCAGCGGATTCCTTCAAGGAACCTCAATTGCTCCAACCCATTTCCACATCCAAGGAGCATCACCATAGAAGCTTGGGAGCGCTCTTCATCAACTCCAATCAATCCATTGGCTCCCAAGACTTCTCCACATTACAGTTTTTCTTGTTTTATTATTTTGAGCATCAATTTGGGTTTGTGCCTACAAACCCCTATTTCTCTCATCTTCCTTTTGTTTGGGTTTTCACACCACCTTCAAGGTGTGAATAGGTTAGTCAAGCCTTCCCTTTAAAAGGCTTGAGTCATAGGTGAGCTAGCCTTCACCTGTAAGAAGGCTAGTGGGTTCTTGCTCAACCATTAAAAGCAAGCTGTAATAGGTTCTAGACTACCTTAAAGTCTAGTGGGTTTCTTGCTAAAACCATTAAAAAGAAAGCGGTAGTAAATCTCTCAACGGTTGAGTTGGGAGCGGAGACGTAGGCTTTGGTTTAAGCCGAACTCCGTTATCAAGTTTTGTGTCTTGCCTCTTTTATTTCCGCTGCACTTTTAACTTTGTTTTTAAATTGTTAATTATTTTTTAAAAGGCAATTCACCCCCCCCCCCCTCTTGCCATCACTCTCCGACCCAACATTTGGTATCAGAGGAAAAATTTGAGTAATACCTTCACCGGTTTCAAATTCAAGATCCTTTGTGATGGCTTCAACTTCTTTCACCCCCGAAGGCTATTCTTTGGGTCGTGCTCCATTCTTTGATGGAACCGACTATACTTATTGGAAAACCCGCATGACCACTTTTCTTAGAAGTATAGGTTATCCTATTTATAAAATTGTCATGCATGGTTATTCTCTTTCTTCTCCCGATGAATCCAAATGGACTCAAGCCGATATTAAAAATTTCGAGCTTGATGGCAAAGCCATGAACGCTCTTCATTGCGGCCTTGATCATAATGAATTCAATCGACTTTCCACATGCACTTCATCTCATGAAATCTGGAAACTATTGGAGGTTACCCATGAGGGGACCAACAAAGTTAAGGATACTCGATTGGATATGTACCGTCAAGATTTTGAGTCTTTTACCATACATCCATCGGAAAATATAACTGAAATGTTTACACGTTTTATTGATGTTTTCAATGGGAGAAAGTCCCTTGGTGATGATGTGTCTGTAGAAACGATGGTCAAGAAGATCCTTTGGATCCTACCAAGCTCATGGGCACCAAAAGTCACGGAAATCCAAGAAGCAAAAGACATCAAGAACATGCCGATTGAAGAACTCATCGGATCCCTCATGACCTACGAGATCACCATGAGGATGCAAGCTGAAAAGGAAGGCAAACCGATCAAAGTTCCAAAGAACATCACCTTCAAAGTTCAAAAAGAAGAAAGCTCCTCCTCCTCATCGTCTTGCTCTTCAAGTGGCGATTAAGAAATGGAGAATCTTGCCCGCAAAATGCACAAATTCATGGAGAATCACAAGAAGAAGAAATCCCGCAAGGCTCAACCCAACGAAAAATCTGAGCCCAAGGTAACATGTTACGGGTGTGGCAAGAAAGGCCATTACAAGCCTGATTGTCAACTCAACAAGAAAAAGGCCAAGCAAAAGGAAAAGAAGAAGGCATTCAAGGCCACATGGAGTGATAGCTCCACATCCTCCTCCTCCTCCTCAAGTGACAACGGTAAAAAATGCCTAATGGCATTTCATGAGGTATCCTCTTCCGACTCCTCATCCTCTAGTTCTTCAAATTCTTTCAATCATTTATCTTATGAGGATCTCCAACATGCTAGAGATCAATTGGAGGAAGGCTTTCACGAACTTTCTTCCAAATTTATTGCTTTAAAAAAGAATTTCAAAAAACTTTCTTCCGAAAAGGAACAACTTCTCAAAGAAAAGGAGTTGTCCCTCAAGATCCAAAACCTTCCCGATGTTGATTCTATGGAATTAGCAATCAAGGATTTAAGGAAATACCTAGCTAAGTTCACCGAAGGTGAACATAACCTTTCGAAGCTCCTTGGTTCCCAATGCGTATCTAGAACCACCCAAGGGCTTGGCTATTCCAAGCAAGCTTCCTCTTCCCATGCTCCTACTATTTTTGTAAGGGGGATCTCCCAATATAAATTTTGCAACTATTGTAAAAAAACCCGGGCACTTAATTTATGAGTGCGATTGCAAAAATGCCCAGTATTGAAGGCCCAAAACCATTTCCTTTAATGATGAATTTCATAGGAGAAGACCCGCCACTAGACAAGTTTGGATTGAAAAATCCCTTTTAGCGAGTCTCACCGGACCAAAATTTGTCTCGGTTCTAAAATCCACTCCCCGGTGATTTGTTGTTTTTATTTAGGGGGAGTTAGGATCGTTTAAGCCTTTTTGCTTTATATTCAAAACTTTCAATTCAAAACCTTCAATTCAAAACTTTCAATTCAAAACTTTCAATTCAAATCTCAAAAATTTCAATTGGTTTAAAAACTCTATCTTGTTTTTCAACCTTTCCCTCAATCAAGTTTTATGCCCCGTGCTATTTTGATAATCACAAAGGGGGAGAAATTCTTGGTTGATTGGGGGAAATCTTTCTCTCGTGCTTTGCTTTACTTTTCAATTTATCCTTTAAAGCATGCCTTTCATTTCAGTCTTTTACATTGCTTGTTTTGGTGATTGTGATCATCAAAATAGGGGGAGATTGTTGTACCTCTCGTACCCCTCGTGGTTTAATTTTCATGATCAAAATCACTCTCTTATTTATCTAATCTTGTTTTAAGTGTTTTTGGATGATAGGCATGATTTCAGGTTGCCAAGGAATTGGGCCAAGAAAGCCAGAAGGCAAAAGTGGACTGATTTCAGTCCACCGGCCAACCGGTGGATGACCACCGGCCAGCCGGTGGAATCTTGACAAAAGGCATCCCCTTTGTCCAGACCACCGGCCAACCGGTGTCCCATCACCGGCCAGCCGGTGGAACCCAGACAGAAGGGACACCTACTGTCTCACCACCGGCCAACCGGTGGCCTCCTCACCGGCCAGCCGGTGGTGCCTGGGCAGAAGGCCTCTCCATTTTCCAAAGCACCGGCCAACCGGTGGCCAAGCACCGGTCAGCCGGTGGAGCCAGTCAAACTAGCCGTTGGGCTTTGACCAGCCTGCTCCCAACGGCTCCGAAGACTTTTCCAACGACTCCGAAGACCCCGAACGGCCATATGAGGGTTCCCCCTCTATAAATAAAGGACTAGAAAGCCCCGGAACGTGAGTGGAAGAATAACAAAGCCAACGGGAGCCAACAGACACATTTTTCATCATTTGGCAAACCTCCGGCGGATTCCTTCAAGGAACCTCAATTGCTCCAACCCATTTCCACATCCAAGGAGCATCACCATAGAAGCTTGGGAGCGCTCTTCATCAACTCCAATCAATCCATTGGCGCCCAAGACTTCTCCACATTATGGTTTTTCTTGTTTTATTATTTTGAGCATCAATTTGGGTTTGTGCCTACAAACCCCTCTTTCTCTCATCTTCCTTTTGTTTGGGTTTTCACACTACCTTCAAGGTGTGAAGAGGTTATTCAAGCCTTCCCTTTAAAATGCTTGAGTCATAGGTGAGCTATCCTTCACCTGTAAGAAGGCTAGTGGGTTCTTGCTCAACCATTAAAAGAAAGCTGTAATAGGTTCTAGACTACCTTAAAGTCTAGTGGGTTTCTTGCTAAAACCATTAAAAAGCAAGCGGTAGTAAATCTCTCAACGGTTGAGTTGGGAGCGGAGACGTAGGCTTTGGTTTAAGCCGAACTCCGTTATCAAGTTTTGTGTCTTGCCTCTTTTATTTCCGCTGCACTTTTAACTTTGTTTTTAAATTGTTAATTATTTTTTAAAAGGAAATTCACCCCCCCCCCCCCCCCCCTCTTACCATCACTCTCCGACCCAACATAAAGTTCAGGTGTATAAACATAACTTTTAAAACAAATCTTTTCTAAGCTCTTTACATTGTTTTACAAGAATAGTAAGAGACTCAAAAACATCGTCTTCTTTACTTAAACTCCTTCAATTCCCTATAAGTTAATAAAATTAAAAAAAAATTGGGAATAAGTAGGAACCTAAAATATTCTCAAGAGAAAAGTTAAAACTAAAAGTCTTCTCTCGGTCTTGACTTTTTCTTATTCTTCTAGGATTTTTCTTTTGATTTTTTTTCTTCTTTCAGATCATCATTCTCAAATTTTGTAACAAGCTTCTTTTCATCTGTATACTCTTATGATAAAGATAACAACTTCTTCTCTTATTTAGTAACCTTTTTATTATAATGATTTTGTAAAAAAGATTTAATACTTTATTCTTATTTAGATAGGATAGTAAAATAACTTTTAGTAACATTCCCTAATTGCTCACATCTCTTACATGTTCTCTAAATTATCAACCCAAAATCGGTTACCTTTTATCAATTTTTCTCACATCATCAGAGACCTTTTTCTTCCCATTTTCTTCAACTAATTTTTTTTATTCTTCAAACTTTCTCTCCATATCAACTTGTTCTCAACAAAAAACTATGCACTGTTTCTTTTTAGATTCAGCTTGTTGGTTTTTCTCCACTTTATTAACATGCTCATAATTTTTAACATACTCAACTTTATTCATCTTATGAGTTTCCATTTTCATTTCCACATAATTTTTAGGAACATTTGATCTTATTTTCTCATCATAGCTCCCCCATGATTCATGCATATTTACATGTAGAGACATTTTATTCCAACATGAAAAGGCTCCGTGTCTGAAAATTCCCCAACACTAATAGTGACCTCCAAATCTTCATCTTTTGGACTGAGAGTAAAACTGATCAGAACTTGATTTTTGTTTTTTATTCACAAATCTTGGACCACTTTTTTAAAGAGGATACTTTACTGAAGAATTCCTATCTTTCTTGATAAAATATTTTTTCTCACAAAATAACTTTTGTAATCCTTTCCTTTCACCTTCTTTAGAAGTTTAACCTTTAAAATCAATCTCATTGGTGAAGTTTTCTCTCATATTTACTATCTCACATTGTTCCATAAGAAAAATTGATTATGTTTCTCAAAACTCTTCTTATTTCTCAACCAAAATACTTTTAAAAACATCAAGGATTTTTTCAGATTCAACAATCTTAAACTTTTTCTATTTATTTCTTCAAAAGGGGTAGATTATATCTTATTAATATTATCATTTTTAGCTGACTTTTCTTAATAATATTTTAGTTTTCTTTCATTTAATGGTTCTATAATGTCATTATTTCAATATCTTCCTTTAGATTCTTTCTTTATTTCTTTAGTGGAGTATTATTCTCAATTTCTTTCTTTGGATCCTTTTTGAGAATCCATTCCATTTCTATCATCTCATTATTCTCTTCATCACTTCTAGATGATTCACTTATATTTATAAATTGATAAATAAATTTTAGATGATGATTGGATTCATCATCAGATGAGGAATAATTCTTCTTTCTTCTACTTAGATAACCTTTCTTATTTTTTTCATAAGGAAATCTTTCCTTATGTTTCTTCCACTTTTTTCTGAGGTTTCTTATCATCATCTTCGGACTCATATTCTCAAAATTTCTTCATAGGGAAATTTTGTGAAAAATTAATTTCCCTTCACAATTCAAACAGTTTAGAGTTTTAATTTTCTATTTTCCCTTATTTTATTTCATTGAAAGGAGGGAAACAATTGTGTTGAAATATTCAGCTTCTGAATAACTTGAATCTTATTTAACATATTTATCTTTATTTTTCTCTTTTAATAAATATTTTAAAGACATTTATTGATTAACCTTTTATTTATTTATCAAAAAATTATCTCTTATCATTTCATAAGTAACAATAATACTGTGTTTATCATCTGGAGATAGAGTTCCAGGATCTCTGTCTTCCAAAGATGAAACCTTGGAATCAAACTGATCAAGAAGAATTCTCAAGATCTTTTCAACATTAGATGAGTCTTCAAGGCAGATTATGGTGCTACAAATATCATTTACCCTTGTGAAGAAGTCACCAATAGATTCTATCTTAACCATTTTCAGATATTCATACATCAACCTCCAAAGTTATAACTTTTCCTTCTTCACCTTTATATTTCCTTCTTGACTGCTTTTTAAATTATCCCAAATACCGTTGGTAGTTCCAAATCCCTTTAATATAAGAAAATCACTTTCAATAAGTGATGAGAGTAAAGAATTTTTATCTCTTCCATCATTCTCAATATTTTTCTTATCAGTGGCAGTAATAGAAGTATTCATAATACGAGTAGGAAATACTTCTATAGTAACTTCCAAAACATCATACCCAAGAGACATAAGATATGGAAGAATTTTATATTTTTAGATATGATAGTTATTTCCATTCAAAATTGGAATCCAATTATAGTTCATATAATTTAAATTCTATATTCCTAAGATGGATATTTCAAAGGATACATATGCTTTGATACCAATTGTATTTCCCAAATATGATAGAGACCACTAAGAGGGGAGAATCAATGGTTCATTTTTATTTTATAAGAAACTTTATTAACTTATTACCAAAAACTTTATTAACCTCTGAAACTTGTTAGAGTTACGATCTAATCAAATATAAC
Source organism: Viscum album (assembly GCA_963277665.1). Taxonomy (NCBI): domain Eukaryota; kingdom Viridiplantae; phylum Streptophyta; class Magnoliopsida; order Santalales; family Viscaceae; genus Viscum; species Viscum album. Next base: position 1,943,685,791 of record OY728119.1, on the reverse strand, counting down.
TCAAAACATCACATTTTTAATGCAATAAATATAAAGAGAAGGTAGAAAATGATATCTACATGGTTCTGTACAAATACCTACTATTTTCTATGTCGGATAGTCCCACCTATATGGATTATTTCACTATCTTATTTTCAGAATACAAAGGCACAAGTAAAGAATAATTATACAATCCCAATAGAAACTTTCCTTTTGTATTCAGTTATACCCCACATCTATCCTTTCTAATATCTACTTCCCAAAAAATGACTTTTCATCGACTGGTAAGTATCCACAGTCAAAAGCTTCACTTTACATATTCTTTTCTAATCCACTTTAAAAAGTATTCACTCCCTCCACAGGTAAGTTGAATCAAACTCCACCTATATACCTTCTTCAATAAATTCAAAAATTTACTTAAGGAATATGATGGTCTTACATATTCTTCTAGATCTTAAATACAAAAAACTTCCTATGCATCAACTTGAAACAAAAAGTTTGGTTGGATACTCAATTCATATCCCACAAATTCTGGAGCTCGATCATTTGAACAATGAAGGGTCATTTTTAAAAATGAACTCAACTCTAATTTTATAGGGACCTAAAAAATGGTTTAGGTGGGGTTCTAAAAATATTTCCTACTTAACAAAATTACCAAAATCTTCAATTATCCTTAAATCTCGAATCGATATTTGACTCATTCAATTACTTTTTGAATCTTGAAATCTTCTTGATCTTCAGATCTTCCTTTGACATCTTCAACGCTTCAAACTTTCTTGAGTAAGAACTTTATCTTGAGTTAGAAATTCTCCTTGCATAAGAACTTTTTCTATAAGAAACTTTTCCTTACATAAGATCTTTTTCTGTAAGAAAATTTTCCTCACATAAGATATTTTTCTATAAAAAACTTTCCCTTATATAATATCTTTTTTTATAAAAAACTTTTCCTTGCACAAGATCTTTTTCGGTAAGAAAATTTTTCTTTCATAAGAAATTTTAATATAAAAAACTTTTCTTTTAATATGATATTTTTCTTGAGTAAGATCCTTTTCTAGAGGAAGATATTTTTCTTCCTCAAGATAGAAAACATATTTTTCTTTTTGAGCCTTATTAAAATATTTTATTTCCTCACCATTTTCCTTTAAAATGATTGTATCATAAGTTTCATAACTTACTTATGATTTATAAGAAATAAAAAACACCAAAGCATCATCAAATTTAATGATGGATCTGATTATATCATACTTATGGATATGATTTTCTATGAATTTTGGATCAGATCTGTGCAAAATATTGGTTCTACTTTTCTCATAATGTTGGATCTGATTTGTGAAAAATGTTGGTTCTGATTTTCTCAAAATACTAGATCCAATTTATGCAGAATGTTGGTTTTGATTTGCTCAAAATATTGGATCAAATTTATGAAGAATGTTAGTTATAATTTTCATAGAATACTAGATCTGATTTGTGCAGATTTTTTGTTTTGATTCTCAAATTCTAGATCGGTTTTTGATAGAATATTGGATCCGATTTTCAAATGTTGGATCTGATTTTCATAATTCCTCACATCCTTCTCAACATACTTTCTTTCATCAAAATATTTATCTTCATACATCAACATACTCATCTATTGAAAACAAATACAACCAAAACATAACTAGGGTCCAACAAATATAAATTAATTGGATAAAAACTAGTTACTAAGGTAATAACCCAAATGGTAAAATGTAAATATTCAGTAGTAAAACACTAAAAATATGTTTAAAATATGTGTCAAAATGAATTGTATAGCTTTTATCAATCTTATATAACCCCCACCCCCCACCCCCACACACACACTTCATTATTTATAATTTTTGAATTTATTGATCCTTGAATAGTGTCTTTCCATCATTAAAAAAGTAATGGGTATTTACAAGAATGAAATTTTCTCAATTTATAAAAAAAGTTCATTTCCATCACATTTTTTCACCCATTCCAAAACTCTAGATCAATTAAAAATATAACCTATTATCTCCTAAAATATATCCTCACATCCTAGAATCCTTTTTCTTTCCCAAATACCAATATAAGGAGCCTTAAAGTATTAGCCAATAGATAACATCCAAAGGAATAGGTAAAGTTCTTAACTGATCTCCCTAAATTATTTCTTCTTTTACCCACTAAAATATTACATATCCATGAAATTATGATAAAAAATGTATTTTTAATATTTTTAAATGTTATTATTATAATTTATTATCACTTTTCTATATTCCCCAAAAACCAATTTAGGAATTTGTCTCCATGTGTATGTGTGGATTACCACATCCATGAACAGCGTGTTCTATTTTATCATTACTGCCTAACATAGATGAATTTAAAAATGATTTTAATATAATAAACTAATATTTATGACACTATTAACATTATATAAAGATATTATTGTACATTATATGAGTGATATTAACAATAAATGGTCATAATAAACATAACTGCCATAAATGAATATATCATGGAACCTTTCTTAATTTGAGTCAATTTTGTGAAAACCTATGAAATAGTATGAATTCTATGCTAATGGAATAAAGAAATAAAATTATTCAATTTTTTAGATTTTAAATCTATTTTACAAAAAAAATATCTGATTCAAAATACTAAGGATGTTTTATATAAATTTACTAAACCATCTCATGTAACTGACATATGTGAAAACTATTTAATAAATAACATATGTTTATAAATAGAACTCAGAAAATTAAATATAGATTAATATGGTTATATATAAAGTTTTTAAAAAAGTTTTTTTATTTTTCAAGAATTTAGTCACATGTGTAGATAGAATCAGGACATAAGGTAATGTTTTTTATATCCCAAATTTTCTTTATTGAGATATGATTCATAATCCCCACTTATTTTCTTTTAATATTGTATATATCAGCCATGGATTTATTTTATCATAATTTTCCCTGAAATTTAAAAGATTTATAAATCTATTCCAAGTTATACCTTTAATGTGTTTTCAAATTAAATGATAATGATGATGTAAGGATTTTTGGAAACTCAATTCTCAATCATTGAGTTATGATTGTAATCCTTTAACTTAATTCCAATAAGTTGGGAACATTATTCTCTTTGATTTTATTATGTTTTATTTTCTCTCTTTTTTATAGGGATTAAATTTTTACCACATATAACCCTTTCTAAATGTATCTTGCTTTATGAATTATGATATCCTTAAGGGGATTAGTTAACTCAATTTTCCTTTAATTTAGTTAAAATTTCATTCCTTGAGCATCATTATTCTAAGTTTGATAAATTATTCTTTTTTATGTTTTATAAGACATTTATAGTTTTCTATTTTTAGAAAATTATTCTCTTAAATAAAAGATTGTTTCTCTCTAATGACTCTCATTTTGTTGATTTAGTCCTATGAATATTTCTATATATATATATATATATATCTGGATTTTTTCATAGATTTAGTGCTATGTTCGGTTGTCATGGGACACCAGAATTAATATATTAAAAAAATTAACATATATTAAAACATGAGAATTCATATTTTTATAATAAATGGTTTTTCCATTTATTGGGACCTCAGATGAGAAATCTAAGACCATAGTTGTTTTTGTAACACGTTGTTTACCCTAGGTACAATATAAAGTTGTCCAGCATCTGGCACCTATTTGAGGGAGATTGTTGGTGGGTGCGTTAAGTGGATTATTTAATTAATTTAATTAGTTCATTTAATAACCCAAACCCTAATATGCCTACATATATTATTTATTATGAAAATACCCAGGGTTAGATGTATAACCTTGGAAGATTAGATGAGACAAGGAGGAGATTCATTGATGAATTACAAAATATTATGGTGTAGTGATTGTTCATTAAAGGATTCATCTTCACCAATACAGTTATTGGATCTCTCTAATGGCAAAAACAAAGACTCATTCTTCAATAATGATCGATCAAAAATTGAGGTAGGGCATGTTATTTAAAGTATTTTTTTAATTTATTTCTTTGAAAAATCATAGATTGGTTATTTGTTATTATTTATCATGATTATCATTCTTATCATGATCCTGGATATTTATTTTAATTCGTGCACCTGTGATTTCACCATGGTTTCTACACTATGTGATTATTTGGAAGAATCATACTATAAAATGTTGTAATTTACCTTTTTTCTTATGTATTTACCCCACTTTTTTTCTTGTTCTTCACTATTATACCATGGGGTCATGGTTTGACATTCTACGGATTGATTAAATCATGATCGATACCACAGATTCATGGTGGATGCATCAATAAGTTAGAGATTGGTGTTTCATGATTAGAGTATGATGCGAGGTGGGAGGTAGGTGCTAAAATCATATATCAAAGGCTTGATCATGTGTATTAAATCAATGGGAGAGGAAATGTAGTAGCAGAGGGCAATAGGGATGAGCCATATGTGGTTTAAGTGGCTAGGATCCATCCATTGATGATGGATCAGTCACAGTCAGCCCTATATTTGAGTTCCATAATGCAATTCAAGGAATAAACGGTGGGGGGGGTGGCATAGGTGAGATACATTGAAAAAACTAAAATTTCTAAAAAAAACCCAACATACATGTTGTGTAGTCCAGGAACACATGTCATTTAGTCCCCTAGGTATGGTGACTAGAGTTTTCAGTTGAGTTAAATATCACACTCCATGTATGACCCATACATTCCATGTGACATAATGATGGTGGCTCAGAGTATACACTTAGAGTACACAATCATGGACATGGATAGATACATGGCCATGGAAAGAGTAAATGGGCATATCCATGTACTTGAACATGACCATGGTACCCAAACATGGCCAGGTACATGGGCACAGGCAGAACTAAACATGCACAGGCCAGGAGGAAACTTTCATTACCCAAGAATCCAAGATATTTTGTGTATTTCACATACATGTTGTGTAGTTCTATGTGTCCATCTAAGTTGTGTGTAGGAAAGGACACACCCAAGTGTCCATGTGAGGTCACACACTGTGTCACCCTAGGCACACATTTTGTACCTACCTAGGAAACTTTCACCTTGTGTTTCTCCTTCTCCTAGACTCATAATTTTGAAAATCAAATTATCATATGTCTTCTATAAAATGTGATAGTGGCCTTAGTTTTGGAATCAGAGATTCAAAATGAGGTTTTATTAGTAGGATGCTTTTCCAGTGATGTGTGGCTATTGTAAGTGATTGGGTTTGATCATCAGATATATACAAGTATCAAAACCCCATGTTACACTAGGGAATGGGTCCCCAATACTCTTTAAATAGGTAAACCTAAAAATACCCTTAATATAGAGGGTGTGCATCCTATATATATATATGGGAACCCCACCTCCTACCACCGCTACCCCTGTCTTTGACCATTGGTGGGGACAAGATCAAACACTGGAGATAGTACCCCCTCTAATGTGGAGTGCAGTGGAAAGGTGTGGGTCCTTCACATAGATTCTTATGTGGTTATGCATGATTATTTTTATTGGAGATGTACCATGGAGTTACCTGGTGACTCACTATTCTTAGTTGGTATGTGGAGATGGATATCCCCTTTGACTCTCACTTGGGTTTCTTTATGCGCATATATATTTAGTTTTATTTCCCTCTTTCTTGTGGGTTGATATGACTATTGTATCTTTCTATTTCTCCCTTTGGTTTTTTGGGCATCCTATTAGGTATGTATATACTAACCCCTATGTGGGATTTTCTCACACATGTTTTGACTTATGAAGATGATAGACAGATTGATGGTGATATTAGTGGACCAGGTTTCAAAGAAGCATAGTTATACATAGAAGCTCTTACCATGTTTGGTGGTTATCCTTGGATATTGTGGGTTAGGATCTCTTATGTATCCATCATTCCAGTTTTTGTCAGGTTGGGACCTCATTTCTATTTGGTCATGTGTTTTTTCCTTTATACATTTTTGTGTTACACTGTTGTACTTTAATACTTTCTTAGAGGTTGTTTCATGTATGTTTTACACTCTATATGTTCAATATTTTATTATATATCTACACTATTTCAAGGAGATTTTTGTGTGTCTAGATAAAGGTACTTTTCGATAAGGCATTCCATTTCATTTTTTTCTACTCGGCACTTGCTTCCAGCCCCTGGTCTATTAGAGGTGGTCTTGGGGTGTCCTAGTGAGATTACCTCTAACCAAACAGACCTCTGTGGATCGGGTTGTGACCGAGTAGTATCATAGGTTGTCCTTTACCCAAATCAGTTTTTGGAGTTAGACCTATGTGAGGTTGGGTTTTGGGAACATAGGGAAATGTTGTCTGAGTGTCTTGAGTTCGGATCTCAATCAATAGAACCTAATGTTGGTGCAGTGTTCAATGTATCCACTCACCAAAACTATAATTACCTTCTTTTCAACTCGGCATACCAAGGCACTGTTTTTAAGGAACCAATGGTACATACAACATATAGGATTGGGTATTTTTAATTTCATGTCCTTCTTGAGTCATATCTCCATATATGATCATCTAACCAAGGTGTGTCTTGTTAACTTTTCAAATGCCTCTGTAATAAAAACCAGATAGGACATCGATACAGGATCATGATGATGATCCGTTGAGAGATGAGAACTTGGTTTAGGGGGGTAGTCATGAGGTGTTTCCCCCAGTGGTTTAGGATGATAATTGAATATGTGTTGGACAATTGATATCTCTAGGATCTAAATAAAATGATATGCATAGTATGAGTGTGTTATGTGAGTTCTAATAATAAATACCTTTAGGGTTTCATGATGAGATAGACCCTTAGGTAGTGGAGGATTGGCTCAAGGTGGTGGTTTGAGTTTTCAATTTTTTTCATACCCCAACTGATTAGATGGTTGTGCTTGTGGCGATCCTTCTTCATAGAGAAGTAGGGCTCTAGTGGTTTTTGATAACCCAGACTTATGATGAGGCAATTCTCTCATGGTTATACTTACAGTAGCTATTCCACTATGAGTATTACCCTTGTTTCTTTCACTCTATGTGTATTCAAGAGATTCTTGAGTTTCAATAAGGTGATATGTCAATTATTTTGTTTTCTATGAGGATTACCAGCCTCACACTTTAATCCATTGATATAGTGATGTATGGATACTTCTGAGCATAGAAGTTTGTGCATGGACTTCACAGATACATGCATACTAGAATGGTCTCCTTATGCATTTCCACTTATGATAGAGTGCTAGAGTGAGATCTAGTTATTAATAACTTCCTATAATATGGGTATTGGGAAGTTATATATGGAAATAGAAATCATGGTGATGAGTTTTCTGAAATGGATAGAAGGTGACATTCATCATGGTATTTACATGGGATATCTTCCCATTCCTAGACTTAGAAATTTGCATCTACATCACAGGGTTCTCATAGAGGATCCTATTATCCAAGAGTGGGGTGATTATATTCTTGTGACAATCAAGGTCACAAGGCTCATAATTTCCTAATCCAATGTGATGAGGAAGGGAGGTTGGTAGTGTATGTACCACTATGGTAGAGGCAGTATTGTGATTAGGGATCTCCCAGATGTGGTCAGTGCAACCCCTTGGGAGGTGGTGATAATAGAGGAGTTGGTAGAACTCTATAGGGAGAAGCTACATGTGTAGGAACATGATAAAATTTATTTACACCACTACCACCACCTGGTGACGATTTCAGACTTAGAGGGATGATTGTCAAGGGTGAGACTAGTTGCAGGCTATGGAGGGATATGACTAGGCTTCTCATGAGAATATTCAAGGTATGGTCTGTGTATTTTCTAATCTGAATCCAGTACATGTAGGCACAATCATGATTCATTCCTTTATCTTTATGTCCCTTATGTGAGAGCTATAGCTTATAGTTGAGTGTTCCACCCATCAATTATGGCTATAGGTTCATACAGAGAGTAATTACTCTATATCTCGAATATCTTAGTAGTGTGAGTTGGAATTTGGTGGAGAAAATTTATCATGGGACCACATAGTCATTTTGATAAAACCTAATGACATAATATTAGGTTTAGACTATTTTTCTAAAGTGTGTTCCTAGATCAAATTTCATTTCAGAAGAGTTATATGTCTTTGTACAGATGGTATGAGATTCTTCTTTGTGAGTGAGAGATGTCTTGCGGCTGAGTGAGTGGGGATCATGAGAAAGAAACTACAACCTATCACCCATCAGTTGGAAATTTTATCCCTTGGTGTAGTAGTATCTTTAGGAATTTGGATTCTAATGGTATTGTAATACTATATGGACATATTCCTTCAAGATGTCTTGAGACTGCCTCTATGGTGGGAGATTTACTTCAACATCTACTTACACCCTGATACCACACTAATATCTTCTGAACTAGATTGAATGGAAACTACTAATCTCTGTGAACTAAGGGTGTATTTGGAATAACTTAGAGATAAAGGTTTTATTAGACCCATTTTGTCCCCCAAGGTGGCTCTAGTTTTGTTCATGAAAAAGTAAGATGGGAGATTGAAGATCTATATTGAATATCATCTCCTGGATCAGGTAATGATCAAGAATAAATACCCCTTACCAAGGATTGATGACCTTTTTTCTAAGTTGAAAGGTGTTTGTTGGTTCTCAAATATCAATCTAATGTCATTATAGCATCAGTTAAGGGTTTTCAAAGGGGGTATTATGAAGACAACATTATGATGTCATTAAAGACACTATGAGTTCTTGTGGATGCCTTTTAGTGTGACTAATACCCCCACTATGTTCATAACTCTTATAAACTAAATCTTATATCCATACTTGGATAGAGTCATAGTTTTCTTCATTTATGAAATTATCATATATTTTGTGTCATAGGAGGATAATGAAGAGCATTTGATAATAGTCCAAGACTTACTCTAAGAGCACCATCTTTACAGTAATCTCTCAAAGTGTCATTTTTGGATCCATGAGGTTTACTTTCTAGGGCATGTCATCTCTGAGATGAGTTTATCTATATATTTGGAAAATATTGATATAGTGATTGGGCACCACCCAATATCATGTCAGAGGTGTGAATTTTTCTTAGTTTGGTGGGGTGTTACAGGAGATTCATGGTATACTTTTCTATATAGTATCCCCTTTGACTGCCTTGACATGGAAAGGTTCATCTTTTACCTATTTTGAGATGTGTTAGAGACCCTTTGAGGATTTTAGGTAGAGTTTCACTAGTTCTATTATATTGAGACTGCCAGGGGAGGTAATTGAGTACATAGTGTTTTGTGATTCCTCCGACGTTGGGCTCATATTCATGTTGATGTATAGGAAGGTAGTGATTGCTAATGGTTCAATCTAGTTGACAGACCATAAAAATTACTACACATCCCAAAAATTGGAGTTATCATTAGTATTATTCTCCCTAAATATGTGTTCGCATTATATTCTAGGTGATTATTTCATCATTTATGAATACAACCATAGTCTTAGTAAAAATTTACTCAAATATATCTTAACATAAGATGGATGTGTTGGTTGGAGTTCTTATAGGATTATGAATTTGAGATAGTTTATACTCTAGGTAAGGGAAATATAGTGGAATATTATCTTAGCAGGAAGAACCATTCTTTCTTGGTAGAGGATGAATCTGAGTAGTTGGATTCATTGTAGCTGACCCCAGTGGATGAGAGGGGTGAAGATTATCTTTAGTCGATGGTGTTGAATCCATCGCTTCTTCATCATGTGATAGAGGCTCAGTTGGGAGAAATTTACTGTGAGGTTCAATGTGACAATATATCCTTAGAATATGCATCATATGGAGTGTCTAAAAGAGGGGAGCATGTCATCCTTTTTTAGGGATGGTTGGTGGTTCTGGTCACATTGTGTGAGGAGGTGTTGATGGAGTTTCACACTTCCCCCTTGGATGTACATCTGAGTGTGGAAAATATGTACAAGGACTATCAGGGAAATTTTTAGTGGGATGGAATTAGCTGGATCATTGATGATTTTTCCTCTCAGTTTTTCACATGTTAGCAGGTAAAAGTTGAACATCATGTTCCATCTAGTTTGACTCAACCTCTTGAGATATAAAAATAGAAATGGGATAGCATATCGATGAATTTTGGGATAGGGATTACATGGGAATCAAGAGGAAATGATGTTATCTAAGTTATTCTTTACTGACTGACTAAGTTGACACACTTTTTTACCACTAAGGAGTATAGCTCAATTGATATTTGGTGACAGTTGTATGGTAGAGAGATCATCCGGTTTCATGGGGTACCCATGATGATTGTATCCAACCATGATGATTGTTTTAAATCATGGTTGTGGAGGGGTTTTCAAGAGGATTTTTGGACCCAGTTATAGATTATCACAGTGTTTCGCCCCTATAAATATGGCCAGATTGAGTGGAATGTCAAGGTTTTGGAGGATATACTTAGAGTTTTTTGTGTTGGACTTTGGTCAAAGCTAGAAGGATCACTTACCATTGGTAGAGTTTTATTACAATAATATCTATCACTATACTATTTTTACGGAACTTTTTATTCCCTATATGGGAGACCATATAGGTCACCCTTATACTAGATTGACATTGGGGAGATATCTCTTATTTGGTCGTAGATGGAGTATAAATGATATCCTGGTGCTGATATAAATCTTAAGTGGATAAACATCATAGGCCTTTAGATTTTGAGTAGGGAGACCATGTTTTCCTAGTATTATCCACATTATATGGGTTTTAGATATTTTTTTGGAAATAAAGATATCTTCAAGGTACATTAGGGCATTCAATATCCAACATAGGGTTATAGAGGTTGGTTATTACTTAGAATTTCCCCCATAGTTAAACTAAGTGAATGATGTCTTCCATGTGTCATAGATGAGGAGATATGTTCATTACCATGTGGTTGTTATTGACTAGGGATATCTATACATCGAGGATAGGCTGCATTCATGGAGTTACTGGTGGCGATCAAGGACTAATAGAACTGAATCCTAGATAGATGGATTATTCCTTTGGTTCAAGTGATTTGGTGGAATGAGATCATGTAGGAGAGATCCTAGGAGTTTGAGATCCAGATGTCGGCTCAGTACAATTTCATTTTTGAGTATATTTGTCTTTTTAGGGTGAAAATACTTGAATAAGGGGAGAATATAGCAACTTCATGTTTTTTTGATTTAGTCCTCTGAATGTTCCTGTATATATCTCTTTATTTTTCCTCAAAGTCGGCACTATGTTTTGGGTTAATGGGACCCCATAATTAATATATTAAAAATATCAATATATATTTAAACATGTGCATGTATAATTTTATAATAAATGGTTTCCCATTGATTGGGACCTAAAATTGTAAATCCAAGACTATGGTTGTTCTTGAAATGGGGTTTTACCCTAGGAGTGATATAAAGTTGGTAAGTGTTAGGCACTAGGTCTAGGGTGACCATTGGTGGGGAAATAAGTGGATTAATTAATTAATTTAATTACTTAATTTAATAACCCAAACCATAAACCACCTCTATATATTCTTTATTATGGAAAATAACTAGGGTTAACTGCATAACTCTAGGATATTAAAAGATATAAGGAGGAGATCCATTGATGAATGAAAATGGATTGTGGAGCATAAATCATGCATTGAAGGATTCTACTATGCCAACGCAGTTCTTGGATCTCACCAATGACAATGACACTGACCAGTTATTCATTGGTGATAAATGCAAACCTGATTTAGGTCACAATATTTCATGGATTCCCACTCTTGATTTATTTGAAAAATCATAGATTTTTTATATTCTATTGTTTTTCGCTATTTTTATTCTTCACGTGAGCCTGGATATTTATTTAAAGTGTTGTGCTGCTGATTTAAACCATGTTTTCACACTATGTAATTTTTATATAGAATACCACTATCCAAAATTGTAATTTCACTTCATTCTTGTACCTTTACTTAAATTTTATTCATTATATTCATTATTGTCCCATGCAGTCATGGTTTGACATTTTCAGTTTTGATTCAAGTGTGATTGAACCCCTAGATTCATGGAAGATTCATGAACAATTTGGAGATTGGTTTTTTATTATTAAATCATGATTCAATGTATTATTTTGGTGTAGTAAACATTGATTGGATGGAATATCATGGGTATTTCATTCACGGGAGAGGTAATGTGGAAACTGGGTGTGATGAGGATGATCTTCATGTAGTTCGAGTGGCTAGAATCTATTCATCGATGTTGAATCAGGAACTGTTAGTCTTATATCTGAGTTCCATAGTGTAATTCAAGTTGAAAATGGGGGTGATGGTGGTGGGGGTGAGAAATTTTGAAAAAACTATAATTTATAGAAAATCTTGATATACACGGTATATTTTCTAACAATACATGTTGTGTATTCCCCCAGCTATGTCGACTAGAGTTTTGGTCAGAGTTAAATATCACATGCCATGTATGACCCATACACACCCCATGATCCGATTTCTGGGGCTCAGCATGTACCCCCATAGTACACAGGCATAGAAATGTCTTGATATGCAGGAATTACCAAAGTACATGGGCATGAATATGTACTCAAAAATGTTCAGGGTACCGAGACATGGCTAGGTACATGGGCATGGGCTGAAGTATTAGGTCATGGGCCAGGAGGACACATGCATACCCCAGAAATCCAAGACATGTCATGTACTTCATGTACACACCATTTAGTTCTACATGGATAGCCAATACATGTATAGGAAAGGACACACCCAGGTGCACAAGCGAGGTCACACATTGTGTAACCCTAGGTACACACCATATACCATCCTATAAATCTTTCACATTGTATGTCTTATTCTTCCATACTCAGATTTGGGAAGGTGAGCAGCATATCCTGAGTAGTTTTCTATATATAATGTTATGGTATAATTTATGGTGTCATCAAGTATATGACACGAGGTGTTACAAGTGTTATGCTTCTTTCAACAATCTTTGTCTAGTGCTAGTGATTGGGTTTGATCCTTAAAGTGATCTTAGGGTTTGAAAATCCATGTCAGAATAGGTTTTGGGTCCTCCATACTCTTTACACAGGTAGGTCCAACACCCACTTACTACTAAGGGTGTGGGTCCTCTATATATGGAGTGTGACCCCTTTATTTGAGCTCTAGTAGGGATCGTTTCCACCACTGTAGATAGTTTCCATCAACTATGCAGTGTAGTAGTGAGGTGTGATCCCTCTAAACTGATACTTATGTGGTTAAACATGATGTTGGGAATCGAATATGGACCTTAGAGCTATTGGATGAATAACCATTCTCAACTGGGCTATGGAGATGTAGATCCCTTTTCTTGCTTGATTGGGTTTCTTTATGACCAAATATGTTGGGTTTATTTTCCCTATTTCATATGCGTTGAGATAACTATTTTATCTTTATATTTCTCTCTTTGGGTTTTTAGGTTATCTTACTGGTTTTGTATATACTCACCCCTGCATGGGATTTTACCACACATATTATTTCTTATGACAATGATGGAAAGAGCAGTGGTGATATTGGTTTACTAGGTTTCAAAGGAGTATATTTTTACCTAGTATAGATGACCATTTTTTGTGGTCGTCCTTGGATATTGTGAGTTAGGATCTCATTAATCTACCTCAATCCATTAGTTTCCAGGTTGGGACCTCATTTTTGTTTGGGCATGTGTTTTTCTCATTTGTACATTTTTTTTATCTGTTTTTGTACTTTGATACTTTTCTAGAGGTTGTTTCATGCATGGATTACACTCTATATGTTCATTATTTTATTATATCTTTGAACTTTTTCATGGATCATATTATTTGAATGCATATATGTACTTTAGGATGAGTTCTCCCCTTATAGTATTTTCTAGTTAGCACTTTTCTCTAGACCATGGACTATTGTAGGTAGACTTAGGGAATCTATCTTAGATTACCACAAGTCATGCTGGCCCTGGTGGGTCGGGTCATGACATTATCTATGAATTTCATTCTCATAAAAGTGTAATATTTTTAATTAAAAAATCTCATCTCCATTAAAAATTGTTTTTCCACCATTTCTATGTTGATCATTCCCAAAAATTATTTACCTTTCTTATTTTGAAATCAAAATATTTTCTTAATCATGTGAACTTACTATTTTCCATTACCAATTTTCAAAGGGAAATACTACTACCTCTTTTTATAATATGTTTTTTCAAAAAAATTATTTCAAAATATTAAAAGGTTTTCCATAATTTCAAAAAAAATGTTTTATCTTTCATTCCACATTCTCTTTTTAAATATTTTATGAATTTTTAAATCTCTATTATTAAAGATTCTTTATAAGAGTAAAATTTTTCTACATTTTTGGAAATATTTATGTCTTTTTGAAGGGTTCATCATTAAAAGTTATTTTTTAAAGTAAATGATTTCAAAAGTTTTCACTTCACCTTTTCAAAAATTACTTTTCAAAGTGATTATAACTTCATATTTTATGACAAAGTTAGAATCATTTTCTAAAAAAACTTTTACAATTTCACTTTTATTCTTCTCTTTATCTCTAATGGATTTATTTCTTGGAAATTATTTTTTATTAATCACCCTCTAAATTTTTATATAAAACACTCTTTTTGGGTGATTTAATTTTAGGTATCAACCATTTAAGTTCTTGATTCCAATCATCATGCTACCATCTATAAATGTTAAGAAACCTATTTTCATTTTCATGGGTTCTTTATGATGTGATTAATGATTATTTTCAAGTGGTACACATGTGTATAAATTATTCATGGTTGGAAACCTATATTTCTGCCCAATGAATTGGTAACTTTTTATATGTCATGGGATAAAGTGGTTTTGAATGTACATAGTCGTGTTATTATTTTTTCGCATGATGGTGTGTATAAAAGATTGTATATAGATTTTTTCACATGATGGTGTGCGGACATGATTGTGTTATGATTTTCTCACATGATTATGCATGGACATGATCACATATAGATGTGTTTATATGATAGTACATGGACATGATTTAATGTAGAATTTTTTATATTATGGTGTGTGGACGTGATCACATATAACTTTGTTCACATGATTGTGTGTGGACATGATCATGTGTGATTTGTTCACAAGATGTTTCCTAGATATGATTTATCTTAACCTTATTCAAAATATTATGATTTTATATTAATATTATTATAAAATATTTTTTATATATTCTTAATAGTTCATTTTTATTTTCTCACACTATTATTCCATGGTATTTAATTGTTCAATTGAGATTACATGTATTTCTAATAGGTATTATAGACAACTCATATTGTCCCATATTATTTTAATGAGATATTTATCCCCTAATCACGATTTACTCAAATTATTATCATCTAACCCTTTGATGACATATTAATGAGTTTTTTTTATTGAGCATTTGATCTCACATATTTCTTATATTTCCATTCCCCAAGTTATGACTACGAGTATAACTTATGAGAAGTCTATTGGAGACTCTAGTTTGGATCAATTATGGATAAATTTTTACAGGGATTATAAAATAATTTACTTATTTATATAGTACTCAAAGACACCAAACCATATATTCTTGGTATTGTGAGATTATTGTAAGATATAATGTATAAGATATGAAAATAATATAAAATAATGATTTTTTTATCTGTGTATTTTCATCACAGATATTGATGGAGGTGATATTTTATATGATAAATTAGAAGGAATAATATGAATATAGTGACATGGAGACTATTATAGCACATAGTTTGGGTGTATTTTTAATACATAGTTTGGAAGAAGGTTGTGAAAAGTGGTATTTCCTAGATTTTGAAAAAAAAATAAAAGCAACAAAATTTTTTAAGGAGTTGACTCAACTCCTAATATAATTTCTTGATAGATGCATTAACCAAAAAAGAAATTATTATTTCTTAAGTCTTTAAATTAGTTGTCTCAATTATAGGAGATGAGAGATAACAATAAAGGAAAGAATGTGATTTATATATTTTTATAAATATGGAAAAAGTTTCTCACATGTTATCCTATCTTTAATAAGAATAGTAGAAGGAAGAAGAAAAAGTTTATTTCTCTCAAAGGATATTCAATAAAATTCTATAAAAGACGTGATAAGATAATAATATATCATGATTCACATATTAAAACACTCACAAGTGGTAAAATAAGAACATATATTGAATATTCTTAAATCCTTGTGTGTTGAAGATAAATGAACCATGAACCTTCTTTAATATCTATTTTTTTAGAAGAAAAAAGGATATTTCTAACTTTCGGTAAATTGAAGAAGATAGGATTAGGTGTTCACTATTATGATTGGTAGTTGAATGAAGAATAAAGAGATTATTTTGTAATAACAAGTGCATTCTATTATTTCACTATAAGGAATAAGATAGGGATTTTCAAGGAGTTCATAGTAGGTATATAAAGGAGAAACTTGCATGGATATCAACATTGTATATATAAAAAACTAAGGATGGTCTAATACAATCAAGTGATACAAATTAAATATAAAACGTCATTTTTTTGAACTATTATTATCCTCTCCTGGAGCAGTGTGTGGAGAGTGTGTAAATGTGAAGGCATTGAGGCTTGGGTGTTAGTGGTCCAACTGAAAACTTTATAAGTGGAGTGACCCTAGGAAAGAGTGGCCTTCCTTAAACCTTTAGTGCTTTTGGTTCACAAGAACATAGTTATGCAAGCTCCTTAGATTCTCCCAGTGTGGGTGAACCAATTAAAATCACTTATGCCCACTTTAATTTATGGATTCACGCCAACAAATAGAAAGGGTTAATTTAGCCTCAAATAATATATAGTAAATTTTGGTCAATTAAAGTGGTATTGGATCAACATATAAGAAAATAGAAGAACAATGTGGACCTTTTAATTAATAGTTCATGATCAGAATAAGGAAGTGAGAGATTTGAAGAGTAAGATACAATATGGAAAATATTTTATATACCCTGATTCACTTAAGTCCCTTGAGGGACCTAACATAGAAATATATCTAGATTTTCATTTTTCATGACCATTTGTACCAAATATGATTCTTTATTTGATTATAGAAGTTTATAGAGACATAGATTTAATAGCTTTATTTTCAAGATCCTGTACCTAATCAAATTCTAAAATCAAAATTATTATATCTAATAAAATCAGATTAAATAAACATATTATTAAGAAATATCAATCATAAGATGTCTTATTCTATGAAAACTTTATTTCAATCCATGATACATTTGGTTCAACTATGAAATTATGGGTTCAAATATGACATCATAGGTTCAAACTATTACCCTTTTAGTTTAATTAAAGTTTCTATACGTTTCATCATTTTAATACCAATAGAATAATACCTAGAAATTAATAAACCCCAATTTACCAAAATCATTCTAAAAATATTCTAAACCCAAAAATCATGGAAACATAGGCACCTAAAAATCAAATTACCCTTTAATTCTCAAAAAATATATAATTACATATCAATAAATATTACCTTAATCATAAATAATCCCAAAAATATGTTAACCTTTTCGCAAAATAACTTGAATCACCTTATCACCAAATAACTTTTGATCCCAAAAATATTATCCATACCACTCATATTATATTTCCAAAATCAATTAAACCATTATCCTAAGTAATCCAAATGCATACCTACCTAAAGGTTTATCTATGAATCAATAATATATTCCTTATAAAACAAAATAAATGCTGCCCAAAATATCATTAATCAACTTAAAATACATTTACAAAGACCTAAAATGGGTTTTTATAACCACCCTTAAACTTATTATCCCATGATTCTATATATAAGTATTAAATCATCCTTAATTAGTAACATCCTAACATATAAAGTTATATAAACCATGATCCGATACCAAATGATATTCTATAGACCCAAACTCTCGACTCTGGTGTTAAAATCACATCCTTTACACATTGTATTCGATAACAACTATAGTGACCCAAATTTAACCATCTATAATTAAAAGATTAATAAAAAAATATCGATTCACTTATATACCCATGTAATTTTAGGTTTATAGTTTTATAGAATTGGGTAAAAAAAATTAATTGATAAAACTCATATCTTTCTCATCAAATGGAATATTTTACCATGAAACTGAAAATTTATTATATTACAAAAATTATTTAACATCTATCACAAAATTATTCACACATGACACCATTCTAGACATATAATTTGTAATAATATTCTTAATTTAATGTGGAATGGAAACAAAAGAAAAGAGTAAGATGAAATTCTCAGTAAGGGGTAGCATAAAGCATAAGGTATCATAAAATAAAAAAGGAAAGAGTAATATAGTATGAATAAATAATGATCAAATAATTACATATATCTATAAACATGAGCATGAAATATATCCTTGGATGATATAATAATAGAAATGATCACATGGAAAAAATAACTGATTTCATAATTATTAAATACATATTTTTGAACATATAATTCAATCCTTCAAGGATTTGTTCCAAGACAATATAAATAAATGGGTAGGAATATAATAAATATACAATCTATTTTATCATGTGAGACATATCGATGTATCGAGGGGATATATAATTTTGGTCCCTACATGTCACTAAATAATTATAATGAATTAATCATGTGAAATAAATAAATAAACAATAAAATATATTATCAAAAATAATTTGTAATCAATAATCATCCATCTATAAATAACTAGTATGTGGAATTTCAATATTTCCCTAGTTAATAAATAGAATGATTTTCTTGTTAATCACCCTTCAAACTGACATTGTATATAGTGATGGGTATACAATTATGTTAATATTATAAAATAAATTATAAAAATATTGTAAAATATATATAATACATCCATGAGATTAAATAACATAGACATGAAGGAAAAAAAATCTAGAGAGGGATGAAGAGTGATAAAGAACATAACCCTTATGGGTAAGGTAAGGTATATAATATAAATTCATAAGAGAGAAAAGGAGACCATCAATTAATCATAAATGATAAATAAAAAAATACTTTAGAATGTTTTTTTTTGAGATTTTGTGATGTTGTATTTTTGTGAAAAATCTTTTTGAAAAGGTTACATTGTGTTTTTTGGACAAAGAGAATTGTCAAAGTAGTTTTCGAATCTTTTGGCATGAATATGGTGCTGAAATTTTGAAAAAGAAATATTTTATCTTAGTAAGTATGGGGACCTCTTAGTAAATACATGGACCAAATAATAATTATGTGAATAACTTAGTATGTATGTGTATTTTTTTTTAGGGTATTTCCTATATAAGGACCAATTATCAGTTCTTAAAAGTAGAGAAAAATATTAACTCATAAGATCATCATTGGAAATTCAGAGAGAGAAAACGGATTTCAAAAATATGACTGATCATAGAGGAATAAGTGCATAGGACTAAGCACAAAGGACTAAGCATGGATGAATAATAATGGAGTACTAATCAGGAATTACTTCTTACAACTAAGTATAGAGGACTAAGCAGAAAGGACTAAGGGAAAAGGATTTCACAAAAAGATTAAGCGCAGAGGACTAAGTGTCGAGAACTAAGTAAAGAGGATAAATCATAGTGGAGTAAGTGTAGTGTAGTGTGTATAGATAAGTATGTGAAAAGTAATATAAGTATGAATGGAAGCTCATGTTATAAATTACGCATGGGGAAGTTTATGTAGGAGCATTATGCAGTAAATAGTGTCCACATATGAATAGAATTTTGTGTAGAAGAATAGTTCATGAATGAAATACACATTAAGAAAATATTATATTGTGAAGAGGATTTCATATCATTGATAAAATAGGATATTAATGACAAACTCATTTCATTCTAAACAATTAAAAATACAATTCATATCATTAAAATATTCTTCTTGAAGAGTAGTGATCACTTTTTATAGGAGAGAGTAGATTTCTCACAAAATATGATTGGTATTAAACTAAGAGGGATAGTGTGTCAACTTTGGAAATTGTAAAAAATGTAGTTTCTTATAGTGATTCTGGTACATCATCACGTTTTCCTTGAATCATCCTTAGATTACCTCATTTATAGTGAACCCAAGTAAAAATTGTTATGTCTCTTCCATTCCTTACATTTCTATTTATATATTTCTCTAAGAAGAAGAGAGAAGATAGTTCTATTCAATGATTAAACAAGATTGAAAATGGAGGTTTTCTTAATCCATCATACCATAATTAACACCCCCCCCCCCTACTCTTAGGGTAATTAACCTATTTAGGGAAATAATTATTAGATCCATTAGGGTATTTAGTAAGAGATACCCTGATAGGGGTGAATCAAGGTATGAAACTCATTAGTCTTTCCCCACTTAAACTTGGAACTCTCACCACCCTAACTAATATTAATGTCACTTTTAGTAGTGTCATTATTTTGTTCTTCTTTTGATGATGATTTTCTTGATGATGCGCCTATATTATCCTTAATTATAAAAGATCAATTGTTGTTTAATCTACATAAATAAATTTTCATCATATAAAATGTAACTAAATCATTTACACAAGTCATAAGAATTTTACTCAGTTCACCCGTACTAGGATATTATAAGGATCACACAACACCAAAGTGTTGAAGTTCCGAAATCCACTAAAGCATGATGCTTTTTCAAATTTTTCACTAGAAACATTGTCCCTTCAAAAACTATAAAAGTAGAATAGTTTAGTGGATTATGTTACATCATTACATTGTCATTATAAACTCATTATATTATCCTAGTCTAGGTGAATTGAGAAAATTTATTTATTTATGTTCATAATATACTTTTATTTTTCAGGAATACAATCTGTGTATATAAATTAAGAAAACATTAATTTTATCTAATTTAGGCTAAGATAATTGCATTATCAATCAGATCATAATCCAAAAGATTATACAATATTGACCCTATTAAAAGTGAATTTAAGATCAGTTCGGAGAGTGAGAGTTTCAGGTTTATGTGGTGAAATGAAAATGAGTTTCGTACCTTGATTCACCCCCCCCCCCCAAGGAATCTCTCAAGACCACAAATGACATTGAATTATAGTTGTATGCTCGGTTATTTTTAGTGATGGACTTACCACTTAGAAAAAATCATTAAAAAAACCTTTAAGCCCATTGATTCGAAACTTGGTGTAAGAAATTATAGATAAAGTTAATAACACCATTATTGTCCATTGAACTCACTTACATACATAAATACAAAATATATGTATAAATTTAATTTATTTCAAAGAAATCTTCCATAATTATTCTTTAAAAATAATCTCTAGACTCCTAAATAATACTAATTGTTGAGACTGATACCAATTATCACATATATTAACATAATGAGTGATTCAGATTGTTGAATCATGGTAGATGCAAGATATCACATCTTAAACCAAACTTGGTAACAAATTTCTTAGCTCATTATCTAGGGGTATTTCTATGGTTATTACATATATCATCTATAATATATTCATTTCAAAAAACCGCGGGAATTTCTCATATTCATAATTAAATATATAATTTATAATCATCATGAGAATTATCTATACATAGTAGCTTTTTATATCACATATTAGATCAAAATAGATAAACAATGAGAGATTGTTTTGTTGTTTCTTATTAATTTTTCCATATTCAAGGTTTGTTGCTAGAATAATCAGGTTCCCTTGACACCAACACTTTAACTAAACCTTGATACCATATATCATCAATTAAAAAATCATTATTCATTTATCAATGGAAATAATTATAACTACTCATTACAACTCTGATGATTCTCTTTTTATACTCTTGATAAATTCACAATATCACTTGGAATATTTGACGCAAATTCCCCATGGATCATATCTCCATAAAAAATATAAATACTTCAATAATAGTTAATGTAATTTAAACACATGGGGAGAGAGGGTTTAATTAGGGTATGAAACTCATTCATGTTTCCCCACTTAAACCTGAAACTCTCACTTGCCTAACTGGTCTTGAACTCACTTTTAGTAGGTTCAATATTGTGTTATTAATTTGATGATTATCTAACTGAATATGTTCTTAACTTAGACTTAATCAAAATTAGATCATAATTAACTAGATTTTGATGCTATAGAAATCAATGATTTGAGGGGAAATTTATCCAACATAATCTATATGAAGGTGATGTCATGTAAATCCTCACATGCCATGTTATAAAAGATGATAAATCTTTACAAAGATTATTCAAAAGTTTAAGAAGCTAAATTGAATGTTTTTTGGAACAAGTATAAGGTTATGATGATAAACCCTAATGAGTATACTGATGTATTCTAGGATCAATTGAACATGATTATGGGGGAAATGCATAGTATCAGAGAAATCCTCAATGATGTAAATATTGGTAAGTGAATCCTAATAATATTTCCACCCGTATTCAATACAAGAGTCTTTTTACTTGATTATAATGATATAAAGGAGTTATCATTAGATTGTCTTCACAATACTCTGTTTGTATATGAAATGAGGAATGATAATAATGAGGTTGTGAAAAATTTAAAGTCTAAGGAATTCTTGTTCCTGGCTATAAAGAAACTCACCATGGAGGATGGATAGGAAGATAAGAGGTGGATGAATTTGTGAAATTTATTTCCTTGAATCTTCAAATGGGAAAATTAAATTTTAAAAGGAAACATACACTCAATTTTATTTATATGTGTAAAGGTTATGAAACTTTCAAAAAGATTTTCCAAGATTTTTCAAATAGATTATGATGATGATGGATTCCATATGAAAAAATATTCATCCAATGTGAAAGGAAGGATAAGTATGAAACACAAATTCTTTAAGAAGAAAATCATACTTTCATAATAAGATAGTTTAGAACAAAATGAAGTAGAAGAAGTGGAGTATTTTAGAGACTATAGTGAAGACACTATGGTGGACCTTGTGGAAAAATTCTAGAAATGGAAAGATAGTGATGATGATGAAGGAGAAGAGGGATAATAAACTGATATCTAGGTAGAAGTTTAGGTGTCTCTTTAATAGATAGATGTTTTGAGTGCCAAAATGAATAAATACAATAGAGTAGTTTAGGATGAAAAACTCGATTTATAGTACTAAAAAGAGAATAATTCCTAGCTAAAGGTAGAAATTGATAATCTCAAATTAGAAAATATAAAAAACTCATATAAGGTTGTTGAGTACAAGTTCAAAGTTAAATAATGGACTAGAGTTATAAATGGTTTTACTAAGATATTGAAAGATTGAGTAAAACCTATTGAATAGCTTGAGGAAGAATTTATCAATATGTGATGAGAAGTTGAATGTCAATAGAGTCTCATGAATCTTAATATGAAATTGGGAAATAAAAACATGAAAGTGATAGAAAAAGTAAAAATAGGGCATGTAAGTTATAAAAAATAGGAAAATGATTATCAGGATAAGTTAGATACATGTCAAAATGAAAAATATAGTATATTTATTGATCATAAATATAAAGTTGTTATGGTTGATAAAATACAACAAGAATTCACTCTGAAGTTGAAGCTTGATTTAGGAATAACTCAGAATAAGAAAACTCATAGAACAAAATAGACAATTGGTGATGCGAAAATGACACAGAATAATGAAACTTGTATTAGGTTTTATTGTTATATAAAGATAGGTCATTCACAAAATATATATTCTGTAGCTAAAAGTTACTAAAGGGAACAAGAGAAATAATGGATGTTTAATAGATTTCAATATTCTAAGAATACTTTTGATGGTAATTTTTTTTGGTGAATATGTTTTGGATATATAAACAGTTATTTCTCATCAAAAATGTAGATTAATGTGACAATTAAGGCACAAAATGGTCATATATAGTAGATTAAGGAATCATCAAGAGAACTAAAACACAAAATATATTTTTAATTTTTTCAGATGAAGTTAGTCTAACATTCTTTGAAGAAGATCAAGCATGTTAATCAACATCAGTTGAGAAATTGAATACATGGATAAAAAATAAAAGATTTGAGTCAGTAACGGCTAATAATATTACCCTAAAATCAGTATATCGTACTAATGTTAGGATCCTTGACAGTGGATGTACTTCCTCTATGATGTTAAATAAGGATCTTGTCATAGTCATCAATTATGATAAGGAAGGATTCATCAGTTTTGGAAATAATGAAGGCCTGAATATTATTGGGTCAAGAAAAGTCAATTTTGGGGGTAAATATAAAATATTTTTGGATGTGTTTGTTTTTGAAGGTCTTAGTCATAAATTTCTAAGTGTTATTCAAATGTGTGACTCGGGTCATGCAATAAAATTTACCAAGAATTTACGTTTCTTAAAATGAAAATATAGTGAAATTTTTATGTAGTGGAAGTTCATGGAGGGGAATCTCTACCTTGTAATAAAAGAAAACTATATGGGCTTTCTATCCAAAGAAAAAAGAAAACCAGTTGTGGTATAAATTCCTCGTTCATTTTAGCCAACTATCCTTTGAATATTTGATGAAAAGTGTTGGAGCTAAATATCTCCCTAAACTATCACATGATCATGTACACACATGTGATTCTTGTCAAAAATCGAATATTACCTTAAATTCATACAATACAAAAGATAAAAAATCAATATGAGTGCTTTAAATGGTGCATATTGAGGTGTGTGAACCTATATCACCAAGATTTACTAATAGGAAGATATATTATATTATTTTAATTGATGATTACAGTAATATGGAATGAATTATGTTCATCACTCACAAGTCCAAGTTGTTCAGTTTCATAAAAAAATATCTAAGAGAGGCTAAAAATATTCTTGGGTAGAAAATTGAAAAATTATGAATCGATAATAGTATAGAGTTTACTAACAGTCAGGTGGAGTATTATCTCAAAAAACAAGGGATAATTCTATAAATCTTAATAGTGATAACTCCTCAAAAAAATAATGTGATTGAGAGGAGAAACCATATCATAATAAACATGTCCAAAATTATTCTTATTAAAAAATACCTATTGGATAGGTTTTGGAAAGAAGAAATCTAAACATTATTTTTTATTACTAATAGAGCTTGGTTGCATCTGGGAGAAGAAAATACTTCATATAATCTATAGTATGGAAATATAAAACACAAAGTGGAACTTTAAATAACATGAATAAATATTTAATCATTATATAATATTCCAATGAGGAATTATATTCAACTTATAAAATAAGATAGGTTCATGATATAAAACATGTCTCATAGAAGGAAAATTGAGATGAAATATCCTTACGGACATCAAAATTTATGAAGTAAGAAATATTTGAAAAGAAGTTCAAATGAAATAAATTTAAATAACCAAAAAAATAAATATTAAATATATAATAATACAATCATTGGTTATAATGAACCCAAGTTAGAATAATGGAGTTCAATAAGAAACATTATAACTCAATGAAAGTAAATTGAGTTAAGAAAAACCCTTACGGGTTTGGTTATATATGGTTCAAAAGAATATGGAAATATATCATGAAATATAATTTTAAATCACATTAATAAGATTTTATTTATAATAAAATACATTAATTTACAATAATTATATCATTCCAAAATAATAATAGGTGCATAATTTAAAATTTATCCCAAGGAATGGAAATTAAGACAAAGAACTCTTACCTTGGATTTCCAATTTCCCCGAAATAATTTAACTTAATATATAATAAACTAAGGCTTTTTAATAATATTTATCATAACCTTATTCATTTTCATTACCTTTTATATTAATCATTTATATTCATTTATTACATATTTTTTACTTATTTTTTATTAGTACTAATTATTGGTTGTTGGTAGTTTCAACCATACCTTGTTTATTTTTCTATAATGGTATCAATAATCATTCCATGTTCATTATTTCATAATAAAAATAATATTTAAGGTAAATTGATATAATTTTTATGATGATTTATAAAAAAATAGATTCATTCCATGGGAATTTCATATATGGTTCTTCAAGATGGAATCCATAATACGCTTTTCAGTAATTTTTATAGAATAAAAGGTTATATGTTAATAATGAGTTAAATTTTAGTATTAACATTCTAGATAAAAAAATATTATTTAATTATTAATATCATATATTACTAGTAATTAATTTTCCCTTACCATCCATGATAAAAATTTACAACATCGTTCATGTTGGTGGTTAAACCGTCCGAAAAAAGAACATGTTATAATCAATGGATAAGTAAGATTATGTAGTGTTTTTACTAAAATATCATTATTACATAAGTATAATGATATTATTTAGATGTTATTAAGATTATAAATCATAATTAGTAATAGTTTTAAGATAAATATAAATTAAAATTATGGATAAGAATTCATTACTTGTAAAGAATAAATTTTATCTTTTCTTGGAAGCCATCTTGGTTTTTAAGTAGTTCGTGCATTATCTTGAGACCAGGGGATCAATAATGTGTGATATTATTATTAGGGAATTGAATATTTTAAATTTTATGGAGGAAATATAATCTTATGTGTCTCTTTTAAAGAGTAGTGTATCAGTCCTTTTATAAGTGAGAGGGGTGATATTTTTTAAAATATTTAATATAAAAGAATATCTTATTCAATCAAAGTAGATAAAAATTGGAAAATTAAAAAATATAATATGAGGGGTGGTAAATAATATCTTAATAAACCCATTTAAAAATATTTTTGTGTTTTTTTTTTGACCTTATCACTTAATTTAACACTTTTAGCATATTTTAGCCTTTACTGTAGTGAATTACTTTTACCGTGGAAGCTTATTTTTATGAATTAAAATTTAAATTGTCCTTTTTGCCTAATTTTTACTATGGTGATTAAAACTATGAAATCCATTTTATTTAATTCAATTTCTATAGGTGATAAAAATTAGTTTCAATAAAAGTTCACATAATGCAACAAAACATTTTTTAGAAGAAAAAATTATTTTTAAGCATAAAAATGAATTTATACTTATTTAGAACAATAGTATTGATAGCTATGAAATTTATGGGTTTGTATTTTATTATTATTTTAAACCAATCCGAACTAAATGGAATCCTGAGAGTACTTAATTAAAGGAAAATGACCAAAAATAGTTTTTTATTAGAATAAAATATTACTTAGGTTGAAAATTGTAAAATATAGGCTCTAAATTTGAAATATTAATTTAAAATAAATTATTTTATTCTTTAAATATATATTTATCCAATAAACAAGTTTTTATAAATTTTTAAGTTGTACTTATATCATGATGAGGCTATAAAAGTTACGGTATTTATAAAAACTGTATTTTTTATTATTCGCTAAAAAATTAACCTTTCTAGAAAAATAAAAAAATTAACCTAAGATAATATTGAAATTATAAATATAAAAATGAATTCATTTTTTTCTAAAATTTAAAGATTTTAAATTTTAAATAAAATACTATAATATATATAATGAAAAGAATGTTTTTATATAAAAAGCATTTTTTTGAAGAATCGCTAATTTTTTATTTTTTATAATTTTTTTATTTTTTAATGGTTATTTTTTAATTATATTAATAATAATTAGTTTTATACATGAATATATTTTTTAAATCATTCTTTAAAAGTAATAAAATCAATAAAAGTGAAAATTTATATAAATAATTTTATAAGAAGAAAATGTATTTTCTCAAATAAATTAGTATCATTTATTTTATTTAAAATAAATTATTTATAATGAAAATATATATTTATTAGGTAAATAAACTTTATTTATATTAGTTTTATATCAAAAATTATGAACTGAAAATCTTATACTCAATGTCTTTATAACCTTTTAATTTAATTCATATCTCATATGATTTATGTGGTGCCCTCTCTCGTTCCGAAACCACTGAAGGAGTCTCCACCTAACCGAAATTTCACCTACCTTTATTCTAGAATATATCAACTAGTAGTGGTGGTATAGTATAGTTCCATGGGGAGACTCTACCCCCGTATCAGTGTGTACAATAACGAATAAAATAAATAGAAAACATCCATTAACAATTAACAGCCGAGTATATAGAAGTAAATAACCAGAATCAATTATAAATGAAATGTAGAAGACATACCATATATTCATAAAAAATCACTATCCATCCACTAGGATAAATATATAAACTAAAATAATTCAAGAAATGAATTAAATGATAAGTGGATCTACTACATTCTTGAGCCTCACCTTGCCCCAATCTTTGAGTCTTGTCTAATCTTTCCCACTAAGTCATGCAACATAGGGACTTTGAAAAACCTAAAGCTCTCATTATTGAATTCTTCTTGGGTACTAGAGTTTCATATCCACCTGAGAAGGGTGTGAGTACAACTTAATTGGGCAACACCAATTCAGTCTCATACATGACTAGTAAATGTAGTGTATGTGCATGTGACATGCTCAACTGAAAACTAAATACAGTGTGGAAGTGTAAATAAATAATCACTATAAATCCTTAGGTTCTCACATGATACCCTAATCAACCCAAACATACTTCATTTAGTGTCAGAGTGTCTTTGGTCATGTTGTACAATTGTTCCAACCAATATCATGCCATGGTCAAATCCTAGGAACAAATACTAGGAAATATTGTCCAATAACTAGGAGCCAAATACATAAATAATTTATAAGGAATTATAACCCCTATAACCTATCTAAATATAAGTAACATGTCTAAGGAACCCCAAACCATGTTTTATCTAAATCTAATGACTGTGTTCAAGGAATTCCAAATCATAGCATATCTTAATTCTGGGATCATATCTAGGGAATTCCAAACAGTGTAACATCTAAATCCCAAGATCATATCCTAGGTATTCTAAACCATTCACATAGAACACCTAGGAGAATTATAACCCATAACTTGATTGCAATAAGCATGAACAAGGCAATAAAATATCATCTAAAAACTCAGAAGAATTCCCTACTGGTAAATCAAGTCACATAATATCACATATAAATCCAAGTAGTGTATCCAAGGAAACCCAAACCATGTCATAAAAGTCTTGAAGGATGGTAGATCCCACCATACAGATCTAAGGAGTGTGTCTAAGTTATCCCTAATTGATATTACAATTATTCCTAGAATAATTTCATAGGAAATCCAAAATCAATACATCTTGTTGGTAGTGTGTCCCACCCGAACCACCTCATGTGCCATCATCGAAGCAGGTTCTAAGTTGATACCTAAAATCATATATACCAATTTCCCATACACACCCATGCTAGGGTCAACATATCATTGGGTCACCTACCAGGGTCCCCATAGGTCACATCATAACACAGACACCCCTCCAAGGTTCCTTTATCCTAATCTCATCCCAAATAATCATTAGACTTGTAGGAAAATCCCACATCAATGTCACATAATGGAGATAGCCTCAACCACATCCTCTTACTAAGAAATCCTATATTGGCCATCACACCCAACCTATCCACAAATATCCATAGGGTCTATCCACCCTACTAATCGCATCTCAATGGAGGAGGAAAACTTTCACCACAGACATTACAACTGGCCTGAAGGCTCAAAGGAATCTCAAGGATCCACATGGACGCTCACTTGTCCATCCATCTCAATTCATCATTCATCTCTAGTTGGATGTAACTAAGGGTGCCTATCACTAATTCCACTACAATTACTATGGTAAACTCTATTATTCCCCTTAGGGTCTAAGAGTTTTAGGGCATGTATTCATCATAAGGTCTCTACCATTAGTGGTTCACGAAATTAAGCCAATGAATAAGGGTCCTTAATGTCCCTTGGAACCTTTTATAGTTCATCCAAGAATTTAATTTTTTAAAAATAATTATTTTAAATTAAATAGGTCGATATTCCTTAGTGGAAAGACCACATGTCACATGACAATCATAAATAAAAAGAATAAAATTCCATAGGTGGGTGTACACAGGACCACCTACATCAATTTAAAGTTATCCCCTTTCAAGAATCTTGGTCATCTATGATAAATCCCATCAAAGTCCAATGGTCATCATCCAAACACCTGAGATCCTAACTCACACCAAAACATCCAATTTAATTAATTATAATCAAATTATAATTTATTAAACAATTAAAATTAATATTAAAAAATTTAATCGGTGTTAAAATTTAATTTAATAAGGAATAATTTCCAAAATAATCATTGGGTTCTCATACCACACCGAAACTCTGACCAATAGTATTCCAGAAACCCATGTCATGCTCTAGACATATCCTTGCTCAAAATATCTAACAACCAGTAAGGATTCAATTTTCAATTTTATGTAATTTATTCCAAAAACCTTGAAAATCCTAAATGAATACATACCTACATAAAAATGACATGTGATGATGTGTAGTTACCATCTCAATACATTATTTTATTATTCTATGTGAAATTCTCATCGTTACCTAACGATTACACCATACTCTAGTGGAATATGAACTAAAACCATAAATGGGAGAAATTAAATCAAAAGGAAGAAATGGAAAAAAAATAATGGAGGACAACAAAGGAAGACACTTACCTATAATCTCCATAAAATTCCATAAAATTACCCCCAAAAAAGGGGGTTTAAAGGGATGAAAAGGTTGAGAGTCCCCCTAGATGTGTACGAGATAGGGTAAAATAATACGGGACTACATATTATAATTTCACGAGGTAAGTCTGGTTATTTTTAATTTTTAATGAGTTTCATGATTTACCTACACAGTTGACCAAACCATGTTCCAATAGTTCATCCATTACTATCCAAATCTATCACTCTCACATAGTTGGGTTATATGGTTTTCTAAATCATGTTCCTAACAAATGAAACACTCTAAAACTCATATGAAACATTTTACATGGTTTACTTTCAACTATGTGAAAATCATATTTTAATATTCAAGCATAAACTAAGACACATGGTCTCCTAAAAAATCCATAGATTTGACCCTTAACCATGAGATAACCATGTCAACCATCCCTAAACTTTAGAAAATGAAATGGAAGGTGTCATGTGATCAGGGTACAACATGGTTTCTTGTAAAAAATGAACATCAAATCATGCACCCTGGAAATAATCTTCTAAAAACTATAAGAATGTAACCCAAATCTCATAATACTCACCTAAGAACCTTAGTGCCATGAACCAACCGGGTTCAACCCTAAACTGGTCACCCAAGTTTGCCTGAGACAAGGCCCTAGAGGCCTTCCCGATCCTCCTAGGATGGAAAATAGTCTTAGAGTGTCAATAGAGAAAAAATTGAATAATTTCTCCCAATAAAGTAAACTTAATAGTGGAAAATAAACAGATTATCCCAAAATAAAAACAATTACCTGACTGAACAACATTTAAAAAATTGAAAATACAAAAAATTTATAAAACAAAACCCAAACTAATCTTCCCAACCACAATTTATCCATGTAACCTCAAGGGTCACACTCAAATTATAAAACCAACATTCACCCATGATGATATAAACCAAGATAAAACTTGCACCAAAAGCTAAAAACAAGAATAAACTATAAGTATGAGTATTAAAACTCAGTAGGAATTCCCCAAAAATCTATTTCTAATGAATTTTCTTTAAACAAGAGAACAATAAATTTCAGGTTTGAAATAAAATATATAAAACTAGGTTGTCACACATTTTCCTCTTTGAAAAAAAACACACCCCATTACCCCTACTCTTTTAAATCTAGGTAATTTTCAAAGAAAATGAATTAAATTTTTGGAGAAGCAAGATGATGATTCTATTTAAAAAGGTGGAAAGTAGTGAAAAACATTTTCAAAACATCTTCCATAGACCTTTGAAAACCAACCCATCAATTTTAAAAATAAGTAAACCACACATTATAGTAAAAATAATTATCACATAATAAGGGAAATGGAAATAAGAACGCAACAGTGACAAACCAACCATGCATCTCAATCATCTGTTGAAGATAAATAATTAAATAAGGACATAGGAGAACCTAGTATATTAGTGGAATAATCTATAATATACTATACATCTTTAATTATCCCAAATTCATGCCTCACCCAATAACATCAACTCAGCCACAAGCTCGATCTCACCCCACTTGATCTGACTGGGGGGGCATTATCCCAAATCAAAGAAATGTTCATGCTAAGGGAAACTAGTGAGAGAGATATCCTAAGCTAGTGTAGTAACCATTCACTAAAAATATTCTAGCTATTACAAGTTCCCATGTCAAGAATAAATTTGGGGTGAGCCAAAAATTCAAAACAAGTAGCCAACCATATACACATGTATTACACACAAGAAACTCACACAACAAGTCTCCCTTGAGTCACCCCAAGGAACAATCATGTGCATTCAAACCATTTAATCACAAGGGAGTATCTATATTTGGACCTCCCGCAACATTCATCACAACTAAGGAAATAGAATTATCAAAGGATAGTTTTTAGGAAAACTAATTTCACAAAAGTTCCAAACGGGCATCAAAAACCCTTCGATAAATCACATGTTTCCAAAATGAAACCAACACATTTCCGTCACATGTCAAACCATTTTCAAGAACCAAACAGACATCATTTCAAGTACAAAACCAATTATAAATCCATTTTAGAAATTAAAAACACCATTTTAGATGCTAAAAAGACATTTACAAAGCCAAACTATTCTTTAAAACTCATATTCCACTTGCGAAATACAACCGGGAAATTTATCAAACACTTGGTGTGCACAACTCAACAAAGAAACATCATATATTTAAAAAAATTAAGAAAACCACCTCATTTCATATAAAAAAATTATTCTAAAAATCATACATCATTATTTAATATCCAGGGAAGGTGTGAAAAGTAAGAAACCAATGATTATTAAATTTAAAGGACAAGTGCAAGCGAAACCTACCTCAAACTATAATAGATTCAACAACTCCAACCCAAAAAAAACTCCATGAAGGTTCCATTAAGAAATAAAAACCCAGATAAACCTTAACCAAAGAAAACCCCTAATTAAAACCCAAAGAAACATGAACCCTATATCCACAATACCAAGAAAGAATAATAACTCAAGAAAATATCGAATAATAAGAAAGAGGGAGAATAGAAAAGTAGATTACCTTAAAGGATTATGATTAAAACTTGAATAAAACCCTATATCCACACCTTGGGAGAGGATAGGAGTCTTGGAGAAGAATGGAGTTCCTCCCTTTGGGTCATGTGAACTAGGGGAAGAGAAAATGAAGCATTTTGGGGGTAAAATACAAAGAGGGTAGAAATTGAATTTCACACTTTTAATGGACTGGAAAGGTAACATGGTTATCCCACATATCTTTACAAACTATCAGGCAACTATTTATCCCTCACTATCCAAGAAAAATAAGTTGCATGGTTATCCCACATGATTTTCCAAACCCTGCAGTCGCCACTATCCAAAATGGAAATTGGTCACATGGTTTTTAGGGTGGGGGCACACAGTTTCCCCAAACCATTCTCCAACCATGATCCACCTTATATCAAGACCAAAATATATATTTTTTACCAAAACTCTTGAGTAAACCCAAATATAATCACAAGACCAAAAATAAACAAAATAATACCTCAAAATAAAATCACAGACAAGATAATTCTCCCCACCATTATGCTTTTTTCCCCCATAATTCCACAACATCTCTAGTTTATTGATCAAAGACAATTGTTCACACACACACATGATTAAACTTCTCAAATTGAAGAACATATAAATCATCACTAAATAAAACTTATTCCTCTTACCCAAAATGAACTGATGATTGAAAAAAATTCCCAAAAAATGATGGAAAACTCAAGCTAAAACTTCCACAACCTTGTTTTAAACAAGACCATTGTGTGTTACCCAAAAAACCAAAATTCTATCAAAAGTAATTACTCAAAACCAACAACCCAAAAGGAGACTACCCATTATCAATATAAACTCGAGAATAAACCGGATTACCAATATGGGAGGCCGTAATGAACACCCCACAATTAAAAACCATCTAGTCCCAATAGACATGGGAAACCCAACATGGACCAACATGGGAACTCCCTACATAGACCAACATGATAACTCCCCACACATACCATCACGATAAATCCCCTCACCAACCAACACCCCCCCCCCCACCACGATGGGGCCATAAAAAAAGAAACTCCAAACCAAGAAGCAAGCCAAACCATGATTCATCATCTCCCCAAGAAGAAACCATCTCCATATGAGAACAAATAAAACCAAAACTGACTCACTAGGGATAACCACACAAATACAACCAATTAGAGAGGTGCATCGAAAAAGGAACAACCACTATAATTTCATGAGGATAATACCACCAAGATTTTTGAAATAAGGAGGAACTTATAAAGATAATATAAACTACTATAGGAACATTTAAACTACCTACACCCTAACATTAGAGACAAGATTAGAGCCAAGGTTCCCCATATCCCCAAAAATTCTTGAATTCATGAAGAGATTCACTCTTAGACCTAAAGATATATCCTTGATACCTTGAATCGTATTCTTCCCTGAAGTTTGGAGCTAATAATACTCGATCAAAACTCCTTCTTTTGGTGTCATGAGTGGCCACACATCACCCCATGTAGAACCAAAATAAGTCGGTACACAATGAGACTCACTTCAATCTAACAAGGCACTTTCACCAAGATATGGATTTAAAAGTCACACACACATCATCCTATTTCACCCCAAACAAGAAACAGTAGGGGAAAGATACCCACGGAACACACCTCCACTTAAAATAGAAAAAAATAATAACTTCCAAAATACAAACACGCTTCCATTAAATTTGAAGTTCTCAAGAGATACAGAACATCCACTTTTACATTTTAAATAAAGGTTCTTCAAACTAAACACAAGTTGGAAGGAACACTAAAAAAGGTTATTCAAACTAAACCCAAGTTGGAACCTTACACCTACAAACAAGATAGGTTGTTTTTTGAAGGGTTGGATCTAACTCAACATCACTTCCTGGAAACTCCCTGAAATAACTATTTCAAGTGATCTAGGAATCCACAGGTATGGAAGGTCTTTTGAGCATTCAGGCACAATGAATTATTATGATCTGACTTGCCACACTGATGACACACAATGATCCCGCACTTAGAGGAAGATGGTGAGAGATCTAGAGGCCTTTTAATTCTAAAACCAGCACCAAAAGCCTCTGAATGATTCCCTATATCCTTAATATAATTACCTTCACTGCTTCTAAATACTATAAGAATATTGATCACCTCAAGAACTCCTGTTAACACAGCTTCAACAAAAACAGATTGCCTCACCACATTAGAAAAGGAGGTTAGACTGAACTCTGACACCTTCAACTGCAGATCAGGATGAATTCCATTCTCAAAACGTCGAGCCTTCAAGGAATCATCTGTTTCCCAATATGGAAGTTAAGGAACTAGATCAAAAAAAAGAAAAAATAACTCAAACATAAATCCATCACCTTGTTGTAGATAGCACATTTCCATCCCCTTCTTCACCTTCACTGCCTCGAGAAACACTAATGGATGAACAAAGCCATGAAGAACTCCATGGTAATATATTCACGAGGATTAGTTTGAAAGACTGACTTCCACCACTTCCTAGTCATACCTTCCAGTATAAAGGTAGCAAACTTTACCTTTAATGACTCAGAAAAATCAAAGAACCTGAAGTTTCTCTCAATTTTATGGATCCACTCTTCTACTTCGAGAGGATCCTCTTGACCATAAAATATAGGAGGATTCAACTTATAAAATTAAAGAAGGAATTATATGGGTTGATCAACTTGAGGGTCTATTAACGATGAACCACTCATAGCTACACCTCAAATATCTATTGAATCTTTAGTGGGGGAGTACACTAAGAAATAAGAAAAATAAGAACTCAATCAAAACTGATCCAAAAATAAGAATTATCAAGCT
The DNA here is from genome assembly GCA_963277665.1 of Viscum album. Taxonomy (NCBI): domain Eukaryota; kingdom Viridiplantae; phylum Streptophyta; class Magnoliopsida; order Santalales; family Viscaceae; genus Viscum; species Viscum album. Next base: position 1,943,650,025 of record OY728119.1, on the reverse strand, counting down.
CAAAGCACCACATAAACAACATTCCCCAAACAAAATAAAATAAGCTACAAAACCACCAATTAACCAAAAAACACAATTTCTTTTTCTCTTAAAAATAATTTTTGAAAATCAAGAAAATATTTATAGGTTGAACAATCAGCAATGGTATTTCTTAAAGCCTCACTCACATGCACATTTCCATTCAAATCCAAGCACCCATCCACTCATTCCATCAATCATACACCTTCCACACATCCCTACATGTGAGTACTCATAATAATACCAAAGGTAAAACAAAAAATCTCCACTTTCTGAGAAAAACGTTCAACCTAACTTTCACACTCTTAATCCACTTCCCATTTCAATTTTCACAAAAACTTTTCAAAATAACACCAACCACTAAATCAAAAAAAACTCTACACTTTAATCCATTTTATTCCATTTTTGGAAAAAAGATCCCATGATTTATATTCAAAACCCAATTCATCCTATTCATAACATTTCCATCAACTCGAAAAATATCATTCCATAAAAAATCATTTGATTAAAATTAGTTTTATCAAAAATTTATTCTCATTTAAAAAATATTTTCAAAACCCTTTTTAAAATGAATCTAAAAATATATTTTCCATCTTACAACAGTCAAAACATTACCACTTAAAATCTATATTTTCCCAATTCCAAAATATGGGTTTTCAAAAAAACTCTAAAAATTAAAGAAGACTCAAAAAAAATCTCAAGGGGAAACTAGTTTCGATGGGTGAATTTACCATATGGTTAGCGGTCATATGCCAATCACACCACCATCATGGAGAGTCTTTCATGACCATGTCCCCAACTCCACATGGCTTGCTAGAACTTGCAATAACACTAAGACCATTGGCCTAACTCTCTTTTTATTTTCCTAAACACAGAACATCCCACAAAAACCATAAAAACCAAAAGAAACCTGACTTCCCATGGTAACCCAAGGTTTGGCACAGAAAGTGTTTTCCAGACACTCCCTCATACCTACACCCCAATTTCTAATAGTCCTAATTCATCTACCTTGACATCCCAAATACAAAAAAGGGTACTCTGAAAGATAAGTCTCCTAAAGAACCTAACCTTCTCTAACACCATTTTGTCACAAACCAACCCAGTTCAACCCTGAACCAGTCACCCAAGTTGGCCCCAAACAGGGCCTAAGAGGCATTCCCAATCCTCTTGGGCTAGCAACTAGTGCCAGGGAATCAATTGAGAAACAAAGTGAATGATTTTTTCCAATAAAATAAATTTAACAATGGAAAATAAATATATCATCCCAAAATAAATATAATTACCATATTAAACATCATTTATAAAAACTAAAAATTCAAAAAATCTATAAAAAAATACAAATTGATCCTAAAAACCACAATGTCTCCATGTGACCCTCAGGGTCACTCTCCAATCCCAAAACCAACATTCACCCATAGTGATCTAAACCAAGCTGAAACTTACACCAAAATCTAAAAACAAAAAAAAACTATAGTAGTGAGTATTAAAACTCTGTAGGTGTGTCCGAAAAATCTATTCCCAATGCATTTAGTTTAAAAAATAGAACAATCAATTCTAGGTTTGAAATACAATATATAAAACTAGGTTTTCACACATTTTCCTCTTTGAAACAAAACACGATCTATTTTCCTTACTCTTTTAAATCTAGGTTATTTTACAAGAAATGAAATTAAAATTTTTTAAAATCAAGATGATGTTTATATTTAAAAATGGGGAAAGGGGTGAAAAACATTTTCAAAAAAATTTACACAGACATTTGAAAAAAAAACCATCACTTTTCAAAAGAAGTACACCACACAAGAGAGAAAAAACTGATCTCATAATAAGGGAAATGGAAATAATCACGCAAGAGTAACCAACCAACCATGAATCTCAATAATATATTGTAGATAACTAATTGTTGAAGGACATGGGAGAACCTATGAGTTTATTTTAATTATCTAGAACATACTAACCATCTTGAATCATCCCAAATACATGCCTCACCTGATGAAATCAACTCTCCCACATGCTCGATTTCACCCTACCTGATCTGACTAAGGGGCACTATCCTAAAGTGAAGAAATGTATATGCCAAGGGCCAATATCAAGAGTGAAATCCAATGATATTACAGTAACTATTCACTGAAAGTTTTCTAAATATGTTAGGTTCCCATGTCAAGAAAAAATCAGTGGTGATCCATTAATTCAAAAAAAGTATCCAATCATATGAACATATATCACACATAAGAAACTCACACAGAAAATCACCCTCGAGTCACCCCAAGGAACAATCTCTTTCCTTTTAACCATTTAATCATAAGGGATTATCTCAGCATGGACCTCACCCAACATTAAACATAACTAAGTCAAGATAATTATCCAAGGATATTTTTCAGGACAACCAATTCCATAAAAGTTTCAAACAAGCCTCAAACACCCTTTGAGAAATCACCCATTTTCCAAAGTAAACCAACACATTTCCATCACATGTAAAACCATTTTCAAAGAAACAAACACACACCACTTTCAAGTCCAAAACCATTTATAAATCTATTTGAGAAATCAAAACCACCATTTTAGATGACATAAATACATTTAAAAATCCGAACCTTTCTTTAAAATATATATTCCTCTTATAAAAACCAAACGGTCAATTTATTAAGCACTTGGTGTGCACAACTCAAAAAATAAACATCATATAATTCAAAAAGATTAAGAGAAACACCCCATTTTATATTAAAAAATTATTCTAAAAATCATAAATCATTGTTTAATATCTAAGGAATATGTGAAAAGTAATAAACCAACTATTCTTAAATTTAAAGTACAAGTGAAAAGGAAACCTACCTCAAACCACAAGAACTTTAATAACAACAACTGGAAATAACTTCATAATGGTTATAAGAAGCAAGAATAACCAATACAAACCTTAACCAAAAAACCCTAATTAAACCCCAAAGAAACATGAACCCTAGATCCAAAATACCAAGAAATAAGAATAACTCAAGAGAAAATGGAAGAAGTAGGAAGAGGGATAATAGAGGAAGATATTATCTTGAATAATCACCCTTAAAACTCGAAAAAACACTATATTCCCACCTTGGGAGAGGATAGGAAGCTTGGAGAAGAATGTAGGGGCTCCCTTTAGGTCACATGAACTGGGAGAAGAGAAAATGTAGAATTTTCAGGGTAAATCTGAAGAGGTTAGAAAGGAAATTTTACACTTTTAATGAATTGTACAACTCACATGGTTAGCCCGCACGGTTTTCAAAACTATATGAAAACCATGCATCCCTCACTGTTCAAGTGGAACAAGTCGCATAGTTATCCCACATAGTTTTCTGAATTATGTGACAACCGTGCAGTCTCTACTATCCAAAATGAAAATTGGTCTCATGGTTTCTTGGGTTGGGGAACACAATTTCCCCAAACTATTTTCCAATCGTGTTCCACCTTCTATCAAGCATGAAATCTCCATTTTTTCACAAAAACTCCAAAGGAAATCCACAGATAATCACAAGGCCAAAAATGAACAAAATAATACCTCAAAATAAAATCACAGATGTGACACTAACGCACCTCTATATCCTAAAACCATATCCAAAAACATAATATTAGGATGATCAAACTCTCAAATTATCAATATAAATCCCAGTTCTCAAAATGAACCATCCACCAAAATAAAAAAAATCCCTAAAAATTTCATAACTCAAAAGTTCAAGGGGTTTTATAGCCACCACACCTTAGTACTTATCATCCCTAAGAAGTATTGTTGACTATTTCACCATTAGTCCTAACCTTCTTGTATCATGAATCCATGATCAACTGATCATGTTCTACTCTGGAATACTGAATCATATTCCACTACACCATTCTAAACATGAGGTGAATTATTTTTTGAAACCCAATTCACAACTCATTATCATCATTAAAGCACTCAGATAGTGCTTACCCATGACTATATATAACAAAACATAGTGGTTTAATATATCAATTCATCTACCAACTTATGGTTCTCCCTACTAAAATACCCAACTCACAATGGCCTATCCCAATTCACGGTACTCTTCACCATTAAATCACCTAATGCAACATATTTCTAGTGGTCCAACAACATGCTCAGATCATATAAAACCCATTTTGATCCTAATTCCAACACATATAATTTATCTAATACCGCATCCAAATCTCAAATCTGGTATTCTTCATGGAACCTGATATAATCAGATCCATCTCCTCACTAGTATCCAAAATCAACCCATATTATCTAATGACTAGTCTCATCAAACTGATGACATTATACACATGTTTTCATGCTTCTATGGATCATGATCCATCTATTACTACATGTAATGTATGTACATGAATGTCCCACTCATACCTAAGTTCCAATCATAAAATATCAAATTCTACCCATTCCTAGATTACTAGGAACTTAATCCTCAACAATAAACTAAAATTTAATTTGTAATGAGATTCACACCCTCCAACCATACAATGGTTCACCCCCCCCCCACCATATAGATTAACTTATAACACTCCTTTTTCAAAACCTCAATAGGTTCTATCACTGTGTGTGTATCAATCTTCCGGATACATGCTCATCCTCTATCAACTTCCGACACCCCTCCATGCATGGTGTCATTATTATATCATAGAGGATACACTATTTGTTTTAATAAAAACTCTTAGGCCACCATTACCATAGAAATTCAATAATTCTATAAGTCCTTAGCTTGAACTACTCATTGATTTAAAATCCAATAGCACCACGTGTATCCAGTGTGTTCACTACCTTGATCTTATCCAAAATGAATGGGAATTCTCCCATACCACCTAGTCACATAAAGCATCCCATGCTCAGAGTTGCATCTCATTTAACCTATTACCATATGCATAAATATTTGAACATGATACTCAGCATGTGAAATGCATCCATCCAGAAGCACTGCCATCTATCCTATTAATAATTAGTATTTCACACATACCATGTTCTATCACACAACCATCTGCTAATCTGCATAATTTCTAAATCACTATCATCTACATGTTCCCTCACCACACTCCCAAACACACATCTAATGAAAATAGGTTCTGGAACTCGACCAGTACAGCCCTTAAAACTGAACCTTGATTCAAAATAATTAATACTCTAAGTTCTTTACATAACAAACATCTATGGAATCTCTATGACTATACTTTACAACGGCCCGAAGGCCTTCAATTTTTTTTATTATTATGATATCCATTCCTATACCAAAAACCTAGTAGCACCTCTTGTGCATAGTCTTATAATTAAATCATCTACCCATACTTATTGTCTCTAAGAGGATTCCTAACTTGGGATAACCCCTCACTAGGGTTACCCTCACATAAAATGTATCATCTCAACCATATCACCCAAATCACTAATCTCTTGATCTATATCTCAACGATTCCAGTCCCAACCACCTAACCCATAATTCATATCTTACATTGGTCATGACTTGTGAGGAACCTCTCTACTCCTGCCTTAAGCATCATATGGTGACTCGCTCACCCAACTACCCATTCTAAGATATCATCTACACATATCTATATTCAGAATCACATTCCAACACACAAGAATACTATGGAATTAATTATAATTGGGAATACATATATAGGACTACCCCATTTATAATCTAAAATATCATATTGATCCTCATATAATGGCATCTCCCCCCCACTATCTGTGTCGAGTAACCCATAGTCATGTGGTCTGGTCAATAAGAATGTTATCACCAATATATATGGGAAAACATCATATATGTTGTTACTAATACTTTAATCAACCATTCCTATTTTGCCAATAAACCCCAAGTGATTCATCACAAGACATCAAATGCATATTCCAAAATATTAAGGTCTCTATACATTACTTACAAGGGGGGATAAAGAGTCTTCATCATCATCAAGTATCTTTCTATAGATCCACATGACCTTTCATCAGAAGGAGCTATATCATGGTTCAGCTATGTACAATTCCACCACCATGTTATAGAGGAAAACACCATATAATTTGTTTATAACACTTTAAATTTTTTAATCCTCTATTTTCAATGATATCAATCATAAGAAATAACATGTATGAGATGTGAATCCTATATCCCAACATGATGCATGTAAACATATCTCTTTATAGTGGGTCAAGATCCAAAAACATAATAAATTATAAAATACCAAAAATTTAATTGCATAACTCTAGGTGAAATCAAGAAACTATAACATTGAAAACCAATAAAATCAATCCAAAACCCCTTGTAAACTGGACTTCCAACCAAAAAAGGTTTTCAGGGTCCACCAGTCTGATATCCATCAAAATCTCTAACACATTCTGTAACAACCCAGGTAATATTAATATAAATCATTTTCATGTATTATTAATTTTAATTAATAATATTTAACATAATTATATTTATTATAAGAATATTAGGTTTGTTTTAGTAAAAAGGAAAACGGATTTAAATCAAAACCAAATTGGGTTTTATGCATTATATGCTTTTATTTAAAAGATTAATGGATAAATTATTGAATTTTAATTTGAAAAACTGAACTTTATTTTTGAATTTAGTATGTAAAGATAGTTTTTGGATGAAAATATGATAATTTTATTAAAAGTTTGATTATTTAATGAATAGTGAAAAATACTGATTTTTATTGAAAACATCATTTTCATTTCAAGTATTTACAAAGTTACATTTTATTTTAAAATGGTTTCATAGTAAAATTAGTTCATTTAAATAAATAATAATATAATTAAGTTCATTTGAATAAAAAATATACTTGAATTTGGTATAAAAAAATTATACTAGAAAAGGAATTTTTCTGAATAACCGTTTTTCACCATGTTTTATGGGTTTTCTTTTAAATTAAGTTCTGTCACTTTTGTTAATTTAATTTAATAAAATGGGTTAAATATTTTTTTATTTTCATAATTAATATTACTTAAAAATTTCAACTTAATTTTTTTTATAATTAATTGTAAAAATGTTAAAAATATTTTACCATGGTTATGGTGAAAACTAGTTTACCAGGGGTTAAACTAAATAGATAAGGGTTAAAATAACCTAAAAACTTTTCTAAATTATATTTTCTAGACATATTTAAACCATATATTATATAATATTTCTAAATGGTCCATTTTTTATACTTTTCTCTAGAGTAATACATTAATATATTTTAATATTTTTAAAAATTCTAAGTGTGTCTTCCACCCAATTTATAAAAGGACACTCGCTCTCATCTCCTATCCACACTTAAAGAATATTTGGGTTCAGTAAAAAAATGACCAAATACCATATTAAAATCTCTCCCACTAACCTAGATTCCCTATTTTTCAAAAAACCATCCTATGAAGGATTTAGGTATAATACTATAGAGTTTTTTTGAAGAAGAGGTATAGTTCTTAATCGATATTTTTCATTTTATTTATTCTTCTACCTCCTTAAAATATACTTAAAACATGATGAAATAATAACACCAATATCTTTTATATACTGATATAATTTTATGTTAATAGCATAACCTATATCCATCTCCACTTCCATCAAATGGGAAACAAAATAGTCATCTATGTGTATGGAAGATTGCCACCTCACAAACTAATATAATTATTTTTACCTCACCACCTCTCACACCTAGTTATAATGATGGATTTAATGTATATATATGATATTCATGATATAATTAATAGTATTGAAAGATAATATATCATCCATTTTCTTACCTTACCATCAATTGAAAAATGAAAACTTTGTTCATGCGTGTGTGTGGATTACCACATCCATGAAGCAATGTGATTTGTTTTTCATCAACACATCACATGGATTGTATATATAAGTTTATCAAAAGAGATAATAAATATATTTATGATATAATCATCATTTTAGAAATATAAAATGTTACTTACCTTCTTTATCTCATCTTTTTGAAAAATGAAAATGTTACCCATGCATATGTATGGTCTACCGTCTCCATGATTGTAATGTAGTTAATTTTTCATAACCATCTTTATAAAGTACCCAGGTTATGATATATCATTTATAAGGGGGGCTTTGAATCATTGTTGTTCCTTTTACAATTTTTTGCTTTTGAAATCAAATTTTTTTATTGGTTAATATCTTAATCCCTTATTCTTTAATGTTTTACCACTCCTGTATGCAAACACATGAAAGAAGTAAAAAAGGCATATGATGATTTTTACAAGGTTTTCCCCCAATGTGAAGGACTATATCCTTGTTGTGTTCAGGATGATCCAAGACCTGAATTCTCCATTGGAAAGCAATCAGGAATTATAAGTGGGTTGGTTATGTATTATCCTGAAACCATGATGGGTAGGTATCAACCACTCCCCATATTATACAAGCATCCTACCAGTTTTCTTTATATTAACTCCCACCAATTGATCTATCACCCAAAAAAACATAAGTTATTTATACTAGCATCCCACTATTTTTTTCAATGTTCTTCTCAACCTCTTATAAACATGTCTTCAACTCCCCCTAACTTCTAATGAAGTTATATTTTGGTCATGTTATTCTTCAAGTTTGAAATCATTAATATTCTATAATATCACTATAGTCAGCCTTTATCACCTTCAGTTATCATAACTTATCCCCTTCTTATACTCATTGAAATTTTTTAGAAACACCACAATCTAGCTTCTCTAATATTCATCTTCACGCTATTGCATGGATGATTCTAATTATTTTCAACTTCTCAATTCATATCCCATGCATATATTTTATATCATATGGATTGACTTATCTAATTTCAACATATCATAGCACAAAAAAGTGCACCTCACTTTATCTAATTACATGAAAATATTATTTCATGTACTTTTAAACTATTTTCATGAAACATTATGCAAGAATAATATTGTTCATGAGCTTCTCAAACACTCTCTATATTTTATTCATGCTTGTATATATCATACATGTGATTAAAATAGCATGTCTCTCTATTCACACAAATTTAACATGAGACTACCTCACACAACTGCTCCTCAGTCACACAAAATAAGTGAGATATCATTGTCTAATTACTACTTCAACTTCACAAAGCCTTAATATTATAGAACCCAATCATCATTATTCATGAAACACAATAGTTTGTGATACTTATAATACTTGGAAACCCTTATGAAAATATTTATTATGGTTTAAACCATAATGAGTTCACAGAACCAGAACATTCTTCATGTGGTCATTAAGGCTTTAGAAATCATAGAAGAGCATTGCAAGGATTTCTCCTTTATGATTACAGATCTCCCTTGAGTCTTGGTTTTGGATCTCTCATATCTCTCTCTTGATTCACAGTAAGTTGTAACTACAAATAAAGATCATGGTGGGTATTTATAGATGAGTATCACCAACTCCCCCACCACCTTACTTCTCATATTCACACCACCTCAAATCTATATGCACCAACTTACCTCACACAATGCAATTTTGTAAAATCATTGTCACCATGAAACATTACACTCTTCATTAACTCACATGTATGCACACCTCTATTCCATTGTGTCATCAAAGTGGGTTATCTTGTATGCAAATGAAGTTGCATGCATCTATTCAATAATTTTTAGATCTCGGATCTAACATCAGATTTCATAGAAATAATAACTCATTATTTCATGCATAATTCTACATTCTATGTTAATGTGATGTCACTATCATAGAATAATGCATCACTAAACACGGTCAAGTCTTCTTGGGTGCCTTACAAAAAAAATGGAAATAAAAATATTGGTTGTATCTTCAAACAAAATATCATGGTTCTAGTTCATGAATAAACCTCAGGTTTCCAAAGGTATAAAATTATTTTTCACTTTGACCGAATGGTGTAGATTAGTCGAATTGGATAACCACTGTTATATGCATAAGTTTTAATGATTCGTTAATAGTACATGTGTTTCTCCATCCCACGTCAGAATTTAGTTCAATATATCACTTCCATATATACCTTGTCTTTTCTTCCATTTTTTGATCTGGTACCGGGGATGGAACCCAAATATACTTCACACATAATACAAGGGGAGGACCGCACCCACCTACCACCCCCCGCCCCCCGCACGCCACCATACGTACACTTAATGCTCTATGTAGACCTTCCATACCTCATGTACTCTCTTGTGGGTGTTATGAAACCTCCTACCCCCATATAAGTTTATTAGGATGGATCTCTATTATGGTTGATCTCCCACAGTGAGGTTGATGAGTTATCCCTCATCGCTTTAATGGTTGGCCCTCTTTTTTATAAAGGCTTAACAATATTGTTATCCTAATAACTCTCAATATCAAAATATAATCCATAATATCAACATGGAATTTAAAATTTAAAATTCCAATCCATATAATAACCCAAAAAATATTTATTCATCTCCCTTTTTTAACTTCTTGAATCATCAAACCAAATGATGATCAAACATCCAAGATCATCAAAATATGATCTATCTCTACTTCTCTATATTTATTCAAACTAATGATGACTACTAGTCAATATCAAATGATCATCTTAAAATATTTTAAGAAATGTGTACTATCATAATGATATTCTAACATGTTTTAGACATTAATAACAGCTCTTCAATCATCACATTTGAAACACATTGACTTTTCATCCTCACCCTATGTTGACAACAAATTCAACTTCAGCAAAACCTCAAAAAAACCACTTGTATTCTTCAATATCCCATTTCTATAATTTATCAATGCTCATTTAATTTATAAATTAAATGTTATATTATTCCCATTATTGATAATAAATTTAAATATATATATATATATATGTGTGTGGGGGGGGAGGAATTATCATCTCCAATATCCAAATTTCATGATATCATCTTATTCTCTATTGAAAGTTATTGCCTAGTTCTTTTGAGATAAGGATTGAATAATTAAAATCTTAGAAATGAGATAAAATTTACTAACTCAAAGTATACATGATCCATTCTTGGTGTGGAAAACAATACTAATTAAATTTAACATCAATTCTATCAATAAATTTTCAGCATTTGATACCAAAACTGAAACCTTATTTCCGGGTTTATTCAAAAGATTTTTTTTTCTAAACTCATAAAATTTTCTCAACATAAAGATTAATAACATTCTAATAAAATAAATTATTTTCTCTTTAAAATTTTATTTTTAATTTTTTCATCAAATATTAAGTCTATCCATTTTATAGTTGATATTTTCATTATGAAAATAAGATATTATAACCAACATACCTCAATGATGACCAGTTTTAGTTTCCAGAATTTTAAAATTTGGAATCTCTTGATATAACCCATACCAATACTTCTAATATTCACTAGATAAAAATGAGAAATATATATCTGATATATATTCTTCCAAGATACCCATTAAGGGATGCACATAATGCTTCTTCATCGTGATTGACTTTCTTAAAAATAAACTCTAAGTGGCTCTCGATATTAATTGAAGTGTTTTTAAGGAATCAACATCATACCATTGGGACAATAGTACTTCATAATAGAAATATTTATATCTATAATATGTTCATATATTTTATCAAGTTTAGGTATCCCCCTAAACACATGCATCACATTAAATTCCATACATAGAAAAACAAACACAATATATACATGGGAATAGGGTGGTTCTTCAATAATTCTTTGTTAGCACAAACATTTTATCCAGTTTCCTTCATCTTTCCTTTCTGACAAGAATTGATTTGAATAAAATTGTTAGAGATCTTTTCTCTTATTTGATCTTTAATTGTTTTATTCACTTTTATTGATTGTACTAGAAGTTTTTTAATGAAATATTTATCACAATGACCACATTGGTCACATCTTTCACAAATTTCATTTCAGAAATTAAATTTATTTTGAGAAAACTACCTTGTTGATTTCTTAGTAACAAACTTCTACATTCTGAGACTCTTAATCATTAGAATAGAGTTTATTTGTTTCTTTCCATAATTACTCCCCCATTATGAGTTCCAATTATGATGAAGTGACATATTATACCAAAAGTTATAGGATTTTTCCCAAAATTTACCCCTACACCAGTAGTAACCTTTGAAACTCTATGTTCCATAATTCTAATTTTTCTATTGATGATAAAATGCTTGTTGTCTTGATATACTCCTTCCAATATTTTGCATTAGTCTTGGGGAAAAATATTTTCTCAACTCATTTAATTTATCACAATCAACATCAGTCCACATAATTTCATTTCCGGTGTCATCGCCTACACCACTAAATAAAATACATTTAGAATCACTAGAATAATCAGAAATAATATGCACTTTATTCTTTACACTGGTCTTTATAATATATTTAGATAATTCATCTTGAACACCCACTACTTTATCAAAATCATATCTCATCATTTTCAATGTTATTTCTACTTTAATACACCTATAAAATGTCTCGTTTAGTTCTTATTCTTTTACAGCTAGTTTTTCATTAAGGTCATTCAATATCTTATCATGTTCAATAATTTACACCTTGGAAGTTTTGATCTCATAAATAAGGACATTCTCATTATTATTATAATTTATTTTATATTTCTCAATAAATTTTTTCTTTTCTTGAGCCAGGTGGTTTTATCAATAAATGTTTCAAGCTCATATCTTAGAATGTACTCAAATTAACTCTCTTATTATTTTCATCACTTCTTGTAAAATATTCATGTTTATTAACTTGTTCTATGAATGCTTTATGATTTTTTTTATCCTTAATATTATGATCCACTCTATCTTTAAGAGTCATTCTTAACTATCCTACTCATTATATTTTTCATGAACTTCCTAGAAAACTTATTTTTCTTGAACTTCCTAGAAAACATATTTTTTTCTAGAATCAACATATCTAGTTTTTTAGTTCTTCTTTTAGTGTAGTCTTTTTATTAATCGTCACTTTCAGAATCATCATATTATTTCTTTGGATAATTAATTGAAAATTTTATATTTGACTATAATTAAATCACTTTAAAGGAAGAAAACATGAAACTTCTCCCTTTTATATTCTGATTATTTTGGAAATAAATTCCATAACCCTTTTATAATATGTATCAATAACTTCATCTTTATGAGAACTTGATAATGGTTCATCTTTATTTTCCTTCATCTTGAGAAATTTAATTACATTGAAATTCATTTCCTCCTTAGATTTATTTTTTAAATTATAAGATTTTATAATATCATTATTGATGAGTGTATTATGAAACTCATCAACCGATAGATCTTTAATTTCTTCCAACGAAAAAATATTTGGATCAAATATATCAGGAAAATTATGCATCAGTTTCTTGAAAATAGATGAATCTTATAAAGTATTACCAAAACCCCTAATATGACTTATTATCTCATTTAACCCAGTAAATTAGTAATATAATATCTCATCATTAACCATCCTAATATCTTCAAACTTAGATCTCTAGATCTTTAATTTATCTTATTTTATATTCACATTAACTTAATAAAAATTTTCATGATTATCCCATGTTTTATTGGATATTTTTAGTCCCATCGCCTTAGTGAACACATTATCAGACAAGGATGAAAAAATAACATCTTTTTATTTATCTTCTACTTAAATATTTAACATATCATCATTTTTCATGGGGTTATATATTCTAGTTAGGATGAAACCAACTGTTATAGCATCATTAAATTAAAGGCCTTATGAAAGTGGTTATGTAACCATTTGGTTCTTCCATCTATAATAGTTCTTTCCATTTAAAAAAGGAACTCATATACTATTGAATAAATTCAAACTCTCCATCATTAGTATTTAGTAAAGTTTGGATATTTCCATAGTGAACCTCACCCTATGATACCACTTGAAGTACCGAGTTTTGAATATATCACTCAGAGGGGAAGGGGTGAATCAGTGATGTTCTTTTTACAAATTATTATTTTGAAATCAACCTATGTGATTCGTTAAGAACTTGATCTCTCGTTATTTAATGTCTCAACTCTCCCATATGGAAAAAAATAAAATCACTAAAAAGAACATAAGTATTTTTGTAAGGTTTTCCCTTAATGTTGATGACTATATCCTTGATGTTTTAGGGATGATCCAAGACAAAAATACTTTACTAGAAATCAATAATCGATTACAAGTGGGTTAGTCATGTATTACCATGAAAACATCATGGGTGAATATTGACCACTTTCCATATTATATTTTCATTCCAATAGAGTTATTTATACTAACTCCGTCTAGTTGATATATCTCTTAAAAAGATATGATTTTTTATATTAGAATCCCACTAGTTCTTTAATGGTCTTCACAACCACTTATGAACAGGTCTTTAAATTCCATTTACTTCTGATGCAGTGATATGTTGTTATTATTCTTCATAAAGTTTGAGTTCTTGATATACTATAATATCAATACATTCATCCTTTCATACCTTCAATTATCAAAAGTTTTCAACTTCTGATACCCACTAATCTACTTCAGAAACACCGCATTCAATCTTCTCTGGTCTGCTTCTTCACACTATTGTATGGATGCTTCTGATTATTTTCAACTGCTCACTTAATATATTAGGAATAAATTTTATATCATATTCCTTAAATTCTTTATTTTAATCATTTTAAAACACAAACAAGTGTACCTCACTTTTTTTAATTACATGTAAATATAACTTTATGTACTTATAAACATTTTTCATGAAACTTCATGAAACAAAATCTTGTGCATGGGATTCTTGAACACTCACTGTAATTTATTCATGATTTTATATAAAATTCATATGATTCACATATAATGTCTCACTATTTTCACAAATTTATCACATGTCTACCTCACATGAATGCCTCCTCCTTCATGCAACACAATTGTGAGATCACTGTCTACTTGTTACCTCACCTTTAAAATCCTCAAACCCATAGAACACAATAATACATCTTCACGTAACACAACCATTTGTGATAAAAATAGTACTTGGAAACCCTTGTGTAATACTTGAATATGGTTTAAACCATCATGATTTCATAAAACTAGAACATTTTTTATTCAGTCACGAAGGAATTAGAAAGTAGAGCACAACTACACATGGAATTCTCCTTCATGAATACAAATCTCCCTTGAGTATCTTTTTTGACTCTTTTGGATCTCTCTCTGATATGAAGTAAGTTTTACCTATAAATGGAAATAATTTTGGGTATTTATATATGAGCAGCACTGACTCCCCCACCCCCTTACTTCTTATACATGCACTGCCTCAAATCAGTGTGCACTGACTTACCTCACATAATATGGTTTCAGAAATTTACTATCTCCACAAATCATTACTCTCTTCATGAACTTTCACATACACATTCCATGGTTCCACATTTTCATAAAAGTGGGTTCTCATGTATACAAATGAAGTTTCATGCATACATGTAATCATGTTTGGATATCGATGCAAACATTAGATGTCACACTCAGAAGAAAACCCATATGCATGTTGAATGCTTCAAGCGATGTTCATGTGATAACTCTATCATGGAAAAATAATTTACTAGATAGATTCCATTACTCTCAGAATACTTACGATCAAATGGAAATCAAAATCTTGGTTGGATCTTATAACCGCGTAGCGTGATTATAGTTCATGCAGAAACCACATGTGTCCAAAGCTAGAAGATGATGTTGAACTTTGATTAGATGGCACAGATCTCAGGAATTATATGGCCATGGTTTTATACATAAGTTTTAATGATTTTTGAATAGTACCTATGATCTTTTGTCCCATATCAGACTTTAGTTAGGTCTAGAGATTCAATTTATACCCCACTATTTATTCCACTATTTGAGCTAGTACCGAGGTCGACACCCAAATACACTACACACACAATACATGGGGTGAGCCCCACCCTCCTGCCCCCAACAGTTCCATTTTTTCACACACTACATACTTCATGCACAACTTAGATACCTCATGCCTCTCTTTGGGGTGTTATGAAACCTCCTGGCTCATTTGGACTTACTCAGGAAAGCTCTCCCTCATGGTTGTGATCCCATGGTGAGGTTGATGAGATAGCCCTTGTGACTCCAATGGTTGGACTATTTTTTGATAAAGGCTCAACAATGGTGTTAGCCAAATAATTCTCAATGTCAAAATCCAAACCATAATCTCAATATAAAATTTATACCTTTTATATTCCAATCCATATAAGAACCCAAAAAATATTTCTTCAACTCCCTTTTTTTACTTCTTAAATCATCATACTAAATGATGATAAAACATCCAAGATCATCAAAATATGATCAATCTCCACCTCTATACATTTATTCAAACTAATATTGATTCATAATCATCATCAAAATATCTTCTTAAAATATTATAAAAAAATGTGCATTCTCCTAATGCAATTAGCACATTTTTTAGACATTAAGAATAGATC
Source organism: Viscum album (assembly GCA_963277665.1). NCBI lineage: Eukaryota > Viridiplantae > Streptophyta > Magnoliopsida > Santalales > Viscaceae > Viscum > Viscum album. The sequence goes on along the minus strand of OY728119.1, from coordinate 1,943,633,627 downwards.
TACAGTCATCATATTTGAAACACATTGACTATACCTTGGTATTTTTTTTATGAAATATTTCTCTTTAAATATTTTGATTTCTTCGGTAGCTTGTGTTACATGCTTCTCGGAGTTTAAACGAAACACGATATACTATTAAAATATTATTATTCAAACATGACCATTATAACCTAGCCACTGAATTTGACGGTGTGAATAGAAATAAATATATTATGAAATATATTTATTTGTTAGTTTTTTTAAATTAACACTTATTTTTTATTAAAGTCTTTTTATTCTTCAAAAATATATTTTCTTCAAAAAACGATTTTATTGCATTCTATGAGAAAATAAATATAATTAATTTGAAACTTATATAAATTTTTTTTGAAAATATAAACTTCATTTTTTAATTCATCATGTCAAAATTATATTAGGGTTGATTTTTTTTATATTTTTATAAAAGTTTGAAATTTAAATGAATAGTGAAAAATACTAATTTACATTGAAAATTGTATTTTCTTTTAATGAATTTACAAAGTCAAATTCTATTTTGTATTAGTTTTACACTATAATTAGTTTATTTTGATTATAAATATTTTAATTTTAGTATTTTAAATTAATTTAGTACATGAATTTAGTATAAAAACATTTTATACTTAAAAAGGGCATTTTTTTAGAAAAAATATTTTTCGTTGAGTTTTGCCGGTTTAATTTTAAATTAAATTCTGTAACTTCTATAGTTTAAATTTTGAAAAATGTATTCAATATTATTAATTAGTGTTTAAAAATTTATTAAATATTTCCCTTTTATTTTTCTCATAATAAATAGTAACCATAGTAATTTTTATTACCATGGTAAAGGGTAAATCGGGTAATTAAGAGTAAAAATAATATGATAAGGACTATAAAATTACCATAGAACTTGCCTCAATTTTATTAGATGATTAATTTTCAACCATAATCATCCAAGTGTCAAATTTATGACTATTTTATTCCACTTGGATATGATTATGACCTTTATAATATTTTATTTAATGGAAAGTCAAATATGACACTCTTATTTTTAATAAGTGTAATATTTTCAATATAGAGTTATATAGAGAATATGTTTGACTATAAATATTATTTGGAAATATAAAAGATTTATCTTAATCATTATAATTTATTTTAAATGTATATGGAAGAAATAATTACCTTAAATTCCCGCACAACACTGATGCAATATTTACACATTTAATGGAAAAATAAAATAAATGATATTAAAAATATTAAAATAAATATAATTTGAAATATTTAATGTCATGAAATAATTATCTAGAGAACCATTAATTTTTTGGGATATAATAAAAAAATCTAATTTGACTTATTTTTTTGATATTTTTAAAATCAGATAATGAATAGTGTCAAAATTGACAATAATGATATTTCATGAATATAATATTTTTTAAAATTATTAAAAAATCATAAAAATATTATATAATCAAAAATGGTATAATATATGGTCTAAAACGTAATAACATATGAATTTATGGTCCATTTTGAAGCATTTGGATCTAGAATATTCGTATTATATTTTTATATTTTGTGAAATTCCAAAAGTGCCCCTCACCTCAATTATAAAAGGGAACCCCTTTCTTCCCTTATTATCACCAATTTAAGCTATCTAGATTCCCCAAAATATATTAATTTATCTTATAAACATCCTTATTTAAGTTATTGTTGTTATGGACCTTCCAAAATACCTACCTTAGTTCCCTTAAGAGAAGTTATAAGGGAGCTCCTTTGTAAAAGAGGTAATAGTATTTATCGATTCTTTCAAATTTCATTCTTCTTCTGCCTACTGTGATAATGTTATACCTATAATAAAATAATAAATCCAGTATAATATACATAATTATATGGTATTATTATTATGATACAACCATATTCCACCTTTTATCTATCCTATCAAAAATGAAATCATTGTGCGTGCGTACGTATGGCTTACCATCTCCACATAATATTGTAATTCATTTTTCATCACCAATTTACATGTATGGTTATAAATATGGAAATAATATATATATATGATACTTATTAAATGTTATTTATTCTATAAAATTAATATATTATCTATCCATTCATCGTTAAGGGAATGATATTGTTGCTCGTGTGTACGTACAGCCTACCGTCTCACAAAGCGATGCAGATCATTTTCCATGTCTAAATTTAAATAATGGTTATAAAAATGTATTAAATAATTAAATATAATACTTATATAATTAATAAAATTCTATATATGATGAATCTATATACCATGTACATGAATCAGAGCTTACGTGGCAAAACATGCATGAAAAATGAATCAATTAACACCCAAAACAATGGTAATAATGAAATATTATTAATGAGTGGGTGGTAATATGTTATATAATAATTATATATGGTATAATAAATATTAATATTGTTCTGGTATAAAGTAATAACATCCTTTAAAACATTATATATGAGGTTAAATCACATTCAACTAAAGGAAATCGCAATGTAAGGGATCTCTCTGAACCTCCATATTTTCTTTGAGTTGCGCATTATTTCTCTTTAACTAAATTTATATCTTCATTATTATTATATAATTAACATATATTATGATTATATATACAAAACATATTTATAAATCTCAATTCAACTTTATTTTATTGTGAAATATATGTTTTCAAAGGTTCCTGTCTCAATTCCTCTTAATAAGCAAACCCAATTAAACAAAACTTCTCCATTTCTTACCAATTTTCAAGTACACTCAATAAAATAATTTAAGCCTCTAATATTTCTCTAAAATAACTAAAATTATAATGAAAAAATATTTTATTTCATTTATGGTTTTATGAAAACAATTATTCCTTTATCCTCTTTAAATACTCTTTATTATTTTCCCTAAAACTACACTTAACTGGCACATTTCTAATGTTACCTCACCACTCTTTTTAATGTTTTAAATTAAGTTGTACATAATTATTATTGATATATTGTTTATTTTTCATTTATTAATGACCAATAATGATTTAAATCTCTTCTTTTAGGGATACCATTATTATAATCCCTTTGTTTATACCATATGGCATGATTATGATACTCATTTCTTTCCATGGGTAACCCTTATATTTATTAATTATATTTGATTCTTTATGTGGAACACATATGCATGAAAATTATATGATGGGTGTTCCCAAATATATATTCATTGCATTGGGTAATTTTTTAGTCTCATGAGACATTATGTATGGGATTAGGGAGTAAAATTAATCCCTTGTGGGACTCTATCCACCATGTGATATAGTATTTCCAGTAAGACTTGGCTCGTGTTTATTTCATGTCATATATTTCTTCCACTTTCCTATATTTCCATGATCAGATGACTCCATGTTTTATAAGTTATGCTTCCATATGTTTATTCATGATCCATGTCTTTTATGTTATCATGTTATTTATTCTAACTAATGTTCTATGCTTCATTCCCATGTTTATTCCCTTATTGGTATTCTTAGCTCATCCATTTTGTCAATGTATTCCCTAGGTTATCCTATCAAGTTATAGGAGCTCAAAGGGAGTTATGAGCACATTATGGACATTAATAAAAAATATTTTTTATTTTAGTTTTAGGGTTTCTAATCATGCTCCTAGTATTCCAAATACGCTAGACTTTACATTCCTTGGTTTTTATTTCATGGATAATTATGCTTAATATTTTGTATTAATATGTGGGAAAGTCTTGGGTAACTATATTGACTTTTCATCCTCACACCTTATTGACAAAAAATTAAACTTCAGCACAACCTCAATAAAAACACTTTGTTTCTTCACTTTCATGGATGGTTTTAAAAGTATAATTAATATATAAAGTGATAATTATTTCATGATTATTATTTTAGGGATGATGAAATGATGAATTATTTAACTATAGTCAACCCACTGAAGTCATATTTTATATATGAGTCGAATATCATCAAAATTTCTGATGTGAACTTAATTAATTAAGTAATTGAATATAACATGTTAATAAATAAAATAAAAAGTAATAATAAAATTGAAAAAATTTCTTAAGTAAATAAATAACATAATTTTGTTATTCAGGAATATATATAAGGTATGTGATGATTTGGACTCAAGGTAAGGGAACTTTAAATCAATACCATATTTTAATTTTTTAAAAGATTTATTTATTATATCATTTTCCTCCATGTACATATTCATAAAATTATTTTAATGATGTATTAATACGGAAATAAATTAATTATAAAGTAAATTTTATGTCTCCTTCAACTTTTTGTAAATGGTTTTCAACAGGAATATTTTTATATATTTTATATAGAATGTTTTGACTTTATTTACAAAAATGAAAAAAGAATTTTTTATTTTAATGTATATGGTGTCCATATATTTTCTTGCTGCCATAACCATTATTTTATGTTTATATTACATCATAAGATTCCCTTTTTCTCAAATAAAAACCCTATTTACCTTTTTTTGGGTATTTTAGTTTTGAAAATGGGTTTTTAAAAGGAAAATATATTTCAAAATCTAAAAAAAAAATTCATATGGGTTCAAAATATTTTTTCAAGGTTTTTATAATAAAAAGGTGAAAGCATGAAATTTTTAATTCTTGATATGGTACTTAATAATTATATATGATAATGGGAGATTCTGATATAGCATATACTATGGGTGATCTTGATACATCTTAAACGGCAGGTGGGACCGATATAGCTTATACGATGGGTGAGCCCAATACATCTTAAATGATGTGTGAGCCCAATATAGACCTCTAATTAATTTATTAATATTCCTTATCTTAAATAGATATAATGAGTGAGTTAAATAGAGATATTTATCTTATGGATTTAACTTACCTCTAGTTATTTCTGACATAGTTTATGAATATAATACTCTAAGTTTCCAAAAGGGGGTTTTATTTTATTTTTAGGGGTTTTAAAGTTTTTATTGGATAAAAAATTGTGTGTTTTTTATATGGATATGATTTATTTTATATGTTCAAATAATATTTTGGTAAAGGTAAACATTTTATGGGTTTTCGTGTTTTTAAATAGAGTTACAGATTTGTTTATTTTATGCCCCTCACTGAGATTTTTTGTACACAAACCCCGTTTTAAGTGTTTTTCACATGGTTTAAGGATGAGTAAGAAAAAAGAAGAAGATAAGTTGAAATTCATGAAGATTTATCATAAAAAAAAAAGAAAAATTGTATCATTTTAAAAGTATTAAATTGTAGGGAAAATGGATACTGATTAGAATTTTCCACTGTAATATATGGGATTTTTTATGTAATACTTATGACCTGTTTCTCTAAAACTCTAAACCTAAAAGATATTTTTGAATGTAAGAAAGTGACTTATAGACAAAAAAACTAGATTATGAAATGTTTAATGATAGGGAATTATATTTAGTATCATAGAAAAGGTTTAGATAAATTTAGAGGTTAGGATAATGTTAATAGAATACCTTTAAAAGGTCATACTTTATGGTTAAGTTGAAATGATAAATATTACCATATTTCTTTATCTAATCTATGTATGTTCAGAATATTTTTCTATAGAGTAAATAGGGAAACTAAATGAGGAAGGTATCATGAGGATAATTCAATTCCAAATCAGTATCCTTGAATTGTTTGAATTGAAACTAATCAATGTGTAACAATGATGGCTCAGTTGACACAAGATATTAATATTGGTGGAATTAATGTTAGATGAAAACCAGATTTACCAAAGAGGAACATGTAAATAGTTGTTCATTTCATGAAATAACACCCTCTTTATTTTTGTGGAACTTCAGATATAGTGGTAGCTAAAAAATGGATCTATGATTTGGAAAACATATTATAAATCATTTCATGTTTAGAACATCAAAAGGTAACTCTTTTTATTTATCATTTCAAGGGTGAAGTTGACCGATGGTGGTTATTTTTTAAGAATACCAAAGAGAGAGATGAGATTTATATCATGGAATGGGACACCTTTAAGAATATTTTTGTTGATAAATATTTCCCTATGGATATTAGAATCAGGATAGAGAAATAATTCTTATAAATCTAGTAAGAGGAATATTCTGTAGTCATATATGAAGCAGATTTTACATGATTGGTCAGGTATACAGAGAATTTTATTTAATACCTTGATAGTAAAATTAATATAATTTACTTAGGATTGAAAAAAATATTATGAATAAAATTGGCCTCATGAGAATTTTAAATTTATGAGAAATTTTTTCATAGTGCTAAGAAAGTTGAGATGGAGTCTGAAGTCACATATGTACCTCGTGATGAAAAGAGTAAGAAGCGGTCATGGTGGAAATAAATGGTGAATCATCCAACTAATAAGTTTAGAGGTAAGCCCCTATCATGTTTTAAGTGTGGTAAAAAAACATTTCATGGAATATTTAATAGGATCTGGAAAGTGTTATTGGTGTGGTATGTTCAGTCATTGGGCTCGTGACTATAAAGAAAATAGTCCTAAACAATCCAATAATGGGGTAACAGATAGCCAACCAATTGTGAGATCATTTAATTGAAATGAGTTCAAACGTTATTCTAATATGTGTCCAAATTTATATAATCAGGGTAAAAATCATCATGATCGATAGAGGAAAAGGTTTTTCAAAATCATTTTCTACAACTACTATTGTTGTTGACCCATATAATGAAGTGGTGGAAGGTACGTTACTTGTGTATTTGAATTATTCCAATGCCCTGTTTAACTCTAGATCTTAGTATTCTTTCATTTATAATAAATGTTAAATTAAAATGGGAATATCACCTCATGAAAAAAAAGATGGAATTTTTAGTGAAACCTCCAGGTGGAAATATTAAAGAAACCAAGATTTATAGGAATATTCCTATTGTTGTTAGTGGAATGGTATTTCCTATAAATCTTTTTGAACTACCCATATCATATTTTTGTATTATTTTGGGAATGTATTAGATTTAATTTTATCATTCCAAGATAGATTTTAGAGCTAAGAAATTTATATTCAACAATTTCATAGCTTTGATAATATATCAAGAAGATGATAATTTGATTAGATATAGTAGTGAAAGTTCCCTAGATCATTTTATTGAAAAGAAAGGAATTTTTCTTATTAATGATTTTACCATAGTGAATGAATATTTAGATGTATTTCTTGATTATTTTCCTAGTGTTATTCCTAATTGGGAGGTTGAGTTCACTATTGACTTAGTTCCTGATGCTAATCAAATTTCAAAACCCTCTCATTAAATGGATCAAGTATAACTTATGGAATTGAAAAATCAGTTTCAATAGTTTCTAGATAAAGGTTTTATTCATACATGAACTTCACCATGTGGTGATCCTTTTTATTTGTTACAAATAAATTTTGTTTAATGAGACTTTTAATTTGTTATGGATCCTTTAATAACAACACTATTAAGAACATGTAACTTTTTCCTCATATCGATGATTTGTTTGATCAATTCTGGGGAGCATTATATTTTTGAAATATTGATCTCAGGTTATGATACCATAAGTTGATGGAAAAGGAGGAAGTTATTCCAAAGATGGTGTTTTAGACTATATATGGGCATTATGAGTTTTTGTTTATTTCCTTTGGGTTATCTAATGCATCATCTATATTTATGGATCTTATGAATACAGTTTTCCATGACTATTTAGATAAGTTTATATTTACGTTTACTGATGATATATTGGTACATTATAACATTCTTAAGTATCATAAAATATATATAAGGATTGTTTTGAAAAATTAAAATAAAATATTATATATGGAAAATTTATTAAGTGTGTTTTTTTTCTACAGAAAATTTCTTTCCTCCTGCATATTATTTCTAAATATTTCATAACTATTGAGATTTCTAAAACTAAAGTTGTTGAAGAATGGACGAGACCTAAAAATTTCATATAGATTCATATTTTTCTTGGATTAGTGGGTTACTATCATTGGTCTGTTGAAAACTTTTCTTGATTTTCTAGATCACTGACTAAGGTAACTCGAAAAGGAGTTAAATTCATCTAGATAAAAGAGTGTGATTATTATTTCAATAAACTGGAAAGAATATTAGTGAATTCTATATTTTGGGCCCTTCCATCTAGAAATAGTGAATTTTTAGTCTACAATAATGCTTCATGGAAGGTACTTGGTTGTGTTGTTATGTATAATAGTTAGGTAATTACTTACGCTTTACATCAATTGAAACCACATGAGTGAAGTTATCCTATACGTGATCTAGAAATAGTTTCAATAGTTTTTACTTTAAAAATTAGGTGGAATAATTTATATGGAGTAAAGTGATAAATATATACTAATTACAAAATTATGAAGTATATATTCACTCATAATGAGTTAAACATGAGGCAGAAACAAAGTAATTGATGCATTGATTAAGAAATATAATGATAAATTAACCATTTTATGTTTTGAACATAACTCATTGGTTAATTATTTGATAAATTTTAGCCTATAAATTTTTCATGTGTTAACTTCCTCTATTTTGTTTCAGGTTCAAGTATAATTGTCTCTGTTAAAAAAAAACTAAGTAATCTTAAAAGGAGGATCGCCTTTTATGGGAAAAGGTTTAATATGTTAAGAAGGGTAATTTTACAGAGTTTAATGTTGATGAATAAGGTCTTATCATATTTAGAAAGAGATTATTTGTTCCTTTTAATTCCCAAATAAAGAGATAATTTTTTATTAAATCTCATAGTTCATATTTTTCATTCATCCAAAAATTGTTAAGGTGTATAAATACCTTTGGGGGTATTACTAGCATGATTAAATGAATTTATATATTGTTGAATTTACCATGAAATGTTTTACTTGTCAATAGGTTAAAGTAGAATTCCAATTAACAAAGAGTATTCTTTATCCTTTTCCAATGCCATAGTGTAAATGGGAAAATATATCCATAAATTTCATGGTGGTATTTCTAAACATATCTCAAGGTAATAATGCAATTTTAGTTATTATTGATCGACTAACTAAATATTCACATTTACTTCCCATTTGAGATATTATATATTTAGATCATATTTATAGACTATACCTTAAGGATATAGTTATCTTATAATGAGTTCCTATATTAATTTTATCTGACCATGATCTTATATTTACTTCTACCTTTTGGGAAGGCCTTCATAAGTTATTGGGTAGTGAAGTAAAATTTAGTACAAGTTTTTATCCTCAATCTGATAAATAGTCTAAGAGAATGATTCATACCATGGAATACACGCATCATGATTGTTAAATGGATTACCATGGAATTTAGGGTCGGTATATTTCATTGGTTGGATTTTCTTATAACAACAGTTTTCATCCCAATATACAGATGGCACCTTTTGAGGTATTATATGGAAAGCAGTGTCTAACTCCAGGTTATTGGGATGGAGTAGGAGAAAAGAAGTTGTTGGAACAAAATTGGGTAGAGTAAAAGGTTATTAAGGTGAATATGATTGGTAATCACATATTTATGACTCAGATCAAACAAAAAATTATACATATAACTATAGTAAATATCTTTTTTTTAAGGTAAGTGGTCATGTTTTCCTTAAAGTATATCCATGGAAAAATATTATTCCTTTTTATAAAAAGGGGACGTTGTGTCCATGGATCATTAGACCATATGAAATCCTGGATAAATTTAGATCTTTTATTTATCAAGTGGCCCTTCTTATGAGTTTATATCTAGTACAATATGTATTTCATGTTTCGTTGATAAAGAAATATGTGTCAGATTCATCTCATTCTTTGAGCTATGAAGTAGTTTAGTTGGAAGAAAACCTTTTATATGAGGAAGATATTATTCATTTTATTGTTCAAAGAGATAAGGGTTTATGGAATAAGTTGAGTCACTAGGTTAAGGTCTTTTGGTAAAACCATATGATTTAAGAAGAAACATGTAAATTAGAAAATGTTAAGAAGGAAAAATATCACCACTTGTTTTAATAAATAAATAAAATTATGAGGATGCAATTTCTAAAGGGGGAAAGAATGTAACAACCCACGTAATAATAAGATAAATCATTTTCATGTATTATTAATATCCATTAATTAGATTTTATATATTTATATTCATTATAATAATATTAGGTTTTTTCAGTCAAAAGGAAAAAAATTAACAAATTTGGATTTTCATACATTATATAGATTTATTAAAATCTAGATATCTAAATAATGTAATTTTAAATTGAAAAAAATGAAATTTATTTTAATTCATCATGTTAAAGTTATCTTATGATGAAATTTTTATAATTTTCTAAAAAGTTTGATTTTTCAATAACTAGTTAAAAATACTAATTTTTATTTAAAAATATATTTTAATTTAAAGAATTTAGAAAGTTATATTTTTTTAAACGATTTCAAAGTAAAATTAGTTCATTAATATTATTAATAATACAATTAAGGTCATTATAATCAATTTTATACTTTAATTTTTTATAAAAAATTGTGCTTAAAAAGGAATTTTTCTAAAAAACTATTTGTCGTTGCGTTTACAGGTTTAATTTGAAATTAAATTCTTCCACTTATACTAATTGAATTTGATAAAGTTTATTTCATATTTTTTCAAAAAAATTAATATCAGGTAATAATTTCAACAATTTTTCATTATAATGAATAGTAAAAATAGTAAAAATATTTTACCATGGTTAAGGTTAAAACAAGTTTATCAGGGGTTAAACTAAAGAAATAAAGGTTAAAATGACTTAAAAAATTGTCTAAATTATATTTTTTGGACATATTTATAACCTTTCTCATATAATATCTGTAAATGGTCCATTTTTATCTATTTTTATTGAGTGATATATTAATATATTTTAATCTTTTTAAAAATTCCAAGTGTGTCCTCTCCCAAACTTATAAAAGGAAACCCCATATCCTATCTTACCCACACTTAAATGGCCTTTTTGTTTAGATAATACCCACCCATATATCTTACTAAAATCCCTCCTCAAGACCTAGAGTCCCTGGTTTTATCATAAATCCATCCTAGGAAGGCTTTAGGTATAATCCTAAAGATTGTTTCCAAAGAATATGTATAGTTCTTAACAGATCTTTTTCAATTTATTTCTTCTTCAACCTCCTTAAAATATTCTTCAAACATTATGAGATAATAACACCAATATATTCATTATAATAATATTTTTTATGTTAATTTAATATCCTATATCCATCTCCTCTTCTATCAAATTGTAAATGAAATCTTCATTCATGTGTATGGCGGACTATCACTTCATGAACCGATGTAATTATTTTTTCATCACTGCCTCTCAAGGCTGGTTATAATGATAGATTTAATATATATATATATATATATTTGTGTGTGTGTGTGTAATATTAATTATATAATTATAATTATATAAATATAATATATCATTTATTTTCTTACCTTTCCATCAATTGATAAATGATAACATCATTCGTGTGTACGTATCGATGACCACCTCCATGAAGCGATGTGATTTTTTTTTCATCACCACATCACATGGATAGTATATATAAGTTTATTTAAAGAAATAATATGATATTTATTATAAAATTATAGTTCTATAAAGATAAAATGATACTTACCTTATATCTCTCTTTCTCTTTTAAAAATGAAAGCATTACTCATGCGTACATACGGCCTATCATCTCCACGATTGTATCGTAATTCATTTTTCAAAAATATGATTAATGGTAGGTTTTAAAAGTATAATTTCTATATAAAAATCATAATTATTTCATGATTATTATTTGTGATATTATGTAATAATGACCCATTTTCCCATATTCAGCTTACCAAACTCATTTTTCACAAGTGAGCCTAATATCACCAAAATGTCTGATATGAACTTAATTGATTGAGTAATTGAATATAACATGGTAAAAAATAAAATAGAAGGAATAATAAACTTAAAAAAAATCTTAATAAATTAATTAATTAATAGAAGTTCATTATTCTAGAAGATATATATTATATGTGATGACCCTGACTCAAGGTAAGGACACTTTAACATAAAACCTCATTATAAATGTTTTAAAGGTTTATTTTCAAAATATTTTTATTCCATGTAAATATTCTTAAAATTGTTTTATGGATGTATTTATATGGACATAAATGAATTATAAAGAAAATTTTATGTCTCTTTTAAATTTTTATCAAAGTTTTTACAAAATAATATTTTTACATATTTTATATTGAATGTTTTGAATTTATTTACAAAAAGGAAAACGGAATGTTCTATTTTAACATATATGGTGTCAAAAAAATTTCATAACGCCATTACTTTTATTTTATGTTTGTATTACTTCAAAATATTCCATGTTTTATTCAAATAAAAACCATATTTTCCTTTGATATGGTTATTTTAGCTTTTAAAATGGGTTTTTAGAAGGAAATGGTCTTTCAATATCCATAAAGGTTTTGTATATGGGTTCAAAGGAGTTTTTCAAGGGTTTTATAATGAAACTTTTCTAGCGTAAAATTTTCTATTCATGGTATGGTACTTGAGAATTATAGATGATTATTATTGATCTCGATACGGATTATATGATGGGTGATCCTAATAAATATTATATAACAGATGAGCCAAATACATCTTATATGAAAGGTCATCCCGATACATATTATATGACGTGTGAGCCCGATATAGCTCTCCAGTGCATTTTTTAATGTTAAATGTTTTCAATGGAAAGTGGGATGGAGTTAACAGGGGAGGTTTCTCTAATTTATTTAACAGGTCTCTAGTTATTTCTAACACAGGTTATGAATATAATGCTCTAAGTTTCCAAAAAGAATTTATATTTCCTTAGTATGGGTTTTATAGGTTTCATTGAAGAAAAAAGTGGTTTATTTTCTAGTGGATATGATTTACTTCATAAGATCAAAGAATATTGTGGTAAAGATAAACATTTAATTGGTTCTTATGTTTTTCACTAGATTTATGGATTTATTTCCTTTATGTCCCTTACTTTGATTTTTGTACTCATCCCATTTTTTAAAATGTTTTTATAGGTTTTAAGGATAAGTATAAACAAACAATAAGTCAAGTTGAAAGTCATGAAGAATTTTCATGAAAAAAAATGTGTTTCATTTTAAAAGTCTTAAATTGTGATAAAAATGGATATTGAGTAGAATTGTCCACTTTGTAAAATATGGGTTTTTTTTATTTAAGACTTTTGACCTATTTATACAAAAATATAGACCTAAAATATCATTGGGAATGTAATAAAGTTAATAATGGTCTAAACAACTAGGTTATAAAATTTTTAAGGCTAGGTCCTTATAGTTGGTATCAGAGAAAAATTTTAAATAACTTTAAATGTTAGGATAATGTTAATATAATTAATTTGAAAGATCCTACTTTCTTTTTAATTTTAAATGATATATAATTTCAATATTACCATAATTATTCATCTAATATATGTTTGTTCAAAATGGTCTTCTATAAAGGAAATAGGGAAGATGAATTAGGAAGGTATCAAGAGGATAATTCCCTTCCAAATTAGTATCCTGGAATGGTTGGAATTTAAAATAAGAAATTTCTATATTGATGGATCAATTTATGCAAGTTATAAATGGTGGTGTAATCCATGTTAGAGAGAAACCAGATTTACCATAGAGGAACATGTTTATAGATGAGAATTTCATGAAACAGCACCAATCGGATTTCAATTGAACTTCAGATCCAGTGGTAGCTGAATGATGGATAAATTATTTTGAAAAGATATTTGAAACCAAGGTATGTTCATAACATCAAAAGGTAAATCTTTTCATTTATCATTTTGAGGTTGAAGTTGGATGATTATGTAGGTTTGCTAAGAATTCCAGAGAGAGATATAATCTTTATGCCATGGAATGGAACACATTTAAGAATATTTTTATGGATAAATATTTCTATAAGGTTGTTTTCCTTAGGATGTAGAAACAATTATTAAAAATGAGAAATATGAAGATTTTTTAGCTATATATGAATCAAATTTTACAATATTGGTCAGGTACGCACAAAATTTTATTCAGGACCTTGATAATAAAATTAATAGATTTTAATCAGTATTAAAACCAAGTTTATGAAAATTATTGACCTTGTGAAAATTTTAAATTTATGAGAAATATTTTCATTGTTATAATAAAGTTGATATGAATACTTCCTACACATATGTTCCTCATGATGATAATAGTATGAAGCGATCAAGGTGGAAAGAAATGAAGAATAATCTAACTAATCTATCTTTTTGTAAGAACATATCATGTTTTAAGTGTGGTAAAAAAATATTTCATGGAATGTTTGATAGGATATATAAAGTGTTATCAGTGTGGTAAGTTCAGTCATATGGCTCGTGACTACAAATAAAATAATCCTAAACAATCCAATAATGGGGTAACAAATAGCCAACCAACAGTGAGATCTTTAAATTGAAATGAGTTGGGACATTATGCTAATGTGTTTCTAAAGTTATTTACTTAGGGTGGAAATCATCAAGATCAAAAGTAAAAAAGGTATGGAAAATAATTTTTTTTCTTATACTTTTGATGTTGATCTATCTAATGAAGTTTTGATAGGTACATTACTTATTTATTCGAATTATTCCAATTCCCTATTTTACTCAGAATATTTGCATTCCTTCATTTTTGATAAATTTGTAAGTAAAATTTGAATATCACATCATGAAAAGAATATATAAATCTTGGAGAAACCACCAAGTGGAAATATTAAAGAAACCAAGATTTATAGGATTATTCCTATTATTTTCAGTGGAATGGTCTTTTCTACAAATATTATTGAACTTACCATACTAGAGTTTGATATTATTTTGGGTATGGATTAGATTTTAGTTTATCATGCTAAGATATAGTGAAGATCTAATAAATGTATATTCAATGATTTCATACCTTTGATAACATTTCAATAGATGAGAAATTAATCAAAGATGGTATTCAAAGTTACCTAGAGATTGTTGAAAAGAAACGAATTGTTTTGATTAATGATGTTCCTATAGTGAATAAATATTTGGATGTATTTCCTGATGATATACCTGGTGTTATTCATGATCGGGAGGTTGAGTTCACTATTGAATTAGTGCCTAATTCTAATATAATTTCAAGACCCCCTATCAAATGGATAGAGTAGACAATTTTGAATGGAAAAATAAGTTATAAGAGTTTCTAGATAAAGGCTCCATTCATCCAATAACTTTACCATGGGGTGATTCTATTTTATTTTTTAAATATAAATATGGTTTAATGAGACTTTTCATTGATTATAGATATAGCACCCCCAAAATTTTATGGTATTTTTCTCTTAAATACATTGTATTCATTAGATAGCCCATATTTAATGAATCACTGAGCCTCTATAGAACAAAACATGGGTACTTATAGGAGATATCCATAACCTATCCATTAAACTTAAATTTTACAGCTCTATGATTTGAATTTTAAAAATCTGACATACATGATTGTGTTCAAGATGATATTTAGAGTCTGATAGAATTAACTTCATTTTCAGTGAATAATAACCTACCCTTATGAATATTAACATTCTCTTATGAATATTAACATACCTTTATGAATATTAATATGAATCTTATGAATGGTATCCATACCCTTGAGTGTATAAATGAATTTAGGCACCTCAAAAATGAAGATGAATATTTTAAGTGTTTATATATTTCTATTAAATAATGATTTAATTAAGTATTTAGTAAACATATTTAGAAAATTATTTTTGAAAAATTGACTTAATTTTTGGATTCTACACGTCAAAAAATGGTTAGGTTGAATTTTTTGGTATTTTTCTGAAATACTTGAATTTTTGGTGAATAGTAAAATATATTAAATTACCGTATAAATACATTATAATTTAAATTAACAATTCCTAGAATCATGAGTGATGTAAGCACCCAAATATTGAACTCACATGCATGTATTACTATTCTTGGTCATGGAATACTCACTATTTCTTGTCTTGAGAGAAAATAATAAATTAATGATTATAATATTAAGAAAACTCCTCTCCCCTCCACTATATAAACCACCCCTCACTCTCTCTTCCTCCCACACCACTCAAGCTACAAGACTTACCTAAATTCTACCAAATACTATTCCCAAGCCTTCTCCCCACTTACAAGACCTGCTGGTCTCACCAAAAGTCCAAAAACAAAGGCCTTAAGGAGTTCCTCAAGGAGGAGTACTCAAGAGGTGAACCTCTCTTCCTTTTTCTTTCAATTCCTTTTACAAGTTCCATTATTTTGTTCTCTCTTCTCACCTCACATCATCAAAATGCCATGATAATTCTAGTACCATACATGTAATAGGTTTTCATTATGCTAATGGAATATTTCATCATAATCTCTCTTTTCCCCCTCCTTTTATACAATAAATGCAAACACCATCCGAGATGTGTTAATTTATCACACTCAAGGAAGACGGGTTTTCAATTTGAATTAATATCTTCAATATGGGTCATAAAACATTTTTAAATGGTTGAACCAGATATTTATATATGTATTTTATCTTGTTTTATGTTCTGGAATCCTTACACACTCATAATATGGAATAATAATACAAAACAAGTTTATTATGAACAAAACCGCCAAGCTAAATCCAAGCATTTATCAATAACTTTTAACTAAGGATTCATTATAAAGTATATAACCCAGAATCATTATAAGATAATTTATATCTCTTTATTTTCACTAATACTATATATTAACATTTATTGATGTTTAACCACGTTTCAAATGAACTTTCATTCTTGAATACAAGTAAACGGATCATGAAAACCAAAGAAGAAAATGCTACAAAGACAATTAAATTGAATCTCTTAAACCCATCAAAAAGTCCATTAATGGACCTAATAAGGTCATAACATACCAATTACATATTTATTAGGTTCTGGACTTATTAATTAATAAATATAAATTTTATTATTCAAGATGTTAAGAACAATAAAGAACACCTTCAAGCATAAGGTAAAGGATACTCTCTCTCACTTTTGTTCAAGAATCTCCATGATGTTGTGCCCTTTTATTTTTAATTCCTAATGATGGGTTATGTTTTTCACCTCCTAAATACTTCCCTTGTGAGATATAAATAATTTAATACCCATTTACCTCTCATTAAGCCATCGTAATAACACTCGTTACCATGCCGAAATGTTTGTAAGGGGTTTCTCATCTCACTTTCAATTCTGTGAGATTTTCATTGTTCACCACTTATTTCTTGCATGTGGTATATGTTTACTTCCATTTGATATATATTATCATGATTCTCTTTATATTCATGGTATTATGTGATTCATTTGGTGGTTATTAACTTTTGGTCATAAGACTCAATTGATTACAATGTGGTAACGAGCTTTGTTTTAATTTTCACTTCCTTGTGACTTGCTTAGTATTGTGCACCTACTCTTTCTATGTAGTATAATTAGTACCCATTTGATATAAATTTTCAATTGAAATTATATTCCATTTAAATTTATATATTCTCATATCGTGTATATTATTATTATCTAAGTCGTATATTATCTTACATACAGTATTTGTTTTCAATGTTGTTTTGACTGTGGAATTATTTATGAATCTGTATCCTCTATTTTATATGGATAATAAAGTCATATTGATCTTGTTTTGAATCTATATATAAATAATTATTTGTATGAAGAGGCGGTTGGGGCCCACTACAGCCCCTCAATGCATCGGTAGGTCTCATGAGACAATCAGTCTGGCGACAAACCCTTCGAGTTTGTTTCCAAAAATTAGACTGGTTTCTACCCATATAACTAAACCATTTTTAACAGTATTATGGTTTCATGTTCTAGATACATGACATAAAATTAATAATAATTATCTTTATTCATTATCAGTTATTACTATCCATGAGGTTTTCACTATGAAAAAATCTATGGATGTAGTTTCATTCTCAGTTTATTAATGGTGTGAGTTTTTCATTTATTCACCATTCCATATTGATTATGTCAGATTGATTATGATTCACTTATTATTGTATTCATGATTTCGATATTTGTAACCCTTACTAAGCATTTTAGGTCACCCCTTTCATTATTTACTTTCAACAGGTGATGAAGAGGAGATCATTTATTGAGTTCTTGTGGATGCAGTCTTTAGTTTTTGTTTTGTATCGTATTTTTTAACCTTTTCCAATGTAATTTGAGTCGCATCTATGTATCTTGTTTCTTCAAGACTACTAAAATGATTGTTCTTTCAGGATTTTCATTCCTTCTAACCATTCCAATGTACTTAGTAATGCATCGGCTCTGGTTTAGAGGGTTCGGGGAATTACAGTTGGTATCAGAGGAAGTTTAGTAGAAAACTTGGAAACTAGATTAGAAAATATAGATTAGGGAACAAATACCTAAGGTAGTATTTGAGGGTAAACATACAATAATGATATATTATTTTGGTAAGGAATAGATTATGTGAATATTTCTAGAAAATACATCCCTGTCTGGATATGAGCAGGTAGAGGTGGCTTTGGCACAGATGTACCTAGAAGTGAAAACTGTGACAAGGAGCTTTGGGCTTGACCCGGGATATCCTGGTACCCGACAATGGGCCTTGTTGCACTCTTGGTTACGACACTCCCTGGGGATATTCTTAGGATAATTAATATTTTATTTACAATCCATTATGAAGGATTGAAATGTAAATTATTCCCCAAACAAACCATTTTTCTGATTATGGGATTAGTCATGCATAGGATCTCAATTTATTCTAAGTATTTTGTTAAGTTAAGATTATAAATTATGATTCATACCCCAACATATTGTGTGTCATTATTTAGAAATGGCATCTAACAGAAGAAGGGGAATCAATACTCTTAGGAAAGGTAGGGACCTCCCCACTAAGAAAGTCAACACATTCAATGTTGGAGAAGATCAGATCATGACCATATTGGGAAAACTTACTCAGGTTGTAATGAATAACCATTCTACACCTGTTTTGGATCGTTTCATGCGGCAAAAGCCCCCATATTTCTATGGGACTACTAATCCAGTGGTTTCTAAGCAATGGATCAAGTCCATTGAAAATATATGCATGGCATTAATATGAAATGAAAATGAAAAGGTAGTACTGGAAGTATATTGTCTCAAGGGTGACATTGATCAATGGTGGTCCTTGATTCATAATACTATGGAGGAAAAAGAAATATAATATATGGAATGGAATAATTTTAAGGAAATATTCTTCGAAAAATATTTCCCTCATGATCAATGAACTGAAATGAAGATGAAATTCCTTGGCTTAAAGAAAATGTAAGAAAACAGTGTTTCAGAATATGAGGCGACCTTCACAAGGCTATACAGGTATGACGTAGATTATGTACGTGACTCAGCAGACAATATTGATCATTTATTTGATGTTATTAAGCCAAGTCTTTGAAGAGAACTAGCTTCTCAAACATTTTCATCATATGAGGAAATTGTCTCAACTTCCATCAAAATAGAGAAAGAATTATCTATATCAAATTTGTTCAAGGGAACCCAAGATAAAAAAGTGATACTTTGAAAACCAAGGGAAAGGTGAAGCTCTAAATAAGAACAAAGAAACTAAGAAATTCCCATTATGTGAGAACTATAGAAAGAATCATCTCAGGAGATTCTTGAAAGGCATGGGAGTCTGCTATAAGTGTGGATAAATGGGTCATCTATCTCATGAATGCAAGGGGAAGAAACAATTTGATGATGTTCAATGCTATAATTTTAGAGATATGGAACATTATGAAAATGAGTGTCCTAAGCTCCAAGGAAATATTACTCAGAAAAATCCAAGAGAACAAGGGAGAGCTTATGTGATTACAACCACGGAATTTGAAGTTCCTAATGATGTGGTGGCAGGTACTTTAATTTTTTCCTCAAACTTAGCCAACACTTTATTTGATTTTGAATCATCGCATTCATTTATATCTTCCCAATTTTCCAAGAAAATTAGACATGTCCAATTTGATTTAATAAAGGATTTATCAATAAAATATCCTAGGGGATGTGTCATTGAAACAAAGGCATGTCGACTAGTCCCCCTCATGACAAATAAACGTGATTTAGTTGGTAACCTTATCGTCATACCAATGACTGAATTTGATATATTTATCGGTATGAATTGGTTTTCAAATTATGATGTGAAGATATATTTTAAGAAAAAGGAAGTTGTAATTTTTGAAAATGGTGTAGAATCACTTATCTTTAGAGCAGAGACCTCGCCATTTAATTCTTATCTAGACCCACCCCCAATAGATTTGTTAAATAAAATTCTTGGAGAGAAAGAGAACCCAATATCTAGGGGTGTGGAAAGAAATATTCAAATTGAATATGTGTACATAGTGCAAGAATACATTGATGTATTTCTAGAGGATTTACCAGGAAATCCTCCATAGCAGAAAGTTGAGTTCTCTATTGATTTAATTCTTGGTGCAAGACCTATATTAAATACTCCCTATAGAATGGCCACCGTGGAATTAGTGGAGCTAAAGAAACAACTAGAGGAATTGAGTTAAAAGGGATTTATTTGACCTAGTGTTTATCCATGGGGAGCCCCTGTCCTCTTTGTCAAGAAGAAAGATGGATCCATGAGGCTATGCAATGATTACAGGGAAATCAATGATATTATGATAAAGAATAAGTATCCTATACCCCGGATTGATGATTTATTTGATCAACTTCAAGGATATCAATACTTTTGGAAGATCAACCTTTGATCTAGATATCATCAGCTACGTGTGAGGAAGGAATATATTCCTAAGACAGTATTTCGAACCAGTTATGGGCATTACGAGTTTACAGTGATTCCATTTGGACTAACAAATGCACCCTCTGTTTTCATGGATTTAATGAATAGAGTTTTCAAGGAATATATTTATAACTTTGATGTAGTAGTCATCGATGATATCCTTGTATACTCAAAATGATATGAAGACCATGAGAATCACTTGAGGATTATTCTGAAAACTCTTAAAATAAACGAATTATATGGGAAGTTTAGTAAGTGAGAATTTAGACTTCAATCAGTTTCTTTTTTAGGCCATATTGTCTCTAAGGATGGAATCCTAGTTGATCCTACAAATACAAAATCAATCCAAGAATGTCCCACGCCAACAAACATAACCAAGGTACGTAGTTTTATTGGCTTATCATGTTACTATCGGCATTTCGTTCATAATTTTTCCCGATTGGCTAACCTGCTAACCATGCTCACACGTAAAGGAGTTAAGTTTGTTTGGACAAAAGAATGTACAGAAAGCATCGAAGAATTGAAAAGAATACTGGTCAATTCTCTAATTTTGACTCTTCCATCTAGAAATGAGGGGTTTATAATAAACAGTGATGCATCAAATAATAGACTAGGTAGTGTCCTTATGAAAAATGATAAATCTATTTCTTATGCATCAATACTATTGAAGACTCGTCAAAAAAATTATCCAACTCATGGTCTTGAGATAGCAGTTGTAATCTTTGCTCTGAAAATATGGATACATTATCTTTATGGTTAAAAATGTGAGATATACACAGATCATAAGAGTTTGAAATACATTTTCACACAGAAAGAAATCAACATGAGTCAAAGGATATGGCTCTAGTTACTCAAAGATTATTATTTTTAAATACACTACCACCCAGGAAAGGAAAACAAGGCGGCAGATGCATTAAGTAAGAAAGATCATGGACTTCTAACTCAAATGAGGATTGAGAGAGATCTTATATTCATGGATCTACTAAATATGGATATGGGAATTTTTGAGGAAGGGGAAACATCTTTCCTCTTTCAAATGATTGCTAAACCATATTTACTATATGATATAAGAATCTCTCAATCTATTGATGAGAATCTACAGAATAAAATTAATGTTGTCAAGGATGGGAGATTGGAAGACTTTGTGTATGAAGAATGAGTTATGAAATTTAGGAAGAGGTTATGTGTTCCATTAGAACCTGAGCTAAAATGGGAACTATTAGACGTTTCTCATAGCTCAATTTTCTCTATACACCCAGTTAGGACAAATATGTATAGAGATCTGAACGAACATTTTTTGAGGGATAATATAAAGTGGGAAATTACTGACTATTTGTCAAGGTGCCTAGATTTTCAATAAGTGAAGGCAGAGAGACAACATCCTAGAGGGGTAATGCAACCTATACCTATTACTATATGGAATTAGGGTAAAATTACAATGGATTTTGTCACCAGACTACTGAGGAAACCTAGAAGAAATGATGTAATATGGTTAATTGTTGATAGTCTCACAAAATCATCACATTTCCTTCCTATAAGAGAGGATTTACCACCTGAGTGCCTGGAAAGACTGTATATTAATGAAGTTTTAAGGCCTCATGGTGCACCTATATTAATTGTGTCCAATCTAGATCCCCAGTTTACATCAAAATTCTGGAAAATTCTCCAGAAGTATTTGAATATTGAGCTTTATATGAGTACTGATTATCACCCCCAAACCGATGAACATTTTGAAATGACTATTCAAACTCTAGAAGACATGTTGAGGTAATTCTCTCTTAACTTCCAAGGTATGTGGGATCAATACTTTCCTTGGGTGGAATTTTCTTACAATAATAGTTTCCATTCTAGTATTCAAATGGCTCCATATTAAGCATTATATGGGAAGAGATGTCAAACTCCAACTTGTTGGGATGATGTTAGTGAGAGGAAACTTATAGGCCCAGAACTTATTGAAGAGACCATGGTAAACGTAAAGACAATTCAAGCCCATATTAAAGCATCCAAAAGTAGGTAGAAGATTTATGCTAAAAACCAGAGAAAATATTTGGAATTCCAATTAGGAGATCATGTCTTTTTGAAAGTATTTCCATGGAAGGGTGTCTTAAGGTTTGGTAAGAAATGGAAACTGAGCCCCAGGTACATCGGACCATTTGAAATTCTAGAAAGAATTGGATTTGTAGCTTACCATTTAGCAATACCTCCAAATGTCCCTAGAGTTCATGATGTGTTCCATGTGTCATTATTAAAGAAATACATGTCAGTCCCAATGCATGTACTCACCAATGAAGAAATAGAACTAGAACCTGATTTGTCATATTGTGAAAAGCCTATTGGGATTCTTGACACAAGGGAGCAGGTATTGAGAAATTGGACAACTCATCTAGTAAATGTTCTTTGGAGAAACCATAATATGGAGGAAGAAACATGGGAACCTGAGGATGTTATGAAGAAGAACCAACCACATCTTTTTGGTGGGCTTTATACATAAAATTTCAAGGATTAAATTTTCAAAGGAGGGAATAATATAGCACCCCAAACATTTTATGGTATGTTTCTCTTAAATACATTGTATTCATTAGATAGCCTGTATTTCATGAATCATTGAGTCTCTTTGGAACAAAACATGGTTACTTATTGGAGATAGCCATAACCTATCCATTAAACTTAAATTTTTCAGCTCTGTGATTTGAATTTTAAAAATCTGACATACACGGTTGTGTTCAAGATCATATTTATAGTCTGATATAATTAACTTAAATTTTGGTGAATATTAACCTACCCTTATGAATAGTAACCTACCCTTATGAATAGTAACTTACCTTTATGAATATTAATATGAATCTTATGAATGGTATCCATACCCTTGAGTGTATAAATGAATTTAGGCACCTTAAAATGAAGAAAGATATTTTAAGTGTTTATATATTTATATTAAATAATGATTTAATTAAATATTTAATTAAACATATTTAGAAAATTAGTTTTGAAAAATGGACTTAATTTTTGTATTCTACATGTTGAAAAATGGTTAGGGTGAATTTTTGGGATTTTTCTGAAATACTTGAATTTTTGGTGATTAGTAAAATACATTAAATTATCGTATAAATACACTATAATTTAAATTAACTATTCCTAGAATCATGAGTGATGTAATCACCAAAATCTATAACTCACATTCATATATTACTATTCTTGGTCATGTAATACTCACTATTTATAGTCTTGAGAAGAAATAATAAATTAATGATTATAATATTAAGAAAACTCCTCTCCCCTCCACTATATAAACCACCCCTCACCCCCTCTTCCTCCCACACCACTCAAGCTTCAAGACTTGCCTAAATTCTGCTAAATACTCTTCTCAATCCATCTCCCCACGTCCATGTTGGGCGGAGAAACAAAGGAGTGATGGTAAGAGAGGGGGTGAATTGCCTTTTAAAAATTAATTAACAAATTAAAATCAAAGTGAAAAGTGCAGCGGAAATAAGGAGGCAAGACACAAGAATTGATAACGGAGTTCGGCCTAAAACCCGGCCTACGTCTCCGCTCCCAACTCAACCGTTGAGAGATTTACTACCGCTTTCTTTTCAATGGTTGTAGCAAGAAACCCACTAGCCTTTTTACAGGTGAAGGCTAGCTCACCTATTACAGCTTGCTTTTTAATGGTTTGAGCAAGAAACCCACTAGCCTTTTTAACGGGTGAAGGCTAGCTCACCGATGACTCAAGCCTTTTAAAAGGAAAGGCTTGACTAACCTCTTCACACCTTGAAGGTGGTGTGACAACCCAAAGAAATGGAGGATGAGAGAAGTGGGGGTTTGTAGGCACAAACCCAAATTGAAGCTCAAAATAAATAAAACAATAAGAACCGTATTTGGAGAAGCCTTGGGCGCCAATGGATGATTGGAGTTGAAGACGTGCACTCCCAATCTTCTTTGGTGATGCTCCTTGGATGTGGAATTGAGTTGGAGCGATTGGGGTTCCTTGGAGGAAGTCCGCCGGAGGTTAGCCAAATGATCAAAATGTGTCCCGTGGGCTTCCTTATGGCTTAATTATGTTCCGGCAATTGTTCCGGGGCTTCAAGGTCCTTTATTTATAGAGGGGGAACCCTCATATGGCCTTTGGGAGGCTTCGGAGCCGTTGGAGAGGCCTTCGGAGCCGTTGGAGGCCAAGTGGACAGGCTGGTCAAAAGCCCAACGGCTAGTTTGACTGGCTCCACCGGCTGACCGGTGCTGAGCCACCGGTTGGCCGGTGTGAGCAAAATGGAGAAGGGCTTCTGTCCAGGCTCCACCGGCTGACCGGTGAGGAGGCCACCGGTTGGCCGGTGGCAAGACAGTAGCTTGCCATTCTGTCTAGGATCCACCGGCTGGCCGGTGCTGAGGCCACTGGTTGGCCGGTGCTGAGGCAGTAGCTCAGCCTTCTGCCCAGGGTCCATCGGCTGGCCGGTGGTGAATCCACCGGTTGGCCGGTGGACTGAATTTCAGTCCATTTTGGCTTTTTGCCTTCTTGGACTTCTTGGCCCAATTCCTTGGCCACCTGAAATCATGCATATCATCCAAAAACACTTAAAACAATATTAGATAAATAAGTGGGTGATTGTGATCATGAAAATCAAACCTTGAGGGGTACGAGAGGTACAACAATATCCCCCTATTTTGATGATCACAATCACCAAAACAATCAATGTAAAAGCTGAAATTAAAGGCATGCTTTAAAGGATAAATTGAAAACAAGCAATGCATGAGAGAAAGATTTCTCCCCCAATCAACCAAGAATTTCTCCCCCTTTGTGATTATCAAAATAGCACGGGGCATAAAACTTGATTGAGGGAAAACGTTGAAAAACAAGAGAGATTTTAAATCAATTGAATATTTTTGAAATTTGAATTGAAAGTTTTGAATCG
This sequence comes from Viscum album, assembly GCA_963277665.1. NCBI lineage: Eukaryota > Viridiplantae > Streptophyta > Magnoliopsida > Santalales > Viscaceae > Viscum > Viscum album. Next base: position 1,943,607,996 of record OY728119.1, on the reverse strand, counting down.
AAAATTTTGAAATGAAAATTTTGAATGAAAAATTGAATAACAGTTTGAATTGAAAGTTTTGAATAAAAAATGAATAACAGTTTGAATTGAAAGTTTTGAATAAAAAATGAAATGAAAAATAATTTGAATTGAATATTTCAAAATGAAAATTTTGATACCAAGAGTTGAAAAAGAAGGTTTGAATTGAAAGAAATGAATAAGAATTTGAATACACAAAAAGGCTTAAACGATCCTAAAAGGGATTTTTCAATCCATACCAATTGTTGTAATTGAAAGTTTGAATAGAAAGTTTTGAAATTGAAATCAAAAGGGCTTAAACAATCCTAACTCCCCCTAAATAAAAACAACAAATCACCGGGGAGAGGTGTTTGAAACCGAGACAAATTTTGGCCCGGAGAGACTCGCTAGAAGGGATTTTTCAATCCATACTTTTCTAGTGGCGGGTCTTCTCCTATAAAATTCATCATTTAAGAAAATAGTTTTGGGGCGGCCATACTGGGCATTTTTGCAATTGCACTCATAAATTAAGTGCCCGGGTTTTTTACAATAGTTGCAAAATTTATATTGAGAGCTCCCCCTTACAAAAATAGTGGGTGCATTAGAAGAGGAAGCTTGCTTGGAATAGCCAAGCCCTTGGGTGGTCCTAGATATGCGTTGGGAACCTAGCAAGTTATTCAAATTTTGTTCCCCTTGGGTGAACTTGGCTAGAGTCTCCCTTAGATCTTTGATGGTTGATTCCATGGAATCAACATCGGGAAGGTTTTGGATTTTAAGGGTCAACTCTTCCTTCTCTTTGAGAAGTTGTTCTTTTTCGGAAGAGAGTTTTTTGAAATTTTTTTTTTAAAGCAACAAATTTGGAAGAAAGTTCGTGAAAACCTTCCTCCAATTGATCTCTAGCATGTTGGAGATCCTCGTAAGACATGTGATTAAAAGAATTTGAAGAACTAGAGGATGAAGAGTCGGAAGAAGTTACCTCATGAAATGCCATTAGGCATTTGTTACCGTTGTCACTCGAGGAGGAGGAGGAGTCGGAAGATGTGGAGCTTTCACTCCATGTGGCTTTGAAAGCCTTCTTCTTTTCCTTTTGTTTGGCCTTTTTCTTATTGAGTGGACAATCGGGCTTGTAATGGCCCTTCTCACCACACCCATAGCATGTTACCTTGGGCTCGGATTTTTCGTTGAGTTTTTCCTTTCGAGCCTTGCGGGCCTTGCGAGATTTCTTCTTTTTGTGCTTCTTCATGAACTTGTGCATCTTGCGGGCAAGATTCTCCATTTCGGAATCGCCGCTTGAAGAGGAAGATGATGAGGAGGAGGAGCTTTCTTCTTGTTGAACCTTGAAGGCGATGTTCTTTGGAATTTTGATCGGTTTGCCTTCTTTTTCAGCTTGCCTCCTCATGGTGATCTCATAAGTCATGAGGGATCCAATGAGATCTTCTACCGGCATATTCTTTATGTCCTTTGCTTCTTGAATTGCTGTCACCTTTGGAGCCCATGAGCTTGGTAGGATCCAAAGGATCTTTTTGACCATTGTTTCTGCAGAAACATCATCACCAAGGGACTTTCTCCCATTGCAAACATTAGTAAAACGTGTAAACATTTCAGTAATATTTTCAGATGGATGCATGGTAAATGACTCAAAATCTTGACGGTACATGTCCAATCGAGTATCCTTGACTTTGTTGGTCCCCTCATGGGTAACCTCCAAAAGTTTCCAGATTTCGTGTGAGGAGGTGCATGTGGAAACTCGATTGAACTCATTACGATCAAGGCCGCAATGTAGAGCATTCATGGCTTTGCCATCAAGCTCGAAATTTTTAATATCGGCTTGGGTCCATTTGGATTCATCGGGGGAAGAGAGAGTGTAACCTTGCATGACAATTTTATAAATGGGATATCCTATGCTTCTAAGAAATGTGGTCATGCGGGTTTTCCAATAAGTATAGTCGGTTCCATCAAAAAATGGAGCACGACCCAATGAATAGCCTTCGGGGGCAAAAGAGGTTGAAGCCATCACAATGGATCTTTGAATTTGTAACCGGTTAGGTTATTACACAAAGTTTGCCTCTGATACCAATTGTTGGGCGGAGAAAGAAAGGAGTGATGGCAAGAGAGGGGGTGAATTGCCTTTTAAAAATTAATTAACAAATTAAAATCAAAGTGAAAAGTGCAGCGGAAATAAGGAGGCAAGACACAAGAATTGATAACGGAGTTCGGCCTAAAACCCGGCCTACGTCTCCGCTCCCAACTCAACCGTTGAGAGATTTACTACTGCTTTCTTTTCAATGGTTGTAGCAAGAAACCCACTAGCCTTTTTATAGGTGAAGGCTAGCTCACCTATTACAGCTTGCTTTTTAATGGTTTGAGCAAGAAACCCACTAGCCTTTTTAACGGGTGAAGGCTAGCTCACCGATGACTCAAGCCTTTTAAAAGGAAAGGCTTGACTAACCTCTTCACACCTTGAAGGTGGTGTGACAACCCAAAGAAATGGAGGATGAGAGAAGTGGGGGTTTGTAGGCACAAACCCAAATTGAAGCTCAAAATAAATAAAACAATAAAAACCGTATTTGGAGAATCCTTGGGCGCCAATGGATGATTGGAGTTGAAGAAGTGCACTCCCAAGCTTCTTTGGTGATGCTCCTTGGATGTGGAATTGAGTTGGAGCGATTGGGGTTCCTTGGAGGAAGTCTGCCGGAGGTTAGCCAAATGATCAAAATGTGTCCCGTGGGCTTCCTTATGGATTAATTATGTTCCGTAAATTGTTCTGGGGCTTCAAGGTCCTTTATTTATAGAGGGGGAACCCTCATATGGCCTTTGGGAGGCTTCGGAGCCGTTGGAGAGGCCTTCGGAGCCGTTGGAGGCCAAGTGGACAGGCTGGTCAAAAGCCCAACGGCTAGTTTGACTGGCTCCACCGGCTGACCGGTGCTAAGCCACCGGTTGGCCGGTGTGAGCAAAATGGAGAAGGGCTTCTGTCCAAGCTCCACCGGCTGACCGGTGAGGAGGCCACCGGTTGGCCAGTGGCAAGACAGTAGCTTGCCATTCTGTCTGGGATCCACCGGCTGGCCGGTGCTGAGGCCACTGGTTGGCCGGTGCTGAGGCAGTAGCTCAGCCTTCTGCCCAGGGTCCATCGGCTGGCCAGTGGTGAATCCACCGGTTGGCCGGTGGACTGAATTTCAGTCCATTTTGGCTTTTTGCCTTCTTGGCCTTCTTGGCCCAATTCCTTGGCCACCTGAAATCATGCCTATCATCCAAAAACACTTAAAACAATATTAGATAAATAAGTGGGTGATTGTGATCATGAAAATCAAACCTTGAGGGGTACGAGAGTTACAACAGTCCAATACCTTCCGGTCTCACCAAAAGGCCAAAAAAAGTCCTTAAGGAGTTCCTCAAGGAGGAATACTCAAGAGGTGAACCTCTCTTCCTTTTTCTTTGAATTCTTTTTACAAGTTCCATAATTTTGTTCTTACTTCTAACCTCACCTCATCCAAATTCCATGATAATTATAGTACCATACATGTACAAGTTTTTTATTATTCTAATGGAATATTTCATCATAATCTCTCTTTTTCCCCTCCTTTTATACAATAAATGCAAACACCGTCCGAGATGTGTTAATTTATCACACTCAAGGAAGACGGGTTTTCAATTTGCATTAATATCTTAAATAACAGTCATGAAACATTTTTCAATGGTTGAACCAGATATTTATTTATATATTTTATCTTGTTTGATGTTCTGGAATCCTTACACACTCATAATATGGAATAATAATACAAAACAAGTTTATTATGCACAAACTCGCCATGCTAAATCCAAGTGTTTATCAATAACTTTTAACTAATGATCCATACTCAAGTATATAACCCAAAATTATTATAAGTTAATTTATATATATTTAATTTCAATAATACTATATATTAACATTTATGTATGTTTAACCACATTTCAAATGAACTTTCATTCTTGAATACAAGTAAATGGGTCATGAAAACCAAAGAAGAAAATTCTACAAAAACAATTAAATTGGATCTATTAAACCCATCAAAAAAGACATTAATGAACCTAATAAGGTCATAAAATATCAAGTACATGTTGATGAGGTTCTGGAATTATTAATTAATGAAGCTAAATTTGATTATTTAGGGGTCGTTAAGAACAATCAAGAACACCTTCAAGCATAAGGTAAGGGATCCTCTCTATCACTTTTGTTCAAGAATCTCCCCTATGTTGTGCACTTTTATTTTTAATTACTAATGATGGGTTATGTTTTTTAACCTACCCCATACTTCACTTGTGACATATAAATAATTTAATACCCCTTTACCTCTCATTAAGCTCTCACAATAACACTTGTTACCATGCTGAAATGTTTGTAAGGGGTTTCTCGTCGCACTTTAAATTCTGTGAGATTTCCATTATTCACCACTTATTTCTTTCATGTGGTATATGTGTACTTATATTTTATATATATTATCATGATTATATTTATATTCATGGTATTCTGTGATTAATTTGGTGGTTATTAACGTTTGGTCATAAGACTCAATTGATTACAACGTGGTAAGGATATTTGTTTCAATTTTCACTTCATTGTGACTTGCTTAGTATTGTGCACCTACTCTTTCTTATGTAGTGTAATTAATACCCATTTGAGATAAATTTTCAATTCAAATTATATTTCATTTAAATCTTCATATTCTCATATCATGGATATTATTATTTTCTAAGTCGTGTACCATCTTACATACGGTATTTATTTTGAAGGTTGTTTTGACTGTGGAATTATTTATGAATCTGTATCATCTATTATATACAAATAATAAATTCATATTGATATTGTGTTGAATCTATGTATAAATAATTATTTGTATGCAGAGGTGTGTGGGGTCCGCTATAGTCCCTCGATGCATCGGTAAGTCTAATGAGACAATCAGTTTGGCGACAAACCCTTCGAGTTTGTTTCCAAAAATCAGACGGGTTTCTACCCATAGAACTAAACCATTTTTAACAATATTATGGTTTTATGTGCCAAATACATGACATCCAATTAATAATAATTCTCATTATTCATTATCAATTATTACTATCCATGAGTTTTTCACTATGATAAAATCTATGGATGCAGTTTCATTCTCAGTTTATTAATGGTGTCAGTTTTTCATTTATTCACCATGCCATATTGATTATGTCAGATTGATTATGATTCAATTATTATTGTATTCATGATTCCTCTATTTTTAACCATTATTGAGTGTTTTATATCACCCCTTTCATTGTTTACTTTCAAAAGGTGATGAAGCGAAGATCATTTATTGAGTTCTTGTGGATGCAGTCTTTAGTTTTTGTTATGTATCGTATTTTGTAACCTTTTCCAATGTAATTTGAGTTAAATCTATGTATCTAGTTTCTTCAAGACTACTAAACTGATCATTCCTTCTGGATTTTCATTCCTTATAACCATTCCAATGTACTTAGTAATGCATCAGCTCCGATCTAGAGGGTTTGGGGTGTTACAATAGATCCTTGAATAACATGACTATTAAGAACAAGTATCTCTTTTCTCATATCAATGATTTATTTGATCAACTTTGGGGAGAACTTTATTTTTCAAATATTGATATTAGGTTAGGATACCATGATTTTATGGTAAAAGAAGAAGATATTTTGAAGATGGCATTTTAGACTAGATATGGGAATTATGAGTTTGTAGTTATTCCCTTTGAGTTTTCTAATGCACCAGTTGTATTTATGGATATTATGAATAGAGTTTTCCATATCTATTTAGATAATTTTTTGGTTGTCTTTATTGATGATGTATTGGTATATTTTAAAAGTAATTAGGGTCATAAAAAACACCTAAGGATTGTTTTGAATATTTTAAAATAAAATAATCTTTATATAAATTTTAGTATGTGAATTTTTTCTACAATAAATTTCTTTCCCCGGGCATATTATTTATAAAGATAACATATATTTTGACCCTACTAAAACTAAATTTGTTATAGAATGGAAAATACCTAAAATTTTCATAGATATATATAGTTTTATTGTATTAGTGGGTTATTATCATCAGTTTTTTGAAAACATTGCTTGGTTTTCTAGCCCACTGACTAAGTTAACTCAAAAAAGAGTTAAATTTATATTGATGAAAGAGTGTGATGATTTTTTCCAAGAACTTAAAATAATATTGGTGAATGCTCCAATTTTTCCCCTACTATCTAAAAATGTTGAATTTTTTATCTACAATAATAATTAATTAAATGGAATTGGTTGTGTTTTGATGCAAAATGATTGGGTAATTGTTTATGATTCATGTAAATTTAAACCAAAAGAGTTAAATTATCCTACACATGATCACCAATTAGCTACTGTGGTTTTCTATTTGAAAATTTTTTGGAATCATTTATATAGGTTAAAGTGTGAAATATATACTAATCACACAAGTTTGAAGTATATATTTACTCATAATTAGATGAACACGAGGCAAAAATAAATTATTCAATGCTTTTAAGTCAAAAATATTATGATACATTAACCATGTTACATTTGGAACATAACCCATTGGATAATGATTTTATAAATCTTATCCTAGAAATTGTGTATGTAGTAACTTCCTCAATTTGGTTTCAAGTGTTTGTACAGTCGTATATATTAGAAAAATCTAAGAAAGCTTAGATAGTGGATCATTTTTTACAAGAAAAGATAGAATATGTTATGAAGGGTAAGTTTCTAGAGTTTAATTTTGATGAATATAGTGTTATCATGTTTGGAAAGAGGTTATGGGTGCCTTGTAATTTTTAGTTGAAGATAAAATTGTTGAGTGAAGCTCAAAGTTTCTCATTTTCATTCATTTAGGAATAACTAAGATGTATGGATACCTTTAAGAGTATTACTAGTAGGATTGAATAAAAAAATATATTGTTGAATTCACCATGAAATGTTTGACTTTTTAATAGGTTAAATCAAATTTCCAGTTACTAAAGGGGATTATTCATCATTTTTTAGTGCCAGATTGGAAATATAAAAATATATCCATGGATTTCATGGTGGTATTTCCAGAGACATATCAAGGTAATAATGTTATTTTATTTATTGTTGATTGACTAACTAAATCTTTGAATTTCTTTATCAATTAAGATATTATGTATTTAGATCATCTATATCAAATTTACCTTAAGGATATAGTTAGTTTAAAATAATTTCCTATATTAATTGTATCTGAACATGATCCTATATTTACTTATAATTTCTAAGAAGGCCTTTAGATTCATTGGGTACTAGAGTAAATTTCAGAACATCTTTTTATCCTCAATCTGATATATATCCCGAGAAAACAATTTAGACCTAGGAAAAAATGCTTCATGATTATTCAATGGATTACTAGGTAAGTTAGGATCATTATATTTCATTGGTTAAATTTTCTTATAACAACAGTTTTCATTATAGTATACATATGGAACCATTTGAGGTATTATATGTAAAGTGGTGTTTGATTCCAGATTTTTGGGATGAAGTGGGAAAAATAAAGTTTTTTTGACCAAATTTGGTAGAATAAATGGCTAAGAAGGTGAATATGATTTGGTATCACATGAAGATGACTTAGAGCAGACAAAAAAATATATACAGATAACTTGAAGAATTATCTTTCTTTCAAGGTAATTAATCATGTTTTCCTTAAAGTGTCTCCATGGGAAAATGCTAAGAATTTTTCTAAAAAGTGATTATTGAGTCCATGAATTATTGTACCATATTAAATCATGGATATATTTGGAAAAATTACTTATCTATTGTCCCTACCTATGATTTTATATTTGTTACATGATGTATTTCATTTTTTGTTGTTAAGGAAATATATGCGAGATGCATCTCATGTTTTGAGCCCTGAAGTAGTTCAATTGGAAAAAAAGATTTCATATAAGGAATTTACTATTCATATTATTGACTAAATAGAATAGGATTTATATAATAAGTTGATTCACTTGTTTAAGGTTTTGTATAAAAATGTATTATTGAAGATGCAACATGGGAATTAGAAAATGTTACAAAGAAAAAATATCACCACTTGTTTAAGTAATGAATAAAATTATAAAGATCCAATTTAAAAAAAAGGGAAGAATGTAACAACCTAGGTAATATTAATATAATTAATTCTCATGTATTGTTAATATTAATTAATTATATTTTATATATTAATATTCATTATAATAATATTAGGTTTCTTTCAGTCAAAAGGAAAAATATTTTTTCTAACCAAATTGGATTTCCATGATTTATATGGTTTTAATTAAAATATTAATGTCTGAATAATAGAATTTTAATTTGAAAAAATTAAAATAATTTTTTAATTTATAATTTCAAAATTATCTTATGATTATTTTTTATAATTTTTTGAAAATATTTACTTTCCAATGAATTATGAAAAAATATGATTTTTATTTAAAACTTGTTTTTCAATTAAAGAATTTACAAAGTTAAATTTTTTTAAAATGGTTTAAAGGTAAACTTATTTAATTAATATTATTAATAATCTAATTAATTTTATTTTAATCAAAATTATACTTTAATTTTACATAAACACATTTTTATACTTAAAAATGAATTTTTCTGATAAACAGTTTTTCATTGCGTTTACAGGTTTAATTTGAAATTAAATTATTCCACTTTTATAAATTGAATATGATAAAAATTATTCTATATTTTTTGTCATAAAAATTAATATTATTTAATAAGGCCAACTTAATTTTTCATCATAATGAGTAGTAAAAATAGTAAAAAATGGTTATCATGGTTAAGGTTAAAACGGGTTTACAGGGGGTTAAACTAAAGAGATAAAGGTTAAAGTGACTTAAAAACTTGTCTAAATTCTATTTAATATACATATTTAGACCATATATCATATAATATTTGGAAATATTCAATTTTGGAGCCATTTTTCTTTATTAATATATTAATATATTTTAATCATTTTAAAATTTTCAAGTGTGTCTTCTCCCCCGCTTATAAAAGGAAACCCCATATCCTATCCTATACACACTTCAAGATCCTTTTGGTTTTTCCAAGACCAACCCATATCTCTTCCTAAAATCCCTACCCATTGACTATATTCCCTTGTTTTATAATAAATTTATCCTATCAAGGCTTTAGGTATCATCCTAAAGAGGTTGTTTGAAGAAGAGGCACAATTCTTAATATATATTTTTCATTTTATTTATTCTTTTACCTCTTTAAAATATTCTTCAAACATGCTGAAATAATTGTATAGGTATCTTTATTATAATAATATTTTTTCATATTAATTTCATAACCTATATCCATATACACTTCTATCAAATGGAAAATTAAACTGTCGTTCATGTGTTTGGTGGTCTATCACCTCGCGAACCAATATAATTCATTTTACATCACAGTGTCTCACAGCTGGTTATAATGGTAGATTTAATATATATATATATATATATGTGTGTGTGTGTGTGTGTGTGTGTGTGTGTGTGTATGTGTGTAATACTCATTAAATAATTATAATCCTATAAAGATAACATATCATATATTTTCTTACCTTTCCATCCATTGAAAAATGATAATGTTGTTTGTGATTACGTGTTGATTACCACCTTCACAAAGTTATGTGATTCATTTTTCATCACCGCATTACATGGATGGTATATATAAGTTTATTTAAATATATAATATTATTTTTATGATATAATTATCATTTTGAAAAGATAAAATGATATTTACCTTCTTTCCCTCATGCTCTTTGAAAAATGAAATCGTTACTAATGTGTACATACAGCCTACCGTCTCCACGATTATAATGTAATTTATTTTTCATAACCATATTTAATGGTTGGTTTTAAAAGTATAATTTATATATATAAATGATAATTATTTCATGATTATTTTTCTGGATATGATTTTATAATGACCTCTTTGACCATAGTCAACCTACCGAAGTTATTTTTCACATATGAGCCTAATATCATCAAAACGTCTCACATGAACTTAATTAACTATGAAATTGAATATAAAATTGTAATAAATAAAATAGTAGGAATAATAAACTTCAAAAAAATTATTAATTGAGTAAATAATTAATATAATTTTATTATTATGGAATATAAATAATGTATGTGATGAGTCAAACTCAAGGTAAGGGACACTTTAACATAAAACTTTATTTTAAATGTTTTAAAGACTTATTTTCAAAATATTTTTCTTCCATATCCATATTATTAAAATTATTTTATGGATATATTTATATGGATATAAATTAATTATAAAGTACATTTTTTGTCTCTTGACATTCTATCAAATTTTTTTCATAAGAATATTTTTACATATTTTGTATGGAATGTTTTGACTTTCTTTATAAAAAATAGGAAAAGGGAATTTTTTTATTTTAACATATACAGTTTCAACATATTTTCATGCTGCCATTAATATTATTTTATGTCTGGATTAATTCAAAAAATTCCATGTTTTCTTTTAAATAAACCCCTATTTCCTTTTCTTATGGGTATTTTAGTTTTGAAAATGGATTTTTAGAAGGAAAGGATATTTAAATATCCAAAAATGTTTTGCAGATAGGTTCAAAAGAATTTTTCAAAGTTTTTATGATGAAAATGTGAGATTATAAATTCTTTATTAATGATATGGTACTTGATAATTATATATGATTATGGGTTAGATCAATGCATCTTATACGATGGGTGATCCTGATATATCTTATATGATGGATGAGACCAATATGGGTTATATGATAGGTGAGCCTGATATATCATATATGACATGTGAACCCGATATAGCTCTATAATTCATTGTGTAATGTTACTTGTATTCAATGGAAAGTAGAAGGGAGTTAATCGGGGAGGTTTATCTTATGGATTTAACTAGGATCTAGTTATTCCTAAAATGGGTTATGAATATAATAATCTAAGTTTCCAAAAAGGGTTTTTATTTTCCTGGTATAGGATTTAATTATTTTCTTTGGGGAAAAAGGGGTTTCTTTTACGTGTGGGTGTGATTTATTTCATATTATAAAAAAAATTGTGGTAAAGGTAAACATTTTATTGGTTCTTATGTTTTTCATTAGACTAATGGATTTCTTTCTTTTATATCCCATAATTTTTTTCTCATTCCATTTTATTAAATGTTTTTCATAGGTTTTAAGGATGGGTGTGAATAAAGAACAACTCATGTTGAAATTCATTAACATTTTTTATGAAAAGAAAATGTGTTTCTTTTTAAAAGTATTAAATTATGCGAAAAATGGATATTGGGTAGAATTTTCCACTTTATAATATATGGTTTTTGTTATGTAAGATTGATGGAGTATTTCTCTAAAAATATAACCCTAAAAGATATTTGGTAGTGCAATCAAGTGAATTCAAGTATAAATAACTAGGTTATGAAATGTTTAAGGTTGGTTCCTTAAATTTGGTATCAGAGAAAATGTTTAGATAACTTTAGAGGTTAGGATAATGTTAATAGAATACCTTTGAAATATAAAACTTTATGGTTAAGTTAAAATGATATAGAATTTTAATATTTCCATAATTCTTCATCTAATCTATATTTGTTAAAAATTTATTTCTATAGAGGAAATAGGGAAGTTGAAGTAATAAGGTATCAAGAGTATAATTCTCTTCCAAATCATCATCCTAGAATGGTTGGAATTTAAACTAAGCAATTTTTTATAGTGATGGATTAGTTAATTCAATCTATAAATGGTGTTGGAATCCATTTTAGAGAGAAATCATATTTACCATAGAGGAACATGCCTATATTTGATCATTCTATGAAACAACACCCTCTGGATTTGTAATGACCCAAAATTTTATCAATATAATTTCTCCCTTCTTGTAGTAATGTCATAATAAAATAAAATCACATCAAGAAACACAATGCCCCATCATGCTTAAATGAACTACTAAGTGACATTTAAATATAAATTTTCCACTTATTTGTTTTGAATTTCTAAAATATGATATACATGGTTGTGATCAGTAAGATGTTTAGAGTCCGATATAAAAAACTTAATTTTTGGGGAATAGTAAAATACCCTTATGAATAGTAACCTACACTTATGAATAGTAATATGACCTTTATGAATGGTAAATCATCCAAAAGAATAGTAACCACACTCATAAAGGTATAAATAAAATTTAGACATCTTATAAGTGATAATAAGACCATAGTAAAAGTGTTGGTATTTTTATAAGTCATAAATATTTAATTAAAATTTTAACATTAATTTAATAATTTAAAAGAAAATTTATTTTCATAAAATGTGTTTATAAATTAATATTTTTATGTCTTATCATTATAATATAATTTTATGAGATCTTTATTAATTTTTCAAAGTGTTAGAAGAGCAGTTTTAATTTTAAAATTTGTATTTTTCCAATAAATTATGATTTTAATTAAAAATTAAATTAATAAAATTTAGAAAATTATTTTTGAAAAATGAAGTTCATTTCTGGATTCTACACATTAAAAAATGGCTAGAGTGAATTTTTTTAATTTTTCTGAAATACTTGAATTTTTTATGAATAGTGAAATACTATAGTTTACAAAATAAGCTAAATACATTAATTATAAAGTCATGGGTGATGTTATACTGATGTAATCCCAATTGGTTTGAACTCACATGCTCAATTTACTATATTTATTCATGAAATCATCACTATTTCTTGTCTTGTGGGGAAATAATAAATTAATGAATATAGTATTGTGAAAACCCCTCTCCCCTCCACTATAAATACCACCCCTCACACCCTCATTTATTTACACCTCTAAAGCTACAAGACTTGTCTAAATTCTACCTAAATATATTCCCTATACCCTCCCTCATGTCCATCATCCCTTGTTCTGTTAAAAATACCAAAACCTCTTCCCTAAAGAGACTCTCAAATAACATATATTCAAAAGGTAATTTATCTCTCTTGCCCTTGAATTTCCTATCAAATTTCATTTCTTTTATTCTATTATACTAAACTTATCTTATCCAAATGTAATTAAGACTCCAATATGATTGATATAAACGTATTATATCATGTCAATGGATTATTATTCATTATACTCCTCCCACTCTCTCTCTCTTTTATAAAAATGAAATCGTTGCCCACGATGTGTTAATTTACCTACATCATGGGTGATGCACTTCCATTTTCCTTAAAGTCCTTCAAGGATATAAATGAAACCATTAAATGTTTGAAATCATATTTTAATATTTATTTTTTAACCCCTTTTATTTTCTATAATCAAATTTTATTCATAATACTAATTGATAAAACAAAACATGTTCGTTGTGATCGGAAAACCGCCCAAATTAACCTAAAACAATCATCATTAAATTTTAAATAATGATTCATCCACATGGTATATAAAATAATTCATTACATGATAATTTAAACTCCTTTAAGATCATTGATAACATGTAATATCAGTTCTGTATGTTTATCCATGTTCTACACGAACTTCCATTCATGTGTACAAGTGAACTGTTCATGAAAACTAAGAAAAAGAACACTCCCGAACAATGGATTTAAACTCTATAACTAAACCAAAGGACCATAAAATAACTTAATGAAATAATAATTAACCATAATCATGTATAAAAGTTTCTATAATTTCTAATTAATTAATATAATGTCATTATATAGGATATTAAAGTGAAGAAAGTGTTCGAATACAAGGTAAGGGGAAATTCTCAAACCCAACTTTCTTTCTTCAGGTTCTCCCTATTTCACTCCATTTTCGATATGGTTACTCCTTAAAAATTATTTTTTCATAATTATATTACATTTTTTCATAGTTCCTTGAAACATGTGTTCTAGTTTTAATAATCACTATTTCCAGGCAGTTTCCATTGGATTTATTTATGGAATCGAAAACTTCCAATAGTTCTTTATCCAAAGGGGACCTACTTTACAGAGTCATGCATTCGTTAAGTTTTAACTTTAAGGTACTTAAGAATGTGCATTAGTTGAGAGGATGGGAGGTCGGACTCATCACACCCTTTTTGGGGGGAATTATTGTCTACTCTGGGACTCTCTTTGTAAATTTAAGATATTTTCATGAATCCTTATTACTTCACCAAGTAAATCATACGTATCCCTTGTAATTTACAATCACTTATTAATATGTGTAAAATTTAGAATCATCAGTATGAATTCAAGTTTCTTTATTAATGGAAACATCTGTGTGTATTCAAGTTTTTCCATCAATGGTATCCTCAAATATACCAATTAGAGATTCTTTTAATCATCGTTGTGATGATACTAGTTTTTAAGCCACTCGGTAGGGAACTCTGGAATTTATTATCATACAGGGAGATGAAGGCTTTTTTTATTTTGGGATCATGCCCATAAAATGAGCTACCTACGTATCCTTGTGAAAGGAATCAGAACCCTCGTAGTTCGGTGCCGCTTAATAGGAAACACCATACCTTTTAAGGTCATGTTATAAGGACCTCTAAGTGAAAGATGCTTTGTCAAAACTTAGTATGGGACTTATGATAAATCATCCTGAGGAACTTGGAAAGGATATGGGTTTCTAAGTAGGATCATACCCTATTGGTAATATGGCCTAAGTATAATAGGGTTGATTTGAAGTGTTGGGTTTGAACCTCAAGGAGGCTTCCTATGTATCCCGTATAGATGGGAATCAAAGACCACATAGTTCGATAAGTCTCATATGAGAGTATGGTCCTTTGAGAGAGATGAGTTTGGACTTACTTCCTGAAAAAAATGACTTGATGATTTGGGGTTTAATTTGGGGCTTATTCCTAAAGAGGATGCCCAGATTAAAGGAATTAGGATTGGGTTCCTGAGGAGGATGTTTAATGAGCTCGGGCCTTGAGACGGCTTCCTACATATCCCGGTTATGGTGGGAATTAGAGTTCTCATAGTTCCTTCCAATGAGTGTTTGTGCACATGTTGTAACCATCACGTATCTCTAAGCCCACGTGAGTCATGCTCGGTGTGAGAAACAATAGGGTGTGAAAGATTCAACAATGACACTTCACACTTTTCCTCCTCTGCTGATGGAAGAGGTCACATCGACCATAGAATAGGGAGAGGCGACAAGCCTTCACTCTATTCTATTTACATTGGACAAGGGTCCAATGTAAGGAGTAAGTGATGAAGGTGAGGGGCTTACACCAGGATGGTTGCCCTAAAACTGATCCTAGTAGGAAAGTGGAAAATTAAGTGTGAACTGTACCTTACCTACTAGAGACCTGAGGTTTCTGGTCACATCTTTGAGAAAGGAGAGGCCAAGACCCAACCCTCCTCCAAACTGGAATCTTCCCAACACTATTTCTAGGAGAAAGGTCCATGTTACAGCAGATATACAAATCCACATACATTCCATGAATCCTATCCCCATTGTGAAAGAAATGTGGGAAACCTCTGACCGCGGAAATACAAACCCAAATAGGAGACACGCTGATGTGCCTTTCCCAAAGGTTTGATAAGTTAGGAGGTTTTGGTGGAGGTTTCAACACAGTCCCTTTCGGATAAGGGAACCAGGGAAGGATATACCCTACCATGAAAAAAAAAGGTACGTGATTTGGTCGCGTAGGTCCCTCGCGCAAGTATGCCGCGTAGGTACCCCGCATTAATGTACCGCATAGGTATACCACACAAGTATGGCGTGCAGGTATACCACGCAGGTATGGCGCACAGGTATGGTGCGCAGGTATGTCGCGCAGTTAAGGCACGCCTCGTAGGTATGGTTGATGACTGAAGAATATGTTTTACATAGGAGAACCAAACCTATATAAAATTTGTAAAAAGACTTTCAAAAAATGATTATCCCATTTAATAATCTATTATCTCGTTGTTTAGAGAGCTACCTGAGAAAATTTGAGGGATCTAAGTGAAAGAGCTATGCAATTGGAGCTTTAGAGAGTCTCTTCAATTTTTTTCAGTCCTGAAATAGGGAGCCTGAGGGCTCTATTTATAGTCACATATGAGGCCTGGTCAAAAAAATGTTGCTCTTTCAGGTACATCGCGTAGTTCTGGACTTCAGGTACTCCAAGTAGGTACACAAACATATTTCTTCACGCAGCTCTGCCACATAGGTTGTCACGCAGCCCCGCCACGTATTCCTGTGCAGCTAGTCCATCAAGAAGTTCTTTGGGAGTGTTTTGAATTTCCTTTTGAAATTTTGGAACCTTGCCTTGGGATATGAAATATTTGGAGTTCTCTTCATAGTATTTTTGTTTCCTTAAGTGGTATCAACAAAATCCCCCCCTCAGGATTGGATCCAAAAAATATAAATAGGGTCGAGTCCTGAGGAGAATTTGTGGGGATGAAGACTTATGGATCAATTTTTGAATAGCGCAGGCTTACTGCGTAGGTACCCCGTGCAGATGTTACATGTAGTACTAGCGTGTAGGTCTTAGGTTGTCTATAAATAGGTCTCTTACTTTGAGATTTTCTTCACCTTTGCTTATCAGATTTTGACAGCTCTCATTGCATAGTTCATTCGCTCAGCCCCATCGCGTTGTGATCTTGCGTAATTTACTTAAAATTTATTCAAGGAAAAATTATTTAAACGATGGATCTAAGCTAAAGGAGTTTGTTGAAGGAGTTACACTAGACACCTTGTCGAGGGACCTACGCAGTGGACTTCATTGAAGGACCGACACGATGGACCTCATTGAAGGACCTACGCAAAACAGTGTCCTTTGCCAAATTTTTTATTTTTATCTTTTAAAATTCCAACCTAATAATGGAATTTTTGTAATTCTTTTAAAGGAAATAATGACTAATTTATGACCCATACTGAAGAATCCAAGGCACGTCCAAATGAAATGATAATGATTATTGGTCCAGACTGCTATGATGTTGTTAAAAGTAATCTTTCAGGGTTATGGAAAGGTTTAATTCCATACCAGTGTGATTATCCACAAATTCCTTACTTACCCTTATACAGGAATGGGATTTTTCATGACGCCTATGTTCCATCTGTTAAGAATTACTTTCCAAATAATTGGTTTCTTCAATACTCCAACTATAACTGCATGAATATTAGTGAAAGGGGGTTCCAGTACAATAAGGAATAGTCCCTATTAGTTGTATCCTTCATCATAGTGGCTGCACTCCTGATATGAAGGATCGTGTTATAGAGCCAAGACCACATTACTATGATTCCACTTTTTGGGCTTCTCAAAAAGATCAATCTAATGGTTGGAAGTAAGACTGGGATCTTTGTTCTAGAAGAGTTTTTAAACCCGAGTGGATGTGGGCATTCTGGGTACGTCGGACTTGTGAATAATTTAGGAAAGAGTTATCAGACGTTCATATCTATGAAGATGTCTGGATAGGGAAAACTTATGTGTATAAAAATGATTTCATTCTCGAATTTCCAAGTTGTTGGAGTCCACAAACTAATTCCTTTCATTTGACTCTTGGTGAAGTTGGTATTAGTCTCTGGGATATTTACAAAATAGTTGGGATTCTCATTCTCGAGGAAATGTATGATGAATTCATTATTCCTGCTACAATATGGGGTGACACTACTAGAACACCACCACTGGCCCCTAAATTATTTAAGATATTGAATAATTTACCCAAAGAAAAGAAAGATATTTATGCCAAAGTGTAAATGGAAGCCTTATTAGAACCAAAAACAGAGAAAGGTCCAACCTATGGACATCTTACTGTCTGTTCTTCTGCAGATAACCAGGGCAGTTCAGGAACATATTGTCCTACGCAGGAATGGGGTGACTATAGTAACTAGGGCTATAAAGTGAAACCCGATATATATGAAAAGGTACGCTTAACTATCTTCATTATTATGTGTTTAAGCATTTGTTTTCTTCTAGTCTGTGAATTCAAGGGTGGTGTAAGATTAGGGACTTTTATCATTGCAGCTAAATTGGTAGAAGGGAAGTATATTGGGTTAGCAGCCTCGATATTGGCAGGAATTTACCATCTCTGGCTGCATTTATATAATGTGAAGGCTCCATTTAGAATTGTAGGGTCATTCCAAGTGTTGGGGGGATGTATTGTAGCACATTTTTATTCATACTCAGTTTTGAATTCAGTTAGAGTTCCTAATGGTCGATTCACCACATTTTTATAAAAAAAATTCTGGTATTCATCCTCTAAGCTTGAGACCTAATGTGGTGCTAAAGGCATTGAATGTCTCAAGAGAATTCATCTTCTTTCCTTTTGGTAACCCACTAGTTGGATCATTTATTGATGATGGTAAAGAAAAGAATTATGAGATGAGATATTATATGATGGAATTTAGGGATAGCGTATTATCAACTAGGATTGATGGTAAAATTATCTGCGAGGCTTATTTCCCCTATAGGTTTGCTCGTCAGTTCAGATGCCTTCAACAATCAAACACTTTTCTGCCCATGTATGTCAGAAATGGGAAACATCCAATGGTAGCACGATAATTCTGGATCCTAATAGCTTTAGAGGTATCCAAACTTTCAATTATGCTACCTCCACTAGATGCATCGATTGGATTGAAAGCTGGAAATGCCAAATCTTGGGCCTCTTCATATCCTCAAGGGGCTTTGACAAAAGGAATATATCAAGTGGCAGCTACAACGACTATTGCATGTGGAAATCATGGTAAGAAGTCCATGTCCAGAAATGATATAGAAGTTTCAGAGGTTTCAGAGCCCTCAAAACTTATTCACAGGAAGTATACCAAGAAGACTAGGGCTAGAGAAGCAATACCTCCAATGCCAAGGCGGTCCAGTCATTACCATCAAAAAGAGATTCCTATTACATCTATTGAACTTTATAAATAAAGGAGGCCTGAAGAAGTTCACCATTCAGAAGGAGTTGAATCTCCTCCCCAATCAAACATACCAAGATTAAATTATGTGTGCCTTCCACCATTCATCATTGGGAGGGTGTAACTCGCGATCTTAGGGATGCATAGGCATTTCTCCAACATGGTATTCGAATACCAGATATTGGTGACATTAAGGATTCATCTGATTTCAATCCAGAAAATAACTTGGCTAAAGTATAGAAGTATATTACGGAGCTGGAGGCTTTTATATATGCAACTGATGAACAAATCCCAGCCTCTAAATGACTATCTCATATGCCGGACTTAGGAGTCTGTGAAGGGGTAATTATCAACTCTGAGGAGGAGTGGGATATTTATGTTAATAATGAGAATGTATTTCCCTTTTTATTTTGTCTCAACTCTACTTTACCATTTATCATCATTAATCTTAATGAAAATGTATTTTTGCATCTTGAATATAGCGATGGAAGCTCTGGACTAATTCTTGAATCACCTAAGTATAGTCTTGCAGTCTCTCCTATTGATGCAATGAATGATCCTCCCATGTTGAAAAAACTTTATCTAGGAGAAAGAATCATGACTGGGGTAATGTATATGGATAATTAACAACCATTACCTCAAGTTTCTCCTACTAAAAGGAGTGTTTCAATCTCTCCCCAAGATTTTGAACAAAAATTCAAGAGAGAAATGAGATTAATCTGAAGTGTTTGATGAAGGACTAAGTATTTATACTGTTATTAGGACATATAATTTTCTCAATATACTCTGGTAACCATTTTTTATCCTCTTGTAGGATCTATGTCTCTCTCCTCTCTCAAGGTATTAAGAGATGATTCTTCAAGGCCTGAAAAAGAAACCCCAGGGTAAACCCAAGTTCATGTTGACAAATATACAATTTAAGTAGATAAATCATCAAAAGATCCAGTTATACCTACCCCAGGATCTACTGAGAGAGATAAAAGCCATGGTAAGAGTAAATAAATTCCTCAGTTTCTTTTTTTTAGAGGATCCTGAAATAATCAATACTGATATTCCTATTGCTTCAAAAGAAAGGAATAAAGACCTAGGGAAATCCGAGACAAATACTAATGTCGACCCACACTTAGAAAGACCTGATGTTTCTATACTAAATGAAGATTTTATGGAACAGAATATCAGTGGAGCCAATTTAGGCATCAACCAACATTTGTTGGATACCTTAAATGGTGAGGATGTTATAACATTCCAAGCTACATATACTGAAATGGTGAAATCCATTAATACAAATATTGATATTCTAGTTTCCAAAAAGGAATTTGGGGATTTTCATGTGGAATTTCAAGGACATGAGTCCTTATTATTTCATTTTCCACACATAGTTATTCTTCTTTATTTGATTCTTTACATCAAAATTTCACCTTATATAGCTCTATCTGAAGAAAATGTCGCAAAGGCTCTTCAGGAACGGGGTATCCCACTCTATCCTTCTATTAGAGCTATAGAAATACTTCTAGAGGATAATACATCAAGAGATTCTTTAGATCCTTTGAATATAACAACTGAGAAAACTCAATGGAATGTCCCTTCTAAAGAAACATCTGTTCAAATCACTGAAGTTGAGAATATAGGAGATGAATCCAATCAAGTAGTTGACTTATTGTTGGGTAAATATAATGAACTATCTAAATCATATTTGTTTCTTACATTTGAAATTGACAATGACCTTGATTTATCATTTAGGTTTGTCTTCTCCTAGATTAGAATATGAAGCTTCTACTGTTCCAAGAGAAGTAGAACAAGGCAGCTCTTTGAGTGACCTGTTTCCAAAGTACATTTTACCTCATGGTAGTGACTCAGATTCAGACTTAGAGATGCAATATTCTCTTGGAATGGCATGTAAGAAGACATGGTAGCATATCTGGAGCATAATTGCTGATAATCCTTTATATGAATTGTTGTCCCATTTTTTCAAACTCCCAGAATTTTTTTGTGTATTGGGATTTTGTGGATTTAATTATCGACCAATCCATGATGCTATGAAAGAGTTCATTCACCGGTGGGAGTAGGAGCATAATTTGCAACAAAAGTTTGAACAGGCTAAATTACTTATCAATATTGAGTGATTTCAAGCTGCAGCAGTTGAGGTGGAGGAAAATCATAACAAAAAATCAATTGAAATTAGCCAACAAATTAAATAAGCCACGAAGGAGTCATTGTATCTTCAACAACAACTGGATTTTGTTCACAACAAACTTGATCAGTTGAATTAAACATTTGTAGAAACCCAATTAGAGGGGATAATTTCCATTTCAACTGCTAAGGAAGCACTTTGTCAGGATAAGGTAGTTGGAGTTTCTCAGCTGTCTCAACTTCAACAAGCAGCTGATAAAGCTTATGAAGCGGTCCAAAAAATGAAAAATCATGTTGAGAATTTATTCTAAAACGTGATAGAGAGGCTCCAGTTTGTGGACGGCCCTCTTATTTTTTTATGAATAAGAAAACTTTTGTCTTCAATCATATATGTCTTCATTATTGTTTTATATGATTGTAATATTAAAGGTAAATGATGATAATGACTCCTTTATGTTAGACAATCATTATTATAATGGCAAGAATGGAGTGCCCAAAATTTTCTTATTAAGCTGATGTCCATAATGAGAATAATTTTATTGTTTCTAAGGTTAAATGGATAACCCCAAAAATTTCATATCTTTTGACTCTTATTTTTTTTATTTCTCAATATTACCTAAATCATAAAAAAATGTATGTTTAGTGAGCTAGTACTTGACTTTTGTTTAGATTTTCCTTCGCAGGTTCTCTATCTAATGAGCACCAAGACTTTTGTTATTGGCAGTTTAGAGTCATTCATGTTGGGAAATAAAGGTCTAATATTTAAGTTCTAATAGATTTGACCATAAATTTTGAAATTAGATCCCAAAAAAACTTGGTGGCTAATAATTTCTTTAATATTATTTAAATATTTCCAAGTGGAATCATGAGCCATGATTTTTATGGTCACAAAATTTAAAACTCGTGTCAACATAAGGAGTGTCTTTTCCAAGAATGAAATTATCATTATTTGACAAACCCGTTATGGGGATGTGTTATAAATGGCCAACTAGGGCATATTATACATAGCCAAATAGTGGCATCTTTTGACTGATAGGCCTGTTATGTAGGAAACTTATGCAAATCCACCTAAGGGGTTGTACTGTATAGTCAAACAAAAGATCTATTTGAAGTTTAACATTTTAATATTGATAAATAGGGTAAAATAAGATTTGGGTTACTCAAGACAACGGTGGGTGGTTTTTTCCAAGGAAAGGAATTTTAATAATGAAAAGGGGCTATTTTAGACTGACAAAAGTCCTGAATAGGAAAACCATTTCTATAAAAATTTGGTGTATTGGTAATGGTTAAAATTCACCAGAAAGGTAGAATTTCTGATATTATATTTTGTAGTTTTAAGTCATATAGTGAGGAAATTGGTACTGTGTAGTTTTAAGTCATGCAGTGAGGAAATTGGTACAGTGCAGTTTTAATTCATGCAGTGAGGAAATTAGTACTGTGCAGTTTTAAGTCATGCAATGAGGACATTGGTATTGTGCAGTTTTAAGTCATGCAGTGAGCACATTGGTACTGTGCAGTTTTAAGTCATGTAGTGAGGACATTGGTACTGTGTAGTTTTAAGTCATGCAGTGAGGACATTGGGTGGCATTAATTTAAGGTCTTTATCTCTGACCAATGGTATGAGAAAACTCTCCCAATTTCTTGATAATTTTTTTGGAAACATACTATCATATTCAGGTATGGAAGGGAAATGTAACGCCTCGACCCCAGTTACCCAGAGTCGGTTCATTATTACGTTACATTGGCATGATCACAAAATATCAAGTCTTGAAAGACCGATTAGTTTAGTAGCCTTGGAAACACTAGATATATTCATAAGTCTTACATTACATCATAAAGTAAAAAAAACTAAAACAACATATTGTCTTCATATCCCCTCATACTATCCCTAGAGGTCATTAATAAAATACTTCTTCACATCCTGGAAAAATTAAAACATTGAAAGGGGTGAGCTCAGATGCTCAGTAAGGATAACAATACAGCGAAAACTTTCATAAATAAACATAAACATTTATGGAAATGTATAACTAAAACAAATGCCTTTTAAACTTGAACTTCAGAATAATATGGAAAAAACAAAATGAAATAATTCCATTTACTTATTCACATGGATATTATACTAGTCGAATAATCACATTCAATATCAATAACCACTTTCATAATGATGGAATGCATAATGTCAGACTATCATAACCACATAGTCAAGGCCTTGTGCTAAGACTGCAAATAAGATTTGGTCAAGGCCTTGTGCCAAGACACTAGTTTGAATCATGAGACCTACTGATGCATCGAGGAGCTATAGTGGGCTCCACCCATCACATACTAAGTCCAATGCATTCCTTATATGAAAAGTTTTAAACATATTATAAACCATAACATAATCGTATCATATAAAACATGCATAAAGAAAACATAACATTTCCACATTTCAATCACAAGATGTCAATACAACACATTGATATAATAAAACCATTTTCAATACCAAAATAAAATAAAAGTAAAACTTGGTATTTATTTTTCATTTAAAAAAATTTATGGCTTGTATAGGAAGTCGAAACTCAAATAATGGTCACGGCAGTGGAGAAGTCGTTGTCGCCGCATACGTATGACAAAAAAACATTCCTTTTTGTCATTTAGTAAAATGATTCGTATAAAAATATTCCTTTTGAATAAACATAAAAGTCAAAGGGGTTTATACACCATATAAAAGAAAGTTGTGTATAAAACAAAATATGCCTCAATGAAAGGAGATTGAGACGAAGTCCCTTACCTTGTGTCTGACATGACTCGATCGTTCTTTAACCTCCTGAATAATAAACTAGAGTTAATTTCTAATTTCTTAATAACCTTTTTAAAGTACATTATTCCTTTTATATCACTTATTACCATGTTATGAACATTATTTAATTATTTAAGTTAATAACGGTCGTTTTTTTGATCTTTGGTACTTGAGTCAAAAATAATATTCTTATAATTACAAGTTGTTCATGTGTTAAAATTTCCATTATATCCAGAATTATATTCATGATTTATATATCATATATATCCAGTATATACATTCATTTATAATATTACATAACATTTAGAGGTAAGAAATGAAATGCACCGTTCATGGAGACGGTAAGTCGTACGTACGCATGAACGCTACTTTCATTTATATTTCGTATTTAATGGAATGAAATCATAATTATATAAAGGTATATTATAATTACAGTATAATATCATATATAATATCATTTACTCCATTCTTTATACATCCCACATATGGCATTAACGATTCAAATCACTTTGAGGGGGCGGTAGTCCGCACTTCCTAAAATGAAATTATCGTGTTTACCCATAATGGAAAACATAAAGGTATGACATAAATGAAAAATACATAAGCATAAGGAAAACATAAACATAATATATATCATATATAAAAATATTTTCATCATAATTTCCACCATGAGAGGTGTTAAAAGAATATTGAACAATCATCGTTTCGTGAGGCAGTAATTCGCCACCCACAGAAACAGTATGTTTTTTAACCATTAGAAGAAGGTGTGTGTAAGTGTAAATCAAATAATTCTCATAAAAACATCCTAGTATACTGAAGATATTGTTTTTGTTACAAAATAAAGCAATAAAAATAGTTTAAGGGGTTGGAGAAGCAAAATAAAACAAAAGAACATAAGAGAAGACATTACCTTAAAATCGGGTAACTCTTTTTTATTTGAGCCAAAGGCTTCCTTGGAAAGACTCCTGAACAAAGTGAGGATTCTAGGAGTAATAGAGGGAATTTTAGAGAGTATTTGGGCCAAGGTTGGCCAAGAAAAAAGGATTTGAAGGTGTGAATAAGGTGGTAGAGGTGGGGGCCTTTTATAAGAGGAGAGGAGGGGCACTCTTGGAAAGTCATGAAATGTTACATTATTATGAAGTGATTTTAAGATTTCAAAGGTCCCAAAATTATATATTTCAAGGATAAGGTGATAAGGGTTCTAAATTCACCCATAAAATATCTTTTAGACAAGTGTAAGTCTTAGATTTTACCTTATCTTTTCATTTTATTTAAATTGTTCATTAATGAGGTAATCACTGCATCATCACGGTGTCATAAATAAATTTATTTATTTAATGTCTAAAAATTATAAAAAAAATATCATGATGTAGGAAATATTTTTATCTTTCCAATGACTATTTATATTCTAAGAGATCATTTACACAGACAAAAATAAATTTTTTTTACTTGGGTGATACATACTTTGGTTATACTTTCCCTTTAAAAAAATAATATAATAACATGTCACTATCACCCAAAAGTGATTCCATGGGGTCCCAAAGATTGGAACAAGGAATCCCATGTTCTTCCATGACACAATGAGTAGCATTAGGACACATGTTGGGGTAATTTTTTATTATTATGATATTATTTTATTACCCTTAACTACCTGATTACTAATTAATCACGATAATTAAAGATAATTACCTTCGTTTCTATTCATAATGTCAGAAAAACAAAAGTGTCTTAATTACATAATATGGACCTTCAGATTCCAAATATGGAATCCATTTTACCTAATTCCAAACACAGAAATTTTAGTAATTAATTTAAAAATTATTCCCGCTGTCAAAACAAATAGCGTGTTTTTAAGAAACAATATCAATCAAAAGATTGACAATTGTTTATGTCCAATTTCAAAGTGAAATTAATTATAATGTCCACCATTGGATAAAATGGTAAAATTATATTCTAATTATACTTTAAAACCACTCAATAGTATAATTTATCACTATAAATTATTTTGATTAAAAATGTTGTTTCTAAGTATTTTTCACTATTCATCGAAAATTGGAAGTTCTCGGAAAAATACCAAAAATTCAACATAGGCTAATTTCGATATTCCAAATCCAAAAATGAAGTCCATTATGAAATATAAAATTTATATAATTTCAAAAGGTGGGTATTATTATTCATAACGGCTACTTTGATTGGTCGCGGTGTGTTAGAACTCGAGGTTGCGTACAACACACGATGCTCTATTATTCAAAGAGAAGCATACCATAGAAGATTGGGGTGTTACATTCCCACCTACTTAAAATAATTTCATCCTCAAAATTTCTAGAATATTACTGCATAAAAAGACTTGTGTGGTTCTTCATCATAATTTCTTCGGGTTCCCACGTTGCCTCTTCCATCTTATGGTTTCTCCATATAACTTTTACCAGACATGTCGTCCGGTTTCTCAGCACTTGTTCTCACGTATCCAAAATCCTGACAGTCTCTTCGTAATAAGATAGATCGGGTTCCAGTTCTAATTCTTCATTGGTGAGTACATGCATTGGGTCAGGCGTGTATTTTCTCAACAGTGATACGTGGAACACATCGTGAACTTTAGAGAGACTTAGAGGCATTGCCAAACGGTAAGCCACAGCCCCAATTCGTTCTAGAATTTCGAATGGTCTGATGTAACTGGGACTTAATTTTCCCTTCTTAACAAATCCTATAACTCCCTTCCATGGAGATACCTTCAAGAAAACATGATCTCCTACCTGAAATTCCAAATCCTTCCTTCGATTATCGGTATAGCTCTTCTGCCTACTTTGAGCTTCTTTGACGTGGTTTTGGATTACCTTCACATTTTCCATCATTTCCTCAACAAGTTCTGGGCCTACGAGTCTTCTTTCACTAACATCATCCCAACAGGTTGGTGTGCGATATCTCTTTCTATATAACGCTTCATATGGTGCCATCTGAATACTTGAATGGAATCTATTGTTATAGGAAAATTCTACCAGGGGTAAATATTGATCACACATACCCTGAAAGTCAAGTGAGCATGATCTCAACATGTCTTCTAAGGTTTGAATAGTCCGTTTTGATTGTCCAACTGTTTGAGGGTGGTAAGTAGTGCTCAAATGAAGTTCAGTGTCCAGGGATTTCTGAAGACTTTTCCAGAATCTTGATGTAAAATGGGGATCACGATCCGAAACAATCGATAGGGGTACTCCATGAAGTCTTACAACTTCATTAATATACAGTCTTGCTAAACATTCAAGTGGTAAATCTTCTCTTATATCAATAAAGTGTGCTGACTTGGTAAGACGATCAACAATGACCCATATTGCATCATTCCTTCTAGGAGTCTTTGGTAGTCCCATGACAAAGTCCATCATAATATTATCCCATTTCCACTCAAGTATGGGAAGAGGTTGCATAACTCCTCCAGGAAGTTTCCTCCCATCTTTCACTTGTTGACAAACCATGCATCTTGACACAAAATCAGCAATCTCCCTCTTCATGTTATCCCACCAAAAATGTTCCTTCAAATCTCTATAAATCTTAGTGATACCAGGGTGTATAGAGAAATTAGAACTATAAGCATCATCCAATAATTCCATTTTTAGACCAGCTATATTGGGAATACAAAGTCTCTTCCCAAATTTCAAAATTCCATCTTCACACACAAAGTAACTCAATCTCCCATCTTTCAAAGCTTTAATCTTATTTTGAAACTCTTCATCATTCGTCTGAGAACTCTTAATCCTTTCTAGTAAAGTTGTTTTGTCAACCATTTGAAAAAGAATTGATGTTTCACCTTCCATAGTTATTCCCATGTCTATCTTCACTAGATCCATGAAAATAGGATCCCTTTCAATTCTCATATTGTTCAAGACTCCATGATCTTTTCTGCTCAAAGCATATGCCACCTTATTTGCCTTCCCCAGGTGGTAGTGTATCGTGCAATCATAATCCTTGAGTAATTCAAGCCATCTCCTTTTCCTCATGTTGAGTTCTTTTTGTGAGAAAATATACTTCAAACTCTTGTGATCAGTATAAATCTCACATTTTTCACCATAGAGGTAGTGTCTCCATATCTTTAAAGAAAAGATCACAGCTGCTAACTCGAGATCATGAGTATGATAGTTTTTCTCATGAATTTTCAACTGTCGTGATGCAAAGGAAATAACCCTATCATTCTTCATGAGGACACAACCAAGTCCTTTCTTTGATGCATCACTATAAATAATGAACCCATCATTCCCCGATGGTAGATTCAATATAGAAGCATTGACTAATATTCTATTTAGTTCTTTGAAACATTCTTCACACTCTTTTTTTCAAACAAATTTAACCCCTTTATGTATCAGCTTTGTTAATGGGTTAGCCGATCAGGAAAAATTCTGGACAAAACTTCGATAGTAACCTGCTAAAAAAATAAAACTGCGTACCTCAGTTATACATGTCAGTGCTGGCCATTCTTGGATCGCTCTTGTCTTAGAAGGATCAACAGAGATTCCATCCTTAGAGAAAATACAGCCAAGAAAAGAAATCGCATGAAGCCATAATTCACACTTGCTAAACTTCCCATATAATTCGTGTCTTCTAAGAGTCTTTAGAATAATGCGCAAGTTATTTTCATGATCTTCATAGATTTTGGAGTATACCAAGATATCATCAATAAATACCACTACGAATTCATCAATATATTCCTTGAAAACTCTGTTCATTAGATCCATGAAAACATAGGGTGCATTAGTCAGCCCAAAAGGCATTACTATAATCTCGTAATGCTCGTACCTAGTTTGAAATGTTGTCTTCGGAATGTCTTCCTTCTTCACACACAACTGATGATATCCAGATCAAAGGTCAATATTTGAAAATTATTGAGCTCTATGCAGTTGGTCAAATAAATCATCAATGCGAGGTAGGGGATACTTGTTCTTTATTATTATATCATTGATCTCCCTGTAGTCGATACATAACCTCATAGATCCATCTTTCTTTTTAACAAAAAGAAAAGGGGCTCCCCATGGAGAAACACTAGGGCGACTAAATCCCTTATTACTCAATTCCTCTAGTTGTTTCATTAGTTCAACTAATTCTACAGTGGTTGTTCTATATGGGGTCTTTGATATGGGCCTTGAACCAGGCATTAGGTAAATAGAAAACTCAACTTCTCATTCTGGAGGATGCCCAGGTAAATCTTCTGGAAACACATCACCATATTCTCTCACAATAGGTACATCCTCTATTTGAACATTCCCTTCCTCACCCACAGTTATTTAATTCTATTCCTCCTCAATAAGTGAATTTAGTTGAGCTAATGGGGGTGGATCTAGATAAGAGTTAGGTGGTGATGATTCTGCTCTAAAGATAAGGTGTTCCTTATCATCATCATCAAAAATCGTAACCTCCTTCTTCTTACAATAAATATTCACATCATGGTCCGAAAGCCAATCCATACCGAGGATTATATCAAATTAAATCATGGGTATGTGACACGTGCCTGTCGTGGGGTGTGACAAAAACAAATATTACCTAAGTTAAAATGTAGTAGAGTGTTTATACTAGGTTGTCTCTAGAGAGGAGTGCACAATAATTACGTTGTCACCTTAAAATAAGAGAAAGAAGTGAGGATGTTTTTAGAAATTGATTGATTTTGAAAAGACAAGAGTGAAGGAAAGAGGTTTGAGAAAAGGATTGAGAACAAATTTATAAAACAAGTAATTGAAACTATTATATGATAAGGGTGATTAGGTTAGAGTTGGTTCTCCATTTGTAATTCTATCATAGTTCCAATTTATCCAATTCTCTTCTACTAAACCGTTAAGAGTGAGAATCCACAATCGTTTCTTCTCACTCCCTTGGTCAATTAAAAATGTGAGAAGAAACCTTAATAAAATCTTAGGTTGGTATACTCTCCTTCCAATTTTTAATAGAGTTGTATAAAATACACCCAATTATCTTAGACAATTCCCAATCGGGTCTTGTTTATCCCAAGTAATCAAGAACATTCACTACTCCCCACACACGTACTGGTGATCACCGAGTACTTCACCACTAAGTCCCAGTCTATTCCATAGTTTATAAACCAGAACCTAGTGGAGGGAGATATTGATCATTGACCAAATTTAAATGAACAACATAATCTAAAATAATATACAATTGTACATGATAATAAAAACTGTTAGAGGAAATTGAAGCTGATTCACATAAGAGAAGAGGATTTTAAAACATTAAGAGAAGGAACTCATGAAATACAACATGGAAAACCTCTTCTTCCCCAATCACACAGAATTTTACCCCACCATGTTAAGGGTAATTTTGACTAAGGGGAAAGAAAAATTCATTACAAAACTAAGAAGAACAAAAGAGAGAAAACAAAGAACAGAAAATTTGGTGCTCCAGATTCTGTCATCCAGAAGTTTTCCTCTATTCTTCCCACCATCCGGCCGAAACTCACTGAGGTCCCTGCTTATATAATGTTGGAAATGAATTTTTCTATCGACCCTAAAAATTTGAGAGTCATTGGACAGGTGTAAAGAAATATATGGCCGAATCAATGACCATTACTTTTCTGGCCGCCAAACACTGTTTCACCCACTCCACTTGGACGTGCCAAAAGGATGAATTAATGAGATCAATAATTTATGAAATTTAATTTGAACCTTCCTTTTGAAGTCCTCTGTCGACACCAGCTGGAATCACCTCATTCTAAGGTTGGATGAAGGAGGTATTCCATATTTAATTAAGTGGGGTCCATTCTTCCTTCCAAACTGATTTCTCCACTTAATTGAATTTTCTACACCATTGGGTTTCGAATTGGGTCTTGGTCCAGAAGGAACATTTTAAGCCCACAAGTATAGTAATCCTAAAAAAAATCACTTCAATTGGACCAATATTATAAAATTTATTCCTGAAAAACAGAAGCTATATAAAACTGACAATTTTACAGAATTACCCCATTTTCACATTTAAGCCCAAAATACACCAAAAACACATAAATGATGCAAATACACTCACATTGAATAATTGGAAGGTATTAAATAATTTAAAAACATATAAATAATAATGAAAATATTAACTCTATCAATTCCCCCACACTTATCACTTGGACTCCTGGACAAGTCAGAATCAAAATAAATTCAAAGTAAATTCAAAACACATATCCATGAGATCCACCAATTTGAGAACAAGAAACAAAATATATCATGCCTCATCAAACTCTATTATTTCATGTTCTTAATTTTGGATCATTCAATAAATTTACTCTTCATTTCTCCTCCCATCCACACAAAACACTTACCTAACTTTCATTATCTCTCATTACACAAATTTCAATTTTTTAGCAATGTCTTTCTCATCCAAACTCATACAAGGGTCACCATAGGCTTGATAAATTCCTACATCTCCACCCGATGTGAGTCAAAGACATATGTTTATCATGAGGACTTGTTAAGGTTGTTTTTTGGCTTTAGGTTGGTAGGATTTATATGTGAAAATTATGAGGCTGAATGAATAGGGCTTGGCTCTTTTTGAAGCAAAATTGCATTACTCTAATTTTCACAAAAGTATGGTCTTCTCTTCACTCTCCTTAGAAGAAAATAAACTCCTTCTCCATGGAATATCAAGTAATGTTCTCATAGTTAATCATTTCAGCAGCAAACATTTCAATCTTCTCAAATATAATATTTCTTGAAAGCTCCAGAAAAGGCACAGCTTTCAGCAGAATGATTTTTTTTTTTTTGCAGCAATAACATCTCTTCAACATTTTTTTTCACCCAAAGTATTCCTAAAAAAGTTAGTACAATACAATACATATTCCCCCCACACTTATATTCAAATAGATCATGCAATTTCACTTCAAGAGCAGGTTTTATAGGGAATATTGGCTTGTAATGTGGATAACCTAATAGGATGTTCATGGCTTCTATGGGATACAAGGATTAAATGTTCAAGGTAGGACATTATGAAAGGAATTATCTTGAAAATGGGGCTTTAAAACCAAAGAAATGCCTCAATAATTTAAAACACAAGTACCTCAAACCCTCAAGTTTTGACAGGAATAAATCAAATTCTGGTTAAATCAAGCATGATTTGGTTCTCTCAAGAAGTGAGGTGAATGTAAAGAATATGAAAATAATAGGTTTAGAAGCCTCACGGGAATGTGATTTAAAATATAAAGATAGTGATATGTGGAATGGGATTCAAAAAATAGAGTATTTTTCATGAAATTCCCAAAGAATTGAACTTGAAACAATGTCATTTTCAGCATTCATTTAAGCTCAGTTTCAAGGAATAAATTATTTCACTCATGGAGATGGGTTTCAAAAATATAAATGATAATCATTTCAGCTCAAAAGTTTCAAAAACATGCAAAAATTGAAAAATAAACACACAAAATTTTAAACACTCGCATGTTTCTTTTTAAAAACAAATAGGAAAATAAACAACACATAAAAATCCTACACTACAAAGGTTCCCTCCCCCACACTTAAATGATTCAGTGTCCACAATGCATTCAAATGTATTTAACATGTAAGAATATTTGAAATTGAATCACAACAATCATGAAAATATAAAGGAGAGGTACGACCTGATGGAGTTTATTGATAAACAGGTTGGAGGAGTGTGATCTCCTCCATTGGCTCTGATGGCATGGTCCCAAGGAATTTCTTCAATCTGTGCCCATTAACAGTGAATGGATCCTTCAATCCATCCTTAACAATATGCATAGAACCAAAAGGATATACATGAGTAACTATAAATGGACCTTCCCACTTGGAACGAAGTTTACCTGGCATCAGCTTGAGTCTTGAATTGAATAACAACACTTTGTCTCCTAGATGGAAGTCCTTTGTTTGGATCAGTTTGTCATGAGCCACTCTTGTTCTCTCTTTGTAAATCCTGTAATTTTCAAATTCTTCCCTTAAAATTTCTTCCAACTCCTGTAATTGCAATCTTCTCTCTTTCCTAGCACTTTCAAGATCCATATTCATCTTCCTCACAACCCAGTATTCCTTATGTTCCAATTCCACAGGTAGGTGACAACTTTTCCCATAAATCAGCCTATATGGACTCATTCCAATTGGAGTTTTTTAGGTTGTCATGTAATCCCATAATGTGTCTTCTAACCTTTGGCTCCAATCCTTCCTATTTGGATTAACAGACTTTTCCAAAATTCCTTTGATTTCCCTATTGGACACTTCAGCTTGCCCATTAGTCTGTGGATGATAGGGAGTTGATGTTTTATGATGCACCCCATACTTTCTCAACAAATCCGCCATTATCCAATTAAAAAAGTGAGTCCCTTGATCACTAATTATGGATCTAGGAACTCCAAACCTACAAAATATGTTAGCCCTAACAAAATCCCAAACAACTTTAGCATCGTCAGTTCTGGTGGCTTTTGCTTCCACCCATTTGGAAACATAATCAACAGCAAGAAGAATATAATAATTTCCAAATGACATTGGGAAAGGGCCCATAAAATCTATCCCCCAAACTTCAAATATTTCACAAAAATTAAGTTTCTTTTGGGGAATTTCTTGTCTCTTTGAAATATTTCCTGTAAACTGACATTTTTCACACCGTTTACAAAATTCATGAGAATATTTGAAAAGTGTTGGCCAATAAAGTCTAGATTCTAAAACCTTCCTCGCTATCCTTTGAGGTCCAAACTGTCCTCCACAAGCTAATGTGTGAAAAAACCTAAAGACTGATTCAATTTCATTTTTAGGCAAACATCTTCTGATCATTTGGTCATTTCAAATCTTCCAAAGAAGTGGATCATCCCAGAAGTAATATTTAGATTCAGATTTCAATTTGTGAATTTGGTGAGAATTTAAATGAGATGGGACCTGAGATGTTACCAGATAATTGACCATGTCAGCATACCAAGGTACTTCTCCTTCAATCAACTACAACTGCTCCCCTGGAAGGCGATCATTTAGTGGTTCAGTGTCTGGAATTTCAACTTCAGCGGTGTTGGGTAGTCTACTTAAGTGATCAGCCACTTGGTTCTCAGATTCCTTCTTATCTTTGATTTCTATGTTGAACTTCTGTAGTAGTATCATCCATCTCACTAGCCTCGTTTTTGCTTCAACCTTCTTCATCAAGTACCTAAGAGATGCATGATCAGAAAAAACAATGACTTTAGTTCCAAGAAGATACGATCTAAATCTTTCTAAAGCAAAAACAACTGCTAACAACTCTTTTTTTGTTGTTGTGTAGTTGAATTGTGCTGCATCTACGGTTTTCAAGGCATATGCAATGACTTGTGTTCTGCCCTCATTTCGCTGAAAAAGGACAGCTCCAACTTCTTGGTTTGAAGCATCACAAAGTATCTCAAATGGTTCTTCCCAATTTGGTGGCAGCATCACTGGTGGTGTAATCAATTTCTTCTTCAACTCATCAAATGCTTCCCTACATGAACCGTTGAAATCAAAATCAGCATCTTTAAAAAGTATCTAGAGAGAGGGAGAGAAATCTTACTGAAATCTTTTATAAACCTCCTGTAGAATCATGCATGTCCTAAAAATGATCTAACATGTTTCACACAAGTTGGGTAAGGCAAAGAATTTATCACTTAAATTTTTGATTTATCAACCTCAATGCCTTTCTGTGAAATGACATGCCCAAGGACAATTCCTCTCTCAACCATAAAATGAAACTTTTCAAAATTCAAAACAAGGTTCTTTTCAATGCAAGTTTTCAAAACTTTTTCCAGATTTTTCAAACAATGGTCAAACGAATTTCCAAAAACTGTGAAGTCATCCAAGAAAACCTCCAAGAAATCTTCAATGTGATCAGAAAATATACTTACCATACACCTCTAAAATGTACCTGGAGCATTACACAATCCAAATGGCATCCTTTTGTATGCAAAAGTACCTAAAGGACAAGTAAAGGTAGTCTTCTCTTGATCCTCGGGGGCAATGGGTACCTGAAAATAACCTGAAAATCCATCCAAAAAGCAATAATGAGTTCTCCCTGCCAATCTCTCTAACATCTGGTCAATGAACGGGATAGGGAAATGATCTTTTCGAGTGACCTGATTCAGCTTCCTAAAATCGATGCATACTCTCCAGCTATTCTGAATTCTCACAGGGACTAATTCATTCTTTTCATTCCTCATAATGGTTAGGCCAGTTTTCTTTGGGACTACATGGATGGGGCTAACCCATTGTGAATATGATATGGGATAGATGATCTTAGCTTCTAATAACTTCTCAATCTCTTTTTTCACAACCTCCATCAGGGTAGGGTTCAACCTCATTTGGGGTTGTCTGACAGGTTTGGAATCTCCCTCAAGAAAAATTCTATGTGAGAAAATTTTTGGGTTTATTACTAGGACATCACCTAATCTCCACCCTATTGCTTAGACATTCTCTCTCAAAAGCTCAATCAATGATTTTTCTTGAGTTTCAGATAGATTATTAGCAATTATTACTGGTAATTTCTCCCCCTCCATAAGGTAAACATATTTTAAATCAGTGGGAAGTGGTTTTAATTCTAGATCAGGAGGATGCTCAAGAGATGAAACTAAATTGAGGTTCTCCACTTCCAATGGTTTGACATAATAAAAACAAGAAATCATATCATCTTTATCATCATTTAACAAATTATCAAAGAAATCAGATTTTACCTCTTCTTCCAACAGGAAGTCAGAACCTCCAAGAGTTTGGGAATCCATATGTTCAGTGATATCTTTAATGGAAAAATTCTCTCTTAATGATAAAAATTCATGAAACATACCTGATTCTTCAATTGGTTATATGTCATCTTCATGTGAGAGTGCGAAGAGTGAATGATCATCTGATGGGTGCCTCATGGATTCAAAAATATTGAAGTGGACAGTGCCATCTCCAAACTCCATGGTAAGTGTCCCTTCATGGACATTGATTATGGTTTTGGCCGTCTTTAATAATGGTCTCCCCAAAATGATGGGTGAGTGTGATGGGATCCTATCATCTTCCATATTCAACACATAAAAGTCAGCAGGGAATAAAATATCTTTGACTTTTACTAGGAAATCCTCCAGAACTCCTGCTGGGAATACTGTGGATCTATTTGCAAGCTGGACCACCACTCTTGTGGGCTTCAAGTCTCCCATCTGAAAAGAAGTATATACTGAGTGAGTCAATACATTAATTTATGCACCTAAATCGCACAAAGAATTAGATAAATTTAATGAACCAATGGTGCATGGAATAGAAAATGTCCCTGGATCGTGAAATTTGGTTGGCAATTGTGGTGTGATAAGGGCTAAGATGCTTCTTCCCAAATTTATCCTCTCATTCCCTTGAAGTATCCTTTTCTTGGTGCAAAGATCCTTCAAAAACTTAGCATAATTTGGAATTTGTTTGAGCGCTTCAAGCAGAGGTATGTTGATTTCCACTTTCTAAAAGGTGTCCATAATTTCTTTTTGCAGTGCTTCTTCTTGTAATCTCTTTGATTCAATCATCCTTGATGGAAATGGTGGTGGTATATCTTTCTTCTCCATTTTTTGCCTTTGAAATGGTGTTTCTTGTTTCTTCCTTATTAGTCTATCATTATCATCCTCCTCTTTCTTATCTTCTTCCCAATGCATTTTCATAGAATTTTCATCATTTCTAACTTCATTCTCGCCCAGATTAGTTTTTCTTGTTTCAGGTTCAATGGTGGATGGTTGTTGGAGTTCTTTTCCACTTCTTTTAGTTATAATACTAACATTTTCTTTTGGGTTTGGGACTGTTTGGGAAGGGATTTTACCAGGATTATTGGTCAGAAAGTCCATGAGACTTTCAAACTTATTGGACAAATCTTTAACAGTGTCTTTCAGTCCTTCAAACTCAGATTTTTGTTGGTTTTGAATTGGAGGTTGTGAACTGGTGGATGGTTGCTCATATGGTATTTGGAGATTGGTTGGTTTTTGGTAAGAAGGCTGGTTATAAGATGGTTTTTGTTGAAATGGTGGAGGGTTCTGGAATTGATTCTGGAATGGGGGTTGGTTTTGAAACTGATTTTGGTACGGGGGCCTAGCTAGATTCTGTTGATTTCCAAATCCATGTTGGACTTGGTTAGTCTCTCTCCATCCTTGATTTTGCTGGAACTGCCTTGGCTGAAAGGCTGCTGCACATGTTTCCATTCCCTGTATTTCAGAACATTGGTTAGTAAAATGATCAGGTGATGAGCATAAACCACATACCTTAGCTGGTGCTTGTTGGTCACTAACTTGATTCAAGGCCATCTATCTCACCAAACTAGTAAGCTCCTCAATCTTAGTTTCTAATAAGGGCGATGGATGAGAAGTGCATACCTCGTGAATACCTCTTGTTCCAATACCTCTTGTTCCAAATTGCTGCGAGTTTTGGGAAATCTTCTCAATCCAGCCCTTGGATTATTCTGGTGACTTGTCAATCAAGGCACCTCCAGATGATGCATCAAGAAGGTTTTTGCCATTGTCCAGTAGTCCTTGATAGAAGGAGACAAGAAAGTTGTGTTCCTCAATGGCTTGATGTGGATAGCTGGCACATAGCTTCTTAAATCTCTCCCAGTACTCGTAAAGGGTTTCTCCAGATGATTGTCGTATGGCGTAGATTTCATTCCGAATGGCTGTGATTCTAGAGGTGGGGAAGAATCTTTGCATAAAACATCTTATCTGGTCATTCCAGTCATGTACGTCTCCTGGTTGTAGTCCGTACAACCATTCTTTAGCAGCTCCATCCAATGAAAATGGAAATTCCTTCCACTTTACCTGCTCCTCAGTAATTCCACGGGGTCTGAAAGTTGAGCAAACATGTGTGAACTCTTTAATGTGTTTGTTTGGATCTTCACCTTCCAAATCATGAAACTTTGGAAGCAAATTAATCATGTTAGGTTTCATTTCAAAATCATTTTTTAACACTGGCATGGCAAGTTGATTGTTTTGATTAAGGAATTGTGGTGCATAGAGGTCTCTAAGTGTTTGGTTTTGATTTTCAGCCATGATGATAGGCTCAGAGTGAACACTGGAAGTTTCACTTGAGTCTGCAAGGGGAACTTCCTCAAATTCAGATTCCAAATTAATGTTTCTAATTCTATTCAACAAGGTTCTTTCAATTTCAGGATCTATGGGTAAAGGTTCAGTTTTTGAGGTTCGAGTCATGCAATTTTGAAGAGAAAAGATGAAAAGAGAGAAAAGAAAAGAAAAGAGATGTTGGTGCTACCTCCCCGAAAACGGCGCCAAGTTTTGACATGTGCCTATTGTGGAGTGTGACAAAAACAAATATTACCTAAGTTAAAATGTAGTACAGTGGTTATCCTAGTTTTTCTCCAGAGAGGAGTGCACAACAATTACGTTGTCACCTTAAAATAAGAGAAAGAAGTGAGGATGTTTTTAGAAATTGATTGATTTTGAAAAGACAAGAGTGAAGGAAAGAGTTTTAAGAAAAATATTGAGAACAAATTGATAAAACAAGTAATTGAAACTATTATATGATAAGGGTGATTAGGTTAGAGTTGGTTCTCCATTTGTAATTCTATCATAGTTCCAATTTATCCAATTCTCTTCTACTAAACCGTTAAGATTGAGAATCCACAATCATTTCTTCTCACTCCCTTGGTCAATTAAAAATGTGAGAATAAACCTTACTAAAATCTTAGGTTGGTCTACTCTCCTTCAAATGTGTAATAGAGTTGTAGAAAATACTCCCAATTATCTTAGTCAATTCCCAATCGGGTCTTGTTTATCCCAAGTAATCAAGAACATTCACTACTCCTCACACACGTACCGGTGATCACTGAGTACTTCACCACTAAGTCCCAGTCTATTCCATCGTTTATAAACCAGAACCTAGTGGAGGGAGATATTTATCATTGACCAAATATAAATGAACAACAGAATCTAAAATCAGATACAATCGTACATGATAATAAAAACTGTTATAGAAAATTGAAGCTGATTCACATAAGAGAAGAGGATTTTAAAACATTAAGAGAAGGAACTCATGAAATACAACATGGAAAACCTCTTCTTCCCCAATCACACATAATTTTACCCCACCATGGTAAGGGTAATTGTGGCTAATGTGAAAAAAGAATTCATTACAAAACTAAGAAGAACAAAAGAGAGAAAACAAAGAATAGAAAATTTGGTGCTCCAGATTCTGTCCTCCAGAAGTTTTCCTCTGTTCTTCCCACCATCCAGCCGAAACCCACTGAGGTCCCTTCTTATATAATGTTGGAAATGAAGTTTTCTATCGCCCTCAAAATTTTAGAGTCATTGGACAGGTGTAAAGAAATATATGGCTGAATCAATGACCATTACTTTTCTGGCCACCAAACACTGTTTCACCCACTCCACTTGGACGTGCCAAAAGGATGCATTAATGAGCTCAATAATTTATGAAATTTAATGGTAACCGTAATTTTTAAGTCCTATGTCGACACCAGATAGAATCACCTCAATCTAAGGTCGGATGAAGGAGATATTCTATATTTAATGAAGTGGGGTCCATTCTGCCTTCCAAACTGATTTCTCCACTTGATTGAATTTTCTGCACCATTGGGTTTCGAATTGGGTCTTGGTCCAGAAGGAACATTTTAATACCACAAGTATAGGATTCCTAAGAAAAATTCACTTCAATTGGACCCATATTATAAAATTTATGCCCGAAAAACAGAAGCTATATAAAACTGACAATTTTACAGAATTGCCCCATTTTCACATTTAAGCCCAAAATACACCAAAAACACATAAATGATGAAAATACACTCACATTGAATAATTGGGAGGGATTAAATCATTGAAAAACATATAAATAATAATGGAAATATTAACTCTATTAGTATGACGATGAGATCAGCTGATAAATAACATTTATGTGCTCTAATGGGAACTGATTCACAAAACTTTGTTGCAATGATATTCCCCTTAGGAGTTTTGACTGACAACTCCCTTGTTAAATCAAATTGGAAATATATAATTTTTTTAGAAAACTGGGATGATATGAAACAATGCGATGATCCAGAATCAAATAATTCATTTTCTAAACTTTAGAAAACCATTAAATTACCTGCCACCACGTCTTTCGGAGCTTCTACCTCAGCAGTAAGCTTGTCCTTGATCCCTTGGCCTCTTATGAGGTAAGTTCCCCTGACACTTAGGACATTCATTTGAATAATGTCTCATCTCCCTAAAATTGTAGCATTTAACATCGGTAGCTTCTTTATTCCCCTTGAAATCACGAGCTTGGTGGCCATTTTCACCACACTTGTAACAGACTCTCATTCCTTTCAAGAAAGTACCAGGGTGTTTCTTCCCA
Source organism: Viscum album (assembly GCA_963277665.1). Taxonomy (NCBI): domain Eukaryota; kingdom Viridiplantae; phylum Streptophyta; class Magnoliopsida; order Santalales; family Viscaceae; genus Viscum; species Viscum album. The sequence goes on along the minus strand of OY728119.1, from coordinate 1,943,568,045 downwards.
CATTTACTACAGGATGGATAATAAACTTTTTCCTTTTTCCCCTTATTTCCATTTCCAGAGTGATTAGTACATCTCTTTTTCTCTTGTTTTTCTTTAAAGTCATAAGACTTAGAGAATTCCTTTTCCATATTAATAGCACATGAGACAATGTCTTCATATAACGAGAAGGATTGTGAGACCAATACTCAACGGAGAAACGGTTTTAACCCATAAAATAAATGATCAATCTTACTTCTTGGGTTACGTATATAATCTATATCATACCTCGCTAACCTTGTAAATTTGGCCTCATACTTTGCGACATTCTCATCCTCCTTTTGTCTCAGACTCTGAAATTGTCTTTCCATATCTGCTCGATGGTCACGAGGAAAGTATTTTTCTAAGAAAATCTCTTTGAACTCCCTCCATTAGATATTTGATACTTCATCATCTTCATTTGTGTTTTGAATCAATGACCACCATTGATCAGCATCTCCAGTGAGGCGGTAAACTGCCATGATAACCTTTTCCCTTTCACTACTCCCCAAGGCATGGAATATTTTCTCTAAGGAATTTATCCATTGCTTAGATACTAAGGGATTTGTACTACCATTTAATGTTGGTGTTTGCTGCCTCATGAAGCGATCTAACATTGATCATCCACGTTGCGGATCAGGGTGCTCCATACGGGTAAGGTTATTATTCATAACCTGAGTGAGTTGTCCCAGTATGGTGATTAGCTGATCAGCACCAGTTGCATCACCAGCTCCACTATAATTATCTTGATCAGGAGGGAAATCCCTACATGGAGTGCGTTCATTGATACGATTTCCATTCCTTCTACTAGGTGACATTTCTAAACAATGGCATAAACTAGATCAGTTTATGAATCAAAATACATAATTCCATACTTGTAAAACACTTAAAATAAATTGAACAGTTTATGGATATAATCCATAATCATAAAAATGTTTTCGTTGAGGAAGTATATACTCATAAACCCTTCATAATGGTTTGTAAAGAAAATGATAATTATCCTAAGCATATCCCTCGGAAGTGTCGTAACAAAGAGTGCAGCAAAGCCCGTTGTTGTGCACCAGTTCCCGTTCGAGTCTAGCTCAAAGCGGTGTTTTTGGGTTTTACCCCTAGGTACATCTGTACCAGAGCCTCCTCTACCTACTCGTATCTAGAAATGGATGTATTTCTCATAAAATACACAAAATATATACTTTACCAAAATTCTAGGATGTTCTTCTCTACTAATCCTCAAAGTCTATCTTAGGGCTATGTGCTCTAATCAGAGTTTATCTAAATCTAGCTTCCAAGGTTAGTACTAAACTGCCTCTAATACCAACTATAACACCCTGAACCCAGTTACCCAGAGTCAGTGCATTATTACGTAACATTGTCATGATCACAAAAGATCAAGTCTCGAAAGACCGATTAGTTTAGTAGCCTTGGAAACACTAGATATATTCATAAGTCTTACATTACATCATAAAGTAAAAAAACTGCAACAATATCTTGTCTTCATATACCCTCATACTATCCCTAGAGGTCATTTATACAATACTTCTTCACATCCTGTAAAAATTAAAACATTGAAAGGGGTGAGCTCAGATGCTCAGTAAGGATAACAATATAGTAGAAACATTTATAAATAAACATAAACATTTAAGGAAATGTATAACTAAAACAAATGCCTTTTAAACTTGAACTTCAGCATAATATGGAAAAAATAAAATGAAATGATGCCATTTACTTATTCACATGGATATTCTTCTAGTCGAATAATCACATGCAATATCAATAACCACTTTCATAATGATGGAGTGCATAATGCCAGACTATCATAACCACATAGTCAAGGCCTTATGCCAAGACTGAAAATAAGATTTTGTCAAGGCCTTGTTCCAAGACACTAGTTTGTCTCATGAGACCTACTGATGCATTGAGGAGCTATAGAGGGCTCCACCCGTCACATACTAAGTCCAATTCATTCCTTATATGAAAAGGTTTAAACATATCATAAACCATAACATAATCGTATCATATAAAACATGCATAAAGGAAACATAACATTTCCACATTTCAATCACAAGATATCAATACAACACATTGATATAATAAAACCATTTTCAATACCAAAATAAAAGAAAAGTAAAACTTGGTATTTATTTTTCATTTAAAAAAAGTTATGGCTTCTAGAGGAATCCGAAACTCAAATAATGGCAACAGCGGTGGAGAAGTTGTTGTCACCGCATATGTGCGACAAAAACATTTCTTTTTGTTGTTTAGTAAAACACTTCATATAAAAATATTCTTTTTGAATAAACGTAAAATTCAAAGGGGTTTATACACCGTATAAAAGAAAGTTGTGTATAAAACAAAATATGCCTCAATGAAAGAAGATTGAGACGAAGTCCCTTACCTCGTGTCTGACTTGACTCGATCCTTCTTTAATCTCCTGAATAATAAACTAGAGTTAATTTATACTTTCTTAAGAACCTTTTTAAAGTTCATTATTCCTTTTATATAACTTATTATAATGTTATTAACATTATGTAATTATTTAAGTTAATAACGGTCATTTTGTCAATCTTTGGTACTTAAGTCAAAAATAAACTTCTTATAATTACAAGTTGTTCATGTGGTAAAATATACATTATATCCAGAATTATATTCATGATTTATATATCATATATATCATATATATCCATTATATACATGCATTTATAATATTACATAACATTTATAGGTAAGAAATGAAATGCATCGTTCATAGAGACGGTAAGCTGTACGTACGCATGAACGCTACTTTCATTTCTATTTCGTATTTAATGGAATGAAATCATAATTATATAAAGGTATATTATAATTCCAGTATAATATCATATATAATATCATTTACTCCATCCTTTATATGTCCCACATATGGCATTAACGATTCAAATCACTTTGAGGGGGCGGTAGTCCGCACTTCCTAAAATGAAATTATCGCGTTTACCCATAATGGAAAACATAAAGTTATGACATAAATGAAAAATACATAAGCATAAGGAAAACATAAACATAATATATATAATATATAAAAATAGTGTCATCATAATGGCCACCATGAGTGGTGTTAAAAGAAGATTGAACAATCATCGTTTCGTGAGGCAGTAATTCACCACCCACAGAAACAGTATGTTCTTTTACCATTAGATGAAGGTGTGTGTATGTTTAAATCAAATCCTTCTCATAAAAACATCCTAGTATATTTAAGATACTGTTTTTGTTACAAAATAAAGGAATAAAAATAGTTTAAGGGGTTGTAGAAGAAAAATAAAACAAAAGAACATAAGAGAAGACATTACCTTAAAATCGGGTAACTCTTTTTGATTTGAGCCAAAGGCTTCCTTGGGAAGACTTCTGACCAAAGTGAGGCTTCTATGAGTAATAGAGGTAAGTTTAGAGAGTATTTTGGCAGATTTTGGCTGAGCCAAAAGGCTTTGAAGGTGTGAATAAGGTGGTAGAGGTGAAGGCCTTTTATAAGAGGAGAGGAGGGGCACTCTTGGAAAGTCATGAAATGTTACATTATTATGAAGTGCTTTTCAGATTTCAAAGGTCCCACAATTATATATTTCGAGGATAAGGTGATAAGGGTTCTAAATACACCCATACAATAGGTTTTAGACAAGTGTAAGTCTTAGATTTTACCTTAACTTTTCATTTTATTTAAATTGTTCATTAATGAGGTAATCACTGCATCATCACGGTGTCATAAATAAATTTATTTATTTAATGTCTAAAAAATATAAAAAAAATATAATGATGTGTGAAATATTTTTAGCTTTCCAATGACTATGTATAGTCTAATATATCATTTACACAGACATAACTAAAATTGTTTTACTTGGGTGATACATACTTTGGTTATACTTTCCCTTTAAAAAATAATATAATAACATGTCACAATCACCCAAAAGTGATTCCATGGGGTCCCAAAGTTTGGAACAAGGAATACAATGGTAGTCCATGACACAACCATTAGAATTAGGACACATTTTGGGGTCATTTTTTATTATTATGATATTATTTTATTACCCTTAACTACCCGATTACTAATTAATCACGATAATTAAAGATAATTATCGTCGTTCCTATTCATAATGTCAAAAAAAAAGTATATTAATTAAATAATTTGTACCTTATAATTCCAAATATGGAATCCATTTTACCAAATTACAAACACAGAAATTTTAGTAATTAATTTAAAAATTATTCCCGCTATCAAAACAAATAGCGTGTTTTTAAGAAACAATATCAATCAAAAGATTGACAATTGTTTATGTCCAATTTCAAAGTGAAATTAATTCTAATGTCCAACATTGGATAAAATGGTAAAATTTTATTCTAATTATAATTTAAAACCACTCAAAAGTATAATTTATCACTATAAATTATTTTGATTAAAAATGTTGTTTTTAAGTATTTTTCACTATTCATCGAAAATTGGAAGTTCTCGGAAAAATACCAAAAATTCAACATAGGATAATTTCGATATTCCGAATCCAAAAATGAAGTCCATTATGAAATATATAATTTATATAATTTCAAAAGGTGGGTATTACTATTCATAACAGCTACTTTGATTGGTCACGGTGTGTTAGAACTCGAGGTTGCATACAACACACGATGCTCTATTATTCAAAGAGAAGCGTACCATGGAAGATTGGGGTGTTACAGGAAAAATGTAAACTATGATTTGGGAATTTTTGTAACTGGGGAATGATATGGGAAAATGGTTAAAATCATTAGAGGAAGTTTTTTTCCAGAACGAAGTTACCATTATTTGAAAAACCCATCATGGGGTTATATTATGCAGGGCCAACTGAGGCATATGCTACATAACCAAATAGTGGCATCTTTTGACTGACAGTCCTGTTATGTAGGAAACTTATACAAGGCCACCTAAGGGAACGTACTGCATAGTCAAATAAAAGATCTCTTAATAGTTAAACATTTTATTGCTAAAAGGCGAAGAAAGTTTATAGAGATTCATATTTTCCGAAGCATAGAGTTTGATTTATGGAGAAAAGTACCAAAATATGGAAGGGGTATTTCCAACCAAGAGTGTCCAAAGAATTATAGGAATACAAATTCTACGAAGGTCTAACCCAAACGTAAGAGGTATGGTGTTTTTAGTTTTAGGTCATACAATTCGGACAAGAAATGGAAACAATATATAACATGTGGCCAAGTGATTTCAAGGTTATTTAATAGTGCATTGAACACATGGTAAGGGGGATGTGTAAACCATGGTCTTAAATACTTTCAGATTGTGAGAAAGATAATGGGACAAATATACTTGAATGACTGTTTTAAAATACAGATTCTTGTATACTGTCATCAAAGATTAAAGGGGACAAATATACTATAACTAAGAATGAAGGTACCATTATTTGACAAACCCGTTATGGGAGATGTATAATGAAGGACCAAATGGGGCATAAAATGCAAAGCCAAATAGTGGAAACTTTTGACTGATAGGATTGTTATGTAGGAAACTTATGCAAGGCCGCCTAAGGTCACAAACTACATTGTCAAGCAAAATAGTTCTCAGGTATTAGAAACTCTGTTACCAGAAATCATAAGAAAGATTATGAAGATTTGAAAATATTCAAGATTAAGAGTATGAAATATGGAAAGGGTTTATATTCAATGCATATGAGAAATATTTTAACCAGTATTGGCCATGAGTCTAACATCCTTTACATAGATCCGACCCATATGTAAAATGGAGACATTATTTGTTTCTTATGAATTAATATTATGATGTGCAATTTAAAGTCATGCAATGAGGATATTTGCACCCCTATAAGGAATTAAAACACCTTACTTATATAAATAATCTCCTTATATAATTCCTAAGCTCACTTGAGCTATGCTCGGTGTGAGAAATAAGAAATAGTAAGGGTCTTTTCTATAATACAGAGGTGACACAGATAAAGAATAGGGGTATCAGATTTCCATATAGTTTAACATCATGCGGTAAGGATGAAAATGAATCGATATGAAAGGAAATACATATTTTAATTGGATTAAGAGATAAAACCCAAGTGTCATAATATGCCTTGCTGGGGAAAGAATCAATTCATATATAGTTTTTAAAACATTCTCTATGCAGATTTGACTCTTAAACAAGAAAAGAAAGGGGGGTTTATCATGGCTGGTCCCAAGATTGGAGATCTAGGAATCTCTAAGTATCTCAAAATAGATGATAATCAAGACATGTGTAGTTCTTTAAACAATCATTCATCATGCTAATGGAGTTTTCCATGAAGAATGGGGGCTTTTTTATACGTTCTGAGAGAACAGTAAATCTTAAGACATAAAATGGTATAAGGACCAAATCATATATCTTAAGGAAACACCTTGTATAGATCTAATTCATGTACAGGAGGATAAAAGAAAATAAGAAGATTTTGTGATTGTGGCTGGGCCCAAAATTATAGATTTAGGCATCTCTACATATCTCTATTTAAAATGATAATCAATCTATACGTAGTTCTTGAAACATGGTCTCTATGAATATCTAACTCAGACATAGGAAAGAGAGGGACTCATGTACTACTAAGGAGTAGTGATGATGTTAATGATATTTGATTATGGAAGCTCCTAACGTCAAATAAAGAGAATGTTAGTTGTATAAATGATGTCATGCAGTTTAATGTCATGCGACAAGGATGAAGATGCTATGCATTTTAACATCATGAAGCATGGAAACTGATGGTTGTTATGCAGTTTAATGTCTTGTAACTCGGACATGGGGGATGTGCAATTTTAAGTTTTGCAGCAAGGACATGGTATTGTGCAGTTTAAAGTCTTGCAGTGAGGACTATTGGTACAAAACTACACAAAGTATTTCTTCAAAAATATTACATTGGTTGGAGTTGTGATAAGCTCTTCATCCATTGAGATTAAGGCATAGGCTCCATTTGAATAGAACTTATGTGTGGAATAAGGTCCTTCCCACTTTGGTTCAAGTTTTGGAGGTTTCTTTCCTGGTATCATTAGAGTCATAAGGACCAATACCAATTCTCCTTGATGGAATTAATGAAGGAGAACTTCCTTATTAAAAGCCTGCACTATTCTATTTTTATAGACTTCTAAATGATGCAAAGTATGAAATCTTTTCTCGTCTAATCTTTCCAACTCATCGAACCATTTCTAAGATCTTTCATCTATAGACAATTGATCACAGATCGCAACTCTAAGTGAAGGCAATTGTATTTCAATTGTAAAAACTACTTTGGTTCTATATACCAATGAATAAGGAGTTTCTTTGGTAGCAGTACGGGTAGTTTTCCGATAAGCCCACAAAGCATTAAAAGTTTATCAGGACATGATTTCTTATCTTTATCCACCATCTTCTAGAGTATATTTGATAGGGTCTTATTAAAGGCCTCTATTTGTCCATTGGTCGTTGCATGATAGCGAGATGAATGTTTGGACTTGGTATTATGTCCCTGATACAACTTTTTTACTTTAGCATAACAAAAAATGTTTCCATTGTCCATAAAAATAGTATGAGGGACGTCAAATCTGGTGATTATATTAGTTTTAACAAAACTAACAATGCTTTTGGCTCTGGATTCTTTGAGAGGTATTGCCTCATCCCATTTATATAAGAAGTCAGTAGCAATGAGAATATACTTGAACTGCTTAGCCGTGGCTGGAGGATAAGGCCCTACTATATCCATTACCCATGTGGAAAATGGCCAAGAGTATTTAGCTGTATGTAGAAACTCCGGGGGTTGATGAATGAAGTTGGCATGCATTTGGTAGGGATGACATTTTTTAGTGAAATATGTACAATCCTGCATCATTAAAGGCTAAAAGTATCGAAGCCTTCGGATCTGATCAGAGAGTATGTGCCCAGATTGGTGGGTACCACAAGCTCTTAAATGTACTTATTTCATGATAGCTGTAGTCTCTTCTCCGTCAATACATCTAAAGAAAATTCCATCAAATCCTCGCTTGTAAAGGATATTTTGGCGATCTCTACTATCAAAAAGAGTAAAATTTGTCGCTCGTCATCGGATCTGTTTCTTATTAGCCCTATCTGGTGGATGTACCCCATTTTGAATATATTACATTATGGATGTTCTCCATCCTTTGGTATGACCATATGGTTCAGAAATAGGGAAAATTTCATTAATTTTATCCATTCTGGTTTGAACAAAAGGTGAGACCACACAGCAATGTGTTATGTTGATAATTGTCTCATCCGATTTGGATCTTCCAAGGTTGTAGTTGCATTAGCCAGTGCATCTTCTTGAGCATTTTGTGATCACAGGACACAGGAAAATGTCAGAGCTGAGGTAAATTTAGCCATTAACCCTCTGACATAATCACACAAAGGAATTAATTCTTTTTTTCTGATAGAATATTCCCTATTAATTTGTTTGATTACCAATTATGAATCACCTTTTACCTTTAAATGATCCATTTTCACCTGAAGGGCCAATTCCAAACCTGCAATAAGAGCTTGATATTCTACTTCATTGTTGGTACCACCTTCTGATAATAGGAAAGAATAAGGCAATACTTCCTTTTCTAGGGAAATAAGGACAATTCCTAATCCAACCTTGTTGAGTTTAGGGTTTTTCATTCTCTTTCCTGTTGGACTTATGGAAGCACCATCAAAATACATTTCCTATGTTTGGAAATTATCTTGAATAGAGAAGACCTCTTCATCAGGAAGTTCAGTATTAAACGATGTATCTTCCACAGATAGATGTTCCGCAAGGAAGTCATCCAGAGCTTGGCCTTTTATTTCCTTTTGAGGTACAAACTGGATATCAAATTTTTTTCAAAATAACCACCCACCGTGCCAGATGTCTTGTAAGAATAAGATGACTGAGGATAAATTTGAGTGGATTATTACAAAACACCAATTGGACCTCATGATGTTGCAGGTAGTGCCTTAATTTCTGAACTATAAATATTAATGCCAAGCAGCACTTCTCAATACTTTAATACTGAGTTTTTGCATCAATCATAGTTCGACTGAGATAATAAAGGTTGTTTTCATTCCCATCATCATTCTTTTGGGAGAGGAAGGAACCTAGTGGTCACTCTAAATCTGTCACATAGAGAATAAGTGGTCTTCCTTCAACAGGTGCCATTAATACTGGTGGACTCAAGAGATATTTCTTGAGGGTATTAAATGCTTCTTGGAAATCTTCATTCCATTGGTAAGTGACTCTCTTTTTCATTAATCTGGTGAAGGGTAAACACTTGCTTGCCAAATTGGCGATAAAGCACCGAATATAGGCCAAGGGTCCTTCGAGTCCTCTTAATTTATTCAAATTTCGAGGAGGTTACATACCAAGGATTGATTTTTTTTCTTAAGATCAACTTCGATACCACGATGGCGTATAAAGAAGCCAAGGAATTTTCCTGAGGTTACCCTGAAATCATATTTCAAGGGGTTCATCTTCAAACTATGTTGCCGAAGTTTATTGAATATGGTTTCCAAATCATCCGATTGATTGGAACATTGTCTGGATTTGACTACCAAATCATCCACATAACATTCAACAAATTTCCCTAAGAATGGTTTAAAGATATGTTGCATGGAACGTTGGTATGTTTCACCTTCATTCTTTAAGACAAAGGGTATTACCCGATAGCAAAAAATACCTTGAGGGGATCTAAAGGCTGTAGATTCTTCATCCTCTGGAGAAATACATATTTGATTATACCTAGAATATTCATACTTAAAGGAAAGAGCTTCATATCCATCTATTGCATCAATTAGAAGTTCTGTAATCGGGACTAGAAAATAATCTTTAGGATAATGTCGGTTAAGATCTCTAAAATAAATGCAGACTCTAATTTTCCCAGTATTCTTTTTCACTAGGACAATATTGGCCAGCCATTTGGGATACTGAACTTCCCTAACTAAGTTATCCTTTATAAGCTTATTAACTTCAGCTTCAATTTTTGAGGGATGAGTTGGGTGTGTTCTTCTTGCTGCTTTCTTAAATCCACAATGTTCTTCTGGAAAACCCAAATGATGGGTGGCTATATTATGATTAAGACCTAGAATTTCTGTATAATTCCAAGAAAATATATCTTGATGTTTCTTTAGAAAGGAAGTATACACCTCTTGTTCTTTAGAGGTCATGGATTCACTAATTAGATTGGGGAGTTGATCTTCTTCTATACCCAAATTTATTTCTTTGAGTTCATCCACGGTGGTAGATACACCTTCTTCAAAAAAAGGAGCAGCAGTAATGACCCGCCAATTCTCATTGGCTTGAGAGCCCAACGAGTCATTACTAGGCCTTAAGCGACATCCTCAAGGCGCCAATGGCTGGCAATAAATACCGAAGGGTTTCAAACAAGTGGGGGACGATTTACCCTTTTTGAACATCCATAGAACCAACAACCATAACCAAACCAACAACTCAATGATGCATGATAAAAGCTACGACAACTCAACCATTTATTTTATCATAAACCGACCAAGAGTACCACAGTGGAAACCAACACTAAAACATCAGAGTAAACAGTAAAAAGACAAACTCAAAGACTACAAGACAACAACCCAACTCCATGCTCCACAAGCTCCAAGCTCCAACATCATGAACCATCCCAAGTATCAAGAAGCAGTGCTCTTATCATGTGACACTTTACCTTTACCAACGTCCTGGTATATGACATCTGAAAAAGCACAGACGTGCCAAAGCAGGGAGTAAGTAATTAAACTCAGTAGGTTTTCCCCAATGACTTCCCAACCCATGCCTCTAGGATAAAACATGTTAGCACATTTATATAAAAAAAATTATATAAGACAATTCCAAAAACAGTTCAAATTATAACAATTTCACAATCAAAACCATTTTCCAACAAAACCCATCTTTCTCAAGAAAAGCAATTAAGCAAAGTTCCCAACTCCATTCACATTTCCATTTGGAACATTCGTTCCATTTCACCAATCCACACAACCAACCATGCATGCAACCTGGACCTCCCTATACTCGTGAGTGGTGAGTTATCCTTCCACTAAGCCATCGCTTAGTGGACTACCTTGACAGGGGTACTTCATGACCTTATCCGTCCCAACCTAATGATGGGGGCACTTCTCGCCCTTATTTATCCCAACCTTTTGATGGGGGGACTTCTCACCCTTATCCATCCCAATGAATATGAACACACACCACAAACCATGCAAATCCATGTCCAAAACCAATTGTGTTCAAAACCTTTCAATAAAGCATCACCCTTTTATTGAAAACTATTTCATTCAAGCAGTAAAAACATATCCAATTTAAAATCACCATTTTAAATTTACTTCAACAACCACTTTCCAAAAACACACAATTTTCATCACCCGTTACTAAAAAGGGGTTTCAAACATTATTTCATAATAGATAAACAAACCATTTCAATAAAGGAAAACAAATTTAAACTAATCCTTCAAGTTCTAAGAAAGAGGAATCGAGAGTGAAGCAATCTACCTCAACAAATTGGGAGAAACCAAGCCACAGACGAAGAAAGCTCAAGAACACCGGGTCAAAAATCCAAAAACTCTCCTTAGATCTCTTCTCCTAACACAACCAAGACCAAATCTTGTCATATTTGGAATCCACACCCTTAGATCTACCCATAATGGGCATAGATCTAAGAAAACGAGAGAAGAGGAGAAGTAGATCTAAGTAGATCTAAGAAACTGATCAAGAATGATCACATACCTTAAGAATCTGTCTTCGATTTGCCAAGAGAAGCCTTCGGATCACCTCTGGAATGCTTTGGAGAAGTCTTCCAACCTTCAAGGGAGATTAATCCTGAGTTAGGGTCACTTAGGAGGTTTAAACAAGGCAATTAAAGGCAAAACGAGTTAGATACACAATTTTAGGATCGAACTTTAAGTGACCGCACGGTTAGTCTGCACGGTTTGAAAAACCGTGCACTAACCGTCCGTTAGCTTCTGCCTCGGTCATCCTTCACGCATGGCCTCATCGCACAGTTTCCCTTAATTGTGCACTGACCGTGCGGAAGCCACTACCTCCTCATCCAGACATGCACGGTTTGGCCGCACGGTTTGACAAACTGTGCACCTTCCTCTTTGCATCAAACTTCACTCCAGGATCTCCCGATTCTCCCATACTTCACCCATAACTTTTGAAACCAAGAAAAGCATCAATTAAGGGTTACATACTAGAAACCAGGGGTACTGCATTCTCCCCACCAATGGCCTTTCCATCCCTAGAAATTAGAAAACTAACGCTTGCCTGAAAGAGTTCTGGCCACTGCTCTTTCATTTATTTCTCGTGTTCCCAAGTCTCTTCCTAAATCTAATCATGCTTCCATAAAACCCGCACTAGACCGATGCTTTTTCTATGCAAGACTTTCTCTTGCCTATCCACTATCTATACTAGGATATGTATCAATGAAGCATCCGTCTCTATGTCAACGTGATCCCATCTGATCACATGGTCAGGATCGGGTTGATACTTCTTTAATTGAGATACATGGAACACATTTTGCACTGCACTGAACTGTGGTGGTAATGCCAACCGATACGCCACCTTGCCAACCCGTTCTAGTATCTCAAAAGGGCATATATATTGAGGAGATAATTTTCCCTTCATCCCAAAACGGCGTTGTCCAAGCCTTGGAGAGATTCTCAAAAAAACATGATCACTCACCGCAAACGAAAATGGTCTTCGGCGATGATCCGCATAAGATTTCTGATGACTCTGAGTCGTCACCATCCTTTTTCTAATCAACTGGATCTTCTCCTTTTTTTCTTAGACAAGGCTTGGCCCAACTAGTGAATTCTCACCTGTTTCCACCCAACAAAGTGGAGAACAGTAGGGACGCCCATACAATGCTTCAAACGGAGCCATGCGTATCGAGTCCTGATAACTGTTATTGTATGAGAACTCCACTAAGGGTGTATTCTCCTCCCATGAGCCAAAAAAGTCCATTACACAAGCCTGCAACATGTCTTCCAACGTTTGTATCATCCTATCAGATTTCCCATCCATATGAGGATGATACACCATGATCATAGTCAACTGATTCCCAAGGGCTTCTTGTAAGGATTTCCATAAACGAGATGTGAACCTCAGATCTCTATCTGAGATGATAGACACTGGTACCCCATGCCTCTTTACCACTTCTCGGATATAGATTTTTGAAAGATCTTCCACCGTATGAGTTTCATGAATCGGGATGAAATGGGTCGACTTGGTTAGACGATCCACTATCACCCAAATGGAATCGTGTTTCTGGACCATTCTTGGAAGACCTTTAACAAAATCCATTGTTATCTGCTCCCATTTCCACACTAGGATAGGTAAAGATGGTAACATACCAGCTGTTCTCTGATGCTCTGCTTTAACCTGCTGACAAGTTAAGCATCGCGAGACAAACTCGACCACCTTCCTTTTCATGCCGCTCCACCAAAACTGCACCTTCAACGCCTTATACATCTTCTGTTTTCCCAGATGTACAGCCCATCTTTAATGGTGGTAAGCATTAAGGAGTTGTTCCTGAAAACCCATAGGTACAACCATCCGATCTTTGAAACACAAAACTGGACTCCCATCCAGCTTCCATCCCTCAATGGTCTCCCCACCATTGAGTTTTGAACTCATTGAAACACAGTCTACATCGGATACCTATGCATCCTTTACTATCTCCACCAAATTAGGAACAAGTGCAACTAGAAAGAAAACTGCAACATTGGTTCGGTCTTCACATTCCATACGCATATCGTCTAGTACCAACATCAACTGCCACTCATTTGAAGCTTCCTTTTCCAACTAAGCATACGACTTCCTGCTTAATGCGTTGGCCGCCGAATTTCCCTTATCCGGTGTATACATTAAGTCAAAGTCAAACATTTGAAGATACTCCATCCATCTCCTCTGCCTCAGATTCAAATCTCACTGTGAGTAAATGTGTTTCAAGATTTTGTGATCCGTAAACACAGTAAATTTCTCACCAAAGAGATAATGTCTCCATGTTTTCAAAGCATGGACGAATACAGCTAACTCCAAATCATGTGTTGGGTAATTTTTCTCATGCACTCTCAAGAACACCGGGGGTACTACAGCATCCATGAGATCTTCCTCTTCTTCTTAATTATGTATTACCTCTTCTGTTTCCACTTTCATTATAGATGATGAGGAAAAACTTCTAGTGTTAGGGGAGAAATAATTATTTGAACATCCTGAAGAAAAGGCCACCATATCTGACCCTACTAATGACAAAGGGTCTTCCTGTGGTAATAAAGAGGTATTGATGGATTGAGAATCAACATCTTTGTCTTCCTCTAGTATTACCACTATCTCTTCTACTATGGTTTATGAAGTAGAGGCTTGTTTTAGTTCAGTAGATGAGATGAAAACATCTCCATTCAGGCTTTCATCATTGCTTGGTGTATCAATAATTTCTTCTATGTTGTCAGGCTCAATTGTCGTAATTTACATTATGGAAGTTATTGGATGAGTCTTTAGGTTTGGTTTTACCCTTTCAATTTGATTTATGGGAACACAAAATCTGTACTCAAATGTATGAATGGATGTTTTGGGATCTTTTCCAGTCCATTTGGAGCATTAACTCTGGTTATCTCCTTTCTCATGGGCTTCGTTCCTTTTATGTGATAAAACTCTGTCTCAATGTATTTAGATTCAAATGTTCTAAAAGGAGCCTTATCACCATACAATGTTACGATTTGACCATTGAAACAGTATTTCAGACATTAGTTTCATGACAAGGGTATGGCTGCATGTTGATACAGCCAAGGCCTTCCAAGTAGAATATTGAAGGTTGTGTCCTGACGAACAACCATGAAATCTGAATTAGACACAAGATCTACAAATTGAGTTCTGAGTGTAATCTCTCCCAAAGGTTATTGTTCATTCTTGTCATATCCTTGCAATATTAAAGTTGAAGGAGATAAGTCAAATTCAATTAGGCCCAATCGACGAAGTGTACGAACGGGAATGAGGTTGACCCCAAAGCCATTATCAATGAAGTCTCATCGAATATCTATGTCATTAACCTTTCTAGACAGATAAAAAGGTCATATATGCCCATTCACAACATCATCTTCATCTTCATTCATAAAATATATGACCGCATGACATTCTGTAGGATCATTCTCTATACGGTAAACCTCAGCAGTAGCAACTTTGATTTAAAATTCTTGAGGACTTAATAAGGCCTCAATGAGTGCTTCTATAAGATCTTTTGATAGATTAAAAGCATCCAAAATTGATAACTTGGTCGGTACTTGGGCCAATTATTTCAAGAAATCATACTTTTGGTCCAAATGTCTGCATTTCCAAGCATGGATATGTGGTTTTGTGGGTGTTTTGGAAGTTTATGCTTCTGATGTAAATGTACTTTGTGTCAGAGTAGAAGCTGGAAATACTACTAGATTTGGTAAATTAGACTGACTAAGTCTATTAATTTTTTGATAAGAAGATAGTGTGGCTTCTAAACAGTCTTCCAAAATAATTATGTCAGAACTGAACTTGTCTTACATGGAAGGAACTCATTGTTCCTATTGAGCTCGTTGAAGGGCTCCTCCACGAGTTTCTGCGACATATATGGTTCAATCAGGGGTAGAATTAAAATAGTTGTTTTTGTAATTCCCACGTCTTCCCCTGTATCCTAAACCTTGGCCCCTTTATCTTGTTCCCCAATTAAGAACAAGGAATTATGGCTCACTATAATCAGAATCACCATTGGAATAAGGATCTTTTAAATGGGTAACATTAACAGAACCAAAGATCAATTATTCATCTGAAAAAGATTATTCTTGATAGGTTAATTCTGGTTGTACCGTTTGGAAGGGTGGTGCTCGTGCTTTTTAAACAGATGGCATAAAATATACCAGGGTCAAGGACAACTTTGGCCTTTACACAAGATCGTCTTCTTCTGAATGATCTTTGTCCTTATGATCATTTTTCTTCTTTGAGGAATGAACTTTTGATGAAGATGTTTTTGCTATAGAATAAGTGGTAGAAGATACAATTTTTTGTTTCAACTGTGTTCGTAAAATATCATGATTCCGGTTGATCGTTTCCCTGACCATCCAATCATCATATTTTTTCACATTTTTACTTTTAACCTCTTTTCATTCTCCCTCTTCCTCTGGATTGGTAACAGTAACACATGCTACTTGAGCCGATGAACTTTTCAATTTTACTTGTCTAGAGTCTACCATCTTTTGCATAAGGTCTTTAAAAAAAATCACTCCTGAATGGGGTGTACCAACATCTGATAAAAGAGATAATAATTCGGACGATCTTCATCTCCATCTTTATTTGGATTTTTCGGCCTTGACAACTGAACCAAATTTTTTTCTAAGGCTGAGATGAATTATCTAGAAACTTACTCATCCCTAAAAGAATAAAATTTATTCTTTAATTCCTCAAACTATTTTTGTCTTTGATCTCTTTGATCATCTTCATGAAGCGGTCATTGCTGTTGATGATCAAGAAGCGGATCCCTTCAGTATGATGAAGGTCTTGAAGTAGAAGTAGGTACAGGTTCCTGCTTGAGTGTGACTATAGCATCTTTTGCCTTTCCTATACTCCTTCCCGAAGCTAATGGAATTACACTAGTTTTATCCTTAGTTTCTATAATATAATCTTCTATCTATTGATAGATTGAAGTAAGGTCTCGAAACCATCTTGTGTATTTCACAGGGATCAATGGTGTGCATAATTCATCATGTAGATTTTCCACATATATTGGCAGAAATTATTCTTGAGGGAGTGCTAGACTTAAGGAATATGTTAATTATTTCCATTTTGCAATGAAATCTGAAACTCTTTCATTCTACCTTTGTTTACAATAAGTAAGATCAAAAACTGTCATCTTTGGTAGCATCGAGCTAAATTGGAGAAGGAATTTTTGACAAAGATCTTCCCATCCAGTAATTGACCGAGATTGCAAACTTGTATACTAAACAAACACTAATCCTTGTAATGACTGTACAAAACACCTAAGCTTAACTGCTTCTTGTTGTTGAGAAGTTCCCATCATGGGATCACAAGGAGAAACAAAATGTGTTAAGTGTTGTTCCGGATCTCTTGAACCATTAAATATTGGGAATGTGGTATTCACAAAATTTGGTGCGGGAGGAATTACATCCACCCATTCAGGGTAAGATCTCTTTTCTGGCTAAACTGGTGCATGTCATTCCTCCATAGCTTCTAATAGAGCCGTTAATGCATCAATTATGTTCATAATCATTTGGGGAACATCTGAATGAGATAGAACCTGTGAAGGTATAGTAATTGGAGCTTGGGCTAGTGTAGCAACTGTTAAAACCACTTATAGTGGTACTGATACATGCCTTTGTTGTATACCAAATGGAGGGAATTCATTATCCTTATCTGTAGTTACTACAAATCCTCATTCCTGAGGAGCTCCTACAGGATTTTCAAGTTGAGGACTTTCCTAGGGATATCGTCTAACAGAATTGTTGTTTCTAAGTATCTATGTGTTGAGTCTTTTCAGATCCTTCATTTCCTCTTCTTGCTGTGAAAATATCTCTTCAAACGAAATATATTGACCTCCTTGAGT
Organism: Viscum album; assembly: GCA_963277665.1. Classification (NCBI taxonomy): domain Eukaryota; kingdom Viridiplantae; phylum Streptophyta; class Magnoliopsida; order Santalales; family Viscaceae; genus Viscum; species Viscum album. The sequence goes on along the minus strand of OY728119.1, from coordinate 1,943,550,456 downwards.
GGAAAAGTGAGATTCAATCTGAATTTTTCCTTTCCCCTTGTTAGATACCTTTCGGAGAGGGGGGTTTTGTTATTTGAAGGCATAAATAGATTTTGAGTAAGCCTATGATTTTGGGTATGCACACCTTATTTATTTGCCTTGGTGTGTACCATATTATGGATAATAACTTCATATTTTGATTCCCCTGAACTAGATTTATTTTCTAGAGGATCTTCTACAATGATGTTAATAACATTCACTGAAACATAATGCATTGATGACATTCTTTCAGTGTTTCTACTAGATCGTCTCCCTTTTTGTCTTTCATGAGACTCTGTTCTACTATATGAAGAATTCCCTAGAACTATTTGGAGAACAGTAACATGAAGGGAATCCATGGATAGTTCAGTTGTACACTTTCCTTGTGGCTTCTTCCCTAATCGGGAGAAAACTGACTTCTGTTGAGGAGGGGATTGAAGATGTGAAAAATCCCACAGCCCTGTAGGCTGGGGCTGATCCTATTCTTCTTCTTCAAATATTTGAACATTATTTAATAAAGGTTGAATTAAATGATCCCCCATCCTGGAAAGATGGGGTGATTCTTGAACTACTATGGCTGAAATTCATGCAACTGCTCTTCGGATTTTGCAGATTTTGGTTTGGACATTAGCTAAGTGCATTATCTGATAATCACTTAAATCACCTATTTCAGAAGATCGTTGTTCTATTTTAGACATTTTCATCCTCTAACGCCTGAAATACTCTAAACGGGATGCATGTTCAAGATTCTTAGATGCTTTATGTAAAAGTAGATTAACAAATTATTTTATTTAGTCCTGATTCTGATGAGAACTAGTTGAGGCCTGTTCTTGATCATACATTTGATTACATACAAAACCTATTGATTGTGGCAGACCATGGGCAATAACATTTCATGAAACCACTTTTGGAGGACTTTGTGGATTTTGGAGTTCATTGAAATGCAATGCTCCATATGCACCCCATCCTCTGATACAAACATTAGATGGGGAATTATAAATTAACTGTCATAGCCTTTTTATATCATTGATACATGCGCGCTGAAGGGTTCTCTGCTATTTTTCAACCTTTGGATGTTGGGAAATTGATAGAGATGCTAAGTCAATTTGGCGTTGTAACCCTTCTATTAACTTTACATGATTTTGATATTCATCATATGGTAAAACTTTGGTTTTCAAATAATGAAGAGTTTTCCATAAGTTGAGATGAATGTCATGAATGAAATCTTCTATTATCAATTATAGAATGTTATACTGAGAATTTTCCAAAGGCCAGAACATGACTAGGATTTCTCCTTTAGCTAATTTTTTTCCTCATTTTTAACACATCTCCATCATCTTTCACAAGAGGTTTCTCCACTTGATCTGACCAGAGTGGATTCTCTATATTATAAGATAAATGACCTAAAGGAGGTTTGGATAATGATCGTTCCCTTAAGTCGTCTTCTGGTTGAGAAAGTGTTTTACCCGTAAATGACAAGGCATCAAACATGACTGGATTTGTGTTTTCAAGTGCCTCAAGATAAAAGGGATTTCTCATCGCTACATTTTCAATTATGGAATTGTATTGACAATGTGAAATACTACTATAAAGAGGACTTTCATAGTGAATTACACCATAGGGAGGATCACCATGATGGATTATAGCAAGGGATAAATCCTCTTACTCCTTGGTCTTCTGGCCACACGGAGGGTTGTTGTGGATCTCATCTAGATATAGGCACTCTGGATTGACCAAATTTTCATGAATCAAGACTTCATGATGAAGTGTCTGACGAGGAACTTCGGAATTACAACTACCACTCTCATAATTTAGTAATGATAGGATAGGATCTTGAGTTGGAATAGATAAATGTCTGAGGGATTCAAGAAATCTAGCATTAAGAGGAGCCACATTGCAACTTAACTCTTGATTTTACAAAAATGATTGGCGAGACATCTTTTTGGATGTTCTCTTATACTTAGTTGGGGCCACTTACTGGGAAAATTGGTTATTGTGGGAAAGTGTATGTTCCTACCTTGGAGTTGTTACTAGAACGAACCAATTACCTCCAATTGGAAAGGGTGTATGTTCCTGATCCTGTTGTCTGTATGATATGGGGGAATATGCCCCATTCCCCTCCTGGACTGGAACAGAGGTGTGTATATTCTCTGGGATGGCATGCCTTTGTTTTATATCATGTGTGGGGATAGATGTTTGTTTTTTTTCCCCTAATATTGCTAAAGTAGTTGTTAAAATATCCTGGCATGCTTCCAGAATATGGGTAGGGATATGCACTTTCCCTTTCACCATTGATAAGATGTGTTTGGTGACTTCAGCGGCCGAACGGTAATATACATCCATTCCATATCTGGAGTATGTGTATGTGCCTCCTCCTTTACTCCTTTTCTTGCTAATAAATATTAATAGTAATCACGCATGGGAGAAGAGAGTTGGGTCTACCCCAAATTTTTCATCGGATCTTTCCGACTAACTTCTCCAAGTGCTACCAAATGAGACTGTTGGTAGGCTTGATGAACATTGGTAGGTGTATGTACCTGCTGGCTATTTTCCGTCAAGTATGGTTGATGGACTTCCTTCAATACTGGCAGATGAGACTGCTGAGAGAATTTGTGATTGTAAACAGTTGTATGTTCCTGTTTACCAGTTTCCACCACATTAGATTGGCGGTCCTCTTTAATGCAGTCAGACGATCCTTCTGACTGGCTGATAACTTGTAAATAGGTGTATGTGCATGTTCATGGTACTCCACCGGGCTTATCTGGTGGGATTGGAGGGTTACTATCAGAAGAGTTTGTTGAGCAGAAAAATTAGGACGGGTGGGGGTATGTTCCCGCTCATTGTTTTTCATCAAGTTAAAATGATGGACTTCTCCGGAGGAGGCATAGGTGAGAATCTAATCCCTATTTACTGGATGTTTTCCTTGGAGGTTCGTCTTGCATGCCTGGGTCTGAGAGACTTGGTTCAAACATCCAGAGGCAACACCCCCATTATGTTGGGGGTACATTACCGCATGATTCTGGTGGTGATTGCTGGTGAGAGTCCTCACAAAGGACTCATGCATTCTTAAATTGAGGCCTTGAGTGACCTCTTGATCCACCACCCTACAGTATGGGAGGAATTTATTGTTGTGTTCTGGGGATAAAGACCTGAAATGGTTGGAGACAGTGGTTTGCACTATTTTCTTCTTGATCATTGGTCATCATTGGCTAAATGATCGAGGATTGTTGTTGACCTGGAGGGCCTATCGAGCATCCTCCAAAGTCGGAATTGTACCATGATAGCGATATTCCTTTACTATCACATTAGATACCCAGTGTTAAAGATGTTGGGTTAGTGATGACATCCTTCCCATAGATAGAGATCCATCTTGAGTAGCGTTCGGGAAGTTCACAGATGTTGTCCTGGAGAAATCCATTTTTTGAATGAAGGTAATTCTGAGAAGAAAAACTGAGAACAACAAACTCCATTAAAGAAAAATCATTTTAGATGGATACATGCATGATTAATTCCTTTATTTGGCCTTCCTTTATCAATTGATAGGGGCCTAACAAGTGGGTAACATTATTAACTTGGTTAAGGATTCACATCGGGTTCACTATTTTTGTTTTTTAGTTCCTTGAAACATGTGTTCTAGTTTTAAGAATCACTATTTCCAGGCAGTTTCCATTGGATTTGTTTATGGAACTGGAAACATCCAACAATTCTTTATCCAAAGGGGACCTTCTTTCCAATGTCAGGCGTTCATTAATTTTGAAATTTATGATACTTAAGAACATGCATTGGTCGATAGTATGGGAGGTCGGACTCATCACACCCTTTTGGGGGGGATTATTATCTACTCTGGGGATCTCTTTGTAAATTTAATATATTTTCATGAATCCTTTTTAATTCACCAAGTATATCATAAGTATCCCTTGGAATTTACAATCACTTATTAACATGTGTAAAATTTATAATCATCAGTATGCATTCAAGGTTCTTCATTAATGGAATAATCCATGTGTATTTAAGGTTTTCCATCAATTGTATCCTCTAATATACCAATTAGATATTCTTTTAATCATCATTATGATGATACTGGTTTTTAAGACACTCGGTGGGGCACCCTGGAATTTATTTTCATCTAGGGAGATGAATTTTTATTTTGATCTTGGGATCAGGCCCATAAAATGAGCTACCTATGTATCCTTGTGAAATTAATCAGAACCCTCGTAGTTCGGTGTCGCTTAATAGGACATATCATACCTTTTAAGGTCATGTGATAAGGACCTCTAAGAGAAATATGCTTGGTCAAAACTTAGTGTGGGACTTATGTTGAAGAAACCCAAGGAACTTGGAAAGGATATGGGTTTCCAAGTAGGATCAGGCCCTATTGGGAATATGGCCCAAGTAGAACAGGGTTTATTTGAAGTGTTGTGCTTGAACCTCAAGGAGGATTCCTACGTACCCCATATATATGGGAATCAAATCCCACATAGTTCGATAAGTATCATAGGAGATTATGGTCCTTTGAGAGAGATGAGTTTGAGATTATTTCCTGAAAAGGATGCCTTGATTATTTGGGGTTTAATTTTGGGATTATTCCTAAGGAGGATGCCCAGATTAAAGGAATAGGGATTGGGTTCCTGAGGAGGATGTCTAATGAGCTCGGGCCTTCAGACGGATTCCTACGTATGTCAGTTATGGTGGGAATCAGAGTTCTCTTAGTTCCTTCTAATGAGTGTTTGTGCACATGTTGTAACCATTACATATCTCTAATCCCACGTGAGTCATGCTCGGTATGAGAAATAAGAGGATGTAAAAGATTCAACAATGAAACTTCACACTTTTCCTCCTCCACTGATGGAAGAGGGCGCGTAGACTGTGGAAGAGGTCGAGGTGACAAGCCTTCCCTCTATTCTATTTACATTGGACAAGGGTGTAATGTAAGGACTAAGGGATGAAGGTGAGGGGCTTACACCAGTATGGTTGCCCTAAAATTGATCCTGGTAGGAAAGTGGAAAAGTAAGTGTGAACTGTACCTTCCCTACGAGAGACCTGAGGTTCTGGGTCACCTCTTTGAGAAAGGAGAGTCCAAGACCCAACCCTCCTCCAAACCAGGATATTCCCAACACTTTTTCTAGGAGAAAGTTCAATGTGACTATATATATACAAACCCACAGACATTCCATGAATCCTAATCCCATTGTGAAACAAATGTGGGGAACCTCTGACTGCAAAAATAAAAACCCAAATAGGAGACACGCTGATGTGCCTTTCCCAAAGGTTTGATAAGTCATGAGGTTTTGGTGGAGGTTTCAACTTAGTCCCTTTCAGATAAGGGAACCAAGGAAGGAGATACCCTACCATGAAAAAAAAGGTACTTGAGTTGGTCGCATAGGTCCCTCACACAAGTATGTCGCATAGGTACCCCGCATTGATGTACCGCATAGGTATATCGCATAGGTATGGTGTGTAGGTACACCACGCAGGTATGGTGCGCAGGTACGCCGCATAGATAAGGTGCGCAGGTACGTCGTGCAGGTGTGGCTGATGACTAAAGAATATGTTTTACAAAGGAGAACCAAACCTATATAAAATTTGTAAAAATACATTCAAAACATGCTTATCCCATTTAATTATCTCTAATATCGTAGTTTAGAGAGCTACCTAAGACAATTTTAGGGATCTAAGCAAAATAGATATGCAATGGGAGCTTCAGAGAGTCTCTTCAGTTTTTTTCAGTCCTGAAATGGGGAGCCTAAGGGCTCTATTTATAGGCACAGATAAGGCCTGGTCGAAATAATGTTGCTCTCATAGGTACGTCACACAGCTTTGGTGTGCAGGTACTCTGCGTAGGTGCACAAACATATTCTGTCATGTAGCTCTACCGCGTAGGTTCATCACGCAGCCCCACCACATAGTCCTGTGCAGCTAGTCCATCGATAAGTTCTTTGGGAGTGTTTTGATTTTCCTTTTGAACTTTTGGAACCTTGCCTTGGGATATGAAATATTCATAGTTCTATTTATATTATTTTTGTTTCCTTAAGTGGCATCAACATACATTTTTCTAGGATATACATGTTTTCCACTGGTGTTTATTTCAAACACAATGTTTTCCAAAAGAACTCTTCTTTCAAAAACACACCTTTTACTTCTCACTCAAGGATGATGGTTCTTGTATCAAGTATGTTATTCCCACTTTATTTTTCGAACCCAAAGTTTATAAATGTTTTATTATGATATGAAACACATTCCATGGGTTATTTATGTTCATATATGTTCTATGTTTCATGCATGATAATGAAAATGTTATGATGTGACGGGTGCACCAAGAATTATATAGCGCAATATGAATGTTTGAATGTGACGGGTGCGCCCGTAATTATACATAGATCCAATGAATTTGGTAAAGTGATGAATATCATAAGTTAAAGTGAAATTATGCATGAACATTATGATATCTTTGTTCACAACTATGTGTGTTATTTGACTACTAAGACATGATGTTTTATTTTTATGCATTTCCACAACCCATGCCTTTACCTAATGATCCCTCTCATGATTTTTATAATGATTGGGTTATGCTCACCTCATGTTATATTGTTTCATGTTATTATCTATCCTCTTACGAGGCTTATAGATCACCCCTTTTTTAATTTATATCCTCAGGTGACTACTTTTACTAAGGAAAATTCAAGATCCAATAAGAATCTAGAGAATGAGAAATTAAAGAAATATTTATGCTTTATCTTGTAAATGTTATATATGGTCCTAGTTTTCCTAAGATACTAAACCTTTGGATCCTCTTTTTCTAATGGTTTTATTTTTTTATCATTAAAATGATTTAAAACTAATGTAAGAAAAGTAGGGTCACTATAGTTGGTATTAGAGGCAAGGTTTAGTTAATTTGGGAATTAGGATTAGTGAACCCTAGAGAAAACCTGTAGTATGAGACTAAGTAAAAATATGCACACAAGAAGATTTTATAAATATAAGGATCCCATAAGATATGATTTTAGTGTAAATTTCAAAAATGAATAAGTTATTCATGACTCTTTGACTTATGTTTTGTTCTAACCTTTTCTATTTTAGAAAATGGTGGGAACTAGGAGAAACCAGACCAACAACCCGTGTGAGGGCCAATGCAACGATTGCCCGAATGACATCCACAATTCTTTGGGAGGTGGAGTTCAAAACTTCATGGATATTATTACCCATCCATCTCAAGTTATGAACAATAACCTCAATAATGTGGAATATACTCCTTCACCTAAGAGGGAGCAACTGGTTATCAAGTGTTTTATGTAGCAACGACCATCGATGTTTAGTGGATCTTTTGATCCACTAGTTTTGGAATAGTGGGTCAACTCCATGGAGAATATATTTTATATGTTTAACTATTCTGATATAGAGAAGGTGATTCTAGTTGTTTATCATCTATATGGAGAGGTTGATCGATGGAAGGCTTTGATTAAGAACACAAAGCTGACTGATAAAATTGAAGAGATGGAATGGGAAGAATTTAAGATCATGTTTCTTAACAAGTATTTCCCAAGAACTCTTTATAAAAATACGGAGAGAGAATTAATAGATCTCAAGAAAAAAGTAAGGATAATCTTTCATGGCCTATGAAGTTAATTTCACAAGGCTTTCAAGGTATGCTTCGGTTTTTTGTTATCAACAATGGTAGAAAAATTGATAGAATATTTAGTTAGTTAAAATCACACCTTAGAAAGGCTCTTGCAATTCAAGACTTTGAGATTTATGAAGAAGTTGTTTGATGTGATCTCAAAGTAGAGAAAGAGTTTGGATAATGGTCCCATGGATATGGTGATAATAAATGAAAGGTGGAGTTTCAAGCCATAGGATCTAATGATAAAGGAGGGAAGAAAACTCAACCACCCACATGCCAAAAATGTGGGAAGAAGCATCATGGGAATTGACTCAAAGGGATGGGGAAATGTTTCAAGAGTGGTAGATAAGTCCACCAAGCTTTTGAATGTCTAAAAGACATGAGAAGGCAGGAGAATGTGGTGGAAGAATAGAAATTACCACCCATGGTCCAATTCTACAACTGTAGGGAGCAAGGGAAATTTGAAAGCTAGTGCACTAAACCTTGAATCCCTCAAGGTTAATCATCGTCAGTAGCCACCAAAGCCAAAGGAAAAAAGGTAAGGCTTATGACATCGCTACTGTGGAAGTTGAGCAAGAAAATTAATTCATATAAGGCATATTTCTTATTCACACAAGAATGGAAAAAAAGACTTATTTGATTCTGGTTCTACGCATTACTTTATATATTACAAGTTTTCTAGAACTATACAATCAAATCCTCAAAAACATGAAGTATAAATACCTATAAAAACACCAAGTTGTGAAATAATTTCAACCCAAGTGTTGGACTCTTCTCCTATTGTCTTATATGGGAAGATTCTTCCAATGAATCTCTTAATACTCCCCTTGGTGGAATTTGACACTATAATGGGAATGGATTGGCTCTCATTATATAGAGCACATATAAATTTTAGGGTAAAGGAAATATATTTTTATATTCCAAACCATCCCATGCTCCTCTAAAAATTCAAGGAAGATCGCGGATCTCCTTTGAAAAATCCTTCAATGGTGTGGGTGTTGATTCCCTATGAAGAGACATACCTCACTCAACTGGTGGAGTCAAAGTAAAGTGTCAAACTAGTGGAAATTTCCATTGTAATGTAATACAGTGATGTATTTCCTGAAGAGTTTCCTAGAATTCCGCTAGATCATGAAGTATAGATCTCAATAAAACTTATATGTAGAGCTACTCCTATCTCAAAGTGTCTCTATAGGATGGCTCATATAAAACTGGCAGAGTTAAAGAAGCAGTTGCAAGAGCATTTGTACAAAGGTTTCATATGCCCCAGTACATCACCTTGGGGTTTGCTAGTGCTCTTTGTGAAGAAGAAGGATGGATCAATGCGTTTTTGTATCGATTATCGAGAACATAACAAGATCACCATAAAGAACAAGTATCCTCTTACAATGATAGATTACTTGTTCAATAAGCTATGAGGAGCTCATTACTTCTCAAAGGTGGATCTTCCTTCTATATATCATCATCTAAAGGTGAAGAAGGAATATATTCAAAAGACTAAATTTTGTACAAGGTATGGGAACTATGAGTTTTTTTATGCCCTTTGGACTAACCAATTCCCCTACAATCTTCATGGATTTGATGAATAGAGTCTTTAGACATTACCTTGAAAATTTTTTGGTAGTTTTTATCGATGATATTCTCATATACTCCAAGAGAAAGGAGGAACATGAAGAACGTATAAGTCTTTTGTTGTAGAAATTGATAAAGTATAAGTTGTGCGCCAAGTTCAGAAAGTGTGCCTTTTGGATGAATCAAGTCCCGTTCTTGGGACATGTGATCACAAGTGAGGGAATTTATGTTGACCCTTATAAAAAAAGGTGATTGAGGAATAGACCAGACCTTCTAGTGTCAAAAAAATTTATAGTTTTCTTGGATTAGCTGTGTACTATCAATGTTTTTTGAGAAATTTATCATGATTATCAATCTCGCTAACTAAGTTATCAAGGAAAGGGGTAAAGTATGTATGGATAGAAGAATGTGAGGAAAGCTTCAAGGAGCTAAAGAGAAGGCTGGTCACTATACCTGTATTCACATTACCTAAAACTGGAGAAAGTTTGGTGATATATAGTGATTCTTCAAAGAAAGTCTTGGGTTGTGTACTCATGAAAAATGATGATGTGATAGCCTAAACCTCACGAAAGTTGAATATCCATGAGAAGAACTACCTGAAGCATGATCTGGAGCTAGCAACTATTATTTTTTCCTTGAAAATCTGGAAGCACTACCTCTATAGTGAGAAGTGTTACATATATACTGATCACAAGAGTCTAAAGTATATATTCACACAAATGGATCTCAACATGTGTCAAAGGAGATGGTTAGAGCTAATCAAGGACTATGATTTCTGTATTCACTATCATCCTAGAAAGGTGAACAAGGTAGCTGATACTCTCAAAAGAAAATAATCGGCTACTCTATCCATGATGTGGATTAAGAAAGACCCTATCTTCATGGATATTAAAAGGATGGATTTGGAAATCATAATGGTAGGGAATACATCCAACCTTTCCCAAATCATTTCCCAACCATTTATCCAAGAGAAGATTAAGAAGGTAGAAAGGGATGATCTAGAGTTACAAAAGAAGGTTAATTTAGTAAATTAAGGTAATATACAAGAGTTCCATATCAACGATGATGGTGTGATTCAATTTGGAATGCGACTTTGTGTGCCTTCATCACCCAGGGTAAAGAAGGATCTATTGGACAATACACATAGATCAACATTCTCTATCCATCCTGGTAGCACCAAGATGTACCGAGATCTCTGAGAACACTTATGGTGGGATAACATGAAGAAGGAGATTGTAGAATATATATCAAGGTGCTTGGTATGTCCAAAAGTTAAAGCCTAGAAACAAAAGTCCAAAGGGATGATGCAACCATTGCCTATAACCATGTGGAAATGGGAGAATGTCACTATGGAATTTATCACAGGTCTCCTGAATTTGTACAAGGGAAATAATTCTATATGGGTTTTGGTTGACTGACTCACCAAGACTGCCCACTTTATCATTGTTCGGGAAAATCTATCACTTGAAGAACCTACAGAAATATATGTGAAGGAAGTGGTGAGACTGCATGGTGTTCCACTCTCGATTGTCTCTGATCGTGATCCAAGGTTCAAATATAAATTTTTTAGGAGTCTCCAAAATGTTTTGAGTACTAAATTAAATTTTAGCATGACCTATCACCCCCAAACTGATGGCCAATATGAAAGGAAAATTCAGAAGCTCGAAGATATGCTAAGAGTCTGCTCTTTATAATTAAAAGGTGGATGGGATCGGCATCTCCCATTGGTTGAATTCTCATAAAATAAAAAACTTCCACTTGAGTATTCAGATAGCTCCATTTGAAGCTTTGTATGGAAAGTGATGTAGAACTCCATCCTATTGGGATGAAGTTGGAGAAAGAAATCTACTTGGACCTGATCTTGTGAAAGAGATAATAGATAAGGTTCAAGTCATCCAAAAACATATCAAAATTGCTTAGAGTCAGAAAGGGATCTATGTTGACAACTGTAAAATGGACTTGGAGTTTGACGTTGGAGATAAATTCTTCCTTTGAATATCACCATGGAATAGATTCATGCAGTTTGGAAAGAAAGGGAAGTTAAGCCCAAGGTACATTGGCCCCTTTGATATCCTTGACCGCATAGAATCTGTGGCCTATCAGCTTGCACTTCCACTGAATATGGCTCAAGTTCATGATTTGTTTCGTTTATCACTCCTGAGGAAGTACATACCATATCTATCACATGTATTGAACTCAGATGTGGTACAGCTGGAAGATGATCTCCCATATGAGGAGCATCCAGTAAAGATTTTGGACCAGAGAGCTAAGGTTCTACGCAACAAGAAAACCCATATTTTCAAAGTGTTGTAGAAGAACCATAAGTATGAAGAAGAAACATGGGAGCCAGAGGATGCGGTGAAGGAGAAGTACCCTCACCTGTTTATGTAAAAAGAAATTTTGAGGGAAAATTTTAAAAAGGGGGAAAGAATATAACGACCCAAAATTTTATCAATGCAATTTCTCCCTTATTGTAGTAATGTCATAATTATATAAAATCACATCAGAAAACACAATGACCTATCATTCTTAAATTAACTACTATGTCACCTTCAAACATAAATTTTCCACTTCTGTGTTTTGAATTTCTAAAATCTGACATACATGGTTGCGATCAGTAAGATGTTTGGAGTTCGATAGGAAAAACATAATTTTTGGTGAATATTAACCTACCCTTATGAATAGTAATATGACTCTTATGAATGGTAAATCATCCAAAAAAATATTAACCTCACTCATGAATGTATAAATAAAATTTAGGCATCTTATAAGTGACAATACGATTATAGTAAAAGTGTTGGTATTGTTATAAGTCATAAATATCTAATTAAAATTTTATCATTAATTTAATAATTTAAAAAAAATTAATTTCATAAAATGTGCTCATAAATTAATATTTTTATGTCTTATGATTATAATATAATTTTATGAGATCTTTATTAATTTTTTAAAGTGTTATAAAAGCAGTTTTAATTTTAAAATTTATATTTTTTTTAGTAAGTTATGATTTTAATTAAAAATTAAGTTAATAATATTTTGAAAATTATTTTTCAAAAATAGAGTTCATTTTTTTATTCTACACATCAAAAAATTATAAGGGTGAATTTTTTGGGATTTTTCTAAAATACTTGATTTTTTTATGAATAGTGAAATACTATAATTTACAAAATAAGCTAAATACATTAACTATAGAGTCATGGATGATGTTCTACTGATGTAAGCCCAATTTTTTCAAACTCAGATTCTCAAGTTACTATATTTATTCATGAAATCGTCATTATTTATTGTCTTATAGAGAAATAATAAATTAATGAATATAGTATTGTGAAAACACCTCTCTCCTCCACTATAAATACCACCCCTCACACCCTCATTTCTTCACACCTCTCAAGCTACAATCCTTGTAAAAAAATTTCCCAAATCTCTTCCCTATCCCCTTTCCCACATCCATCAACCCTTGTTCTATTAAAAAGACCAAAACATCTTCCCAAAAGAGGTTCTTAAAGAAGATATATTTAAAAGGTAATTTCTCTCTCTTTTATTTCAATTTACTTTCAAATTTCATTCCTTTTCTTATCTTATCCTCAACTTATCTTATCCAAATGTCATGATAACTCCATTATGATTGATATACCGGTATGATATCATGTTAATGCAATATTTTTCATTATACTCCTCCCTCTCTCTCTCTCTCTTTATAAAAATGAAATCGTTGCAAGTGATGTGTTAATTTACCTACATCATAGGCGATGCACTTCCATTTTCCTTAAACTCCAACAGGGCTATAAATTAAATAATTAAATGGTGGAAAAAGGATTTTAATATTTATTTTTTAACCCCTTTTATGTTCTGGAAACACATTTTATTCATAATACTAATTGATAAAACAAAACATGTTCATTATGATCAAAAAACTGCCCAAATTAACCTAAAACGTTCATCATTAAATTTTAACTAATGATTCATCCACATGGTATAAAATATAATTCATTAAAAGATCATTTAAACTCATTTAATATCATTAATAACATTTAATATCAGTTTTTTATGTTTATCCATGTTCTACATGAACTTTCATTCATGTGTATAAGTGAACCGTTCATGAAAACTAAGAAAAAGAATACTCCCAAACAATGGATTTAAACTCTATAACTCATCCAAAGGACCATAAAAGAACTTAATGAAACCATAATGAAACATAATAATGTATAAATGGTTCTTTAATTTCTAATTAATTAATATAATTTCATTATACAAGACATTAAAGTGAATAAATCTTTGGATACAACGTAAGGGGAAATTCTCGAACCCAACTTTTTTTTCTTTGAGTTCTCCCTCTTTCACTCAATTTTCAGTATGTTTAATCCTTAAAAATAATTTTTTCTTCATTATCTTACCTTTTCTTGGATATACATGTTTTCCACTATATTTTATTTCAAACACAATGTTTTTGGAAAGAACTCTTCTTTCAAAAACACACCTTTACTTATCACTCAAGGTTGATGGTTCTTATATCAAGTATCTTATTCCCTATTTCTTTTAAGAACCCAAAGTTTATGAATTTGTTCTTAAGAGATAAAACCCATTGCTTTACATTGTTTTTTTAGGTTAATATATGTTCTATGTGGCATTCATGATAGATAAAATTCTATGATGTGACAGATGCACCCAGAATTATATAGCGCAATATGAATGTTTAAATGTGAAGGGTGTGCCCAGAATTATACAGTGATCCAATGAATTAGGTAAAGTTATGAATATCATGGGTTAAAGTGACATGATTCATGAACATGATTCCATATTTGTTCAAAATTATGTGTGGTATTTTACCACTAAAACACGATGTTTCATTTTTATGCATTTCCACAATTCGTGCATTTACCTAATGATCCCACTCATGATTTTTATGATTATGATGTTATGCTCACCCCAAGTTATATTTTTTCATGTTCTTATCTATCCTCTTAGTGGGATTTTAGATCACCCATTTTTTATTTATATCCTTAGGTGACTACTTGTACTTATGATAAGTCAAGAGCCAATAAGAAGCTAGAGAAGAAGGAATTAAATAAATATTTATGCTTTATATTGTAAATGTTATGTGTGGGACTAGTTTTCCCAAGACACTAAACCTTTGTATCCTCCTTGTGTAATGTTTTTATTTTGTTTATCATTAAAATGATGTAAAAATAATGTAAGAAAATTAGGTTTGCTATAGGATTTCAATTAAACTTTAGATCCAATGGTATTTTAAGGATAGATAAATTATTAGGAAAATATATTTTAATTTAAGGGACATTCAGAACGTCAAAAGGTAACTCTTTCCATTTATAGTTTTGAGGGTGAAGCTAATTGATGGTGGTGGTTTTTTAAGAATACCAGAGAGAGATATAATATTGATGCCACTGAATGTGCAACATTTAAGAATATTTTTATGGATAAATATTTCTATAAGGTTGTTCGGATTAGTATGGAGAAATAATTCTTAGAAAAGAGGCAATAGAAAGCTTCAGTAGCCACATATGAATCAAATTATACAATATTGGTTTTGTGCACACTGAATTTTATTTGGGACCTTGATAGTAAAACTAATAGATTTTACTCAGGGTTGAAACCAAGTTTATGAAGAAAATTAACCTCATGAGAATTTTCAATTTATTAGAGATTTTTTCACTGTGCTTAGAAAGTTGAGATGGATTATGCTGATACATATGTGCCTCATGATGATAGGAGTAAAAAGTGATCAAGGTGGAAATCAATGGTGAATCATCCAACTAATGTGTCTTTTTGTAAGACCCTATCATGTTCCAATTGTAGTAAAAAACATTTCATGGAATGTTTTTCAGGATATATAAAGTGTTATCAGTGTGGTAAGTTCAATCATAGGGATCTTGACTACAAAAGAAAATAATCCTGAACAATCCCAGAATGGGGTAATATATTACCAACCAATGGTGAGATATTTTAATTACAATGAGTTGGCACATTATTCTAAATTGTGTCTAAAGCTAGTTAATCGGGGTGGAAATCATCAAGATCGAAAGAAAAAAAGGTATAGAAAATCATTTGAATCTACTACTACTGATATTGAGCCTTCTAATGAAGTGGTGAAAGGTAAATTCCTTGTTTATTCGAATTATGAAAATGCCCTATTTAACTTCAGATCTTTTCATTACTTCATTTATAAGAAATTTTTAAGTAAAATGTGAATATCACCTCATGAAAAGAAGATAGAAATTTTAGTGAAACCTCCAGGTAAAAATATTAAAGAAACCAAGATTTATAGGAATCTTCCTATCATTGACAATGGGATGGTATTTCCTACAAATCTTGTTGAACTACCCATAGTATAGTTTAATATTATTTTTGGTATATATTTTATTTCAATTTATCATGATAATACAAATTATAGAGATAATAAATATATATTCAATGATTTCATACCTTTTATAACATGTCAATATGTTGATAAATTGATTATAGATAGTAGTAAAATTTACCTAGCTCATGTTTTTAAAAAGAAATGAATTATTCTGATTAATAATGTTCTTATAGTGAATGAATATTTTGATGTATTTTATGATGTTTTACTTAGTTTTATTCCTAGTCAGGAGGTTGAGTTCACTATTGAATTAGTTCCTGATGTTATTCCAATTTCAAAACCCCATTATTGAATGTATCGAGTAGATCTTTTGTAATTGAAAAAGTAGTTTCAAGGGTTTCTAGATAAAGTTTTCATTCATCCAAGAAATTTACCATGGGGTGCTCTAGTTTTATTTGTTAAAAATAAATATGGTTTAATGAGACTTTGTGTTGATTATAGGGCCTTGAATAACATCATTTTTAAGAATAATCATATTTTTCTCATATTGATTATTTATTTGATCAGATCTGAGGATAATAGTATTTTTTAAAGATTGATCTTAGGTTATGATATCATAAGTTTATGGAGATGGAGGAAGATATTATGAAGTTGGTATTTTAAACTAGATATGGTAATTATGAGTTTGTGGTTATTCCCTTTGATTTGTCTAATGAATTATCTATGTTTATAGATCTTATTAATAAAGTTTTCCATTATTATTTAGATAATTTTTTGGTAATTTTTATTAATTATATATTGGTATATTTTAAAATTCATGAGAATTATAAAAGACTCCTATGGATTGTTTTGAAAAAATTAAAATAAAATAAGATATATGTAAATTTTAGTAAGTTTGAATTTTGTCTAAAAATTTATTTCTTCAATAATAATGTTTATAAATATAGAATAAATATTGACCCTTCTGAAACTAAAGTTATTGAAGAATGTCCAAGACAAAAATCTATCACAAAGATACATAGTTTTCTTGGATTAGTAGGTTACTATCATCAATTTATTAAAAACTTTTCTCATTTTTATATCCCACTAACTAAGTTAACTATAAAAGGAGTTAAATTCATCTATATGAAATAGTGTGATGATTATTTCCAAGAACTAAAAATAAGATTTGTAAATTCTCTAATTTTTCCCCAACAATCTAGAAATGGTGAATTTTTCATCTACAGTAGTGATTTATTGAATGGACTTAGTTTTTTTTGATGAATAATGATCAGGTAATTACTTATGCTTCACATCAATTGAAACCAAAATAGTTAAATTATACTACACATGATCTATAATTTTATACTTTGTTTTTTTATTTAAAACTTTGTTGGAATTATTTATATGGATTAAAGTGTTAAATATAAACTAATAACAAAAATTTTAAGTATATATTCACTCAAACTGAGTTGAATATGTGGCAGAAACAAATTATTTGATTCTTTAAGTCAGAAATATAATGATAAATTAACCATATTATATTTAAAACATAACCCTTTGTTTAATGATTTGATGAATTTTATCCTAGAAATTTTGAATGTAGGAACTTTCTCTATTTAGATTCAAGTACTAGTAAAATCATATCTATCAGAAAAAATTTAATCAAGATCATAATGATGATCATGTTTTACAAGAAATGGTAGAATATGTTAAGAAGGGTTAGTTTCCAGAGTTTAATGTTGATGAATAAGTTGTTATAATATTTTTAAAGATATTATTTGTGTCTTTCAATTCTCATTTGAAGATATAATTTTTTTAGTGAAGCTTACAATTCCCTGTTTTTCATTAATCAAGGAATCATTAAGATGTACAAAGACCTTTAGGAGTATTACTGGAATTATGGAATGAAAATATATATTATTGAATTTACCATGAAATGTTTGAATTGTCAATAGTTTAAATAATAATTCTAGTTACTAAAGATAATGATTCATCCTTTTCTAGTTCCATAGTATAAATAGAAAAATATATCCATGGATTTCAAGGTGGTATTTCCAAATACATATCCAGGTAATAATGGAATTTGGGTTATTGTTGACTGTATAATTAAATATTCACATTTCCATCCCATTTGAGATATTATATATTTAGATCAACCTTATCAATTTTACCTCATGGATATATTTAAGTTATATGGAGTTACTTTATCAATTATATTTGACCGTGATCCCAGATTAACTTCTAATTTTTGGAAAGGCCTTCAGAAGTCATTGGGTATTGAATTAAATTTTAGTATAGATTTTTATCCTCAATCTGATAGACATTTTTAGAGAACTATTCAGACCTTAAAATACATTCTTCATTCTTGTTTAATGAGTTTTCATGGATGTTGGTATTAGCATACTTCACTAGTTTAATTTTCCTATAACAACAGTTTTTAATGAAGTATATAGATGGAAACTTTTGATGAATTATATGGAAAGAGGTTTCAGAATTCATCATATAGGGGTAAAGTAGGAGAAAGGAATTTGTTAGGAAAAAATTTGGTATAATAAATGGTTAAGAAGTTGAATATGATTCTGCATCAAATGAGGATGGCTCAAAGTAGACAGAAAATTTGTGCAGATAACTAAAGGAAACATCTTTTTTTCATCGTAGGAGATCATGTTTTCCCTAAAATATCTCCATGGAAAATGTTATACATTTTTATAAAAAGGGTAATTTGATTCCACAGTTAATTATACCATATGAAATAGTAGATAAATTTTGATCAATTACTTATCAAGTGGAATTTCCTCTAAGTTTATCTCAGGTACATGATGTATTTCATGTTTCATTGTTAAGGAAATATGTGTCAGATGAATCTCATGTTTTGAGACCTAAAGTAGTTCAGTTGGAAGAAACACTTTTATATGAGGAATATACTATTCATATTCTTGAATGTGGATAAAAAGTTTTATGGAATAAGGTGATTCACCAGGTTAAGGTTTTTTGGAAAACCATATGATTGAAGAACTAACATGGCAATTAAAAAAAATTATGAAGGAAAAATATCCCCACTTGTTTAAGTGATGAATAAAATTGTGAGGAAAAAATTTATAAAAGGTGAGAAGAATGTATCAACCTAGTTGATATTAAGATAAATAATTTTCATTTATTATTAAAATTAATTAATTTTATTTTATATAGTTATATTCATTATAATAATTTTATGTTTTTTCACTCAAAAGAAAAAAAGATTTATTTCTAACCAAATTGGATTTTCATGAATTATATTGTTTTATTTAAAATATTGATGTCTAAATAATATAATTTTAATTTGAAAAAATTAACTTCATTTCTTAATTCATCGGTTCAAAATTAACTTAGGATGAATTTTTTAGAATTTTTTGAAAACTTTTATTTTTCAATGAATAATGAAAAATACTGATTTTTATTAAAAATTATATTTTCATTTCAAGAATTTACAAAGATAAATTTTGTTTTAAAATATAATAAAAGTGAAATTAGTTCATTAATATTATTAATAATCCAATTAAGGTCATAAAAATTAATATTATACTTTAATTTTGTATAAAAACATTTTTATACTTAAAAAGTCATTTTTCTAAAAAACTTTTTTTCATTTCATTTTAAAGGATTGATTTTAAATTATATTCTTTAAATTATATGAATTGAATTTGATAAAATGTATTCCATAATTTTTATCAGAATAATTAATATTATTTAATAAGTTCAACTTAATTTTTCATCATAATTAATAGAAAAAATAGTACAAGTTTTTTACCATGGTTAGGGTTAAAACAAATTTTTGGGGGATAAACTAAAGTGGTAAGTGTTAAAATGAATTAAAAACTTGTCTAAATTCTATTTTGTGAACATATTTTGACCCTATATCATCAAATGTGTCATTAATCGACTCTCGGGGCCCATGCTGTGACTACCCTAAGCCTTCCTTCTATAGGCCAGTGGCTGGTGACTAGCACTGGAAAGGCATATCCCAAAAAAGGGAAGGCATTAACTTTAAACTTGTACACACACAGACATGGAATACTGCACAAAGTAAACCACAAAGTAAAAAATTACAACCACCACTAAGTACCACCACTGAGATTAAAGGTGTAAACTGAAAGTAAAGGGTCCAGAATACAAGCCCAAAACCCATAAAGTAAATATTACTATTGAAGTATGCACTGAAGTCTCTACCTATAGGGTAGTGTCCGTAAATCCTGAAGTTGTATAATTATGCCTCATCCTCTCCTGCCTCACTAATCTCCACCAAGTCCCGGACCACCAAGTTTTTCATCATAGTGTCAGTCGTCTGTACAAGACACAACACATGCAGTAAAAGACCATGCAGGGGTGAGTATAACAACTCAGTAAGGACCTCAAGACCCCTGATGGTCTCTTAGAAATCCACAAGGGAAAGTACCACAAAGGAAGTACCGGAAAGGAAATACCACCAAAAAATATCTCAAATATAGGGAACAAAGTAAAATATATCTAACATTGGGTATAACTTAAGTATAGAAGTAAAGATGATTAGTCGTAAATCTAGATCATCTTATTCTGTTGGGAGGCTCTATTGTTGATCCACGAAGTGTCGCTTTGATGGTGATCCATGAAGGGTCTCTCTGCTGCTGATCTATGACGGGTTTCTCTACTACCGATCCACGATGGGTCTTTCTACTACTGATCCACAAAGGGACACTCCCATTATGATCCACAGAGGTTTACTCTCATGATAATCCATGAAGTGTTGCTCCATTGCTGATCCAAGAAGGGTCTCTCTTCATTCTTTACGTCACAGCCATCCAATGGATTCTCGCACTTAGCATGCTTGATTCTGGAAGAATATGCTCCTCAATCCATCAGTCTTACCTAAACTACTAGAAAGTCCCACATAGATTAATCCAAAGAACCGTCTCATCGTATGGGTCCCAACGCAATAGACGGTGCGTCGAACGAACGCCCAGTCTGTAATATATGGGCATTTTTGTAAAAAAGGTCTGGGTTGGATTCGAGTCTGATCCAACCCAGTCGTATTCTAACCTTCTCTAAAACTCATGTAGAGTATCTTGGAAAGACAGCCTTGTCTCAAGGGTCCTCGTTACGCAGACGGTTCGTCAATCAGACATCTAGCCTGTAAGTTACAAGAATTTCAGTGAAATGGGGGGTGGTTGGGTCTGGGCCTAGTCCGACCTAGGCCAGACCTGACTGGGTCCGGCCCAGCCTGTTGGGCCACCGGTTCGACCCACTGAGGCAGACCGGATTCTCCATCTCGAACATGGATTAGTCGCGTCTGGTTCGACACTTGGCGCCGCCTCCCCCCATAACTGGTATTCATAGAGAACTGGTTTGGTTAGCCGGACACAGCTCTACTGCATCCGTTGAGTCTCGCACAATCAGCCAGTCCACCTACACGTGGTCAACGGACCGCATGCCGCCAGCTTTCCCGGGTGACCCAGTCATGGGCTGCCACCTCTACATGGCACCAGTCAGTGCCTCACCTCCCCATCACCAAGGCGCGCCGACGGGTGCACCACCTTCTTCTGCCTACGGTCACCGCCGTGGGCTGGCAGTTTCTTTTACGGGCCACTGGAGTTTCTCTAGTGTTCTATATCTTAAACCTCCTACACCTATAGGCTCCGTAGGGTTTCACCATTACTGCGAAGTCCTCAAAATTTCATTTCCACCAACTTGACCATTCAGTAACAAATAACGCACAAGAAACATCCACGGCAGAGGGACCCAGGCCTTGTTCGTATCGGCCCACACCCTCCGTGTTAGAGTTTAAACATGGAGGAAATAATAATAACCACACATCATATTAAATCCCCATTTTCAATCCCGCATTATAACCCTCCCATTAGAATGATCAGATTACAAATCAACTTGTTTGTGGGTTGGTCCACATTCATCGTTAACCTAAATAATGGGGAAAGAAACATAAATCACAAAGAAAGCATAAACCCCTACCTGGATTGTTGGATCTGCTACTAATAATGGATGATATCTTCATCATCATCATCTATCCATGAATCATTGGCCTTCTTCTTCATTCGTCGTTCATCGGATCTGATCGGTTCTCTAGGTGTGTCGTCTCCGCGTTTGTAATCTCTTTCATTCGTCGATGGCAGAGGTTTCCTTCCGCATTTAATCAGAGAAATTCCAGGGTTATTTTTTAACCCTTAATCCTTGATTAACTAATAAATAAAATGTGTTGATCTCTGTAGCAT
The DNA here is from genome assembly GCA_963277665.1 of Viscum album. Classification (NCBI taxonomy): domain Eukaryota; kingdom Viridiplantae; phylum Streptophyta; class Magnoliopsida; order Santalales; family Viscaceae; genus Viscum; species Viscum album. The sequence continues at coordinate 1,943,528,705 of OY728119.1, read as the reverse complement.
CGCTACACCATTCCATTAATGAGTGTCATTAATGAATATAGTGTCCCCTCATCACTGTGTCACGACATTGACGAATCATATCTCAACGGAAATAAAAAAAATATTATTATTATTAAGTTTATTATTTTCCTTATTTAATTATGAAAAATTAACTTTTCCAGTCAACAAATGCTAGTCAATGTTAAGCCCCTCCTAAGTGAATCTCAACGATGCGAGTCCAACGGTACCCTCATATTTCTGATCCGATCACTGGTTCAAAAGATAGGAAAACCTTCTCACACGTTCACTTAAGTGAACTTAAAATAAGTTCAAAATTACATTCTGAGAACACCGAGTCTCAGAATCACATGCCATCTTAGCACCTGGTCTCCAAATAATTCCAATAAACTACAAAAAAAATATGGAAAAATATGGTTTATTACATTCTCCCCACCTTATGGATTTACGTTCTCGAAATCCATAATAAGGGATAAACAAACATATGGGGGTGCTGAGCAGGAATCTAAGCCTCCCGCTCCCATGTGCCCTTTGGGGGATTCCTGTGCTGCCACCGAACATGCACCAGAGGAATCGACCATCCATGAAGGACCCTTTCATGTCGATCCTCTATCTCTACCAGGTACTCCATGAAAGTATCCCTATCATCAATCTTCATCTCATCGTGGTTGATGACGTGAGAAGGGTCGTGCACGTATTTCCTCAGCTGGGATACAAGGAAGATATCATTAACCTTCTCTAACATTGGCAATAGAGCTAAGCAGTACGCCACCTCACCCACTCTCCAAAGAATCAGAAATGGTCTGATGAACCTCAATGAAATCATGCCGCCTCGACCAAATCAATGTATTCCTCATCAAGGGGAGACCCATAGTAATACATGAGCTCCATCCTGGAACTCCAAAGGCCTCTATAACCTATCTTCATAGGACTTATTCCGGCTCTTTGTATTCTTCATCCTCTCCTGGATGACTAACACCTTCTCTGTGGTATATTGTACCATCTCTGGACCTACGAGTGTTGACTCCCCTGGGTATGTCCAACACAAATGTTATTTTCACGGTCGCCCATATAGTGCCTCAAATGGTGCCATACCAATGGTGGAGTGGTATTTTTTGTTGTATTCAAACTCCACCAATAGTAGGTGGTCCTCCCAACTGCGACCAAAATCAAGGACACAAACACGAAGCATGCCCTCCAAGGTCTGTATGGTTTTCTCTATCTGACCATCAGTCTGTGGGTGAAAGGTTGTACTGAAGCATATTTGAGTCCCAAACTCCTACTAAAATCTCTTCTACAACCAGGATGTAAATCGTGTGTCATGATCTGATACTATTATCGAAGGCACCTCATAAAGTCGCATGATCTCCTGGTCATAGAAGTGTCCCAAGCTCTCTATTGAACCCTTCTCTCAAATAGCAAGGAAGTGGTCCGACTTAGTGAGTTGATCAACAATCACCCATATGGTATCATGTCCTCTAGACTTACATGTTAAGATCATCACGAAGTCCATCGATATCTCATCCCAATTCCACTCTGGTATATCAAGGGGCTCGGTCAAACCCACTGGTACCTAATGCTCAGCCTTCACTTGCAGGAAAGTGAGGCACCTAGAAGCAAACTATGACACTGCCTTCTTCATCCCCAACCACTAGTACTAATTTAGAAGGTCCTGGTACATCTTCTTCACTCTTGGATGTACCTCCAAGGGGGATGTATGGAACTCCCTCAAAACCTCCACTCACAATGCCACTTGGACAACAGTACACCCTCTGAAAAGGATGACATGCTCCCCACCTTCAAAATATCCATCAGGTGCATGTAATATGGATATCTAGGCACGTATAGTATTACAGCTGATATCTTTGAGTTACGCCTCCCTGACTTGTTGTAGGATTAGAGGGGAAACTACCATCAACTGAAGGAAAATTGTCTCATCTCTATCCACAAAGGATATCTGAAGTGAGTCCAACTGCTCCAAGGCCTCGTTCATTAACTATGAACTCGATCTCTATCTAAGAGAATCTACCACCACATTTCCATTCCCAAGAGTATAGACTATCTCAAAGTCATAGTCTTGGAGGAACTCTAGCCAATGTCATTGTCTCAGGTTCAGATCCTTATGCAAAAAGATATACCTGAGGCTCTTGTGTTCCGAGTAGACGATGAACCGCTCACCCATTAGGTAGTGTCGCCACATCCTCAGTGTGAAGACCACTACTGCTAACTCCATGTCATGAGTTGCAAAGCTCTACTCATGTGTTCTCATCTATCATGAGCCATAACCAATCACTGCATCACCCTATATCAGAAAACAACCTAGTTCGGTTCCTAATGCATCATAGTATACCATGTAGTTGATTTCATCCTCTAACAACCTCAAGATGGGAGCGTTGGTCAAGCTCTTCCTCAACTGTTGGAAGCTTTGATAGAATTTATCTGTCCATATGAAGGGTTTTACCTTCTTTTTCAAAGATTTCATAAGTACTTATACTCTGGATAATTAAGGTACGAATCTCTGATTGTATCATGCCAACCTAATGAAACTTCTTACCTCTGTAACACTCCTGGTTGGCTCCCAAACAAGCATCACCTCGATATTCACTGGATCCACTGCAACTTCAGCCTCTGAGATGACATATCCCAAGAAATGGACCTTCCGTATCCATAACTCGCACTTTGATAGATTTCTATAAATCTGGTTCTCTCAGAGTGTGTCTAGAACTATCCTAAAGTGTATAGTGTGCTCCTCCTCTGATGCTGAGTACACTAAGATATCATCAATGAATACTACTGCAAACCAGTCCAAGTAAGACTAGAAGATCCTATTCATGAGTTCCATGAACATTGCTGGGGAGTTTTCCATGCCGAATGGCATAAATAACTACTAATAATGTCTATATCAACATATGAAAGTTGTCTTTAGGATGTCCTCATCTTTTGCATGAAGCTAGTGATAGACTGATCTGAGGTCTATCTTTGAGAACCACTTTGCTCCCTTCAGATGATCAAAGAGGTCATCAATCCCCGACAGTGGATACTTATTCTTCACAGTCACCTGGATTAGGAACCAAAAGTCCACGAATAGCCTTAAGCTCCCGTATTCCATATTGGAAAACAACACTGGGGCTGCCCATGGAGAAAAACTGGGTCTTACGAACCCCCTCCTCTACAAGTCCTCCAACTATACTCTCATCTCCTGGAGCTCCGTAGGAGACATCTGATATGCAAGTGTAGATATCAGTGTCATCCCTGGGTACAAGTCAATGCATAATTCTACCTCTCTGCAAGGAGGTAGTCCTGGGAAATCTTCTGGAAAGACATCTGCATACCCGTCCACCACTACAGGGAACTGTGGACTTGCCTCATTCACCGTATCGAAGGACATGCTAGACAACTAATGAGTGATCAGCTGCACCCTCCTAAGTGCGAGTCCAACTCATGCTACCCTATTTTCTTTCTCACTTACAAAGGAAAATTGGTCTCTATCTCTACATTTACACTGCACTGTATGTCTCAAATAGTCGATTTGAGCATGAACTACTGATATCCAGTCCATTCCTAGAATAACATCATAGTACTTCAAAGCCCCTACCAGGAGATCCCATCTAAAATTCTCTCCTCTGAGAGTAAGGTCACATTGTCGACACCAGCATGTGACTACTGAATATCCTCCTGTGGGAGTCTCCAATCATAAATATTTATCCAATAGATCATTAAAAATCTCTGATTTTTGAAAAATATCTATGATAAGGAAGGAGTTACGGGCACCCGTGTTTATAAGAAATGCAACTAAAGTACATAAGACACATATTGTACCTCGTATCATCTCAGGAACATCTGGATTATAGGAATCTACTACCTAAATTTGGGCCTTCCCCCATCCACCTACTCCTAGAGCCCTTGGTGGACCACCTGGAGTGGTGGTGGTCGTGCCTCATACCTGCATCCACCTCCTACCACTTGTCCCGCTCCCCTACCACGTCGGCCACCTGTCTGGTTGCCCTACTCCTGACTCTTTCACTATCTCGGAATTCCCTCAACCATTTTTCAATCATCCATGCAAGGAATCAGAAAATTTCAAGCTATGTGACCATGTCTACCCCAGGAGTAACAAACTCTAGCCCTCAGCTGACCTCATCAACCTCGTGATCTCCATGCCTTTGACCCTACGTCCTGTGGTCATCCTTCGGAAGCTATGGAATGTCTGTTCCTCTATGTCATCTGCCTACTTCCTGTTGTGGATGACTCATCCACCTGTTATCTAATGGTGTCTCTCACCATTAGTTCCTGCTTGGCTAGGAATCTCTCTACCAGTAGAGCTCTCTCTATCACTCCATCCTGCATCAGGATACTAAGAGAAATCATCAATGCCCTGATCTCCTATCAAAGTCCCTTATCAAAGGCCTAGGCCCTAAATAAAGGGTCTCATACCATGTCATTGGAGTAGTAGGAGAGGTTGGTAAACCTTGTTGAGTACCGGGCCACAGTCAGGTTGCCCTGCTATAGGTGTAGTAGCTCCTGAATATGCACTGAGCGTAGTGTCGCTGGTATGAACTCCACCCTAAAGAGGCTCTCTAAGTCCAACCAGGAAAGGTTCACCTCCTCATGTTTCTGGAGCATCAATATCCACCATCTCTCTGTCATGCCTTGAAAAAGGCTAGCGGCTAGGAATACCATATATTCTATAAGTGTCTATGCCAGAAGAAAAACCCACATAACTACCTCCAGCCAATCCCCAGCTGCCTAAGGATCTATCTCACCTCTAAACCTTAGAGGCCTCTATCTCTGGAACTTGTGCAGCGCACTTAGTCAGTGTGCACTGTCTGCTAGTGGTGATGGTAGAAACTTCTTCTCTACGGGTGTTGGTGTTGTTGGTACACCACCCGAAGGTGCTATCGCTCTAAGTGGTCCCTAAACTGACGTATCATTGCTCGGTGGGCCATCATCGGGATCCCTCACTGGAATCCTAGTTGGTTATCTTCATGGAGGCATCTTGTAGGGAAAGAGATGCACCATAGTTAATAAGTTATACCTGGTGAGCTGAATCAAAAGATATCAAGATAAAAACATTTCCAAAACACATGAAACCAATGTTTTTGTGTATCAAGTTGGAAAATAGAATTCAAGGTCCTTGTGTATGGATACATCAGTCACTGCACCAACACTGGACTCCCTGGATTGAAATTCAAACTCAAGACACTTAACATTATTTCCCCCATTGAAAATACAGACTCTTAGCTTTCTGGTAGAACCGACCACCCTTTGATACCACTTTGTTATGACCTGTCCCCTGGGGCCCATTCCATGACTACCCCAAGCCCGCCTTCCATAGGCCAGGGGCTGGTGACTAGCACCAGAATGGAATATCCCAAAAAAGTAAAGGAATTACCTTTAAACTTGTATACACACAGAAATGGCATACTGTACAAAGAAAACCAAAAAGGAAAAAAGTAAATCCACCAAAAAGTAGCACCACTGAGAGTAAAGGTGTAAACTAAAAGTAAGGGGCCAGAATACAATCCCAAGAACCCACAAAGTAAACAGTACTATTGAATTATGCCCTGAAGTCTCTACATATAGGGTAGTGGTAGTAAAGCCTGAATCTGTAGAAGTATGCCCCATATGCTCCTACCTCACTGGGCTCCACCAAGTCCCATCCCACCAAGATCCACTTCATAGCTTCAGTCGTCTACACAAGATACAACACGTGCAGGTGACGCCTGTGTAGGGGTGAGTATAACAACTCAGTAGGGACCCCGAGACCACCGAAGGTCTCTCATAATCCACAAGGGAAAGTACCAAAAAGTAAATACCACCAAACAAGATATCAAATACATAGAATAAAGTAAAATATAGCTCACACTAGGTATAACTTAAGTACAGAATTAAATATTATTAGTCATAAAGCTAGGTCATATTATTATGTTGGGATGTTCTACTACTGATCCATGAAGGGTTGCTCTGCTACTGATCTATAAAGGGTCTCTCTACAGCTGATCCAAGACGGTTTGCTCTATGTTTGATCCACGATGGTTCACGCTACATTTTATCCATGAAGGGTCGCTCTCAAGCTGATCTGCATAGGTTTTCTCTCATGCTAATCCATGAAGGGTCGCTTTGTTGTTGTTCCATGAAGGGTCTCTCTTCATTCTTCACATCATAGCCAGCCACTGGATTCCTGCACTTAGCACACTTGATTATGGGAGGATCTTATCCTCAAGACATCAGTCATACCTCAACCACTATTAAGTCCTATATATAGTAACCTAAAGGACCATCTCATCGCAAGGGTCCCAACACAATAGACAGCACGTCGAACGGATTCCCGGTCTGTAAGATATGGGAATTTTTTTTAAAATGGACCTAGTGGATTTGAGTCTGATCCAACCCAAATTTATGCCAACCTCCACCAAAACTTGTGTAGAGTATCTCAGAAGGACCTCCTCATCGTAAGGTTCCTCTTGCCGCAAACATCACATCAATCAGATGTTAGGTCTGTAAGTTACAAGTATTTCAGTGAAATTGGGGCTGGTTGGGTTCGGGCCTGGTCTAACCTGGGCCTGACCTGACTAGGTCTAGCTCGAGCAGCTGAGAAATGGGTCTAGACCATGGTTGGGCCAGCCTTCCGGGTGGGATGTGGCCCACTTGGTGGGACGCGGACCACCTGTAGCAACCTGGACCGGATGCAGATTAGCCGTGTTCGGTTCATCACACAGCAGTGCCAGCTGGCGCCACCTCCCCCTATAACTGGTCCACATAGCAGACTAGTTTGGTCAGCCGAATGCAGCTCTGCCACGTCTGTTGACTCCCACATGGCTGGCTGGTACACCTGCACGCGGTCGATGGACCTTGTGTCGCCAGCTCACCTGGGAAGCCTAGACGTGGGTCGCCACCTCCACGTGGTACCAGTCAGCACCGCACCTCCAAGCCACTACAGCCAGTTGTCTTCAACCCTCTACCGCTGCGGCACACTGGCGGTTTCTTCTGTGGGCCACTGGAGTTGCTCTAGTGGTCCGTTTCTCAAACCACCTATGCCTACAAGCACTGTAGGGTGTCACCATTACTACAAATTCCTAAAAATAACATTGCCTCCAACTTGATCATTCATCCATGAAGAACGCACAAGAAATATCCATAGTAGAGGGACCCAGTCCTTATTCGTGTCGGCCCATGCCCTCCATGTTAGAGTTTAAACATGGGGTGAAATAATAATAACCACACAGCATATTAAATCCCCATTTTCAATCTCGTATTATAACCCTCTTGCAAGAATGATCGGATCACGGATCAACCCATTTGTGGGTTGGTCTGCATTCGTTATTAACCTCAAGAATGGGGAAAGAAACATCAATCACAAAGAAATCATAAACCCCTACCTGGATTGTTGGATCTACTGTTGACGATGGATGAGATCTTAATCCTCATCATCAATCTGTGAATCATTAGAGTTTGTCGCCATTCATTGGTCGTTGGATCTGATCCATTCTTTAGGTGTGTCGTCACCATGTTTTTAATCTCTTTCATTCATCGATGGCAAATGTTTCCTTTAGCGTTTAATTATAGAAATTCCAGTGTTGTTTTTCAACCTTGAATCCCTGATTAACTAATAAAGAAAATGTGTTGATCGTAGTAGTGTCACCACATTGTTCCATTAATGAGTGTCATTAATGAATGTTGTGTCGCCTCGTCACTGCATCATAGTGTTAATGAATTTTCGCTCAATGTAAAGAAAAGAAAAATAATATTATTTTTATTTTTATTATTTTTCTTCTTTAATTCCGAAAAATTAACTTTTCTGGTCAACCTGTGCCAGTCGATGTTAGGCCCTGCCTAGGCGAATCTCAATGCTACAAGTCCAATGGTGCCCTTGGATTTCTGATCCGAGAACTGGTTCAAAGGACAGAAAAACTCACTCACGTGTTCACTTAAGTGAACTCAAAATAAGTTCAAAATTATATTATGGGCACCCTAGGCCTCAGAATCACGTGTTGTCTCAGCACCTAGTCTCGAAATAATTCCAATAAACTATGAAAAAAATTTGTGGAAAATTTTGGGTTATTACATAATAATCATAAATGATCAATTTTGGAGACATTTTTCTTGAGTAATATATTAATATATTTTAATCTTTTAAAAAATTCCAAGTGTGTCCTCTCCCCCACTTATAAAAGTACACCCACAATCCTCTCATATACACATTTCAATTGCAATCTGGATTGGCAAATACCTACCTATATATATTCCTAAAATATTTACTCATGACCTAGAGTCCCTGGTTTTATTATAAATCCATCCTAGTAAGGCTTTAGGTATAATCATAAAGAGGTTGTCTGAATAAGAGGTATAGTTCTTAACTGAGATTTTTAATTTTATTTCTTCTTCTATCTCCTTTGAAATAATCTTCAAACCTGATGAAATAATAACACTAGTATATTTATTATACTAATATTTTTTTAATGTTAATGTGATAATATATTTCCATCTCTTCTTCTATCAAATGTAAAATGAAACTAACGTTTGTGTGTAGGGCGGACTACCTCCTCGCAAACATTTATAATTCATTTTCTATCACTACCTCTCAATTTTGGTTATAATGATAGGTTTAACATATATATACATGATATTAAATACATAATTAAAATTCAATAAATATATTATATCATCTATTTTTACACCTTTCCATCCATTGAAAAATGATAACGTTGTTTGTGCATACGTGTCGATTACCACCTCCACAAAGCGATGTGATAAATATTTCATCACCACGTCACATGGATGGTATATATAATTTTATTTAAAGATATAATATTATATTTATAATATAATAATAATTATGTAAAGATAAAATGAAACTTACCTTATTTCTCTCATTCTCATTTAAAAAATTAAAATGTTACTCATGCTTACGTGTGGCATGTCATCTCCACGATTGTAACGTAATTCATTTTTCATAAATATATTTAATGTTGGGTTTTAAAAGTATAAATTCTGTATAAAAATGATAATTATTTCATGGTTACAATTCTACAGATTAAGTAATAATTACCTCTTTGATCGTATCCAACCTACCGAAGTCATTTTTGACATATGAGCCTAATATCATCAAAAGGGCTAACATAAACTTAATTGATTAAGTAATTAAATATAAAATGGTAATAAATAAAATAAAAGGAATAATAAACTTTAAATATGTTTTTAAGAAATTAAATAATTAACATAATTTTATTATTAAGGAAGATAAATAATTTACATGATGATTCAAACTCAATGTAAGGGATGCTTTAACTTAAAACCTATTTTTAAATGTTTTAAAGATTTATTTTAAAAAAAATTATTCCATGTCCATATTCTTAAAATTATTTTTTGGGATTAATTTATATTGAAATAAATTAATTATAAAGTAAATTTTATGTCTATTTTTACTTTCTATCAAAGGTTTTTAAAAAGAATCTTTTTATGCATTTTATACAGAATTTATTGAATTTTCTTATAAAAAGGAAAAAGGAATATTCTATTTTATTGTATATGGTGTGAACATATTTTCCCACCATTATAATCATTATTTTATGTTTGGATTTATTTACAATATTCCATGTTTTCTTCAAATAATAACCTTATTTCCTCTTGTTATAGGTATTTTATTTTTGAGAATGGATTTTTAAAAATAAAGGATATTTCAATTTCTAAAAATGTTTTTTATATGTTCTCAAAAGAGTTTTTGAAGGATTTTATGATAAAAAGGTGAAAACATACAAAATTTAATTCATGATATAGCCTCTAATTCCAAAGGCCTTATATTTTTATTACTTTTTGGATAATCCCTCTTTTTTTAACTAGGTTGAGAGGGAACTCTTACATGACCTGTAAGCCTAGACACACAAGGCCTTAATAAATGACTTAAGGCCCAAGGGACATACACTGAGAGAAAACCATACCCATATCTTAATTTTTTATTGATGCTCCTAATCTCCCACCATAGAAATCTGAATGGCAAGTATTACCCCATCCATAGTTGCATATTGCTTGGTACCAATAGTGAAACCCATACTCTGTCATCATTCTAATCTGGATAGCACTACTGGTGGATGCCTCAGGATCTCTACCTCATCTAGGATTGTATCTATGGATCATAATCCCACCTTCCACCTAAATAAATATTGGACCACGACCAATGCTAATCCTGAGCTATGCTATCGCTTCCCTCCTTTGTCGAGACTCTGTGAGCTGTCATGGCCACCATTCCTAACTCCACTGATGCCAATGCCTCACTTTTGTGATACCAACCTACTTATTTGAGGTCATAATTGTTGTTACTGAAACCACTGATGTTGAAACCACACCCACCATAATTGTACTAATCTTACAATTTTGAGGCTTATGAATGGGCTTCACTGACATCGACATCCCATGGCACTCTCCCTATGGCCTATTGCAGCTGTCATGACCATCTGCACCATGGCCAAATCCCTGCACCATGAACCACTCCCCAAAATTCATGATCCCGATATGGATTATATAATGAGAGATCCTAATACATATTATATTAAGTATGATCTTGATATATCTTATACAATGGGTGATCCTGATACAGTTTATATGATGTGTGAGCCTGATATAACTCTTCAACACATTGTGTAATGTTACTTTTCTTCAATGGAATTAATGATGGAGTTAACTAAGGAGATTTCACCTATGGATTTAACTAGTCTTTAGTTATTTCTATTATGGGTTATGAATATAATTCTCTATGTTTCCAAAAAGGTTTTATATTTTCTTATTATAGTTATTAAAGGTTTTATTTGAGAAAAAATGTGTATTTTTCATGTGGATATGATTTATTTAATATGATCAAATAATATTGTGGTAAATGTAAACATTTTAAAGGTTTTCATGTTTTTCACTAGACTAACAGATTTAATTATTTTATTTCCCTTCCTAAGATTTTTATATTCATCCCATTTTTTAAATGTTTTTCATAAGTTTTAAATATTATTATGAACAAAGAAGAAGTAAAGTTGAAAATCATAAATATTTTTCATGAAAATAAAACATATTTCATTTTAAAATTCTTATATTGTATTAAAAATGGATACTGAGTGGAAGTGTACACTTTGTAATATATGGGTTTTGTTATGTAATATTTATGACACATTTCTCAAAAAATATAATCCTAAAAGATCTTTTGGAATCAAATAAATTTAATTCTTGTATAAAGAATAGGATTATGAAATGTTTAAGGTTGGTTCCTTATACATTCCTATGTCACCTATCTACCATGTCCAAAAATAGTAAGAAAAAATAAAATTTAGATACACTCTGTGATATCAGTCTCATAAATTCTCCGATATAAATTTTTAGCATCCTACCTTGTGTCATGTCCACTGAGTGGTGCCCATATCAGAGGAGCATCAATTGGGACTTCAGGTACACCTCCCCATATTCTAGTGGCTTATGAATAGAAGAGGGGGTTGAGGGTGGTACTTTGAAGATATTATACCTTATATCATAGTGCGGAATAACGTAAAAAATAACTAGACAACATCTAGGAATAATAAACATAAAATTTCACAAAATAAAATAAAAAAAATCAATAATAAATGTAATTCAATAGGAAGATAATAAAATCATAAAGACTCGCTATCCTCCCATCAATATCACCACATAAAAAATAATACAAGAAATAAATAAAAATACAAGAGGCTCTAATACATCTATAAGACTCAACTCATCCCAATCTTTAAGTCTCATATGATCTTTCCTACTCAATAATGCAACACCAAGACTCTTCCAAACTTGAACCTATGATTAGTGATGTCTGTTTAGGTACCCAAGTGACATGGATTCTTGATCAAGGTGTGAGCATAACTTAGTAGGGCACCACTAATGTGGTCCTATACAAAACCAATAAATGTAGTGTATGCTCATGTGGAATTCTTAAAAGAAAAATAAATATAGTGTGGAAGAATAAATGAATAATAACTACTAATCCTCAGGTTCTCATGTGAAACCTATATTGATCCAAACCCACTTCATCTAGTTCAGAGTTTCTTTGAGCATATCACACAATTATTCCAACCAATATATGGACCATAACTGATTCCTAGTAACAAATCTTAGGAAATAATATCTAGTAACTAAGAGATAAATATAGGGAGCGTTTTTAAGAAATTCCAACCCCTATAACCCATCAATATCCAAGGATCATGTCTAAGACATCCTAAAACATGTATCATTAAATCCAAAGACCATATCATATTCATTTGAAATCATAGCACATTTGAATCCTAAGAGTGTATCACGGGCATTCCAAACCATGTAACATCCAAATATCAGGTGTATATCCAAGTAATTCCAAACCACACTTGTAGGGAAAATGGGAGGTTCTTATCCCTTTCCTTGATTCCAAGGAATGCATCCAAGGAAAAAAAATATCATCCATAAACTCAAGATATTGCCCTATCGAGAAAGAAAGTCATAAACTAGAACATTTGGATCCAAGGATTATATCCAAGGCATCCCAAACCATGTCATCAGAGTCTTAATGTAATGTAAATCCCACCATATAGATATAAGGAGCTTGTCTGATGAATTAAAAACCGATAGATGAATGATTCCTAAGATCATGTACCAAGAAATCCAAACTCAATACATCTTAGTGAGAATTGAATCATGCCTAAACCATCTCATGTTTCATCATTGATTAAGGTTCTAAGTTGAAATATGAAATCATATATTTCCATTTCAAATACACACCATCTCTAGGGTAAAAATATCAATAGGGAACCCACTAGGCTCTCACCAGGTCACATCATAACACAGACCCCCCACTAGGGTTCCTCTATCTCAATCACATCACATGGCCTCATTAGCCTCATATGACTTGTAGGTAATCCCACATTAGTATCACATAAGGTAGATAGTCTCAGGACTATCCCCTTCCTAACTCATCATAGGTTGATCCTCACACCCAATCTATCCACCAATATCCATAGGGTTTACCCACCCAGGTAATCACGTCTTAGTGGGGGAGGACCATTCTCCGAATGGTCATCACAACTAGCCCAAAGTATCCAAGGTATCTTAAGGATCCACATGGATACTTCCTTGGAAATCCATCTCTATTAATCACCCACTACTACCTATATTTCACTAAGGGTGACTATCACTATGGCCACTACAATTACTAATTTTTCCTTCATTACACCCCAAAGGTTCCAAGTGTTATAGGGAATACATTCATCACAATGCCTAAGACATTATTAGTGGAGGAAATCAAGCCGGTACACAAGGGTCCATCATGGAAATTGTCACCTTATCCAATTCATCAAATCATTTCATTTTAAATAAAAAAATCATTTAAATTAAATAGTTTGTTTTCTCTTGGTTTTGAGATTGTACGTCACATGCCAAGTATAAATAAAAAGAATAAAATACCACAAGGGTATATACATGAGACCACCTACCTCAATTTATATTTATTCCCTTTAAAGTATCTCTTCCACACTCATAAAATCCCATCCAAGTCCAACAGCCATCATCCAAACACCTAAGTCCCTAACTCACACCAAAACATCAACTCTAATTAATTACATTCAAATTATAATTTATTAAACAAATATAATTAATCTTAAACAATTTTAATTGATTTTAAAATTTAATTCAATTAGGTATAATTGATTAAATACTCATCAATAAATCCCATCACACCAAAACCATTACCAATGGTGTGCCAATTTCATGTGTCATGCTCCTGGAATATCCCATCTCAAAATACATAACAAACAACAATGATTCAATTGTAAATTTTACTTAATTTAGGCCAAAACCCTTGAAAAACTCATACGGTGACATACCTCTATCAAAGAGACTCAAGATAGTGTGTAGTTACCATCTCAAGATGTTTTATTACTATGTCAAGTGAAATACCAATATTTATCTATTGATTCCACTATGATGTGTTTGATTCAAAACTAAAACCCTAAACGATAGGAATGAAATCAAGAGGAAACCAAGTAAAACCAAGATTATTGGAAAAATAATGGAAATAATTGCCTATAATCACTGTAAAACACCATGAAATCTCCCAAAATATAGAATATTTTAATAGGTCCAAAGAGGGAGCGTCCACCTGGTCACACGTGTGATAGGATAAAATAAGAGGGGGCTACCTCTTAAAATTTCAGGAGGGAAATTTGGTCATTTAACCTATTTTAATGAGTCACATGGTTTGGACACACATTTGTCCAAACCATAAAAAAATATTCAAATTTAACTATCCAAATCCATCACTCTCGCATAGTTGGGTTACAAGGTTCCTCGAACCATACACCAATCGTGAGAAACCCTCTGCCACTCATCTACAACATTTTGTATGGCTTTTCTGCAAAAGTGGGTAAAAATTGTTCCAAGATCCAAGTACAAACCAAACCTACATGATTGTCGATGAAACCTACATATTTAACTCTTAATAGTGAACTAACCATTATAATCATCTATTTTCTTTAGAATATGTACTAGAAAACACCCTAATCTTCTCTTGAACTGTGTACACCAAACCATGCACCTAGGGAATAATCCTCTAAAAACTACCAAGATTTAACCTAGAGATCTAAAGAATTTACTAACAACCTAATTCACCTCTATAGACTTAAACTATATCCAAAAAAATTATCTTATCTCACTAAAACTCTTGAATTATCTATATGAAACCTAGTTCACAAAACAAACCTTCCACCAAACTAAAAATTCAAATTTCACCAAAAATTACATAACTCAAAAAGTATAGGAGGTTTTACAACTTATTTACTTATCAAGTTCAACTATTTTAATAAAATGTATTAATAATTGATAAATATAAGGCTTAAGGAATGAAAATTTACCCTAAAACTTGGGGTGTTACATCCTTTGTTTGATCAGACCTCTTATTTGGAAATGGTGTCTTAATAAATCGAAATAAAAACTCTTACCTATAGCTTCTCTAGATAAGATTTTGTTTCCTAATTATATAAGATCGTTCATAATGAATTAAGTGGTGTGAGGAGGAGGAAATTAACACCTATTCAAGATTATATAAAATATATAAAATGACCATATGGAATTGCTTCTTTGTCAGCCACTAGGGATCAACCTCTAGTTTTTTATCAGTGTGAAAATTCAGGCCACAATAATCCCATATTCCAAGAATATCTAAAGACTTATCATGGTTTTGGTAAGTTAGGTCATCAGAAATGATTCTATAAATGTTTTTGGAAGAAGGAAAAATGTGTGGTAAGGTATAAATTTTATGAAACCTCTCAAACTTATGGTTTTTGTTTTGTGTTCTCTTTTTAAGTGACCTTCCTTAGGGTGTCTTTTATGGTGACCAATAGCTACTATAGATTATGTTTATTCTGGGTTGTAGTTTTTTTAAAGTTATAAATATAGTGGAATTCCTTATGGTTTTGAAAGTTATTTTTATGAGTGGTTTTGGAGGTGAATATGCCTTATTCCATTCTTTAGTTATGATTTGTAAACCCCTTGAGCTAGTGTGAGATTTCTAAATGGTTGTAAAACCTCTAGTGAGTGATCTTTTCTCTTAGTAATGAATATTTCTATTATGGATCCCTTATTTTCCATTACCCACCCTTTTTTAAGATATTGATTGAGTTTTTAGTAGTTTTTACCTTGAATTTTTGGTGTGTTTTGGTCATTGGTTCTTTAAGAGTTTAAGTTCATTAATTTCTTAAGGATGAGTTGAATATATAAATTATTATCTTGACTTATCTATTCACAGAGAATTTTTGAGTGCATAAAGTGGGATGGTGGGGAGAATTTTGATGCCCCCATGTCATTGTTTTAAATTATATTATATTATTTTTGGTTATTTTTAAAATTTTGAGGTTATACCTAATTTTTTGGGTGTTTGAGAATCCTTAGGGAGATACAGTTCTAGACTATATAAGTTCACATCATTATGGGGGTCATCATGTTATGACTAACTCTTTTTTACTTTGTGAAATTTTTGGTTGGAGGTGCATCACACCGCAACTGAGGAGTGTAATGCTATGATAAGACCCATGTAGTGGAGTTTATTTCTAGGAGAGGTGGTTAGAATTGTGATAAGGAGAGAACTCACCACAACTCTCATTCATGGAAGATCATCATGACATGATGAATGTGTCATGGCCACGACCTTCCCTAAGAATACTTTTAATTTTATGACATTTCTCTTTTTGCCTTATGTTATTTTTACCCCTTCCTCCATCATTTATTACCTATTCTTGTAACCTAGTCCTCCCATACATAGATCTATCTTCCCCCTTTAACCCCAAGTTATTTATCTTGCTTCTAGTATTTATAACCTCCCATGTTCCTCTTCTCCCATATATACCCTTATTATTTCACTATAATAGTAAATGAGACCAAGGGTCTCTTATTTCATGATTTTGACTTGGTTTTTCTCTTGTTTGGTGATTTTTCTTGGCCTTTCATGGTCTTATATTCCCTTTTCTTTGAAAATGAGGCCCTTAGTTAATGGAATCCTCGATTGTATCTAGGTGACTCTTTTCATTTCCATTTTTTTATGAACCTATGGGTTCTTGCCTCTCTAAAATAATGCTTTATTGATTTTAAAATTTATATTGAAGTTATTATGATTTTTAAGATTTTATTTTCCATATTTTTTGTTAGAAACTCACATGGAATCAATGCTATTTTTCTCTCTTAAAATATGAATTTATATTCTAGTGAAATTATTGAATCTAGGTGTTAGATGAAATTCCTAGAGTGTTTTTTCAATGAAATATTTAAAATATCATTTATGGATAAATTTTTCTTGAGTTTTAAAGGTTTTATAATAGTTTATTATAACTTGTACCATGGTAAAGAAGGGTGTTTTCATACTAAAAGTATTTAAAAATGATTTTTGGGTATATTTCAAGAAAAATGAAATTTTTTATATGCAAAGGTCTATTTGGAAAATGAAGTGCATAAATTTATTACTTATTTTTACCCTTTTTTATCATACCCCTTGTTTATTGATTTATTATGACATTTTATAGCATGAATTCCGATTTTAATCCAAGTTGTATTTTTTATTATTGTAAAGGGGTTATTTCTTTAAAGGGTGTTTAGATGTGATGTGTGAGTTTATGCCATGATTATTATGGATTCATCTAGAGATATATGTGTATGTGTATATTGCCTTGATTGTTCACATTCATTTGATATCATGGGAAACCTTGGGCAACTATATGAGATTTTGAGGGACGTTACTATACTAGATTATATTATGCACTGACTAGTGTTCCTAATGTAGGATTATGCTCTGCTGAGGGGTTTAGACCACTCTAGGAGTCTAGGAAAGAGAAAAATTAGTGCGAGTGTAGTTTTTAATATTCAAATATCCATATAATGTTACATAGATAATAATTGTTCAGGAATATCTCCATAGTGGCCTAGGTGTTTCCCATGATGACTGTTTTTATTCACTTGTATTTTATTATTTTTATTGAGCATGCCATGGATACTTATTTATATTTCCCATGTTTTTGTTAATTGTTGTAATATTATTATTTATATTTTGGAATTATTATTATTTTTATAAATAAAAAGAATCATGGATTAAATGATTAATATTATTATTTTTAAAATGTGAAGTTTTGTTTTAAAGTATGACTAGAACCTCTCTTTCAAAGTGTTTTGGAAATTTAAATTTAAGGTTTTATTTATGATAAATCATGGTTCCATCCTTAGCATTTTAAAAGGACTTGGTTATTTTTATAAATTGAGAAACATATTTTGACATTAAATTTATAAAATAAAAAATGGATACTTTGATATATTTATCACTTCAAACTAGTTTTCATGGTATTATTTTTGAAAGAAAATGTGATAGAGTACTTGGTGGGATCCTAATGGGATTATATATCATTCCATATATACAAATTGTATGTGTGTGTATAGTCTTGCATTTTTTTGTGAGATTTATAGGTTATTGGATCTTAGGAGTAATGAGGATATTGGTTCAGGATTAACGGAGGTGGAAAGTGAAGTGTGTTCACTTGTTACATGGTGGATGCTGGTTTGTTTTCATTTTTGGTTTATGTTCTATTCAAGGATATTGTATTATATTCTATAGTTCTGTATCATCTTTCTCCCTTTCATGTCATCCTTTTCTACTTTGTATTTTGTTTAAATTTGACATGTTAGTGTATTTTTGAGTTATATTGATTGGGGAGTTTTATTTCATTACATTAATTCATGTTTGGTTGTTTCATATTTTAAAACATATTATTCATTATGTATGGTATTTAACTATCTGTAATAGTCATATCATAATTCTAGGTGTAGGTCCTTCTTTTAGTTTATAATTTATTAGGTTAAATCATTCCCAAGTTGAGTATGATTGATGCCCTAACACTAGTTTTCATCCTGTAGATATTGGGAATGAACTTTGGGGTTTGTGGTGAGATGATTTGAGTATCAGGATAGGTTATCTCAGGCTGGTTCATTATAAGTTTCAATTTATGTAAATTGGGGAGAAATTTAACCAGTCTTTAGAGGATTTTGTTTTTAATCTCAAGAATCAAAAAGGGAAATTATCTTTTGAATACATAATGATTTAGATTTCAATAGAAGAACAAAATCTAAATGAAATCTATATGGTATCAGTTGAACCGAGGGATAATAAGATAATAATTGGTAATAATAATAATAATATCATAAGAAATTGAATAGTATGAACTGAAATTCAAAACTGAAAAAAAAATATAAAGGTAAGTCTAAGAAATTGAGTGTAAACAAACCATGCTATAATTAAGGACAGGTTCATCATTGGGCTATGAATTTTCCAAATAATAAAATCACCACAAAATAAGAACCTACAATTATTTCTTAGGTTAAAATGGTGATGGAATTTGATATGTCTAACATGATTTCTAGAAAGTATAGTATTACTAAAATCGTTAATTGGAGTTTCATAGAAAACCCTAAAATTCTTACTATATATGAACCACTTGAGTGGTTGGTTGATACTAAGGGAAATTTTCATGTTTATACAGATAAATTTATATTTATATATTACCATCATGTAGATGAAAAATCTATAAAGAGGTAAATAATAGTGATTCCAAAGTTCATGTAATAAGATGTGTGGACTTGAATATTCCTCTAGGGAATAGTTTTTTCTTTGAATGGGGTGAAGAATATACCTGCAATTCATAGAAATGTTATGAATGCTTCAATTTTTGTTAAAGATTATTTTTAATTTTCATTCAAATATAATAAAGTTGATATTTCTATAACTGTTTATTTTATTAGAAAATTATATATGTATGTTTGTTCATTTAAACTTAGGGTTAAACATGCTGGTATTTTTTAAGTGAATTTTGTTCCAAAAATTCCTATTGTTAATTCTATTAAATGTTTTGAAATTTTTAACACATTTATTGGTCAATTAAAAATAATCACTATTAAATGGATGATGAATTATAATTTAATACCAAATCATGAAATTGATAAGAAATAAAAAAATGAAAAGTTTGTATAGAAGATAAGAAAATTGGGAAACCTTATCATTTAATAAAAAGGTATAAATAGTTACTTGAATTAATACACATAAACATTTTTGAATTTAATGGATCATTGAATAGAGACCATAAGAAACATTTTGTTACCTTTATTGATTACTTTAATAGATATTTTCATGTTTATCTGTTAAAAATTAAATATGAATCTCTTGAAAAAATTATCAATTATAAAAATGAAGGTAAACATAAAACTAGTAAGAACATTAAATGGTTAATATCTGACTGGGGTTGAAAATATTTATCTAATAAATTTTTTGAATATCTCAAAAACAATGGCATAATTCATGAGGATACACCTCCTTATTCTCATCTATCTAATGTGGTGTATGAATGGAAGAATATAACACTGAATTATATGAATAACAATATTCTTTTGACTTTAATATTTCCTAAATATTTATGGAGAGATACATTGAATGCATATTTTCATATTCTGAATGGACTACCTCATAAAAATAATTAAATCAATTCTTTTAAAGTATATAAAGTAATAAATCCAAGATTATGATATTTTTTAATGTGGGGTCTTCTTTCCAAAATACTAGTCCCATAACACAAAAGAAAAAAATCTAAGGCCTGTAATATATTTTGTTTCCTTTCTTGGGTATGTTGAAAAATATTATTATTTAAGATTCTTAGTGATTAAATATGATATTCCATGTATAAATTTGAATACCATTTTTGAGTTTCATGAAGTGATATTCTTTGAGGATGTTTTTCCCATAAAAACTACAGTACCACTGAGATGTTTACACTTTATATTTTTCCCTCATATTAGGGTCCATTCATGAACATGTGTATAATTTGAAAAATATGAGGGTTAATAAAAATATTATTTCAAGACTAGATGGGTTTTGTGAAGAGGATGAACCTGTTGACTCTCATATTTTTTTTAATGATCAAAAACACTATAATTTGTTTCTAAATTTTTTAAAGTGTGTTTCTAGTGATTTTATTGATTTATAGTTATAGGAAGGAAACTATCCTAAATATGTGTTCAAAGTGGTCTTAAAGGATAATTTTCTAGTTCAAAATAGTAATGAAGCACTAGAAAATGTCTATGAGTGCACCAGCTAGCTGGTAAAATAAAAAAATACATGTATCCTATAGTACTATACTGAATACCTAGTGTAAGTGAACCGACTAGGTGGTGGATATTATAAAAACCTAATCTTCTATATTTCACACTATCTAGTCAATGTAATTGGGTGTCTTGTCAGTGGAATCACTCTAGAACCTTCCAAGAAGATATTATTGATGGTAAAAAATCATTCACTCGACTCATTAAAGTTCTAGTTCAACCATGGACAACCCCAACTCCCTTGAAGATGATAAATAGAGATCATGGGAGGCATGTATCTTTATCAAAACATAGAAAAAATCCAATTAAATGCTTTTTAATCATCAATGATCAAATATTCCTTACTAATATATGAAGAGCTTAAAATTTCAAATATTTCATATCCATTTATAAATAAGATCAAGTGTACATAATTGATGGGAATTAAGAATATCAAAAAGCACTATTTAAAGGTTTTAGAATGATTGATAATCTTCAAGTTCCAACAAGCTTCTTAGATCTATATTTATTTATGCCCTCTTTATTCTTTTTCTCTTGAACCATAGTTTCTTCTCTTTGTAACCAATTGGATCTCTTCATTGTATATTCTCTCTCTATCTTGCTTGATTTTGTCTTTTGATCTTATAGTGAGAGTTGAGATCAGGTTGTAATGATTTTTTTCCAAAATAAAACCATCTCTTTTATTTCTCCTTCTCATTTTTGGTTTCTTTATTTTTCCATTCAAAAACAATTATTATCTTAGTTTTTTAATTTTACATTGAAAATAAAGGGACTCTATGTTTTTTTCTTGGTTTCTGTTAAAACCAATGGATGGTTTATTTTTGTTATTATATATTTTTAAAAACCAAGGGATTAAATGTGATACCCCATACCCACACTCCTAGATCTAGTTCAATAAACACATACTTTTCATACTCACTTTCGTACTAGTTGTAAAATCCTAGATATAATCATCATTAATTAAAAAATAAATAAAAATTATTTTTCCTCTTACATCTAAATTATATTTTTAGGTTTATAGTTCTATATAATTAGGACAAAACAATAACTAACAAATCTCATTTTCTTTATATCAATAGGACATTTTTTCAAATTATATGGATAAATACTTAATCTATAATGAGTCTTAAATGTCTTTCATAAATTCTTTCACATGTGTTATTCTTATAAAAATTTCATGTGTACTAATTTTCTTCATTACCTGGGGAAATGAAAACATAATAAGGGGTGAGATTAAATGCCCAGTAATGGAAAACATACCATAGAGGTAATCATGGCATAAATATTGTTGAAGGAATAAGTAAACAATATCAACCTGAAACTGAGAGAATTCTATATCCAAGAAAATAAATGAAAACATGGATATCAATAATATTTAACTCATACTAATGGAATGAATACTTTCAGATATCAAAAACATTTTTTCAAGGCCTTATTCCAAGATATGATCCTTTTATGGGGAGAGGTATACACCAAAACCCAACATGTTTTTCTCATGAGACCTTATTATTCATAGAGGGGGTATTTAATTTTGAGACCCATCCATCACTTATTTATGTCTAATAAATTCACCATAATATTCTCATACCATTACCTAAGTAACATCTTACTGAATAAAACATATCTATCCATATAATAAAAAATAAAAAATATAAATGCATAATCTACTTTCACTTTAAGTCAATAATAATCAAGAATATCAATACTTTTCAATATGTTGATAAAATTGATAAAATGGTCATAACTCATCTAGATAAAAAAATTGGATGGTAAAAAGATACATATTCAACTCTCCAATAATCATATTTATTGGAATAATAACATATGTGATGAAAATACTATTCCCTATATCAATATAATAATATTCCTTCTAGCTAAACATCTTCCAATCTGAATTATATAAAATTTGATGTTTACACCATATAGAGAAATTAGTATATGGCTAAGTAAATACTAGAATAACATGATCATAATATATATAGAAAAAAGTTATATGGTTAAAAAATAATATAACCCTGGTATAATGAAGTTAACATAGAAGGATGTTTACATAGATGAAAAACATCCTTACAAAAGAATGCTTGAATGATACCACCTAAGATGGGATCAGGAATTAGATTGTTTGGTATCATGAATTCATTCACCCAAAAGAAAAATATGTATTAGAGTATAAATAGTGAAACATAAACCCTATTAGGGTAAATAATTTTAAAAATTAAAAGGTAAATGGAAGTGGAAACTTAAAAAATCTTTTAGAAAATATTTTTAACATTGACATAAAAAAAGAAGTTGCGGGTCACTTCTAAAAGAATTTTTAAAAAGTTAAAGTGAAAAATATTTGAAAATAGTTACTTTTAAAAATAATATTCAATAATATTTACTTGAAAATACATATGTTTTATCTTAAAGAAATTTGGATAAGAAGACAAAACATATTAAAGTGAAAGGAAAAAACCCTTTTTAATATTTTGAAAAATATGTTTGTTCAAAACTCACATTGTAAAAAGAGTAAAAAAGACTTATTTTTATTAAAATTTTATTTTCCAAAATATTATTATAAAATAATATATAATAAAATATTATGTATTGATAACTCATGCATGTAGTAACAATGTTAAAGATAAAACTTTATAACTCAAATAACAAGATTTGAGTTACCAAAATCCCTTATGAGAAACATTTACCAAGAAGTGGGAAATATTTATCAAAGGTTTTATGTGGTAGGAATGTATATATCTATAAAAAATGATATAATACCACATAATAAAATAAAATGGTATAATTTACCCAAATTATATGTAATATTTTCAATATGATGATCATAACTCAATGAAAAAAAATGAGTTACCAAAAACACTTACGACAACGGTAACACTTTAGTCAAAATAATTTTGAAGAAATAAACTTGATTTAGATTAGTATATCCCATGAATTAAAAGTAAATAAATTCTATAAAATTAATGTGATATTAAATAAGTATAATACCATACAAAGGAAACATGGTTTATAACAAGTAACATGTCTCAAAGAATTGGAATTGAGACCAAGAAAAGACTTACAGATTTAGAAACTTCCAAATAATAATACCTTGAAATAGATGGATTATAATTTAAATTAAAATTATATGATTAAAATATAATTCATGATATGGTATCTCAAATTGGTATTATATACACCATATAAATGAAATTAGGTTCATAATATCAAACATGTCTCAAAGAGAGGAATTTGAGATGAAAAACACTTACCTCGATCTTGATTCATTTTGTACTTCCAAAAAATTTCTAAAATAATTAAATTAAGTTCATTAAATACGTACCCAATTAAATTATTCTTATCTATAAACATTTATAATCCTCATTTATAATCATTCTATACATATAGATATATTAGTTAGTTTTTACCTATTCTTAACACCGAGTGTAAGTAATATTTATCATTTCAAACTAGTTTCATAAAAGTGGTGTTGTTATATATTATTTTTTGAATATAAGGTACTGAATATATTTACCATGATATTTATAAAGGTATAATTTAATTACATCGTAGTTTTGATTAAAAACCATGAAGATGAAATTGGAGATGATCATGTTTCAGTGATTCTTAACAAATAAAATGTGTTTTCTTAAGTAATGGGTTAAATGTTGATATAACCTTAAAATAAAAAAAATTATTTATATATTTATATCATATTATATAATTAAATAATTTATAATAGTCATCTACGATATAAATTTAGGTTATTATTCAAGTAAGTGGTTAAACCGACTCAAACATGAACCAACCATAATTACTAGATGATTATGAGATAGTTTAGTTGTAATATAATTATATTAGAAATATCATGATCATATTTAGTGTTTATTATTCTAATAAATCATAATTTTAAATAAGTAAAAATTGAAGATAATTTATATAAAGTCATTACTTATAAAAAAGTGATCATTTTCCTCTTAGTTCGCTCGTTTTAAACGATTGAATTACCGATAATCATTTTTTGATCATATCATTAATAGTTTCACTAATTTTTCATAACATAACCTTAATGATTTCGTAAATATCATAATTCCATTCTAGGAACCATCAATTATGGGTGGTGATGAAAAATTAATTTCATTGCTCATGGTGGCAGTAGTCCACATGTACGCATGAACGACAATTTTGTTTTTATTAATGAATGATATATATGAATATAAAATGATAATACCATAAATATAGTAACATTAAAGTATATAAATTATACTAATATTATTATATTATTATGTATAGAATAAATTTTAATGAAGATAATTAATAAGAAAATCTAAGTAGTTGATAATACTCACGTTGAGTACTTGAATTTTCCTCAGAATTCTTCTTGGAAATGAAGGCCTTATGATAACTAATGGTGAACATAAGCTTTTGAAAATGAAATAGGTTTATACTATAGAAACAAGGAATATTTACAAGTATAAATTCTAATCTAAGGTGAGTCTTGAAGTGGAGGAAGTGTTACTTTTTTATAATTGAAAAGAAGGGAAATTTTTTAAGCATCTTATACATTTTCAATAATGTGATGTTACTCTTCCATGATCAATGGCTAAAAAAAGGAAAAATGGGGAGTTAAAAGTTATTTTGGATTGAAAATCACCTAAATAACTCATTTGGGAGATAAAGTTTAGTGTTTTAAGGATTTTCTTTAAATTTTTTAACTTTTAACCCAATTTACTTTTATTATGGAAATTAATTTTTAACCTTAGTAATTAATATTTATGAAAAAATAAAAAATTAACCCTTTACCAACATTGAAACTTTGGATTTTAAAATTTTTAAATAATTTTATTAAATAAAATTTCTAAGGTTTTGAAAAGTTAATTTTATGATTAGTGCACATAATGCATAAAAATAGTTTTTAGAAAAAAAAATGTGTTTTTAAGCATAAAATTTATGTGTAATCCATAGTTTTAAAAATTATCAACTACCATGAAATAATTGGTTTATTATGAATCAAATAAAATATACAAGTCTTTCAAGGAAATCCAAAACTAAATCTCACCTTTAAAATACTTGATTCAAATAAAAGGTCGAAAATAATTTTGTTAGCCCAACTAGGTTAAATACATTAAGAGGGGGGTGAATTATGGTATGATAGATTAAAACAACTGACCCTTCAGATCTTGTTTTTTTGTTGAAAAAAACACTCTTCTCTCTCTTTACCATATAAATATATTAACATAAATTAAACCATGCATGAGACACAACGATTTTACTTGTTTCACCCTCACTAGGCTATGTCCAAATAGAATACAATATCAATGTGATGATCTAGCATATAAACTAAGGCTCGCTACCAAATTACAAGGTTATGGATAGATTACTTCTATACCCCACCTCATTGCATTTATAATTGTTAGGGTCCCCTCACTAAGGTCCATTCCCTAACTCTATTTCAATGGATCACTTTTAATGGAAAGGATCAATTTCTTCCTCTTCCAATGTTCACTAATCTAGAAAGGATCCACTCACGGTTTATAGACTTGTAGATAACTTCATTATCAATAATGAATGCATCCTAAATTATAGGTATATTTTCTGTTGAAGTTTATTTTTCTACATACTGCTAGTTTTTGGAAATTTCTTTTGCAAACTATTTTAGTACCTTCGTGAACTTCCTTGTACTCACTACAAACCATCCTACTTCCTCAACAAACTGACTTTCACCATGTGGTGTGACTGGTTTACAGAAAACCTTTCCTTCATGGATTTCCTCTTCTTTTTGGATGTATGATGCCTCTATGAACTATTGATGCTTTGTGGATCCTTTTTCTTTGCAAGATACCTAACCCCACAAACCCCTTCCATGAACTATCTTCATAGGCTTTCTCTTTTTTGGAATTTCTCCCTCGTGAAACTTTTCTCCTTCATGGAATTCTTCCTCATGAACTACTTCAAACTTCCTAATTCTTCCTAGAGTGATGATATTTTCTAATGAAAATTTTTTATACCTAATGATCTGATTAGGGGTATTTATATAGGCAAATAGATCCTCAAAACTCACAAATCCGAATTACCTAAAACTTTGATGTAGTACAAGCTTCACCATGAATTGTTATACGGTCCGTATAGTGCCTTAATCCTTTGTGAAAGTTGTTGTCTTCTGAAAATATAAATCCTTTGTGGCTCCTGAAATCACCACCTCTTAACCACAAACGATGAGCCTTCCATGAACTATTATCCTCCTGTGAATTTTAATCCTCTAATTAATGTTTTTTCACTATGGGGTCCATATAGCACTCTTTACGATCCATATAGCACTGCTATGTGGAAATATTCCTCTGAAAAATTTCCTTCATCATCCCATTTACCTCCTTTTCAGTTTGTGAACTACATTTCATGGTCCACAAACTTCAATCTGTAGACTCCTTTGTAGAAAACCTTCATTTTCTATAAAAAAAACTCTTGATTTTGAGGCCCAAAATTTTTTCAAACACTGGAAAACTAAACAACCTTAAATATATACTTTAGAAACACCTATCATACTCATTCAAGGTCATCTATATTTTCAACAAACATAATCACCCTAAAAACACTAATACGACACCTTGAGGTATTTTTTCCCAAAAATCTCCCCCTTTGGGTTTGTTGAAAACTCTTTACATTTTGATACCTCATTAAAGCTTCTTCCATATTCTACCAACATTATCTTATTTTGATTCTAATAGAAATAAAATATTTAATAAAAACATACTCTAAGCCCACTTTATCCATGATCACTGTGAGAAAGAAGAGTAATATGAAAAGTTTATGAATGAATCACTTCATTCCAAAACCACTCAACTGTTTTTATCACAAAATACATATGTCATGATATATAACCTTTTATTGATCAATTTTATCATCATTAGATTTAAAACTCTCTCTACTTCATTACTCCCACTATCTCGATTAAAACATTTTTATCCCCTTTTTTATATCAATAATTCCTCCCACTTTGTTAATGAACCTGAAGGTCACATCATTATGGTCTGCAACAGGGTAAAGAACAAAAATCAAAACATTAGGAAAAAATACACCATACCTTGGGGAGAGGGGGTCCCAAATTTACACTTTTTCAAGTGTAGGTAGTCGATTGAACTCCTAGATCCATTTGATGTCATTCAAATAATTTTTTGGGTAAGGTATTCATCGAATTTCATGTAACCAATAGTTTTGGATTGGGTTATACTAAATATACACAAGAGGGGGGTGAATTGTGTCTTTTACAATTTCTTTGAAAAATCATGATTTTTTCTTTCAACTTTATCAGAAAGATTAAGCAGAAGAAAATAAATAGCAAAGGACACATGATGTATAGTGGTTCGGGGAACAGAAGGCCCCTAGTCCACTCCACCAACACTCTACTCCATGAGCTTGGTGATTTTCACTATATTGTCCTCTTATCAATAGATCGTTCCACAACTAAGTGCATGAAGTTGACACCTTTACAACTTTAAGGAAAAACAGAGCCTTTTGGTTCATATATAGAACCGAACACGCAGCTTAGTATGAGAAGCCAGTCACTCAAAGTAAAAGAGTATTTTATCTTTGAAATACTTTCCAATTGTTCTTCACAATTGCAACAGCACTCAATTGACATTCGATGGATTGTCAATTTCAGAAATGATGTTCTTCAGGTGAAGAGTATTTATGAGTTAATCTAGTTGTAGTAGATCTTGAAATATAATTCGCAACTTTAATAGTAGTTGATTCAAAAAGATATTCAATGTAGAATCAGTGAATCTTAAATTGATTTTATTCTTCTTCATGAAATAGAGATTTTTATCTTTTTATAACAGAAGATCTATAAGTCTCGATAGTCTCTGTAAACTATAGCAGTGAAAAAACTCAAGAGATTGATATTTTTTTCTTCTTTTCAATAATTCAACTCTATATATTTAAGAAAAAATAATACAGGTATATAAAGAATAAATATAAGAATTCTCCTTTTAAATTTAGATCCACAAAAGTCACCTTTAGAATCGTGATATTCAAATATTTGAATAACCAAATCAGTCATAACTCCCCTAAAAATTCTCCATGAAAAGATCCTATTAAATGGATCCTTTGAATCATAAATAAACAACTTTGAATCATTCAAAGATTCACTTTAGATTTAGGCTTTTAATTTGGCTTTAAATCAGCCTAATAATTAGCATAAAGACCGTTGCTTTAATAAAGTTGTAATTTAAATATTTGAATCCAAACGTTGGGTTGAACTGCAGAGCATACATTCTATGAATGTAAGGATCACAATGTAAGATTGATCACAAATGTAAGGTTGATCTCAAACGTAAGGTTGATAATCCATAATTTTCTCTTCAGTTCTGAAATGAACAATACATAATCCATACTTTTATCAACTTCAAAATGAAAGGTAAATGATCCAACATAAGGTTGTTTACAAAAGTAAGGTTTATGAACCATACTTTTGAGAAACAAACATGAAGGTCCATATTAATGTAGGATTCTTCTTCCATGATTTTCTGATATTCCAAATGTAAGGTTTCTTCCAAACATAGGGTTCTTTCTTCCATAATTTTCTGACAACGTATGGTTTCTTAACCATACTTTACTGATAACACATAAGTGATAGTTTTCATCCTTACACTACGCTCCTCAACGTAGGGTATGAATAGTGTTTCCAGAACACGCTAAAGTGATTTCCGAACACATTGAGTATGAACAGTGTTTCCGGAACATGCTAATGTGATTTCCGAACACATTGAGTAATATTCCACGTAGATTAAAGCACTTAAATATTATTTCAAAATAGAGAAATAAATAATATTAATTTCCTGAAATATACTCAAATTAAAATCATTAGAATAACAAATAAGGGTATTTTTAAACATCAAAATCATCATAAAAAGACAGAGTATTGTTGAAAACAACACTTTATCAACAATATCCCCCTTTTTATGATCACAAAATCCATGAAATAACCAATAAAATTATGTTACAAAATTAATTGCATATAAATTAGAATTTTGAAAAAACAATATTTTAACAAAAGTATTTCCTAATTTTTACATTTTCTCCCTCTTTTTAAAGTAAAATAAAGTAAAATAATATCTCCTCCTTTATAAAAAAAATAATTTTCCCAAAATAATATGTTGTGTTTATCCATATCCCCCCCCCCTTTGTGATATCAAAAATAATGATAGAAGAAGGAATATAACACATTTTAATGTAGCACTGAACTCAAGTAAATGCTATGGTAAACTAGTTAACAATATTTATATCTGGATTACTGGCATTCGAACAGAGACAGTACAGTAATACAAATTAATGAAACAAAAACATGTGAATAAAATATATATTATGAAAAACATAATTACAAGGACAGTAATGATGATGAGAATCTAGGTTATGCTATAAAGGTTTGGAAAACGGGTTTTAGGGCCTCTGAATGATTTCTTTAAGCTCTGAAAGCTGTAGTCTCAACCTTTTCATCAGTCCATCGCCTAATTGAACTATGATATCTCATCCTTCCTGAGTTATATGAATGTATTTGATCAAATTGACTTTGAAAAACTCATGTAACCTCTCTTCCTTTTCCATAAAAAGAGTTAACTTATCAGTGAACTGATTCAGTAAAACTCTAATTCCAGGTTCATTTGAAGTCAACTGGTCAATAAGAAGCTTCTGATTGTCCAAAAACACAGATAAATGAGCACTATTTCATTGAATATCCTGCAGTTTGTCATTCATATTGCTCATAGAAATTGTAATGGCCTAAAATCTTATGATCAGATCAAGTGAAGTACCTGATGTACTGGCTTCATGATTTCTGATAGTTGCGAATTGATGCTCTATGAAAGATTTAAACTCTAGTAAATCTAACTTCATCATCATTTCAGATTTTATATTTTCAACTTCAGCCAACATTTCCTTCTTGAAATTTTCAACTTCTTGTTTAGAAACAGAACTGGCTTTTAGTATTTGAAATTTCATATTCTCCTTTTCTAATGCTCTTTTTAAAGAATCATTTTCAGCTTGAACATTATTAAATTTGTGGATCAATTCCTCCACATAATCATTTTCAAAATCAGAGGCACCTTGGGATTGATTCTCAGTCTAAGCTTCTATTGGATTTATCAGTGCTAGAGGTAGGGATTCTGCATCTGACTTTTCCTCATCATTCCTCTGTACTGGCTTCTCTACTGATTTTTCCTTCAAGTCCTTTCCTGAATCATCCACATAAAAATCCTCACCAATAATTTCAGTGTGAATTTCATAGGGGTTCTATTCTAGATTATATTATTGCACATCCTAATCATTTTCTTCATTTATTTCCTCTAAGACAGGTTCCTCTAATATAGGTTCCTCAGGAGCTAATTCTTCTTAGACAATTTTAGTAGGCTGTAAATTTTCAGATTTAGCCACTTCAACTTCTCCAGGATTTTCAACATTTGAATGCACAATTTATTTGTCTACTTGAGGAGTCACCTAAATCTGAGAAACTGTTGGTTGATCAACTTGTTATACTGCAGATTCTCTAATAAAGCAGTAGCTTAGAAGAGGTTCAGTTGTTCTAATATTTTCTTGAATAGGTTCCTCATTAGCTTGAGCTACTCTTGACCTTTTCCTCTGAAGTCCTTGAATTTTCTCATCAGTGGGTGTATCAACTATCTCAAACTGTATCCTCCTTGATACTCCACTAGTTCTTGATTCAGCTACTCCTTACTTTGATTTTGTAGGTAGTTCATGAGAACTCTCATGTTCTTCTTCTGCTCCAAAAGGCATGAGTTTGCCTTTTATTGTTCTCCAAAAGAAACCAATCTTCCTCAGTGTTATAGCATTTAAAAGGTTGCTATGGTGACATTTCACTCGGGCATCCAGCAGCCTTATCATATCTGACTTAAATAAGATCTTTGAAATGAACCTTCCAAAGGGATAGAAGGTCATCCTCGCTTCTGGTTAGCAGCAGTAGTTGAGATATATGATCATAAATCTTGTAAAATTCAACTTTATATCGCTCATAAATAGAAACATTATGTACATATTAGGGTACAATATTTTATCTATCTCTAACATTCTCTGTGCAATACCTGTTTGCAAAAATTTAACTAAAATCTTCTGGTTAGGCTCTAAATCTTTCACTAACATCTTCCTTATATTTTTAGAGCCAAACATAAAAGACATAATATCCTCATACTTATGTATAGTATCACCAATATTATTTAAATAAAAATGGAAAACTCCCTCATGTGGGATGTGAAGAATTTTGGCTATCTCTACAGACGAAATCGAAAAATTTATGTTATCGATTTTAGCTATTATTGAATCTTTATCTTCTCCCAGACTTAAATGAACTGATTTAAAAAAGTGATGAAGTTCTACCTCATATAGAAACTCTATATAGTCCCCATTGAAGGTTTTCTCGAGTTTTTGAAATGTTAGGGCCTGCCTCAGCATCAGATCTGTCTAGTACAACCATTCTAGATCGATCACCTTTCCTTGAAAAATCTTTTGTCATGTTGAGTGTTTCCGCATGGCGTTGCTAGTTTCTAGATCATCAGTCCTTTTGATTTTGGCCATTTCTATCACAGATTTCTAAAGGTTTGAAAAGCTGTGGTTTCAAATGTTCAGGTATGGATAGAGAAGAGTGGCAGAAGTTCTCAGGGTTTCAAAGGATTTTGAGAAAATGAACAATTTTGGATTTGGAAACGGTTTCTGAAATTCTTGATTCTCGTGTCATTACACACATAAATGGTTTTTTAAAATTTTAGGATATTCTTACATAATGATAAAATCATAGAAATTATAAGTTTTTCAAACATTATATTTTTTGACTAAAAAGTAATTTTTTTGGAAAAAACAAAAAAAATAATCTTAAGATAATATTATTAATATGAATCAAAAAATTATTCCCATATTAAAAAATAAAAATTATAAAAATTATAAATTTAGTTTTTTAATAAAATCATAAAATATATTGAAAATCATTTTTATTGAAAAATGATATTTTTAAATATTAACTATTCTTATTCTTATTTCATATCATTTACCAACTAAATTGGTGTTAAAAAATTATTAAGATCAAACATAATTTACCATCATTAATCATATTTTTATTGAAATATAAATTCATATCACATAAAAATTGATTTTCTTATAAAAATAATTTTCTAAACAATAAAAAATCATATTATTAATTTTAGTAAACTAATTGAAATTACCTTATATTAAAAGTAGCTTTTATTTTTTATACATATATTTAATAAATAAGATACTTCTATTCATTCCCACTAATTCAATGGATAGGTTTTAATGATCATACTTAAATATTTATATTTTATCTAAATATATCATGGATTCATTTAATTTCAATGTTGCATGTGGTATAAGCTATCAAACACATTAACTTATTTAAAGTTAATCATATATTAATATATGTAAGTGTTATATTCTCCCCCCCCCCCAAATAAATTTCAAACTCACAATTTTAATTATTTCTCAATGAATAAAGTAGGTGAGGGTATTCTTAATATATTCATCATTCGAGGTATAACCTCTAATATGGAATCTACCATACTCTTTTATGCTATATCAAGTTACTTATCTTTCTTCAAAAAAAATTATCTATTGATACAATCATACACCCAATTATGTATGCACCCTAATCATATATTCTCTATAACATACCTTTCCTAAAACCATTTGAATCTCCAAGTCATTAATCTATAATTAAGTTATATATTTCTCTAAAAATTAACTCTATATTTAACTCTCAAATGGTATTAACCACTAGTTCACAAGGTCACACACTAATCAATTTATATCATAATCCAAAAAAATCATGAACTTAACCAAAAAATATCATGAATAAATTATAAATCCCAAGGATATAAATACTACATAACTTATATTTTCAAATTCACCCACCCCTTTATTATCTCAGCATCAAACATATACCAAACCTAACACTTATTCATCCCTTAAACATGTGTTCTTCAATAGTTATCTCCAAAAATATAACCTTTCCATAAAATAATTTATCAAGTTAATTGATACCATTTAATATATGATTGCAAACCATTACTGAAAAACTACTTAATAATGATCCTTATATGTTTCACATAATCCTCAATAACATTTAGAATATACCAAAATGTCTTCAATAAATATCAATTCACTAATTAAAATAGATAACAATATCAAGAATTAATTTTTATTATGATATTAACCTCATTACCATAGGTAATACTAAGAAACTCACTTTTTCCATAATAATAGTCATATAATAAAATTATTAAACCATTTACATATGTTCCCTTATTCAGTTATAAGACATAGTGGTTTCTAGATACATACTTTTTTCAGCCTCATATTCATGATCCTATTTAAACCAAATACTAAAACCAAAATGGTTATGATAATATCCAAATTATGAATATGAAAAAATAAATCAGAATATGTATTCCTTTATGACACCTTTTTTAAAATATATGATACTTTCATATCAACTTTGGACTCTCTTTATCCAATCCTTAGCAATTCATTGTCATTTTTCTATTAGGTTCTCTAACCTAATTAGTTAAAATAATTCATAAATCCTTCATAATGGTTCATATAGATAATTTTATTAAACAAATCATATCCCCCTAGAGTATTTATCAAAGTGTGTAGTCGTAGGCCCATTCACTTTACATTAGAGTAAAGATCGATTCAATGCTCAATCATCCTTTTTCAGGGTGATTACCCCTAGATGCATTCATGTCACAGCTGAATATTCTTGAATGTATCCATAGAGGGATTTATTTTTAGTAAACCCCATATAATCCCCACTTTACCAAAACATCATGATGTTATCCGATACTTATACTTATTCCTAGGGTATTTTCTAAGGCTCTCTCATCGTAATCCCCAAATAAAATGTGCATTATTTCCTTAGCATTAAATCATATATTATTCTAAATGGTTATATATTATGATCAAACTTAACTTATCAACCCTTAAATTATCCTCAATAAACATCATAATCTTCAAATTTATATAACCCTTTCCTTTTATACCAATTATGATTCCGTAGACCCGCACTCCCTAATCTGGTTACATAAACTCAAACTTTATATACTAACTTTTATACCAGCTATAAAATCCTAGATATAAAAATCCTTAATTAAAAAATCAATAATGATTATTGTATCTCTTTCATCCCAAAGATATTTTTTAGTTTTAGATCTCTAGTTAATTATGAAAAACAATAAATAAAAAAGCCCATGTTCTTTTTATCAAGAGAACATTTTTCCCATTATATATGAAACTACTTAATACATAATGAGTCTTAAACATCTCCCATAAATTATTTAATATGTGTTTTCCTCATAAACATGTCACGTGTACTAATTTTATTCATAACCTATGGAAATAGAAATATTAAAATGGGTGAGCTCGAACACTCAATAATGGAAAACATGAAACTAAGACAATCATGGCATAAATATTGTGGTAAGAATAAGTAAATAATATGAATCTAAATTCCATATGAAACTAAGATAATTTTATATCCATTAAAATAAATAAAAACATGTATATCAATAATATTAATCTTATACTGATGGAATGTATAATGTTGGACATCAAAAACATGTTTTCAAAGACTTTTTCTAAGGAACTATCCTATTATGGGGAGAAGTGTACACTAAAATCTAACATGTTTTGTCTCATGAGACCTATTGATACATTGAGGGGTGTATAATTTTGGGTCCCACCCATCACTTGTTTATGTACAATGCATTCAAAGTAGTTGTTAACAATAATTTTCATATCATTCCATAAGGAAACAATCACTCAATAAAACATGGATATATATATATAATTAAAGATATAGAATGTCAATACATAATCAAACTATGTTAGAAATCAATAATCATCAATGATATTGATTATTTTCCCCATGTTAATAAAAGGGATAATGTGAATAACCTGACCTAGATAACCTCACAAACCAATACCCAACCCAAACTTCCACATACCCAAAGGGGAATTCCCCATCTCCGCAGTCTGGCGACTAGCACCTAGGCATCAGCATAAACCAAATGGAATGATTTCACCCAACCTGAAATAGACATCATAGAATATATATAATATATATATAATGGGAAGAAATAGTGGAAGAGTAAAATAAGAAATATATGCCATAGAAAAAGGGAAATAGTAGAAGTGATACAACTCAAAAGTATTTAAAAAATCTTCACGGTATAGGCCCAACAGAAAAGGAAAACTTAAACTAATATAGCTACTCCATGTGATAGTATAGGAAATCTCTCTCTATCTCACCGCCAGCTACCTAGATACAGCTAATAGAAACCTCTCTATCTCATTTTAGTGCCTTTCCTTTCCCTGCATCGAAATATATAACAAGGTCTATGCACCGCCGAATGGGTGCACAAGTTGTGAGATAACAGGTTCAGTAGGATCATACCTAGGTGTTACATAAAAAGTATCTATAAAACAATCTTAATATTATTAGATTTAAATAAAATAAGGCATCATAAATATTTAAATGGTTTTTATATCAAAATCATGGTAAATAAATAAATCCCCCTTTTCTGTATTTACAAATAATCTTGGTAAAAAGGTTTCAAATCATATCACATATATCAAGTAGTCAAATCATCTATCACATGTCATATAAAATCCAAAGTAATAAAAACCAAATCACAGGTAACATTACACCAAGGATCATGATAGGTCAGGCTATCTAGAACACTCATACCCAAACATAGACAATTTTTCACATCAAGTATCTATATATATGAATGAACATAGAGATATTAGGAAAATCCTAGTAATTTAACCACCTAAGAGGTCTAACAATTCCCTAGAAAAATGGGACTAGGGAGAAGAGTAACACCCCATGAGTGAACCCCTTTATAGTATCAACAGATGAGGCCTATTATTATACCTTCCACCTATGTACCCAAGTCTTCCCATGTGTTGAATTTTCCAAACCATTTCATAAATTCATTTCACAATGCTTTGAAAATTCTATTTTATTTTACCAAAATAATGGAAAAACCATCTTTCCTAAAAAACTCATTTCCTCACACACAATTCAATCATACTAAATAATTTATAAAACAAATCATAAAACTATAGCAATGCAGTTCATCCAACATTGTCTAGAGATAGAACCACCACCCTCAAACATGGGTCGCACATACCCTCAATGGGATCCACTAATATAGAAGAATGCAAGGACAACAACATAGGCCCTAGAATCAATCCTTACATCTTATAATCAATTCAACAAGAAAAATGGTTGGTGAATAAGATAAAACCACATAACTCAAGAAACTCACATGCCACACCATAACCAACAAAAATTCTAGCCTCCAAAGGAATATCACACAATGGATCTAGAAAGGATCAAGAATAATCAATACAAAAAGACCAACGGATTAGAAAACATAGTGAAATGGTACTATGATAACAAATGAAAATGAAGAATCAGAAAGATCAATTACCCAGAGAGATGTTGTACAACTACAATGAAGATCAATCATCAAACAAAATTATCTGGAAAGAGTGTAGATCCCCCAAATAACCTTGGAGATCTCCAAGGTTTCAATATAGGAGTATACAGTTGAATGAAAATAAAGTCAAATGTGAGGCATTGTTAGAACTACTTGAACCAAACCTTTCACAACATGAAATACATTCATGATGTGTATTTCATGATTTTTAAGATATGTCAAAAAAAACATCACCTCGGATTAAAAATAACTCGAATCAAACTTTACACTACATGAACCATCTTCATGACGTGTAAACTTTTCATGCTTTGAACTAGTTCATGGAATCAACCTAATAATAGATTCATGTTGTGTAACCCATTCATGGTGTGAAATCATTCAGCGGATATATTCTACAGAAACACTTAAAAAGGTCCCTCAAGTCAACATATAACCCAAAGGAAATTATCTCAAACCATTTTCACATTTATACCAAGACTCCATTAATTACAAAAAAAACATGCATCCCTAAAATTTAGGTCATTTTCCCCAGTAAACATTCTCTATCATTGAGAATACCAAAATGTACCCAAATAAAGATGGAAATGAAACAGAGATAAGAAATACTTGAAAGAAGGTAATGGGATGTTAAAAACTCCCCACCATAATACTTTATATTCCTAGGAATTCATGTATAAGAATGGTGTCCAAAAAGAGATCAATCCATTAATCCCTCATCAACAACTCACACTCCCAAGTCTCGTGAGAATTTGATCTATGTCACCATAAAACTCTGATCAACAGAATTGAATTCCAATGCAATACTGTCAACATAGAGTCAACATTATCCATTGGTTTCTCTAAAATAGAAACTTCTGGCTCCAAATCGATATATTCCCAAATCAAAACATGAGAGGGATTAGGATATTACTTCTTAGGCTGAGATATGTGGAAAACATAATGAATACCCATCAGCTGAACTAGAAATTCCAATCGATAATCAAAATTCCCAAGCTCTCACTGACCTCAAATGTTCCAACATATCTCAGAGCCAACTTTATTTATTTTACAAGATAACAATGACATAACTGAGGAGAAACTTTCAAGAAAACCCACTCACCAATGGAAAATTGCAAAGGACAGCCCTGACGATCTGTATATGATTTCTTTTGACTCTTATTTGTAACTAGATTCCAAAATCTATCCCGTATCCTCACTGATTTATTCTAAAAAAGACTCAGTCCTACAAGATAGGCATATCTCACCTCTATCCAACAAAGAGGTGACCTACATGGGAGACTATAAAAGACCTTTAAGGGAGCCATTATGATTGATGATAGATGAATATTGTTATAAGAAAACTCAAATAGTTCTAGATGGTTATCCCATGATCCACCAAAATCTAAGACACGGGTAGGGAGCATATCCTCTAGGATTTGAATAGCATGCTCTTTTTGGCCATCTATCTATGGATGTTAAGTTGTACTCAACCTAACCTGATCCCTCGCCACCTTTTGGATACTCTTCCAGAACCATGATTTAATCCTACGATCCCTATTCCAAAAAATGTTATAGGTAACCCCATGTAACCTCACAACCTATTGCATACATAGCTTTCCTAGGTATTCAACTTTAGTGGTGTCCTTGACCAAAATGAAGTGATTCGAATTTTTCAATTGATCAATCACCACCTAGATAGAATTCATCCCTCAGCAAGTCCATGGTAATCCAAAAAAATTCCATAAACACCTCATCCCATTTCCAAACCGGTGCTAGAAGAGTCTGGAGCAACCCATAATATTTCAGATGCTCTTCCTTTATCTATTAGTAAGTGTAACAGTAGGACACATAATTTTGAATTGCATGCTTCATAATCAACCACCATAATTTTCATATAATTTCATAATACATCCTCATAGTTCCTGGGTGAATGGACCATGAATAAATATGAAAGTAAAACAAAAATTATCTCCTCATGGATAAGGGAATAAAAAATTGATCCCCAAAATATAGAATACCATCTGAAGTTAAAGAAAAACCAAAAACAATATCCTCACCATATAGGGTTTCTCAAATTCTTATGAATTCATAATCCTAATACTAATCCTTTAGAAAGGACTCAAGGATATATGATGATAACTTAAAACTATTCATAACCATACCTAAAACATACTCCTGAGCACCTGGGTGTAACTGATCAAATATTCTTATTAGGTTCCACTCCTCCTTTAATTCCAAAACATCCTACGATAGTACTTTCCTATTGAGAGCATTAACTATGACATTCACCTTCCTTGTGGGTGATGTTGAATTTGAACATATGAAGTTATTCCACCCACTTCCTCTATCTAAGATTTATGTATTTCTAAGAAAATATATAGCTCAGACTCATATGGTTAGAAAAGAAAATGAACCTCTACCCAAAAAGATATTGTTACCAATATTTAAGTGCATGCATAACCACAACAATCTCTAAATTATGAGTGGGGTAATTCATATCATGTTTTCAAATATGAAGAGATATATAATCCACTATATGATCATTCTGTATAATCACACAACCCAAAATAGTAATAGAAGAATCACATAAAACCACATACCCTTTACTGGGCTCAGGTAAGATAAAAATAGGTGTTGATGTCAGAAGTAATTTCAACTCATCAAAATAATACTGACACTTTTCATCCCATATGAATTTCATCCCTTTACTATTATGAGTATTCAAATGTGACACCAACTTTGAGAAATACCTGACAAACCTTTAATAGTACCTAGAAATTATAAGGAAGCTCTGAATCTCAAAGACGTTCCATGGATCTTCCCATGAGAAGACAACCTTCACCTTCTTAGGATGAACTGATAAGTCATGCTTAGAAATCATGTTCCCAAATAACTTCACTTCTTAGATCTAGAAATTTAATTTTGAAATTTTTCCATACAAATGGTGGATCCTCATGATTTCCATAACCAAACTAAAATGGTGCTCGTTCTTGTGCTCAGATCTCGAATAAACCAAAATATCATCCAAGAACACTACCACAAAATTGTCAAGATACTAATGTAATATCCAGTTTATTAAAGATATAAAAACTAAAGAAGTGTTAGTTGGACCAAAAGGAATCACAAGTTATTTGTAATGGTCATACCTACTCCTAAAGGCCATATTTGGTATATCGGACTCCCAAGCATTGAGCTGATGATAACCCGATCGAAGATCAATCTTTGAAAACCAATTTTCCCCCTTTAACTAGTCAAACAAACAATCCACATAAGGAAAAGGATACTTATTCTTAACTATTGTCTAGTTAAAATTATAATAGTATATGAACAATTAGATTGAACCATATGGATTCTTGGAAAAGAGCACAGAGGTTGACTAAGGTGAAACACTAGGGTGAATGAAACCTTTCACCATCATATCATTCGATTAAATATTGATCTCTTTCAACTCCACTATTTCCATATGATAATAAGGTATCGAAATTATCTGCATACCTAGCACCAAATAAATCATAAACTATACCTCCCTCTTTGGAGGAAGACTAGATAAATCATCTAGAAAAACATCAGGAAAGTCTCAAACAACAATGGGAAGATCAACAATAGAAAACATATCATCAGTCTCAACTTCTATAGCAGACAAAAAACTCCAAATCACTGGGTGGGAAGGTCCTGCATGACCATACCATAGATCCCACTCTCCCTAAAACACCCTATATCTCCCATAGACTACAAGAAATGAGACACATTGATGATAAAAATCAATCTTAGTATTATGAGCGACAATCCA
Source organism: Viscum album (assembly GCA_963277665.1). Lineage (NCBI taxonomy): Eukaryota > Viridiplantae > Streptophyta > Magnoliopsida > Santalales > Viscaceae > Viscum > Viscum album. Next base: position 1,943,487,785 of record OY728119.1, on the reverse strand, counting down.
ATCCATCCAGATGATGATTTCAAATAGATCTATATCCTCCTCCAACGGCCCGAGAGCCTTAGATTTTTTTTATTAAAAATAAACCCCTTTTTAAGGGAGAAAGAGGAACCCAGAAGACTTCATGGACATACAACATACTTGACCTGAAAATGAGAAAATAAACCCAGACTGGCAACTTGAAGTAGCCCCTCCCCATCATTTGGAATGTGACGAAGCTCTCCACCAATACAGAACTATACAGCTAGAAAGTGTCCTATGTCAAAGCATAGGCCCGATATGATGTCTGTCGCCATACCCTCTCAATCATCCGAGTTTTTAAAGCCTGTATAGGTGAATTTATAGCTCTGAATCCTCCATTTAGGCATGTTCTAGTGGTCAATTCCGGTCATATCTTCAAAGCCGAGTCTAGAAAACGAGCCAATATTCTGCACATCATCATCAAATTGAAAGTGAGTACCATAATGCTGATGTCAAAGCCACAGAAGCCCTGCCACACGAGACACCTCCAACACACACGCAGAAACATGAAGAGGAGGAAAAACCAAGGAACGAGAATCTGAGTCTTCGTCACCCAAGACTAGAAGACCCAAAATCACATCGATGGAGCATCTCCGTTGGGGGGTCCAAGACAATCTGAACAAGAAGCGCCACATTGGACATGAAGTCGTTCAACTCAAACTGCAGAAGAACCCTCACCAGATTCTGAATCACCAAACCACATGAAGCATAGGTACCGAAGAGGAGGATTGCATCAATGAAAAATAGATCTATATCAAGAATGAGGAAATCAAAGACTAACTCTGCATCGGCTATTGACAGTGAACAAGGACACTGAAACCCCTAATATTTCCTCTTTCTAAGAGTTGTTTCTAACTCTGTAACAAATTAAATGAGTTCTATTGGAAGTTTAATAATGTCCAAAAAATAGAAGATATAAATGAGTGGTAGGATCCTATATCAAATAAACCAGTCACTAATCAAGTTACAATAAATATGGTACCTCTCACTATTGCTGGACCAACATCTACCTCCGCTAGAAAAGCATCCACTACATGAAGCTGATTCAATCTTGAGGCTTGTTACTAGAGCCCTTTAGTCTTTGAAGCATCTAACTACACCACAATAGCCTTTGGAGTTGATGGTCCTTAAATATAGTGAGGTGTATACATAGCCTAACAGAAATGTTGTAGTTGATTGTAGCAACCACAACCATTACACATATTCATAGGTGTGGAACAAGAACACCAAGTGTTCCCAACCTTTCCACACTGATAAAAGGTTAAGGTCACTCTACTAGTTGTAACTGAAGGTGTGGAAGAGTTCCGCAGCTGAGAACCACCATCACCACTCTTTTGATGATCATGCCACTTTATCTTCCTCCCCAAAAAACCACTAAATATGCCTCTAAGTAGAAGAAAAGGGATAGAATAACCAACCTTTCATACCATATCCATCTCTTCTATAATTTCCCAGTCTAATATATCCTTATAGATCAAAAGATTCATCATAAATGTCTATGATCTGATATTCAGTTTTAAAATATGTAGGCACTTATGAGCCTTCATATGGTCATTCTTTACTAGCTATAGAGCAAAAAAACCATCGCCATTAATATATTGGTGTATGCTAACACAGAAAGATCTCTCTACTGTAAGAAGATGAACTCTAGAGACTTCGCCATCAGCATCTAATATGGAAAAAAATTATGGAATAATTGGGTATTAAACCCCTTCTAGTCCAATCCCACGTGTCAATACACTTGTACCATAGAATCCCACCATTGCTTTTTAGGACCCTCGAGTTAGACTAACATGTACTTCACCTTGATATTATTAGGTGTAGACAGGAAGTCAAATATCTGGTCAATATTGTACAATCAGTCCTCCACCTCTTGAGGATCATTAATACCATTAAATGGAAATGAATTATCATGTAATAACTCTCATGATCAATCCCTTTCTCCTATATCTTTTATTTATACATCAAAAACTGCATTTTAGAATTCTGGTACATTTTGGCCTACAGCACAAACTGTCTGCATTATATCCTCAATAAGATTCTGATCTAGATATGGATTCCCTTGATGATCATTGACAGAGAAAATTTATGTGCATATTTTTTATCAAATAATGATTATTTATTACTTTTTTCAATTATAAAACCCATGTATTTCATTTTCTTTGTAAAAATAATGGGAAATTTGAGTTTTAGAATGAAAAGGAACAAAATTGTGAAAAATGACTAATTCTGGATTTTTGACAGATTTTTACGTCAAGGGTATTTTGGTCATTTACTGAAAAATATAATTTCAAATTTTCTGATTAAAATTTTTTTAGAATATGTATTTTATTTCCTTCATTTTTTTCTTCTGGACCAGGAGCTGATTCGGCCATCTAGAGGGTCTAAAAATTCATTGAAGTTGGACATTTTTCCGGGAGGACAGCATGGACACCACCAATGTAACGGAACCCAAACGCGGCCTACACACATCCAAATGAGGTATTTACACCTGGTACAGAACAAGTACATATAGGAACGATGCGACACCAAATTTTGTGGAGTTTTTAAGTCATTAAGGTGTCCATTGAATGACATACTTTTGGAGGAACCTTCCTAGAAGCTTCATCCAGAAAAAAAAAGCATTCAATGAAAAATTTATAACTCCTTACTATGGGGTCCAAATGCGCTGAAATTTGGAGGGTGAACGGAAAACACATTCATGAACAATATTTAAGAATGGGTCCATGCGTGAAGTGGCCATTTATGGGTCAAAAAATGTGCAAACTTTCGGGGGACGAAAATCTGCCTATAAAAGGAGGCCCTCTCATCCTTCCAAAACATCAGTTCGGCACCCAAAGCCAAGGAGGGATCCCACCGGGGCACGGGCCGTTGCTGATCTTCTCTTCCTCACTCATTTCTTATTTTTATTTTATTTTCATTTTAGTTTTATTTTAGTTTTATTTTCATTTGTAATTTAAATTCTAGTTTAATCAATTCATGCCTTTGTGTTTCTCCACCCACTTTTCTTCTTTTCTTTCTCTCTCTCTCTCTCAATCTCTCTATATTACTACACCTAATACACCAATTAATCTCATACTCTCAGAAATGAGAGGCTAAATCGATACTTGTATTGGTAGGAGGTCATGATATTCATGAATTTACTTTAAAGTTTGTTTTATTGTTTGTGGTAGATTTGAGTATCATGCATTGGTGAGGCGAATGTTCCCGATTGGGTGACGGCCTCCAATGACATGAAACTCAAACTATTTCTATTCTAGAAAAGATTAATGATTCAAACATGAGATTTCATTTTTTTATTATCAAACTAAAATCAACATATAAAAGAGAATAATGATTGAATCCAAGACTAAACCTCAAAACCAAGTTCTTTCTTCTTAACTCATTCTGTTTGCATTACATGATTGTTTATATTTTTAAATCAAAAACTCAAAAAATATTTTCATAACCTTCATTTAAAAAAAAACCACAAAAAGAGATATTTTAGGTGAATTATAATAAAGTAAGTGAACCAAACTGAAATGATTCTCAAGAGAGACGACCCTGGTCAGCCACTGTGCTGCACTAGGAAAAAATATAATTGTTTTTGTCCACGCCCCGCGACAGGCGTGCGTCAAAACTGGCACCATTTCTGGGGAGCCAATAAATTTTTCATTTAATTTTTCTATTTTCACATCTTAGATAGATTTAATTTCTTTTTATAAAACTAAAAAACAAAAAAATCATTCCATGATGAATTCAAATGATTATTATTCGACATGGACTGAAAATTACTCACAGGTACAAGAACTAATGTGCTAATTATAATGGTTAAGCAGATGGAAAGAGGAATTACAACATGGATCTCACCTAAATACTTGATGGCTATGGTCTATGAACTTCAAACAGACTTAAAAAGATTCTAGGCCAAGAAGAAAATTCCACTAGTCTTCCCAGATTTCACTGAAGACATCCATGAAGTTGAGGCCAAACTCAAAATGGAGGAGCCTGACTACCTACCTCCATCATGTGATGATCAACTCCAAGAGGAACTTTCCATCAAAGAAGAGATTCAAGATGAACCAACTCAGGGAGATAATACATTCTTGAACTCAAATTCATTTAATTTTATTGAAACTAATTTGTGTATAACTCTCAATTGTTTTGAATTTTTAGAATCAGATAAATCATATTATGCCTTGGAGGATGAAGAAACAAAAGAAGATGCACCTGTTGAGGAACACATTGAGTACCCTGAAGACATCGAATATTCACTAGAGGGGGTATAATAAGAGATGGAGAATGTTGCACAAGGAGCAACGATGGTGGTGGAGGTTCCATACTTCATCCTACCCCCACCTTCCAAGCTATACCATATCGTGAAGGGGGAGGATCTGGCGTACTCTATCCATGGAGTCCTCCTCAAAAAGAAAGAAAAGTGGATGCTGATAAAAATCACATGTGGTGGTTCATGTCAAAGAATCCCCAACCACCATCATACTTTGGATAACAGCTGGTACTGCCCTCTGGAGGCAGTAAAAGAAGCCAGGGCCCACTTGGGGGATCATACCAAGATTTATCATTAAATGCATTCTAGGAATTTAGATTTAAATTTCTTTTCTTTTCCTAGATGTAGTGCAACATGCAGCCCCCTCCCTTATATATTTTTTTGAGCTTAAATGACATGGTCCTTATGTTAAATTGGGTTGTTTTCTTTTATAGGATCACGATGGAAGAAGGAAGCCCTAGAAAGTGAAGAGGAAGGAAAAGACTGGGTTTCATGGAAAAAGGGAGTTCAATTTTAGTGTTTAATCTTTTAAACTCTCCACATTTTAGTCCACAACATGTTTTGAGCTTTAAAGATAAAATTGCATGCCCACACTTGAATTAATGTTTTACTCAACTTATCTAGGAGAAATGAATTTCTTAGAAACCTAGTGATGTCAGGTTTTAGATTTCAATTTTTATATGATTAAATGATTGAAATATAGAATTGAATTTTTAAATATGAAGCATAGATATTTAAATGATGACTCATGATTTGAAGGAATTAATTAATTCATATAAATGAAATTTCTCAACCATCTTTCATGCTTTGAATTTATGAAATTTATGTGAATTGATTTATTATTTTTATTCATGCCATGGGTGATTGTCCAACGTTATATTTCTCATTCCTGAGAGGATTTCTAGACCAAGTACTTCCTATTTATTCTTGAGCATATTTCTTGAGTGATCTTGGGACATGTAACCGACCAGAACTTGTATTGAAACTTTTCAAAGCTATGACTGTGCAAAAACACATTTAAAATGATTGAGGCATCCTTTGAAAAGCTACATTTCCTTAAAATAACACCTTTATGTCAATCCTTTATTTAGCCCATAGAGACCATGAATGACCTTTATAGGGATGATCCATGTTTCAATCCATTTTTATCTATTCCTACCCAACTCTTGGTATTTGCATGATATTTTAAAGTTGAAGTGTGGGGGTAAAGGGAATCATGGTGGACGGGATGATACACATTGTGAGGAAGAAGTGTGGGGGTGTTATTGTAGGAATTGTAAAAGTTTGTGAAATAATTCATTATACTCTATTGTTTTCCCCTCTTGAATTAAAAAAATGAAAAAATTGACAAAAAGAAAAAAAATAGAAAAATGGGTTTAGATTTGGGAGAACCAAAAATCACCATTTTCCAGACTGATGATCTTATGATTGTATGTGGTTAGGTGATGGATGTGAGGTTTGATATAATCATAACTTTCTAAAAAATGAAAAAAAAAAGTACAAAATTAAAAAAAAATCAAGAGGGTGCACAAATCATCTATCATGCTTACTTGATCATAACCTTTTCTTTGAGTTTTGGGAAGTGGGTGTTGCTATTTTTAAAGGGGAGAATTTCATTACACTTTTACTTTTAATATCATGCATTGTACTTCAGAGATTAGACTCCTCCTTGAGCCTTAATTTTTTAAGCATAAAATATTATCAACCTTAAGCCTCGGAGTCATTTGATCCTTTATTTCAAGTCCTCATGATTTTATGTGTCTTTTTTCTTTACAAAGTAGAGAAAGTAGTTCATTTACAAGCCTATATATAAGGATAATGTTCTCATGATATGAGCATAACTCTACTTGAATTGTATCATGAGTTATTAGAGAAAAACAATTGAGGTAAATCATGACATGGCATGTTTAATAATGATGAATCAAGGAGCTTGAATGAATGAAAAGATAAGTTCCATCAATTTTCAAATGGGAAAAGTAAAATATGTGAATTATTGGTTTCTTTGAAAAATTGGAACTTAAATTGATATTTTATGCAGATTTTTGAAAGTTTGATTTTATATTTAAAATTGTTTGATTTTATTTCATTGAAATTTGAATATTGGTAACACTGGTGTCCTCTTATTTCCATGTTGAGATTTAATGCTTGAGGACAAGCATAGTTTAAGTGTGGGGGTATTTGACAGAGCAAATTTACGTGCATATTTTTTATCAAATAATGAGTATTTCTTAATGTTTTCAATGATAAAACCCATTTATTTCATTGTTTTATAAAAATAATGGGTAATTTGAGTTTTATAATGAAAAGGAGCAAAATTGTGAAAAATGACTAATTCTGGATTTTTGACAGATTTTTACGTCAAGGGTATTTTGGTAATTTCCTGAAACATATAATTCCAAATTTTCTGATTAAATTTTTTTTCGAATACTTATTTTATTTCCTTAATTTTTGTCTTCTGGACCAGGAGCTGATTCGGCCATCTAGAGGGTCTAAAAATTCATTGAAGTTGGACATTTTTCCGGGCGGACATCATGGACACCACCAATGTAACGGAACCCAAAAGCGGCCTAAAAACATCCAAATGAGGTGTTTACACCTGGGATAGAACAAGGACATATATTAAAGACTCTAAACCAAATTTTGTAGAGTTTTGAAGTCATTAAGGTGGTCATTGAACGACATACTTTTGGAGGAACCTTCCTGGAAGCTTCGTCCAGAAAAAAAAAGCCTTCAATGAAAAATTCATAACTACTTTATCTGGGGTACAAATGTGCTAAAGTTTGTAGGGTGAATGGAAAAACCATTCATGAACTATATTGAATAAGGGGTCTGCATGTGAATCATCCATTTATGGGTCCAAAAACACGTAAAATTTCGGGGGACAGAAATCTCCCTATAAAAGGAGGCCATCTCCTCCTTCCAAAACATCAGTTCGACACCCAAAGCCAAGAAGGGATCCCACCGGGGCATGGGACGCTGCTGCTCTTCTCTTCCTCCCTCATTTATTATTTTTCTTTTATTTTTATTTTAGTTTTATTTTAGTTTTATTTTCATTTGTAATTTAAATTCTAGTTTAATCAATCCATGCCTTTGTGTTTCTCCACCCACTTTTCTTCTTTTCTTTCTCTCTCTCTCTCTCAATCTCTCTATCTTCCTACACCCAATCCACCAAGTAATCTCATACTCTCGGAAATGAGAGGATAACTCGAGACTTGGATTGGGTGGAGGTCATGATATTCATGAATTTACTTTAAAGTTTGTTTTATTGTTTGTGGTAGATTTGAGTATCATGCATTGGTGAGGCAAACGTTCCCGATTGGGTGACGGCCCCCAATGATATGAAACTCAAACTATTTCTATTCTGTAAAAGAGTAGTGATTCAAACATGAGATTTCATGTTTGGATTATCAAACTAAAATAAACATATAAAAAATAATAATGATTGAATCCAAGACTAAACCCCAAAACCAAGTTCTTTCTTCTTAACTCATTCTGTTTTCATTGCATGATTGTTTATATTTTTAAATCAAAAACACAAAAAATATTTTCATCACCTTAATTTAAAAAACAAAACCACAAAAAGAGATAGTTTAGGTGAATTAGAATAAATTAAGTGAACCAAACTGAAAGGCACCTCAAGAGAGACGACCCTGGTCAGCCACTGTGCTGCACTATGAAAAAATATAATTGTTTTTATCCACGCCCCGCGATAGGCGTGCATCAATCATTTACTACACCCTCCTGGGGAACCCATGGAATATGTCTCAAAGGAATACCACTATGTATCGAGACAGAAGAAAAAATCATACAATAGGATAATCTCAATTCAAACCAAAAAAAACATAAGCAAAACTGAGATTATGATAAAGAACTCAGAACATGATACACACATCCCAATATCCCATGGTAACTTTAGTATCATCATGGAAAGAGCTGGCCAGGTACTCACCGTAAGATACCTCTCAAGTCCTGAAAATCCTATCTCCAATCTACCAACTTCCCAAAACTGAGTACAACCATCCTCTGATACCAAACTATGACAAACCTGGCCTGAATACCCTCACAAACTAATGCCCAACCCGAACTACCACATACCCAAAGGGAATTCCCGATCCCCATGAGCTAGCAACTAGAACCCGGGCATCAACAAAAACCAGAGGGAATGATTTCACCTAACCAGAAGCAAACATCATGACATGTATATATGCATGATGGAAAAAAATAATGGAAGAGTAAAACAAGAAATATATGTCATAGAAAAAGGGAAATAGAAGAAACAATGTAACTCAAAAGTAGCTAAACAATCTATAAGGCACAATTCCAATAGAAAAGGAAAACTGAAACTAAAACAGTTAATCCATGTGATAGTGTAGGAAAACTCTCACCATCTCACCATTAGGTACCAGACACAGCTAACAGAAACCTCTCCACCTCAATGCAATGCCTTTCTTTTCTTTGCATCAAAAGACATAATAAGGTCTATGCACCATTGAATGGGTGTGAAGGGTGTGATCTAAAAGGCTTAGTAGGATCTCACCTAGGTGTTTCATAACAAGTATTTATACAAAAAATTGAACATGCTCAAGTTTAAAGAAAATAAGACATGATAAATGATTAAACGGTTTTTATATCAAAATCAAGGTAAATAAATAAATCCCCCTTTTCCACATTTCCAGATAATCCAGATAAAATAGTTTCAAATCATGTCACATATATCAAGAATTCAAAGCATGTATCACATATCATATCATATCCAAATAAGTGCAAACCAAAGCACATGTAATATCACGTCAAGGATCACTATATGTCAGGCTAGCTAGAACACTCATACCCAAACATAGAAAATCATGTGCAACAAGTATCTGAATATATGAATTAAAACTATAGAGAAGAGGAACGCCCCAGTATGTGAACCTCCCAACAGGTCTAACAAGTCCCTAGAATAATGGTCCTAGGGAGCAGAGGAAAACCCCATGAGTGAACCCCCTGGCAGTATCAATAGACGGGGCCTATTACTACACCTTCCACCTAAGTATCCAAGGCTTAACATATGATAAGTTTTCCAAACCAATCAAAACCATTATTTGAAAACTATTTTATAAATCAATTTTCATGATGCTTTGAAAACAACATTTTTTTTACCAAAATAATGAGAAAACCATATTTTCTCAAAAAACCCATTTACACACACTCAATTCAATCATTCCAAATCATTTATAAAACAATTTATAAAACCAAATCAATATATTTCATCCAAAATAGGCTAATTATGGAACCATATACCTCAAAATTAGGTCACACATACTCGCAAAAGGGTCCACTAACATTAAAGAATTAAAGGACAACAATAGAGGCCCTAGAATCAATCCTGACATCTCAAAATCAATTCAACAAGAAAAATAGTCATCGAATAATATTAAACCATGTGCATCAAGAAACTCATATACCACACCACAACCAAAAAAAAGGTCAGCCTTTAGAGGAAGATCACATAATGGATCTAGAATGGATTGAGAACAATCAATACCACAAGACCAATGGATTATAAAACATAGCACAACGGCACTACATCAACCAAAAAAATGAAGAAGAAAAATATTACTTACCCAGAGAGACACAGCACAACCACAATGAAGATTAGTCACTAAAAAAATGTTTCATAAGGAATGAAGATCCCTAAAATTTCCAAGGAGAGCTCCTAGGCTTCGAGAGAGGAGTCTACGATCGAATGAAAATAAAATTAGACATGTTGCGTAGTTAAAATACATGGATCTAAACCTTTCATGATGTGAAATACTTTTATGATGTGTATTTCGTGGTTTTTAAGATAAGTAAAAAATGAATCATCTCAAATTAAAAATAACTTTGATCAAACTTTACACAATGTGAACCAGTTTCACAATGTGCAAACTTTTCACGATCTGAACTACCTCATAGCATCATCCCAGTAATAGATTCACATCGTGTAACCTATTCATGATGTTAAATCATTCAGTGGTAATATTCTTTAGAAACACTTATAAAAATCCCCCGAGTTAACCTAGACCCTAAAGAACATTCTCTTAATAATTTTATACATTTATAATCAAACTCCATTAATTCCAATAAACATATATCCCTTAACTTTAGTTAATTTTCCCCATAAAATAATCTCTATCCTTGGGAGTCCCAAAATACACCCAAATAAAGAGGTAAATAAAAAGATAGATGATAAGTACCTTAAAAAAGGTAATGGGATTTTATAGATAGCATGGTCATAACCCATCTAGATAAAAATTTGGATGGAAAAACAATGCATAGTCAACTTTATAATAATCTTCCGTATTGGAATAACAACATATGGAATTCCAATACTTTTCCCTATGTCAATATAATAAAATTATTTCTAAGTGAACATCAATCGATCTGAATTATGTAAAATGTGATGTTAACACTATATAGAGAAATGGGTATATGACTAAGTCAATACTAGAATAACATGATCATCCGCCATTCGGAGAAAAAGGGTGGATGTTTTCAAAAGAACATAACCCTAGTGTAATAAATGAAACATATAAGGTTTTTTAAATATATTAAAAACATACTTAAAATATAATACTTGAATGATACCACTCAATAAGGGACCATGAATTGGATTATCTGGTACCATGAGTTCATTCCCCCAAAAGATAAATATATATTTGAGTTTAAATAGTGAAATATAAACCCTATTAGACAATGATGATGATAATACCCTTAATATAGTAACATTAAATTATATAAATGATACTAATGTTATTATATTATAATTACTATAACAAATATTAATGGATATAATTAATAAGAAAAAGTTAAGTAGTTGATAATACTCACATCGGGTACCTGAATTTTCTTTAGAATTCTCCCTAGAAATGAAGGTCTTATGATAGTTAATGGTGAACAGAGGCTTTTGAAGATGGGATAGGGTTATAGGAGAATAAAAATGGAATAGTTTCAAGGAGAAATTTGAAGGTAATGTGAGTCTTGAAGTGGAGTAAGTGTTACCTTTTTATAAGTTAGGATAAGGGAACTTTTGGAAGAATATTTAACATTTTTAATAATGTGATGTTACTATTCCAAGTTAAATGGACCCAAAATAGAAAATTGAGGAGGGAAAAGTGATTTTGGATCAAAAATCACCTCCAAAACTAATTTTGTAGACAACTTTTAGTGTTTTAAGTCTTTTTCTTTTAACTTTTTAATTTTTATCTCAATTTACTTTTACATTGGTAATTAATTTTTAAGACTAGTAATTAATATTAATGAAAAAATTAACTGTAACACATTAACCTAATTTGAACTTCTAATTTTTAAATATTTAAATAATTTTATCAGATAAAATTTCTAAGTTTTTGAAAATTTAATTTTGGGATTAGTGAACATGAAACGTAAAAAAATTAGAAAAAAAAAGTGTGTGTTTTAAGCATAAAAATTATGTGTAAGACATAATTATTAATATTATCAATCCCTATGACATATTTGGTTTATTAAAAATAAAAAAAAAGGTGTTATTATTTCCTATAAATCCATAACTAAATATCACCTTGAAAATACTTAGTTCAAAGAAAAGATCAAAAATAGTTTTTTATTAAACTAACATTATAATTTTGTTCTAAAAATTTTGGAAATAGTATTCATAAGATCAAAGAATATATTAAAACGAATAATGTTGTTCCTATAATACATATTTTATTTTTTGAAAGTTTTTTTAAACTTCTAGTATAGGCTTACATGATTATAGGATCATAAAAATTATAACTGTTGCAAACACAGTATTTTTTTTACTAAAAATCAATCATTTTGGAAAAAACACAAAGTTTCAACTTAAGATAATATTTTTATTATAAATCCAAAAATTATTTCCATATTTTAAAATTCAAATTCTAAAATTTATAAATTCAATTTTTCATTAAAAACATAAAATATAATGAAAAATAGTTTTCATTGGAAAATGACATTTTCTAATATTAACTATTATTATTCTTATTTCATATCATTTAACAACTAAATTGGTATTAACTAATTATTAGTATAAAACATAATTTATCATCACTAATCATATATTTCTTTAAATAGTAATACATGTCACATAAAAAGGCAGTTTTTTAGAAAAATACTTTTCTAAACAATAAATGATTTTATTTTTTGTTTTAGGTAAACTAATTGAATTTAATTTTTATTAAAAGTAGACCTTATTTTATTTATACATATATTTCATAAATTATTTACTCTTATTAATTCCAACTAATTAAATAGCTAGGTTTTAATGATCATACTTAAATATTTTTATTTTATCTAAATATATCATGGTTTCATTTAAGTTCGATGTTGAGTGTGGTGAAAGCTATCAAACACATTGACTTATTTAAAAGTAATAAAATATTAAGATATTAGGGTGTTTAATTAAATATAACTCTCTCAATACTTCTTGAGAGGAGGATACATAGGGTCACTTCATGTTCTATTTTCAAACTTCTTTATCAAAGTGACCCTTGTATTTTTACTTTTCCACATATACCTTTCCATTGTGCCTTATCACTTAATATTTTAATTTATACTATTATTTAATTTGATAATATCAAATGAATTCATGATATATTTTTATATTTTATAGAATTTTTAAAATTTATTATTTTATTTTTAAAAGGGTAATTCACCCTATAAGATCCTAATTTTTCTACAAGGTAAAGACCTTTGAATTTCAATCTAAACCCTTATTTTTCTTAAATAGAAGTGCTTAAAGAGGCCATGGAGGGTTAGGGAGCATTTGGGATTGATTTAGGGCCCATATTTATAGCTTTTAGAGAGGCAAGTGAGGCACACAATTATTTCCAACTGTGCCCCTCAACCATGTGGTCCATAAGGGGTGCCACACAGTTTGTTTAACCATACAAGGAGGGTTGCATGACCATGCAAAGACTATAATTTAATAAAAAGCTATTTTGAACGTCTTGCACATGATTAGTATTAATCATGTGACCAGATATGCAAGGTGTGTGTCATGGGGTAGTTCTAAGTGCGCTTTGTGTGCATGATTTTTCAAACCATGTGCATGGACCATGCAAGGGTGTGACTCATGGGTAGTGTGAGCTGAATAGTTGGTGCGTGGTTTGTAAAACCATGCGTCCAAACTATACACCCCTTTAAAATGGGTGAAATTACAGTTTTTCCCCTCCTTCCTCTTAAATATAAAATAGGCTTTATTCTTCCCTTTTCATGCACAGTAGACTACTTGATCTCCCTCTTAGCTCTCCACTTAGTCTTTGTGAGATCTCCTTCATCCGTACTCAAAATAGAACATCATTGGTCACATTTGATCGCCCTCGATAAGACTATAAGTCCTCTTGATTATTTTACTAGTTTCTCTTGTCATCATTGATGTTATCTTTATGTGAGATCTTATGCCCTATTTTCATGGTGTTTATCAAATTTCCTTAATTTCTCCCATTCTAGGGTGAATTTGAAGATGATATTGGATGAGGTGTTGTCTACCATGATAAGGAAAGTGGTTTAGTACCTTTCTCTAAAAGTCAAATCATTTATATCATGTGTCATTATGTCACGTGCCAAAATTTCCATCCATTGCCCCTAAAATGTGAAATTAATTAATTAAATTTCTAATGCCTTAAATTTTTTAGTCTCCATGCACCTAATTGCTTCTTTAGAGGTTGTATACCTCGATTTGAACCACCATCCTTGGGGTGTGTTACTTATATTCATATAACCCCTATTTTCCCTATCTTGAAATTAAACCACCTTTGAGGTGTGTTGATTTTTCCCTCTCTAATAGGATTATTAAATATAATTAATTTATATGTAGTGTGATAGGGGATAAATATTCCACTTTGACCTTATAGTACTAATAAGTGAATTGTTTATCAAATTGAAAAATAAGATGAATACCTCACTTGGTGTGTCTCTTTTTTGGAGTGGTTAAATGATTAATGAAATGTTAATGGTGAGACCATGTCACTTGACCCTCATTAAATTGTACAATATGCTTATGACTACGAATATTGTGAATGATAGATCATGAAAGTGTGTTACACATTTAGTGATACCTGGTTTCCTTTCATGGAATTACTTATATGGGATCATAGGGAAAGTGAATTATAGTATGATTTGATTGATAATTGTAATTTTTCAACATCACGCTCCACATCATTTATTGGGAATGGTTGGACATGATGCTTCATTCCCCCTTGGTTCAGAATGTTGGACATGGCGTTCATCGCCATTTATTGGGAACTGATGGAAAAGACACTCCACACCCCCTTTATTTAGGATGTTGTACATGGAACTCCACATCATTGTTTGGGATTGTAGGACATCCCATTTCATTTCCTTTATTTTGAATGATTTTTTTCCTTCAAATTATAATTAATAAAATCCCTGGGATTTATTTGTCCCTTATACGATTATCATTATATATGGATTCCATAGTTATTTTCCTATGGTCCTGAGCCTATATCACCAAAATAATAAATACTCAAAGATATTTCTTTTTATACCAAAGAAAGTAGTATCATACATGTATTTTATGAGGAACCCGATCTGACATGGGTAGTGTTTATTTTGATTATTGTTTTTTTAATATTAACTCACACCCTGCTTAATTTTATTTTCACACACTGTATGGTATTATATACCATTAGTGGTGGCTTGATGAGTTTTACTCACACCTTTTTCGGGTCGTCATTTGGTACCCGAGAAGACTTCATGGATGAAAATAGGTATAAAGGGAAGCAACCAACTATGGATGATTGATTTATGTACTAGGATGGAATATGGGATAAGAGGATCGAGCTAGTTCTCATGATTCTAGTAGAGATTAGATTTTTGGTTTTTTTGTATATTTTTTGTATAGAATGTATTATACTCTATTTCTACTTCCATGTATGCTCATTTATATTTTGTATATGACATTGTTTGTTGATTTGGTCTGTTTATACTTATCTGGATGATTTACTTCCATTGTTCATTATCGTTATTCCTCCATTTTATCTATTATTTACCATTATGCTCTACTATGATAAAGAGGGTATAGTCTACCCTCTATATCATCAGAGACCCTCACTATTATTCAATAGCTTATGGAATATATGTAGGAGCACTCAAGGTCATGTGGGCACTAGTTCAAGTTACTTATCAATGAACCAGTCTTGGGACGTCACAAAGTGGTTTTAAAGATTTATTTTTCTTTGAATTACTATTTTGGGATGGTAGAAAGGAGACTAGGATGTTTCATAATTTGGTAATGAGTATGTTCTTGGGAGTAGCTAACCCGCATATGGGGAAAATCCAATTTTACAAGTATAGAACTTGTTATTTTGGTTTTTACCTGTTATATTTGTTCTTATTTCACCATTGTGTGACACACATGACTTGTGGAATTTATTATCATTATGGATTTTATTTTAACCATATCCTAGTGTGGCAAGGAAGCATTATTCGTATATCATTATAAGCACCTGAGTATTTATATGTCATGAATATTCCATACCATGTTTATTTATTGTGTGCATTGATTTTTTACTTGTTGTTTATCATGTTTTCTTGGGTTGTTATATTTTAATTTGGACTAACATTTCTTATAGTAAAAATAAGGAAATGATTTGATACATAAAATTTCTCTATCAACCTAAATTTTTTTTCTCGTATAGCTTGGTGGTGGAACCTTAACTAACCTATTATCACATGTTTTAGCTATATAATTGTATTTACACAAGCTAAAACGTTAGTAGATTTTGATTAAATGGATGTAAATTTTAATGTATAAATGTTGTGCCTCTATAAATTGGGAATGGAAACCCATATAATTGAATCATTGTATAGGGATTATTATATCCTGAGACCAAATTTAATAGTACTGGTTGTAGTTACATGAAGTTCCAATTGTAAATTATAATTTTTAGTACCTTATAACTTGGGAATGGTGATTCATCTAATTATACCATGGTATAAATATAAATGGTTGTTAAATTATAACTCATAAATGAATTGGTTGTCATTATATAGGGATGTAAATTATAACTTAAAGGGTGTTTTTTCTATAAATTGAAATTGAAACTCTATATAATGAAGCCTCTATGGTTGAACTTGGAATATTAACAATACTCTGCCCTTAGATTCATGTAGTTGGGTTAATATATTTTGGGTCATGAACCCTTATACCTATCTTGTTATCATAAATGAAAATCTTCAATTATGTTATCTTATAGTGAGGATTTGGTCTATATTATTTCCCATTAGTAATATTCTAGTTGTTAAATCTCATTTTAAGGTGTGTACTTAACATTATAAATATATGACTCTATAGTGGACTCAGGTTGAGTACCAAGAAGGAGATGACAACCATACTCCAAAAGTGGTGGGACCTAAACCCCATGTGTTGCCTCCAGTAGTTCCACCTATGGAAACTCCTATTTTACCCATATTGGAAACTAATTCTTAGCTTAGAGTGGGTTTCTTGTGACTAGTATGGTTTATGCAGGGAGTTCCATGGACTAAACTTACTATTTTAGAGTTTACATTGGAGTTCTAGTGGTAGTATCCACCAACTTTATCAGGGGATGGTAGCCCCTGGGATATTGATTCATGGTTAAAGGTCACTTTATAAATCTTTGAGAATCTTGAGATGCCTCTAGAGAGGGGTTCAAGCTCACAACTTACATGCTCCGTGGTTCCACCAAGCATTGGTGGGATGTTCTAAATTAGGATGATCAGCAACGAGGTATGGTTTGGAGGGACTTCTAGACTAGTTTCTATGATTACTTCTACCCGGAGATGTTGAGAGCTGAGCGAGCTAGGGAATTTATATATATGGAGCAGGGTAATCTATCTCTTATGGACTACTCATATCATTTCATAGAGCTCCAATGTTTTATTCCTACTCTTGTCAGTGATGAATTGACCAAACAGAGGTGATTTGAGGATGGTCTTAGGTAGTCCATCTGATCTCAGGTGAACATTTTCCGTTTGACTATCATTTATGAGATAGTTAAGCAAAACCTCATCTACAATAATAACCTATGGGAAGTTGAAGGTGTGGAGCATGGTGGTTCAGTGTTGTGGTAGGGAGGCAGTTCATCTATCATGAGAAAGTTTCATTTTGAGATTTCTTTTGTGGGAAGTAGTAGTCATAGTGTATGCCCAGGTAGTTAGGTGATATATCATCAGTGTGGGAAGATAGGTCACATGAAGTCTTAGTGTGATAGAGATCCAGTTGAGATTTAGGATTATGGAAATATGGTTCATATTCAGTGATTTGTTCATACCTTACCACCTATTCCTAGTAGGAGAGAATCTACAATAACTCCACATTGTGGAGTAGGATCAGCAGCTCCACGTTAGGAAATGATCTAGAGTACTACCATCTATACAGGACAAGGAGGTGGACATGGTCAAGGAATCTAGACTTATGATATGTAGCACCAGAAAATAGGACCTACTCAAGGTTGTCAGGTTGTAACGCCCCGACCCTAGAATCCTGGAGCCGATGCATTATTTTAATACATTGGCATGATTACAAGGAATAAAGTCCTGAAAGACCGATCAGTTTAGTAGTCTTGGAAAATAGATTACATACATGAATGTTACATTACACATTATAAAATAAAACATGACATAAATTATCCTTTGAGAACTCCATTAATCCCCTAGATTAACCCTGCATATCAATCATAATACACTTCCTGGAATCCTGGGAAAATAAAACATAAGAAAGGGGTAAGCTCATATGCTCAGTAATAGTAAGAAATACAGCGGAAGATAACATAAACATTAGGCATGGTGAATAATTTAAAACACATGTCTTTATAAATAATAAACATGAACACTTTATGGCAGGAATATGAGCTGAGTAAATAATGTCATAATAAAACATAGTCATGGGTATTCTACTAGTCGAATAACCACATGAAATATCAATAGCTGATCTCATAATGATGGAATGCATAATGTCGGACATTCTGAAACATTTTTTCAAGGCCTCGGCCAAGACGTCTAAAAATGATTAAGTCCTCGACCAAAACCATATATCAAAAATTGGGAAAGGCCTTGGCCAATTCCATCTCTAATTGTCTCATGAGACCTACCAATGCATCGAGGAGCTATAGTGGGCTCCACACATCACTTAATAAGTCCAATTAATTCCTCATATGAAAAGTTTGAAACATAATCTGAATATTCATATTAAAACTATCATATGAAATGTCAATATTTTAACTACAAACCATGAATGGTATAAAAATAGCACATCCACAGTCAAAAATAACTCCTTCAATACAATATGAAAGATTGTATTATAATAGATAAACCTCGATAGATAATAATGAAGGATATTGACATAGATGAAAATAATCATAAAAACTATTTGAGAGAAATATCACCCTTTTTCTTGAAAACATTTAAGAGTCTCACTGTTTATCAATAAGCTGTTTAAATTAGATTTTTGAATCAAAGTGTCCCATACCACTTTGAAATTTTTAAAAGGTATTTTAATTTTAAAACTTTAATGTCCATATAAATAAATCCTTAAAAACATTTCTAAAACATGGACATTAATGAGAAATATTTAGAATAATAAATCTTTCAAACATTTAAAATGATATTTTAGTTAGAGTTCCTAACCAAAAGAGAGACACTTGAATACAAATAATTGAGGTAATAAAAACTTTATAATATCATGATAATAAAGGGATTCATGATATACTATGTCAAAGTACATTATATACACCATATAAAAGTGAATTGGCGTATAACAACAAATAAGTCTCAATGGAATGTAAATTGAGATGAAATCTCTTATAAAGACAATATCCTCAGGTTAAGGATAAATCAACAACATAATTATGTGTGAAAAATATAAATAAACTCAATATGATTGGATATTCATTATAAATCAATCAGAGGACATTCACACATAATTTTGTAAAAACAACACCAATGAATTGGATGTTTAACTCAATAAATGGAGATTGAGTTAAAATTACTCTTATCAAGTTCATATCGATGACTTGAGAATTTATCAATGGAGTGATTATGTGTATCAAAAGTATATCCACGGAAATTGGAGTATAAATTACTACAAAAAAAATAAATAGTGATTCCACACATAATCATGGATTAAAATAGTCAATGAAGTATGTGTAAAGCCCAATGAGTGGAAATTTAAATTTGAAATTCTCTTACCGATTTGGTAGCTTATGAAACATACACCTCGTGAAATAAGTATCATACAATGAAGATGTAAATACCCATAAATTAAATTATATTACAAAAATAATACAATCATGGGCAGTACATACTCCACACAAAAGGAAATAGTGGCCAATATAGCATGAATCTCACAGGAATAAAAGTGAGATGAAAAACTCTTACTTCGTTGTAATCAATTGAGTCGTATGAAAAAAAGTTAATAACCAACAAATTTATCATAGAATACCATGAATATAAATATAATCATGATAATATATATCAAATGTAAGTACACAATACACCACATGCAATAAATAAGTGGTGAATAATGGAAATCTTACAGAATTAAAAGTGAGATAAGAAACCCCTTACCTCGTGTCTGACTTGACTCGTTCGTTCTTTAATCTCCTGAATAATAAACTAAAGTTAATTTATAATTTATTAAGAACCTTTTTAAAGTTTATTATTCCCTTTATATCACTTATTACCATGTTATAAACATTATGTAATCATTTAAGTTAATAATGGTCATTTTGTCGATATTTAGTACTTGAGTCAAAAATGAACTTGTTATAATTACAAATTGTCCATGTGGTCAAAAGTAAATTATATCCAGAATGATATAAATGATTTATATATCATATATATATTATATATCCAATATATATAAGTATTTATAACAGTACATAACATTTGGAGATAAGAAATGAAATGCACCGTTCATGGAGATGGTAAGTCGTACGTACTCATGAATGCTACTTTCATTTCTATTTTATATTTTAATGGAATTAAAACATAATGATACATAGGTATATTATAATTCCAGTATAATATATTATATAATATCATCAACACCATATTTTATACATCCCGCATAAGGCATTAACGAGTCATATCACTTTGAGGGGCGGTAATCCGCACTTCCTCAAATGAAATTATCATGTTCACACATATTGGAAAGCATAAAGGTGTGTTTGTAAATGAAAATTACAGAAGTATAGAGAAAAAATAAACATAATATATATCATATATAAATACAGTGTCATCTTAATGTCCACCATTAGAGGTGGTAGGAGATAATTGAACAATCATCATTTCATGAGGCGTTAGTTTGCTATCCACAGAAACAGTATGTTCTTTACCCATTAGATGGAGGTGTGTGTAAGTGTAGTTCGAATAATTATCATAACAACATCCTAGTATATTTAGGATACTGATGTTATTATAAAATAAAGGAATAAAAAGATTTTAGTGGTTGGAGAAGTAAAATAAAATAAAATAAGTTAAGAAAAACCATTGCCTTTAATTTGTGTAACTCCATTTAGTTTGAACCAAAAGGACTTCTTGAAGTGACTTGTGCCTAAGTTAAGGATAAAAGGTGTAATATATGGATATTGAGAGATTATTTGGGTAGAGTTTGGATAATCCAAGGTTCTTGAGAGGTGTGAGTAATGAGTTATAGGTAAGGGCTTTTTATAAGGGGGAGGAGGGGCTCTTTAGGAAAGTGAAAAAATTATTTTATTATATAATTATTTTCAGTTTCTAAATGTCAAAAACTAATTATAGTCGAATATAATATGAATCATGGTCAAAATAAAATCATCCAATAATAATTGGGTGGGTTTTGGATATTGTTTTAGTATTAATAATCTTATTTATTTAAATCATTTATTAAAGATGTAAATACTGCATCATTATTATGTCGTAAATAATTTAATTTATTTGATGTCTAAAAATTATAAAAAAATTACCATAATGTAGGAAATATTTTTATCTTTTCAATTAATATTTATAGTCGAAAATATGACTTATATAACCCCATATAAAAATTGAAATACTAAAGGATATTTGTTAATGTCATTTTTGTCTTTACTTTAAGTTAATCAAAATAAAGTGTCATCATCACTCTTAAGTGGATCCATGGGGTCTCAAAATCAACCCAAGGATGACCATGGTCTTCCATGACTCATAAAATAAAGTTATAACAGGTGTTAAGGTAATTTTATATTATTAGAATATTCTTTTTACCTTGAATTACCCTATTTACCCTTAACCGCGGTAAATAAAATTCAAAAGTTAATATTCACCAAAAATTACTTTAATCTTATTTAACCACATTTTACTTACTAATAATAACCATGTATGTTGGATTTTCTAAATTCAATTCACAGAAGTGGTAAAATTTCATTTAAATGAAAAAATCAGTTTGTTAACTACTACTTAGTGGTTTCATTATTCATCAAAAATTGAAGTTTTTTAAAAAAATACCAAAAATTCAGCCTAAGATATATTTGATATTACAAATTAAAAAATTATGTATATTTTAAAAAATTCAAAACATTGAAGTTGGATTAATTAATTTAAAATTAATTCCCTATGTCAAAACAAAAAGTGTGTTTTTAAGAAATATTAACTATCAAAATATTGACACTTGTTTATGTTCAATTTTAAAGTGAAATTACTTCCAAATACCAACATTGGATTAAATTATAAAAATATAATCTAATTACACTTCAATAACAATTAAAAATATAATATAACTGTATAAATAAATTAGATTAAAAGGCAGTTTTGAATTAAAATACAGTATTTCTCACTATTCATAAAAAAATGAATATTATTAGAAAAATGAAAAAATTTCATCCAAAGTAAATTTTTATGTCCCGATTCTAAAGAAAAAATTTATTTTGTCGAATTTAATATGTAAAAGTGTCAAATATTGGATTTAAAAAGGGTTTTCCATTAAAGGGTGGAAAACTGCATTTTTTGAAAAATACTTCTTTTATCTGAAAAATTGAATTTGTCCTTATATTATGTATAAGAAACACAAAAGATAAATGTTAAAATTATATGGGATATATATATATATATATATTTCAAAATTTGGTTATTAATATTCATAATCTCATTCTAAATGGTTATTTTGATAGGTTGTGGTGCGCTCGAACTCGGTGTTGTGTGTAGCGCAAGCTATTGAATTACTTTAAAGAAAATAACTTACTATGAAATCTTGGGGTGTTACATAGGTTATATCTCAGGGAAATGGATTGGGATAGATATATGTAGTACAAACTACTCCTGATAAGAAGAGTGTCGGTCCATCTATAGTGCAAGGTATGATTTTAGTAGCCACAACTTTAGTATCATCTTTATTCGAATCATCACTTTGAATTTGTTTATATCTTCTGCTTTAGTGAGTATCCTTGTTTTTTAGATTGAATACTTATATGTAGTGATTACTCTAGATACTTCATTGGGTGTCCGATCAGAGAGTGTGCACCTATGAAAGGAGTTTCCTTTTGAGATAGGTTCTTATCATTTCTTCTGTAATATTTTCATCCTTGAGATGACTGGTTTTGACATAATTCTTGAGATGGAATCATTAGTTCCCTTTTCCACCTATATAGTTTGTTATCATATATGGGTGTACTTATCATCACATGAGGGTGGTGTCTATGTTTACAAAGGATAATTGGATGTCTATGAAAGTAAATATGGGATAGAGAATATCAGACTAGGTGTAGTGTCATCCCAGATCGCTAGCCTTTTCTAGATGATCAGGGGACTCACCAGATAGAATTTCCTCCTGTAGTGGATCATTTCAAGGATTTTTTCCCTGGAGACTTTTCCATACTACCCCCTATGAGACTGGTATATTTCACCAATGATATTTTTTCCAGAGTAGTACCGGTATATATTCCTCCCTACAGGATGGATCCTACTGAGCTTTAGGAACTTAAGAGACAGTTGGAGGATCTATAATCCAAAGGGTTTATACAACCTAGTACATCACCTTAGGGTTCACCCAAGATTTTCACCAAGAAGGCATATGGGACCATCAGGATTTTTATGGATTAATGGTGGTTAAATCATCTTATAGTTAAGAACCAATACCCACTACCTCATATTGGTGATCCCTTTGACCAACTCCAAGTAGTTAGGGTCTTCTCGAAGATTGATTTGAGATTGGGCTATTATCAGGTACAATTCAGGAATTAAGATATACCAAATACAATTTTACAAAGTAGGTATGGTTTATAAGAATATCTTGTAATGTAGTTCAGTTTGAATAATGTTACTTCTATATTTATAGACTTAATGCATCAGGATTTCCACCTATATTTAGCCTCCTTTTTAGTAGTTTTTTGGATGATATCTTGGTGTATTCTCAAACATTACATGGTAATCAAAAACACCTTAAAATATTATTGAGTACACTAAGAGAGAATATGTTGTATTACAAGACCACAAAATTATAATTTTTTATTGATAAAGTACACTTCTTGGGTCACATAATATCAGAATTAGGGGTATTTGTGGATCTAGAGAAGGTGAGATTCATTGTTTCCTAGGAGCATCCAAAGAATGTATTTGATATTCGGAGAATCTTTGGGATAGCTGGTTAATATAGTAATACTATCTAGAATTTATCATGACTTTCATCACCTATTAAAATCTTTACTAGTAAGGGTATTAAATCCACATGGTACAAATCTTGTGAGTAATCCTTTTAGGATCTTAAGGGAAGCTTGACCTCAACCTTGATCCCAATTTTACCTAATCCTGTAAGAGACTATACAGTTTATTGTGATACATCAAGAATCAGGATAGGATCTATTTCAATACAAGGGGATATATTTTTATCATGTTAGTCTCATTAGCTGAGGCCTCATAAGTTAAATTACCTAATTCATGGCCTTGATTTAGTAGCAGTTTTCCATTCCTTGTATTACTAGAGACGTTACTTGTTGGGAGAGTAGTTTGTGGTGTATACAGACCCTTAAAGCCTAAAATATATATTCAACCATTGTTATTTAAAACTCATATAGATAAGGTTGTTTTAATACCTCTATTATTTCAATTTTTATCTTTCTTATACACTTAGAAAAGGTAATGCAGTGGCTGAAACTCTGAGCTAAGAGACTCAGACACAAGTGGTTCAGGAAGCCAGTCGGGAGTGGATGTTAATGAATATTTTTTCTAAGATGCATATAGAGTTTCATGAGTGTCATGGGTGGCCTATTATTATATATTTATTAGTGACCTCATCAATTCTAGATCGAGTGAAGATGGGATAGCTCTTAGATCTCGAGGTCTTAGTCCTGAGAAAATGTGATTTAGGTGAGGACTCACCTCCTGGTTTGGTCATTGATAAGGATGAGATCCTACATATTCATGGGCGTGTATATGTACCTATAGAAATATGATGGGATATTCTATGATATTATCATGACTACAAGTGGGTAGTGCATCCTGGACTTACCAAGATGTATTGTGATTTATGCCACCAGTATTGGTGGTTGAGAATGGAGAAGTAGATAATGGGTTTTGTTACTCAGTGTTCCACCTGTCAGTAGGTGAAGGCAGAGAACCAATGGCCTATTGGTATTTTACATCCATTTCCCATCCT
This sequence comes from Viscum album, assembly GCA_963277665.1. Taxonomy (NCBI): domain Eukaryota; kingdom Viridiplantae; phylum Streptophyta; class Magnoliopsida; order Santalales; family Viscaceae; genus Viscum; species Viscum album. The sequence goes on along the minus strand of OY728119.1, from coordinate 1,943,462,874 downwards.
AAAATGGAAATGGGATGACATAACTATGGATTTTTTTATGAGCTTTCTGAAATCCCCTTATGGAAGTGATGACATGTGGTTTATCATAGACAGGATGATGAAATTCTCCCACTTATTACCTATTAGGGAGACATTCTCAGTAGATAATCTTGTGAGGCTTTATGTTTGATATATTATATGCCTTAATGGGGTTTCATATACCATCATATAATATAGGGATTCTTGATTCACTTATTGATTCTAGTAGGGATTGCATAAGGCTCTACATTCACAGGTATATCTGAGTATAGACTATAACCCTTAGACCTATAGTCAATCTGAGCATAATATATAGATATTGTAGGACATTATTTGAGTGTGTGTACTTGATTTTTGAGGTTCTTGGGTTAAACATTTACTTATTACTAGATTTTATTATAATAATAAATTTCAAGAAACTATACAGATGGATCCTTACAAGCCTCTATATAGTAGGTCTTATCGATCACCTTTTTACCGGTTAGAGGCGGGGGAGGCAACTAGGATGACAACTCATTTAGGATACATTAGAGTAGGTGTATCTTATCAAAAATAATATAGATACAGATCAGTATAGGCATAAGTCTTATGTTGATCATCACCACTGGCCTATGGAGTTTGAGGTGGGATATTGAGTCTTCTTTCATGTTTCGCCTAGACAAGTTCATCGACCTATTAGGAGATAGGGTAAGTTGTCACCTAGATTCGTCATACCTTTCTAGGTTTTGGAGAGGGTCAAGATAATATATTATTTGATATATCCACCTCATATTTATAGGGTTATGCATGGTTTATTTCATATTTCTCATCTGTATCATTGCAATTCAGACTTGTCTCATGTACTTCATCCTGATGAGGTTGAGCTAGATGTTGATGCTTCTTTTGAGGAGTACCTAGTCTGTATTATTGATCATGGCATGAAGACTCTTTGAGGAAGGTCAGTTCCATTGGTTCATGTGAAATAGAAGTATGTCTATGTAAAAGATTATTCCTAGGAGTGAGAGTCTGATATACAGGCTCATTGACCATAATTATTCTCATATGATGTTTAACTACCCTCATAAGGGAAACTCAGGAATGAGTTATTTTAAGGATGGGAGGTTATAAGATACTATTTTTTCTTTGAGGTATGGATCCTATAAATTTAAATATAAATCCTTATTTTTTTCCTAAATAGTAGTTCCTAAAGAGGTTATGTAGGTTTCAAGAGCATTCAATCTAGGCTCATGGCTTGGAAGTCTGGATTTTGGAGAAACGGGTGAGGCACACGGTTAGCACATAGTTAGTATTAACTGTGCACCTCAACTATACATGCCATAAAGGGCTCCACATAGTTTGTTTAATGGTGCAAGGAGGGTCTCACATCTATGAAAAAACTTTAATTTAATGCATAGGTCTTTTCTATGTCTTGCACATAGTTAGTATTAACCATTCACCTAGTCATGTGGGGTGTGTGTCATGGGATGGTGTCGATTTCACAGTGTGTGAACGGTTTTTCAAACTATTCCCATGAACCATGCAGGGGTGTGTCTCGGGTATAGTTTGATCTGAATGGTTGATGCATAGTTTGTAAAATTGTGAAACTAAACCCTATACCTCTTTAAAATGGGTGAAATTCTAGTTTTTTCACTCCTTCCTCTTAAATCTAAAATGCCCTTTATTCTTCTCTTTTCACACACAAAAAAACCACTTGATCTCCCCCTTGGATATCTTACTTGGATTTGTGAGATATCCTCCATCCAAACTCAATATATAATTTCATTTATCATGTTTGATCATGCTCAAAAATTCTATGAGTCCTCCTGATTCTTTTCTTAGTTTCTCTCATCGTCGTTGATTTTATCTTCATGTGAGCTCTTATGCCCTATTTTTTGGGAATTTGTCTAGTTTCTCTAATTTATCCTATTCTATATCAAATCTAAAGTTAATACCAAATGAGGAGTCATTTACCATGATAAAGTAGGTGTTATAGTACCTTTACCTAAAAGTATAGTCATTTATATCATGTGTCATTGTGCCACACACTGAACTTTCCATGCTTCACCACTAAAATGTGAAATTAATTAATTAAATTACTAATTTCTTAAATTGGTTATTATTTTTGTACCTAATTTATTCTTTGTAGGTTTTATAACTTAACTCAAACCACTTTACTTGGGTTGTGTTACTTATATTCCCATTACCCCTATTTTCCCTAGCTTGAAATTAAACCACCTTTAAGGTGTGTTAATTTTTTCCTGGATAATGGGATTATTAAATGGAATTAATTGAGACGTATTGTGAAAAGGGATAAATATTCCACTTTTCCCTTATAGTAATAATAAGTGAATTGTTTATGAAATTTTAAAATGATATTAATACCTCACTTGGAACATATCTTAGTTATAGTGGTTAAATGATTAAATGAAATGTGAATGGTGAGACCATGTCACTTAACCCTCATTAAATTGTGATTTATTATTATGGACACTAATATTATGAATGATAGCTCAAGGAAGTGTGATATTCCTTGAGTTATACCTAGGTTCCTTTCATGAAATTACTTGTTTTGGATCATAGGTAAAGTGAATTATAGTATGATTTGATTGTTAATTAGAATTATTGTACATGGAGCTACACATCGTTTATTACGAATGGTTGGGAATAATGCTTTGTGCCCACTTGGTTCAGAATGTTGGACGTGGCACTCATAATTGTTTATTGGGAAACATTGGAAAAGACACTCTATGCCCCCTTGATTTAAGATGTTTGACATGGATCTCCACATAATTATTTAGGATTGTTAGATGTGCCAATATGCATCCCTGGTTTTGAATATTTTGGTTTATCTATGACTATTAAGTCATAAATATCATTGGAATTGTTGATCCATTATATGATTATCATTATGTAGGCACGCCTTGGTTATGTGCCTTGGTCCCAAGCCTATATCTCAAAATTAATAAATACTCAGAGACATTCTGGCTTAGGCTGAAGCGGGTAGTGTCATATGAGTATCCCATGAGGAACCTGAGCCAACATGGGTATTATTTATTTCATTTACTATTTTTTTATTATTACCTTACACACTAATTAATTTTATATTTAAGATCTGAATAGTATTATACATTGTTGGTGGTATCCTGATAAGTTTTACTCACACCCTTTTTGGTTTGTCCTTTGGTACTCAGATTGAATTCATATATGAAAGAAAAGATAAATAGAAGCATCCATCTATGGACTCTTGATTTCTATAATATGATAGATTATGCGAGAAGTGGAGCGAGATAGTGATCGTGATATAAGTGGAGATTATATTTTTTTTGTATATTTTTGTATATCATGTATTGTACTATATTCCTACTACCATTTATGCATGTTTCCATTTTCTATATGACACTGTTTGTTGATTTGGTCTATTTATACTTATCTAGATGATTTAATTCTATTATTAATTATCTTTATTCCTTTTTTTTATCTATTATTTACCATTGTGCACCACTTTGATAAAGAGGGTATAGTCTCCCCATTGTATCATCATAAACTCCCACATCTGGTTGGCAGCCTCTGGAATATGAAGAGGCATGCTTGAGGCCATGTGGACACCGGTTTGGGTTACTTATTAGTGAACTATGCTCAAGATGTCACATCCCCTCCCCCTCTTACCATCTACTTCAACCAACAAATGGTATTAGATAAGTCCTTTGTGTTTTACTCAAAAATACTTATATTCAAAAATCAGTTTTAATTTCCAGAATGTTAATTGATTTCAAAGTTTGATCTTTTTATAATGGTTGTAAATTCATATTATCATGCTCCTGTTTTTTATGAAATTAATTATTCCTATTTGAAAAAAAAACACATGTCAAATTTTCTTAGTAGAATTATTTATCTTATCTAGAAAACAGATATGCATTCATATATTTATATTAAAGAACAATAAGATAAATAAACACCTAATGATATTAAATATTTTGATCTTGATGGAAAATAAATGAATGATATCTATTGTTGGATTGTTTTAAATTAGTTCAATCACATATCCACTTGAAAAGCCTCCCATGAAATATGGAAATTGCTAGAAATTACTAATAAAGGAACAAATAAAGTTAAGGATACTAGATTAGGCATTTATAGGAAACATTTTAAAAAAAAATCTATAAATCCAAATAAATCCATTACCAATATTTTTACTCAATTGACTAACATTTTCAATGGTCAAAAGTATCTTGGTGATTATTTTTCTATATAAACCCTAGTGAAGAAGATACTCTAGGTCTTTCTAAGAAATTAGTCACCCAAATTCATTGCTATACAAGAATAAAAGGATGTGGGGAAAATGGTAGTTGAAGAGTTCATCAGATCTCTATTCACATATGATATCACTATAAAGAGACGAGTCGATAAATAAACTAAATAAGAAAAGGAAGCCAAATAATCCAAAAGAAACATTTTTTCAATGCTATTAATAATGAAGATTCGTCTGAGATTGAATGCTTGACCAAGAGATTGAAAAAATTAAATGAAAATAATAAATCATTTTACAATGCTAAAAAAATCAAAATCAAATTGAAGCACCTGATGTGATATGTTATAAGTGAAACAAGAAGGGTCATATTAGACCAGAATTCCTAATTTGCAAAAGTAAGTTGAAATAAAATAATAATGGTAAGAATCCCTTAAAGTTTTGACTTAGAGTTCTAGTGAAGACTCTCTGGGATCAACCTCCTCAAGTGACTAAAGTCTTAAATTCATCATGGAACATCTCAAGGAATGTGATCAGGCTAGTTCTCATATTTCTCAATCTGCTACTCATTCATCCTCTTATTATCTCTCCTCAAGTAACCTTAATTATGAAGACCTAAAATACAATCGTGATCAACTTGAAAATGTTTTTCATAAAATTTATTTATTATACAAATATCTTAATAATAAGTGAAAATCAGTTCTTAAAGAAAAGGACCATCTCTCTAATGAAAAGGATCCCCTTTATAAAGAAAAATACAATTTGGTTTTGAGATTAAAATAATAAGATGTTGAGAATGTAAAAACCCAACCAAAGATCTTAAAAATACTCTTTCTCAATTCACCCATGATAAATATAATCTAATTGTGATTTTTGTTTCCCAATGTTATTCCAAAAATAATTCCAAAATCGGTTTTTAAAATTAAATTAATTTATCTCAAAAAACCACTTTTGTAAAGGGATGTGGAAAAAAATAAAATATTGGCAGAAATTTGGAAATCTTATTTATGAGTGTTATTTCAAAAATTATATATATGGGAGGCCTAAATATATTTATATTTCATCTTGTATAACGCTTAAAAAATCACATATCAAACAAATTTGGGTCCCTAAATCATTACTTGCCAATATTTGTGGACCTAAATTTTTTTTAATACCCAAATCATTTAGTGCTAACACTACCGGACCCAAAATATGGGTACCAAAAGGAAATACCATTTGGTATCTTGTAGGTATATTCCACTGAGCATTATTATCATATCATATGGTGGATATAATGTAAAGTAAAATCCATGGAGTTTTAAATTTTATAAAATCTAGGAAGTATCTTGTTTTTATATGATCGATTTGTTTTATATAGGGGGAGTTGTTTTAATGAGGTATGTTTTTTATTTACTCCCTTATATTAGCATGTTTTTAATGATTTATCTTTTTCTAAGCATGTTTTATCTTGAAAATATTTTTTTCATAAAAGAATGGTTTAAATGTATATATCATGGAATAATATTCTTAATTCATTAAAAATATTTTATAATTATTTGAATATATTTATACATGTTTCAATGATCCTTATTTTCAAAAGATTCTATTTTTGAATGAGTTTTTGTTCATGTCTTTCCTTATTTTGAGAATGATCCGAATTGTAAATATCTACATGTATTCTAGAGTTTAATTATTTTTATCTCTTTATATGTTAAAGCATGATAGTTTGGAAATACCCTATATTTAATTTGTCTTAATTTTCTTAAGGGGGTTAAATATTTTTTTTCATGTTATATATATAGGTTGTTTTCAAAATCATGTGTATATCGTGTTTTATTTTATGAATTGTTAACCTTTTTATCTTCAATCTCTTATTTGGAAAAAATTTCATCAAATTTCATCATATTATTTATATCTTATTTTTATAACCCTATTTATTTGTAAGTTTATTTTTCATAATCACAAAAGGGGAGAAGTTTCTGAGATATAGTAAAAAGATAAAATAATATATGGAAGTTCAAATAATGTTTCCTCAAGGGGGAACTTTGTTTCAAAGTTGCATACATCAAAAGGGTGGAATATCATATGTATCACAAAGAGGGGGGACTTTATTATAAAAAGGGAGACTTAGTTTCATGAAAATTTGGTAAATCATTCCTTTTTTATCTTTTCCCACTTCATTATCTTGATTTTTATATCAAGTGTTTTTTATCATCAAAAAGGGGAAGGTTATTAACTCTCATAATTGTTTTATTGATCACAGACACTCTAATGTCTTTATAACTTGTTTTAAGTTTTTTTATAGTGTTTTTGTTGATTTATAGTGATAGGAAGTCAACCAGTATATATAGGTGTTCAAAGTGGGCATAAAGGGACATTTTATAGTCTAACACACCAATGAAGCACCAGCCAACCACTAGGGGTGCACCGGCCAGCCGCTAAGGGTGCACCGGTCAGCTGATAGAACAAACATAACCACTTATATCTTGTATCACTCCATCAGATACTCAGTGAAAGGGAATCGACTAGCTATTAGAGATTCCATAAAACCTTCTCTTTTTCCTTTCACACCGGCTAGCCCATGACATTGGGTGGCTAGTAGGTGGTGTTATTTCAGAACCATCCAATGATCATTTATTGATGGTCAAAAAGCATTCACCCAACTCATTAAAGTCTTGGATTGACCTTGGAACACCCTAGAACCCTAGAAGGATATAAATATAGATCATATGAGGAATTTATCTTTATTTAAACATAGCATGAATCCAATGAAATGCTTTCTGATCATCAATGATCAAAGATTCCTCAGCGATCATCAAAGAGATTCAAAGTTCAAATATTTATCATCAATTTCCAAAGAAGATAAAGTGTACATAATTTGTGGGAATTAAGAACATAAACTCACACCATTTAAAGGGGTGGGAATTATCTATAATCTTTAATCGCCAACATGATTATTTTATCTGTCTTTGTTTTTTCCCTCTTTATTCATATTCTCTTAAGCCTTTATACCTTGTATTTGTAAACACTTAGCTTTTTCCATTGTATATTCTCTCTCACTCTCCCCTTCATCCATATTATTATCTTTTAGTGAGAGTTGGGATCATATTGTAAAAAGTTTCCCTAAAATAAAACAAACACTTTTCTTACTCCTTATTTTTGGTTTCTTTATTTTTATGTTCAAAAGAAAGGGTTTTCTTGGTTTATTTATTTTCCATTCAAAAGAAAGGGTATCTTTGTTTGGTTCTTAGTTTTTGTTAAAACCAAGGGACACTTTCTTTTTGATCTTGGATATCCATTAAAACCAAGGGGTGAAATATAACCCCCTCAATCCTTATTGAGGGGAGGATATGTAAGGGAAATTTGTGTGCTTTTTTCTAACTCCTTTATCAAATTGTCCCTTGTACTTTTACTTTTCCACATTTGATTTTTTGTTGTGTCTTATTTCTTAATATTTTAATTTCTGATATTCTTTAATTTGATAATATCAAATGCTTTCATGATATTGATATATATTTTATACCATACTTTAAAATTGTTTTTTTATTTTTAAAAGGGAAATTCACCCCCCCCCTCTTTCCATATACTTTTACCAATAGAACCTGCCACCTTCTGAAAATAAATTGCTTCATCTAAATCAATTCATTGGAAAGGTGAATTCAAAATTGAAATTAACTTTGTTGTTTTTAATAGAACATTAGGGTTAGTTGATCTTCCACCAGTGTAAAATGTTATTGGAGGTAAATGGATATTTAAAATGAAACATAGTCCAAATGGAACCATTAATAAGTATAAAGATTGAATGGTTTATAAGTAGTTTATATTAATGAAGGGAATAGTCTAATTTTATACTTATTCCCAAATTTTTCATTTGATTACCATTAGAATACTAATCATGATGGATTTGGCATATGATTTTAGCATCCATCAAATTGATGTAAAAATGGATTTTTTTTTCGTGGTGACCTTGAAGAGAAGATTTAGATGGATCAACAAGAAGTATTTTTAGTATATGGTAATGATAATATGGTCTATAAATTGGTTATGTTTTTTATAGACTAAAGCAATCCCCTATATAGTGGTATGAGAAATTTGATTGAGAAATTCTATTTTTGGATTCAAAGTAAATGGAAGAGACAGGTGTGTATACTACAAATCAATGGGTGATTCTTGTATTGTTTTGTGCTTGTATATTGATTACATTATTTTGTTTAGGTACAATATTAAGATTATTAATGAAACAATGTAATTTTTTAATAAAATTTTTGAAATTAAGGATAAGGGAGTCGCGAATGTAATTTTAGGCCTCAAGTTGTTTTGTTCGGATAAGGGGATAATAATTTCTGAGTCTCATTATATTAAGAAAATATACTTGATAAATATGGTTATCAAAATTGAAAAAAATATAAAAATTTATGTGATACTTCTGTAAATTTATTAAAAACATAAGTGGAATTCCCATGTCTCAGATAATGTATTCTCATATCATTATAATTTTTCAATATATTGTACATTGTATAAGAACAAATATTTCTTTTATAGTCTCAAATTTTTCAAGGTATACTAGTTTTCTTAATAGAACCCATTGTGAGGCACTAGATAGGGTGTACTTTGGTATCAAAAGGGAACTAATTCTATTGGAATTCGTTATGGTATATTCCCTAACATGCTCGAGGGGTATATTCGTGCAATATAGATAGAAAAAATCTAGTAGAAATGGTTGTACAAGGTATGTTTTTACCTAGGGTTGTGGTGCGGTCACATGGTGGTATTATAAACAAACAATTTTTACTCAGTCTACTTTTGAGGCTGAGTTGTGTGTTTTAGATACTACTAGATAATAGGTTGACTGGATACATGAACTGTTAACCACATTTTCAATGACTAGAAATCCTTATCATGAAATATTTGCACACTATAATAATAAGGCCATAATAGAAAATATTAATAGTATCAAGTATAATAAAAATATAAATTGTTGGATGGAAATAGCTCCTTCCTGAATGGGGCTCTCTCTGGAGTGACCTCTTCATGGGGGGGGTTCCCTTGTGTGGAGGGTTTAAAAAGGCCACACCTAGGGATTACCTTTTTCAAAGAGATAGTCAAAAGTCAAAGTAACACATTCAAGTGAGGCATAAGGATATCTAGAGTATAGTTTCTAATAAGGCTATAGATATTTATTATGTTAGTGATAAAGAAAATATAGTTGATCCTTTAACTATGGGACTTGAAGTCGCCTTAGTTAAAAATCCAAGTTGGTGATGAGACTGAAAACCCATGATTGATTCATATATTATAGAAACACAACCCATTAAGTGGATATCCCACAAAGTAGGTTCAATGTGGTATAAACAAGTGATAATATGGATAGATCACCTATATATATATATATAGATAAATATATACATGATTATATACCCTAGTAACCTAAATGTGTTGAACTATAAGTTAGTCGGAGTATTTTAATCTAAATGGGGTCAAGATTATTAGGCAAGATGGTAACAGTACATCCCTAGAGATGCCCAACTAAGTGGATGATTTTGTAAGGGTACGGAAAGAGGAATTGGGTTTATTCCTAAAATGCATTCATGATTCAGGATTATGACACATGGCCATAATGTGTCACCTCTAAAGATCACTTCTATAGCCAATAGAATGTTTTTTCCAATGAATGTTGACACATTAAAAGGTTAAATTTCATGACATAGTCCATTTGGTCCTATGATAGATTAAGTTGGTTAACTTAGGTGGAGTTTAAAACTAAAAGGTACCCCAACTAAAAGCATTCTATGTAAAAATCATAGAGTCTCTTCTCGATAGATTTGTTTTGGAAGATAGTTTTCAAGACCTGATCCACTAGGGTTTTCCTGGTTGGCAGAAAGTAGGGCCACAAATACCCCAAGCCCACCTTCATAGGATAGGGTATGGTGAAAGTTTTGATAAGTAATATCCGAAATGGAAGGCCTTTACTTAATGTACTTGTACACATACACACATATCCAAGACCATAAAATGCTAAAATATAAAACAAATGATAAAAATGCATGTATACATCTCTAATCCCACAATCATAGTGTAATATAAAGTAATGGAAAGCATAAAAAGGGGATAAATACAAGCCCATCCAAAACTAGAAAATAAAGTATGACCTTATTAGAATGAGGGGACTATTGTCAAATGCAACATCAGTTGTGATTGAGCATATCATTTCACCCACAGACGAACGGTCAGACTGAGCAAACCATTCAGGTTCTGGAGGACATGCTATGTGATTGCATAATAGATTTTGGCCATAGTTGGGAGGATCACCTACCTCTAGTAGAGTTTGTGTACAACAACATCTATCATTCCACCATTGGTATGGAACCATTTGAGGCCTTGTACGGGAGACTCTATAGGTCACCACTTTGTTGGACTTACCTAGGAGAGTCAGTACTCATGGGCCCGGAGTTGGTGCAGGCGACTATAGAGAAGGCACAGGTCATCTAGGAGTGGATGAAGACTACATAGGACCATCATAATTCTTATGTTGACCAGTTATGGAGGCCTTTGGAGTTTGAGGAGGGAGACCATGTGTTCCTTCAGGTCTCTCCTCGATACGGGATACATAGATTTGGTTGGTGCAGCAATCTATCTCCGAGGTTCATCAGCCCTTTCCTGATACTATGTAGAGTTGGTCGGGTGTCATACTACTTGGCTCAACCTCTGCAGTTAGAGCGGGTGCACGATATCTTCCACATGTCATGGTTGAGGATATACACACATGATCTGTCGCACGTCATTGACTGGGGTGAGCTAGACTTTGACGATAGGGTGAATTTTGTTGAGTACTCGGTGGAGATTGAGGATCGACAAGAGAGGATCCTTTATGGGTGGTAAATTTATCTAGTGTGTGTTCAGTGGTAGAAGGGGAATCTCTAGGAGAGCACATGGGAGTGGGAAGCTCAGATTTTTTCTCAGTACCCTCATTTGTTTGTATAGCCTTTGTTTTTGGCTTTTGGGAACATAAAGTCCCAAGGTGGGGATATTGTAATGTCCTCGATTTTCTATGTATTATTTTTGAATATTGTATGGAATTAGTGCTGAGACAGCATGTGATTTCGAGGTCCAGTGTGCCCGAAACAATTGCTTGAAAAATATTAAAATATTTAAATAACACACATGCATAGTTTTTCTAAAAAAGTGGAATAACTTATAAACAAGTGACCAGATCAGAAATATGAGGGAACCATTGCCTTTAGAGCAGCTACTTTACCTTAGGTAGGGCCTAACATTGACCTGCGTGGGTCAACTGTGGAAATTAGTTTTTAGCATTTTAATAAATAAAATAAATGGTGAATTTATTTTATTTTTAATGTTTCACCGATGCAGTGACATTATTTTTAAATAATCCTTAGAAATAGGGAGCCAGGGTTAAGAACATAATCCTAGAATTTTATAGAGACTTTGGAGAGAACTCGGTGAACTCTCTCGATGGCGAATGATGATGGGATTTTATATCAGAGATTGGCAGATGTTGTTTTTGATGGATCTCACTAACGGCAACGATGCGGTGATCGATTATCTTTAGCAAACAACCCAAATTTGAGGTAGGGTGTTGTTCCTTGATTTTATTTCTCTATTTCTAGAATCAATGATGAATGCGAATCAACCAAAAAACAGGTTGACCTATGCTTCAATCGTTCTTGTGGGATTGACATATTTGCAGGAAAACATTAAGGGATTAATTATTTATCCTTATTTCTTTGTTCTTTGTTCTAATGGGAATTGATTGAGGCTGACATGAAAAAAGGTCAATATTTTTTCCTCATGGAATTCTTTGTGCTTTTCTTACCCTCATTCTTGGTGTTCATTGTCGTTGAACCCTCGTGGTCGCGTCTCGGCTTGTTGGGAGGCTTTGAACGCGATCAGACCCCCATATTAGAGGAAAATTGACCGTAGAGGCCGCAGCAGGGTAGATTGGATCACGAGGAACCTAGATCTATGATCTTGCGAAATTTCAGGCATTGGAGGAACCCTAGTGATTAGCGAAAGGGACCACCAAAGGGCCAGTACTGACGACCAGTGTCGGAGGCAGCACGTGGCAGTGGTCATGTGCAAGAGGCGGTGTACGGTGGAGGTGCTACATGTGGGTATGGCTGGCGGTGACAGCGCTAGCCAACAGGGTGGCATTGACTGGGGGAAGTGGTGGGTCTATGAGGGGGGATGCGGCGGGGCGGTCATGTGGAGCTCGTGGTGGTGGTGAGGCCATGGGGCGGGCAGACATGACAGGCTTACTGAGTAAGATGTGATGTGGTGTTGCATAGAGCAAAGGGGCATGTGGCTGGGGTGGGCCGCATGCGACGGATCAGACCGGACTGCGTGCGTGTGAGCCAGACCAGAGGAGTCGGGCCACGATCCAGCAGACCCAGTGGGCCAGGCCGGGCTGGGTCAACCAGATCGGGTCAATTCAGACGGACCGAGTAGGGTTGAACGGACCGGGTTGGGTCGGATGGACTGGGTCAGTCGTCGGGTCAGATCAGACTCGGACCAGCCTCGATATGGACCTTTTTATGAAAGCAGTCATAACTTTCAAATTGTGTGTCCATTTGATGAGTTGTTTGGGGTATTGGGACCCTTGCAATGAGACATTCCTTTTGAGATATCCTAAGTGGGTTTTTGTGGAAGTGTGCATAGGACCTAATGGCTTGAGGAGTAGGTTATCCTAAAATGAGCACGCTATAAGAGGAATCCTATGGTTGGTTATGACTTTGGGACTATGTGACTTTTTGAGACTATGTGACTTACCAAGACTACATGTCTTACTGAGACTATGTGTCTTATTGGGACTGAGTGTCTCATCAGAACTATGTGTCTTATCGATACTGGGTGTTTTGTGGATTACGTCTAATGATCCTATTTTGTGTACTATAGACTAATACCTGTGTGAGCTGACTGTACTATTTCTTTGTGGCATACTTAGTTTGTTTATTTGTGAAAATAATTCATGTATTTATTAGTGGTATTCCTTTGTGGTTTTGGGGTGTCCTGCTGTGTATTGTTTTACTCACCCCTGCACGGGCTTTTCTCACACATGTCATGCCTTGTGCATATGATTGATGCTTTGATGAAGTCCTTGGCGAACTCAAAACATTTTAACATTGTTTCCCTAGTTCCCAAACCAAACCTCACATCTAGACAAAAGAAACCTCAAACTGTGGTCCTATGATGGAACTCTTTATGGACCCTACATATCAACCCAGGTAGAGTCATAACACTTCAAGCTGAGTATTCCCTCTAATACCACTTTGTCACAACCCAACCCACTGGGGTCCGTTTGGCCAGTGGAAAGCTGATCCACAACTACCACAAACCTTCCTCCATAGGCTAGGGGCTGACGACAAGCACCAAGAAGGTATATCTAAAATTGGAGGTCTTTTCCTAATGTACCTATATGCACACACACATCTCCAAGCCCATGCAATGCTGAAATGTAAAACAACTGATAACAATGCATGCATACATCTATAATCTCACAATAAGAGTGCGACATAAAGTACTGGAAAGCATAAAAAGGGTCCAAATATAAGTCCACCCAAAACTAGAAAATAAAGTCTGGCCTACTAAAAATGAGGAGGCTATTATTAAATGAAATACTAATATACACTTTGGTTTATCCAAACCAAACTAAGCTTCACCTGCTCCTAGTCCTCCAAGGACTTCATAAAAAGGTATGTAGTCTTCATAAGACACGACATGTGTGGGCAGAGCCCATGTGGGATGAGTATAACAATACTTAGTACGACACTCCAAAATAACCAAACATAAAGCATCAAGAACGGTCAGATCATTAAACATAGGTATGTCAACAAGATATGAGACATAAAGATAACCAAAGATATCTCATATGTACTTATAAAAGACTCTAAGTTGCAAAATATCTCAATCACTGCCATTCATAGATCCATTGTAAGGTTTCAAGGTAATGCCCGTTCAGGCCACGAGCTCTGTCATCCCTGATGGCACTCAACCGAGAGATATCCCTCATCGGGTATTGCTAAGATGATGGGAAATCCTCTCTATCCCAGAGGTCACGCTTGTCCGGGATGAACTGCTCCCCGAGCTATACTGCCACTGACGACACTCATCCCAGAGATCACACTCATCAGGTCTATCCAAGAAGAGGCACATATGAAATTGAGAGGGTTCATCCAAGATACACACTCCATCGGACTAATACCCCATCAAAAAGAAGGATCGCTCTGAGCCTCTCAAAGGGATAAAATCTTGATACACAAATAGGGGGTTAACGCCCATGGCTCATCGGGGTGACACCAAACCCTACTAGAAACATTCTCCTCTATAGGGGATTGAAACTGGTGCAATAGGGGAGTTATGCCTCTATATCTACAAAACCAGTATGAAGGATTTGCACCCTAGTACAATAGGGGAGTACTGTCTATGTGGATAAAGGACTCACACCCTAGTGTGATAGGGGAGTGTCACCTTTGTAACTGTAATCTCTCTGATGACCATGCCTGATCACTATCATCACCAAGCATCGTCTAAGGAAGCGTCATGCTTGGAACATTTTGCATCATATCTCAAAAATCCACTATAAAGTCCACTATCACATTCTGTGCAGAAAAACACTCAGGATATACTACTCATGGGTCAAAATATGAGTCTAACCAAAAGCTTGAAGAGTGCATGATGCTTGATGTCAATCCGTCGGGATAAAACATCAAACCACCAATATGTTATCGCAAATGGACATGAATGGCCAAATGGATCACACCGTTGTGATCCTTGTAGAAAACCACTCAGAATACGCTATCCACTTGCCTAAATTGAATAATCGGTGAAAAAATGCATTTCATCATAACACGCACGTACATGGCTTTGTGGTCCCGAGTCACAAGTCTGAAAAAGGTACTCAACTTTGATCTTGAAACATATGCCTCAATGTCATGTTCACAACACTACAGACGGCTCATCAATCCGATACCATGTGAAAAAAGGTACGTCGGATACTAGATTTCATAACAATAACAACAACAACAACAACAATCGTTGCACCTTCGGAGAGATCCACTCAATCTGGCTCGCGGGAACCCTACTGTACGCACCAACATCGGACGTCATCGTTGTCGGTGACCGGATTCTGTCCACTCGTTGCTCGAAAACGTCAATCATTGCACCTTTGGAGAGATCCACTCAATCCAGTTCGGAAACCATTGATACCTAATCCAAAGTTGGGTTTCCATCATAATCGTCACGCCTCTGTCACGTCTCCAAAATCCCAAAGTGAACCCATGACCGCGATCTGTTATGTCAAAGAACGTGTTGGAAATTCCCGACATATCTCCATGAAAACACAAGTGAAAAAACAAAGAAAGATGAAGGAAAATGCTTGAACACAAAGGTTGTTTGTGCACCACCAAATTGAGACACCTTTTCTGAAGAGGTTTCCATTGCTTTATATACACACATAAAAGCAAAACGTATTTACAATGTAATTAAAACCATGTGGTAGACTTAATGAGGTCAAACCACGTTGACCCATAAATAAGGGGAAAACAATGATGGGGAGGAAAAAACACGCTGGAATTAAATCCCGATGAATGAAATTAGCCAACAATCACCCCCTAATTTTTATTGCGTTCACTGGATCTCAACGACGTCAATCTTCGTACGTAGCTCCTAAACCTGGCGCGCCCAAGTGACTTCGTGAGAATGTGTTGTTATTTCTCCCTTGAAACCTTCTCCTTGCTTGTTGTCGGCTTCTCTACAATGAATGTGTCATGCAGGGGGGCGGGTTTGGCTCGTTGGTCGTAATGAATTGTAACTCACCAGGGTCAAGCTTACGTCGTGCAAACCTAGGCGGTGTTGTCGGCCTGATAATGTTGTTGATGGTGCAAAACTGAAGCGAGGCATCGTTGTGCTCGACGTCTAGTGCTACCGCCATGTTGGATGGCAGCGAGATGAACTCCACTGTGGTTGATGGCACAGGCATCACCTTGACTACGTTTGGTGTTGCAGCGTCTGCAAAGCATGCGCTAGTGGGTGTGAGTGACGATCTATGTTCTCTGATAGTGTTGTCGGTCTCCGTCGTCCCTGACATACATTTTGTTGTGTGTTTGACGGTGAATGTATCCTCACTACTCAACACACCTTGTTCATCATGAGCACTCTAATCCCACTGCTCTGCCTCGTCAAAGAAGACATCGTGCGTTATACGTACGTGCTTGCTGACGGGATCATAAACATGGTATGCCTTGGACCCAAACTCATACCCGACAAAGATCATCGACGTACTCTGGTCATCCAACTTCTTTAGGTGAGGCTTCACATTCTTGACATGCGCAATGCTGCCAAAGGTGCGGAGAAAGTGCATCGTCGGTCTTTTTCCATGCCAGGCCTCATACGGCGTCACCCCGTCAAGGTTTTGTGTCGGTGCTCAATTAAGGATGAAGATGGTGGTGGAGACAACCTCACCCTAGAACATCTTGGGAAGACCCTTAACCTTCAGCATGCTTTGAGCCATGAACACCGCAGTGTGGTTGTGTTGCTCAATGACCTCATCCTGCTATTGCGAATATGGAGCTTTGAGTTGTCGCTGTACGCCACACTCAGTACAGTATTCGCTGAATTCCATTGAAGTAAACTCGTCACCACAGTCGATGCAAAGGACCTTCAGCTTGCGCCCTGTCTCCACATCCATTGTGGCTTGAAAGCGTCTGATTGTCATCGGATCCTAGCTCTTGCTTGTGAGAAGATGGAGTCACGTGTAGCAGTTCATGTCATCCACGAGCAGCAGAAAGTAGCAGTTTTTGCTTGGCATCGTCGGCGTGACCAGCCCATAGAGGTCACCATGGACAAGGTCGAGAACTTGTTTTGCACGATGCTTCACTTGTTTGGGGAAAGACACTTATCGCTGCTTCCCAGTGAGGCAATCATCGCAGACTTAATCCACCTGATCAATCCGTGGAAGCTCTCGCACCATATCACATTGAGCGAGCTTGCTCAGATCTGGGAAATTCGGGTGGTCATACCTTGTGTGTCAGCGCCATGCCACCTCTTATACCAAATGTTAGAAATGCCCGACCGATCTCCACGAAAACACAAGCGAAAAAAACTTAGAAGGATGAAGGAAAATGCTTGAACACAAAGGATGTTTGTGCACCACCAAATTGAGATGACTTTTCTGGAGAGGTTTTTTATTGCTTTATATACACACATAAAAGCAAAACGTATTTACAATGCAATTAAAACCACGCGGTAAACTTAATGAGGTCAAACCACGTTGACCCGTAAATGAGGGGAAAACAATGAGGGAGAAGAAAAAAACATGCTGGAATTAAATCCTGATGAATGAAATTAGCCAACAGAACGAACGTACAATGATCGATATTCTTGGATATCATTGAATCGTCAGTTAATCAATTACTGATGACGAATGATAAAAAAGGAGGGAGAAAGACACATAATGCAAAAATGATAATCGTTGGCCGATGCGATCATGGGCAATGATCGATAAGTGCATAATCATGGGTGATAGCATGGTATAACAAAATAAATAATTGATTTAAATAAATCAAATTATTGAATGGCCACATGCGAAGGGTAGATAATCACATATCAATAAAAACACACATGAATTCATGCTCAAACTTTTAATTAAAAGGGTGAAAACCACAATTGATGAGCTCTACCTCATTTATTGATCAATTGTTGGTGAAGAACACATTTGCTAGCGATGAAGGTGATGATTCTGCTATGTTCGTTGTTCGTCTATCGATTATCCTTGATTTAATTGTTCATCGTTCTCTGATCTTGACCCTCTAATGAAGAACGCTCTCCTACTCCTCTTAGATCTAGAAAAGACCATGCGGCTAACCGTTGACAAACCGTCAAAAGAGGGTGTTTATAAAGGATTTTAATTAGTCATTTAATAAAACAAATAAATAAATTATTTATTTATTTTAATTAAACATACCCGCTAATGAGTGTCTCATCTGAACGCCTGACGTCGACCAACTTTAGGTTGCGTTTATGGTGAACTTCGTGCTCTGGATTCAACCGCGATTTCAAATTTCTGATCCAAGACTCCGTTCATGAGATATGTTTATGAAAAATTGTATACGCGTGATAAAACATATTTAATATTTTTATAAATTTAATTTTGGACTCATTAGGCTTTGAAATCGTTCATGTTCAATCCTAAAATTTGATATTTTATTTCATAATAGTTTGATTGCGTCCCATGAATCGTTCTTTATTTTGAAAAAAATAATTTATTATTTTAGATTAATCAACTCGGTATGTATGATCATGGATTTTTAAAATATGATTCATTTATTTACAAATATGTATTTAGTGGTTTTATTTTTTAAAAATAAATGAATGAATGAAGTATCGATGGCAGGGATATATTCTCCCCATGTCGGCAGCAAGGCAGGAGGAGCCCCACCCGCTCTGGGAACAAGAAGCCCTTTGTCTTGGAGAGTAGATGATCCGAATCCGTCGCTCTCGGACGGATTTATTTATTTATTTATTAGCAGATTTTCTTCTGCTCGTTATCCTCTGCAACACCATCGTCCCCGCCGACGGCCCCATCGTGTTCGAATCTCTGTCCGTCTTCATCAATCGCGCAAACAGATCAGGATGCAGAGAAAAACAGATCAATCGATCCAAATTTAGATGGCATAATCGAATCGCAGATCCATTGCGATTGCAGCAGAGGAACTTCGCGTGCTGAGCGCCGTTTTTGAACAGATCAACAGGATTTCACTCAGAAAAATTCAAAGCAGCGTCAATGGAGTTTTAGCAGGTTAAATGCATTTCGACTGCACAAACACTGAGACGCGTCAATGGCTTCTGTGTGTGGCAGCGACGAACTGGGAAAACCTAAACGTTTAAATAATTTATTTATATACAATCTGGGTACAGATTTACTGTGAAGACTCTTTTGAAAGGAATATCACAGGAAATTAGAGATTGAATCTCTGGGAAGGAAGCCACCGCCGACCCAGGCCCAAGTTCCGCTGCTGCTGCTGCTGCTGCCGCCGCCGCCGTTGATTCTTAATCTCATCTTCTTTTTACAATTCCATCATATTTCCCTGAGAAACCCTGCGATCTATACAGATTCAGCGCAGATTCAGAAACCTACTAATCATACCTCTCTCTCCACGAACACACCAGGAAGAACACCCAAGAAAACGCGAGCACGATGTCGCCGGCGACCTGCCGCGGCAGATCGGGCGCCAGCTCCTCCAGTGTCTGCTCAAATCCAACCCGCCACGCCGCCACAGAAACGTGGAGGAGGACGCACCCCTTGGCGAAGAAGCTCTGGAAATCGACATCCTTAACGAAGGCGACCATGAAGAGGAGGAAGCCGATCGCGAACAGGAGCAGGCCGGAGAAGGAGTCGGAGATGAAGATGAGGACCTGGTCGTGAGGGGTCGAGCCGAGAAGGCGCATCGCAGCTTCGGCTCCGTGGGCGATCACGAAGATTTCCTTGGTGTAGAACATCATGACGGCACCGGAGGAGAGAGCGACGAGGGCGTGGAGAACGCAGATGAGGGAGAAATCAGAGGAGCCCATGGTGGTTTGATCATCTCCGGACTCGCGCCGCGGTGATCGTCTTGTGGGGGCGGACCCCGACCCGACGTGGCAGCGGGATCACTCACTAAACGCCATAAAATCCACCAGAATCTTTTTTTGTTTTCCATCGTAAGTGCTTTTTCACACCACTCACAGAATTGCAGCACACTCCAAAATTTTGATCACATCCGGATGAATTTTTCTATTTCCCGAATTT
This sequence comes from Viscum album, assembly GCA_963277665.1. NCBI lineage: Eukaryota > Viridiplantae > Streptophyta > Magnoliopsida > Santalales > Viscaceae > Viscum > Viscum album. Next base: position 1,943,442,847 of record OY728119.1, on the reverse strand, counting down.
ATTTTTAACACATTCATGCACATATAATTTGGTTGTACCATCATAACAATAGGAATATCCCCACAACCAAGAGAATTTCCGATACATAACTAATATATATTTTCATACGCCATTGTCAACAATTTTCTCATCATCATCACAAATCATTATCTTCGTCATCTATTCGCATGACCTACTACAAACATGGCAACTTCACATGACCTACCGCAAACATGGCAACCTCTTCTCAGTTATCTCCAGGCATCTCTCCTCGCTGCTCATCGACCACCGCAACATCCCTCCAGCTGCAACATCCCTCCAGCTGCAACATCTTAGTGGCTGTTTTGTCTTCTATTCTCTCTAGACGCTACTATTGCAGCCTTCTATTCACAACTCACTAGCTACCCCATCGGCCTCTGATTCTCTCTCTGAGGCACTCCATCTTGGCAGCCCCAGTGAGCTTATTCTAAATGGCTAAATATTGTCATTCTATGCATCTCTAGAGGCACTCCGGCCTTTAATAAGAGTTACACATGAAATTTAATATATATATATATATATATATATATATATATATATATATATATCTCACTGCACTTTTTTCAAAGCCCCTTATCTTTTTTTTTTCAGAATCTCTTTATCACTCTCTCTCTCATATTCAAATATTAAAAAAAACCTCAACAATATCCACTTTGATTTAAAATATGAATACTTGTAAGATCATGACCTTTTTTGGAGTTGTCTCGCACTTGATTTCAGATACTCTTTTGTCCTTGTTTGCGTACTTTTTGTTTGGATTATATAACTGGAAGAGTTTTTGGGTGAAATTTGTGAAGATTGGAAGGGAGAAGTGCGGTGCACGGTTGGTGCATAGTTTGCCTTAACCATGCGCCCCAACCCAGCAAATTGTGAAACATTGGACATAGGAGAATTGCATGGTTTTTCAAACCGTGCACCCTCTTAGGAGTAACCATGCACCCCTATAATTGAGGCGCACGATTAGGACAAACCACACACCTCTGTCCAGCAAACCATGCATGACTTTTTAAATCATCCAAAAATTAGTTTTTAAATTACCCAAACCCCCAAAACTCACCCAAATCGAACCCCATTTGACGTTCTTTCACGATTTCAAAGCCTCCCAAATGAATTCCAAGCCCTCCCGAACTCATTTCTTGGTGATTCAAAGACCAGATTGAATATTTGCATCCCTCTTGGTAAGAGGATCTCATCCCGCTTGGTTTCCCATTCCTCTTCCTTTTTTCTTCCATTCTAGAAAGGGTTTGTTCTTCCTGTTTTGATTAGATATAGATCTAGTTTTGTGGATCTAGATCTAAGATTGTAGATATAGATCTATATTTAAGAGATCTTGACATGTTCGATCTTGATTTAGGTTTTAGATCCAGATCTCATTCTACATCGTTACTCCACTGAAATTGGGGATTTCCGTTGGGCGATCACTCGTCAACGAATCAAGGTAGGTGGTCTATTATTCAAATCTCATAGTCTTGATATCAATTAGGTGTATGTGATTGTAGAATTGCTAGGGTTCATTTAGCAATTGGAATTCCTAAATTGAATTAATTAATGTGGTCAATTAATGAATTGAGGAATTGAGGATTTGATTGAATGATGAAATTGTGGAATTGTGATAATTAATTGATGAATTAATTATCAAATTATTGAATCAGGGAATTAGAGATAATTAATTGCTGAGTTAATTATCAAATTGTTGAATTGTGAATTGAGAATAATTAATTGGGGAATTAATTATTGGATGATGAGATTATGAAATGATTAATTAATTGTTGAATTAATTAATGGGCTTTATATGGTTAATTAATTGTTGAATTAATTAACAGAAGAGACATGATTAATTAATTGGTGAATTAATTAATGGAATAAATATGGCTAATTAATTGTTGAATTAGTTAAGGGAATTGATGTGATTAATTAATTGTTGAATTAATTAATGGACTTGGATTAATTAATTTATGAATTAATTAATGGAACATTGTGGTGGTTAATAGTGATAAGAGTATTGATGTTGATTAATCTTGGTTGATGTGATAATGTGAAAACATGTGATATTGAAATGCATGTGATAATGTGATATGTTGTGATATGCGTGAATGATTGATAAATGAGGTGTGAGACAGAGACTGATGCTTTGAATATTCACAGGGTACTAGACATGATGTTCTACACCCAAAACATGCATGCTAAATTATATTGGATAGGGACTAATGCTCTAAATATCCATAAGGTGTGAGATAGAGACTGATGCTCCAAATACTCACGGGGTGTTAGACATTGCATTATACCCCCAAAAATTTGGCATTGGACTATGGTTCCAAGTGGCCATAACAATGAAATTGACATGACATGGACAATGTAATCCTATGTGTTATAATGAAATATTAATTGAATATGTGATATAGTTCAGACCCAGTGTGGACCGAAGTAGGTATTGAGGTTCGAGTGTTCTCATGGACCCAATGGTTTATGTGGTTAAATAAAGAATAATTGATAATGTGATAACTATTTATTTATCCATTGTACTTATTTCTTTATATAAATGCATGCACTGTTATTGACTGGATATTGTTTTAGGTGTCGTTGGTGGTGACCTACTGAGTTGTACTCACACCCTACTCGGGCTGCCTGATCGGCACCCAAATAGATTTTATGTTTGCAGGATAAGATAAGGGCAAATGCCCTGTATTGGATGGTTGAGTTGGGATGGATCATGGTTGAGGGAACTAGACGTGGTTTAAGACCCTCTTTGGAGTTTTTAGTGTCTTTACTTTTGGGTTTGCATTTTGACACTTGACACATCCTTTAGCATGTCATATTTACAATTCAGTTTTGATATTATATCTTTAGTTTTGGTCATCTTGGGATCTTGGTACTATTCTGTTTATGGTTATATGTTATTCAGTTATTGTTTTTTATTTTCTACTGGTATATTACTCTGATAAAATAGGGTATAGTCTCCCCATGATCAATATTAGACCCTTGCTACTAGTCGGCAGCCTCTGGCGTACGAGGAGGCGCAACTGAGGTCATGTGGCGAACCAACTTGGGTCACCGGGGCATGGCACCCAGGCCAGGATGTTACAAAGTGGTATCAAAGGAGGTTTTATTTTATTTTCTTTTGTCTTTCTATTTGGAAAAGGTAGACAGGAGACTAGGAAGAGTTGGGCCTTAGACATGAGTTCGTGCAAGGAAGTTGAAAACCCATGTACGGGGGGAAAACCCAAGTACTGAGGGTGAGATTATTGTAATTTCTATTTTGTTTACAGTTGAATATTATTTCACCTTGGGTGATGCACTTGTTTTGTGATGTGGTTCTTATTTCATAGATTTGTTTAGATTTGACTCGTGACTTAGTAAGGTATGAGAGTTGAGTATGCATGCATCATTCTAGGAACTCAAGATTATTTTTGTGGCATGCATCATTTTAGGCATGCATGGAGAAAACAAGTTTTGGGTAAGTTGTTGAACTTGAACTATTTTCCTTGCTTGTGAAATTGTGCTGAAAATGGCGTCGAATGTGAAAATGAAAGCGGTAAAAAATGAAGAAAAATGTGAATAATTGGGTGTCTAAATGAGAAAATTGATTAATGAGAATGCATTTTACCCTTGTTAACCAGGACCTAGGTGTAAGATGGTTAAAGGTAGTGATAACGCCTTGGTTTTGAACATGTGGCAAGGTTTGGGGGAATAAATGGTTGTGCCTTATTGTGTTTCCCTCTTATGTAAACATGTTAATTTTGTGAACTGTGTCCTAAAGTGCGTGTTTGACATTGTAGAGATATACCTCTATGATGATGCTTACTGAGGGGACGATTGTTGGATCGAATATGTAGATGTATATGTATATTAGATGGAACAATACAAGAGGGGGGGGGGGGGGGGGGTGAATTGTAGGTTTAAAAACTGTGTTTAAACACAAGAAATTAGTTTAAATGATCTTAAACTAATACAATTCACAAAAAACACTAACAACCACAATTGTATTGAATATAAAGGTATGATAATGTAATAATATAAGAAAAGTAAAGCAATTGTATTCAAGATGAATACAATAATCAGAGTAATACAATAGTGAAGGATTCTACCATAAAGTGTATAAAATCAATCGATACAATATGTAATAGTATGAATGTAATTGAAACAATTACAAATGAATATTGAATAAAGAAAGGAAAATAATACAATTCCCTTTCTTAAAACAAACAACAGCGGAAATGTAAAAGTATTAAAATTCTTTTGACCCAAAGAGAAGGGTTATCCTTTCACCTAGGATAAGAGGTCTCTCTTACCACCACCTTGGTAAGCCCTCAATACAATGATCGGTACGTATGTCTTGCTATCCCCGCAAGCCCTCGATTTTGCAGGTAATCGACACCTCTGTCTTTCAATCACTTGAAAGCCCTTGATACGATGATCGGTAGCACCGTCTGCCTATCCCCGATAGCCCTCGATCGTTATCACCTGATCGAACGCACAAAGCAAAACAAAGCACTTATAGAAATACAAAACCTAGGAACGAGCCGTTCACGTTTTTTAATCTCAAGGCTTTCACACGAAGTAAGAGAGAAGTCACAGTATCTCTCTATAGAACTTGATATAAGCAAATTCTCACACACATGTTTTTTCTTGGCTTTAAATGACCTCCTATTTATAGCCCTCAGGTTCCAACGGTCATATTTCTCCAGAAAACTCAGAGGGACTTGGACACCTGGCATTATAACGGTCATATTGAAACAGAAAACATGACATGGTTTTGATTAGTTTATAACTAACTCCATGACATCGTTTTGGTTAAAAAAAAGATATATGAATATGATAAACATGAGTATGATTAATACAAAACATGTGTTTTTGATAAAGGACCAAAACAAGCAAGTAATGAAAGTAAAGTATGAGTACTATAAGTGTTACTTAGTGTAATGTATTGATACGATACAAAGTGAGTATGATTCATAAAACTCAGTATGATTAACAGAGTCAATACGATTTCCAGAATCAATATGATAATTATAGTCAGTACGATAAACATGGTTGGTACGATAAGCATGGTCAGTACGATCAGTATGGTTAGTACGATCAACATGGTCAGTACGATTAGCATGGTCAGTACAATCAGCATGATTAGTACGATAAGCAAGGTCAGTACGATCAGCATGGTCAGTACGATAAGCATGATCAGTATGATCAGCATGGTTAGTACGATCAGCATGGTAAACGACATTTGTGATTTCCAAAACAAGATATAAAAGTCAAAAGAGAACTTTTGACTCAACAATCTCCCCCTTTCTGGAAAGCACAAAACACAAAGTAAAAACAAAAAGAAATACTTATCTCCCCTGAGTTATTGGAAAATCTTCTGAATATGAAATTGAATACAACTAACTCCCCCTTAGGTATGTATTTTCCTAAGGATTGTATTCGTAGATTTTCCTTGATTTAGAAGTATTTGATTAAAACGTTCTAACTTTATAAAACATTCTCCACCTTTGTGATTTACAAAAAGAATGGGGTAATTTTGAGTTTCCTAAAAGAGTTAGAGAAAAGAAATGCATGACAAAGGAAAGGGTAACATAAATATCATTACGATAACAAAAGTTTATAGAGTTCATGAAAAGAAAACAAATACAACAATAATTTGTTTTCTCTTTCCTTTTCCTTCTTTATCAACTCATGAAGAACGAATTTCATCTTTTTAATTTCCTTCTTGTCTTCAGATATAAAATCACCCTGAGATCTGAGAAGCTCTTGTTGGTCAGCAAAAAGCTGATCCTGTTTCTTGATGGCCTTTTCCTGGACTCTGATTACTTCTTCAAGAGTATCAATTCTGTTTTGTAAATTCTTGTTGTCTTTGGAGAACATAGAATTTTGTTTCTTCAACAAGACTAATTCATCTTTGAAAGATGAAACCTTCGAAAACTCAGACTGAAAAGCATTCATTCTCTCTTGCAACTCTTTCACTGAAGGAATATTGGCTCCATGGGTATTTGACAATTGATTCAGCCTTTCAACAGTTTCTTAGTCAATCTTATTGAAAGCAATTGTGAGATCATTTGAAAGCCTCATTAAGTCTTCAATTGACACTTCATGATCATTCACTGAGCTCTCTGTTTTGTATGACCACTTAGTCATTCTGTTGCAAGCCTTCTTATGAGCAGCCGGACTTTTAGATAGAACTTTCAAATCGGATTCAACTAAAAAAACTCTCTTTCTAAATTCTCTTACAGATCCAAACTTATTTCTTTGATTGTCAGTAATGAAATCAATTTTTCCTTCAATCCTGGGAAAATAAGGAATGGTCTTCTCAATTCTCCTTAAAACATGAACAATGTAATTACTCTTCTTGAGAGAAATTTTCTATTCTGAATCGGTATCCTCATCATACGAATCCAGTTCATTTGATCGGATTGAGTCTACAATTGGCTGTTTTCCTTTTTCTTTTTCAATAACCTTTATTTCTTCTTCCACTTTGTCACTGAAAACGATTGTTTTTTCCATATGAGAAGATTGAGGACGTTGATTCCCTTGGGAAAGAATTCTTTATGGAGTTTCAAAAGATTCAGCCGGTGCTTGATCGGCATGAGGAGCTTGTTGAATACCTTCAATTTTTTTTGAAATGATTATTATCTAATTTTCTTTGAGCTCTGAAGGAATTCAAAAAGGAAATCTCCTTCCTCTTCTTCAACTTCCTGGATTTCTTCTAAAAATTATTTCCCTTTTTTTGGCTATGGAATACTCTGTATGATGGGTTCTTGATATACTTATTCGGTTATTTAAGCACTATCATCCTCGTCCATTTTCATGACTTTTGAAACATCAAATTCCTGAGCTTTTATTTTTAAAAGAGTCTTCTTTTTCTTTTCAGCCTAAAGGGTATCCTCAACCCTTAACCTCTCAGCAAAAGCTTCAAATGGGTCAAGAACAAACTTCGGATCACATTCCTTTCTTTGTTCTATTTCTTTTCTCCACCTTGCCAAAACCTCCTTACTGTACTTAGATTTCTTCTTTGGCTTTGAATTGGTTTGAGGATCTGACTTTTGAGGAGCAGCAACAGATGGATTGTCTTTGACTGGCATAAGTGCCGATTGATTCTGTGCCGATTCAGCTTCTAAATCCTTAACAAAAAGCTTTGAATTCTGATCAAAACATACATTCAACTTCTTCAATGTACTCTTACTTATCCAGGAAGGCTTCGGCTATTTCAATTTTCCTTTCAAAGGAATATTACAAAACTTCATGATCTCAAGAATGAACTTTGTAAGAATATATGGATACATGATTAAATGGGACTTAATCACTCCTGACTTAACATTCTTGATTGTTTCAAAAATGTATCCCATGAGATTTACTTTTCTCATGTTGACAAGATAGTCAAGCATGAAGATATCAGAAACTTTCAGAGTTTCTCTATAACCTTTCCTTGGGATAAGAAAACCTTGCATCCAAAGTGCCACAAATCTATTATCTGGAGAAAGATGAGCCACTTTCCTTTTCTCTTCATTTATAAGAAACAATGACTTTTCAACACTTTCTTTCTTAAACGTACCAACTTCCTCTGGTAGTTTATGAGATGGACAATAAGAATAACCTTCTGTTGGAACATTTAGAAAGTGGGCTGCTTGTTTCATAGACATTGACATCTTTCTACCGTACACAACAAAGTTGATAGTCAAGTTTTTGTCGAAAGACACAGTTTTGTAGAACTGACTGAATTCATCAATAATAACTGGATCTTGAGACACTAGTTTTTCAACACACAAATGCTCCCAGCCTTGAAAAAAAATAATTCTTCTGATTGTAGAATCTTAAGAATCAAAAAATTCCTGAGAGACTAACCTTTCTCTGAGAAAGTATTTTTCTGAAAAATTATTTGAAGACATTTCGGCAGGAGTGTTAGCAGAGGACTGAAACATATAGGTGAAGCCGAAGGAAGATCATACGGAGTCTTAAAACAGGGGCAGAGCTTCGTCAATAATTGTGAAAAACCGGTGTGGGTTTGGGGAGGGGAGGGGTCTATTTATAGGTGAAAAATGGGTGACGGTTGATCTTCTAAGGTTGAGATTAAAAGAAAAAGAAACCGACAGATGGGATTAAAATTAAAAAAAAAACAATAAAAAAAAACAAGGTAAGGAAAGTATGTACCTGCCGGAGATCATAAGGTAATTGTTGGTTTAAATAATATTAATCACAGTGAAAGAAAACACAAGCGTATGGGGAGAAAGGATACGATCTATTGTCATGCCGATAGAAAACAAAGTCATTACCATAGGTTGAAGTGACGATGAAAAATAAAGTCGTTACCATAGACTGACGTGCCGATGGAAAACAAAGTCATTACCATAGACTGACGTGCCGATGGAAAACAAAGTCGTTACCATAGAGTGACGTGCCGATGGAAAACAAAGTCGTCACCATAGACTGACATGCCGATGGAAAACAAAGTTGTTACCATAGACTGATGTGCCGATGGAAAACAAAGTCGTTACCATAGATTGACATGCCGATGGAAAACAAAGTTGTTACCATAGAATGACGTGCCAATGGAAAAAAAAGTCGTTACCATAGACTAACATACCGATGTAAAACAAAGTCGTTACCATAGACTGACGTGCCGATGGAAAACAAAGTCGTTACCATAGACTGACGTGATGATGGAAAACAAAGTCGTTACCATAGACTGACGTGCCGATGGAAAACAAAGTCGTTACCATAGACTGACATGCCGATGGAAAACAAAGTCGTTACCATAGACTGACGTGCCGATGGAAAACAAAGTCATTACCATATACTGACGTGCCGATGGACATAAAATCAGTATGGTAACCAGGTAGTAAAGACGAAAAACAAAAGGTAAAACAATAACTAAATAGTCAATACGAAAAATAGAAAGACAAAAAACACAAACCAGGAGAATAAATAGATAAATAAAAAAGAATATTATGTAAAATGTTCTCCTTTTTAAGAGGAGTTTCTTAATGTAAGGAGAAGTAAAAAAATGAAGTAGACATGAATGATTACTTTAATGTAATCATTCCTAGCTTCTGTTTTATAAACTCAAATCTATCGGAAGGTAATGGTTTTGTAAAAATGTCATCAAGTTGTTCTTGCATTCCAATGAATTGTAAAATAATATCTCCTTTTTGTGTGTGATCCCTAAGAAAGTGATGCCTAAAATCTATGTGTTTTGTATGAGAGTGATGTGATGGGTTCTTACTAAGAGCTATAGCACTAGTATTATCACAAAGAATTTGAGTTTTGGAAAAACTCAATCCATAGTCATTGAGTGTGTGTTGCATCCACAACACTTGAGCACAAGAACTTCCAGCTATATATTCAGCTTCAGCAGTGGAAAGTGCTACTGAGTGTTGTTTCTTGCAGGACCAGGAAACCAAAGAATCTCCTAAGAAATGACATGTTCCAGATGTACTCTTTCTATCCATTCTACAACCACCAAAGTCAGCATCTGAAAAACTTTTTAAAACAAAATCATTTCCAAAAGAGTAAAAAAGACCTAAATCTAGAGTTCCTTTTAAATACCAAAAAATTCTTTTCACGGCTTTTAAATGATACTCTTTTGGATTATATTGGTACCAAGCACATAAGAATACAGAGAACATTAAGTCTGGTCAACTGGCTGTCAAGTATAACAAACTTCCTATCATACCTCTAAAAATTGTTTGATCTACTGGTTTCCTAGTTTCATCAAGATCAAGTGTATTTGATGTACCAATTGGAGTGCTAATACTTTTAGTCTTTTCGTAACCATAATTTTTGAGTAAATATTTTATATACTTATATTGAGACATATATGTTCCTTCTGGTTTTTGTGAAATTTGAAAACCTAAAAATAATGTTAACTCACCCATCATACTCATTTCAAACTCAGATTTCATTAAGTTGGAAAAAGAATCAGTTAAAGATTGCTGAGTTGGTCCAAATATGATGTCATTAACATAAATTTGAACAATCAAAACATTTTTATTTTCCATTTTTATAAAAAGGGTTGGATCCTCTGTACCTTTTGCATAATTGTTTTGTAAAAGAAATCTTGTAAGTCTATCATACCATGCTCTAGGGGCTTGTTTAAGGCCATATAGAGCTTTGGTAAGTTTAAAAACATGATTAGGATGTTTTGAGTCAATAAAATCATGGGGTTATTCGAAAAACACTTCTTCTTGAACAAAACCATTTAGAAAAGCACATTTAACATCCATTTGAAATAGTTTGGAATTAAAGTATGCTGCAAAGGCTAATAGAATATGAATAGATTCAAGTCTAGCTACCAGAGCATATGTTTCTTCGTAGTCTATTCCCTCTTATTGATTATAGCCCTTAGAAACAAGTCTTTCTTTATTTATTACAATGATTCCATTTTCATCACATTTGTTTCTAAAAACCCATTTTACACCAATTACAATTGTTTCTTTAGGTCTTTCAACTAAAGTCCAGAATTGATTCTTTTCAAATTCATTTAGTTCATCTTGCATTGCTTTAATATAATCTTTATCACCTAAGGCCTCACTTGGACTTTTAGGTTTGAATTGGGAAAGAAAGGCAAAATGTTCTATTTCATTTCTTAAGGAATTTCTGGTCCTTACAGGTTGATTTACATCACCAATGATATTATCACTGAGATGATTTCTAAGAAACAATTGATTTGGGTTTTGTAAAACCTGTTCATCAACATATGGTAGAAAATATTCTAGGGTAAAGGTTTTAGGAACACTTTCTTGAACATTTTCCTTATCAGAAGAATCTTCTAATAGAGGTTGATAAACATTTTTAAAAAACACATCTGAAGATGTAGGTTGGGTTTGGTTGAAAACAAAAGGATTGGTTTCATCAAATTTAACATGTACTGTTTCTTCAACAGTACAGTTGTTTTTATTAAAAACTCTATATGCCTTAGAAGTTGCAAAATATCCTAGAAAGATTCCTTCATCAGATTTTGGTTCAAATTTGTGTAGATTGTCTTTAGTATTTAGAATGAATACTTTGCACCCAAAAACTTTGAAGTATGAAACTTTAGGTTTTTGGCCAGTCAATAATTCATAAGGTGTTTTATTAAGAAAAGGTCTAGTTAAAACACGATTTATAGTATAACAAGAAGTACTCACAGCTTTAGCCCAAAAGTGCTTAACAATTGAGTATTCACTCAACATGGTTCTTGTCATTTTCTGAAGAATACGATTTCTTCTCTCAATAACACCATTTTGTTGAGGAGTTCTTAGAGTTGAGAAATTGTGAGTAATACCTTTCTTACTACAAAAAGTTTCAAAATCTGAATTTTGATATTCACCACCATGATCACTATGAATAGTTATCAATGGTAGGTTTTTCTCATTTTTAACTTGGGATCTAAAGGTTTTGAAATAGGAAAAGGCTTCAGATTTATTCGTTAGAAAATAGACCCATGTAAATCTAGTAAAGTCATCAACTAAAACAAATACATAGTATTTGCCTCCAATGCTTCCAGTTTGTGAAGGACCAAAAATATCCATATACACTAGATGTAATGCATTAGAAGTTTAAACTTCATTAATTGATTTAAAGCTAGTTTTATGTTTCTTACCAAATTGACAAGGATCACAAACTTTTGAAGAATCATATCTAAGATCTGGTAGTCCCTTTACAAGTCTTTTCTTTGAAAGTTTACAAAGGTTTCTCAGGTTGCAGTGTCCTAGTCTTCTATTCCATAGCCATGATTGGTCTTCTATTGCACTTAAGCAGGGTAAATTTTAGCTCCTAAGGTCTTCTAAGTTAATAGTGTATACATTCTCTTTCCTATGGGCAGATAGAATGAACTCATCCTTGGAATTGTGAACTAGACATTTATCATTTCTAAAATTAACAAGGTAACCTTCATCACATAATTGACTTATGCTGATGAGATTGTGCTTAAGACCTTTAACAAACAAAACATTTGAAATAAGAAATTTTCCAAGAAAAACAATTTTACCTATTCTAACAATTTTTCCTTGAGCATTATATCCTAAGGTAACCTTTCCACCTTTTGTTTTGATGATCTTTTCAAAGAAATCTTTGTTTCCCGTCATGTGTTGAGAACAACCACTATCCATGTACCAAATGTTCTTATTGGTATACTTCTTATTTTCCTGAAAAAGAAACAATTAGTTTTTCTGAATCCAAACTTGTTTGGATCCAGAATGGTTAGATAAAAGAATTTTAGGAATCCATATTTGTTTTGCAAAATGGGCTTTATGAAATCCTAAAGATTGGGTTCTATTAAGAGAACAATCTCTTTTTCAGTGTCCTCCACATTGACACTTAGAGAAAAAGGGGTATTTTGAGGAACAAAATAGTTATTATTAAACACTGGTTTAGAATTAGTATAACCAATACCAGAATGATTCCTCAAAGGTCTAATTTGAGAATACATTTTATCAAAGTTTTCCTTGCCATAAGTAAAGTTTGACAAACATTTTTTCAAGGAAAAAATTTCTGATTTTAGTTTTAAAACTAAGTTTTTATCCTCCAAAACATTTTATTTTGAACTAGAGTTAGGCTCGAAAACATTTTTCTTAGAAATTACATTTTCTAGATCCTTAGAAAGTTTATCCTTATCAGATTTGACTTTATCAAGGGTTTTTAAAACACTTTCAAAATCAGAAGTTTTCATATCAAGATCATTAGAAAGATCTGATACTTCTTTAGTTAAAATTTAAATTCTAGAATTTTCCTTATCAAGTTTCTTTTTGAGTTTAGAATTTTCTTTCTCAAGTAATTTAGCAAACCTAGTCACTTCTTCAAATGAAGGTAATGTATTATCTTCTGATGACGAAGACTCATCATTTGAAGATTCATAATATTTATTTTCAGTGTAATTTTCATTCAAGGAAACATTTGTAATAGATTCAACATTGTGTACCTTATCCATAAGACAATGATTTTCAATTGGTAGTCTGGATATAAGTTCAATATTCCTTTGTCCTGACGATTCATATTCTGAATAATTATCTGATGAATCACCATCACTTGCACTCCAAGTATCATTTTCCTTCAAGACTTTCTTTTTATTTGTCTTGTAATACCTTTTCTTATTTCTTTCAGAATGTTTCTCCTTTCTGTCTTTTCTCTTTAGTAAAGTACAATCAGACCTTATATGTCCTACTTTCTTGCATTTATAACAAGTTACCTCTGAATCTTTCTTATCCTTCCTATATTTCCTTTTGAATTTGTATTGGAAGTCTTTCTTTCCCATAATCTTGTTCATCCTTCGATCAAGATTAGATAACTCATTATCTGAATGATCAAAATCACTTGAATCAGACACAACAACTTTCTTAGCTTTGGATCTTGTTATCCTTTCAGGTGTTTTAGCTTTAGATGTAGTGGTAAAAGCTACACTTCCATTTCCATTTTTCTTCTTGTTAAAATCAGCATCTCTCTTCATTCTTGTCTCATGTTGTAGAAGAGTTCCAAAGAGTTCATCAAGAGTAATATGGGAAACTTTTCTGTTTTCATCAATAGATGTAATTTTTGACTCCCATTCATTCGACATTATATCAATAATTTTTTCAACAAGAGATTCATCATCAAGACCTTTTTCTACCATAGATTGTAAGCTATTGAAAATTGTCATAAATATTTGTTGCATTTTACATACCGACTCTCCATAAGGAAAAAAATATCCATGATACTCTGCTCAAAGCATTTCTCTTCTTGTTTCTATAACCTTGGATGTACCAAAATGTGTGACTTCCAATTTCTTCCAAATACAGTTGGATGCTTCACAAGAAGATATCTGGCTGTATATATTCCTGGTCATAGAACATATCAAAGTATTGCGTACCTTGTAATTCAGTTGATATTCTTGCTTCTCTTGATTAGTGAAAGTACTGACTTCTTTATCAGGAATTTTGTAACCTCCAGTAAGCATAATAAAATTGTCTACACCAGTATTGATAACGAATGTCTTAATTCGATCTCTCCAGTACTCATAATCATTCCCATCAAAGATAGGTAGTCTAGTTGGATTTAGATTGTCAATTGAACCAATATTTATTCTTTCCATCTAATAAAAATAGTCTTTTCCACTCCACAATTTAGTGTAGTAAATAATTGAAATAGCAATATAAAAGAATAAGATCTAGTAGTACAAATCAGTGGAAACCCCCTTTGATACCAATTGTTGGATTGAATATGTATATGTAGATGTATATTAGATGGAACAATATAGGGGGGGGGGTGAATTGTAGGTTTAAAAACTGTGTTTAAACACAAGAAATTAGTTTAAATGATCTTAAACTAATACAATTCACAAAAAACACTAACAACCACAATTGTATTGAATATAAAGGTATGATATGATGTAATACTATAAGAAAAGTAAAGCAATTGTATTCAAGATGAATACAATAATCAGAGTAAAACAATAGTGAAGGATTCTACCATAAACCATATAGAATCAATCGATACAATATGTAACAGTATGAATGTAATTAAAACAATTACAAATGAATATTGAATGAATAAAGGAAAACAATACAATTCCCTTTCTTAAAACAAACAACAACAGAAATGTAAAAGTATTACAATTATTTTGACCCAAAGAGAAGGGTTATCCTTTCACCTAGGATAAGAGGTCTATCTTACCACCACCTTGGTAATCCCTCGATACGATGATCAGTATGTCTGTCTTGCTATCCCTGCAAGCCCTCGATTTTGCAGGTAATTAGCACCTCTATCTTTCAATCACTTGAAAGCCCTCGATACGATGATCGGTAGCACCATCTGCCTATCCCTGGAATCCCTCTATCATTATCACCTGATCGAACACACAAAGAAAAACAAATCACTTATAGAAATAAAAAAACTAAGAATGAGCCGTTCATGTTTTTTAATCTCAAGGCTTTAGCACGAAGAAAGAGAGAAGTCACAGTATCTCTCTCTAGAAATTGATATAAGAAAAGTCTCACACACATGTTTTTTCTTGGCTTCAAATGACCTCTTATTTATAGGCCTCAGGTTCCAAAGGTCATATTTACTCTAATGGTCATATTTCTTCAGAAAACTCAGAGGGACTTGGACACCGGGCATTATAACAGTCATATTGAAACAGAAAACACGACATTGTTTTGATCAATTTATAACTAACTCCATGACATCATTTTGGTTAAAACAAAAGATATATGAAGATGATAAACATGAGTATGATTAATATGAAACATGTGTTTTTGATAAAGGACCAAAACAAGCAAGTAATGAAAGTAAAGTATGAGTACTATAAGTATTACTTAGTGTAATGTATTGATACGATACAAAGTGAGTATGATTCATAAAACTCGGTACGATTAACAGAGTCAATACAATTGACAGAGTCAGTATGATAATTATAGTCAGTATGATAAACATGGTTGGTACGATAAGCATGGTCAGTACGATCAATATGGTCAGTACGATCAGCATGGTCAGTATGATAAGCATGGTCAGTACGATTAGCATGGTCAGTACGATAATCATGGTCAGTACGATCAGCATGGTCAGTACGATAAGCATGGTCAGTACGATCAGCATGGTCAGTATGATCAGCATGGTAAAAGACATTTTTGATTTCCAAAACAAGATATAAAAGTCAAAAGAGAACTTTTGACTCAACAATGATATGAGGACATGACTAGGGATGACCCTCCAATGGTGGAACCTGAGGAACTGATAGTTCCAGGTGAGGAAGTTAGAGAGAAGTTTCGAGGGAAATTTTCTTACTTCATGCAATTTATGGAAAGAAACCCAGGGAGGGTTGAGAGAAGTATGTCTGATCTGATAAGGGAGTTTCAGCTGCAGCACCCTCCGACGTTTACCAGAGAGGGTTGACTTGAGGGAGTTGAGTTCTGGATCGAGTCTATCCAGACTATACTTGACCATTCAAAGACTCTGGCTGAGAAGATAGTCAATATGACTGCTTATATGTTACATGGTCATGTGAAACATTAGTGGGACATCCAGACTTAGGATGTATAACTAGAGACTACGTAGTGAAATAACTTTTAGGAGAAGTTCTTGGAGCACTTTTATCCAGAGACACTCAAGTAGGAGAGAGTAGTTGAGTTCATGTGATTGACTCAGGGGTGTATGTGTGTGATGGACTATGCTGGATGCTTTTGTCATGACCCGTCCTCAGGGCCTATGTCGTGACTACCCCAAGCCCTCCTTCCATAGGCCAGGGGTTGGAGACTAGCACCAAAGGCGTAAATCCCTAAACTGGGAAGGCATTGCCTTTATGAAAGTAAAAAAACACAATAGAGTACGCAATAGGAAGTAAACACTAAGTAAAACTGAATACAAAAGAGTGTGATGGAAAGTAAATGGGCCAGTATACAAACCCAACTGAACAACAAGTACAACTAAAGGGACAAACAACTGAAAGTAAAGAGAATCTCCTAGATCATCCTCTGGGGATTCCTACCTAAAGGGTAGGTACAGATGGACACCTCAACACCCACGTTCTTCAGTCTCCACCATGTGCCGACTCGTCGCAAGGTCCACCTTTGGGTACCATCCAGTCATGGCGCTCTCGGCCTCCGTTAGCGTTATCCATCGTCTGCATCCAACTCAACGAGGTGCGGGCATAGGCCGTGCAGGGGTGAGTATAAAGATACTCAGTAGGGACCCCGAGACCCGTGAGGTCTCACAATATCCACTATGGATAAGAAAAAGAAGAAAGATACAACCACAAAGTATCAACCAACCCTACTTAGGTATATGCCCATACATATACCTAAGTTACCAGTCACAGTCCGACTCCAACTCACGAGCCCAAGCACAACTCAGTCCACACAGGAAGTAAAGTCAAACACCATGATGATAATGGTTGAAAGACATGACTCAGCTCACACAGATATGCCACAATTGTAGACAGATATAGATGATCAGATGTAGCCACATGATCATCTAAGCTGTCGGACCCACACAGGATACAGTCCAGCTAAGTTGTCGGACCCACACAGGATACAATCCAGATATCTCATCTAAGATGTCAGACCCACATAGGATACAGTCCAGATATCTCGTCTAAGCTATCAGACCCACACAGGATATAATCCAGCTATTCTAGAGTAATAGAGATGATCAGATGTAGTCACTGATTCATCTAAGCTGTCGGAAGCACACAGGATATAGGACTAGCAACTTTGTCAGAACTGTCGAACCCACACAGGATTCTGGTATAGTTTTCATCATCATTTAACCCATGGAGGATTCCAGTACGGTAGTCTTCACTGTTGAACCCACACAGGATTCCGGTTTAGAAGTCGACGTAGTCGCAGCCAACTTAAGGGTTCCCACACACAACACGCTTGATTCCAGGAGGGTCCGCTCCTCAAGAAAAGGGGGTAGATACATCAAATATCATGAAGTACTAAGTTAATGTATCCTGAATTTCCGTCTCGTCAAAATAAACCCAACGTGACAGATGACACATCAATCAAACGCCCGGTCTGAGAGTTATTGGCTTTTCCTTTCCAGGGGTCTGGTTGGATTTACGCTCGATCCAAACCTGGCCATTTTCCAAAGTCGTCCAAAACTCACTTAGAGTATCGCAAAATGACCGCCTCATCGCAAGGGTCCAGGTGCCGCAGACAGCGCGTCATTCAGACGCGTGGTCTTGAAGATATCCACGTTTAAGCGAAATGGGCCCGACCCGGCTGGGGGGTCGGCCCAGCCCGGTTTGGTGGGTCCGACCCGGCTGGGGGGTCGGCCCAGCCCGGTGGGGTGCGACCCACCCTGTAACATCCCGAGCTTCCACGATACGCCTCTCTTTCAATAATGCAATAGCTTGCATTGTACGCAACTTCGAGTTCTAAAACACCGCGACTAATCAAAGTAGCCGTTATGAATAGTAATAACCACTTTTTAAAATTATAGAAATTTTATATTTCAAAATGGACTTCATTTTTGTATTCGTAATATCGAAATTAGCCCATGTTGAATTTTTGTTATTTTTCTGAGAACTTCTAATTTTTTATGAATTGTGAAAAATACTTAAAAACAACTTTTTTAATCAAAATAATTTATAGTGATAAATTATACTATTTAGTGGTTTTAAAGTATAATTAGAATATATTTTTACTATTTTATCCAATGGTGGTCATTAGAATTAATTTAACATTAAAATTGGACATAAACAATTGTCAATCTTTTGATATAAATTGTTTCTTAAAAACACGCTATTTGTTGTGACAGCGGGAATTAATTATAAAATTAATTAATGCAACTTATATGATTGGAATTTTGTAAAATAGACATCATTTTTGAATTCGGAATATCAATTATAGCTTAGGGTGAAATTTTGGCATTGTTCTGAAAAACTTCAATTTTTGATGAATAGTGAAACCACTAAGTGGTAGTTAAATAAATGATTTTTCGTTTAAATGAAATATTACCACTTCTGTGATTTGATTTTCAAAAATCCGACATACATGGTTGTCATTAAGAAGTAAAATGTGGTTCAATGAGATTAAAATAATTTTTTGGTGAATAGTAACTTTTAAGTTCTTAATCGCGATTAGAGGTAATTAGTGTAGTTTAAGGTAAAAATAATGTTTTAATAATATAAGATGAGCTTGAAACTTGTCCTACTCCTATTGGATGAGTCATGGCCGACCAAGACAACCCATGGGTCAACTTGGGGACCCCATGGAGCCACTTTAGTTGGAAAATGTCATTAATATATATTTATTTAATGTTAAAATTAAATTGACACAAACATGAGTTGTTTTACTAAAACAGTTTTTAAGTGGGGTTACACAAGTCCAAATTTTGATTATAAATATTCATTAGAAATCTAAAAAGATTTACTACATCATAGTAGTTTTTTTATAATTTTTAGACATTAAATAAATTAAATTATTTATGACATCATGATGATGCAGCGATGACCTCATTATTTAACGATTTAAATAAAATGGGAAGATAATGCAAAATCCAAGGCTTACACTTGTCCAAAGCCAATTTGATGAGGAGATTTCGAACCCTTATCACCTTAGACTATAATTATATAAGTGTGGGACCTTTAGAATCCGAAAATCATTGTGTAATAATTTAACATTTCAATCTTTCCAAAAGAGCCCCTCCTCTCCTCTTATAAAAGGCCCCCACCTCTCCCACCTCATTTACACTTTCAAGCCATTTGGCTCGGCCAACCTCTGCCCAAATACTCTCCCAACATCCCTCTATTACTCCTAGAAGCCTCACTTTGGGAATAACTCTTCCCAAGGAAGCCTTTGGCTCAAATCAAAAAGAGTTACCTGATTTTGAGGTAATGTCTTCTCTAATGTTGTTTTGTTTTATTTTTTCTTCTCCAACCCCCTAAAATATTTTTATTCATTTCTTTTGTAACAACACCAGTATCCTCAATATACTATGATGTTGTTATAAGAAGGATTCGAGCTACACTTACACACACCTACATCTAATGGTTAAAGAACATACGGTTTCTGTGGATGGCGAATTTCTGCCTCACGAAACGATGATTGTTCAACACTCATATAACACCTTCAAAGGTGGCCATTAAGATGTCACTATTTTTATATATGATATATAATATGTTTATGTTTTACTTATGCTTCTGTATTTCTCATTTATGGCATACTTTATGATTTCCATTATGGGTAAAACGCGATAATTTCATTTTAGGAAGTGCGGACTACCGCCCCCTCAAAGTGATTTGAATCGTTAATGTCATATGTGGGATGTATAAAGGATGGAGTAAATGGTATTATACCCTATATTATACTGGAATTATATTATACATTTATATCATTATGATTTCGTTCCATTAAATATGAAATTGAAATGAAAGTAGCGTTCATGCGTACGTACGGCTTACCGTCTCCATGAACGGTGCATTTCATTTCTTACCTCTAAATGTTACGTAATATTACAAATGAATGTATATACTGGATATATGAGATATATATGACATCTAAATCATGAATATAATTCTGGAGATAATGGATATTCTACCACATAAACAACTTGTAATTATAAGAATTTTATTGTTGACTCAAGTACCAAAGATCGACCAAACGACCGTTATTAACTTAAATAATTACATAATGTTCATATCATTGTAATAAGTGATATAAAAAGGATAATGAAATTGAAAATGGTTCTTAATAAGGTATATATTAACTCTAGTTTATTATTCAGGAGGTTAAAGAACGGTTGAGTCAAGTCAGACACGAGGTAATGGAATTTCTTAATCCAACTTCCATTCTTTGGGTTAATCTCCTACTTTCAAATTATGTCATGATATTATTATTTCATATATTGTATTTGTTATTTCTTTATGTGTAATTATATTAAATACACATAACAAATATATTTTATTTAAAAAAAATTATCTTTGTAAGGGAACTTCTTAACCCAATTTCCATTCTTTGGGTTAATCTCCTACTTTCAAATTATGTCATGATATTATTATGTCCTATCTTGTATTTTTACATTATTTATGTGTACTTATAGTGAATACACATTATAGATGTACTTAATTTTAAAAAAATGATCTTTTTAAGGACTTCGTCTCAATCCCCTTTCATTGAGGCATATTTGGTTTATACACAACTTTCTTTTAAACGGTGTATAAACCCCTTTGACTTTTACGTTTATTCAAAAGGAATATTTTTTATATGAAGCGTTTTGATAAACGACAAAAGGGAATGTTTTTCTTTCCGTACTTATGCGGCGACAACGACTTCTCCGCCGCTGTGACCATTATTTGAGTTTCGGCTTACTCTACAAGCCATCACTTTTTTTAATGAAAAATAAATACAAAGTTTTAACTTTCTTTTATTTTGGTATTGATAATGGTTTTGAAATTGTTTTTATTATATCAATGTATTGTATTGATATCTTGTGATTGAAATGTGGAAATGTTATGTTTCCTTTATGCATGTTTTATGTGATACGATTATGTTATGGTTTATGATATGTTTAAACCTATTCATATGAGGAATGTATTGGACTTAATAAGTGACGGGTGGAGCCCGCTATAGCTCCTCGATGCATAGGTAGGTCTCATGAGACAACTAGACGTGGAATTGGCCGAGGCCCTTTCCCAATTTGATTTATGGTTTTGGCCGAGGCCTTAATAATTTTAGACGTCTTGGCCAAGGCCTTGACAAAATGTTTTAGAATGTCTGGCATTATACATTCCCTCATTATGAAAGTGGTTAATGATATTTCATGTGATTATTCGACCAGTAGAATATCCATGTGAAGAAGTAAATGACATTATCTCATTTTAATTTTTCCATATTATATTGATGTTCAAGTTCAATAAGGCTGTTGTTTTAGTTATACATTGCCTTAAATGTTTATGTTTATTTATGAAGGCTTCCACAATATTGTTATCCTTACTGAGCATCTGAGCTCACCCCTTTCAATGTTTTAATATTTTCCAGGATGTGAAGAAGTATTTTATGAATGACCTGCAGGGGTAGTCAGAAAGGGATATGAGTGTGGACTATGAAGACCATGTTATTGTAGTTTTTCACTTTATGATGTAATGTAACGTTTACGAATGTATCTAGTGTTTCCAAGGCTACTAAACTAATCGGTCTTTCGAGACTTGATCTTTTGTGATCATGCCAATGTTACGAAGTAATGCACCGACTCTGGGTAGCTGGGGTCGGGGCGTTACAGTTGGTATCAGAGGCAGTTTAGTACTAACCTTGGAAGCTAGATTTAGATAAACTCTGATTAGAGCACATATCCCGAAGATAGACTTTGAGGATTATTGTAGAAGAACTTCCTAGAATTTTGGTATTATAGATATGTTATGAGTTTTCCGAGCAATACATCCCTGTCTGGATACGAGCAGGTAGAGGCGGCTCTGGCACAGATGTACCTAGGGGTAAAACCCGAAAACACCGCTTTGAGCTAGACTCGAACGGGAACTGGTGCAAGACAACAGGCCTTGCTGCACTCTTGGTTACGACACCTCCGGGGGATATGCTTAGGATAACTCTCATTTTCTTTACAAATCATTATGAAGGGTTTATGAGTATATACTTCCTCAAAGAAAACATTTTTATGATTATGGATTATATCCATAAATAGTTCAATTTATGTTAAGTGTTTTATAAGTATGGGATTATGTATTTTGATTCATAAACTGATCTAGTTTATGCAATTGTTTAGAAATGGCGCCTAGTGGAAGAAATGGAAACCGTATCAATGCACGCACTCCATGTAGGGATTGCCCTCCTGCTCAAGATAATTATAGTGGGGCTGGTGATGCAACTGGTGACGATCAGCTAATCACCATACTGGGACAACTTACTCAGGTTATGAATAATAACCTTACCCATATGGAGCACCCTGATCCACAGCGTGGAGGATCAATGTTAGATCGATTCATGAGGCAACAACCACCAACCTTCAATGGGAGTTCAAATCCTATAGTAGCTGAGCAATGGATAAATTCCTTAGAGAAAATATTTCATGCCTTGGGGAGTAGTGAAAGGGAGAAGGTTGTCATGGCAGTTTACCGCCTCACTGGAGATGTCGATCAGTGGTGGTCGCTGATTCAAAACACAAAGGAAGATGATGACGTATCGAATATGGAATTGAGGGAGTTTAAAGAGCTTTTCTTAGAAAAATACTTTCCTCGTGACCATCGAGCAGATATGGAAAGGCAATTTCTGAGTCTGAGGCAGAAGGAGGATGAGAATGTCGCAAAGTATGAGGCTAACTTTACAAGGTTAGCGAGGCATGCTTCCGATTATATACATAACCCAAGAAGTAAGATTGATCGTTTCTTTGATGGGTTAAAACCATTTCTCCGTCGAGCTTTAGTATCACAAACCTTCTCATCATACGAAGATATTGTCTCATGTGCTATCAAGACAGAAAAGGAATTCTCTAAGTCTTATGACAACAAAGTAAAGCAAGAGAAGAAGAGAACGGTGGAACAAGAGACAGATAAAGGGAAAAAGGGAAAGAAGTATTTTCAATTATGTGATAATTGTGGGAATAATCACCCTGGTACGTGCCTAAAAGGAATGGGAGTTTGTTATAAATGTGGAGAAAAGGGTCACCAGGCTCGTGATTGCAAGGGGAAGAAAGAGGCTATCAAAGTTGAATGCTACAATTGTAGAGAAATGGGTCATTATGCAAATGAATTTCCTAAGCGTCAAGGAAACTTACCTCAGAAAAGGCCAAGGTATCAAGGCCAATCTTATGCTGTGACTACAATTGAAGCGGAATAATTATTGTATTTGTGTTTTTGGACTCAAGAACTAGATTATGGTTATAAGAATAATGTGATATATAAGGATTGTACTGCAGTACATGTTGTTTTCATTAAGGATTTAATATGATGAAGGTAATCATATTTTTAGTATTTGACAATAAGAGAAACATTAATTTGTTTGGGGAATCTGAGGTTACAATTGATTTTGGAATTTAACGACCCTTTAGAGAAAGTATGGACGGAGGTATTTTGGATAACTATTAAGGTTGGAATGGATTAAGTTGAACCATGGATAGTATTGTTTAAGGTTAAAGCATTTCTGAAGATTATTTTTTATTATAATACTATAGTTTTAGGAAAAGGACAACCTGCAGGGTGGGGCATAACCCGTCGCGTCGGACAAAGCTGCAGGAATCGAACCCACAATCATAGTGCAACAGACCTTTATTTCCTACCACTAGCCTACAGGAAGTCCCTGGTTATTACAAAATAATTTTACTAATCTAAATGGTATGTGTTAACATTTGGAACCTTATACAATTAGGATAAGTATAATATTTTTGAGTTCTATTATCTTTTTGAGTGAAAGATGAGTTGAAGGTTGAAACTATAATTGTCAAGCATAAATATATATATACCTATCTCTTATTCAATGAATAAATTAATTCTTAAACTTTAGTAAAGGGATATTAAAACAAAAAAATGTGTTATCCTAATACCTTATGTCTTGTTGAACTGATGATATTTTAAATCAACATAGATTGAAGGATTTGAGGCCCTCAATTTGACAGTTGATTGTGATTGATGACCCCAATCGCTCCCTACAAATATTTACGTTTTTCCTCCAATTATATGTCTCTAATTTCCACCAATGTTATCCTAATCGAGATCATAATTGGGTGGTGACTTTTTCATTTCCCTTTCCCTCTTATTAAGGCTAAATTTTATTAATCTTATTTCCGATGTGGGTTTTCCTCAAAGGTATTTTCTATTTTCAACCTTTTATTTTCCAAGAAAAATTTCAAATTGCGAGGACGCAATTTATTGAAGGAGGGGAGAATGTAACACCCCGAGCTTCCATGATACACCTCTCTTTCAATAATGAAATAGCTTGCATTGTACGCAACTTCGAGTTCTAAAACACCGCGACTAATCAAAGTAGCCATTATGAATAGTAATAACCACTTTTTAAAATTATAGAAATTTTATATTTCAAAATGGACTTCATTTTTGTATTTGTAATATCGAAATTAGCCTATGTTGAATTTTTGGTATTTTTCTGAGAACTAATTTTTTATGAATTGTGAAAAATACTTAAAAACAACTTTTTTAATCAAAATAATTTATAGTGATAAATTATACTATTTAGTGGTTTTAAAGTATAATTAGAATATATTTTTACTATTTTATCCAATGGTGGTCATTAGAATTAATTTAACATTAAAATTGGACATAAACAATTGTCAATCTTTTGATATAAATTGTTTCTTAAAAACACGCTATTTGTTGTGACAGCGGGAATTAATTATAAAATTAATTAATGCAACTTATATGATTGGAATTTTGTAAAATAGACATCATTTTTGAATTCGGAATATCAATTATAGCTTAGGGTGAAATTTTGGCATTGTTCTGAAAAACTTAAATTTTTGATGAATAGTGAAACCACTAAGTGGTAGTTAAATAACTGATTTTTCGTTTAAATGAAATATTACCACTTCTATGATTTGATTTTCAAAAATCCGACATACATGGTTGTCATTAAGAAGTAAAATGTGGTTCAATGAGATTAAAATAATTTTTTGGTGAATAGTAACTTTTAAGTTCTTAATCGCGATTAGAGGTAATTAATGTAGTTTAAGGTAAAAATAATGTTTTAATAATATAAGATGAGCTTGACACTTGTCATACTCCTATTGGATGAGTCATGGCCGACCAAGACAACCCATGGGTCAACTTGGGGACCCCATGGAGCCACTTTAGTTGGAAAATGACATTAATATATATTTATTTAATGTTAAAATTAAATTGACACAAACATGAGTAGTTTTACTAAAACAGTTTTTAAGTGGGGTTACACAAGTCCAAATTTTGATTATAAATATTAATTAGAAATCTAAAAAGATTTCCTACATCATAGTATTTTTTTTATAATTTTTAGACATTAAATAAATTAAATTATTTATGACATCATGATGATGCAGCGATGACCTCATTATTTAACGATTTAAATAAAATGGGAAGATAATGAAAAATCCAAGGCTTACACTTGTCCAAAGCCAATTGGATGAGGAGATTTAGAACCCTTATCACCTTAGCCTCGAATTATATAAGTGTGGGACCTTTAGAATCCGAAAAGCATTGTGTAATAATTTAACATTTCAATCTTTCCAAAAGAGCCCCTCCTCTCCTCTTATAAAAGGCCCCCACCTCTCCCACCTCATTTACACTTTCAAGCCATTTGGCTCAGCCAACCTCTGCCCAAATACTCTCCCAACATCCCTCTATTACTCCTAGAAGCCTCACTTTGGGAAGAACTCTTCCCAAGGAAGCCTTTGGCTCAAATCAAAAAGAGTTACCTGATTTTGAGGTAATGTCTTCTCTAATGTTGTTTTGTTTTATTTTTCTTCTCCAACCCCCTAAAATCTTTTTATTAATTTCTTTTGTAACAACACCAGTATCCTAAATATACTAGGATGTTTTTATAAGAAGTATTCGAGCTACACTTACACACACCTACATATAATGGTTAAAGAACATACGGTTTCTGTGGATGGCGAATTTCTGCCTCACGAAACGATGATTGTTCAACACTCATATAACACCTTCAAAGGTGGACATTAAGATGTCACTATTTTTATATATGATATATAATATGTTTATGTTTTAATTATGCTTCTGTATTTCTCATTTATGGCATACTTTATGATTTCCATTATGGGTAAAACGCGATAATTTCATTTTAGGAAGTGCGGACTACCGCCCCCTCAAAGTGATTTGAATCGTTAATGCCATATGTGGGATGTATAAAGGATGGATTAAATGGTATTATACCCTATATTATACTGGAATTATATTATACATTTATATCATTATGATTTCGTTCCATTAAATATGAAATTGAAATGAAAGTAGCGTTCATGCGTACGTACGGCTTACCGTCTCCATGAACGGTGAATTTCATTTCTTACCTCTAAATGTTACGTAATATTACAAATGAATGTATATACTGGATATATGAGATATATATGACATCTAAATCATGAATATAATTCTGGAGATAATGGATATTCTACCACATAAACAACTTGTAATTATAAGAATTTTATTGTTGACTCAAGTACCAAAGATCGTCAAAACGACCGTTATTAACTTAAATAATTACATAATGTTCATATCATTGTAATAAGTGATATAAAAAGGATAATGAAATTGAAAATGGTTCTTAATAAGGTATATATTAACTCTAGTTTATTATTCAGGAGGTTAAAGAACGGTTGAGTCAAGTCAGACACGAGGTAAGGGAATTTCTTAACCCAACTTCCATTCTTTGGGTTAATCTCCTACTTTCAAATTATGTCATGATATTATTATTTCATATATTGTATTTGTAATTTCTTTATGTGTAATTATATTAAATACACATAACAGATCTATTTTATTTAAAAAAAATGATCTTTGTAAGGGAACTTCTTAACCCAATTTCCATTCTTTGGGTTAATCTCCTACTTTCAAATTATGTCATGATATTATTATGTCCTATCTTGTATTTTTACATTATTTATGTGTACTTATAGTGAATACATATTATAGATGTACTTAATTTTAAAAAAATGATCTTTTTAAGGACTTCGTCTCAATCCCCTTTCATTGAGGCATATTTGGTTTTATACACAACTTTCTTTTAAACGGTGTATAAACCCCTTTGACTTTTACGTTTATTCAAAAGGAATCTTTTTTATATGAAGCGTTTTGCTAAACGACAAAAGGGAATGTTTTTATTTCCGTACTTATGCGGTGACAACGACTTCTCCGCCGCTGTGACCATTATTTGAGTTTCGGCTTCCTCTACAAGCCATCACTTTTTTTTAATGAAAAATAAATACAAAGTTTTAACTTTCTTTTATTTTGGTATTGATAATGGTTTTGAAATTGTTTTTATTATATCAATGTATTTTATTGATATCTTGTGATTGAAATGTGGAAATGTTATGTTTCCTTTATGCATGTTTTATGTGATACGATTATGTTATGGTTTATGATATGTTTAAACCTATTCATATGAGGAATGTATTGGACTTAATAAGTGACGGGTGGAGCCCGCTATAGCTCCTCGATGCATCGGTAGGTCTCATGAGACAACTAGACGTGGAATTGGCCGAGGCCCTTTCCCAATTTGATTTATGGTTTTGGCCGAGGCCTTAATAATTTTAGACGTCTTGGCCGAGGCCTTGACAAAATGTTTTAGAATGTCTGGCATTATACATTCCCTCATTATGAAAGTGGTTAATGATATTTCATGTGATTATTCGACCAGTAGAATATCCATGTGAAGAAGTAAATGGCATTATCTCATTTTACTTTTGCCATATTATGTTGATGTTAAAGTTCAATAAGGCTTTTGTTTTAGTTATACATTTCCTTAAATGTTTATGTTTATTTATGAAGGCTTCCGCAATATTATTATCCTTACTGAGCATCTGAGCTCACCCCTTTCAATGTTTTAATATTTTCCAGGATGTGAAGAAGTATTTTATGAATGACCTGCAGGGGTAGTCAGAAAGGGATATGAGTGTGGACTATGAAGACCATGTTATTGTAGTTTTTCACTTTATGATGTAATGTAACGTTTACGAATGTATCTAGTGTTTCCAAGGCTACTAAACTAATCGGTCTTTCGAGACTTGATCTTTTGTGATCATGCCAATGTTACGAAGTAATGCACCGACTCTGGGTAGCTGGGGTCGGGGCGTTACACACCCACGGCGCTGCCTCTCCCTGCCCACCCGGCCGAAGCCGGCCGGTTTTGTCCGGCGCGAGTGGCCGGAACAGCGCGCCGCTGTCCTCCCACGCGATGCCAAGCAGTGCCGCGATTTCTTCCTCTAGGATGGCAGGTGGCCGACCGGTTCGCCCACCGAGTGGCCCACAATCGCGGGCCGCAGTCTTCTCCGCAGCGCGGTGCCGCAGTCCTCCCTCCCAGCTGGCAGGTGGTCGGCCGGTTCGGCTCGTCTGAGCGGCCTGCAGATGCGAGCCGCATCTCCTCCACAGGGCACCTGCGGGTGCCGTGGTCCAATAGCCCAGCCAACCATAGTCGGCCGGTTCTTCAGCCCAAGCGGCCTGCAGTTGCAGGCCCCGTTTTTCCTCCATGTGGCCGGCGCGCGACCGTCGCCTCCGGTCACCACCGCCTCTCCCTCCGACGTTGACGGAACAACACCGTCTTCCGCGACGCCGTTTTCCGCGACTATGACAAACGAATCTTGAATTGAGGTAGGGGGTTTTGTATAATTTTAAATGAATAAAATTATACCCTTGATCTTGTTGAATGCTTATTTCAACTATGACATTTTGTTATCGCCTAACGCAGAGGGCACAGACTGAAGAAACACGGCCCGACGACCCTTCGTTGATCTTTGTTTGTATTGGCTATGGAGGGGGTGTTGGAAGAGGCAGCGGTGACCAGAGGCAGCGGCCGCACACCGGTCGTGTGGAGGAAAACTGCATCCCACAACCACGGGCCGCTTGGGCTGAAGAACCGGCTAGGAGTGAGGACCGCGGCGCCGCTTGGCGCCGCACTGTGGAGAAGACCGCAGCCCGCAGTTGCGAGCCGCTTGACGGGCGAACCGGCTGGCCACCTACCGGCCGGGCGGAAGAAACCGCGACACCGCTTGGTGCCCCGTGGGAGGACAACGACCCGCTGTGTGGGCCACTCGCGCCGGACAAAACCGGCCAGCTTCGGCTGGCCGGGCAAGGAGAGGCGGCGCCCGTCGGCGCCGCAGGGCGAACCAGACCGGCCTGCTCCGTGAGCCGGGTCCACGGGTGGGCCATGCCCCACCTGGCTGGGCCGACCCCCCAAGTCAGGTCGGACCCACCAAACCGGGCCAGGCCGACCCCCCAGCTGGGTCAGACCCACCGATCCAGGATGGGCCGACCCGCCAGCCCACTGGGCTTGACGGGTCGAACCCGTTTCTCTTAAACGTGGATATCTTCAAGACCGCACGTCCGAACGATGTGCCGTCTACGGAATTGAGAACCTTGTGACGAGACGGTCCTTTTGCGATACTATAAGTTAGTTTTGGACAACTTTTGAAAACGGACGGGTTTGGATCGAGCGTAAATCCAACCAGGCCCCTGGAACGGAAAAACCAATAACTCTCAGACCAGGCGTCTGATTGATGCACCATCTGTCATGTTGGGTTTCTTTTGATGAGAAGAAACTTTGGGATACATCAACTCTGTACTTCATGATAGTTGACGTATCGACCCCCTTGGCTCGATGAGGGGACCCTCCCCGAATCGAGCGTGCTGTGTGCGGAAACCCTAGAGCTGGCTGCGACTGCGTCAACTTCTGTACCATAATCCTATGTGGGTTTGACAACAACGACTACCATACTGTAATCCTATGTGTGTTTGACGACAACGATAACGGTACCAGAATCCTGTGTGGGTTCGACAGTTCTAACAGAGTAGCTGGTCCTGTATCTTGTGTGGGTCCGATAGCTTAGATGAATCAGTGACTACATATGATCATCTCTATTACTCTAGAATAGCTAGAATATATCCTGTGTGGGTCCGAAAACTTAGAAGAGATAGCTAGACAGTATCCTGTGTGGGTTTGACAACTTAGCTGGACTGTATCCTGTGTGGTTCCGACAACTTAGATGATACTGTGGCTACATCTGATCATCTATATCTGTCTAAAATTGTGGCATAACTATGTGAGATGAGTCATGTCTTTCAACCATTATCATCATGGTGTTTGACTTTACTTCACATGTGGACTGAGTTGTTCTTGGGCTCGTGAGTTGGAGCCGGACTGTGACTGGTAACTTAGGTATATGTATGGTTATATACCAAAGTAGGGTTGGTTGATACTCTTTGGTTGTATCTTTCTTCTTTTAATTATCCTTAGTGGATATTGTGAGACCTCATGGGTCTCAGGGTCCCTACTGAGTATCGTTATACTCACCCCTGCACGGGCTATGGCCGCACCTCGTTGTGTTGGATGCAGACGATGGACAACACTGACGGAGGCCGAGAGCACCACGACTGGACGGTACCCGGAGGTGGACCTTGTGACGAGTCGACACATGGTGGAGAATGACGGACATGGGTGATGAGGTGGCCATATATACCTACCCTTCAGGTAGGAATCCCCAGAGGACAATCCAGGAGCTGCTCTTTACTTTCAACTGTTTGTACCTTTACTTGTACTTGTTGTTCAGTTGGGTTTGTATACTGGCCTATTTACTTTCCAGCACACTCTTTTGTATTCATTTTTACTTAGTGTTTACTTCATGTTCCGTACTCTATTGTGTTTGTTTACTTTCATAAAGGAAATACCTTCCCAGATTAGGGATTTACGCCTTTGGTGCTAGTCGCCAGCCCCTGGACTATGGAAGGCGGGCTTGGGGTAGTCATGGCACGGGCCCTGAGGACGGGTCACAACAGCTTTAAAGATTTGTAGTGCTTTTCTCCAATGTTGGCAGCAGATGAGGCTACTTCAGCAAAACAGTTTCAGGATGGACTTAAGTGTATCTTCAGGCTAAGGAAGTTTTTTGAAGTGGTCAATCAAGCTCTCATTACTGAGGGGAACCTGAAGGAGGCTTCCAATGGAGGACAAGTGGTTTATTCTGGACGATCAGGAGGTGTGACTTCTATGAGTAGGAATCTTTATTATTATAACTTTATCCAAAGTAATGGTTGTAGGTTTCGGGTGCAGAGGAAGCACATTGGTGGGTGTACCCAACTTTAATTTTAGCATTAACAACGATCAATCTGAGATCTGTCACGATAATAAAACATCGGATCTTCGAAATAGAACGTAGAACAAAAAATAAAGAGGGGATCCTGAAACAATATAGAGGATCATCATATTTTGGTTATAATTAATTTAATTAATTTACAAGAATTACCTTGATGGAATTCTTTCTTCGTTGATGTCTCCAGTCACGATCCGATGTGATCTGTTGTTGCATTGTAGACTCCAAGTGTAGGATTCCTCTAGCATTGATCCACATGTGCTCCGCATATCTATGGACATCGCCAAAGGGATATCTGGGTGATAGTGCAGAAGAGCTTTCGCTTGCGATGTTCGCCTTCGATCGCCTTGATCCGATGGAGCTGGATATCTCTCTTGTAGCTTGAGAGCGTTCTTGGTGGAAAAAGAATTCTCTCTTGGCTTGAGAGCTTTTCCAAATCTGTTGTACACAACCCACTCAAAATGAATAGGCTAATTAGAAATATATAATTGGGATTTTTAATTACATAGAATAATAAAAATGAATTAATTACCCAAAATAATTTATTCATTTCATTTAATTCTTAGCAATACCCCATGTCTAATAATAACAGTTGACTATTATTATTACTTGACATGCGTCCATCGAATTACACCTAATATTATTTAATTAATTAAATAATATTATTTCTCATAAATTCCCAAAAAAACTACACGGTGTGTATATAGTAATATACACGGCGTGTACTTTTATTTTCCATTTTTCTTAATTTCCTCCACCACACTTATTAGACCTTGAATAATGACTATTTATTTCTCAAATAAATATCACTGCATTACTCGCTAATAAATATATTATTTTACCCATAATATATTCTCTCGAATAACTAGTGTCAAAATAAATGTGATCAGGCATCTTTGAATAATTATTAAACCACAGTCAGGAATAATCTTTATTCGACTTGTTAAATTAATATTTAACTGAGATACTTAGACACACTTAGTGTGTGACCCTCTAGGCCTCTTTCTCAGTGTCATTAGGTGGAGCCTTCCTAAAGTCCAAGGTTAGCATCTAGAAACATGCCAAGGCACCCATATAGAAATAAGTTAATGCCGCAACAATGTGTCACCTCCTATGAACGCTTATCGTGTAATGTAATCCCTTTATCACGATATCTCGAATCAAGCGAGTTGCATGCTAGTGCCATCAACCCATGTGCTCGATTATTCTTTCTTTGACTTTCCAGAATTGAACTTTCCCATTTCTCACCATGGACATGGATTTATTTAGGATATATCAATTCCATCAAAGGGCCTAAGATATATACTTTCATTATGGAACAGAAGGGACAAATCCTTTCTCACATTATCTATTAATGAAATATCACTCGTGACACACCCAACGTATCCTACCTCACCGCGAACAGTGTTTTGTCACATTTTTCACCAATACATCTAAGTGAAAGAGTTGTAATACCCATTAACAATAATCTTAAAGTCTAAGGACCAATACACACGTCCGTAGATAGGAACATCCAATGAAACTATGAAATGTGGATTTCCTAGTGTCAGGTTTTGTTCTCATAATATCCTCCTAGACATTACCAAGGGCACACACCATGAGAAGGTGCCTCAAAGTTTTATGAGTCTTCAACCCTAATGGCCTGTATTATTTGTGTCCCTCAAATAACATCATCTAGACATAGAACATGTATTTAAGAAAAATGTTATGGCACTTCCGGGTTCTCATCATAGCAGGGATCCTCTATGACCCTTTAATGCAACAACTATCCTTAGGAAATTATCACATACATTGCCAAACAGAAGAACAATCAAGATTTGATAAGGTATTTATTAATGAATAAAGTACAAAGTGGTTTGTTCTAGGCCACCAAATCCAATAGACTCCCACTTTAACTAGAGCCAACTGCTAACAACCTTTAACCAACTAGCTCTCACATGATATTCATGCTTCTACTGAGATAGGCCTTTAGTCATGGGTTTCACCACATTCTATTCCGTGTACACTCTGATCACTGCAACTTCACCCCTTTGATAGAAATACCTCAAGAAGTGATACATCTGGAGTATGTGCTTTGTCCGTTAATGTGACCTTGGTTCCTTTTCAAGAGCCACCACTGCAGTATTATCACAATACAATGTGATAGAATCTTTATTGATAGACACCACATCAAGCTCCTGGACAAAGTTATGTATACAGATGGCTTCCTTGGCTGCATCAGAAGCTGTTATATATTCGGACTCCAATGTAGAATTGGCAACAACTAGCTGCTGTGAACTCTTCAAGCTCACAACTCCTCCATTGAGACAAAAAAACATGTCCAGATTACGACTTCAGATCATTCTAATCTGTCTGAAAACCAGCATCAACATACCCTTTGATGACAAGCTCCTCGTCTCCTCCATACACTAGGAACATATACTTAGTTCTTCTTAGATACTTAAGGATAGTCTTAACTGCAGTCCAATGCTGTTCTTCTGGATCTGCTTGATATTTGCCTACCATGCTCAGTGTATAGGCAACATCAAGATTAGTACATAACATGGAATACATGATGGATCCTATAGCCAAAGAGTATGGGATCTTACTCATTATATCTTTCTCTTCTTGTATCTGAGGACACATTTTCCTAAAAATATGTAGGCCATGTGACACTAGAACCAATAATCTCTTGGATTGTTCCATACTAAATCTCTTTAGTATCTAGTCAATGTATGTACCCTGACTTAGTCCAAGTAGCCTCTTGGATCTATCATGAATGATCTTGATCCCTAGAATGTTGGCTGCTTCATCCATGTCCTTCATGGAGAAACACTTATTCAACCAGTCCTTAACTGACTGTAATATTGGTACATCGTTTCCAATAAACAATATGTTATCAACATATACTACTAGAACAATGACTGCATTCCCATTAAACCACTTATAAACACATGGCTCACATTCATTCTTAATGAAACCAAATTACTTTATGGCTTCATCAAATCGTATGTTCCATGACCTGGATGCTTTCTTTAATCCATAAATGGATTTATGCAACTTTCAAACCCGTTTGGATTCACCTGGTGTCACAAACCCTTCTGGTTGTGTTATATAGACATCTTCCTGAAGGTTCTCGTTAAGGAATGTTGTTTTGACATCCATTTTTCAAATCTCATAGTTATGGTAAGCTGTTATGGAAAGTAAGATTCTTATGGATTTAAACATGGCAACCGGTGATAAGGTTTCATCATAGTCAATTCCTTAACTCTGTTTGAATCCTTTAGAAACTATCCTTTCTTTATAGGTGCTAACTTGACCTTCCATGTCCAGTTTTCTCTTGAATACCCATTTGCATCCAATAGGATTTACATCAACTAGCTCATCAACTAGAACCCAAACTTAGTTATGATACATGGAATCCATCTCAGAATTCATAGTTTCTAGACATCTTGCAGGATTTGAGCTTTCTACTACTTCCTTATAGGAGAGAGGTTCATCATTGTCCAATAATAATGATTCACCATCCTCGGTGACTAGAAAACCAAATCTCTCTGGTTCTCTTACCTCTCTTAAGCTCCTATGCAGTACTTGTGTTTCTGGAACCTCTTACACGGGGACTTGTGGAACTTGTTCCTGTACCAACTCCTATGTATCTTGAGCATCAACTTCATCGAATTAAATCTTTCTCCCACTATCCTTGAGGATGTTCTCCCTCTCGAGAAAGATGGCTTGTCTGGTGACAATCACTTTCTTGTATGAAGGGTTATATAGGTAATATCCTTTCGTTTCCTTGGGATATCCTATAAAGATACACTTCGTGCCCCGGGGTGATAGTTTATTGCCTAAGACGACCTTAACAAATGCCTTGCATCCCCATACACATGTGTGCGACAAAATGGGTTTCTTTCCATTCCATAACTCAGAGGGAATTCCATTTGCCGCCTTAGTTGGTACTCGGTTTAATATGTATGCTGCAGTTTGTAATGAATATCCCCAGAAGGGTAATAGAAGATATGCATGACTCATCATCGACCACACCATGTCCAACAAGGTGTGGTTCCTCCTTTCACTAACACCATTCCACTGTGGTGCATAAGGAGGAGTGAGCTTAGATAGAATCCCAAACTCACGTAGAAGATCGATGAACTCTTGGTTCAAATATTCTCCACTTAAATCCAATAGAATCTTCTTTATCTTCTTACCAAGATGATTCTCTACTTCATTCTTGAATTACTTAAATTTCTCTAAGGATTCTAACTTATACCTCATTAAGTAGACATATCTATATCTA
This sequence comes from Viscum album, assembly GCA_963277665.1. Taxonomy (NCBI): domain Eukaryota; kingdom Viridiplantae; phylum Streptophyta; class Magnoliopsida; order Santalales; family Viscaceae; genus Viscum; species Viscum album. Next base: position 1,943,407,365 of record OY728119.1, on the reverse strand, counting down.
CTTAAATCATCAGTAAAATTAATGAAGTAAGAATATAAACCTCTAGCTTCTACTGGAAACGGTCCACACACATCTGTGTGCACCAATCCTAGAATCTCTGTGGCCCTTTCACCCTGTCCACCGAAAGAAGATTTGGTCATTTTACCTTGTAAACAAGCGTGACATCTATCAAGTGGTTTTAGCTCAGTAGAGTCTAAATAGCCATCTTGGCAGAGCTTTATCAAGCGCTTCTCATTTACATGACCGAGACGGTGATGACACAACTGGGTGATGTATGAGTCATGTGAGTTTGTTTCGTTATCGATTGCCAACACTTGGTTTTTGTAATTTAATACATACAAACCATTATTTAAATGCTCTATATCATAACATACATTGTTCTTACAAAAGAAGAAACCCTTATTTAAAAAATTGAAAATAAATCCATCCATATCCAAACATGATACATAAATTATGTTTTTGGTAACACTAGGCACATAATAACAATTATATAAAACCAAAATCATCCAAGTTAGCAATGAGAGGTGGTAATCGCCAATGGATAATGTAGCTAGCCTCATGCCATTGGCAGCTCGAAGCTCCACCTCTCCTCTAGAAATATTTCTAAATCTACTTGGTAATCGCCAATGGATAATGTAGCTAGCCTCATGCCATTGGCAGCTCGAAGCTCCACCTCTCCTCTAGAAATATTTCTAAATCTACTTGGTTCATGCATTTGAATACAGATGTGAGCCCCACAAGCTGTATCTAATACCCAATGTGTAGAAATGGAAAGATTACACTCGATAACAAACACAACTTTAGCATCCCCACGCTTCTGGGTGCAGTTCCTCTTCCAGTGGCCTTTCTTGCCACATGAAAAACATACCGCCATCCGTTCCTTGCCCTGCCTATGGATCTTCCCCTTCTTGGAGGGACGATGATCTAGGGATTCAGACCGTTTATAAGTCCTTGGCCCCTTTTTCATGTCCTTTCTTTTCTTATTCACCATAAGGACTGCGAGTTTGTCATGCCCCATGTCCTTATCTACCTGGAAAATTAAGGTCAGAAGTTCTGATAGACTCTTCTCATTTTTTCTCATGTTATAGTTGATAATAAAGCTAGAGAAGGTCTTGAGAATTGATGATAGGATGAGATCTGTATGCAACTCATCTGGGAACTTAATCCCTAAGATGTCCAGGCATTCAATGTAGCCAATAATCTTGACTACATGAGGCCCATCTGGTGCATACTCTCCAAGCTTAGTTGTAAAAAAAGCGTTGGAGATCACATATCTCTCCTGTATCACCTTCTCTTGGTAGAGATCCTTAAGGTGAGACATCATGCTATACGCATCCATGTTTTCATGTTGCTTAAAGAGATCATTAGACATGTCTGATAGCATGAAACATTGGAAATATATGGAATCATCCATATGTTTCATATAGAGAGATAGTTCCTCATCACTGGCCTCTTTCCCAGGCGCAACTGGAACAGGATCTTCCAGCACATACAATTTCCTCTCGTGGCGAAGGATGATGCGTAAATGCCTCTACCACTCTTGCAAATTGGTGCCGGTGAGAAGAGTTTCCTTATTGAGTATGGTTCAAAATGATATTTTTGAAGTCATTTTCTTGTCATTTCTAAAAATTAAGATGATCAAAGTTTTAGTACTTTATTATGATAAAACTGAGACAAATAAATAATTTAATACTTATTAGTCTCTCACTATTTTATCAAAATCCAATATCCCTCACCATCGACTTTGGAATATTATGTTGCCTAAATATTCTAGTGAAAAGGATCCATATTGCCCTTCGCATTACCCCAACTAGGGTTGGTAAAGCAACTTGAAGGGTTTTAGGTAGGCATTCCAAATTCCAACTGTATTAACTCGCAGCTCCTTGATCCATTGAGTGGACTCCCCAATACTGAAATCCTTTTATTTTGGATTTCCTCAACCTTTGCCTCTTGGTCACACCAAGTCCTGTTGTGGCAGTCAACCCTTGATGCGAACCAAGTCAATTCAACCCAAAACCTTGAATTAGAATTCCCCGATAATTGAAAGCATCCTAACTAGGGTTGGTCAAGCACTTTGAACTATGATTCAATTCAAACTAAGATTATGGAAGGCTATAACGACTTAATATTTCTTCAAGGGATTTTATCCTTATACGTAAATTTCTATTTTATTATCTTTGATTACATTCTTATTAATATTAAGTGGGATATAATTAAGTGATTAACCATGTATAAGATAATATTTTACACATAAGACAGTCTTATTTTAGTTCTATCTTGTATGCTTGTTTAATTAATTAATTGTGTGATCGTGAAAACACACCCAAAATAAATAAACCATGAAACTGATAGAAATAAAATAAATGGTATGATCATGAGATTGTTCTATTGGTTAGTTTATCTAGCGGTTGATAAACTAACCCAAGACCTAAGGGAAAAACACCTTGAACCTTTTGGGTTCGTGTTTACAGCTTTCCACCTATCCACCTTTGTATCTTCTTGGATTGGTTTCACCTTGGCTCCTAACATGAGCTGCCTCCACTAGCTTGGTAGCACCATCCATTACATATGATTTTATCTCACACGTAGGTGAGGGGTAAAAGGGGTTTTACATAAAAGAAACCTTGGGCATGCAGACCCTACATATTAATGAGGAGAAGGCTCACAGGCCAACAAATTTTATTTAAATAAATAAATTAAAATAAACCATTTACATAAAAAGGTATTGGTCTAGCTCATGATCATCCATGCATGAAATTATTTTTACGCATGCAATGATTTTTACATATAAATAAAACTTGAATTCAATTATTTAATCATTCTTGCTTAAGATAAATCACGCTCGAATCAACCAATTATCTTTAATTAATCAATCCTTTTATCTTAAACCCTTTTATGAATTTCCTTGAGATTCTCATCCATCATAATTTTAAACAAATAAATTTATTTAAAATTATCTTTGTACGTAACTTGTACCTTGGAGGTAACCTGGTGAATTCTTGTTCATAACTACCCAATGAGTAGAAATGAACATTACATAGATGTTAAATTAAAAACATATATATAAAACACCCATCATATGTTGTGCCTCATCTTTACGCCTACACTATGGTACACATCTCAAGGGTTTGTATAATATAATAATAAATTTTAATAAATCTATGTAATTTGGATGAGTACACGACGTGTAGTTCTGACTACATGGCGTGTAATTTTGTTCACCGTCCATCTGAAGTACACACCCAGGAATATGGCGTGTTGATGTACTTTGAAAATTTTTGGAGTACACGACATGTTCAATGGGACACACACCGTGTAGTATCTGCATTACACGGTTTCCAGCCGGGCAATCCGTGTATGTGGTACATGGTCCAACCCTAACTTGAAGGGACTACACACCATGTTCTATGGGCCACACGATGTGTAATCCGGAAATCACGTGCCACCTGTTCTTGGTCAACACACGGAGTCTTAAAGACTTAGATAAGATCCATTTACATGACCTGATTTGGTAGACTAGTCCAATGCATTGAACCTAGACTACACGACGTGCACTTCTGAATACATGCTGTGTATTCTGGTGTTGTATGGATAGGAACGTTTGGAACCTCTAGATGAGATACTCTATTTTATTTTAATCAAAATTAAAAGAAAAATTTGTTTCTGTAAGGTGAACGAGAAATGAGAGAGGAGGAACATATCTCAAGATTCAGATTTAAAGAACGATTAACTTGAATTGAAACAACTAAATTATTAAATGTGTAAATCACCAACTGAAAACTAAATAATTATAATCAATGATATTACTTCCTATGATACCTATTGTAGGTTCCGGGCACAGCGGAAGTGCGTTGGTGGGTGTATCCAACTTTAATTTTAGCGTTAACAACTATCAATCTGAGATCTGTCACTATAATAAAACGCCGGATCTTTGGAATAGAACGAAGAACGAAAAATAAAGAGGGGAGTCTCAGAAACATATATAGGATCATCATATGTTGGTTATAATTAATTTAATTATTTGACAAGAATTACCTTGATGGAATTATTTATCCATTGATGTCTCCGATCACGATCCGATGTGATTCGTCGTTGTGTCGTAGAATCCAAGTGTAGGATTCCTCTAGTGGTGATCCTCATGTGCTCCACATATCTATGGATTTCACCAAAGGGATATTCGGGTACTAGTGCGGAAGAGCCTTTGCTTGCGATGTCCACCTTTGATCACCTTGATCCGGTGGAGGTGGATCTCTCTCTCATAGCTTGAGAGCGTTCTTGGTGGAAAAAGAATTCTCTCTTGGCTTGAGAACTTTTCCAAATCCATTGTTCACAACCCACTAAAATGTCTAGGCTAATGAGAAATATATAATTGGGATTTTTAATTACATAGAATAATAAAAATGAATTAATTACCCAAAATCATTATTCATTTAATTTAATTCTTAGTAATACCCTATATCTAATAATAACAGTTGACTATTATTATTACTTGAAATGCACCCAAGGAATTACACCTAATATTATTTAATTAAATAAATAATAATATTTCTTATAAATTCCTAGAAAAACTACATGGCGTGTATATATTAATATACACAGCGTGTACTTTTATTTTCCATTTTTCTTAATTTCCTCCACCACATTTATTAGACCTTGAATAATGATTATTTATTTCTCAAATAAATATCACTGCATTACTCACTAATAAATATATTATTTCACCCACAATATATTCTCTCGAATAACTAGTGTTGAATTAAATGTGATCAGTCATCTTTGAATAATTATTAAACCAAAGTCGTGAATAATCTTTATTCAACTTGTTAAATTAATATTTAACTGAGATACTTGGACACACTTAGTGTGTGACCCTCTAGGCCTATTTCTCAGTGGAATTAGGTGGAGCCTGCCTAAAGTCCAAGGTTAAAATATAGGAACATGTCAAGGCACCCATAGAGAAAGAAGTTAATGCCGCAATGACATGTCACCTTCTACAAATGCTTGTCGTGTAATGTAATCCCTTTATCACGATATCTCGAATCAAGCGGGTTACATGCTAGTACCATAAACCCATGTGCTCGATTATTCTTTCTTTGACTTTCCAGAATTGAACTTTCCCATTCCTCACCATGGCCATGAATTTATTTAGGCTATATCAATTCCATCAAAGGGTCCGAGATATCTACTTACATTATGGAACTGAAGGGAAAAATTATTTCTCGCATTATCTATTAATGCAATATCACTTGTGACGCACCCAACATATCCTACCTCACTGCGAACAATGTGTCATCATAGTTTTCATCAATACATCTAAGTGTGTGAGTTGTAATACCCATTAATAATAATCTTAAAGTCTAAGGACCAATACACACGTCTGCAGATAGGAACATCCAATGACACTATGAAATGTGGATTTCCTACTGGTGGGTCTCATTCTCATAATATCCCCCAAAACATTACCAAGGGCATACACCATAAGAAGGTGACTCAAAGTTTTATGAGTCCTCACCCCTAATGTCCTGTATTATTTTTGTCCCTCAAATAATATCATCCGACCATAGAACATATATTCAAAAATAGTGTTATAGTACTTCAGGGTTCTCATCATAGTAGGGATCCGCTATGACCCTTTAATGAAACAGATATCCTTAGGACATTATCGCATGCATTGTCACACAGAATAACAATCAATATGTGATAAGGTATTTATTAATGAATAAAGTACAAAGTAGTTGGTTCTAGGCCACCAACTCCAATAATGTGAAGCATAATGTCCAAATAGATAGATCAGTTACACATGATCTTACACAAGTGATTTGCCACAAGTGTGGTAGTCCTTGGCACTTTCGTAAACATTTTCCCCAACACTACTACAAAACAGGGCAAGGAAAGTGCTACCCCTTTAACAATGCTAGTAAACAGGTGGTGATAAAGACCCCCTTTATCAATGCTTTTATAAAAGCGCTGATAAAGGGTAAATTTATAAAAAAACATTAAAAATTATATATTAATATATAAATCTATAAATCTATTTTATATTGATATAAATAAAATATATATATTTTAAATATGTTTTAGATGAGGATAAATAGAAATCTAAAATTAATGTATAAGATATTTAGTAAAAGAGGCTTATAAAATAATCTTAAAAATATTTTTAATTAATAATTTTGTAATTTTTATCTAATAATATTAATTTAATAACAATTTGAATATAAAAAAATAAAAAAATAAATAAAAGATAAAAAATAAGTTGAAAATGAAACTCGAACTTCAAACAGACATAACTTTTGATCCGGGTGTCCGTTTGAGCTATATAACATATCAAATCAAAGCCTGCGATGAGCTCTACACACTAGTGTCTCAAGGGAACCTTATGTAACATTTTTAGAGGACAAAAAAGTCCTAGAAGGCTTCCAAAACAGAGTTTTTAGTCAGGATACCCCAATTTTTTAACATTCAAACAACTATAACTTCTGATCCGGATGTCTGTTAGGAATGTACCACATATCATATCAAATATCATTTCATGTTATTCGATTTGACTAGTTGTGGAGTTGAAACTGACTTCTGGATTAGAATTTATGGTCATTTTAACATTCTATGGCTTTTTAGATACATATATATATATGTATTTATTTGTAAATATATATATATATATATATGTGTGTGTGTTATATATATTTATGTATGTATATATAATTTATTTATTTATTTATTTATAAACACACATAAGAAAACATATTTTATAAATGTATTTAAAACCAATCTTATAAATATATATTAATATACAAATAAATATACAGATAAAAAATTACAACTAAAAATATATAAATATATATTAATATATGAATATATATATATATATATTAATATATGAATATATTTATATACATTAATATAACTAAATATATTTATATTAATATGAGTATATATTAATATACGAATAAATATAACTATATAACTATATATATATAAATAGATATATCATTAAATGAAAAAAAAACTAAATGGCTTAGTGGTAAAGGTGCAGGTGTGAAAGGGGGGAGGTCTAGGGTTCAAGTTCTAGTGGAAGCAGGGTCACGCGCGGGTGGGGGATATCACTGTTAAAGGGAAAGTGTTGCGTGGGAAAACTGGAGTGCGCGGTGAGAGGGAGGGGGCTCCCCCTAGAACTGATAAAAGGGGGGAAAGAACTGATAAAAGCGGAGGGAAAGCGCTAATAAAATCTCCCCAGATTATATATATTTTTAATTTTTAATTTTTTTTGACATTTATCAGCACTGATAAAAGACCCCCTTTATCAGTGCTGATAAAAGACCACTTTTATCAGCACTTTTGTTTAGCACTGATAAAGGGTACCTTTATCAGTGCTTTTTTTAGTGTTGATAAAGGGGACCCCCCCTTATCTTCACTGAGATTAATAATGCTTTTCTAGTGTTGTTAAAAGCAGTTTCTAGAACTAATAAAACCATGTTTTGTAGTAGTGTGACCACCAATGGAGTGTCGAACCTGTGAAAATATGAGTCATTTGCAGAGGTTCTACAGGAACACTCAACATATAGGTAGTGATAGAGGAGATACACAAAACCAGGGCGTGGGGAGGAGATCTTCTCCACCATATCAGGCTGGCAGCTGGAGTTCTACTGGTTGAGGTGGTAGAGGTAGTGGATGTGGTGCTTCTGGTCAAGAGTGGTCATATCAATAGGGTTGTGCAGCTTAGGGGAGTCAGACTATATCACATGGGTGCGGGGTAGGACAGTTGCATGTGGTGAAACCTACATTTGAAGATAGCGAGGCTAGAACATCGAAAGTGATAAGTACTATTCTTGTAGCCTCTATATTAGTAAGTTCCTTATTTGATATTGGTGCATCTCATCCCTTTATATTTTTAAAACTTGTTAATGGTTTGAGCCTTGTGATGGAGTTTGTGAGCCGAGTTTTGATGATAGATATACCATTGGGAGTAAAGTCGAGAGATATCTATTTGTGCAAGGTTCATTCTCTCAAAGTTGGGGAGTATCATTTTCTTTGGGATCTTTATATTCTTGACATGTCATGCTTTGAATTGATTTTGGGTATGGAATAGCTAGTCACATACTGAACCCACATTTATTTTTACTATAAGAGATTGAATTTTACGTCTCCTAAGGGTGAAAACTATATTCTTCATGGAGAGTGGGATATCCAAGTGGGATGAGTAGGGCCAATTAATCAGCAATTGAGAGAGATCATATCCCAGGTTTTTAGTCTTTTTATAGATGATAGAGGTATAAATCAGGATGTCTTTCCACCCATAGTGGATAGGTTTCAATATGTGTTTCCTGAAGACTTCTTAGGGATTCCACCTGAGAGAGATGTGAAATTTATAATTTATCTCATGCTTGGGGTTGAGACAGTTTCTATTCCACCATACAGAATAGCTTCTATAGAGATTTAAGAGCTCAAGACTCAGCTAGAGGAGTTAGAGGATAAGGTATTTATCCACCTGAGTACATCGCCTTGGGGTTCACTAGTGTTGTTTGCAAAGAAGTCTTACGATAATATACTCTTGTGTGTTGATTATCGGAAGTTGAACTAGATGATTGTGAAGAATCAATATTCTCTTCCATGTATCGACAATCTATTTCAATAGTTGAGAGGAGCTTGTGTATTCTCAAAGATCGAATTGAGATTAGGGTATCATCAGCTGAGAGTTCAGACTTTTGATATACCAAAGGCTGCTTTCAGAATAAGGTATAGCCTATATGAATTCATCTTAATTCCATTTGGGTTAACGAACGCACCTGCAGTGATTGTGGACTTGATGAACAGAATCTTTCACCTATACCTGGATCAATTCATGGTAGTGCTTGTGGATGATATCTTGGTGTACTCCAAGACTCATGACAATCATGCCCAATATCTTAACATCATCCTAAGTACACTGAGAGAGCATTGACTATATTCCAGGATATCTAAGTATCAATTTTGGATTTATCAGGTACATTTCATGGGTCACATCATCTTAGAGGAAGGTGTGTTAGTAGACCCAGAGAAAGTGCAGATAGTGGTATCTTGGGAGCATCCCAATAATGTTTTTGATATCTATAGTTTTATAGGTTTGGTAAGATATTATCATAGATTCATCCGGGAATTTTCCTAATTGGAAACTCTTCTTATGGGCTTGAAAAAAAGGGGATAAAGTTTGAATGGTCAGAATCATGCGAGAATGCCTTCCAGGATCTGAAGAAGTGCTTGATATCAGCACAAATCTTGATCCTACCTAAGCCAAGTGAGGAGTATATAGTGTATTGTGACGCTTTTTGGATCAGAATTGGAACTATGTTGATACAAGGAGATCATGTTTTGGCGTATGAGTCTTGAAAGCTGAGTCCACATGAGTGGAACCAAACTATGAAAGAACTTGATTTTTTATCAATGGTTTATTCTTTGAAGTGGTGGAAGAATTATCTATTTTTCAAAACATTTACTATGTATACAAATCACAAGATCTTGAAGTATATCTTTTTTCAATGATATTTGAATCTCCAACAGTGAATACGGGTTGATTATATGAAGTCATTTGATTTTGAGCTAGCATATATGCCTGATAAGGGAAACAGTATGGTTGAAATTTTGACTAGGAAAACTTAGACTCATGCAGTTCAGGAGTCTAGTGCTGAGTGGAAGATGATGACCTTGCTGGTTGAAATGCATGTGGTGGTCAGGAGAGTTAGGAGAAGATGATTCTCATATCAGTTTCAGCGAAGTCTACACTTTTGATCCAGATTAGAGACATGTAGTATGAGGATTCGAAGTGTTTGACCTTAAGGTAAAGCCTTGAAGGCAGGGTGTCACCTTTAGATTAGAGCATAGATAAGGACGAGATCATCTATGTCAAGAATCAACTTATTGTTCCAAAATGTATGCGAGAGGAGCTGATGCAGGAATTTCATACCTCGAATTGGTTAGTACATCAAGGTGTGACCAAAATGTACCATGACCTATGATGATAGTTTTAGTGGTCGAATATGAAAAAAATAGATAGTAGGGTTCATGGAAAATGCTAAACCTGTTAGTAGGTAAAGGCAGAGCATTAACAACCTGGAGGTTTTCTATGGTCATTGCCCATTATGGATTGGAAGTGGGATGATGTGACCATGTACATTGTTGTAGATATCCCAAGTATGCCTCAAAAAAATGATTCTATTTGGGTGATTGTGGACCAACTGAAAAAAGTAGTACATTTCTTTCCTATATGGGAGACTTTCTCAGTGGACCAGTTGGGAGATCTGTATGTTCAAGAGATATTCCATCTGCATGGGGTGCCACAGACTATAGTTTCATACTGTGACTCACGCTTTACTTTGTTCTTCTGGTAGGGATTACATAAGGCGCTTGGTACACTGGTTTTATTAAGTATGGATTTTCACCCATAGACACATGGGAAGTTAGAACATACTATAAAAGTTCTTGAGGATATGTTGTGAGAACATGTTTTAGACTTTAGTGGGTCTTGGAAGAATCACCTAGCTTTAGTGGAGTTTTCCTATAACAACAGTTATCAGATGACTATATAGATGACACCATACAAGGCTCTTTATGGAAGGCTATACAGATCACCTATATGTTGGATGGAGGTAGGTGAGTTAGAGTTGTTGGGACCGAGTCTTATGTAGGAGACGTCAGAGAATGTTCAACTGATTCAGAAACATATGGATATGAATCAGAGTAGACATGAGTCATATGCTGATCGACATCGACGACCCCTAGAGTTTATAGAGGGTGATCGTGCATTCCTTTAGGTGTCTCCTAGATTGGGTCACCACAGGATACAGAGGCAGAGCAAGTTAGTGCCCATGTTCTTTGGACCGTTTGAGGATGTGGATAGAATCGAGTCGGTGGTGTACCGATTGGCTCTTCCATAGAGATACAGTGCAATGCATGATGTTTTCTACGTGTCACAACTATGTCAGTATCACACCGACCCTTCTCATGTGATTGAAATGGATAATGTTGAGATTGAGATAGATGCGTCCTTTGAGGAGCATCTGATACGTGTATTGGATCATAGTGAGAAAGTGTTGTGGGAAAAGACCGTGCCGATAGTTCATGTATTGTGGTAATACAGACGTGTAGAGGAGGAGACATGGGAGGGAGAAGCTGATATGAGGGCTTAATGATCCAATATTTTTGACTTGGAATATTAGATATTTTTTGGAGTGCAGCTCGAGTAAGAGATGTTATAAGGTGGGGAGATTGTAAGATTCCAACCTTTTTTGGAGTTGTCTCACACTTGATTTTATGTATTCTTTTGTACTTTCTTGATTAATTTTTTTGGGTTATAATTAGAAGAATTTTTGGGTGGAATTTGAGAAAATTGGAAGGGATAAGGGAATTGAATGACTGGTGCATGGTTTTTCAAACTATTTCCCCTCTTAGGAGTAACCATGCACCCCTATAATAGAGGTACATGGTCTAGGTTCACTGTTAGGAAAAACTATGTGCACCTGCCCAACAAACTGTGTGAGACTTTTTAAATCGCCTGAAAATTAGTTTTTAAATTACTCAAACCCCCGAAACTCTCCCAAATCAAACCCCATTCGACCCATGACATTATTTCACAATTTCAGAGCCTCTGAGATGAATTCTAAGCCCTCTCGATCTTCGTTCTTAGTGATTTGAAGCCTAGATCGAAGATCTACATCTCTCTCGGTAAGAGGATCTCATCCAACTTGGTTTCTCATTCCTATTCCTTTATTTTTCCATTATAGAAAGGATTTGTTCTTCCTATTTTTATTATATATATATATATATATCTAGTTTTGTGGATCTATATCTAATATTGTAGATCTAGATCTAGATTTATGAGATCTTGACTTGTTCGATCTTGATTTATATTTTAGATCCAGATCTTGTTCTATGTCATTACTCTACTAAAATTGGGGATTTACAATGGGATATTTCTCATCAATAAATCAAAGTAGGTGATCTATTATTAAAATCCCATAGTATTTATATCAATTATGTGTATGTGATTATAAAATTTCTAGGGTTTTTTTAGAAATTGTAATTCCTAAATTGAATTTATTAATGTATTCAATTAATGAATTGAGGAGTTGTGGATTTGATTGAATAATGGAATTGTGGAATTGGGATAATTAATTGATGAATTAATTATCAAAGTATTGAATTGGGGATAATTAATTTTTGAGTTAATTATAAAATTGTTGAATCGTGAAATGAAAATAATTAATTAGTGAATTAATTATTGGATATTGAGATTATGAAATGATTAATTAATTATTGAATTAATTAATTAACTTTATATGGTTAATTAATTGTTAAATTAATCAATTAAAGAGATGTGATTAATTAATTGGTTAATTAATTAATGGGATAGATATGGTTAATTAATTTTTAAATTAATTAAGGAAATTGATGTGATTAATTAATTTTTGAATTAATTAATGGACTTGGATTAATTAATTTATGAATTAATTAATGGAAGATTGCGGTGGTTAATAGTGATAATAGGATTAATGTCAATTAATCTTGGTTGACATGATAATGTGAAAACATGTGATATTGATATGCATGTTTTTTTTGAGAAAAGTGATCTCAAAGGATCTTGGATTAAGAAAAAAAATGTTACAATAGTCTAAAGGTATAAACCTTACATTTATTCCTTTGAAATATTTGTAATATATCACTTGGAAGTATGCTGGAAGAAGAACTAACCTCATAGTAAACCTCTTTATTTGCAGGATCATATGAAAGTGTGTTGGCCTCATAAAAAGCATGTGTGATAATGTAATTTATTGATGAAATTTGACTGAGGCAATGATCCCATTTCGTTGTCAACCTCTAAGAAAGATGAACCTGCCTAGTTCTGATAGCCTGGAAAATGAACATGGAGTCACATTCAAACCAAATGTTGTTCAATCCCCTTTACTGCACAAAGTTTACTGCATTAATTGGACCATTCATTTTAGCTTCCAATGTTGTTGCATTGCCACAAGAGCCATAATAAAAATCAATGACATCCCCGGAAGAGTCCCTGAAGAAAAAACCGTAACTAGATGGTCATGGATTCCCTTTAGAGCCCCCTTTAGTGTTTCACTTTATCCATATAGTAATAGGGGGAGACCAACAGACTTAAAATGTGTTGTGTGGAGGTGGAAAATGACCATGCACCTTCAGATGCCTCAGCACAGAGAGATTTTCACTGAATTTATGCAGAGACTAGAATGCATTGAATTGGCGTGCTGTGTTTCCAAGTGGCTGTAATAATGAAATTGAAATGACACGGATAATGTAATACCATGTGTTATAATGAAACGTGAATTGAATATGCGATATGGTTTAGACATGGTGTAGGCTGAAGTAGGTATTGAGTTTCAGGTGTCCTTGAGAACCCAATGGTTTATGTGGTTAAATAAATAATAATTGATAATGTGATAACTGCTTACTTATGAATTGTACTTATTTATTTATAAAAATGTATACACTTTTATTGATTGGATATTGTTTTAGATACCATTGGTGGAGACCTAATGATTTATACTCACACCCTACTCAGGCAGCCTAATTGATACCTGAATAGATTTCATGTTTGCAAGACATGATAAGGGCAAAGATCCTATGTTAGATGGTTGAGTCGGGATGAAGCATGGTTGAGGGAACCAGACATGGTTTGGGACCCACTTGGGATTCATCAGTGTTTTTACTTTTGGGTTTTCATTTTGACACTTGACATGTACTTTAGCATGACATATTTATAGTTCAGTTTTGACATTGTAACTATAGTTTTAGTCATCTTGTGATCTTGGTATTGTTATATTTATGGTTATATGTTATTTAGTTATTGTTTATTATTTTTCGATGGTGTAATACTCTAATAAAATAGTTTATAGTATCCCTATGATCTATATTATACCCCCACTTCTAGTCGGCAACCTCTAGCATATAGAGAGGCATTCCTGAGGTTATGTGGTGAACCAGCTCAGGCACCAGAGTGTGGCACCCGAGCCAGGATGTTATAATACCCCACTATAATCTCCACAATCAAGAACACTATGATCGTCATCTCCACCATCATCATATATTCCATGGTCATATTCATCACATCAACTCCACCTTAGTTAGATCTCCATCTGCATCAGATCATCCATGTTGACACTAACATGATTCATCGCACCCATTATAGGTGCTATCTTTGTAAATATCTGACGAACTCCTCAATGTGATTCCATCAATATATCCCGATCTTCTCAAGTCAAAACCATGAACCTTATTTGATACCAGTTGTTGGGGTAGAGCCCGATGTTATGTCACAACAAAAATAGTCACAAAACACCAAAAAAATCACCCAAAATATTTTCCCACCTGAATGAATTTTACACACCACCCGAAGGAATTATACAATACACCCGAATGAAATTTATATCAACACCCATATGAATTTTTCTCCCACCCGAAGAAATTTTTCACACACCTATATACATACATTATTACAGGTCCCGTTTTAATAGTGCTAAAAATTGGATTCAACTGCTCTTTTATAGTGCTGTTAATCTTAGTGTTGTTAAAAGTATCTCTTTATTAGCGCTAAAAAAAGTGTTGATAAATGAGACCTTTATCAATGCAAAAAAAGCACTGATAAATGTGAATTTTTTTGGACTTCTCCACCCCACCTTTTTTAGTGCTTCCCCCCATTATCAACGCTTTTCACCCACTCGCCCCCACCCCACCTGTAACCCGATTTTCCACACCCCCTGTTAGCACTCAAAATGACCCCTTTTCAGAGCTTTTCTAAATTCCAACATATTGTTCACCACCCGCGCATGCCTCGATTCGATCCATGTACCTCTAATTTTGAACTAGAAGGCCTTTACCACTACTCCAAGACGTTTTATTGTCAATTTTATGATATATATATATATATTATTCACATATTTATATAATTATTTTTAAATACATTTATAAAATATATGTTTGTGTGTGTGATATATACATACTTATATTTATTTAAATATATTATATATTAATATTCATTTGCATATATTAGAATATAAATATAAATCTATATTCATTTATTAATTCACATACATATTCATATATAAACATTATATATATATTTTTATAAGTATATATGTATATATATATTCACATATTTTTATAATGTAAAAAAATGGTTAGATATTTTTTTTAAATTCATTTTTAGAATATGTATATATATTGTATATTTAGATATAAATTTTACGCATTAAATATATATTTATATGTCTATATATTTACATTTACATATATATATATATATATATATTTATGCATATTCACATATAATTGTATATTTATATATAAATTTTTTATAATGTATTTATAAATATTTACTATAAAATACATTTATATACTATATTTAATGAAAAGGAAAATGAAAATGATTTATTTATAAAAATAAAAGAATACAGTTATATTTCTCACATACATGTACAAATATTTACACATATATATGTATTTATTTACATATATTAGAATATACATATAAATATACATTTTTTTATTGACACAAACATGTTTATATATAAAAATTAGTTGTATAGGTATATATAAACATATTAATGCATTTTTTATAAGGTAAATAAAATGAATTATTTTTTATTTTAAATAAAATGAATAATAAAATTTCAAAACCATAATATCTATATGAATATAATACCTAAGAATAAATTCATTCTCCACTAAAAAAGGACAATAAGACCTTATTAAATGAAGCTGAAATACTATCAAATATTAAAAAATTAGGACATCCCAACTAAAAACCCAGTTTTGGAAGCCTTCTAGGCCTTTTTGACCTTGATAAAATAGTGACTAGGCCCCCCCATATTAGTATGAAATAGATCTCTTCATATAATTTTATTTGATATGTGGTGGAGCTCAAACGAACATCCAAATCAAAAGTTATGGTCATTAGAAGTTCAAGTCACGTTTTTAACTCATATTTGATTGTTCAATAGTTTATTGATCTTTTTATCATCCAATTGTTATTAGATTAATATTAATTGATAATAATTATCAAATTATTAATTAATATTATTTTTTAATTATTTTATAATCCATTTTACACTAAATATCTTATATATTAAGTGTAAATGCATATTTAGTCTTATATAAATAATATTTAATTAAATATATTACATTTATATCAATATAAATATATTTATATATTATTTTTAATGATAGGTATTTTTTATATGATATATTCCCTTTATCAGTACTAAAAAAATGCTAATAAAGGGGGGCCTTTATCAACACTACTAAAAAAGTGCTCATAAAGGGATGTCTTTATCAGTTCTTTTTTATTAGAGCTGATAAAGGCCCCCTTTATCAGGACTAGTAAAGAAATACTGATAAAGGGGATCCTTTATCAATTATACTAAAAAAGTGTTGCTAAAGCACCCCCTTTATCAGCTTTTTTTCTAGCGCTTATAAAGTGGACCTTTATCAGTGTTTTTTCGATAGCGCTGATAAAGGGGTCCTTTATCATCACTTTTCGCTAGTGGTGATAAAATATAATGCTAGATATACCCAAATTTGTATTAGTGATACCATTTTGTTGTACCGCTTATCATCACAACAAAGACAATCTATTTGATCTCTGCAACCACAAAGATTTTTGATATATGATTCTCCATTCACTCGCCATTGTCGAACATCATCTTCATCGTCATCTCTTTGTACAAGATACTGCAAACACAGTTTCCCCTTCTTGGTTATCTATAGGTGACTATATTTCCTTATCGCTCAACGATTTCTTCAACAGCCCTCTATCCACTACATCTTGGTGGGCCTCTTGTCTTATATTCTCTTTAGATGCTATTATTGAGTCCCTTTGTTCACCGCTCATTGGCTGCCCCATTGGTCTCTGATTCTAACTCTTGGCTACTCCATATTGGCATTCTCACTACTCTTCTTCTCAGTGGTTACATCTTTCCATTATAGGAATTTCTAGAGGCACTCTAACACAACCTTTTTTAGAGTTGTACATGAAAATCAAAAAAAATATCTTCATTTTTTTTCAAAATATCTCATGCTGATCTTTTTTTTCGAACCCCCTTATCTTTTTTTTTCAAACTCTTTTATCACTTTCTCTCTCTCTCTCTCTCATATTAAAATTCTAAAATAAAAAATCCCAATATGTATTACTTGACATGATTCCGATCTTACAATATTAGATCGAAACAGATCATTCGAGGCAGTTGATTTCACAGCCCCGTGACCTTCATCCACCAATTTAAAGTTGTTAGAAGCCATCGATGACCCCCCTGAATAGTACGATCAGCGCTAGATGGTCTAGCATGGGACTAATTTCACATTAACATCCACTCATTTATATATTTTTTACACCAATTACTATAATGAGTTAAAGAGATTATTATATCATTTTAACACCATGAAATAATTTTTTGGTAAATACTTTGAACATCTATGATATACATGAAATCTAGTCATTATATTCTGATTCTAGAATGGTATACACTATAATGATTTTTTTTAATTACCTATACATTCCAAAGATGGAACATAATATAATGGAATACTTTTCATTGAATTTTATTTATGAATTCAAGTATCACTTGAAAAAATAATCACCATAATGACACAAGTCACTTTATGATCAAAATCTCAAGAAAAATATTTTATGTGTTAAAAAATGAGGATGTCACATAGATCATTAGTAATTAAATTCATACAAAAATATTTTATATTAAAAAATAGAATTTTATTTAAGAATATATATTTTTTACATTTTTTTGAAACTTATAAAGAGTGAAACTAATTATAATATCAAATTATTTATGAATAATGGTATTTTTATGTGTTTTAAAAAGATGAAATTCATGATTCATTAATGAAGTGTCCAAGACAGATCTTAATTTACACTGATAAGGGGGTGGGGTTGAATCAACATCACCTTATTTTTATAATTTCTTCAGAAATTAACATTTGTAAACTATTAACATTTGAATCCCCTCAAATCCTTAACTTACTCTCACTTATATGCATACATTAAAACATAAACACAAGTCACATCTAATTTTTATAAGGTTCTCCTCCAATGCGGGTGACCACATCCTTTCTGTGTTTAGTGAAATTCAAGATAGTGGTGATCCACTAATTACATAAAGTGAATACAATGTTTTAGTAAGGTATCATCATTAACACCATGGTATTTATCATTACTCTGTTTCCTGAAAAGTTTATACAATATCCCCCCAATTAAAAAGGATGTATAGGAAGAGATTATTTTTAACACACTAATTCTCTTTCAATATGAAAAGAACTTCTTTTTTCTTCACAATGCTACATTATCAAATAATATACATTCTTCTAATGTGAAGAGAGTTATGAAATTATCTTCTGAGTACCCTAATATTACTTGGATAAAGAGTTTATCAATCACCATATTCTCACAATTCTTCAGATATGTAATCGCATAATATTCTCTTCTCCATCAAAAAAATAACACTCTAATATAGCATAATGATCACACCATATTCTTCCTCGATCGCACCTTCATATTATTTAAAATTGAATATTATCTTCTTTGATGCATAGATTCAACAAACATATTTCCATTTCATTCTAAATTTTTCATCTATATCCACACCTTGATCATGATCTCAATCCCTTTTAAGTCTTCAATCATGTTCACACAGATAGTTTCCAAATTTAAATTTAGAAACCCAGTGAATTTCATTCTTCACAAATATTAATTTGAAACCTAGTAAAATATTTTCACATAAATAACTCTGAATTTGATCTTCAAAATATAGAAATAGATTATCCCATTTAAATATCCACAATTATAGTTCAAAGATCTTCTCAAATCTCTTTCAATTTTATTTTGTTTAAATCTCCATAAAATTAGCTTTTAACTCAATCAAAATAATCTTTTAAAAAGATAATTGGATAGGTAATGCCCTCTAATTCCTAGGGTGATAATCTATGAACATCATCTTTAGTTAGGATAACTCACATCCTAAATTCATTGGTGTAATATTTTACTTGAATCAAAGGCTCATGCATTCCACTATTGTAGCTTCTTGTGTTTTTTGGACCAGATGAAATTCCAAAATAATTTGAATTTTATCGTTTGATGGATGAGAATCTTTAAAAATGAGGATAAAAAATGAAATTACAAGAGTTGTAACACTTAAATGAATTGTTTTTAGTCTTTTCTAAGTTCCATAGGGGTTCCTCGGGTGTCCCAACAAGTTTCGGGAGTGTCGGGCTCTGATACATCAAAAACAGGAGAAGCTGTCCAGGGTGCATAGTTTGTTTGAAACTGTGCAGACCTCCAACAAGAACCGTGAAATCTTATCAGTGGGGTTGAGGGTGTTACATAGTTTTTTCAAACAATTATCACGAGGTCACATGGTTGTGTTATCTTCTATAGATCTTGAATAGAGGGTAAATTCATGATTTTCACATAGTTTCCCAAATTGTGTGCATGAACTGTGCAACCCCTCCCCTTAAACAGAAACCCTCGCATGGTCGGCGCATGGTTTGATCAACCATGTGACCAAACCATGCACCTCATTAAAGGGGTGAAATTACCCCTTTTACCTCTTTTATTATTTCCTTTTTCCTCTTTATTTATTCTTCATCCTCCATGCACAATAACCTCTTCCATGGGTCTTTCTTCTTCACCTCTAGGTATGACAAGATCTTCCTCATAAAACCTTTGATTTGAGCACCATAAAGTGTGTTGGATAGACCTTGGTAAGTATATGATTACTCCTTAAAATTTCTTGGTTTATATCCTTTCTTATTGTTTTATTTTTATTGTGACCTAATTAACCCTATTTTTAGAGCGTTCGTCTCTTTCTTCGATTTCTCTCAAACCAGACCAAATCAAGCCTCTATATTGGACATGTGGGTCATTATAAGAATGAGGTAAGTGGTATATACTTTTTATCTTAATTTTATTTACTTTAATAAAATTTTTCTACGTACCGTGCATCAGACTTATCTGGCGTTGCTCCTAATTTAAATTTTCGATTAATTAAATTGCTTAGCACACCTTATGATTTGTGTAGACCCTATTTGTTGTGGTTGGAGGCCGCAAAATCAACTCGAACCACCCCTATAGGGAATTTTTATTTAGTTTTCCTTAAGAATTGTATTCCTTATTGATGCCACCCCTTTGGGTGTGCTCTTTATTTATATATTTTCAATTGAGATGCTTTCCCATTTTAAAACCACCCTTGAGGTGGGTTTCTTATTACTTCATGGTAGAACTAAATTAATTAAGATGAGTTGAAGGAATTTCTTAAAAATCAAGTTTTGTAATAAAACTCCTTGATGAGGTGTGCTATCTTCAAATTCAAAATTATATATATATATATGTTATGTCTTTATTGTCCTTATATCATGAGTGTTTTACCATGGCCTTCATAGTTTAATAATTGATCATGCCTTCTTAATTATGGTTGAATGTGATAGAATTCTTGATTATTTATTTTGAGATGTGATGTGACATGCTTGAACATGTGGCCCTCTTGAAGTACCCCTGTCCCATGCTATGGAATGTTTACTATCATAGAATTTTTATTATTTAATATAACTGATTAAATTAATTGTGAATTCTATGAGTGATACTCAGGTTTCCTTTTATGAAACTCTAAGGACGTGCTCATCATGCTTGTCATCAGATTTTATGATAGATTGTGTGTACACTGTGGGTGATACTGGTACACCAGGATAGGCTCACCACACATCCTCCTTACTTCAGTATAAGCGATGTCGGTTCCCTAGGGGAGACACCTTGGACAGGATCAGTGGCGAGATGGTTAAACTAGAACAAAAGTGAGACTAGGTATCCTATGTGATGATACTAGGTATGGTATCAGAGTTCATTATCTCATGTTAGGCTGAGAGTGATACTCGTGAGTCCATTCATGGATCGCATGGGGTAGAATCTAATTGTAATGTGCATTTATGGAACTCCTGGTGTGATACATGGGTTCCTTGTTAAGGTTCAACTCAGATAGTCCCAAGATGATGCCTATTTAATTTTGGAATTGACTTTTATAGCATAGGATGATGATACATATTTTTTATTCAAGGGATGTATCCACCAAGTCAAATCACGTGATTGGGTTCAGTCCATTTCATGATACCATTTTTATGATGTTTTGTTAGCAATTACCCCTTATCTCATTTGTATAGGTTTCCCATGGTTCAGATATTTCCGGTTTAGGCCGAAGTAGGTATGGCCGGGCTAGGTTTCCTTGAGGAACTTGAGCCCAACTTGGTTATTTATTTATTTCACATTGTTTCTTTACTTTTGTTTTACATGCACACTACTTATTTTATATGCACAAGCTAGATTATGTTTTATACAATGTTGGTGGTGGCCTACTACGTATATCTCACACCCTTCTTGGTCCACCATTTCACTGGGGTACCCAAGAAGATCCTATTTTTTATAGGTCCATGATTGATTCCTTGTGCTGTTATGCTTATAGTTGGGAGTTAGGAGCACGAGACTAAGCCGGTACTCAGGTTGCTCATGGAGACTGCCCTTAGGGAATTTCTATACCTTTTATTTATTTTATTGTATTTTACTATACTATCTATCGTGTTTTTCCTATTTTATATTTTTTAGCATCTCTTGGACATGCATTCATTATAGTATATTTGGAATCGACTACTCTATTCAATATTTATATTTATCTCCCACTGCCTTGTCATTTATTATCACTGCTTCTGTTGTTCTTTGTTGTTTCCTTATTATTATACCATTGTGTGACCTTGATCTTAAGGGTATAGTATCCCCACCATACCATCATTAGACCCTCACTACTAGTCGTCAGCCTCTGGTTGTGACATCCCAGGTAATGATAGAATAATCAATTTTCATACCTATTAATATTTATGAATTAAATAGTAATTTTACCTTAAAATGGATACTATTTCTAATAGAATACATGAAACAAAAAAATGAGTTTCTTCAAAATATTTCGTTGCACATAAGACTTAGTTATACTGAACAATAATATACTGTTAATGTTATTATTTAATATAGCTATTTTGTAGCCTTTTAATGATAGAATTAATTTAAAACTAAATTTTGACACTTTTGTAAATTTTATATGAAAAAATAAACTTCTTTTTTGAAATAGAAATATAAAAAATCACTTTGGGAGAATTTTTGGTATTTTTTTGAGAATTTTCATATTTTGATGAATAGTGAATAATACTGAATTTTAGTTCAAAATTGCATTTTCGTCCAATTTATTTATATAGTAAAATAAGGGTTTTAATTGGGTTTAAAGTATAATTAGATCAATTTTATATTATTTAAACCAATTTAGGTCATTATAAACAATTTCACATTGAATTTAGATATAAAAAATTAGAAATGTTTTGAACATTTTTACTTTAAAAACCTGATTCATCGCCCCATCTGTGGGATTAATTTTAAATTAATTTCAATGAATTCTATGATTGGAATTTGGAAAAATGGATTCTGTATTTAGATTCAGAATAATTTATAATGTATAATAATTTCAACCTAGTTTTTTATAAATAAGATTAGTGAAAGAAATTAAAATTAATTATAGTGATTAAGGTAAAAATATGTTTACTTAGTGGTTAAACTTTAATATTAAGAGTCTAAATGAAATAGAAACTTAAAAAAACCATTTGATATAAATTATTCGAACATATAACCTATTGGATCAAATTTTTATCATTATTGGAGGCACATGATGCAAAGGATACATCTTAATAGTTTTTACCTTTTATATTTACAAGAATGCCACTCTCCCTCCACTATAAAAATGCATTAAACCTCCCCATTTCTTAACAAATATCAATAAATTTTTATCATAAAAAACCTACCCAAATAAGATAAAAAAATCACTCCTTTAACCCTAGATTCCTCACTTTTAGCATAAATCCAACCAAGGAATCCCTTTGGTGAAAACCAAAAGGAGTTACCTGAAAGAGAGGTAACATTCTTCAATGTGAATTTATGTTTTATTTCTTTCCACACCCATTAATTTATTATTATTCCATGATTATATAATAATATCAGTATAATAAATATACCGAGATGTTTTTTTGTTAAGGGTCCAACCTACACCTACATACACTTCTATCAAATGGGTAATGAAATTACCGTTCATGTACGTCGAACTTCCACCTCGCAAAACGATGTCATTTTTTTCCTTTACCACCATTCATGGTTGGAAATTATGATGAAAAATATTTTTATATAACATATACAAAATTTATGTTTTCTGAATACTTATTTAATTTTTATATAACACATATCTTCATGATTTCCATTTTTTATAAATACGATAACATCGTTTGTGGATGTGTGGACTACCGCCTCCTCAAAGTGTTATGATAAGTTCACACATTACATGGGATGTATTAAATATGGGTTTAATTAAAAATATGTGACATAAATAAAATATATATGATATTAATGACATAATTAATTTTCTTGACATATAATATATCATTTTCTTTAATACCCTTTTCACGCACTAAAAAAGTGACAACGTCATTTGTGGACGTGTGGACTACCACCTCCTCGACGCGATGAAATTACTTTTACATTATAATAATTATATATATAAGTATATATGATTAAATAAAATGTTATTTATGATATAATGATAAATTTTTAAAGATAAATGCTAGTACCTTTCTTTCTATAATGATCATTGAAAAATGAGAACATTACTCATGCGTACGTACGTACGACCTACTGTCTCTATGATTGTAATGTTGGTTCATTTTTAATAACCATATTTCATGATTGATTTTAAAATTATAATTGATATATAAATATGATAATTATTCAGGATATGTTTATATAATTACCCCTTTGACCATAGTTCACCTACCAAAGTTGTTTTTGACACATAAACCGAATATGGTCAAAACAACTGACGTAAACTTAATTATTTAACTAGTTATTTAAAAAATTGTAATAAGTGAAATAAAAGTAATGAAAAACATGAAAAAGTAAGTAAATAATTAACATAATTTTATTATTTGGTAAGATAAATACACACATGACAAGTCATACTCGAGGTAAGGATTTCGTCTCAATCTCCTTTTATTAAGTCATTTCTTGATGATATGCACCTTTTTTCTTATATAAGGTGTATATACAAATCCTTTTACATTATATATCCATATTTAATCTATTATCATGTTATTTAATATTTTTTTAAATATTATTCTTTCACGGGGCTTATGATTTAAATGTTCAAAGTGGTATGATACGCTTTGAATGTTTAATGATTTAAACCTTTCCTCCATTTCAATATTCTTGATATTATTTTATATATTTATTTATATGGATATAAAAATACTATAAAGGAAATTTTATGTCTATTTTGATATTTTGATTCCTCTACAATCCTTTATGTTTTTAAAATAAAATTAAACCCCTCTTTTCTTTTTTGAGTATTTTGTTATTGAAAATGGTTTTTGAAAATGGATTGATTATTTCAATAGATTGAAATGTTTTATTGTGGTTAAAAATGGAATTTTATGAGTGAAATGTTGAAAATTTCAATATTTTATGTGTTATATAGTGCTAATTAGACATTTTATGGGTGTTTATGTGATAAACTAATGATGAGTGGTTCTGTGATGAAACAACGATGGGTGGGACCATGACAGCTCTCTAATTCATCGGGTATAGAAGTCAGCCGTATGAATATTCCATTTGTAAGATCAACATGTATGGAATTAGACCACATGATTATTCTATTTATAAGAGTTAAATGTATAATGATGTCCCAAGATACCTTTATGTATATTATATGCTTGATATGAGTTTTATGGTAATATTATGATTACAAAAAAGGTATGAAATGAGATTATTTTCAAAGAAAAGTATTTACTACTTATTAAGGCTGAAAATTATTACTTTATGATAAAATTTTCATTGGTTTTAATTTTTATAAATGGAATAATTATTTCCTTATTTTTATATCCCTTACTGATATTTTTATGCTCATCCTAATTTTTTAATGTTTTTCACAAGACTTAAGGATGAGTAAGGGATTGGAAAAATTAATGTTGAATGTCTTTAATAGTTTCATAAAATATATCATGATTTATTTTAAAAGTTTTAGATTATGGAAAAATGGATACTATTTTGAAGTGTCCACTTTGTATTTTATGGTTTTGTTATGTATGAGTTATGGAATGAATCTCTAAAAATCTAAACCTGAAAAGATACTCAATGTGAAAGAAAGTAAAATTATTGACTTAACTCAATATTATATAATGGTTAAATGTGAGACCTTATAGTTCGTATCAAAGGAAAGGTTTAGATAAATTTATAGGTTAGGAGAGTGTTAATAGTACGCCCTTAGAATATTTTACTTTATAGTTAAGTTAGAATGATATATAATTTAAATATTACCATGTTGATTCATGTAAAGTATGGTTGTTCAAAATGGTTTTCTATATAGAAAATAAGGACACTTTAGTGGGAAGGAACTAAGAGGGAAATATCCTTACGAATCATCACCTTGAGATGGTTGGAATTGAAATAGAATAGTTTGTTACAATATTTTCCCATTTGAAATATTCTATAATGGTGGTGGTGTCCATGTAAGCGAGATACAAAATCTACCATAGAGGAACATGTTTATAGTGGAACATTTTATGAGACATCATCTCCCATAATTCAGAGGATCATATGACCCTGTGCTAGTTAAAGGATGGATTAAATCACTAGAAAAGGTATTCAAAGTCATGGGTTATTCGGTTCGCCAAAAGGAAACTCTTTCCATTTATTATTTTGAAGGTGAATCCAATTAGAGGTAGCCAATGGTTACGAATATCATATAATGTGAAAATATTTATACCTTAGAATGTGATGAATTTATGAATATTCTCCCTAAGAAATATTCTCCTAAGGTTGTTCAACTTAGTATAGAAAAACAATTATTGGATAAGTTTTTGGTTGTATTTATTGATGAAATTTTAGTATTTTATAAAATTAAAGAGGAACATTAAAGGAATATAAGGGTTTCTTTTTCAAACCTTAAAATAAAATAAATTTTATGGTAAATTTATCATGTGTGAATTTTGGTTGCAATAAAATTCATTCCTTGGTTATATTGTTTCAAAAAATGGCATAATTGTTGATCATGATAAAATAAAAGTTATTTAAGAATGTAAAAGACCCAAAAATATCTCTAAGATTATTATTTTAATTGTATTATAGGGTTACTATCATAGGTTTGTTGAAAAAGTTTCTCAGTTGTCTATCCCACTAACTAAGTTAAATCGAAAAGGAGTTAAGTTCATTTGGAAAAAAAGAACGTGATGATTGTTTTTAGGAACTAAAAATAAGATTAGTGAATGCTATAGTTTTGGGACTACATTCTAGAAATGGTGGGTTTTTCATATATAGTGAGGCTTCATTATAAGTACTTGGTTTTTTCCTAATGTAGAATGATAAGGTAATTGATTATTCTTTACATCAGTTGAAACCTAATGAGTTAAATTTCTTTACACATGATTTTGAATTAGTTTATATTGTTCATCATTTGTGTGGAGTAAAGTGTGAAATATATACTGATCATAAAATTTTTAAGTATATATTAACTTAGAAGGAATTGAACATGAGATAGAGAAGATGTATAGATCTAATCAAGGATTATGATTGCACGATTCGTTATCATCCTAGAAAAGAAAACAAGGTAGATAATGATTTAAGTTGAAAAAGTAATTCTACATTAACCATGTTAAATTTGGAATGTGACTATTTGGTTAATGATTTGATTAATTTTGTCCTATAATTTGTGGATGCAAGGACATCAACTGTTTTGTTTCAAGTTTCAGTGCAATTGAATTTTTTAGAAATAATTAAGAGGGCTCATAAGGTGGATAAATATTTGAAAGAAAAGGTATAACCCATTAATAATGGTAAGATTATTAATTTTAATATTGATTAAGAAGGTGTTTTATTATTTGTAAAAATATTATGTGTGACTTTTGATTCATAGTTGAGGAAAGAGTTGTTGAATGAAGCTCACGATTCTCCATTTTCCATTCCTCCGGGCATCACTAAGATGTAAAAGGACCTTTGAGAGTATTAATAGTGGGATGTAATTAAAAAATATATTATTGAATTTACCTTGATGTTCATGACTTGTAAATAGGTTAAATTAGTGCGACCATTACTAAAGGGGATGCTTCAACCTTTTCCAGTGCTGGAGTGGAAGTGGGAAAATATATCAATGAATTTCATGATGGGATTTCCAAAGAATTCTCAAGGTAATAACACAATTTGGGTTATTGTTGATCAATTAACAAAATATTCACATTTCCTTACCATTTGAGATACAATGTCTCTAGATAATATTTTTAGACTGTATTTAAAGGATATTGTTAGGTTATATAGAGTGCCTTTCTCCATTGTATCAAACTATGATCCCAGGTTCACATCCATTTTTTTAGAAAGGACTTCAAAATTCATTGTGTACTAAATTAAATTTCAGTACAACTTTTCATCATCAATCCTATGGACTATCTAAGAGGATGATTTAGACCTTGGAAGATATGCTTCATTATTATTAAATGGATTACCAAAGAAGTTGGGATTGGAACCTTTATTTTGTCGAGTTTTCTTATAATAATAGTTTTCATTCCAGTATACAGATGAAACCTTTCTAGGAAATATATGGAAAGAAATGTAAAACACTAGATTTTTGGGATGATGTAGGAGAAATGAAGTTAATGAGACTATAGTTGGTAGAGGAAATGACATAGAAAGTTCAGTTGATTCAGTAACACATGATAACAACTTAGAGTAGGTAGAATATTTATGCAGATAATTGAAGAAAATATATTTCTTTAGAGGTATGTGATCATGTATTTTTAAAAGTTTATCCATGGAAAAGTGTGATATGTTTTTGTAAAAAGGGGAAGCTGGTTATTGGACCGTATGAAATCCTAAAGAAAATTGGATCAGTTGCCTACTGAGTGGATTTAACTCTGAGTTTATCCCAGGTACACAATGTATTTCATGTTTCAATTTTAAGTAAGTATGTACCAGATTAATCTCATATTTTTATCCCTAATGTAGTTTAGCTGGAAGAGAATATTTCTTTTGAGGAACAACTAGTTCAGTTTCTTGATCGTAGAGAGAAATTGTTGTGGAATAAGGTAATTCACCAGGTTAAGGTTTTATGGAAAAAACATATGGTTGAAGATGAAAAATGGTAATATGAAATTAAATGAGTTAAAAATATCCCCACTTATATGATAAGTTAATAAAATTGTGAGGATGCAATTTTCAAAAGGGGGGAAAGAGGTAACATCCCAGGTAATGATAGAATAATCCTTTTTAATAGTTATTAATATTTATGAATTATATAGTAATTTTACCTTAATAGGTATTCTATGTACAATAGAGTACACAAAATGAAATAATTATTTTCTTTGAAATCTTGTGTTGCATGAAAGACTGAGTTATACTGAACAATAATATACTGTTAATATTATTATTTAATATGGTCATTTTTCTGCCTTTTAATGGAAGACTTAATTTTAAAATAAATTTTAACACTTTTATAATTTTTATATTACAAAATAAACTTATTTTTTGAAAAAAATTCCAAAATTTACTTTGGGTTATTTTTTTGGTATTTTTATGAGAACTTTCATATTTTGATGAATAATTAATAATATTGAATTTTAGTTCAAAACTGAATTTTCATCCAATTTATTTATATAGTTAAATAATATTTTCAATTTTTTAAATTATAATTAGATAAATTTTATATAATTTAAACCAATTTAATTCATTGTAAACAATTTGGCATTAAATTTAGATATAAAAACTTAGCAAATTTTCGAACATTTTTACTTTAAAAACCCACTTTGTCATCTCATCAGCAGGATTAATTTTAAATTTATTTCTTCCAATTATGTGATTGGAATTTATAAAAATGGATTAAATATTTTGAATCATCATAATTTATAATATATAATAATATCAACTTAGTTTTTTACCAAAAATATTAGTGAAAGTAATTAAAATTAATTACAAAAATTAAGGTAAAAATACAGTTAATTAGTGGTTAAACTTTAATCTTAAGAGTCTAAATGACCATGAAACTTGTTAAAAACCAATTTACTAGAAATTATTTGACCATATAACCTATTTTATATAATTGGGATCATTATTAGAGTCACATGATGTAAGAGAGACCTCTCAATAGTGTTTACCTTTTTATATTTACAAGAATGCCACTCCCCTCCACTGTAAAAGGAATTCACCCTACCAACTTCTTCACACCTCTAAAAACATTTGAATCATACAAACCCAGAAAAAATAAGTTCAAAATATCCCTCCCTTCACCCTAGAGTCCTCACTTTGGGAATAAATTCAACCAAGGAAGCCCTTTGGTGCAAAACCAAAAGGTGTTACCCAAAAAAGAGGTAACATTTTTGAATATGAATTTATGTTTTATTTATTTATACACCCATTGAGTTATTATTATTACATGATTATATAATAAAATAAATATAATCAATATACTGATATGATTTTATGTTCATGGTTCAACCTACACATACACACACTTCCATTAAATGGGTAACGAAATTACCGTTTGTGTACGATGAACTACCACCTCACAAGATGATGTTGTTCATTTTTACTTCACAACCTATCATGGTTTATAATTATGATGGAAATTATTTTTATATGATATATATTATATTTATGTTGTCTTAATACTTCCATAATTTTTAAATAACACATACCTTCATGCTTTCCATTTTTTTGTAAATACGATAACATCATTTGTGGACGTGTGAACTACTGCCTCCTCAAAGCGTTGAGATACGTTCACACATTTCATGGAATGTATTAAGGATTATTTTGATTAAAAATATGTGATATAAATAAAATAAATATGATATTAATTAAATAATTACCTTTATGTAAATATTATATATCATTTTCTTTATTACCATTTTCACACACTAAAAAAGTGATAACATTGTTCGTGGACGTGTGGACTACCACCTCCTCAACACGATGTGATTACTTTTACATCACAATAATTATATACATAAGTATATATGATTAAATAACATAGTATTTATGATATAATTATCATTCCTAAAAGATAAATTTTACTTACCTTCTTTTCATAATGATCATTGAAAAATGAAAACGTTACTCTTGTGTACGTATGACCTACCGTCTCTATGATTGCAACATTGGTTCATTTTTCATAAACATGTTTCATGATAAATTTTAAAAGTATAATTTATGAATAAATATGATAATTATTTCATAATTATTATTCTATATATGTTTATATAATGACACCTTTTACCATATTTTATCTACTAAAGTCGTTTTTGACACATAAACCAAATATGGTCAAAACACCCAACGTAAGCTTAATTATTTAAGTAGTTATTTACAAAATTGTAATAAGTGAAATAAAAGTAATGATAAACATGAAAAAGGTTTTGAATCAATTAAATAATTAAAATAATTTTATTATTCAGGAAGAGAAAGACACACATGATAAGTCGTACTTGAGGTAAGGGATTTCATCTCAATATCCTTTCATTGAGACATTTCTTGATGACATGCACCTTTATTCTTTTATAAGGTGTATATACAGACCCTTTTACATTCTATATCCATATTTTATGTATTATAATGTTATATAATGTTTTTTTAAATGCTATTATTTCATGGGGATAGTGATTTAAATGTTCAAAGTGGCATGGGATGCTTTGTTTAAATATTTAATCCTTTCTTCCATTTCAATATTATTGATATTATTTTATATATTTATTTATATGGATATAAAAGGAGTATAAAGGAAATTTTCTGTTTATTTTTATATTTGGCCTCCTCTATAATCCTTCATGTCTTTAAAATAAAATAAAAACCCTCTTTTCCTTTTTGGTTATTTTTTTATTAAAAATGGGTTTTGAAAATGGATTGATAATTTTAATATCTTGAAATATTTTATTGTGATTGTAAATGAAAATTTTATGAGTGAATTGTTGAAAATTTCAATCCTTTATGTGTTATATAATGTTACTTAGACATTTTATGGATGGTTCCTTGATAAACCAATAAAGAGTGGTTCCTTGATAAACCAACGATGAGTGGGTATGTGATAGCCCTCCAATGCATTGGGTATGGAAGTCAGTTTTATGGATTTTACATTTTTAAGAGTGACATGTATGGAAGTTAATCACATGGTTATTCCATTTTTAAGAGTGATAAGTATAATAATGTTCCAAGTTACCTTTCTGTATTTTATATGATTTCTATGGGTTTTATGGTAATATTATGATTATAAAAAAGGTATGAAATGAGCTTATTTTCAAAGGAAATTATTTACTACTTATTAAGGGTAAAAATTATTACTTTATGATAAATTTTTCATGGGTTTTAATATTTATAAATTTACTAATAGTTTCCTTATTTTTATATCCCTTATCGAGCTTTTTATGCTCATCCCATGTTTTTTAATGTTTTTTCACAAGAATTAAGGATGAGTAAGGTATTGGAAGAATTCATGTTGAATTTTTTGAAGCGTTTCATAATAGAGATCGTGTTTTATTTTAATTTTTTTAAATTATGGGAAAAATAGACACTATTTGGAAGTGTCTACTTTGTATTTTATGGTTTTTTTATGTATAAGTTATGACCTAATTCTCTAAAACTCTAAACCTGAAAAGATTTTCACTGTAAAAGAAAGTAAAATTCTTTAATTAACCCAAGATTATGTAATTTTAAGGCCAATACCTTTTACTAGCATACAAGGAGGTGTGCTTGAGGCCATATGGTGACCTTTCCAACTACTGGTTTAGTATTCAGTCAGGTTGAGATGTTACAAAGTGGTTTCATAGGTTTCTTTTTTTCCTATGTATTACTATTTGGGGATGGTAGATAGGATACTAGGGGTGTGTCAGCGCTTGGTATGTAAATAGCCATTCTTGAGAGTGATCAACCCACATATGGGAAAAGTTAAAGTGGTTAGGGATGGGATTGTTGTTTGTGCTGATCATTATTATAGTTGATTATGATTTCAACTTGAGTGATTGAAGTATTTTACACTACTTACTAATTCATTATATTCATGGTATTTTACCCTTATCCCAGTGTGTCAAGGAAGAAGCATTACGTGCATCATCCGAGGCATATAGGAACTTACGTGCCATGCATATTCCATGCCATATATATTACATTTCTAGACTGTTTAAATTTTATTGATGTGACTTATGTATTTTATTATCATTCCATTTTATTCCATGTTAGAAATTTTAAAAACATGCCTATTTTGATTTCTACTTAGTTAATTCAATTGCATGCTTGTTGTACAACATGATGTGTGTTTTATTTGGAATGTTTTCCTATGCAGCATGCTTATGTGGTTCTTTCTTATGTAGTTTCTTACTAGGTTTAGGTGATTAATTAGGATTCTTTGCTCATATGCCATGATTTTATGCTTATTCAACATGTTTACTTTTATTTATTTATCATGACCTTTTTTACCTGATATAATTACGATACAAAGGCGAGTTAAATAAAATTGCATCATCAATCCATCTTTATTATTTATGATTAAATAGGATCTCATTTGAAATATATAAAGTGCATGGGCACTTTATAAATTGGAAAAATGGTGACCCATATAATCAAACCATCTTTACGAGTATACTATATATATATATAGAAACTATGTATAAATATGGACATTGTTAAATTCCAACTTAAAAAAGATTTTTTTCCTTTGTAAGGGATTATAACTATATTCCTTGGGAATGATAACCCATATGGAGAAATTCTTAAATGCACAACTGTACCCAAGAAGGTTAGTAGAGGCATGATATTTATGAGATAGATTTGACTTAACCCTAGTAGGCTTTTCATGATTCTTTTTACTTATGAGATGAAACCATAAAGGGTGTTTTAAAAATATTAATGTTTTAAATAAAATTTTTGGGTTTCATTTTGATGAAACCACGATTTCTTGATTGGGGCCCTTGTAGGTTTCCTTTGTTGTGTCTTAAATCGGTGCTTAACCCCATGGGAGTATACTTATAATCTATATGGATGATCATTATAGGTGTTTTCATCTGTTTATATGGTTTTACATATAAGAATATGGTGGAACCTTACTTGACTGGTACCTCTTTAGTTAATAAAATAACTTTTACATGGGTTTTATTTGTACTTATATGAGGCATTAGTTAATTAAAATTCCAATTACTACCTAAAGGGTGTTTTCCTCTATAGATTGTAATTGAAATATTCTTTAACTAAGACAAATTTTAAATCTTGTAAATTAATGATCGATGTTAAATTGGGGTTAAGAAATGAATAGACTAATTATGATGGGATATTAGTGAAATAAATAACATTTTAAAAGGGAGTTTAATAAAACTTACTCGTGTGACCAATGACTTTAGCTAAATAATTTGACAAACAATTTTACCTTGTGGATAATGTTTGATGCCCTTTTAAATATAAATCTTGAAATGGTTAAATAGATAAATGAGAATTAGTGACATGAATTAAAATAGAACCTTTATTGTTTTTTTAGATTTGACCCTCAAGTAAGGGTAGTTTAAGTCCTTCATATCTTCTACCTTAAAATGAGTACATGAGAATTACTCATATGCCTCTTTTCCTATAGCCTGGACTTAAAAATTTTTTCCTCTTAAGATTAGTGACTTCTTCTTGACATTACCTAGCCTTAGGGTCAAAATTTTTAGTCTCATTAAGGATCTAGAATGAGGTAGGTAGAATGATCAGGACTCTAAGGCCTCGTTCAATAATCTTTTCAGACATGTGGTACTGTTTTAGTGCCGCGGTCCAGTGTAAGACTCTTAGTTTCCCAAATGAAACATCTTCTTAGGTCGGTGGTCATGTGGCGTTTTGGGATTCATTATGGGTGTGAGCATTAAGTAATGATTAGTTTTAGTGAATATGAATTCCTAGGTCATGGTCAAATACTTGGTCAGTTATGTGATTGTCACGACCCGCCTTCACTAAGATGAGGGAAGGGAAAGCAGATTTCCGAACCCTTCCTTCCTCAAGTTGAAGGAGAGATAATGACCCCCGAGACCCACATTCAATAGGCCCCAGAGTGGAAAATAACACCAAGGGTATAGAATCACACGTAAAAAAATGGAAGGCATTACCCTTTTTATTTAGTAGGATCAGAAGATAAGATAGAAAATCCCAAACAACAACAAAGTTGGAAGTAAAAGTAAAGCCAAAAAAATCCATTCCCATATATATGTTCCAAAAATAAAGTGCTAAAAAGTATAAGGAAACTCCAAAGAGGAAATACCAAAATAAAAGTTAAAAAAAAATGTCAACGGTCTCAGCATCCGAGCTAATAGGGTTTGGAACGGTCCTTGAAGTACTCCTGGAAACCTGAAAGCAGTTTTATATACGTAGGGTGAGTATATAGGTATAATTAGTAGGGAAAACCAAAATATCTTGTGTATAAGTGGGGAGGCATTCTAATTATCCGTGAGAGAAGGAGATAACCAAAGCACCTAGTAAGGAAACTATCCACCCAAACCTCACAAAGGCACACACCCTAAACAATGCAAGTCAAGTAAAGTAATAGTAATAGAAAATAAATATTTGGATACCCCGCACCACTTTCCCACTGGTTATTGAAGACATCCTACGCATCAGAACTTCCCCTCCATTTTCACCACAGTCCCACTACCATACACTGTCCGCACACATCTGGGCTACCACAACCACACATCTTGCTTGGAAAAACCTGGGCCACAACCACACGTAACCATGCCTATAGACACCTGGGCCAGAACAAAAACTACCATACCCAAAGAAACCTGGGTCTAAACAACTACTGCCACACCCAAAGACACCTGGACCTCATCCCGAAGACACTTGGGAAACAAACTGCCCACACACACCTAGGCTAACCAACACAACATTCCCTACCCAAAGAATCTTGGGATATAATGGACCTTAGGCCATCACAGCCTACCCAAAGAATCCTGGGCTACTCGAGAAAGGGAGTAGAAAAGGAGATAATAACTAGCCACTCATAGGAGTGTTGGGAAAAACACCCTCCCCCATGAAATGGGGGTGTTCGGCATGACGTTCTCAAATTTGGTGGGGGTGAGAATAAGAAACATAAGAACTAAATTATACATATAGGTAAACAATCACACTTTCCCAACCTAGTGGTTCCAAAACCATCCCATACACAAACACCCTCATTAATATTCATTTATAAGAAGCACCACAACCACAACCAAGTCACAACTCATTCCCAGAAAACAATTCCCCATTGAACCCATTCTTGTTTTCATATTCAAGTGATTCCATTTAAATAATTCTTCACTACCGGGAAACTAACAAGCATAGCCACAATCCAAGGAAGGAAAACACAACCAAACACCAAATTAAGCATTCACACCTGGTTCTCTTATAAACTCACAACACCAAAAGGGATATGTAAAATCCCTAAAAGTACTGGAACCAAACCAAGTCCCAACATACGACCCCACATGGATTTAGATCCACAAACCAACAACTGCACCACAACAGGGGATCCCATCCCCATCCACGTCACCTCACAAGAATCATGCAGAACAACCATACACATCATCAGATCAGAGCAAGGGATTTTTCAGATTTAAACACACCATTTATTTCATTCCATCTTTCTATTTGGTTAACTGGGGTTACCACACAAGTATTATTATTCATTGGGTATCCATTTAATCAACCGAGTTTACATGATCAACCAGTTTCCATGTTACATCCATTTAATCACAAAAATATCTAAAAAACATAGGTTCATTAGTGTATAAGAAAGGACCACCAATGGATATGATTTTTAGTGGACATAAGCCCATACAATTCACAACATATAAGAAAGTGTAAAAGAGTACACTAACATCATCAAACACACCCCTTCATTCTTTAAAAGTCTATTTATTATCTTTGTTAAGGTTTAGTTTCATCTATCCCTGTAGGAAAATTATCATACCCACCCCGGATGATACAAAGTAAATAGAGACAAAGGAAGAACCCTAATTAGATGATCAACGATCGAAGTTTTTCCACCTTGAGCCAACAACTAGGGATGTGCCACTTGCAGGGGAAGAAATATAAGGAATCCAAGAATGAGCAGGAAAGGCTCTAGCACAGGTGCACCACTAGAATCGGGAAGGGGACTTGAAACACACCAAGGAAAGAAAGAAACCAACCAAGAAGAAGAAAGAAATAATTTCTGTGCGATAAAAAGGCGAGATCCTGGAGTTACGGGATATGAAAATCTTGAATGGTTTTAAGGTAGATCGTGGTTTCACCACATGGTTGGATGGTTACACACGATGGAATTAATTGTTATTTAATAATTCTCATCAGAGAGGTGTCCATAACAACCATGTGTTAAAGGATTTCATTTAAATAGTCGAAAACAGGCCCGTTGAGGGTTTCCCCACACTTAGGGGATTTAAACCATTGTGGGTTTCCCCACACTTAGGGGATTTAAACCATTGTTTATGGGGCTAAAAATGGATTTAAACCCCTTCAAAAAGGTTAAAAGGCTCAAAAGTGGCCTTATGGGAAAACTGGGGAAGAAAACCCAAAAAGCCCCTATGGCACCGATCGATGACACACTGATCAGTGTCACCGATGGATGACACCACGGTGACATCCTGCCACTGATACACCGCCCTTTGGATCCAAACTTATTGATGGGGTCTAGGGCATCCGAAACACCAAAAATTGGCAAAGTAATGGACCAGGAGGGTCCGGGCCATTACATCAGATACCTATCAAAGCATTCTGGTCCTCGTGAATTTAAGGATAAACCTGAAGAAAATAGAGGGGTCCGAACAACCACCTCTAAAGAAACCTCTCAGGACTAAACCTCCTTGACATCTAGGAACACCTCTCCCTCAAGTAACCACACAAACATAAAAAGGTGTCACTGTCTAGACATATGGACTAGGGATTCCCTTTCCCCCATGTCGAGATACTATCTGCTTTGGGTGACACTGACTTGCCCGCACAGGTTTAATCGTATCCACCTTAATTCGTCTTGATTAGGGATCAAGTCCTCCCCTCCCCACAGTCAGGAGTCTTCACACACATCCAAAGAATAGGTAAACAGACCATTTCATAGTTAACAAGGTTAAAAATACATATCAAACAGGTATAAAATAGAACATAACAAAACTCAAAACAACCCTGGGCACTGAGCGTGCATCTGTGCCTCCCGTTCCCAAGTACTCTCCTCCAACCCACCATGCCTCCATAAAATATGAACCAAGGGAATGGTTCTTCCATGAAGCACCTTATCCTCACAATACTTGATCCTTGCTGGTCTCTCTACAAACATCACATCATAATTGATATTTAGATCCCCCCAGTCGAGGATGTGCGAATCATTATGTAGATATCGACAGAGCTGAGACACATGGAAGACATCGTGCACTCTCAGTAGCGGTGGGGGAAGCACTAGCTGATAAGCCACTTCACCAACCCGCCGCAACACCTCGAAGGGTCTGACAAACCTGGGAGAAAGATTACTCCCCATACTGAACCTCTTTTTCCCACGCTGAGGGGATACCTTCAAGAACACGTGGTCCCCAACCTCGAACTCCAGGGGTCTCCTCCTCTGGGTGGAATATGAATTTTTGCGGTCCTGATCCACCTTAATCTTCTCCCGTATAAGTTGAACCTTCTCCATCATACTCTGCACTACCTCTGGGCCAAGAACACCTGCTTCCCTGACCTCTATCTAGCACACGGGTGAGAGACACGACCTCCCATACAAGCCTTCGAATGGAGCCATGCCAATGGTAGAGTGATAGATATTATTGTAGGAAAACTATACCAGAGTCAAGTGTCATACCTACGATCCCCCAAAGTCCAAAACACATGCCCGTATCATATCCTATAATGTATGGATGGTCCAATCTTTCTATCCATCTTTCTGGGGATAGAAAGTAGTGCTGAGGCATAACTAGGTGCCAAAAGCACGTTGCAATCCTCTCGAGACCCGTGAGGTAAACTGGGTATCCCGATTGGATACTATGGAACTTGTAACCCCATGCAACAACACCACCTCATATACATACCTCTGCGATAAGGAATCCACCACACTCGACTCCTTGATTTCCAGGAAGTGAGCTGATTTTATCAACTGGTCCATCACTACCCAGAAAGCATCACAACCTCCTAGAACCTTGGGTAGTCCCATGAATAAATCCATCGATATGTCATCCCACTTCCACTTGGGGACATGTAAAGGTTGTAAGAGACCTCTCAGGACATGGTGTTCAGCCTTCACCTGCTGACACATGAGGCACTTTGACATAAACTCTTCCACTGCCCGCTTTACCCTAGGCCACCAAAAATGAACCCTCAAACCCTAGTACATCTTGGAAACTCCTGGGTGTACTGGAAGGGGTGAGTTGTGGAACTCACCAAGAACTCTCTTGCACATTTACACTGGGACGAACAACTTTCCATGAAACAACATCTGATTCTACCCGCCTTCTGACCATCCTTCTGGAGCATCACCCTGGCTAACACGACCGTGCATCACTTCAGCCTCTAAGTCCCCCATTGAGACTCCTCCACCTACCGCAATAAAGAGTACTGCACTATCATTTGAAATAGAGATACTCTACCATCCTCCACCCTTGCATCTAGGTGTAGGTAAGCCAACTCCTCCATCACCTTCCAAGAATCTACCGACTCTCGAACTTCATCCATCTGTAACTTCCTTCTCAAGGAATCAGCCACCACGTTCCCCTTTCCTGAGGTGTAGGAAATTTTGAAGTCGTAGTCCTAAAGAAACTCCATCCACCTTCACTACCGCAAGTTCAAGTCTCATTGGGTGAAGATATACCTCAAGATCTTGTGATCCATGTAGACCACGAAGCGCTCCCTGATGAGGTAATGTCACCAAAACTTTAATGAAAACATGACCGATGCAAGCTCCAGATCAAGGGTGGAATAGTTATGATCATGGGGACATAACTGCCTAGACCCATAAGAGATAACCCCCTGTTGTTGCATCAGTACACACCCCGGGACTTGGCCAGAATCATCACAAAACACATCAAACATCACCCCTTCTTCTAGAAACCTCAGCACTAGGGCACTAACCAACTTCCCCTTTAGATAACTGAAGGATACCTCGCACTTCCCACTCCATATGAAAGCCTAGTCTTTCTTAGTCAATCTTGTCAAAGGTGCTAAAACTCAGGAGAAATTGGGCACGAATCTCCGGTAGTAACCTGCTAGGCCTAGGAAATTATGAACCTCTACCATGTTCTTGGGTGCTGACCAAGAAAAAATCACCTCGACCTTTGACAGGTCCACTAATATTCCCTGCCCGGACACCACATGTCCAAGTAAGTGTACTTCTCGTGTCCAAAACTTGCAGTAGGACAATTTCCCATAGATATGGTGCTGTTAAAGGACATATAAAACTATCCTCATATGTTTGGAGTGATCCTCATATGATCTTGAGTAGATTAGTATGTCATCAATAAACACAACTACGAACTGATCCAGATATTCCCGAAATATGGAGTTCATCAGTCCTATGAACATGGATGGTGCATTCATAATGCTGAATGACATGAACACAAACTCAAAGTGCCCATATCTTCACCTGAAGGAAGTCTTTGAGATGTCACCCTCCTTCACCCTCAACTGGTGATATCCTGACCACAAGTCTATCTTGGAGAACCATTTTACCCCTTAAAATGGTCAAAGAGGTCGTCGATCCTTGGGTGGGGGTAACGGTTTTTGACCATTACCTAGTTCAGCCTCCATTAGTCTATACAAAACCTAAGACCACCGTCTACCTTCTTTGAGAACAAGACTGGAGCACCCCATGGCGACATGCTTGGTCGAACAAAAACCTTCTTCATCAGATCATCAATCTGAATCCACAACTCCCGCAAATCAGAAGGTGCCATCTGATAGGGAGCCATCGAAATCAGATGGGAATAGGGTTGCGAGTCTATCCCAAACTCAACATCACATTAAGGGGGTAGAGTCACCACCTCTTTAGGGATGATTTCCATGAACTCACTGAAAATTTCCGAATTTTCCACCATCTTTGAGTCTGCTAATTCCATTGATAGCTCGACTAACAAGGAAAGAAAGGGCTCCTCTCACCAGATGCTCTCCTAGAAATCCCACTCACCAAAAAAAGTTACACTCTGACCTCCATTTTCTGAAAACACAACCCTCCTCTGGAAGCATTCGACAATGGAACACATAGAGAACAACTATTCTATTCCTAGAATGAAATTATACAGCTACATCTGTAGAAAAAGAAGGTTCCCACTGAACTGATGTGGTCCCAACATCAGTCTACATACCCGACAAACATGAGACAAGATGGTCTGACCTTCGACTGGAGTACTCAAAAATAGGGGTATGAGAAGTATCTATGTTTCTATACCAAGAGCATGGGCTAGACTAGGTGCAATAAAAAAGTGTGAAGCTCCTGAATAAAACTAGTCACTGGAAAGAGTACTAAACAAGCTGATCGTACCTTAGAAGACCTCCAGCCCTGCTAGAATTTCTGCCTCCATGGTGTGTAACTACCCACTCCCAACTCCCCCGTAAAAACCCAGATCTTCTTTTCAGGTATGTTTTTCCTTTTCTGGTCATTTTTTAGGAAAAAGAAAAATCTCTAAATTTTCTAAGTACACACCGTGTACTTTATGAGTACACGCCGTGTACTGCCTTGCCATATGAGGCCATGTGCTGGCCATGTAGTATCCACACACACGACCGTGTGGGGGTGACATGGAGGCTGCCTAATGCGGACTATGAAAATGGAAAGTACATGCCATGTACTCCAAAAGTACACGCCATGTATTTTTTTATTAAACGCATTGGGGTTGCATCTAACGGAAATAACTCCCTTCTTCTAGGTCTCGTTCATCCAAGAGAATTCGTATGGCCGTGGATCTTTGATGAACCCCCAAGCCTCTGTCCTTCATCTGATTCAAACACCGTTGGTTACATTGGAATCACATCAGTGAGTTCTCTCTTCTTATTGATCCTCGTTTCATGATTCCTCTTCTTTTCCAAGTTATCGTGGGTTGAACGTTTTATACGTTTTCTTATATATATTACATTATAAGGAGATAAAAGCCTCAAGGTTCAAGTATATTGATCTCCCAATGTCTAGGTAGGTGGTTTGTGCCTTTCCTTTCAAATTCTTTGAGTATTATGTGCAAATTCCACCAATACCCTTGAACGGGGTATCGCGTATTTACCTTTTTACCCCTGCTGTTTTCCTGCCATGCTTGTATGCTTGTGTAGAGGTAATTTGGATATGAATAGGTTTGATTGCTATTATTTGGATGTATTTCCCATGCATGTTCTGTTTATGATCGTTTGGTCCTGTTTTAGCCAGTTTGGTTGCCTTGCCTATTTTCCATGCCTGTTGCTCTAGGATGGAGAGTTTGTATTTTGACATGCTTGATATGTTGTAGACTGTTTAACCAAGTAGTTTTGTAGGTTTAATTTGGCCATATTGCACTTCTATGCTCGTTGACCTACACAGGGCCGTGAGAACCTGGTGTAGTAGACTATAAGGGGAATTTACCGAGTGAGCTTCTTCAGAGAGTCTTTTAGCACTTTAGGCTATAAGGGAGATTGAATGTGTGAGATTCCTCAGAGAGACTAGGACCACTTGGGGATATAAGGGGAATTGAACGAGTGAGCTTCCTCAGAGATTCCTTGATTGATTTAAACTATAAGGGGAATTGACCGAGTGAGATTCCTCAGAGAGTCTTTATTTTAATTGAACGACCTGGGATATAAGGGGAATTAACCGAGTGAGCTTCCTCAGAGAGTCGTTGACCTTGGGGATATAAGGGAAATTGACCATGTGAGATTCCTTAGAGTGTCCTTCACTACCTTAGACTATATGGGGAATTGACTGTGTGAGTTTCCTCAAAGAGTCTTGCTTTACCTCTGACTATAAGGGGAATTGACTATGAGCGCTTCCTCAGAGAGTCTTATTATATTATTATGATTGAACCAGAAGGGTTAGGCTGAGTTCAATGCCCAGAGTGTTGCTTTTAATTCTTTGGTAGGACCAGAGGGGGTGGCTATGAGTACTTCCCAGAGGGTTACCTGTTTGAGGTTTAGCTGTTTGTTTCGCAGTTGCTTGATATTGAAACTATGGATTGTTTACTGCTGAGCACTTTCCTGTTGACTGTTTTCTATAATTTTACCTGCCATATATTCACTGACTATTAGGCAAAGATCATAGGGTGGTTTCCTACTAGGATTTAGTCTCACACCCTATTTGGGCCATGATTTTGGGCCCAAACAGATTATATTGTTGCAGGTATAGATAAGGGAAAACACCCTTCTACTTCAGGTACTTGATTTTCTGTGGAGCTGGAGAGCATGGGACCAAGCTATGGCTTGCGATGCTAAGGAGTTTATCTAATTTCTTTTTCACTTTGGTTTAGAACTTTTGTATTCTAGCATTGTGACTTGTTTGGTTGTTTTTCTAGACATATGTATCATGCATCATTTTATATATGTTCTCCAGTTTATACTTTCAGTTTTCTACTGTTACTGTTGTATGTCATTATTACTGCTTACACTCTTATATGTATTTATTTAATTCCACTATGTACTCTTCCAATAAGGTCATAGTTTCCCCACTATCACACCCAAGGCCCTCGCTGCTAGTCGGCAGCCTCTGGCGTTTGGGGAAATGCGCTTGAGGCCATGTGACCAACTGGGTACGGGGTGCCTCTGGGTGGATTTCGGAACCGGGAAATTACATCCCTTGCCCCTAGGCTATTGGATACCTCCCCAACCACACCCTGTTTTAGGTACCTGAGGAGTTCCCTAAGGTTGG
This sequence comes from Viscum album, assembly GCA_963277665.1. NCBI lineage: Eukaryota > Viridiplantae > Streptophyta > Magnoliopsida > Santalales > Viscaceae > Viscum > Viscum album. The sequence goes on along the minus strand of OY728119.1, from coordinate 1,943,364,406 downwards.
CCTCCTCCTGCAATGTATGCTCTTGGAGGAGCGGGAGCTCGCTGTCCCTGCTGCTGTTGTTGGAAGGTCCTGGCTGGAAACGACTACTTTTGAGGTGGGAGCTAAACCTGCCCACCCCCATTATACTACACTCAGTCTGGTCACTGATTCTGAAGGTGCCCACAACTTCCACATATGAATCATCTTAGTCCTGGGCCCAAAAAGAAAGGGCGGGGACCGGGAGATCAAAATTGGAAATGTTAGGGCCTGCTCCCCATTGGTTGAAACCTAGAGGGCCCTGATGCTGGAGGCCTGCTACTGACAGTTTTTACCTTTGACGAGCCCAAATGTCTCCCCTCTCATGACACACCTCCCAACGTGTGCATCCTCTCCACCACTTCATACTTCTTCTGGACCAATAAGTATTTCGGTAGAGTGAAGTGAGTAACAATATACTGAAGAAAAGGTAGGAGTGCCTCCTCTAAAGGTCTTTCCCAAGACTCTTCATCAGGAAAAAGGTCTAGAGAAAACCAAAGGATATCCTTGAACTTGATCCCCAACTCCCTCACTGACATACTCCCCTGCTGAAGGGAGAGTAGCTCCTGCCTCTTTTTCGCCTTCATCGTGGAAGAGAGGAATTCTGCTTGGAACTCCCTCTCAAAGTCTGTCCACAAAACCTCAGCCTCCCTCTTCTCCCCAGGATAAAGCATCTACCATTGACATGCTGCTCCCTACATCTGGCTTACATCCAGAGGAACCTAGTACTCCATCAGATCCCGGATCAAGATGAAAGCTATCACCAGCTCCTCGAGCCATCTCTCCGTCACCATGTTTGAGACTCTACCCTCGTACTTCCTGAGGGTCATCTGCTAAATGGAATGAAGCATCCTCTTCCATTAGTTATCCTCTTACTCCTAATCAGCCCTCTACTGATTAGCCAAATTAGCCTCCTAGTCCTCGATCGCCCGCACTACCTATGGTCATCGTCCGGGTGACATAGCTACAAGGAAAACAAGGAATTCCTATGCCCGAGTAGTATAGAAGATTTCTTTTAAAATTTTCTTATACTTTTTATTTATTTTAAAACCCCAAAATACCCAAGACATAGAAGAAAACATGTCATTATGATGCATGTAACTTTTCTAAGGTCTCTACCCTACAATCAGTGTAGCCTCACTTGGCCGTTCGGTAGGTCCAGAGTCCTTGCATCGGATCATGGGGCCCCTAAAATCCCATTTCATAGCCAGTCTCCCCTAGCCTATTTCACACGGCAAGATTGCCTAACGCTGTTTCCCTACCATCCCATGCAATCCTCATTGTGCCTAACTCCAGACTCCATCCTATCTTTTAACCTCTTTCCTCTGATACCATTCTATCACAAACCGCCTTTACCAAGATGAGGGAAGGGACATAAGATTTCCAAACCCTTATTTCCTCAAGTTGAAGGAGAGATAATGAACCCTGAGACTGACCTTCAATAGGCCCCGGAGTGGCGACTATCACCAAGAGTATGGAATCACATGTAAAAAAATGAAAGGCATCACCCTTTTCATTTAGTAGGATCAGGAGATAAGATAGAAAATCCCAAACAACACCAAAGTTGGAAGTAAAAGTAAATCCAAAACAATCCATTCCCATATGCATGTTCCAAAAATGAAGTGCTAAAAAGTATAAGGAAACTCTAAAGGGGAAATAACAAAAGAAAAGAAAAACATCAATGTAAATGATCCCAGCGTCCGAGCTAATAGGGTCTGGCACGGTCCTCGAAGTCCTCCTAGAAACTTGAAATAAGTTTTATATACATAAGGTGAGTATACAGGTATACTCAGTAGGAAAAACCAAAATCTATCATGCAAAAGTGGGGAGGCATTCTAATGCCCCGTGAGAAAAGGATATAACCAAAGCACCTAGTAAGGAAACTATCCACCCAAACCTCATAAAGGCACACTCCCCAAATAAAAGAAGTCAAGTAAAGTAATAGTAACAACACATCGATATTTGGGTACCCGGCACCACTTTCCCACTGGTTATTAAAGACATCTTATGCATCAAACCTTCCCTGCCATTTTCAACACAGTCCCACTACCATACCCCGCCCGCACACACCTAGGCTACCGCAACCACACATACCTCCCACAAACACTTGGGTCACAACCACACGTAACCACACACGTAGACACCTGGGCTAGAACAAATACCGCTACACCCAAAGACACCTGGGCCCGAACAACTACTGTCATGCCCGAAGACACCTGGGCCTCATCCTAAAGACACTTGGGAAACAACTTTCCCGCACACACCTGGTCTAACCACCACAACGTTCCCTACCCAAAGAATATTAGGCTATAATGGACCTCATGGAATCACAGCCTACCCAAAGAATCTTGGGCTACTCAGAAAAGGGAGTAGAAAAGGATCTAATAACCAGCAACTCATATGAGTGTTGGAAAAAACAACCTCCCCAATGAAATGAGGGTGTTCGACAAAAAGTGATCAACCTGGGTGGGGTGAGAATAAGAAACATAAGAATTAAATTATACATATAGGTAAACAAGCACTCTTCCCAACCTAGGGGTTCCAAAACAAGACCATACACACACAACCTCATTACTATTCTTTCATAAGAAGTACCACAACCACAACCAAGTCACAACTCATTCCCGGAAAACAATTCCCCATTGAACCCATTCTTTTTTTCATATTCAAGTGATTCCATTTTAATAATTCTTCACTACCGAGCAACTAACAGGCATAAACACAAGCCAAGGAAGGAAAACATAGCCAATCACCAAATTAAGCATTCATACCCGGTTCTCTTGTAAAGTCACAACAACAAAAGGGATCTGTGAGATCCCTCAAAGTACTAGAACCAAACCAAGCCCCAACATATGGCCCCACATGGCTTCATATCCACAAACCAACAACTTCACTAGAAAAGGGGACCCCATACCCATCCACATCACCTCACAAGCATCAAGAAGAACAACCATACACATCATCAGATTAGAGCAAGGAATTTTTCAGATTTAAACACACCATTTCTTTAGTTACTTATTTCCATTTGGTTAACCAGGGTGACCACACAAGTATTATTATTCATTGGGCATACATTTAATCAATTGAGTTTATGTGATCAACCAGTTTCCATGTTACAACCATTCAATCAAATTTATATCCAGAAAATAGAGGTTTATTAGTGCGCAAGAAAGGACCACCAACACCCATGATTTTCAGTGGACATAAGACCATACAATTCGAAACATATAATCAAGGGTAAAAGAGTACAACAACATCATCAAACACACCCATTCATTCTTTAAAAGTCTGTTTATTATATTCGTTAATGTTTGGTTTCATCCATCCCCATAGGAACATTATCATACCCACCCCGCATGATACATAGTAAAGAGAGAAGAAGGAATAACCCTACTTGTATGATCAACGATCGAAGTTTTTCCACATCACGCCAACAACTGGGGATGTACCACTTGCAGGGGAAGAACTCAGAGGACTCTAAGAATGAGCATGAAAGGCTCCAGTATAGGTGCACCACTAGTGTCGGGAAGGGGAATCCAAACGCACCAAGGAAAGAAAGAAACCAACCAAGAAGAAGAAATAATGAATTTATATGCGATAAAAAGGTGAGATCTTAGAGTTATGGGATTTGAAAATCTTGAACGGATTTAAGGAGGATTGTGGTTTCACCACGTGGTTGGACAGTTACACACGATGAAATTAATTGTTATTTAATAATTCTTATCGAAGAGGTGGCCCTAACAGCTTTGTGTTAAAGGATTTCATTTAAATAGACAAAAACGGGTCCGTTGAGGGCCACCCCACACTTAGGATATTTAAACCACTGTTTATGAGGCTAAAAATGGCTTTAAACCACTTTAAAAAGGTTAAAAGGCTCAAAAGTGTCCTTATGAGAAAACTGGGGAAGAAAACCTGAAAATCCCCTGTGTCACTGATCGGTGACATCCTGCCACTGATACACCACCCTTTGGATCCAGGCATACTAATGGGGTCTAGGGAATCCCAAACACTAGAAATTGGAAAAGTAATGGACCAGGAGGGTCCGAGCCATTACAGTGACCCTCCTTATGTCTATTATTCAATATAGACAACTCGGTATGTCATCAGTCATATTTCCAAGTCATATGATATGGTACACTTATGGGATGTTTCTTTTTTCAGGCCATCAATCCTTGAATGCATAGAGTTGATACTCCTATGGATATTATTAAGGAATTTATATTTTTCTCTCAAAACCTTAGGGTAGTATGTGTTGATGCACCTGATACCCACCGAGTTGATAAATACTGCAATAAACCATTTAAGTTCAATGTTAATCAGTTGAATCATGATCCCTTATGCCTGATTCATGGGTCATCTCAGGTGTAGAGTTTCCTAGGCATTAAAGGGAATCTTGTCTCATCCCAATGAAAGGGATGACATTCTAAAGTGGATCAGGTGTTTTGAGATGTTGGTCAGTTGTTTTGGATTTTACACCTAATGTTATGGCATGTGTGGATGCAACTCAGGAGGAGTGTCACACATACTTCTTAAGTAAACTTGGCCTAGTGTTCTTGTAAGTAGCTAGTCTATATTTATTTTCATTTTTATGCCTACTAAGTCATGTTGTACACATCTATAACCTTAAACCTGAGGGTTGAGGGAGTGTCATGTTAGTTCTAGTAAAATGTGTCCTTACTAATAGAAGGAAAAAAACCAAGGAGGAACATTTGAAAATGGTCAGTGATAATTTTGAATTCGCTCGCAACTGGTGTGTTTCAAAATATGTTGGTGCTTTCGAGGTAGAATGATAACGAATGGTTATATGTGTTTGAAACCTTATAAAACACCATTGGTCGGGGATCGACCATGGTGGGTGTGTTTAAGAAATCACGGGAATTCTTTAGGAGGTGAAGGCCTTGTGATCAAGTAATGGTGATGTGTCTATGGAAGTATCCAAACTCTTATAAGGAAGTCGAACCACAGTGGTTCAACTATCCTTCTCCTTGTATTGTTGGTTTTGGTTGGTTTGGGTCATGTCAGGCACTTCATTGTGATGAAGCGGGAGTGTCTTGGGTGCTTTCTGGGAGATCTTCTAAAATCATCTTAGTATACCCCTAGTCTATTAATGATCTTATCCCCTATCTTGACATCATCTGGGTACACTAAGAAAGCATTGGTTATATACTATGCTAACTTTAAACATCGTTGGGCTTGGTGAGTGAGCTCTATTAGAGTGATCTCCAAAATCACGATTGTTCTTAGAGTCATGGTTATTCCTGAGTGATTCATGGGTTCCCAAGTAGGAATGATTTGGACTCAATCATGGACACCAACTATTACCTTTGACCTGATCGCTATGAGTATGTTGTTTTAGGGTCAGTCAGTGTTCTTGATATATGGATGTTCGACCTTGTACCTACGTATCACTTGTAATAACTGAGTATAGTTTTCCTTGGATAAAATCATTGAACTCCAATTTTTGATTCTGAGGTTACCCCAGACATTAGTCAGACTTGAATGGGATGTTTCAAGAGTAATGATCCAAGTATATTAGACTAGGTGTACACCCATGTTCATGTTGAGACACGACAGAAGTCGGAAATGAGATTTAGTGGATGTTCTTAAGGGTAATGTGAAATTACTTAGAGTAATAAATCATGTTTTAGGATGTAATAAGTCATCCATATAATCCAAGCATCTTGAGAATGGTCATGTAAATTTGGATCGACTTTTTTTATTTTGTCTTAGGAATACGATTGGTGAAGAATTATTTTTTGAACGTCATCAGGTAGAGATGAGTATAATATGTGTTGGATGGGGATTTTTATGAAAATCCATCTTGACATGACTAAATGATTTTAGTGTGGAATCAACCATTTGACCGATTAAAAATCATTCCAGGAGCGTTGTTATAATGCTTAGGGAGTTCTTTGTTGGAAATTCTGACGGTGGAAGTATCATGGCTCAGGATTGGAACCTTTTGATTCTAAAACCTATGGTAGGGAGCACCATCAACCATATGTTTAAAGAGACAATTACGTGATCATGTATTAGGTTATAAGGGCTTGGAAAAGATTTATCTCAATGCTTCAGTTCAAAGTATGATCATTGGCTCAGGTTTTCATGGCTCATGTACCATATGCATAAGTGGTGCTCGGAGGTGTGTTGGGTACTGGGAAATGAAACACACTAGTTTAAACAAAAATTCACAACTATAGTATATGGGTGGTGTTTTAATTGTTTCCCCAAGGATTCTTGAGGATGATAAGTTCTATGGTGGGGAGGTTGTAGTGTCCATGTTTTTGGATTGGATGAAATTCCAAAAGAATTTGAATTTTATTATCTCATGGATGAGCCTGTTTACAAATGAGGATTGAGAATGAGATTCTGAGAGTTGGAATTCTTAAATTCATTATTTTTAGACTTTTATAATGGAATAAGGGGTGCATTTGGTTTCCTAACAAGTTTTGAGAGCATTGGGATCTGAGACATTAAAAATGGGAGAAGCTGTCCAGGGCACATGATTTTTTTGAAACCATTCGGATCTCCAGCATGAACCGTGCTACCTGCTCAGTGGGGTTAAGGGAATTGAACTATTGTTTCAAATCATTCACACTAGGTCACATGGTCGTGTAGATTTATATATATCTTGGATATAGGGGAAACAAATAGTTTGCTAATAGTTTCCCAAACCATGCACATGAACCGTGCAACCCCTCCCCTTAAGAAGTGACCCTTGCACAGTTGGTGCATTGTTTGGATAACTATGTGACCAAAACATGCGCCTCATTAAAGGGTGTAAAATTACCAATTTCTCTCTTTTCTTATTTCTTTTTTTCCTCTTCATTTAATCTTACTACTCTGCAAACAACAACCTCCTCCATGGGTCTTTCTCCTCCTCCTCTAGGTATGAGGAGATCTCCCTCATACGACCTATGATTCGAGAACCATAATGTACGTGGGATAGCCCTTAGTAATTTTATGATTCCTACTTAATCTTTTCTTGGTTTATCTCCCTTGACTTATACACTATTTTTGGTGCAACCTAATTCACATTATTTTCAGGGTGTTTGTCTATTTCTTTGATTTCTCTCGAACCGGACTGAATCAAGCCTCAATATTGGACGTGTGGGTCATCTTAAGCATGGGGTAGGTGATATATTTCTCTTCCCTTAAGTTTAACTACTTTAAAAAAATTTCATCATGTGTCGTGTGCCAGGATTATCCGGTGTTTCTCCTAATTTAAATTTTGGCTTAATTAAATTGCTTATACCACCATATGATGTGTGTAGACCCTTCACATTGTGGTTGGATACCATGACCTCAACCTAAACCAACAATTTAGGGTGGGTTCATTTAGTTTCCCTTAATTGTTGTCTATATTGTTAACACCATCCCTTTGGATGCTCTCTTTATTTATATATTTTTAATTAAGATGTTTTCCCGTTTTAAAACCACCCTTGAGGTGGGTAGTTTATTTCTTCTTGGTAGAACTAAATTTCTTAATACGAGTTAAAGTAATTTATTATAAATCACGTTTTCTAATAGAACCCCTCAATTAGGTGTGTTGTATTTAAATTTTAAAAGTGATATATATATATATATATATATGTTATGTCTTGTTTGGCCTTATAACACAAGTGTTTTACCATGGCCTTCATGGTTTAATAATCGAGCATGACTTATTAATTATGGTTGAATGTGATGAACTTATTAATTATTTTTTTGAGATGTGATGTGATATGCTTGAGCATGTAGCCCTCTTGAAGTACCCTTGTCCAATGATATGGAATGTTTACCATCCTAGCCTTTTTATTATTTATTATAACCGATTAAATGAATTATAAATTCTATGAATGATACTTGGGTTTACTTCCATGGAATTCCAAGGACGGGCTCATCACGATTATCATCAGCTTCACTGATAGATTTTGTGTACACTAGGGGTGATACTGGAATTCCAGGATGGGCTCACCGCACATCCACCTTACTTCAGTACGAGTGATGCTAGTTCCTTAGGGTAGACACCTTGGATAGGCTCGATGGATAAATGGTTAAACCAAGCCAAGAGTGAGACTCGATTACCTATGTGATGATACTAGGTACATGATCAGATGTCTTTGTCTCATGTTAGGATGATAGTGATATTAATGAGGCTATTCATGGATTGAATTGGGTAGATTCCAATGGCAGTGAGCATTTATGGTGCTCATGGTGTGATACATGGGTTTATTGTTAAGGTTCACCTAAAATGGGCCCAAGATGCTACGTATTTAATTTTGGAATTTACTTCTATAGTAGAGGTTGATGATACATATTTATTTATCCAAGAGACAAATCCATTAAGAAAAATAACATGCTTGGTTTTATTCCATATCATGATACCAGCTTTACAATGTTTTGTTATCACTTCCCCTATATCTCATTTGTACAAGTTACCCATGGTTTAGAAATTTTTTGTCTTAGGCCGAAGAAGATATGGCCAGTCAAGATATCCTTGATGAATCTAAGTCTGACTTGGTTATTTATTTATTTCTCATTAATGCTTTAATTTTATTTTACATGCACACTATTTATTTTATACACACGAGATGGATTATGATTTAGATACTATTGGTGGTGGCCTACTGAGTATATCTCACACCCTACTCAGGCCGCCATTGCACTAGGGTACCCAAGAATATTGTCTTGTTCATAGGTCCATGATTTATTCCTTATACTGTTACACTTATATCCGAGAGTTAGGATCATGATACTAAGCTGATAATTAGGATGCTCGTGGAGACTACCTTTAGGGAATTTGATCTATATTTTATTTATTTTGTTGTATTTTACTGTAATTCCTGCTATATGTTTCCTATTTTATATTTTTTTACATCTCTTGAAAATTAATGCATTATTTTATATTTGGCATTGACCACTCTATTGAGTATTTATGTTTATCTTCCACTTACTTGTCATTTATTATCATTATTTTTGCTATTGAGTATTGTTTCCTTATTATTATATAGCTGTGCGACCTTGATCTTGAGGTTATAGTCTCCCCACCACACCATCATTAGACCCACACTACTAGTTATAAGTCTCTAGCATATGGGGAGGTGCGCTTTAGGCCATATGGTGACACATTAGGATATTAGTTTAGTAGTTAGTCGGGTCATAACATTATAGCCATCTAGTTGGTTGAGAAACTAGATGTGTGCTTCTTCACTCTAGATTCATATCATTTATTTATCCACTCATATTTACAAAACCTCATTCATGTGATTAATAGTGAGGATTCCTGGACCAACTGTTAATGGTGAAAAATCATTCTAGGAAAGATGGATTTTCCTGGTTGGGATATTCAAAATCACACTTTACCTATGTACATTGATGTTTGGAATAAATATATCACTCTAATGTTGAAATGCATGTGTTGTACAAGTGATAGGATGGAATCTAGTTTTAATATGTTCTAAAAATGTGAGTAAGATCATTTTATCTTGTGTCATCTCATAGGTTGCATGGAGGCTGGAAAACATTACATTTCTATTCATCATTTTATTACTATATTTTTTCAGACCAAAGTAGGTGAGCCCTCAGCTTCCGAAGATAAACTGACCCACTTTATTAATGGCTATTGGGTGATTTGGGATCTCTATAATGATGCCTAGTACAATGGTATTAAACCATTAGAAAGTATTATCAAAGAAAGATTTTTTCTTCTTCTACATCTCTCTTTTATCTTTCTAAGAACTGTGATATCCATTATTTCCTCAAGAGATTTCTCCCAAATCCATTATTACAAATACCTCACTGAACAGGGTAGGATTCGGTTATTGAGTGTAATAGAAACCACCTAGTCAGAGTCTATATCTCAATTTATATGGTTCTAGTGTTCATGGAATCATGTGTAGAGGCGGTCTCATTCAAGATTTTAGGGGTTCTATGTTTCTATCTTACTCATCTTACTATGGTGAAGGTAATTCTTTCATCCCAAAATATTGTGCCTTATTTTCTATCCCAACAATATTATCTTCTAATAATATTTTGTTATTGGTGATTAAAGTGGATTTAGTGCTTCTGGTCCAATATCTAACTAGGATACTTTCAATCTACTGAAGCATTAATTACACCATCAGAGCATGTAGAGGCATGATCCATCAGGGAACAAAGATTATTCACACCTAGAGTGAGGGTAACTTTATGATAGATTTATTGGATTCAAAAGGAGTTCAAGATGATTCATTGATTATCTATTCGAGTGTTGGATCTCTTCCTAGGGATTTTTAGGATTTCATTTGTGGCGATGCTCTCAGGATTCACCACTTCCACCCTCCTTGATGTTTCTTTTTATTATCCTTAATCCCCATTTTAATTTTTCATAATAAAAAAATTCAAATTTTCAATCATCCTCAATCAAAAATATTTCTAAATCAAACAAATAACTCTTACATAACATTTTATTTAATTTTATGGGACTCTTGTTTACTTATACACAAGATTCTCAAAACCTAAATCGATCTTACACAAACATTGAAATATTTTTCTCAATCTTAAAATATCAAAAATAAATCTTATGTGTACTTTGAAACTTTTAATCCAATCATATTTAGCCATTTGATATTTCATTCTAATCTTTTTTGACCACTTGAAATTTCAGCTCAATCCTATGTCTCTAGTTTAAAATATAGCTTAATCTTACATGACCATATCTATTTTGGAATATATCTTGTATGAGATTGGAAATTTCAATACAATCTTACATAGTATGATTTTCTTAAATCACATATGTAATAACTAAAATTTTATCCATGTAGCATCTCTACCTAGCTCACACAATAGTTACCAGATTAGCGCATTATTGGATCTTAGGTGCAACTCCCCAAATTACAATGGTTGCTGACTAGCAACGAGAGTCCATGGGATGATAGTGGGAAGACTTTACCATCCAAATATAAATAATAACAACAAAAATAACATCATATCAACTATATGTACCAAAAGAAGAATAAATGGATAGATATAAAAAATTTCTACATGATGCAACAAATTTTACATGGTCATAATGATCACACAGTAATAAAAACATCACCCATAAGCCGATCACATATATACATACACAAAATTAACCAAAAATATATTTAGTCAAAAGACTTATTTTGTATCATTATTTTTAAAATTATACTACACTTTATGTTTATTTTAAGCTAAATTAAGGTTTTTATAAGTTTTTTGTATACAATTTCTAACTTTCAATTCACATGAGTTTTGATAAGGTAAATGTGCCATAAAATTTCCAAAACATGGATAAGTCACAATAAAAATTTTCATTAGAAGACACTGAGCTAATTTTGTTATTATTATAACCAAACCTGAAGTCCTTGATGCGATTTTTTATAATGAAACCTATAAATTGAGACCAAGATTTGATAAATAAAATAATATGATAAATCATTACATAAATTTCTTATGCATCATCTTACTTATTTTGAGATATTTGATTGTATTTGTTTTCAATGTTTTTTTCTTAGAGCTTCCATTGTGATTTGTTTTCATTGTAAAATCTATAAGCTCTTTTGTTGCAGTTTTTCTTCTTCTGATATTTGTGAATGATGAGGTTTTGGGGATAGGAACCTACTATTTCTAAATATTGAAGTTTTATGAAGTCTGGGGTGCTTATAATTTCTGTCAATCACATTGATAAAAGAGTAGATCAAGGATAGAGATACCAGATTCTGACGTTTTTCTAAATAATTTCCTGGTGTGAAACTTTTACCTTTTGATGGGTGTAGTCGAATAAGTTCATACTGTATATCTTCTACACCTTAGTTCGGGTTATTGAAACTCTCATATCTTTATAAAAAAAGAAAAGAGTTCATGTGAATTGGAATTTTTAGTAAATAATATACTCTATAAGAGTATTTGGATTGTTATCCAATACTCCATATTTTGTTTCTTACTTTCTCTGTGCTTATATTTGATTGGTTTATGTTACCTCAATCAAGCTCATAACTTCCAAGAATTTTATTTTCCACCACATGTACTAATTTATATATTGATTACTCTAATTTGTTTAGAGGTTGTTATCTTCTATAAAAATTATATTCTAGAGTGGAAAAAAATTGTAAGTATTCATTTAGACTTCAATTCACACCTCCTATTAAGGCTTCCACACACATTCCTATTTGGGACAACACTTGATATCAAAGCTAACCTCTATACCTTTTTAGCTACTACACTTTCTATCAACACTTTCCTTTTTTTTATATTTTGTATTTTATCTTTTGAAAATTTATATCTTCATTACACTAACTATACAGTAGAGGAACGATATATTTTTTATGATAGGAATATTAATTGAAACATTGGGAAATCTGATTCTGATTCATATTTTGATTTTTGATGGAGATGATTATGATTAATGGTATGATCAGATGAATAAATTCATTATTAACACTATATTTATCATTATCAAATGATGATAAAAACATATAAGATTCTGGAGAAGTAGAATTCTCAGTTTACCCATGAAGAGAAGTTGGATCATTAAGAAAATTATAAAGTTAAGAACACTTTTCTTTGTTCTATAATGTGAAATGATAACAGCCAAATATCTTCTTTTGAGATATTGATATTGGTATTTTAAATAAGTTATAGATTATAGATTTTAGAACATCTAATGTTTTGAAAAATAGAAAATTTATAATATGATCTGATTATCAAGATTTGGAATTTATTTGAGGAGAGTTAATTGCTCAAATGAACTAGATATTCATGACCATTGTGAATAGCCTATAGTTAATGGGAGAAATAGAAATTAGTGATGAAAAACTTGTTTAAAAAGTTATTGATATCACACTAAAAGAATGAGAGTAAAAAAGGAAAGATATATATGATATGAAGCATCTAAAAAACCTAAACTTGGATGATTTGATTGGAACACTCATGCAATATGAAAGTATACTGAAAAGAGGCACTATTAAAGAGAAGAAAAAATTGGTGTTTTATTTGTTTTAACTTATAGTGTTTTAACTTTTAGAGTTAATACTTAAAAAACTACTATTAAGAGAAATTTTAAATGAAATTTAGGTGACATTAGTAACATGAAATTTAGTTAAGGATAACTCACTCAACATGAAAGATGAATAAACAAGATTTTTAGAAAGTGGATTTTTTTTAGAATTATAAGAGTAATAATCAGAAGTAAAAATATGAAAATAATATAAGAATAGAAGATAATTTTTATGTGATATGTTATGAATATAAAAATCTTGGTAACACATTAGGATGAACAATCATAAGATGAAAAATAATGAAAATGATATGAATAGATTATAAAAAATAAAATGAAGTAAATATTTTAGAGCTAAAAATAATTCATGGAGTACATGTGAAAACCCATATTTCAATAATAGTAGTTAAAGGTTTTAGATATAGAAAAAGTGCCTATTAGGCTACGACTAACTCGATTTTTTTGGTTTCAATGAATAATTTACAATTTACATGATGATAAACATCATGAATAATGAATTAAATATGATGAAAATTGAAAAATATCATCAAAACCAAGAGAGAGGATCCTTTTTTACACCAAATGTATAATTAATTTAATTAAGAGAATTACCTTGGTCTTGGGAATTATTTCTTTGAATAATACATTGATTGTTTGAATTAACATTCTATTACACCATCATTGTATCAAGAGTATACAAATCAGAATCCCTTTAGTAGGGTTCCACACATGCTCCTATGATCTCGGAGTGTCACTGATGGTACCCTGGGTGTTTGTGAGATTGTATCGATCATATTGATTCACTCCCTTTGATTTACATAGAATACTTTAAATTCATATTGAATAGAAAATGGTCATTAAATCCAATACTAATTTTTGGACTGAATATTTTATCTTTCAATATCGAGGAGGAGAAGATGGAAGAATCTCTTAATCTTAAGAGTAAATCTCTAGAACATTCTCCATTGAGAGAAAACTATATGAAGGGAATAATTGTGCACACCAATGATTCCATTAACCCTGGAAAATGATATAAATGATGAATATATAGAGTTAGTCTTACGATATTTGATAATTGTGCACAAGGCCTTTATCAAATATTAAACTATTTATGTTACCCATGTAATAATAATAATAATAATAATAATAATAATAATAATAATAATAATATTACATGGTGTTCACTAACTCACGCATTGTTAAATATCATTTTATTAAATAAATTAATATTTATTTAATGATATTTAACTTTTATATCATTATTGTCACTGATCCCATGTTGGACCATCAATCCTGCTATGTATTTACAGAATGTTGAATAGTAAATATTATTATTTGATAAATAAATTGATAAATATTTATAATATTCATGGTCTTAAAAATAAATATTTATTTTTAATATTTAACTCACATATATTATAATTGAATAATTGTGATCAATAAATCCTGAATAAATATTATTCTATGAACTAGAGAATAATATTTATTTTAATAATTAAATTCAAATTTAATTTAATTGATATCAATATAAACACAAAGTTTTTGACCCTCTAGCCTTATTCCTCAGTGGAATTAGGTGGGTTAACCTAAAGTCTAGTATCAATATCTAGTAATATGTAAAGTAACCAAAGAGTAAGAAGTTAATTTCATAGCTTTGAAAATCACATAAGAATGTTCACTATGTAATATAATCCCTTTGTCTTGATATCTCATCAATCAGGTTGCATACTCATTTTATCAACCTATATACTTGATATGTCTTTATTTGAATATCTGAAATGAACTCATCTAAACAACGTGTCCATGAAACTTAATGTGATAGTTCCATTTCAATCAAATGGTTGAGATATAAACTTCTATAAATATGGAATAGAAAAATCCTTCCTTGAATTATTCTTTAATGGAATATATGTTTTATGACACACCCAATTTACCCAAATTTTACCTAAATATATGGCACTATGATTTATAAAAATACATCTAAGTATGAGATTCATGATATAAATTATCAATAATTTTAAATTATAAGGATTATTACACATGCCTGTAGATAGGAATATCCAATGACACATGTAACATATGGAATTTTTACTGGAATTCCCATCCTCAATATCTCTGGTCTTGGAAATTAGAAAGTGAGAACTTCTTGATATAAAGTCTTATCCTCATAAAAATATTCACACTTGAAAATATATATAATCTATTTCCTAAAAAATTACATCATATGACCATAGGACATATACGTTGAACCTATAATTTGTTTTTATGACCATAATCACTAAAGGTGTTTTTAAACCATTATTTTGAGTTTTTCTTAGTTATATTATTTTAACATCATAAAAGGAATCTATTGAACCAAAATAAGGCATAAAAACAAGTTTGGAGGGTCATTTTGTATACCCTCACTAGGAATCGGCACCAGACAACCAGTATAAGACCACTAACTAGCCGATAGAGCGTACATTATCTCCTGAAACTCTATCAAGACCATCTTCTAGCCAGTGGAGCTCAATGGCTAGTTGGTGGAGTATATAGTAGTACGGGAACCTATAAGTGTCTCACTGGCTAGCCAGTGGGGTCATCTAGAAATTTGATGGATTTGATCCAGAATAGTCAAAGAGCATTAAATGCTGTTCTAAAAATCCATGAATCAACTCTTTAATTGCTTGACTCAACTCAAGGCACCTCTAAAACCCATGAAGGCTATAAATAAACATCAAGAGAGGATTGGATCTCACATAAAAAACACCAATTTCCACTAAAAGATTCTTGATCAAACCATGATGAACAATTGAAAGATATTTCCAAGGGAACTTTAATGCCCAATCTTGAAAAGGCAACCAATCTTCAACTTCTTCAATCCATTTTCTTTTAACTTTCCCCCTGGATCAATTTTCACACTTTTTTTATTTCTTAAGGCTATTATTCTATCTTATATCCCTATATCTCTCCCCATCTCTCTATATCTTTCTATTTATCTTTCATATTTTTCATACCTTCTAAAGAGAGTTGAGTTCTTTGTAATGGGTTTTTAAAAAACAAACCTATATATTCTTCATCTTATCCTTCTAGGGCTCACCATTGTTAAAGTGATGGGTTTTTGGTTTCTTGGTTTCTATTGAAACCAAGGGATTCCTTTCTTATTTGGTTTCTTGGTTTCCATTAATACCAAGGGATTTCATCCTTCTTTGGTTCTTTACTTCTATTAAAGTTAATGGAATAATATAAACCTCTCAATAATTCTTAAGGGGAGGAGACACAGGGGAGAATTCATGAGATGTCATTGAACAACTTTATCGAAGTATTCTTTTTAATTTTTATAATTTATTTTTTAGTGTTCTTAAAGTTTTAATTTATGCTATTCACTCTTTAATTTTATTGTTTTATAGTTAAATAAATTGATTTTATGATAATAACTTTTATTTTATATCACTGTTTTAATTTTTTTAGAAGTAAATTCACCCCTCTTTCCATCTTTCATCTAACCTACATTTAGTATCAGAGGATATCATTGTGTTTTTCTTAAAATATCATTTTTTCAAAAATCAATTTTAGATTTCATTATCTTAAACAATTTATGTATTTGATATTTTTAAAATATGACACATTTTTAAAACCCCCATGGTTCTCCCAAAGGGAAATATACGTGTTATGCATCTTATTTTGATGGTTCCAACTATATTTATTGGAACACACATATATCAATCTTTCTTAGAATTATTGGTTATTCTAGATGGAAAATTATTATTCAGGTTTATATTCTTAATAGTGAAAAAGAAGAAAAATTGACAATCGATGATATTTATAATTTTGAATTAGATGGTAAAGTTAAGAATGCCCTAATTTTTGATTTTGAAAAAAATGAGTTTAATCATATATCTACTTGAAAAACTTCTCATAAAATTTAGAAACTCGTAGAAGTCACTCATGAATGAGAAAATAAATTTAATGATACTAGAATTAGAATGTATATAAAATATTTTAAAGTTTTAGTATTCATCCGAATGAATATATTACTGAGTTTTTATATGCTTTATTAAGATATGCAATGGTAGAAAGTATTTTTGTGATAATTTTATTGAAAAACCTTTAGTTAAGAAAATACTTTATATTTTACCAAGAATTTTGGCACCCAAAGTGACAATAATACAAGAAGATAAAGATATAAAGAATATTCCAGTAAATGAGCTCCTTAGATCTCTCACGAATTATGAGATCCCTATAAAGCGACAAGCTGATAAGGAAGACAAAAAAGTCAAGGAGAAAAATATTGTTTCCTTTAAATTAATTAATAATAGATCTTATTATGGTGATTAATTGGATCATATATCCAAGAATATGAAAAAATTCCTAAAAATAAATAAATCTCACCAACATGCCAAAAATGAGGACAAACAAAGTGAACAATAAGTAACATGATTCGAATGCAAAAAGAAAAGACATATAAGGATGAATGACCCTTGATAAAAAAAAAGATAAGAAGAATAAAAAAATAAATCCTTAAATTTTTTAACATGGAGTGAAAGTGATGGTTCCATCTCCTCAAGTGATTCAAGTGAAGAAATCACCAAGTGTTGAACAGATGAAATCGAAGTTAGTAATAAAGTAAACTCTAACTCCTCCTCTTCTTATTACTCAAATTCGTCCTTTTATTTTTATTCTTCCAATAATATAAGCTATAAATATCTAAAATATTATATTGATCAACTTAGAGAAGTTTTTTTCAAACACAATTCAATGTACAAAGTTCTTAAAAATAATTATAATCAAGTTCTTAAAGAAAATGATCAAATCACAATAGAAAAAGTAGAATTATTAAAAAAGTTGAATGATCAAATGAATGTTCATGAGTTACAATCGACTATTGATGATATGAAAAAATCTCTCACAAAATTAACCCAAGGTAAAAAAATATAAATAAAATTTTGGGTTCTCAATGACATGTAAAAAATCATTTTATATTTGTTTTTTTTAAATTCTAGTTCTTTCAAAAAGACGACTTTCGTAAAAGGGTGATATCAAGATATGCTTTATAATTATTATTTTAAAACTGGGCATCTAATTTATGAATGTAATTTAAAAAATTATTGATATGGTAGACAAAAAATTATCCATATTTAATCCCATATCTCATCTCAAAAATCATATTCAAAACAAATTTGGGTACCAAAATCCCTCTTATCTAGTATTTATGGACCAAAAATATAGGCACAAAAAAATTAATTTATTAATTTCTTGGGAAACATTTCTAAAGAGTATATACCAAAAAGAAACATGGTGTACAAATAATTGATTCTCTTGACACATGTGTGGTGATCACTCCAATTTTAATCACCTTTAAAAATTCGATGGATGATATGTGATATTTGGTGACAATTTAAGAAGTAAAATTATCGGTATAAGTATAATCAGTTTTCTCAACTTTATTATATTTTTTTATTCATTGATCTTTTAAAACCCAATTTTCTAATAATTACCCAATTTTGAAACAATTGTTTTAATATCTATTTCAAAAATGATTCTTTTTAAGTTTTCAATTTCAAAGGAAAACCTTTTTTTACCACTTTTCATTTTCAAAATGTTTATATTATCAATTTAAAATCACTTTATTCTCAAATTTTTAAAGGTTTGATCATTTAAGATAGTGATTCTTGGATTTGGTATAAATTATTTTTTCACTTTAACACAAACACATACTCATTAATCTCAACTGAAAATATATAGTATGATATTTAACAAAATTTAATTTTAAAGATATTGTTGTTTTTAAACCTTTCCAACTTGATAAGACACAAAAAAAATATTTTAAACTTAAACAAGAAGTATTAACATATAAATGCTTTGATCTTGTTCAATTGATATTTTTAGACCAACTCAAGTCAAAATAATCAGAGTAAAATCATATTCTTTTTTGAATATTGATGATTATAACTTGGGTCTTTTTCTGGGCACACAAAAATGAGGCTTGTAAAGTATTCAAAAGATTTACTAAGAAGGTCAAAAATAATAAAGGGAATTAAATCACTTACATTTAAAGTGATCATGGGGGAGTATATGGTAACAAATAGTTTTATGAATGTTGTTCTTTAGAATGTTATAATCATACCTTTTCCACTCCTAGAACACCTCAAAAAAATGGGGTTATTGAAATATAGAGCCGAAATATTTAAGAAATATCAAGATCCCTATTGAAAGATTTAAAACTCCCTAAATAATTTTGTTTTGAGGATATAAATACCTCTTGTTATATCATAAACCATGTTCTCATAAGACCCATCCTAAAAAATACTACTTATGAACTTTGTAAAAATACAATTCCAAAAGTTGTATTTTTTAAAGTGTTTGGATGTAAATGATATATTCTTAACACTAAAGAAAACCTTGGGAAATTTGATCTACAATATAATGAATGTATCATTATTGGTTACTAAAACTCAAGTAAATCTTACCAAGACTTCAATAAAACAACCAAAACTGTTGAAGAATCCATTCATATAAAATTTGATGAAAATATTCTTAAACCTTCTTACCAATTCCAAGATGTTGTGGATAAAATTGATTATTTTACTTTGAATGATCCACCATCTCCTAAATATAATATCAAAGATACATCTCCTTATATTCCTTTACCTAAATCATTGAAAAAAAATCCAAAGGCTATCCTTTGGAAAATGTTATCGGTGATCTGCAATCTAGTACTTGTACTAGAAGTTCTATCTTAAATGAAGTTGAGCATCATTCTTTATTTATTTTCCAAAACTTCAAAATACTTACAATGAAATTAATAATGAAAATTGTATTATTGATATGAAAGAATAGATAAACTAATCCCAAAATAATAATTTTTGGAGTCTTGTTGAAATTCATAATGCTCATCCCATTATTAGTAAAAAATCAGTTTTTATAAATAAATTAGATGAGCAAGGTAGCATCATAAAAAAAAAAACTAAAATAATATCCAAAGGATATAATAAAGAATAATTATTTGATTATGGTGAAACCTTTGCACCAATTTCTCTACTAGAATCCATTATAATCTTGTTGGCATTCACCGCTCATCTAAATTTTAAACTTTTTCAAATGGATGTTAAAAGTCCTTTTATATGGTTTTATTTTTGATTTTTTTTTGAATCACCACCCAGTTTTGAAAACCCAAAATTTACAAATTCCATATTCAAGTTAACCAAGGAATTATATGGTTTAATACAAGCCCCTATATCTTGGTATAAAATATGAACAAGTTTTTTTATCAAATGATTTTAAAATGGAAATAATATATTCAATATTATTTCGAAATAATGTTTCAAATGATCTTTTAATCATTAAAATCTACATCTATGATTTAATTTTTAGATCAATAAATAAATCTCTTTGTAATTAATTTTCAAATCTCACGAGAAAAGAATTTGAAATGAGTTTTATGGGTGATTTAAAATTATTTCCTAGATTTCATATATCTCAAAACAAGGATGGCACATTTCTTAGCTAAAAAAATACACTAATGGACTTTTAAAATGTTTTGGAATGGATCAAGAAAAGGAAATTAACACACCTTTGAGTACCGAATGTAAGCTAATGTTGGATGAAGATAGTGAATCGGTTGACAAAAAACTTTATATAAGTATGATTAAGAGTCTTATTTACCTTACTGTAACCCAACCATACATTAGATTTAGTATTTTTCTTTGCAATCATTTTCAATCCAATCCTAAATAATTGAATTTAAGTTCTCTTAAAAGGCTTTTTCATTTTTTAAAAGGTTCTAAAAATCATGGTCTATTTTATCATAAAAGAAGGTATTTTAATCTTTCAAGTTTTTCTAATGATGATTTTGGAGGATTTAAACCATATAGGAAAGGTAAAAGTGAGACTTTTCACCTTCTTAAACATTCCTTAATCTCTTAGAGTAGTATACAAGAGAAATTCAGTTTCTCTTTATATAGCCAAAGTAGAATATATAGTCATAGGAAGTTTTTCCCCTCAATTATCTAGACGAAACAAAACCTATTAGATTTTGGCTAAAATTTCTTCATGTTCTAATTAAATGTGATAGTTTTATTTCCATCAGAATCACTAGAAATCTCATTCAGAATAAATGCACTAATCATATTGGTATCCAACATCACTTTTTGAGAGACCACTTTCAAAAAGGAGATACCATGTTATAATATATTAGAATATAAATTCAATTAGCTTATATATTCATAAATACACTATCTTTAAAACTTTTTTGTAACACCCCAAGTTTTTTTGAAATATATATTTTTCAAATAAATTAAATTTCTTTGATATATTGTGTTACATGTAACACTGAGTTTTAACAAATTGCAATATATTATTAATAATATTATTTAAGCATGAGCATTATAACCTAACTATTAAACTTGGTATCATGAATAGTAATAATTTTTTTAAAAAATTAATTATAATGGTTTAATATAAAGAAATTATATTTATAAAATGTACTTAATTTTTAGTAAACACTTTATATACCTTGAAAATACTATTTTCTCAAAAAAATGTTTTTATTGTTTTTTGTGAACAAATAATAAAAGTAATTTTTGATAATTTTATAAAATGTTTTTGAAAAAATAAGCTTCATTTTTAAAATCTACATGTAAAAATTATCTTTCAATGATTTGTTTAGAATTTTCTATAAAGATTAATTTTTTATGAATAGTAAAAAATATCGATTTTTATAAAACACCGTATCACGACCCGTCCCTTGGGGCCTGTGCCATGACTACCCCAAGCCCACCTTCCATAGGCCAGGGGCTAGTGACTAGCACCGAAAGGCATATTCCAAAAAAAAGGAAGGAATTGCCTTTATATCCTATAAACACACACGACCAAGCACACAACAAGATACAAACACAAGTAAAATGAATAGTAAAAAGAGTGTGTACAGTAAGTAAAAGGGGCCAGAATACAAGCCCAACTAGAAAGTGCAAGAAAACTGGAAAGTTCAAGTAAACTGAAACAACTCCTGTGAACACCCGCCACAGATCCTACCTGAAGGGTAGGTATAGCTCTCGAACAATCATCTCTGTGGTACGCCTCGTCTAAGGTCCACCTCTGAGCTACCTCCAGTCCTGGTACTCTTTTCCTCAGTTAGCATTGTCCATCATCTACACCAAACACAACAATGTGCGGGCATAGCCCGTGCAGGGGTGAGTGTAACGATACTCACTAGGGACCCCAAGACCCTCAAAGGTCTCAAAAAATCCACAAAGGATAAACCAAAAAGCATGAAAAAAACTATCAACCCAACTTAGGTATATGCCCATACATATACCTAAGTTATCAAGTATACCCATATCATTCATGAGGAAACACAAGGCCCAACTCATTAGCTCAAAGATCTACTGTTCCACAAAGGAAATAATACCATGAAGGTAACACCACAAAGGAAAGTACGACAAAGTTAATTCCACACAGAATAATACCATAGAGGTATCACCACAAAGGAAAGTACCACACAGGTTTTCCACATAGAAGAATACCACCAAGGTATCACCATGAAGTAAATTACCACACAGGTACACCACAAAGAAGAATACCACAAGGTATTACCACGAAGGTAAGTGCTACACAGGTACGCCACACAGAAGAATACCACAAAGGTATCACCATGAAGGAAAGTACCACACAGGTATGCCACATAGTAGAATACCAAAAAGGTATCACCACGAAGGAAATTAACACACATGTACGCCACACAGAAGAATATCACCAAGGTATCACCACAAAAGAAAGTACCACACAGGTATGCCACATAGATTAAATACCACCAAGGAATCACCACAAAGGAATGTACCACATAGGTTCGCCACACAGAAGAATACCAAAAAGGTATCACCATGAAGGAAAGTACCACACAGGTACACCACATAGAAGAATACCACCAAGGTATCACAACGAAGGAAAGTACCACACATGTGCACCATACATAAGAACACCACAAAGGTATCACCACGAAGGTAAGGACTCAGATCACACCAGGTATAAATTAAGTATGGTAATAAATATGATTATAAGTAAGCTAAATAATCGTATTATTTTAAGTAGAACTATTGTTGACCCACATAGGATTGATAGGTAACAACCCCTGTTGACCCACACAGGATCTGACCCACACAGGATCGATATGCGATGAACCACACAGGATCGCTGAGCGCTGACCCACACAGGATCTGATAGGTGCTGACCCACACAAGATCGATAGATTCTAACCCACTTATAGTTTCTGACCCACTTAGGATCAATAGTTGCTGACCCACTTATGATCAATGTTCTTTCTTCACATTACAACCAACTACTGGATTCCTCGCACCCGATGCACTTGTGTTTCTAGATAATCTGCTTCTCACACCACAAGTCAATACCCCAAATGCCACGAAGTCCCATGAATAAGTATCCCAAAGGACCTCCATGTAAAATGGGTCTCAACGCAACAGACAGTGCATCAATCGGACACCCGGTCTGTAAGTTATTAGCCTTTTAGTCCCAAGGGCCCGATTGGATTCGTGTTCGATCCAACTCATCCGTATCCCAACTTTATCCAAAACCTAAGTGGGGTATACCAAATGGACCATCTGAATCCCAAGTTTCTGACGCCATAGACGGTTCATCAAATGAATGCCTGTAGCTCAAGATATGGCCGAAAGAGTGGAAAGGGTCGAAGATGGTCCGGGTCCCGTCCGACCCGGTCGGACCTACCCGGCCCGACCCAGCCTGGGCCGACCCAAGACTATTCGGGTTGACCCCTCATGACTTGGGTCTAGCCCTGGGCCGGACCCGACCCGTGGAGTGGCCCGCTGGGCGGCCCGCGGTGCGGCGTTTGCTGGGCGACCACAACTAGCCGGATGGCCGGCCTCTCCTTCGTGCGGCGCGGTCACGCGCTGCGCCATCTCCGAAAGCTGGTGTCGAGTAAGCCGTGCCTCTCCTAGCCGCATCGGCAGAAGGTCGTGACTCTTCTCCACTAGGCGGCGCGGACGCGCACCGCCGTTCCCTTCGTGCGGTCGACCGTGGTGCCAACCGCCGCTCTTGAGTCCCATCGGTGCCAATCGTTGGCACCAGTCGCCGTACTCCTCCATTGTAAAGAACACATCAAAAACCACAAAGGATTTCAAGGAGTTCGGGCCATGTTAGTTTGGTCTGTACCCTCCGTGTTAGAGTGGTATAAAGTGGCTTATTATTTCTTGAATCATGAAGAACGTCAAGAATGGGTGTGAGGGTATTCAAAACAACAAACCCTACAAGATACCCCGCAATATCCTCCCGCAAATACGAAGGAATCGCGGGTCAACCCGTTAGTCAGTTGATCGTGTTCTTTGTATAAATTCAAGAAAGAGGAATAGGAATTCAAAAATTCCCAAACGAAAATAATCCCCTACCTCAAGTTCGTTGGAGAGCATCCGCATTTGAGGAAGTGTTAGTGTTCATCGTCCCCCGAAAATAGACTCCAACGACATCATCCGTTCGTCGATCTCCAGTTCAGGGTTTCAGTGTCGCTCATCACCTCCCGCTAGTACCGGCTCCGTCCTCTAAGGGTTTGGCATCACTACACTTTGTCAGCACTTTTTTGATTGGAAAAGCAGTGCCAACACCTCTCTCCAAACTCCCTATAAATCATAGAGGGGAAGGGTGTGCAACGTTCGTGGGATTAATAGAGGCCCATTAATTAGAAACCTTACTAATTCTCCAATGGTGTGGTTACTTATAATTGAAAGGTCAAGCCATTTATTGGATTGACACGTTGCCGGTCCCACCTTATCGCTCGTCCGTTGGAGGAAAAGAATAAAAATAAAATAATAAAGTTATTTTATTTATTCTATTAAAAAGTTCCAAAAACTAACTTTTTCTCCAGAACTACTACGGTCTAAGTGAAGGTATTATTAAGAAAATATTGGCATTGTGAGTTCAATGGTGCCCTCATATTTCAATTCCAAGTACCGGTTCAAAATTTATATAACGCCGCTCGCGCGTTTACTGAACGTACCCGAAAAAAAAGTTCAGAAAAATTATAACAGTCACCCTTGACCCACGCTAGTCGAGGTTAAGATCTAATTAAGTGAAACACGCCCCAAGAAACCCAACGGTACTCTTGGATTTTAAATACGAGTTTCTGTTTAGAAGTTATGAATTTTACAATAAAATAATTGTCACTTAATAATTTTATTTACGGCCAAAAACTAATTTTTACTGGTGGCCTGCACTAACCAATGTTAGTATCTTCCTAAAGAGAGAATACCCTCACGAGTTCAGTGGTGGTCTCATATTTTCAATTCGAGTTACTGTTTGTGAGTTATAAGCATTTGAAAAATAAAATAATTTATTTAATTATTTTATTCACGATTATGCCATTTTTGGGTTTTCTCACAGGAGGCCCGCGCCGACTAAACTTAAGTCGTTCCTAGGGTAAAATCGCCATCCTTAACGCAATGGTGCCCTCAGATTTCTGATCCAAGTTACCTTTTAATATTTATTCCCTTTTTTGAAGAAAACTGCTTGTGCACGCTAATTAAAACTTAACCAAACTTCAACGGACCATTTCGGGCACTCTGGGCCTCGGAATCACAAACCATTAGATTTCATGGTCTCAAAATAATTCTATATAATTAAAAAAATATATACATAATTTTCAGGACTTTACACACCGTCCTTTCATTTAAAGAATTTACAAGATCCAGTTTATTTTAATATTGTTTTAAAATTTGAATTAATTAAATTATATATTTATTAATTCAATTTAGGTTATTTTAATCAATTTAATATTGAATCTTTATATTAAAACTTTCTATACTAATGAAAATTTTATCTTTGGAAAACTACGTTTTCATCACGTTTGTGGGTTTAATTTTAAATCAAAATTTCCCACTTATATGAATGAAATTTCAAAAAATAGATTCCACATTTGGAATCAGAATAATTAATATTATATAATAAGTTATTTTTTTTTCAAAATGAATGGTAAAAATAGTAAAAATTAATTATCATCGTTAAGGTTAAAACGAGTTTACCAAGGGGTTAAATTAAAAAGATAAGGGGTAAAATGACTTATAAACTTTTATAGATCCCATTGGATGGCTATATTTATATCTTATATCATATAAGGTTTTATAATTATCCATTTTTGGAGTTTTTTACATGTTTAAAATGTGGTTACATCTTTTTATTTTCGAAAATACCATGTGTTTCCACTCCCCCAATTATAAAAGGGAACCCTCTATCCTCTCCTATACACACTTAAAAAACCATTTGGTTCATCCAATAACTACCAAAATAAATTTCTTACTTCTCTACCCACATACTATAGGCCTTAATTTTATTAGGAAACCCTCCTAAGAAGGCTTTAGGTGCAAACCTAAAGGGGTTCTTTGAAGAAGATGTATAGTTCTTAACCATGCATTTTTCATATTATTTATTAATATAACTCATTAAAATATTATTCAACCATGATGATATAATAAAATCCATATATCTCATATAATTATATGTAATTATATTAATTACATGAACTAAATTTTTCCCCTCTTCCATTAAGTGGGAAACAAAACCATCTATTGTGTGTACGGTGAACTACTGCCCCACAAACTGATATAATTCGTTTTCCATCACCACCTCTCATGGATATAGATAATCATAGATTTAATGTTAATATATTATATTCATGGAATTAATATGTTTATTCAATTATAATATCACATATACCTTCTTAATTTTCATTCCATGGGAATATGATAACGTCGCTCATTTGTATGATGAACTACCGTCTCACGAAGTGATGTGATTCATTTTTCACTTACTATTTACATGAAAGGTAATAAGTTTAAATTTAATGAATATATGTGATATATATGAAATAATAATGACTCTATAAAGGTTATATATTTTTTACCTTCATTTCTTTCCATCCTTCTAGAAAATGGAAACAACGTCCATGCTTATATATGGCCTACCGTCTCTATGAATGGTGTAATTCATTTTCTATCTCTAAATTTAATTGATTACACTAAAAAAATATATATTGGATATATATTATATTTATATCATGGTTAAAATTATAGAGATGATGGAACCATGTGAAGGTTTCAGGCACAATAGAAGCACCATATGGGGCATACCCAACTTGGCTTGTTGTCGCAATAAATGATTAATCCAAGATTTACATGATGATAAACACTATGATTACAAAAAATTAATAAAAGAATAATTAACCATTTAATTATTGAACCAAGATTCAAGATCATCACATATTATTTATAATTAATTTAAATAATTAAATAATTACCTTTCGATTAATTCTTTCTTCATTAATAGATTTGACAACATCTCTACATCGTATCATCATTGCGTTGTAGGGATAAATATTATATTCCCTATAGTGGTGATCCACATGTGTTCCATGAACCTCCAAACATCACCATAAGAATATTCAGGTGCTAGAATGGTAGATCATTATGCTTGTGTTGTTCACATTTGATCGCCCTGAAAATTGCTTGAAAAAGGATTCTCTTTGATCTATATAGAATCAAGAGTGGTGGTAGGGGAGGATCAATCTATGTTCTTGAGATTATTCTTAGAGAGGTAACTCCCTAGATATTTAATATAATTATCTCCGGATTTCATTTTGCACAACAATATGAAATTAGAAACCCTAAAGAAAATAATATAATTGGGTTTCTATACCGCTAGGGTTAGAAAATAATAATTGCGCATGTGCCCTTATTATTTTTATTAAATCATATAGAACCCCATGTTAATAATAACAATAATAATTCTTGTAATGTGCTAAAATCATGAATTAAATTAAATATTATTTATTCAAATCATATTTAATATATATTATATCTCACCAAACCATTAATCTCGGTCCACCATTCTTCCACAATATTTATCGAACCTTGAACAAAGAATATTTATTCAATAAATTAATATCACTATCTTATTAACCAATAAATAAATAAATATTATATTCACTAAATAGTAATAACTATTCATTAAATATTTCACTAATAAAATATTCTTTAGAATAACCATTGACAAAATACATGCAATCTAGAAAAAATGAATAATTATTAAACCATGTGTGGGAATAATATTTATTCAACTCGTTAAATAATAAATTATAATATTATTTAATTGAGTTTCTGGATACACTTTGTGTGTAACCCACTAGTCCTCTTTCCTAGTGTAATTAGGCAAAGTAGCCCAAAGTCCAAAGTTAGTGTATAGAAACACACCAAGAAACCCATAAATAATGAAGTTACAGTCATAATAACATAAAACCACATAAAAATTCTTACTATGTAAAATAATCCCTTTATCTTTATATCTCTAATCAAGTAGGTTTCATGCTGATTCCATCAACCTTTGTGCTCAATGTCTCTTTATTTGACTTTCCAGAAATTCAAATTTCCTATAGTACACCATGACCATGGATTTATTTAGGCTATATCATTTCCATAAAAGGTCCTGAGATATCAACTTCTGTTAAACTAAAGAAGATAAAAAATCTTTTCTTACATTATTCCTTAATGAAATATTACTCGTCGTGCACCCAACATATCCTACTTCACCGTGAACATATGTCGTTATAGTTTTCAATAATACATAAAAGTAAACAAATCATAACATCAATTAATAATAATATTAAATTCTAATTACCAATATACATATCCACAAATAGGAACATTTAATGATACATATAAATGTGGATTTCCTACTAGTGGGTCCCATTCTCATAACTTCCTAAACAGAAAATTTCCATGGGTGTGCAACATGATAAGGTGCCTCAAAGTCCTATGAGTATCCACACCTGATATCCAATATAATTTGTTTATCTCAAAATATTTTATTAAACTATAGAACATATATTTAAGAATAATATCATGGAACTTCTAGGTTATCATAATAGTATGGAACTTTTATGACCTTTTAGCATGACAACTGCACTTAGGACATTATCACATACTATGTCATAAAAAATAAAAATAATGATGTGATAAGAAGTTTATTAGTATTCAAATAAATGAATACATGTTATAATAAATTCAAAAAAGGTGGTTCTAGGGAAACAACTTCAATAGACTCTCACTTACATGAGAGTTAACTGCTAACAACCTTTAGTTCAATAAATCTCACATAATACTCATGATTATACTAATATAAAACTTTAGTAAATGGGTCCCCCATGTTTTATTTTGGGGAAACTTTTCTTACTAAAACTTCAACCCTATGAGGAAAAATTCCTTAATAGGTGATACTTCTAGATCATGTTCATTTTCCATTAGTGTGACATTATCTCTTTTGAAAGAACCACTACTATAGTTTTATCACAATAAAATGTGATATGGTCTTTACTGCTAGGTACCACATCAATCTCATAGAGAAAGTTTCATATACAAACGAATTATTTGGTTTTATCAAAAGATTCTATATATTTTGATATAATTGAAAAAAAACTAGTTATTTTGAACTCTTCCAACTCCCAACTCCTCCATTGATCCATAAAACATATCCTAACCATGACTTTAAATCATTCTGATTTGTTTAAAACTAGCATCAGTATAACCCCTAATTATTAGCTCCTCATCTCCTCCATATAATAGGAATATATCCTTAGTTCTTCTTAGAAACTTAAGGATACCATTAATGTAAAACCAATTTTGTTCTCCTAGATCATCTTGATATCTACCTACTGTGATCAATATATAGGAAACATCAAGTCTTGTACATAACATGACATATATGATCAATCCTATCACTAAATATTATGGGATATTACTCATTCTCTATTTCTATTAATGTGTCTAAGGATACATATTATTATAAAGATTTATACCATGTGACACTATAACTAATCCCCTATTGGATTATTCTATACTAAATCTCTTTAGTCTCTAGTCAATGTATATACCTTTAATTTGTCTAAGTAACCACTTGGATCTATCATGAATGATATTGATACCTAAAATGTAGGATACTTCACCTAATTCATTTATGGAGAAACACTTGCTTAACTAGTCTTTAATATAATGTAGGACTATTATTTCATTTCCAATAAGTAATATTTCACCAAAATATACTACTAATATAACAACCATATTCCCACTAAAATTATTATAAACACATGGATCACATTCATTCTTAATGAAACTAAAATCTTTTATAGCTTCATCAAATCAAAAGTTCCATGACCTGGATGCTTACGTTAATCCATAAAAGTATCTCTATAACCTACATATCTTTTTAGAATCACATGGAGTCACAATCCCTTTTGGTTGTTTCATGTAGAAATTTTGCTAAACGTTCCCTTAAGGAAAGCTGTTTTGACTTCCATATGAAAAATTTTATAGCCATGGTAAGCTGCTATAATAATTATAATTTTGATGGATTTAAACATGGAAACTAGTGAAAAGGTTTTGTCATAGTCAATTTATTGATTTTTTTTAAAACCCTTTAGCTACTAACCTTACTTTATAGGTACTTACTCTACCTTCTATGTCTATTTTTCTCTTGAATACCCATTTAAACCTAATAGGTTTTGCAACAACTTGTGGATCAGCCAATACTCAAACTTAGTTTTGATCTACGAAATCCATTTTATAATTCATGGAATCCTTCCATCATGTATCTTATGATATCTATACTACCTCTTTGTAGGAGAGAGGTTCATTATTGTCAACCAATAATGAATCACTATATTTAGTGACTGTAAAACCATATCTCTTGGTTCTATTACCTCTCTGATACTTTTACATAGTACTTATGTTTCAATAACAACTTCTTTTATGTGGAACTATGTAATATGTTCCTATACCAAATATTGTGTATCTTGATAATCAACTTCATTAAAATAAATCTTGGTCCCACTATCCTTCTTGAGGATGTACTCCCTCTCAAGAAAGACAGCTTGTTTGGTGATAATCAATTTCTTGTCTGAGGGGTCATATAGGTAGTATCCCTGTATTTCCTTAGGATACCCTATAAAGATACACTTTGTGTCCCATGGTTCTAGTTTGTTGTCTTATAAGGCCTTAAAAAATACCTCACAACCCCATTCACATGTATGTAACAAAATGAGTTTATTTCCACACAATAACTCAAAGGAATTCCATTTTTTTCTTTAGTTAGAACTCAATTTAGTGTGTGTTCCAAAATTTATAATGTATATCCCCAAAAGGGTAATGGAAAATATACATGAATCATCATAGACCTTACTATGTCTAGAAAGGTATGGTTCCACCTTTCACTAACATCATTCCACTATGGTGTTTAAGGTGGAGTGAGTTGAGATAGAATCCAAAACTCTGGTAGAAAGTTAATAAAATCTTGGTTAAGATATTCACCACCTTAATCTGATCGAAGCTTCTTAATCTTCTTTCCATGTTGATTATCTCATTTATTCTTTAATTATTTTAATTTCTCAAAGGACTCAAACTTATACCTCATCAAGCAGATACATCCATATCTAATTAAGTTATTAGTAAATGTTATGAAGTAATAATTTCCACCTTTAGCTTGTACTGGAAATGGTCCACAAAAATTAGTGTGTACTAATCCTAGAATCTCTATAGTCCTTTCAACCTATCCACTAAACAATGGTTTATTCATTTTGACTTGTATATAAGAATGAAATCTTTCAAGTGTATTTATCTTAAAAGAGTGTAAATAACCATATTAACAGAGCTTTTCCAAATGATTCTTTTTTACATGAACAAGATGATGATGCCATAGCTGGGTGTTATATGAGTTGTATAAACATGATTCATTATCAATTTTTAATACTTGTTTTTGATAATTTAATACATAAAGACCATTATTTAAATGTTTCATACCATAACATATATCTTTTTTATAAAAGAAAGAAATTTTATTTCCAAATTTTAAAATAAAACCATTAGTATCTAGGCAGGATACATAAATCATGTTCTTAGTAAAAATTAGTATATAATAAAAATATATTAAAACCAGTATCATTACTATTGGAAACGAAATGTGGTAATCTCTAATGGATATAACAACCAACCTCACACCATTGATAGCTCAAAAATCCACCTCTCCTCCAGAAATATTTTAGAATCTACTTGGTTCCTAAATTTGGATACATATGTAATCACCACAAGATGTATATAATACCCAATGTGTAGATATTAAAAGATTACACTTGATAACGAGCACAACTTTATCTTCCCCTTGATTTTGGGTTTAGTTCCTCTTCTAGTGTCTGTGCTTTCCAAATGAAAAACATACCACTTCCTTTTCTTTTTCATGCCTCTAGATCTTCCTCTTATTAGAAGGATAGTGCTCAGGATATTTAGACTTGTTATTAGTCTTGGTACCATTTATCTTGTTCTTGCATTTCTTATTAACCATAATGATTGTGATTTTATCACACCCCATATCCTTGTCCACTTAGAAAATCAAATTAATAAGTTATGAAATATTGTTCTCATTATTTCTCATATAATAATTGACAATAAAACTAGAGAGGGTCTTGGGTATCAAGGAAAGTATGAGTTCAGTGTGTAACTCATTTGAGAACTTAATCCCTAAGATGTCTAAGCATTCAATGTAGCTATTAATCTTTAATACAAGGCCCAACTAGAACCAAATCTCTAAGCTAGGTTGTAAACAGTGCATTGGATATCTTGTATCTCTATTTTCTCTCCTTCTCTTGATAGGTATCCTGAAGGTGAGACATAATACTACACACATCCATGTCCTCATATTGCTTTTAAATCTCATTGGTTATGGATAAAAGCATGAAACACTAAACATATAGGGTATCATTTAAATGTTTCTCATAAAGAGACAACTCTTCCTCACTAGCCTCTTTACTAGGTACTTTTGGAATAAATTCTTCAAGCACATACAATTTCATTTCATGGCGTAGGATAACATGTAAGAACCATTTCCACTCTTGAAAATTTGTTCCCATGAAAATTTTATCCTTATCAAGTATGGATCACAATGATATGTTTGAATTCATATTTATTCCCACTTCTATAAATACAAAAAACAAAATTTTAGCACTTTATTTGATAAAATCAGACAAATAAATAAATATTATATTTATCAATCTCCCACTATTTTATTAAAACCCAATAGACCTCACCATTGGATTTAAAATAACCTATTTCTTGTTCATTCTAGTGGTAAGAATCCATATTCCCCTTTTCATCACCTTGACTTTGGCCAATTAAGAAATTTGAAGGCTTTTAGGTAGGAATTTCAAATTACAACCACATTAACTCATAGTTCCTTGATCTGTTGAGTGGATCCCCCAATATTAAAATCCTAAAATTGAATTTTCTCAAAATGTGACTCTTAGTTACACTAAGTACCTCTTTGGAATTCAACTCTTGATGTGAACTAATTTAATTCAACTCAAAACTCCAAGTTTGAAATCCTCAATAATTGAAAGCATCTTAAATTTGGTTGTCTAATCACTTTGAACTTTGGTTCAATTTAACTTAAGTAGTGGACGAAAATACCAAATTAATATATATATAATTTATGTATTTTATATTTATGCATTGATTTACTTTTTTATTTTTATTACATGATTGTTAATATTAAGTGGATTTACTTAAGTGATTAACCATGTATAAGATAAAATTTATGCATAAACCAATTTATTTTAGTTCTATCTTGCATTCTCATTAATTCATTAATTCATGTGATCATGACAAAAAATACATAAAAAAATAACCATGTAACATGACCGAAAAAAATAATAGATTAGTATGATCATGATCTTTTATTAATTTTTAGTTTATTTAGTGGACAATAAAGTAAAATCTCAACCTAGGGTAAAAATAGCTTGAACTATTTTATGGTTTGTGTTGCATCTTTCCACCTATCCATACATGCACCTATCAGATTGGTTTTACCTCAGCTAAAATCATGAGCCCCCTCAACTAGATTGAGAACTCCATCCATTACATAAGATTTAAATCACACACAAGTGAGGGGAACCAAAGGATTTGTTAAGGGTTTTACATAAAATAAACCATAGGCTTATAGGACCTTACATAATTAGATGAGATATGACACATAGATCATTAATTTAATTTAATAATAAATTAAAAGGAAGCCAATCAATTTAAAATTCTGGTCTATACTCTTGATCATCCATATACATGAAATGAATTATGTATTTAATAAAAATAGTACTTAATTATAATAATTATAATTTAATATAAATCAGGTTTGAATCAATTAATTATATTATTTAATTAATCAAATATTTTATTTTAATCCTCATATAATTTTTTCTTGATATTCTCATCCATCATAATTTTAAACAAATTAAATAAATTTATTAAAAATTAATTGTGTATAAAAATGTACCTTAAAGGTAATGCAGTGAGTACCCATCTGTACTACCCAACTTGTATTATATTCTTATATATCTTACTCATGTGGCATGTGGTATACACGTATTAACACATAATTTCATGGTGTGTACTATCAAATTATTGAACACACAAAACACATGGTCTTTATGTAGCGTGCTATATTTTAATGTGCATAGAGTAATGACTGTATTACAAATTATACATGATATGTTGAAGTGCCCTTTGAGTTGAGGTTCATTTTTTTTAATAAGGATGATTGAATTGATATGGATTTGATGTTAATATGTCAGTAGTAATGAAGTAATTATGAGTATGGTTATGAAAATATCCTCAACCTTAATTGTGATGATTGTAGAGATGGTATTATGTTCAAAAGACAAGTTTCATTGGTTTATTAAATTGACACAATGTTTATAACATTGGAAGAATTAGAGATATTTGGAATTTATGGTTGAATTAAAAATATAATAAATATGTATTATGGTTTGTCTATGTTGACATTGGCATATTTTCAGTATCATTTGTATTGGTATTTAATTAAAAAATAAGGCCTTCCAACCAATAAGACATATGATCCAACTGCACCACTGCTTAGGTGGGCACTAGGATCTAGCAAGGCATTTCTAGTCAGCATAACAACCAAAAAAATGCATAACATACCATAAGAGAGGTGAATGGGTGTAGTGATCCACTGTGGTGGTGGAATGGTGGAAGAGAAAGGTGTCAGTATGGGTTGGTCTTAGAGAGTATTCAAAACAAACCAATAACCAATTATGGCCAGCTAAGGAAGTACTTTGATATATAAGGAAGCGCTCTACTAAAGTTTTTTTCTATGTGGGAAAGAAATCTCTGGTTATTGTAGCTCTATATTAAAAAGCATAGACAAAACTAGTGCTATTTGATCTGATCAATCCACACCATCTGATCAACTCCAGTCGTTTTCTTCTTTATAGAGCTTCATTAGAGGAGCTTCTATTCGCCGATTTCTTCATCCGCATATTCTGAATTATCCATCCAAGATTCAAAGAACTATCCGAGTGTTTTTATGATTCCAATGATATAAAATCATCATGAAACTTTGTTTTCATGATTTAACGAAGAACAAAACGAAGAAAAACAAAAATGAAGAAAATGATATCTTTAGTGGTGGTGGTTTCTTTCAAAACGTAACCTGAGATAACAAGTTCATAAGAAGGAGAAAAAAATGTCTCTCTATAATTTTTTGAAGCACTGAGTTTGTGAGGTTTGTTTATAAATACCCCAAGGATCTCATTTTTAGTGTGTGAGATAAATGTATTTTAGAGATAGAATCTGTGAGATATTGAGAGTGAAACAAAGCATAGAATCACTCTGATTTTGCAAGAAGGTTCCATGAATTTGAGTTGTGTTTCTTACTCCACGATCGTATGATGATTTTCTATTTTCACACACCAGTTACATGAATTTGTTCATGAAAATTAACTATGTTTAATAAAGGACAATTCTGGAAAGATGTTCACTATTCTGTTATGTAAAAAGAGATTAAGAACTATTTATGAGATTATATCCTTGAACAAGGGGTGTTTCATGTGAAGGTATTGTGGATTATTATTTGATTTTATCAATCATACAATTAATTCATAGGTTTTTAAATAAATAAATATGAAGGTATATTTATGAGGAGTGAGTTACATGAAGAAGCCTTCATGTAAAGAATAGTGTTATTACATGATATATTTGCACAAAGAGAAGTAGTCATATTTGTGCACAAGGTTTGAATAGTGTGTGTATTCTATTTTGCATAAAGAAAGGTTTAGAAGGCTACATGAATCATACTATGAGTAACATGTGTGAATAAATATGTATTCTCATACACATTTGATTACATAATCACTTGAATAAACAAGAAGGAAATGTATATGTTCTTAGGTAGTATACAATTAATCAGGAAGTGAAGAAGAAAATTTGAGGTAGTGTATGTGTACATGAATTATACAACATCTACATGCTCATGAAATGAAACTTTAATAAAGAAAATATTTAGAATACCATGTGTTGTATTATACATGCATGATGATTGATAAATGCATATGTGATATACTTTGTAGGTCTAGTATGTAGTGAAGATTGTGAGACTGAAGCAATGAATTATTTCAGAAGGCATATACTTCAGTTGTCAGTGTACTAAGATCAGTCTAGTGTATTTGAAGTTCAATTGATAGCTAGTAATACTAGGAAGTTGTTTATGAGTTTCTTAAGTTTTTGAAGATTATACACAAGAAAATAAGGTGATCCAATTTTTTTGTAGAAAAAAATTATCTTGAGGTAGTATAGAAGAAGTCTAAATACAACATATATATTTCTATTTGGGATCATATCTTGTGTGACTCAAGATTAGGGGAATTTTTTAATGGGACTCTGAAGTAGAAGAAGTCTCCAGTGGGACTCTGGAGTAGGTCGGTGGGATGCTGGTAACATTATGGGATACAGTATAAAGATCCTCCTGTGGGACTCATGAGTTTCTTATGTAGGTGGGATCTTTTAATCTCTAGTGGGACTCTAGAGTGGAACATGGTGGGGATTTTTGTTGTTTATAATGGAACTTTATGTAATTGTAACCACTAGCATATAGTGAAAAATCTGTAATCAGGGAGTATCACTAGTTGCAACAAGGAGTAGATCTTAGTACCAAACCTTGTAAAAATCACTATGTGTTGTGCTTGATTTTTATTTTTTTATTTCAGGGAAAGTTTGGTAATTAAATATGAGGTATTATTACTTTAATAACTCATAAAGGTCGGATTAAAAATAAAGATTTTTTAAAAATAGTGTACCACTGATTCAACCCCCCTCAGTGGTACCTAACTGATCCCTGGACACTTTATATGCAATTTAGAATAGAAATTAATTATAAATTTAAGATATATATATATATAACCTATTACATGGAATTTACTATCAACTTAATTACCACATGAAACAAATGTTTATAAGGTTTATGTTATATAATAAATTAATTTTAATTCTATATAATTTGGTAATAAATACAGTGTGTACAATCTAGTTACATGGTGTGTATTTTTCTGACAGTCTATTTGTGGAACACACCTAGGGACTTGGAGTATAACCATTCCATGAAAAATAATAGAGTACACATCATGTACATGGGATATAAAACATGCGGTCTCCTAGTTACATGGTCACTAGTTATGGAGGTTGTGTACAAAAATACACAACCCATTTTTGACTAATGGACAACACGTCATGTATGGATGTTACACAATATATAGTATAGATGACCATGAACTAGGTTATCCCAGTCAACACATGGTGTATTTAAATACACATCATGTGTAATAAATGAACATGACTTGAATTAATTCTTGGTGCATTAAACACAGGTACACTGTGTGTACCAATGGGCAGCATGACATGTACTCTTGTGCTATCTAGTAAGAATCATTAGCACCTCCTAATGAATTCTTTGAATATATTTTGTTTATTAAATTAATATATTTGATTATATTTCTAATGAATAATAATAAATAGAGTATATCCCATGATTTGGATTAAATAATGATTAAATCATAATTGAAAACTAGTAATAAATGTTCAAATAAATCAATGTTCTTTAAATAATTATAAATAATCATGTGACCACTTTGATACCAATTAAAGGTTCTGGGTGCAATAGAAGTGCTGGATGGGTACCCAAATTTTATTTTTATCATAATGGATGATTAATCAAAGATTTAAATGGTGATAAACTTCATGATCAATGAAAATGAATCAATAGAATAATTGATGATTGAATACTGAAACCAAGGTGCTCAATCATAACATATTATTTATAATTAATTTAATCAATTAAAGAATTACTTTGGGATTAATTCTCTCTTATTTGATGGATTTGACAATGTCTCTACTTCTCACCATAATCTCATTGTAGGAATAAAGATTAGATTCACTCTATAAGTGATTCACACATGTTCCATGAACCTCTGAAGTTCGCTGTAGAAATCTCTGGGTGCTAGCATGGTACATCCAGACTCTTGTGTCATTTACCTATGATCACCCCAATAATCACTTGAAGAAGGATTCTATTTGATCTATCTAGACTCAAGAGTTTTATAGGAGGAGGATCACTCTATGTTCTTGAGAATTTTCTTGGAGTGGGATCTCTCTAGGGATTTGAGAGAATTCCCTTGAGATGTAACTATTCACAACAAAATGAAATTGGAAACCCTTAAATAAAATAATATAATTGAGTTTATATACTACTAGGGTTAGAAAATAATTATTTTGAATTTTCCCTTATTATTTTTCTTAGTTCCTAAAAAACACAATGTTAATAATAATAATAATAATAATATTATTATTATTTCTTGACATGTTCTAAACTCATGAATTAAATTAAATTAATAATATTTTTATGGAATTTCTATTCATAAATGATAATAACCTTTGGTGTGGCTTATGTTTTTTTGGGGTATATGATCAAATTGTACCATCCTTATTTTTTATCTGGATGGTTTATGATTATTATGTAGATATTTTTATGAAACCCATTTATTTTCCATGGGTTATGCTATGATGAATTGATGAGATGATTATAACACCCATTTTATTTCTATTGGTTATGCTATAGTGATATGTTTATGAAACCCATTTCCTTTCTATGGGTTATGATATGATGAAATGCTTATGAAATTCATTTTTTTCTATGGGTTATAATATGATAAATATTTTCTGATATTGTGGAACACACATGTATGAATGATGCGATGGGTGGGACCAATATTTTCCTATAATTAATTGGGTAATGATTAATGTTTTATGAGCTTAAAGGTTAAATGAGAGGTTATCTCAAGCTTGAAAGAGGGTACATGGGAGGTTATCCCAAGAGTAAAAGAGGGTACACGAAAGGTTATCCCAAGCCTAAAATAGGGTACATGAAATATTATCCTTAGTCTGAAGTAGGTTCATGGGTGGTTATCCCAAGCCTAACATGTTATGAATGTCTTGGTGGGTATCCTTCACACAATATTTTCTATGCTTATGTGTGTATTCCCAAAATCTATATCTTATGAAAATGTTATTCTCTCATGGATCATGTATTTTATTGCATTATGATTCATGTATTATGTACTACCAAGATTTATTACATGACTCATGTTTATGATCTATGATATGTAGGTCATGGTTTTTTAATACTATTCCCATGTTCTTATCCCCTTATGAACATATTATGTTGATATCTTCCTTGATTAACCTCACTAAGCATCTGAGATCACCCTTTATTATGTTTACTTTCCCTAGATTATGAATAAAGGTATTAAGTATGATATGTCTAATAAGGGTTTTAGTTATGAAGAACTTAGTGGGAGATGACATAGCTCACTTATGAACCATTT
Organism: Viscum album; assembly: GCA_963277665.1. Lineage (NCBI taxonomy): Eukaryota > Viridiplantae > Streptophyta > Magnoliopsida > Santalales > Viscaceae > Viscum > Viscum album. Next base: position 1,943,324,651 of record OY728119.1, on the reverse strand, counting down.
TTTATATATCCAAGTTTCTAAAGGTACTATACCCACAAGATTATGGAATAAATTGTTATGTTATTTAATGAATATACATTTATTAATATTTGATATCTATGTATGGTAATTGTGGGTCTTTATAGTTGGTATCAAATAAAGGTTTAGTTAACCTTTAGAAATTGGGATGAGAAAACTTTGGTGACATCCCTAAGGATATATCTAAGGATAATTATAAGGATAAGTCAAAGTATAGGAAAATGTCATGGAATTTTGGGAAAGGATAGAGTGAGTGGTTTTCAAGAAATTAAATTATTTTATGGATACTAGAAGTGGATGTGGCTCTGGTATAATTGTACCTAGGAGTAATAACCCCAAAAGGGAAAATTGGGAATTGAATTGATAATCACCTGGTGCATGAAAATGGACATTTCTACACCTAGTTTGACACTCTTGGGGGTTATGTTTTTTAATTTCACAAACTATTTACGAACTATTATAAATGATTTTAATAGATAGCCATGAATGACCTAGGTTAAGCCTAAGGTGTCATATATTGAAAAGAAAGTGTCACAATTTAGACATCTTATAAGTGATTTTTCATGATTATGTGGCTTCCCACTATGATTATTGTTTCATACACTATGATTTTTGGTTTTAGTCAATGCCTACAACCTGAAAGAATCATGTTAATGATGAGTGTGATGGAAAATGTAATGATTATCCAACTAAGAAACCAAACATTATGGGATCTGGAATACAAAATCTCATTGCTATGATCAAACAACAATCTAAAGATATGAATCATGTTGAACTTCAAAATGAGAAAAAGAGGGAACAACATTCTATTGAGTCCTTAATGAGGAAACTCCCACCTTATTTTAGTGGTTCTGCTAATCTACTAGTTTCTAAGTAATGGATCAATATCACTAAAAAGATATATTCTGTTATCTATGTTGGAGTTGATATCCTAGAACCAAGTAATTTTTACTTTATTCATTAATAAATACATTATCACATCTTGATTGTTCTTATGTGTGAAAATGCATGTGATAATGTCCTAAGGATAGCTGTTGCATTAAAGGGTCATAGAGGATCCCTTCTATAATGAGAACCTGGAAGTGCCATAACATTGTTCCTGAATATATGTTCCTTGGATGGATGATGTTATTTGAGGGACACAAATAATACAGGCCATTAGGGGTGAGGACTCATAAAAATTTGTGGCATATTATCATGGTGTGCACCCTTGGTAATATTCAAGAGGATATTATGAAAATGAGACCTGCCAACAGGAAATCCACATTTCATAGTGTCATTGGATGTTCCTATCTGTGGATGTGTGTATTGGTCCTTAGACTTTAAGATTATTATTAATGGGTATTAGAACTCACACACTTATATGTATTGATGAAAACTGTGATGACACACTGTACACAGCGAGGTAGGATATGTTGGGTGCGTCATGATTAATACTGCATTAATAGATAATGCGAGAAAAGATTTTTCCATTATTTTCCATAACAAAAGTAGATATCTCAGGCCCTTTGATGAAATTGATATATCCTAAATAAATCCATGTCCATGGTAAGGAATGAGTGAGTTCAATTTGAAAAAGTCAAATAAAGAATAATCGAGTACATGAGTTGATGGCACTATCATGCAACCCACTTGATTTGAGATATCGAGACAAAGGGATTACATTACACGGTAAGCGTTCATAGGTGGTGAGACGTCATTGCAGGGTTAACTTATTTCTCTATGGGTGCCTTGGCATGTTGCTAGATTCTTTCCTTGGAATTTATGTAGGATCCACATAATTCCACTAAGAAAGAGGCCTAGAGGGTCACACACTAAGTGTGTCCAAGTATCTCAGTTAAATATTAATTTAACAAGTTGAATAAATATTATTCTTGATTGTGGTTTAATAATTATTCAAGGATGCCTGATCACATTAATTTAGACACTAGTTATTCGATAGAATGTATTGTGGGTGAAATAATATATTTATTAGCGAGTAATGAAGTGATATATATTTGAGAAATAAATATCCATTATTCAAGGTCTAATAAATGTGATGGAGGAAATAATGAAAATGAAAAAAACAAAATTACACACTATGTATATTAATATGCATGTCATGTAGTTTTTCTAGAGATTTGTGAGAGATAATATTATTTATTTAATTAAATAATATTAGGTGTAATTCAATGGACTCATGTCAAGTAATAATAATTGTCAACTTTTATTATTAGACATGGGGTATTACTAAGAATTAAATGAAATGGATAAATGCTTTCGGGTAATTAATTGATTTTTTATTATTCTATGTAATTAGAATCCTAATTATATAATTCTCATTAGCCTAGACATTTTTGGGGTGTGCACAATGGATCTAGAGAAATCTCTCAAGGAAAGAGAGAATTCATTTCTTCCAAGAACGTTCTCAAGCTGCGAGAGAGATCCTCCTCCACTGGATCAAGGAGAGTGCTTTGAAAGTGGCTCTCAATACATCACAAGTGAATTCTCTTCCATGATGTTACCCAGATATCCCTTCGGTGATGTGCATAGATACATGGAGCATGTGCGGATCACCACTAGAGGAATCCTACACTTGGATTCCATGATGTAATGAAGAATCACATCAGATCGTGACTTAAAAACATCAACAGAGAGATAATTCCATCAAGGTAATTATTATATTTTAATTAAATTAATTATAACCAACATATGATGAACCTCTCTATGGTTCCAGGACTCCCTTACTTTCTTTCATTCTTCGTTCTATTCTAAAGATCCGACATTTTATTATTGTGAAGGATCTTTAATTGATTGTTGTTAACAAAAAAATTCTAGTTGGGATAACCCGCCAATGCATTTCCACTGCGCCCGGAACCTACAAGTGGTATTAAAAGGGTCATATAGTTGATTATAATTATTTAGTTTTTCATTGGTGATTTATGAATTTAATAATTTAGTTGTTTTAATTCATGTTAATCATTCTATAAATATGAATCTTGAGATCTATTCCTCCTCTTCCGTTTCTTGTTCACCTTACAGAAATGATTTTTTATTTTAATTTTGATTAAAATAAAATATAAGATCTCATCTAGAGGTTCCAAATCATCGTAGCCATACAACACCAGAATACACAACATGTATTTGGCAGTACACACTGTGTAGTATAGATTCCATTCACCTGGATAGTCCGCCAAACTGATCCATGTCATTGGATTCTATCTAAGTCTTTAAGACTCCGTGTGTTGACCAGGAACAAGTGGCACATGGTTTTCAGACTAAACGCTGTGTGGCCCACTGAACCTGACGTGTAGTCCCTTCAGGTTAGGGTTGGACCATGTACCCCATACACAGCTTTCCCGACTGGAAACCATGTAACACAGATACTACACGGTGTGTGTCCCACTGAACACTCCATGCACTCCAAATATTTCTGAAGTACATCTACATGCCATGTCCTTGGGCGTGTACTTCAGATGGATGGTGAACAAAAGTACATGCCATGTAGTCGGAACTACACATCGTGTACTCATCCAAATTACGAAGATTTATTAAAATTTATTATTATATTATACAAACCCTTGAGACGTGTACTATAGTGCAGGCGTAAAGCTGAGGCACAACACGTGATAGGTGTTTTATATGTATGTATTTAATTTAACATCTGCATAATGTTCAATTCTAATAATTGGGTAGTTATGAATGGGAATTAATCAGGTTTCCTCTAAGGTACAAGTTACATACAAAGATAATTTTAAATGAATTTATTTGTTTAAAATTATTATGGATGATAATCTCAAGGAAATTCAAAAAAAGGGTTTAAGATAAAAGGATTGATTGATTGAAGATAATTAATTGATTCGAGCGCGATTTATCTAAAACAAGAACGATTAAAGAATTGAATTATAGTTTTATTTATGCATAAATATTGTTGCATATATGGATGATCATGATCTAGACCATGACATTTTTATGTGAATGGTTTATTTTAATTTATTTATTTAAATTAAGTTTGTTGTCCTGCGAGCCTTCTCCTCATTAATATATTGGGTCTGCATGCCCAAGGTTTCATTTATGTAAATCCCTATTTTACCCATCACCTGTGAGTGAGATAAAAGCATATATAATGGATGGAGCTCCCAAGCTAGTGGAGGTGACTCAAGTTAGGATCCAAGGTGAAACCAATCAAAGGAGATACAAAGGTGGGCAGGTGGAAAGCTCTAAACACGAACCCAAAAGGTTCAAGGTGTTTCTCCCCTAGGTCTTGGGTTAGTTTATCAACCACTAGATAAACTAACCAATATAACAAAATCATGATCACACCATTTATTTTATTTATGTTAGTTGCGTGATTTATTTATTGTGGGTGTGTTGTCGCGATCACACAATTAAGGAATTAAACAAGCATGCAGGATGGAACAAAAATAAGACCGACTTATATGTAAATATTATCTTAGACATGGTTAATCACTTAAGTATATCCCACTTAATATTAAAAATCATGTAATCAAAGATAATAAAATGAAAATTTACCTATAAGGATAAAATCCCTCAAAGAAAATATTAAGTCGGTATAGCCTTCGATAATCTTGGTTAGAATCGAACCATAGTTCAAAGTGCTTGACCAACCCTAGTTGGGGTGCTTTCAATTATTGGGTAATTCTAATTCAAGGTTTTGGGTTGAATTTACTTGGTTAACATCAAGGGTTGACTACAATAGCAGGACTTGGTGTGACCAAGAGACAAAGGATGAGGAAATCCAAAAAGGATTTCAGGATTGGGGAGTCTACTCAATAGATCAAGGAGCTACGATTTAATGCACTTGGAATTTGGAATTCCTTCATAAAACCCTTCAAGTTTCTTTATCAACCCTAGTTGGGGTAATGCGAAGGGAAATATGGATCCTTTACACTAGAATATTCAGGCAACATAATATTCCAAAGTCAATGGTGAGGGCTATTGAATTTCGTTAAAATAACGGGAGACTAATAAGTATTAAATTATTTATTTGTCTTAATTTTATCATGATAAATCAATAAAACTTTAATCATCTTAATTTTTATAAACAACAAGAAAAATGACTTCAAACATATCATTGAAAACCATACTTAAGAAGGAAAACCTTCTCACCAGCACCAATTTCCAGGAATGGAAGAAGCATTTACGCGTCATCCTTCGCCATGAGAGGAAATTGTACGTGATAGAGGAGCCTATTCTAGTTGCTCCTGGAAAAGAGACCAGTGATGAGGAACTATCTCTCTATATAAAAAATATGGATGATTCTACATATGTCCAATGTTTCATGCTATCGGCTATGTCTAATGAGATCTTGAATAAACATGAAAACATGGATGTGTATAGCATGATTTCTCACTTTAAAGATCTCTATCAAGAGAAGGCGAGACAAGAGATATATGAGATCTCCAATGCTTTGTTTACAACTAATATTAGAGAGTCTGAACTAGCTGGGCCTCATGTAGTCAAGATTATTGGATACATTGAATGCCTGGATGTCTTAGGGATTAAGTTCCTTGATGAGTTTCATACAGATCTCATCCTATCATCACTTCCCAAGACCTTATCTAGATTTATTTTCAACTACAACATGAGAAACAATGAGAAGAGTCTATTAGAACTTATGAACTTAATTATCCAGGTAGATAAGAACATGAGACCTAAAAAACCTGTAGTCCTTATGGTGAATAAGAAAATGAAGGACAAGACAAAGGGGCCAAGGACTTATAAACGGTATGAAGCCCCCAAGAACCATACCTCCAAGAAGGGGAAGATCCAGAGGTAGGGAAAGGAACATGACAAAGTGTGTTTTTCATATGGAAATACATGACACTAGAAGAGTAATCACACCCAAAAAGCATGGGGATGCTAAAGGTGTGTTCTTTATCAAGTGTAATATTTCAATTTCCACACATTGGGTATTAGATACAGCTTGGGGGGATCACATCTATATTGAAATGCAGGAACCAAGTAGATTTAGAAAGATTTCCATAGGAGAGGTGGATATTCGAGCTGCCAATGGAAAGAGGCTGACTACGTTATCCATTGATGATTACCACCTCTCATTTCCAACTAGGATGATTTTGGTTTTATATAACTATTATTATGTTCCTAGTGTTACCAAAAACCTAATTTATGTATCATATTTAGATATGGATTGATTTATTTTCATGTTTGGAAATAAGGGTTGCTTATTTTATAAGATAAACATATGTTATGGTATTGAATATTTAAATAATGGTTTATATGTTTTAAATCATGAAAACCAAGTGTTGGAAATCGATAACGAAACAAACTCACATGACTCATACATCACCCAGTTGTGGCATCACCGTCTCGGTCATGTAAACGAGAAGCGCTTGACAAAGATCTTCCAAGATGGTTATTTAGACTCTACTGATCTAAAACCACTTGATAGATGTCACGCTTGTTTACAAGGTAAAATGACCAAGCCACATTTCAGTGGACAGGGTGAAAGGGCCATAGAGCTTCTAGGATTGGTGCACATGGATGTGTGTGGACCATTTCTAGTAGAATCTAGAGGTGGATATTCTTACTTCATTACTTTTACTAATGATTTGAGTAGATATGGCTATGTCTACTTAATGAGGTATAATTCAGAGTACTTAGATAAATTTAAGGAATTCAAGAATGAAGTAGAGGATCAAATTAGTAAGAAGATAAAGAAACTTTGATCAGATCAAGGTGGAATATATCGGAACCAAGAGTTCATAGATCTTCTACTGGAGTCTGAGATTCTATCTCAGCTCACTACTCCTTATATACCATAGTGTAATGGTGTTAGTGAAATGAGGAACCACACCTTGTTGGACATGGTGAGGTTGATGATGAGTCATGAATATCTTCCATTATACTTTTGGAGATATGCATTACAAACTGCAGTATACACATTAAACTGAGTACCAACTAAGGCGACAAATGGAATTACCTCTGAGATATGGAATGGAAAGAAACCCATTTTTTCATACACACGTGTATGGGGATGCAAGGCATTTGTTAAGGCCTTATCAGGAAACAAACTATCACCCCTGGGCACAAAGTCTATCTTTATAGGATATCCCAAGAAAACGAAAGGATATTAACTATATAAACCTTCAAACAAGAAAGTGATTGTCGCTAGAAAATCCATCTTTATTGATAGGGAGCACATCCTCAAAAAGGATAGTGGGAGAAATATTGAATTTTATGAAGTTGATGCTCAATATATACAACAGTTTGTACAAGAACAAGTTTTGTAGGTCCCCATGGAAGAGGTTCCAGAAACAAAAGTACCACGTAGGAGCTCAAGAGAAGTAAGGGAACTAGAGAGATTTGGTTTCCTAGTCACAGAGGATGGTGAATAATTATTGTTGGACAATGATGAACCTCTATCCTACAAGTAATAAATATAAATCTTAAAAGTTGAAAGATGTCAAGAAGCTATGAATTCTAAGATGGATTCCATGTATCAAAACCAAGTTTGGGTTCTGGTCGATGAGCCAGTTGATGTAAAACCTGTTGGATGCAAATTGGTATTCAAGAGAAATCTGGACATGGAAGTTCAAGTTAGCACCTATAAAGCAAGGTTAGAGGCTAAAGGATTTAGATAGCATCAAGGAATTGACTACGATGAAACCTTTTCACCAGTTTACATGTTTAAATCCATAAGAATCATACTTAGCATAGCAGCTTACCATGACTACATGATTTTTCAGATGGATGCTAAAACAAAATTCCTTAATGGGAACCTTTAGGAATATTTCTATATGAAACAAACAGAAGGGTTTGTGACACCAGGTGGAGCCAAACAAATTTAAAAGTTGCATAAATCCATTTATGGATTAAAGCAAGAAACCAGGTCATGGGACGTTTGATTTGATGAAGCCATAAAGGAATTTGGTTTCATTAAGAACAAATGTGATCCATGTGTTTATAAGAAGTTTAATGGGAATGTGGTCGTTATCCTAGTAGTATATATTGACAACATATTGCTTATTGGAAATGATGTACCGGTCTTACAGTCAGTTAAGGACTATTTGAACAAGTGTTTCTCCATGAAGGAATTGGGTGAAGCAGCCTGCATTCTAGGGATAAAGATCATTCATGATAGATCCAAGAGGCTTCTTGGACTAAGTCAGGGTACATACATTGACCAGATAATAAATAGATTTAGTATGGAACAATCCAAGAGGGGATTTGTTCCAGTGTCACATGGACTATATCTTTCTAAGAAAATGTGTCCTCAGACATAAAATGAGAAAGATATAATGGGTAAGATCCCATACTCTTAGGCTATAGGATCCATCATGTATGCCATGTTATGTAACATGAATGATGTTTCCTATGCACTAAGCATTGTAGGCAGATATCAATCAGATCTAGGAGAACAAAATTGGACTGCGGTTAAGACTATCCTTAAGTATCTGAGAAGAACTAAGGATATGTTCCTGGTGTATGGAGGAGATGAGGAGCTTGTCATCCGAGGGTATGATAATTCTAGTTTTCAGATAGATCATAACAATCTGAAGTCGTAATCTGGATATGTTTTCTATCTTAATGGAGGAGCTGTGAGTTGGAAGAGTTCAAAGAAACAAGTTTTCGCCGATTCTACAGCGGAGTCCAAATATATAGCGGCTTCTCATATAACCAAGGAAGCCTTATGGATTCAAAAATTTGTCTAGGAGCTTGATGTGGTTCCTAGTATTAAAGATCCTATCACATTGTATTGTGATAATACTACAGCGGTGACTCTTAAAAAATAACCAAGGTCACATCAACGGACAAAGCACATACTCCGAAAGTATCACATCTTGAGGGATTTCTATCAAAGGGGTGAAGTTTTAGTGAGTATAGTGTCCATAGAAGAGAACTTGGTGTACCCCATGACTAAATGCCTATCTCATAAGAAGCATGAATATCATGTGAGAGCTAGCGGGTTAAAGGTTGTTAGCAGTTGGCTCTAGTCCAAGTGGGAGTCTATTAGAGTTGGTGGCCTAGAATCGACTACTTTGTACTCTATTCATTAATAAATAACTTATCACATCTTGATTGTTCTTCTACATTACAATTCATGTGATAATTTCCTAAGTATAGCTATTTCATTAAAGGGTCATAGAGGATCCCTACTATGATGAGAACCAGTAAGTGCCATAACATTATTCTTGAATATATGTTCTATGGCCAGATGATGTTATTTGATGGACATAAATAATATAGGCCATTAGGGGTGATGACTCATAAAACTTTGAGGCATATTCTCATGGTGTATGCCCTTGGTAATATCTAGGAGGATATTATGAGAATGAGACTCACCAGCAGGAAATCCACATTTCATAGTGTCATTGGATGTTCCTATTTTTGGACGTGTGTATTGGTACTTAGACTTTAAGATTATTATTAATAGTTATTACAACTCACAAACTGAGATGTATTGACAAAAACTATGATTACACACTGTTCATATAAAGGTAAGATATGTTGGGTGCATTATGAGTAATACTACATTAATGGATAATTCAAAAAAGGATTTTTCCCTTCTATTCCATAATGGATGTAGATATCTTAGACCTTTTTATGGAATTGATATAGCCTAAATAAATCCATGGACATGGTAAGGAATGGAAAAGTTCAATTCCAGAAAGTCAAAGAAATAATAATCGAGTATATGGGTTGATGACACTAGCATGCAACCCGCTTGATTCGAGATATCGAGACAAGGTGATTATATTACATAGTAATCATTCATAGGAGGTGACTTGTCATTGTGACATTAACTTATTTCTCTATGGGTTCCCTGGCGTGTTGCTATATGCTACCCTTGTAATTTAGGCAGGCTCCACCTAATGCCACTGAGAAAGAGGCCTAGAGGGTCACACACTAAGTGTGTCCAAGTATCTCAGATAAATATTAATTTAACAAGTTGAATAAAGATTATTTTCGATTGTGGTTTAATAATTATTCAAGGATTCCTGATCACATTTATTTCGACACTAGTTATTCGAGAGAATGTATTGTGGGTGAAATAATATATTTATTAGCGAGTAATGTAGTGATATTTATTTGAGAAATAAATATCCATTATTCAAGGTCTAATAAATGTGGTGGAGGAAATAAATAAAATGAAAAAAAAAACAAAATTACACATTGTGTATATTAATATACATGCCTTGTAGTTTTTTAGGGATTTGTGAGAAATAATATTATTTATTTAAATAAATAATATTAAGTGTAATTTGATGGGCACATGTCAAGTAATAATAATTTTCAATTGTTATTATTAGACATGGGGTATTACTAAAGATCAAATGAAATGAATAAATGCTTTTGGGTAATTAATTCATTTTTTATGATTCTAAGTAATGAAAATCCCAATTATATAATTTTCATTAGCCTAGAAATTTTTGGGTTGTTCACAATGGATCTAGAGAAAGCTCTCAAGCCAAGAGAGAATTATTTTCTTCCAAGAATGCTCTCAAGCTATGAGAGTTATCATCCTCTACTAGATCAAGGAGATCTCTTTTCAAGCGGCTCTCAAGGTGATCAAAGGTGGACATCACATCGAAGACTCTTCCACAATGGCACCTAGAGATCCCTTCAATAATGTCCAGAGATACGTAGATCACATGTGGATCACCATAAGAGGAATCTTACACTTGGATTCTACGATGCAATGATAGATCACATCAGATCGTGACCAGAAACATCAACGGAGAGAGAATTTCTTCAAGGTAATTATTGTCTTTTAATTAAATTAATTATAACCAACATATGATGATCCTATCTATGGTTCTGAGACTCCCTTAAATTCTTTTGTTCTTTATTCTATTCCAAAGATCCGACATTTTATTATCGTTACAGATCTCAGATTGATCATTGTTAATAAAAAAATTCTAGTTGGGATAACCCACCAATGAACTTCCACTGTGCCCGGAACCTATAAGTGGTATCAAAGGGGTAATATCATTGATTATAATTATTTAGTTTTTTATTAGTGATTTTTGAATTTAATAATTTACTTGTTTCAATTCATGTTAATCGTTCTATAAATATGAATCTCGAGATCTATTCCTCCTCTTTCATTTCTCTTTCACCTTACAGAAATGATTTATTCTTTTAATTTTGATTAAAATAAAAAAGAGGATCTCATCCGTAGGTGCCAAATATTCCTAGCCATACAACACCAGAACACACAGTGTGTATTCGGCAGTACATGCTGTGTAGTATAGGTTCCATTCACCTAGACAGTCCGCCAAACCAGGCAGTGTCATTGGATTCTATCTAAGTCTTTAAGACTCCATGTGTTGGATAAGAAAAGGTGGCACACGGTTTCCAGATTACACGCCATGTGGCCCACTGAACATGGCGTGTAGTCCCTTCGGGTTAGGGTTAGACCATGTACCCCATACAGGGCTTGCCCGACTAGAAACTGTGTAACACGGATACTATACGGTGTGTGTCCCACTGAAAATGCTGTGTACTCCGAATATTTCCAAAGTATATCTACACGCCATGTCCTTGGGTGTGTAATTCGGATGGATAGTGAACAAAAGTACACACCGTGTAGTCAGAACTACACGCCGTGTACTCATCCAAATTACGCAGATTTATTAAAATTTATTATTATATTATACAAACCCTTGAGACATGTACTATAGTGAAGGCTTAAAGCTGAGGCACAACACATGATAGGTGTTTTATATATGTGTGTTTAATTTAAGATCTGCATAATGTTCAATTCTACTCATTGGGTATTTAAGAATGGGAATTAACCGTGTTTACTCTAAGGTACAAGTTACGTACAAAGATAATTTTAAATGAATTTATTTGTTTAAAATTATGATGGATGAGAATATCAAGGTATTTCAGAAAACGGGTTTAAGATAAAAGGATTGATTGATTAAAGATAATTAATTCAAGCGTGATTTATCTTAAACAAGAACGATTAATGAATTGAATGCAAGTTTTATTTATGTATAAATACCGTTGCATGTATGGATGATCATGAGATAGACCAAGACCTTTGTATGTGAATGGTTTCTTTTAATTTATTTATTTAAATTAAGTTTTTTGTCCTGCGAGCCTTCTCATGGTGTGAACCCTTGGTAATATCCAAGAGGATATTATGAGAATGAGATCCGCCAGCAAGAAATCTAAAATTCCTAGTGTCATTGGATGTTCTTATCCATGGACTTGTGTATTGATCCTTAGACTTTAGGATTATTATTAATGGGTATTACGACTCGCACACTTATATGTATTGATAAAAACTGTGACGACACATTGTTCACAGTGAGGTAGGATATGTTGGGTGTGTTATGAGTAATACTAAATTAATAGATAATGTGAGAAAGGATTTTTCCCTTTTTTTCTATAACATAAGTAGATATCTCAGGCCCTTTGATGGAATTGATATAACCTAAATAAATCCATGGACATGGTAAGGAATGGGAGAGTTCAATTCTAGAAAGTCAAAGAAAGAATAATTGAGCACATGGGTTGATGGCACTAGCAAGCAACCCGCTTGATTCGAGATATCGAGACAAAGGGATTACATTACAAGGTAAGCATTCATAGAAGGTGACATGTCATTACAGTGTTAACTTATTTCTCTATGGGTGAATTGGTGTGTTTCTAGATGCTAACCTTGGACTTTACGCAGAATCTGCCTAATGCTACTGAGAAAGAGGCCCAGAGGGTCACACACTAAGTGTGTCCAAGTATCTCAGTTAAATATTAATTTAACAAGTTGAATAAAGATTATTCCCAATTGTGGTTTAATAATTATTCAAGGATGCCTGATCACATTTATTTCGACACTAGTTTTTGAGAGAATGTATTGTGGGCCAAATAATATATTTATTAGTGAGTAATGCAGTGATATTTATTTGAGAAATAAATAACAATTATTCAAGGTCTAATAAATGTGGTGGGGGAAATAAAGAAAATTTAAAAAACAAATGTACATGTCGTGTATATTAATACACACGCCATGTATTTTTCTAGGGATTTGTGAGAAATAATATTATTTATTTAATTAAATACTATTAGGTGTAATTCTCTAGGTTTATGTCAAGTAATAATAATAGTCAACTATTATTATTATACATGGGGTATTACTAAGAATTAAATGAAATGAATAAATGATTTCAGGTAATTAATTAATTTTTTTATTATTCTAAGTAATTAAAATCCCAATTATATAATTCTCATTATCCTAACCATTTTTGGGTTGTGCAAAACAAATCCAGAGAAATATCTCAAGACAAGTGAGAATTATTTTCTTCCAAGAACACTCTCAAGCTATGGGAGAGATCCTCCTCCACCGGATTAAGGAGAGCGCTTTGCAAGTAGCTCTCAATATGTTTAAAGTATTCAACACCACTTTTTAGGTTTTAAGTGATGGGATTAATGAAATTTTGAGAGAATTTTTATTATGATAAGGTATATGTAACCCTTAGGTTCAATATGGAGTACTATTTGAGAATAATGGTCTTTTTATAAGTTTAAAGGTATTGAAAAAATTCAAGGTTTATATTATATTCAATGATTAAAGTTATTTTAAAGGATTTTCATTATATTTCTAGGGATGTTATAAGACTTATATTAATATAGTTTTAGTAAAAAAAGGATAACCTGTTACATCCTTTAAGTCTGCGAGGCTTGAACCCACAACTGAAGGGTTATGAGGGTGAAACACGTACCACTAAGATATGTGATGTCTTAGTTAGTATGTAATTATTATTTTTAAATGATGTGACAAATAAAGATTAAATTTATTTTTTGAAAATATGTTTTATCATAGAGATAACCATGATATCTAAAAATTATATGGTGATAGATTATGCCTCATGACAATTGAAGGTTCATGAGAAAAATTACCCAACTCTTGATTTGAAGTTAATTACGAAAATTTTTGTATTAAAGATATAAAGGTGTTATCTTTGTGAAGAAATGTTACAACCCAGGTACTTATAAAATAATTTATTTTCATTCCAAAATTAAATAGTCAAATTCATTAAAAACTTATAAAAAATAAGTTGTATTTGTATAAATTAAGGAATTCATTCTGATGGAATAGTAACTTGACCTTAGAAATAGTAACATGACCATTCAGAATAGTAATGTGGCCAATCGAATAGTAACCTCACCTATGAGAGTATATATAAAATTTATGTATCTTATAATTATAATCATGACGTATTTATATCATAGAATAAGTAAATAAATGTTTTGAAAATGATGAATTAAGTGTTGTTATTTTTGTGAAACATAATTTTTTATTTATAATTTCATAATTAATTTAATGATTTAAAAGAAAATTAATTTTCATAAAATAGATTCATAAAGTAATATTTTATTTTCTTATTATTATAATATAATTTTATGAGACCTTAATTAATTTTTCAAAGTGTTAAAAATCTAGTTATAGTTTTAAAATTGGTATTTCTAAAATGAATTATGATTTTAATTAAAAATTAAATTTCTCATATTTAGAAATTTATTTTAAAAAAACGGAGTCCATTTTTGAATTATACACATCAATAAATGGTTGTGGTGAATTTTTGGGATTTAAACTGAAATATTTAAATTTTTGGTGAATAATGAAATACAATAATTTATGATATAAGATAAATAGATGATTTATTGAGTCATAGATGATGTAAGGATGACGTAAGCTCAACATCTCGAACCCAACTTTATTATTTTAATATATTTGGTGATAATTCTCAAAATATTCAGTCTTGAGCCAAAATAATAAACTAATGAATATAATAATGTGAAAACACCTCTCTCCGCCACTATAAATAATACCCCTCACCACCTCTTCTCTTCACAATTCAAAGCCTTATATCTTGTTTAATTTCAGCCCTATTCCCTTCCCATGTCTCTTCCCCATGTCCAATAACTTCTATTATCACCAAAAATCCAAACCGATGGCCTTAAGAAGGTTCTGAAGGAGGAGAATTCAAGAGGTAAAACCCTCTTTCATTTTCTTTTATTTTATTTTCAATTATTTTTTCTTTTCTTATACTCTCTTCACATCCCCTTATACAAGTGGAATTAAAACTAAAATATATTATATATACTTTAATTATATATTTTTTAGGGAAAAATTCATCATCAAGCTTCTTCTCCTCTCCCTTTTATTTTAAAAATATAAACATCATTCGTGATGTGTCGATTTACCGACATCGTGGATGATGTGTTTTCATTTTTCTTTACCACTTTCAAGGCTGGACATAAAACCATTATTATGGTAAAATAAAATTTTATTATATATATTATATTTTATATTATGTTTTTGAACCAGTGTTTATATATAATATTAATTAATAAAACAAAAGTTGTTCGTAATGTTCAAAATTCACCAAAATAAACTAACTTTCATCAATAATTTTTTATCTAATGATTCATCCTCATACCATATAACCAAAATTATATATAATACCATTTAATATTTTTAAATTTCATTAATTACCTGAAATTTCAATTCTAGATTTTTTCTCCCATCTGACAATAAAATCCATAATGAACCAACCATGGAAACCATGAAATAAATGCACCAAAAACAATGAAAATAACATAATATTATTAATAAATGGGTGGAATAATGTTATAAAAATATCATATAAATAATTATAAATATTAAAATGGATATTTAATATATTAATAACACTCTTTAAAACATTATACATGAGGTTTGAACATATTTTAAGTAAGACGAACCTAAGCTAAGGGAATTCTTAACCCAATTCTCAATCTTTGGGTTAACCTTATACTTCATTGATTATGTGGTAGTAAGATTATTTGTGAAATTAATTTTGTTTATATTATGTTTATATTATGTTTATTTATAGTTTATACACATAATAAATTCATTTTATTAATTATCACATCAATTATATGATATTTTAAGGGAATTTTCTTTAAAATCGTCTTTTTAAATTTCTATTTTTTACAAAATTCCAATAGAATGTTTTTATAAAAGTATTATTATTTTATGAGTATTTTATGGTTATTGGGAATTTTTTATGATGAAGGGTGGGACCTATATATCCATCCAATTCATTGGTTATTTTTATGTTAAATTACGATCTTATGGTTACTCCAAGTGTAACTGTGATGGTTACATCATAAGGTAGTCTTGAGGGTTACATCATAAGGTAGCCATGAGGGTTACATTGTAAGGTAAATATGAGGGTTAAAAATCATATGTTAGCTATGAGGTTTAAAATTTTAAGTAATTAATTCCCCAAGTTACCTTTATGGTATTATTTATGTTTTCTATGTTTTATAGAAATCTCTTGTTTTTACAAAGTATATGATACTTTATGGGTGAGAAGTATGTATTTGTGAAAATAATTTCATAAGTTTATAAGTATTCATGTAATAAAAATTTATCTCTTTCTTTTTTTACCCTTACTATTATTTTTGTGTTCATCCCAAGTTTTACAATTTTTTTCACCAGGTTTAAGGATGGGTAATAGAAAAAGAGAATCTAAGATGAATGTTGTGAATATGTTTCATTAAAATATTTCATGTTTTTATTAAAACATTTTGTATTATAGAAGAAAGGTATATTGTTTTAGTAGATCCCACTTTGTATTCTTGTGGGTTGATATGTATGAATTATGTATTAATTTTATAAAACTCTAAACCTAAAATATCTTTGGGAATATAAGGAAGTAAATTCTAAAGGAATTTACTAGATTATGTAGTGTTTAAGGATGGGTCCTTATAGTTGGTATCAAAGAATAGTTTAGATAAATTTAGGGTTCGGTATGATGTTAATAGAATATCATAAATTATTTTTACCTTATGGTTAATTTGGAAGGATATATAATTTGAATATTACCATGTTTCTTCATCTAAGATATGTCTGTTCAGAATGGTTTTCCACAAAAGAAACAGAGAAACTGAAGTAGGAAGGCACCAAGAGGATGATATCTTTCTGAATCCACAAACTAGAATGGTGGTAATTGAAAAAAAAATAGTTTGTGGTAATAATGGATTAGTTGAAATATGCTATAAATAGTGGTGGAATCCATGAAAGAGAATAACCAGATCTACCACACAGAAACATGATTATATTTGAACATTTTATGAGGAAATAACCTCCAACTTTTAGTGGATATTTTGACATAGTGGAAACCAAAGGATGGATTAAATCCCTTGAAAATATATTTTATGTTATGGGGTGTTCATATAATCAAAAGGTTAGTCTTTCCATTTATCATTTTGAAGGTGAAGCTAACTAGTGGTGGTCAATGGTCAAGAATATTAGGGATAACAAGGAGATTGATGCCTTGGAATGGGATGAATTTAAAAATATTTACCTTGAAAAGTATTTTCCTAATTTGGTTCAACTAAGAATGGAAAAAAAATTCCTTAAATTAAAACAAAATTAGAAAGATTTAGTGGTCGTGTATGAAGAAAATTTCACTCGATTTTCAAGGTAAAATCTAAATCTTATTTGGGATCTTGATATCAAAATCAATCATTTTGACTCCGGATTGAAGCCAAGATATTGAAGAGAATTAGCCTCCTATAAATTCAAAAGTTATGAGAAATTTTTTTGATGTAATGAGAGGGTATAAATGAAGTTTGTCTATGATCAATTGTACTTTGAAAACAAGTAAAAGAAAAGGTCCAGATGGAAAGCAATGGGTAAGAATCAATCAAAGAAATATGAAAGTAAGAAAGTCTAGTTTCCAGTTTGTGAAAAGTGTTGTGAAACGTACTCTAGAGAATACCTTAACAAAACTATAAAGTGATTTCTATGTGGTAAGTTTGGACATATGTCCTGATATTGTAATGAAAAGGATCTTAAGATTAATTCTAATAAGCAAAATATAAAGTGTTTTAAATGTGGTGAGATGGGTCATTATGAAAATACCTTCCCAAATAATGATTTGGATGATGGAAAGTAGCCATATTATAAGTAGAAAGCTACAGTGAGATCCTTTTTGACTATGCCAACAAATTTCGGTCCATCCAATGATGTGGTATCGAGTACTTTGTTTGTTTAATCAGATTTTTTTACTCAGATTTTTGTTTACTCATATTTTTCTAATGTTCTGTTTGATATGGGTTATATTCATTACTTTATTTCTGATTTTTTTTTGTAAATTGGAAATTTCACCTCATGAAATTATACTGGAACTTATGGTTAAAACACCAAGGGGAAATATTATAGGAAAAAATAATTATAAAAATATTCCTGTTGTTTTTTTTGTGGAAATACATTACCTGAAAACCTTGCTATTTTTCCCTTAGTAGAGTTTGATGTTATTATGGGTATGGATTGGATTTTTTTTATCATGCTAAGATTGATTGTAGATCTAAAGAAGTTATTTTTCAGAAATATTTTAAATTTTTATACAATAACGAACCCATAAAACTGATAATATATTAGGAAGCTGAGAAACTATTAAGATACAGAAATGAAAGTTATCTTTCTCATATTATTGAAAACTAGGGAACATTTTTTACTAATGATGTGTTAGTGGTAAATGAATACCTGTATGTTTTTACTAATGATTTTCCTAATTTTATACATTCCCAAGAAGTCTAATTTACTATTGACTTGGTTCCTGATGCTAATCCAATTTTAAAACCCCATAATCGAATGGATCAAGTGTAACTTCTTTGATTTATAAATTAGTTTCAAGAGTTTATTGATAAAGGCTTCATTTTCCCTACCACTTCACCATGGGGGATCCTATTTTGTTTTTTCAAAAGAATTATGGTTCCATAATACTTTACATTGATTATAGAGATTTGAATAACATTTTTGTTAAGAATAAGTATCTTTTTCCTCATATAAATGAATTATTTGATCAGCTTCAGGGAGATTAGTATTTTTTTCAATATTTACTTGAGATCTGGGTACTATCAGCTGAAGGTAAATGAGGAAAATATCTTGAAAATAGATTTTTTATAGTAGATATGGACATCATGAGTTTGTTGTTATGACCTTGGGTTTGACTGATTCCCCTATTGTATTCATGAATCATATGAATCGAATATTCCATGAATATTTATATAAGTTTTTTATTGTTTTTATTGATGATATTTTGGTCTTTCAAAAAAGTTATGAGGATCATGAAAAACATTTAAGGATTGTATTGTTAACTCTCAAATAAAATAAGTTATTCAAAAAATTTAGAAAATTTTATTTTTGGTTGTAATAGATTTATTTTATTGGGAATATTGTAAATAAGGAGGGAATAACAGTTGATCCCATAAACAAAAAGTGGTTGATGAATGGACAAGACCTAATAATGTTACAGAGATTTGTTGTTTTCTCTGATTAACAGGTTGTTACTGATGGTTTGTTAAAAAAACATTGCATGATTATCTATCCTGATAACTAAGTTAACATAAAAGGGGTTAAATTTATTTAGAAAGAACACTGTGATGTTTGTTTTTAGGAACTAAAGAAAATATTGGTGAATATTATAGTTTTGTCCCTACCTTATAGAAATGGTTAATTTTTTATCTACAATGATGCTTCATTTAAGGGACTTGGTTGTATTCTGATGTAGAATGATCAGGTAATTTCATACGCTTTAAGATAAATAAAACCTCATGAGTTAAATTATCCAACACATGATTTTGAATTAGAATCTATGGTTTTTGATTTAAAAATTTGGAGGCATCATTTATATGGATCCAAATGTGAATTATATACTGACCATAAAAGTCTGAAGTATATATTTACTTTGAATAAATTAAACATGAGATAGAGAAGATGGCTTGAAATGATAAAGGATTACGATTTCATGATTAATTACCATCCTTTAAAAGAAAACAAAGTGGCACATGTCTTGATTCAAAAAAATCATGCATCATTAACCATGTTACATTTGGAATAACACCCATTGATTAATGATTTAATGAATTTTGTCTTGGAAGTTATTGGTTTAGGAAATTCCTATATTTTGTTTCAAGTGTCAGTGTAGTCGTCTCTGTTATAAAGAATTAAGAAGGCGCATAAAGAAGACCATGAGTTTCATAAAAAGGTAGAATTGGTTAAAAAGGGTAAGTTTCTAGAATTTAACTTTGATAAAGTTTGGGTTTTGAGATTTTAAAATAGATTATGTGTGCCTTATGATCCAAAAATGAAGAAATAATTGTTAAGTGAATATCATAATTCTCTATTTTCAGTTCATCCTAGTAGTACTAAGATGTATAGAGACCTTCAGGTGTATCACTGGTGGGATGGAATTAAAAAAGATATTGTATATTTTACCATGAAATGTTTGACATTTCAATAGTTTAAAGTAAAGAGAAAACTACCAAAGGGGATGCTTCACCCTTTTCCAATGCCATAGTGAAAATGGTAAAATATATCTATAAACTTTTTGGTGGGATTACCAAATACTTCTTGATTTAACAATGCAATTTGGGTTATTGTTAACTAACTAACTAAATCTGAACATTTCCTTCCTATTCTATATACTATGTATTTATATCATTTTTCTTGACTTTACCTCAAATATATTTTTAGGTTACATGGATTTTATATTTTAATTGTATTTGACCATGATCCTAGGTTCAGTTATGACTTTTATTAAAGCCGTTAGAAGTCATTAGTAAAAAAATTAAATTTCAACATTACTTTTCATCCCCAATCTGATGGAAAGACCAAGCAAAAAATTTAGACCTTGGAGAACATTCTTTGAGTTTTTTCAATGGATTACCAAGAAAGTTTGGATCAAAATCTTTCTTTAGTTAAGTTTTGATATAATAAAAGTTTTCATTATAGTATACAAATGGCACCTTTTGAGGAATTATATGGAAAGTAGTGTTGAACTCCATCATTTTGGGATGAAGTCAAGGAAAATAAGTTGATGGGACTGGAATTAGTAGAGGAAGTGTCTGAGAAAGTGAATATGATCTAGAAACATATGAGGAAAACTCAGAGCAGATGGAAAAGTTATACAGACAACATGAGAAAAGACTTTTCTTTAGAGGTAGGTGGTTGTATTTTTCTTAGAATCTCACTATGGAAAAAGTGTTATGCATTTTGGTAAGAAAGGAAAGAGAAGTCCACAATTTATTGGACCTTAAGAAATTGTGGAGAAATTTTTACCAGTTTTCTACCAAGTATCTTTGCCTCTAATTTTATCTCAGTTAGAAAATGTTTTTCATGTTTTGATATTGAGAAAGTATGTGATAGATTCATCTCATGTTTTGAGACCAGAATTAGTCCAGTTGTTAGAGAACCTTATAAAGAGAAACCTATTCATATTCTTGGTCGCATAGATAAAGTATTGTGGAATAAGGTAATTCAATAGGTTAAGGTTTTTTTGGAGAAACCACATGGTTTAAGAAGCAAAATGGGAATCTGAAAATGCTACGAGGGAAAGGTACCCTCACATTTTTAATATGTAAATTAAAATTGTGAGGATGTGATTTACAGAAGGTAGGCAGAATATAACAACCCATATAATTTTAAAATAATTTCTTTTCATTCTGTAATTAAATAGTTAAATTCATTATAAATGTATAATGAAATAATTTGTATTTATATAAATTAAAGAATTTATATTGATGGAATAGTAACTTGACCTTAGGAATAGTAACATAACCATTATGAATAGTAATATGACCAATAGAATAGTAACCTCACCTACGAGAGTATAAATAAAATTTATATATCTTATAAGTGTAATCATGATATATTTATATCATGTAATAAGTAAATAGTTTTTTTTGAAAATGATGAATTAAGTGTTGGTATTTTTGTGAGTCATAAATTTTTATTTATAATTTTATAATAAATTCAATTATTTAAAAGAAAATTCATTTTCATAAAATAGATTCATAAATTAATATTTTATATTCTTTTGATTATAATATAATTTTATGAGACCTTAATTAATTTTTCAAAGTGTTAAAAATTCAGTTATAGTTTTAAAATAGGTATTTTTAGAATAAATTATGATTTTAATTAAAAATTAAATTTCTCATATTTAGAAAATTATTTTCAAAAAATGTAGTCAATTTTTTAATTATATAGATGGAAAAATGGTTGGGGTGATTTTTTTGGTATTTTTTATGAAATATTTGAATTTTCGATGAATAGTGAAATATAGTAATTTATTATATATGCTAAATGCATGATTTATTGAGTCATAGATGATGTATGGATGATGTAAGACCAAAATATCGAACTCTCCTTTATTATTTTAATATATTTGGTGATAATTCTCAAACTATTCATAGTCTTGAGCCAAAATAATAAGCTAATAAATATAATAATGAGAAAACACCTCTCTCCTCCACTATAAATACCACCCCTCACCACCTATTATCCTCACAATTAAAAGCCTTGTATCTTGTTTAATTTATACCCAATTACCTTACCAAGCCTCTTCCCAACATCCAAGATCTACTGGTCTCACCAAAATGCCAAAACCATGGTCTTTAAGAAGGTTCTCAAGGAGTAAAATTCAAGAGGTAAAATCCTCTTTCATTTTTTTTATTTTCTTTTCAATTATTTATATTTTCTTATACTACACATACCCTTATGAAGTGGAATTAAAACTCTATTATATTATATATACTTTGATGTTATCATGTTTATGAAAAAATTAATCATCAAACTTCTTCTCCTCTTCCTTTTACCAGCATCATGGACGATGTGTTTTCATTTTCCTTTATTGCATTCAAGGCTAGACATAAAACCATTATTATGGTTAAATAATATTTTATTATACATATTATATGTTATATTATGTTCTGGAACTAATGTTTATACATAATATTAATTAATAAAAAAAGTGCTTTGTAATGATCAAAATTCACCAAAATAAACTAACGTTCATCAATAATGATTTATCTAATGACTCGTACTCATACCATATAACCAAAATGATATATAATACCATTTAATATTTTGTAAGTTCATTAATAACATGTAATTTCAATTCTGGAGTTTTTCTCTCTTCCAACAATCAATAATGAACCAACAATGGAAACCATGAAATAAATTCACCCAAAACAATAAAAATAACAAAATATTTTTAATAAATGGGTGAAAGGATGTTATAAGAATATCATATAAGTAATTAAAAATATGAATATGGTTCTTTAATATATTAATAAAACTCTTTAAACCATTATACATGGGGTTTTAACATGTTTTAAGTAAGATGAACTTGAGATAAGGGAATTCTTAACCCAATTCTGATTGTTTGGGTTAACCTTCTACTTCATTGATTATGTGGAACTAAGATTATTTTTGAAATGATTTTTTATATTATGTTTTATTATGTGTATTTATATTTTATACACATACTCCATTCATTTTAATAATTCTAACTTCAATTATATGATATTTGTAAGGGACTTTTCTTTTAAATCCTCTTTTAAATTTCTATTTTTTACAAAATTAAAAAGGAATGTTTTAATGAAAGTGTTCTTATTTTATGATTATTTTATGGTTCTTGTGACTTTTTTATGATTAAGGGTGGGACCTATATCTACCTCTAATTAATTGGGTATTTTTATGTTTAAGGTTGATTATATGGTTACTCCAAGTGTAACTGTGATGGTTACATTATAAGGTAGCCATGAGAGTTACATCATAGGTGGTCATGAGGGTTACATTGTAGGGTAACTATGAGGGTTAAAAATCATATGGTAGCCATGAGGGTTACAATATTAAGTAATTAATTCCCCAAATTACATTTATGGTACTATTTATGTTTTCTATGTTTTATGGAAATCTCTTATTTTCATAAAGTATATGATTCTTTATGGGCGAGAAGTATGTATTTGTGAAAATAATTTCATAAGTTTATAAGTATTAATGTAATAATAGTTTATCTCCTTATTTTTATGACCCTCACTAAGTTTTTTTTTCTCATTCCAATCCTTAAAATGTTTTTCATAGGGTTTAAGTATGGGTAAGAGAAAAGGAGAAGCCAGGATGAATGTTGTGAAAAAATTTCATTAAAAAATTTCATGTTTTTATTAAAAACTTTTGTATTATGGAATAAATTGATACTATTTTAGCAGTTTCCACTTTGTATTATTGTGGGTTGAAATCTATTAATTATGTACTAATTTTCTAAATATCTAAACTGAAAATATCTTTGGGAATTTAAGGAAGTTAATTCTAAAGGAATTTGCTGGATTATGTAATGTTTAATGCTGAGTCCTTATAATAAATATGTGATATATATATTGATCACAAGAGTTTAAAGTATATATACACATATAAAGATATGAAAATGCGCAAAATAAGATGTTTGGATATGATTAAAGATTATGTATGTTCAATACATTACCACCCTAGGAAAGCAAACAAGGTAACCAATGATTTGAGTTGAAAGGATTATTTTAGATTATCTATGACGAGGATAAAAAAATAAAATATTTATGGATTTTAAAAGGATGGATTTGAAAAGATTGAATGAAGGGGAGAAATATTTTCTCTCTAAAATGAGTGTTCAATCATCTATCCAAGTAAATATTTTAGAGGTATAGAAAAAGATATATAGCTATAGAAGAGGGAATGAAATGTTCTTGAGTTTAACCTTGGTTATGATGGAATGATATGATTCAAGAACCATTTATGTGTTCCATGCATACCATATTTGAAGAATGATATGTTAGATGAGGCTCATAGTTCTTCATTATATATTCATTCTATAAGTATGAAGATGTATATAGACCTAAAAGAGTGTTTCTAGAGGGATAGAATGAAGAGAGATATTGCATAATATGTATCTTGATGCTTGGTATATCAACAAGTTAAGGCCCAGAGACAAAAGTACAAGAAAATTTTACAACCATTACCCATACTATATTGGGAATAGAAAAACATCACTATGAATTTTGTCATCGGACTCCCCAAAACATCTAAAGGGCATAATTCTATATGAGTTATAGTCGACCACCTTACAAATTCAGCACACTTGATCACTATCAAAAAAGATTTTTCTCCAGATCATATTTATAGGATATTAATTATGAAAGTGGAAAGGTTGTTTTGAGTACCACATTCCATTATATCCGATCGAGATCCAAGGTTTACCTCAAAGTTATGGTGAAGTATTCTGTATGCTCTTGGTATAAAGTTGAGTTTCAGCACTGTGTATCATTCTTAGAAAAATGGAAAGTTTAAGAGAACAATTCAAACCATAGAGGATATGTTGAGATATTTTTATATGTATTTAAAATGTGTTTCAGATCAACAATTTTCTATGGTTGTTTTTTATACAATAATAACCTTCCCTCGAGAATTCCGATGACTTATTATGAATATATTTATTGAAAAAAGTATATAACTCCAACATATTTGGGTGAAGTTGGAGAAAGAAAGATATTGGGACCTAAGATAACTAAAAAAATAGTAGAAAATGTTAGATCCATTCAACATCACATAAGAGTGGCACAAAGTTGGTATAAAAGTTATATTGGTAATCACTAACATGATATGGAATTTACAGTTGGTGATAAGGTGTTTCTAAGAGTTTATCCATGGAAGAAGTTAATGAGATTTGGAAATATGGTAAAACTAATACCTAGGTATATCGGTCCCTTTGAAATTCTTGATTATATTAGGATGGTATCTTATCGATTGGTGCTTCCACCGAACCTATCTCAAGTTCATAATGTGTTCCATATATCTCTTATTAGGAAGTAAATACCTAAACCTTCACATGTACTAAACTCAGAGGTCATGCCACTAGATCAAGATCTTTCATATGAGGAAAAACTAGTGGAGATACTATATCATATAGAGAAAGTTCCACAAAACATGACTACTCACTTGGTCAAAGTTTTGTCACGTTTGTGGGTTTAATTTTAAATTAAATAATGACAATTATGTAAATATAATTTGGAAAAATGGATTATATATTTGGAAATATCCTAATTAATATTATATAATAAGTTAAAATTATTTTTTGGTCAAAATTAATTGTAAAAATTGTAAAAAATTAATTATCATGGTTAAGGTAAAAATGGGTTTATGGGGGAATTAAACTAAAAAGATAATGAGTAATATGATATAAAAGCTTGAAAAAATCAAATTTTATGGATATATTTAGACCTTATATCATATATTTTTTTATAATGATCCATTTTTATTCTTTTGGATTGTTTAAAATGTGAGTACACCTTTTCCTTTTCAAAAGTTTCAAGTGTGTCCTCTCCCCCACTTATAAAAAGACACCCCTCCACTCTTCTAAACACTTAAAAAACACGTTTTTTTAGAAAATAACTACCTAAATACATTCCTTACTTCCATAAACACATCATATAGGCCTTATTTTTATTATTAAACCCTCCTAGGAAGCCTTTATGTGTAAACCTAAAGGGGTTCTTTGAAGAAGAGGTATAGTCCTTAACTATGCATTTTCATTTTTATTTGTCCCTTTAAATCATTAAAATATTATTTAACCAGGATTGTATAATAACATAATTATATCCAATATAATGAATTTTTATTGTGTTAATTTTATTATCTACATCTATCTTCTTTTCTATCAAGTGGGAAATGAAATCGTCTATTGTGTGTACAATGAACAACCACCTCACAAACCGATGTAATTGTTTCCCATCACAATATCTCACAGTTGGATATAATGATGTATTTAATGTTTATATATGATATTAATTAAAATAAAATGATTTTTTAACTATAATATCACATATACCTTATTACTTTCCATTCTGTGGGAATACGATAATGTTGCTCGTGTGTGCAACAGACTACCGCCTTGCAAAGCAATGTGATTTATTTTTTCCTTAAAATTTACATGAAAGGTAATAAGAATTAATTTAATGAATATAGATGATATATATTATATAATAATTAATCCATAAAGGTGATACATTATTTATCTTCCTTTCATCCATCAATTGATAAAATGGAAACACCATTCATGCTTACATACAACCTACCATCTTTATGAATGGTGTAATTCATTTTATATATCTAAATTTAATGGTTACTAAAAAAATATATAAAATGAATATATATGATATTTTTATCATGTTTATAATTATGTATATTATTTAACCATTAATATATTAAAAGCAATGAAAACACCGAACCCAAATGTGCTTGAAAAATGAAGGTGTTATTACCCAAAATGTGATTTTAAAAAGGAATTGTTAATAAATGGGTAATAAAAGGTCATAAGTAAATCATACATGTTATGATATATGTGAGTATGGTTATTTAATATATTTATAATAAATCTATATTTATTATATAGTATGTTTGAATGTGTACTAAGAAATTCAAGGCTTGAGGTAAGAGATTTCTAGTCTCTCTTTTATGTTTAGGAGACATATGCCATATTCACCACTCATTTATTTTGTGTGGTGTATATATTGACCCTTTGAAATGTTATATCATGAATTTTATTAATTTAATGATATTTAAAGTTTCATTTGATTTTATTATTTAATTGGGATTATGATTAAAAAATTACCAAACCAGTAAGGGGATTTTCGCCTCACTTTTATTTTCGTGGGACACATGCCGCATTCACTACTTGTATATTTTGTGTGCTGTATATTAGAACCATGATTGTATTTTATTATTATTATTATGAAAATTGTGGGAATTTAAATATAAATATAAGGTTATTTCTTTCATGGGGCTTACTATCCAAAAATTACCAAAGTGGTAAAAGGTTTATGTTCCGATCTCATTATTTAACAAGATTATTTATGAATATGTTTTTGATGATGAAATATTATAATATATATCTCAATAAACTCATGAATTTTATTCTAATATGGATATTTATTTAAAATAAATGTTTTCCTTTCATTTTCATCTCTTTAAGAACTCAAGATGTTGAAAAAATGTTTTTAAGAAAAATCGACTTTATTTCTCTATTCGGTCAAAAATCCTTTTTTCTCAATGTACATGTTTTACAAAAAGTTTTAAAAAAAAGTTTTACTACTCTACAATTATTGTTTAAAGAAATATTTAACCATATTTTAATTTTAAAAAAATAGTTTAAAAATTATCTTATTGTCATTTTCTAAATAAGGATCTCTTGAATTTTTCTGGAAATGTGAAAGGAAAATTTGTTTTAACGTGTCCGACATGAATGGTGTTTTCTATCATCACGACCACTCAAAGATTTAAATATTACCTTAAAAGTTTAAAATGTTAATTTAAAATGATTTTTTTTAATATTTGAGAAATTTTTATATTTTGAATATTTTTTTTTCAAAAAAGAAAAGTATATTTTCCTCAAGAAATTTGTAAGGACAATTTTATATAATTTATATTCATCAATGTAGTGTCCCATGTTTTTAGACCATTGAAAAATTACCAGGGAATTTAATTTTTCCTATTTAGTGGACAAGGTTAATTCTAAACTAATATTAGGAATGTAAATTTAAGTATTGGAACACTTAGAAGTGTTGTTTTTAAATGGGTTTAAATGTTCGAGTGGTTTCTCGAAAGTTTGGATGATTTTCGGGAGCCTCAGGGGACAAAAACTCACTTTTAAGGAGAAAAAGGCAGGGAACAAAATTTGTTTAAATCATATGACTCCCCAAGAGAAATCATTCATCTTTATAATGGGAATTTCTTGATTTTTTAAACCGTAAAAGGAGGGGACACACAACCATGTGTAAGGTTTACAATAAATTGCAGATATGGGAGGAGGGGCTATGAACAATTTGGAAGACCATGCATTTATCCCACATGGTTAGTGCCACTTGACCAGTAGCACCACATGGTGGGTGCATGGTTAGTCTAAATCATGTGTGAAAACCATGAAAGGTATGACTCTTGGTCAGAGTGAGCCTCACGTTTTTTGCATGATTATCAAAACTGTGTTGCCTAATCATTCACCTCATTCAAAAGGGGGAAATTGTCTTTTTACCCCTCCAACCATAAATGGGATTTACCCCATTTTCCTCCCCCATTCAATCAGGATCTCCCCACACATGCTTCTCCTTCCTCTCTTCTTCCCATGGTGGATCACCTTTATCTAGTGTTCAAATCGAGCATTGCCAGATGTATTGGATGTGTATCGAAGAGTCTATAACTCCTCCTTCCTCCTTTATTAGTTTCTTTAGATGTATTTAATGTTATATTTGTGCAATCTAATTCACCCTATTTTTAAGACGTTTGTCTATTTATTCATTCTCTCTCAAACTGTATTGCATCAAAGCTAAAAATTTGATGAGAGGACCATCCTAATCATGAGGTAGGTGTTATATATATTTTCCTTTTAATTCTCAACGTTTTATAAAATATTTCATTATGTTGCATGTCATATTTTCTATGTTTCACCCTTTAAATGCAGAATTAATATGTAGAACCTAAATAATTGAATTAATTAGATGTTATACACTAAATTAAACCATTATAGGTTTCTCACCTCAACCTAAACCACCCCTTGGGTGCATTTCTCATATTCCCATGACCTATTACTCATCTAGCCAAATTAATTAATCCTTTTTGGGTGTTGTTTCAAATGCTGTTTTATAATTATCTTCCTAATTTTAATCACCTTTGAAGGTGGATGATTAAATATGAATAAATATACATCTAAATTAAATTAAATAAGGTTTCCCGATGACCATGCCCCATTTTTTAATAAAACCACCCATGAGGTGCACTAACATATTAAATAAAAAGTGGGAAATTAAAAAGAAATGATTGAAATAAAATAATGCAATTAATTACCCATTACCTTATAAATTTATTTATAAATGATATGATCCAAATTATATAATTGAATGTTTATATGTAATGCTTATGGACATGTACTTATTAATTATAATTGAGTTGTGATGTAGAAATAAATATCTCATGGCCGTTGTAAAATTACCAAACAAATTATGTACTCCTTAAGTGATAATCAAGTTCCTTTTTATGGAATATATAAGAAAAGCTCAGAGGCTATTTGAGATTATATGTACCATGATTTATACAAGTTTCCCAATTTTGTAATATCATGGATGGGATCATAGGTTACTTGAATTATATTATAATTTGAGTGATACTTGGTTTTCCTTTTTACAGAATTACTTAGACGGGCTCATTGGATATATTTTTTTCCTCATGCTCTGAGCGATACTTGGGTTTTATTTTTATGAAACATATTGGATGGGCTCATAGGGAATTTGGAAGTTATGATTGATACTTGGATTTCCTATTTATGGAATGCCATGGATGGCCTCATAGAATAAAAAAAATTATGTTACTCCTTGGGAAATACCTGGGTTCCTCATTATGAAATTCCTTGGATGTGCTCATAGGGATAACAAATTATATCATCTTTGTATTATTTTTACATGTAGCTTATAGTGCCTCATTATAGTGATTATTATGCTAGGATTCCTTGACTATATTCCTTGGTTCCTTGACTAGCTAATGGTCTTATGTTTTGATACATGTGACCACCTGAAATTGCTCTGTGGTTTTAGAGACACTCACTCATGGATTCATAATATTGTAGCCACGAGCCTTAGGATTATACTATCCCATTTATTTTTACACATGGATGCCTTGGGAATACACCTCAGAATATGGATAGTATTATGTATCTACACATATACACATATATATTCAAATATATATGATGTATATAAGTACATATGTACCTATATATATACATGGTGATGCATCATCAGAGACCTTTTAGCTTAGACTAAATCATATATGGTCAGTGAGGTTTCCCTTAAGGAACCAAGCCTAGATTATTTACATTTATTCATTTATTGACCTACTTTACTAATTAATATACCTTCACAATACTATATTTTATACTCATGGACTGGATAACATTAGACACCATTAATAGTGGCCTTCTAAGTTTATATCACACCCTTTTTGGGATGATATTGCACTAGGGTACCTGAATATACCTCATGTTTACAGGTCCAGGTTCATGGATTATGCTCGTGCTATTACATTATGCATAGGTTCTTAGGAACACAATATTGAGACAAAGATCATGATGCTCATAGATATAGTCTTTGAGCCTTTTTTAATTTCTTTATATATTTAAATGCATTTTCTACTTATATTTTGTAGCATCACATGAACATGCATGATTGTGTACTTTTCATTGGATAGTTTATTCATTATTTATTTACCATCAGTCATTATTATCTTCCACTAATCTATTGTTTTTCTTTTTCTTCCACTATTTTTTGATTTATTATGCTATACTGATGTTATACTCTGATCATGAGGGTATATTCTCTCCACCATACCATTATTATACCCTCCCTACTAGTCGGAAACATTTGGAATATGAGTAGGAGCACTTGAGGCCATGTGACCGACCAAATCAGGGCACTATTTTAGTAGATCTCGGGTCTGGATGTTACAAAGTGGTATCAAATGATATTTTCCTTTGTCTTACTTTTTTGGACAAGTATAAAGGAGACTAGGAACATGTCAGTTCTTGGTAAATAGCAATGTTTAGGAGTGATTAACCCATGCATGGGGAAAATTCCAAGCTTTCAAGGATGAGACTATTGTTCATGAAATTCATTATTATATTTTTTTGGTCGGATTAGAGTACTCAAGAGGGGATAAATTTAGTATCTATAAAAATTTCTATTTAAAAATTATTCTTAAAATAGTTCCCCAATAAATTTAAATACAGCCCAATGAATCAAATTAATACAGTTATGAAAGTTTGAATGTTTAAATAACTTCTCAGAAGATTGATTAATTCTCAATAATATTAATATTAGTTATTAACATTACTTTTTAAGCTATTATAATAAGTCAAAACAATTATAACTTCTTTCCAAGATTAAATATCAAAGAAAATTTAGTGATTTATGAATTATACAGTAAAATAGAGAAAACTAAATTAAACAACATAGTGGATATAAAACATGTGGTTCAGTATCAAGTTGAGACCTAGTCCACTCCACTTGGTGATCACCTTCCACCAAGAATTTTATATAAATAAACATGATCCACACCATAGATCGGGGTTAACAATAGTACACTGGACTATCTAGGTCACACGACCTCTTCCACAGTTCTTCATGGGTAAGAACTACCAGGTCACACAGGGACCTCTTCCACACTTATTCGTGGGAATACACAAGTGTAAAAAGATTTATGAGAATGGATATCTTGTATCCTACAGTTTAATTCAAGATACAGTGAGTGTTTTTATACAAACACAAACACACATTGATGGGAAAATAAAAATAATACACAACAGAGAAAAAATGATGAGATAAGGTTATAGGTTATCTGAGTGTTAGTATGTGTATCTCTAGACTTATAGGATGGAGGAGATGCAGAAATAGAGTCCTCTTGCAAAAAATAGAGTATCGCAAGTCAGCTAGATCTGGCTCGTGTTCTTTATGGATTTGATAGTGTGAAAATGTTCTTGACTCTAGGATTCAAGTATGCTTTGTGTGTTCTTTATCTGCTTTGGGTTGCATGTGTTAGTTCTTCTTTCAAGAATTATTGTGTTTCTTCGTTATTGCACACATATTTTTTTCTCTGTTTTCACTATTTTAATGATTTTCTTATGGCCACACTGTTCTTTTTATTCTTAGAATTCATGTGTTGGATCCCACAAGATGCTTGTATTCTGCACCTCATACCTCATACTGTTAGGTGACATGTCTACAAAGAAACATTAATTATGTCAATGAATTTAATAGCTTCAAATATGGACATTAGAGATTAAATTGAAAAATGACAAAACATATTAAGAAACAGTGTCACAATTTGTCTAGAAATGGTGTCTTCATGAAACAGTGTCTCCTTGAAACAATGTCTGCTTGAAACAATGTCTCATTGAAACGGTGTATCCTTAAAACAACGTCTCCTCAAAATGGTGTCTCCTTTTTTGTCTTTGAGTGGTTAGATAGCTATGATGGCACAATTGTATAGAGATCAGGAACTGATAGCACATATGCAGTGTTTGATTATAGTGTTTAGTAATGGTGTTTGGATGGTCACGGTGTGCAGTCATGGTGTCTGGTGACGGTGTATGGGTTATAGTGTCTAAGTCATGGTGTCTGGGTCGTGATGTCTGGGTCATGGTTTCTGGGTCACGGTGTCTGGGTCACAGTGTCTGGGTTATGGTGTCTAGGTCACAGTGTCTGGGTCCTTTGCCAGAAAAACATAACTGGTGGCAGACTCACTATTTCTCAGACTTATAAAAATATTTGTACACAGACTTAAATAGTGATATTCATATAATGAATTAAACTTAATCATTAATAAGAGAATTTCATTATAAACAAAATAGTTTACAAAAATTATATAAGGAATAAAGAGACCAATCATATATACACATGATTTTAGAAAGATTAAATAGGATTAACAAGATTTACAAAATGTATAGGATTTGTGATCATTAAAACATGATTAACACATGAGGAGTCCAACAATATCCCCCTTTTTGATAATCACAAATCATGTGAGTGAGAGATCTATTCTTAGGTAATGTGTCTCTTCCTTAGTGTGCATATAGAATACATATTTCTCCCCATTTTGGGATTATCAAAAAGAGTAAATAAGAAATAGACAATAAAAGTTCACAATGCATTAGATGGATAAAAAGTGTCCTTAAAAATAGTAAGTAACAATAATACAGAAATCATCCCTATCAAAAGACAATAGTCACTTTTCTTCAACATTGTATTGTCTTCTCTTTGACCTTGGCAGCAGTATTAGAAGAGGAATCCATAGGAGAAGAGGTAAAAGTGGAATAAGAGAGTGAACTAGTAGACAAAGAAGGTAAATGGAGTCCTTAAAAACAAAAGGGGCCAAGGTAGGTGCAGTGGAAGACCAAGGCAACTGTTGATCAAGGAAAACTGGTCTGATTTGACTCATAGCCTGTGAGACATGCATAGATTTAGAGGTAAGGGAAGAGGATGAGAAGGTAGGAAAACCAGATCTCAGAGGTGAAACTACAGGGGCGGCAATGGTAGTACTCTGGACATGAAGATAAGGCCTCAAAAGCTTGATTAAGTCATCAATGATCTCACCACCATACTGCATGGATTTCTCAAAGTCATCCTTTTTCTCCATAAACTTATCCAACAAAGGAGTGAAATATTTGAGCTTTTGGACTTGATTTTTGAAAGCTTGAGTGATAGGAGGGATCCTAAGATTATATACAAGGTAATTGAAGTGGTTGGTCATGTCATGCTTTGAGAAGATCCAATTGAAGTAGAAGTCCAACTTCTTAGTAATCTTTTCTTGAGCATAATTTTCTATTTTTGAATGTATTATCACCAAATCAAGAACTCTGTCACTATTCTTGACAACTTCAAATATAGATTCAGTGTCAAAACCACTGATCATAGCCTGTATTTCTTCTTTGACAACTATTCTGAGTAGATCACTGTCTAAAGAGGGTTGAGATGATTTTACAGAAGTACGAGAAGAAGTAACAACCAATGTAAGAAATTTTAGTTGATTTAGAAATTTCTAGAGATAACCCTTATACTCATCAGTCATCGTGTTAAGACCAATAACAGGTTCACTCATCTCTTGGACAATATTCTTGTTTCTTTCAGCTATATTTTCAGCCAAGGAGGTTAGATTAGGTTGAATAAGGGAGGATAATTCCTTTGGAATATGACTAACAATATCCTCTACAGGATGAGAAATAGGTTCTAATACTGAGTTCATCACTCTCTACATTTCTTCAACCATACCTCTGAAAGTCTTTACTTCACTACTTAATTGTTTATTCTCAACTACGACTTCTTGAATCTCATGAATCATTTTGGGTTGAATCTTCCATATTGTATTTTCCAACAACAAGGCAACATCTCTCTTAATTAAATCAGTTATAGGAGCCGGTTGGATATTTATGAGTTTTTCAACTCCATCCAATAAGGTAGATTCAAAAGATTTCAAATCATACTTACCAAGGTAGAAGGTTCTTGTGAAGGATCATGAATAGGGGCTGAGATAGGATAAGGATCTTTGGCAGAGATAACATAAGGAGCAGATGCCAGTTTCAATTGAAACATAATAGATAGATCTATTCCTTTAACTAAAACTTCATGGGAATCAGTCACATCAAAATAACTATGGAATTTATACCATTTATCCACTGAGCTTGGATCAATAGGATTAGGGACTTCAACAAGTTTAGATTTGGGTGGTGCTCCCCCTCAACAGGTGAATCTTTCTCAGGACTGAGATATTTAGATCCTTGATCTATTTCCAAGATTTCATCCCTAATATCCTCACCCATTTCCTTTCTAGCCAACTGAAAGGCTTTCTACATTCTCTCTTCAGCAGATGGAATAATTTTAGGAATAGATTGTTCCTCTGGGTGCTCCTCAAGAGCAACTTCTTGCACAACAGAAATATCTTCTTCTATATTCTATTCTATAAAATACTTTTCATTTACCTTAGCAACAGATTCTTCTTCAGCAGCAGGTTGTTCTTCCAAATCAACAACTTCTTCAGGATCATGTATTTCCTTCTCAGTTAAGTCTTGGAGAATAGGTTCACTGTCTTTCCCATCCAGAATAGTTTCTCTTGTAGGTACAACAACATCTTCCTCTTTTTCCTCATTAGAATATTCAACAATCTCATCTGGCTCCAAATCAAGATCAGAAATATCCTTAGGTCTTGAAGAGTGTTCCACCAGATTAAAATTTTTATAAACCCTGTTATTATCTTCCACCCATGCTTTTCTCTATAGATTCCAACTGATTTTCATTCTCTTTACTGTAACTTTTGAAATAAAAACTCATAATCCTTAACAGATTCTTCATCTGGTCCAACCAACCCTTTTACATGAATCATATCTGAGATAAGCCTTGAATAGAACATGGAGGTTGACTTGAAGGTTGTTTTGATCGACTCACACATATGGAGTATAACATATTTTCATAGGTTGATCTTATTTCCATTTTTCATGAGATGTATCAAAAATACATCCTAATACTTGAGTGTAGAAAAATCACCTTTTTTGGGGCTAATCAGATTCTGAACAAATTTAAAAAGAAGTTTGGTTTCACTATCTAGTTCAGCAGCTATGGCTCTTTGGTTTGTTTCATTTCCATTTAAGCTTCCTTGTGTTTCTTCCAAAACAAAGAACTCACTTGGAGGTGGAGGAACTCTCTGGTAGTCCTCACAAATACCCTCATGAGGTATCCTAAGGCATTCATCCCATAACCTCGAAGAAAAGGTACAACTCTGTCTATTGATCCAACTTCGCACAACATAGCCATATTTTGTATCAAAAGAGAATTGAACATACTGATAAAACTGTGAAACTAATTTCGGGTAAATAGGACTATCCTCCTTTGTGAACCAATATATCCATCCTTGATCTTTAAGTACTTTCAATACCAAAGACTTACATGACAGAATCCACTTAGGGAATATCTCCTTTTCAGGTACCACTATTCTGTCTACCAGATTCGGATTCAGAGGACCTTCAGGTGCTAATTTTGACACTATTTTAAACTTCTTCTTTGAACTACGCTTCTCAGGAGTTGACGATGATGGGTGTTTCATCTTGGGCATTCAATGAAGGTTCGAGAGAGAGAGAGAGAGAGAAAACTGAAGGGGTGAGAGAGGGGTTATAGTTTGAGAGAAGAGAGATTAAGTGAAGAAAGGAGTGAAACTTATTTTATTTTATCATTTAGGGATATCAAGAGTCGCGAGATCAAAAATGAAGGAAAGTAAAAGGGTAAAATAATTAATTACCACGATATGGGTTATAATGTATAAATAAAACAATAAAGTATCTTTACGGTGAGACCATACTCAACTTTCATGGTGCGACCATAATTGAATTTCACGATGAGACCATAACTTGATTTCACAATGAGACTGTAACTGGATTTCACAGTGAGATATTAACTGTGTGATTTCTAAATTGTGTGACCATATTGTTTGAGACAGTAAGTTCCAAACAATAATAGCGAGATCATAAACATGAAACAAAAATTCTTAAGACAGTAAAATTATAGAACTGTTAGATAGTGACTTGTGAAACAATATACTTACTACTTAAGATTTATCATTCCCAATTCATGTATGATGTAATCTATTCTTTCAGAATTTAATGTTTTGGTGAATATATCAGAAAGATGATATTCAGTTCCAATGAATTCCAAAGTGATGTCACCTTTTTTATAATGATCTCTCAAAAAGTGATGTCTTACATCGATATGTTTTGTCCTAGAGTGTGAAATGAGATTTTTTGAGATGTTAATAGAAATTATATTGTCACAACTTATAATTACATTCCTGAATTGATATCCATAATCTAGCAATGTGTGTTTCATCCAAAAAATTTGTGCACAAAAACTACCAGCAGCTATGTATTTAGCTTCTGCAGTAGATAATGCAACAAAGTTTTGTTTCTTACTACACCATGATACTAGTGACTTTCCTAAAAAGTGACATGTTCTAGAGGTGATTTTTTATATCTAACTTACAACCACCAAAGTGAGCATCAGAAAAACTCACTAACTAAAATGATTGTCTTCTGGGATAGAACAGTCCTAAATTGGGTGTATTCTTGAGGTATTTGAATATTCTTTTAACAAATTTTTGATGATATTCCTTAGGATTTTCTTGAAAATGAGCACACATACACACACTAAACATAATGTAAGGTCGGCTAGAAATTAGGAAGAGAATACTTCCAATCATTACTCTGTTAGTGGTTTGATTAACATATTTTCCATCTTCATCAAGATCCAACTTACAAGTAGTACTCATTGGAGTGTCACTAATTTTAGTGCTATCCAAACCAAATTGTTTTAGAAGATCTCTAATATATTTTCTTTTATTTAAAATATTACTATCATTATTTTTAAAGATTTTAAATCCAAGAAAGAATTTTAGTTCACCCATTAAACTCATTTCAAATTCGTTTCGAATCATTTTAGAAAATTCAATACATAGATAATTTTTTGAAGATCCAAAGATAATGTCATCTACATAGATTTGAACTACTAAAAAATCAATGGAAATTAGTTTCATAAAAAGGGTAGGATCAGCTATACCTTTTGTAAAACCTTTGGAAATAATAAAAGTACTTAATATATCATACTAGGCTCTTGGATCTTGTTTTAAACCATATACATATTTTGATAATTTAAAAATATGATTTGGAAAATGAGGATTTGTAAAACTAGGGGGTTTCTCAATAAATAAATCCTTAGATATATACCCATTTAGAAACGCACTTTTAACATCCATTTGATATAGTTTAAAATTCAGATGTGCAGTATAAGCAAGAAGAATTCTGATGGCTTCAAGTCTAGATACTGGTGAAAAGGTCTCTTCATAGTCAATTCCTTCTTCTTGACTATAGCCTTGTGCAACCAATCTATCCTTGTTTCTAACTATATTACCATATTCATATACCTTATTTCTAAACACACATTTATTGCCTATGGTGAATGTGTCTTTGGGTCTATCAACAAGTTTCCAAACTTTGTTTCTTTAAAACTGATTAAGTTCTTCTTGCATAGCCATCACCCAAAATTCATCATTGATATCATCATTAATGTTTTTAGGTTCAAGTTGTGACAAGAAGACTTTATTTTCAACCTAATTTCTAATAGAAGCTCTAGTTTAAGTTTCTTTATCTAAGTCTCCTACAACAACATCTAAAGGATGGTTCTTAAGAGTTCTAACATATCTAGAAAAAGAAGGACTAGTGATTTCATGTTCTTCAATAGGTTCGGGTTCATTGTGACGTGAATCCAAAGAATTTCCAGAACTATAAGTTTTCACAGATTCATTCACAGGATGGTTAGAGGATTTTGAATTAATTTACAGATTTGACACATCATCCTCCAGGTTCTCTAGAGTGGTTTTAGGCTCATGTGGATTTGTTTCATCAAATTTGACATGGACAGATTCTTCCGCATACTTATTTCTTTTATTAAACACTCTATAGGCTTTACTAGAGATTGAATATCCTAAAAATATTCCTTCATCACTATTGGATGCAATTTTTTCAAGATTTTCCTTAGTATTAAGGATATAGACTTTGAAGCCAAAAACTTTGAAGTATCTTACTCTGATTTTTCTATTGTTCCACAACTCTTATGGAGTTCTTTTAAGAATAGGTTTAATCAACACTCTATTGATAATATAGAATGTAGTATTTACAGATTCAACCCAAAAATAAATAGGTATGTCATATTCACTAAGGATTGTTCTAGTAATCTCTTGTAGGGTTCTATTTATTCTTTCCACAACTCCATTATATTGAGGTGTTCTAGGGGCAGAGAAATTATGACTATATCTATTTTTTGAGCAAAAAGATTCAAACTCTTGATTTTAAAACTCACATCCATGATCACTTATTAAGGATTTAATTCTAAGTCCACTAATATTTTCTATAGTTTTGGCATATTTGGTAAAATGAGAGCAGAATTCACTTTTGTGAGCCAAAACGAAAGTCCAAGTATATCTAGAAAAGTCATCTATAAGAACATAAACATAGTGCTTCCCATTTAAACTAGAAAATCTAGATGGTCCAAAAAATTCCATGCGAACCAATTTAAGAGGTTGATAAGTTGACACTTCTTTCTTTGGTTTGAAGGAAATTTTGTGTTGCTTTCCCTTTTGACAAGGATTACACACTTTATCATTTGGAAACTCAAGTTTGGGTAGGTCTTTGAATAAGATTTTTCTAGTTAACTTTATAAGGGAGTAATTATTACAGTTTCCTAGTATCCTATGCCAAAGCAAAAATTATTTGTGAAATACACTTAAACATGAAACATTTTGAGTGACTAAAGAATCTAAGTTAATAGAATATACATTTTCATTTCTTAAAGCAGAAAATACTAATTCATTTTTTGAATTAAAAACATTGTAAGAATCATTTTCAAATTTAAAATGAAATCTATCATCACATAGTTGTGAAATACTAAGCAGATTATAATTCAATCCATCAACAAAAAGTACATTGGAAATCAAAACTGAGTTAGAGTTACCGATTTGGCCAAGGCCAATAATATTTCCTTTGGCATTGTCACTAAAGGTGACATGTCCTCCATCACTTTTTATTAAATTATTGAAACATGAATAGTCTCCTTTCATGTGTCTTGAACATCCACTATCCAAGTGTCACGACCCGTCCCCCAGGGCCCATGCCATGACTACCCCAAGCCCACTTTCCATAGTCCATGAGCTAGCGACTAGCACGGAAAGGTGTATTCCATATAACCGGGAAGGTATTGCCTTTATAAACTGTAAACACACGCAACCAAGCACACAACAAGATACGAAAACAATCCAACTGTACAGAAAAAATAGTGCTGAAAGTAAAAAGGGGTCGGAATACAATCCCAATAGTAATAGTACAAGTACAACTAAAATACAATACAACTGAAGAATAAGAAATGCAGCTACTAGGTCATCCTCCAAGGTTCTTACCTGAAGGGTAGGTATAGATCGCCTCCTCAGCACCCCACGTCTGCCTATCTCCTCTGCGTACCATTACGCTGTATGGTCCACCTTTGGGCCCTGTCTAGCACTGGAACCCTCAGCCTCAATCAGTGTTGTCCGTCATCTGCACCAAGAACAACAAGGTGTGGGGATAGCCCGTGTAGGGGTGAGTATAACGATACTCAGTAGGGACCCCGAGACCCTCAAGGTTTCAAAAAATCCACCAAGGATAAACCAAAAGGCATGAAATCAACTAACAACACTAATTAGGTATATTCCCATACATATACCTAAGTTATCAAGTATACCCATCTAAATTATGAGGAAAACACAAAGTCCAAATCAAATCACAAGGCTCAACTGTTCCACGAATAAAGGAATTCCACGAAGATAAGTACCACATAGGTACACCACACAGAAGAATACCACCAAGGTATTACCACAAAGGAAAGTACCACATAGGTACGGGCTCAACTCACACCGGGTATAACTTAAGTACAGTTGTAGAGATGATTAGATGCAACTACCAATTCATCTTACTCTATTAAGAAGCACACCCACGAAGGATCCCTAAGTGCTGACCCACACGGGATCACTCGGTGATGGCCCATACATGATCAATTAGTGCTGACCCACACAGTATCACTAGGTGATGACCCACATAGGATCACTCGGTGCTGACCCACACAGGATAGTTCAGTGATGACCCACACAGGATCGCTCGGTGCTGACCCAAACAGGATCGCTCTTCATTCTTCACGTCACAGCAAGCTATTGGGTTCCCCGTACTAAGATTTTTCGTATCTAGGATAGTCTTCCCCTAAATCCACTAGTCGATACTCCAAGTGTCATGAAGTACCAAAAAAAAGTATCCCAAAGGACCGCCATGCCATAGGGGTCGCGACGCAACAGATGGTGCGTCAATCGAACGCCCGGTTTGTAAGTTATTAGCCTTTTAGTCCCGAGGGACTGATTAGATTCGTGCTCGATCCCACCCAACCATCCCCCAACTTTATCCAAAACCCTAGTGTGGTATACTCAAGGGGACTATCTCACTCCAAGGTTTCCAGCGCCACTAACGATTTATCAAATGGACGCCTGGTGCCAAAGTTATGGCTGATAGAGTGAAAAGTTCAAAGTCGGCCCTGGTCTGGTCCGACCCGATCGGATAGACCCGACCCAACCCGGCCTGGGATGAACTAACCCAGTTTGGGTCAACCCAGCCCGTTGGGTCTGGTTCGGTCCGCTTGGTCTGGCCCGGCCTGCTGGGTCTGGCCCGGTCATGCTGGGTGGCCCGGCCCGTGCGAGGCAGCGCAGAGGCCGCAAGGGGGGTCGCGAAGGTCGCGGGTGGCCACGAGGCCGTGGAGGGCTGCAGGGGGGCACATAGGACGTGGGAGTCCGCGAGCCCGCAAGGCTGTGGGGAGGAGTGGTGAGGCCGTGGGGTGGTGGTGGATGCGGGCGGTGAGGCCACGGGGCGGCGGGGGCTGCAGGCGGCGTGGCCGCAGGGCGGCGCGGCGAGGCCGTGGGGCGGCGTGCTGCCGGGGCGGGCCTTGCGGCACGGTCGCACTCCGTACCTTCGCTAGAGGCTAGCTTGACTGGCCTCCCTCCGTTTTTCACCTTCATCATAGATGGTGGTGGTTTCAGCCGCTGTTCTTGTGCCCCACCGATTTTGGTTGCTGTCCTCCTCCATCACGAAAAACACAACAATTTATCACGAGAATTCTGGAGAGGCCAGTCTATGTTTGTTTATCCTGCACCTTCTACATTAGAGCAGTAGTAAGCGGCTATAATCTCTTCATGATTTACAATGAAACGTTAAGAACGAGTAAGGGGAATAAATTCAAACAACCACCCAACCTCAATGGTTCGGTTGAAGATTGTCCGCGGTTGAGATGGATTGGCATTTGTCGATCCCAAAACAAGTCTCCTCCAACAATGTCAGTGAGGAGAGGAAAAAGATGAAATCGGTGACGACGAATTTTCCTAGATTGTCGATTTGTTCATTTTTGGAGATCCTTCGATGGATTTTGGAGAAAGATTGATCGAATAAGAAGAGTTCTTCATTGGAGAATGTTTCTCCAAAGTTCTCCCCAATATTATACCTTTTCCAATGAATGCTCTCAAAAGATTATCCAACCAAAATAAAAAGTGTTTTTCCAATTTTAAATTGTTGGCACAAAACAAGTTGACAAAATTTAATCAATTGACGAGGCATAATTAATTAATGGGATGAAGTCCATGGGTTAACTCTTCATTAATGAGGGAGTTCAAGGGGTTTCTTCCATTAAGAGGGGATTTCAAGGGGGTTTTAGTCTCGGGTGGTCCCCACCACCATAACCCTTGTGGGAGGTTTTATTTTAGGTGGTCCCCACCTTTAAACCATCCACATGGGAGGTTTCAATAGAAAATAAAATAAAAAAATATTTTATTTTATTTTATTTCTATTTCCACGAAAAACCCAAATTCTATCTTTCACCCTTGACCTACTGTGGTCGAGGTGAAGGTAACCTTAAGAGA
This sequence comes from Viscum album, assembly GCA_963277665.1. Lineage (NCBI taxonomy): Eukaryota > Viridiplantae > Streptophyta > Magnoliopsida > Santalales > Viscaceae > Viscum > Viscum album. The sequence goes on along the minus strand of OY728119.1, from coordinate 1,943,281,735 downwards.
ATATCGGTGCTGTGAGTTCAACGGTGTCCTCAGATTTCAATTCTAGGCATTGGTTCAAAATTTACAAAAACCCGCTCGCACATTTACTGAACATACCCGAAAAAAAAGTTCAGAAATTCATTCCGGGCACACTGGGCCTTGGAATCACGCGCTGTCAATTTTTGTAGACTCGTGAAATTCCTATTTAATTAAAAAAATTATGTGGAAATTATGGGTCTTTACATTATCAGCACCTCAGGGCTTTGAGTCCCTATAATCCACAACCCAGACTAAGGGAAGAAGTGGGGGTACTGAGAACGAATCCGAGACTCCCACTCCCATGTGATCTCCAGGAGGTTCCCATGCTACCAATGAACACGTACCAGATGTATCAACTACCCAAGAAGGACCCTCTCTTATCGATTTTCAATCTCTACTGTAAGCTCTATAAAATTTTCCCCATCATCAACGTCCAGCTCGCCATGGTCGATGATGTGAGAAGGGTCGTGCACGTATCTCCTCAGCTAGGATACGTGGAAGACGTCGTGCACTCGGTGCAACTGAGGTGGAAGAGCTAAGAAGTAAGCCACCTCACCAACTCTATTGAGGACCTAGAAGGGTTCGATGAACCTCAGAGATAACTTTCCACCTCATCCAAATCTCTACAAACCTCATCAGGGTGGGACCCGTAGAAAGACGTGGTCACCATCCTCAAACTCTAGAGGTCTCTGTCTCCTGTCGGCATAAATCTTATGCCTATTCTATAGAGTCTTCATCCACTCCTGGATGATATGTACCTTCTCTGTGGTAGCCCGTACCATCTCTGGTCCCACTAGTACCGACTCCCCTGTGTCAGTCCAGCACAAAGGTGATCTGCAAGGTCACCCGTACAACACCTCAAAAGGTGTCATCCCAATGGTGGAGTGATAGTTATTGTTGTATGAAAACTTCACCAAAGTCAATTGATCCTCCTAGCTATGATATAAGTCGAGGATGCAAGCACGTAGCATGTCGTCGAGGTTCTGAATGGTCCTCTCAGTCTGGCCATCCGTATGAGGATGGAAGGCGATAATCAAACGAAGCTGCGTCCCGAAATCCTCCTTCAAACCCTTCCATAGCCGGGAAGTAAAACATGTGTCATGATCAGAGACAATCATTGAGGGTACTCCATGTAGCTTCACAATCTCCTACACATAGAGGCATCCCAAGCTCTCTATTGAACCCAGATCTCTGATCGGTATGAAGTGGGATGACTTGGTGAGTCGATCAACAATCACTCAGATAGAGTCCTGACCTCTGGATGTATGTGGAAGTCCTATCATGAAGTCCATGGATATCCTATCCCACTTCTACTCTGGGACCTCTAAAGGCTGAAATAAGCCTACTGGTACCTGATGCTCGACCTTCACTTGCTAGCAAGTGAGGCACTAAGAGACAAACTCTGCAACTAATTTCTTCATTCCCAGCCACCAGTGCTGTCATTGGAGGTCCTGGTATATCTTCTCCACTCCTGGATGTACCTCTAGAGGGGATGTGTGGAACTCCCTCAGTACTTCCTCCTAAAGTGATACTGGTACCATGGTACGTCCTCTGAAGAGGATGAAATGATCCCCACCTTCAAAAAATCTATCAGGTGCCTACCCTATGGATATATGAGCACGTCGATCCTCGTAGTCAGCATCCCCTTGCTGTGCCTCCATGATTCGCTGAAGAAGTGGGGGAGTGACTATAAGAGACTGAAGAAAAGCAACTCCATCTCGATCCACAAAGGATATCTGCAGAGCGGCCAGCTACTCCATCGCCTCACCTAGCAGCTATATACCTGACCTCCTACTGAGTGCATCTACTACAACATTTCCCTTCCCAGGAGTATAGACTATCTCGAAGTCATAGTCCTGGAGGAACTCAAGCTAACGTCACTGTCTTAGGTTCAGGTTCTTCTGAGAGAAGATATACCTGAGACTCTTGTGATTAGAGTACACTGTAAAATGCTATCCCATCAAGTAATTTCACCACATCTTCAAGGCGAAGACCACTGCTGCTAACTCCAGGTCATGGGTAGCATAGTTCTGCTCATGCTGTCTTAGCTGTCGAGAACCATAATCGATCACTATTCACTCCTGCATCAGGACACATTTGAGCCCAGTCCCTGATGCATCATAGTAGACTACGTACCCTACGCCCTCCTCCAGTAGCCTCAAGATGGGTGCGCTAGTCAGCCTTTTCCTCATCTTTTGAAAACTCTGCTAGCATCTCTCTGACCACACGAAGGGTTGCCCCTTCTTCGTCAACACTAATAAAGGTGCTACAACTCTGGAGAAATTTGGCACAAATCTCTGGTCGTATCTGACCAAACCTAGGAAACTCCGTATCTCCATCACACTCCTGGGTGGCTCCCAAGAAAGTACCACCTCAATCTTCACTGGATCCACTACAACTCCAGCCTCTGAGATAACGTGTCCCAGAAAGTGAACCTCTCAGATCCAGAACTGGAACGTCAAGAGCTTACCATAAAGCCGGTGCTCTCAGAGTGTGTCCAGTACTACCTACAAATGATTGGAATTCTCCTCCTCAGTATCCAAGTAGATCAGAATGTCATCGATGAAAACTACTACAAAGCGATCCAGGTATAGCTGAAAGATCCTATTCATGAGTCCCATGAACACTGCTGGAGCATTGGTTACACCGAATGACATAACCAAGAACTCATAATGGCCATACTGACATCTGAAAGCCATCTTATGAATATCCTTGTCTCGTACTCTTAGCTGGTGATAGCCTGGTCTGAGGTCTGTCTTCAAGAACCACTGTGCTCCCTTCAGCTGGTCAAAGAGGTCATCAATCATCATAAGTGGGTACTTGTTCTTCATGGTCACCTGGTTCAGGCACTGATAGTCAACACGAAGTCTCAAGTTCCCATATGCCTTATTGGAAAAAAAATTGGGGCTACCCAAGGAGTAACACTGGGCTGTATGAATCCCTTCACCTAAAAGTCCTCTAGCTATACCCGCAGCTCACGAAGCTCCATGGGATCCATCCGATATACTGGTGTAGATATCAGTGCCATCCTGAGGTACAAGTCAATGTAAAAGTACACCTCTCTGAAAGGACGTAGACTTGGAACATCATTAGGGAAGACATATGTGTACTCGTCCACCACTATAGGATAAATCAGTGTCTCCACATCAACTGCTCTGAGGGTAAGGCTAGACAACTGATGAGTGTTCGGATGCACTCTCCTCCAGGTAAGTCCATCTTGTGCTGCAAAGGCTCCCTTCTCACTGGTGAAGGTAAACCTGGTCCCATCTGTGCAGACACACTGCACTTTGCACCTAATATAGTCAATCTGAGCATGGACTGTAGATAACCAGTCCATACCAAAGATGACGTCGTAAGGCCTCGACGCCGCTACTAGGAGATCCCAGCCGAAGCTCTCGCCTCCTAGAGTAAGCTCGCACTGCCGGAACCAGTGCGTAATCATCGAATCTGCTCCCGTAGGAGTCTATAACCATAAGGATCGAGCCAACAACTCTATAAGAATCTCCGAGCTTCTAACAAGGGTAGTGGTAATAAAAGAATGATTAGCACTTGTGTCTATAAGTACTGTAGCTAAGGTGGAGTAGACACAGATTGTAACTCGTATCATCTCTGAAGCGCCATGATCATAGGCCTCAGCTGCTTGGAGACGAGCTCTCCCCTTTCCTCCTACTCCCTATGGTTGGGGTGGACCAACTGGTGGTGGTGGCGGTAACATCTCGAATCGTCACCCACCGCCAGCTAGATGGCCAGCTCCTTTGCCACGTCTGCCTACTCACTATAGACCTCCTCGTTTGAATCTCTGTCTCTGCCTAGGTAGTCCTTAGACCATCTGTTGATCATCCATATGGAAGGTCGGACAGTCACGAGCCCTGTGACCCTGCCCGCCGCATGTGTAACACTGCCCGCTCCTGGCATGACTGGCTCTACCTCAGGTGCCCCGCACAACCGATCCTGAATCCTATGGTCATCCACCTATAGTTCTGGTCCTTTTGGAACTTTGTGTCATCTTTCTACTGCTAGATGCAGAAGACTCTACTACGTGATGACTGGTAGTGGGTCTCGCTGCTGGTGACTGCTCAGCAAGGAAACTCTCCACTAAAAGGGATTGCTCTAACACCCCCGCCTACGTCGGTATACTGAGTGAGATCATCGAAGCCCTGATCTCCCACCTAAGTCCCTACTCGAAGGTCCGGGCCCTGAAGAATGGGTCCTTAACCTATCAATGGAGTAGCGTGAGAGGTCAGTGAACTTCGCTGAGTACTGAGCCATAATAATGTTGTCCTTCTGTAGATGAAGAAGCTCTTGTATGCACACTACATGAAGAGTCACTGGAACAAACTCTGCCCAAAATAGGCTCTCGAAGTATTCCCAGAGAAGAGTCACCTCATCGTGAGCCTCGAGCATCAAGCTCCAACATATTCCTACTGCTGTCTGTAGAAGACTGGCGGCAAGGATTACCATGAGATCGGTTGGTGTCCCTACCAGTCGGAAGACTCTCACCACGACCTCCAGCCAATCCTCTACCTTCTGTGGGTCCGTCTCTCCCCAGAACCTGGGTGTCCTCTAGCGCTGGAACTTGTGTAAAGCGCTCAAGCGGCATGCACCCTCTGCTACTGGGGCTAGTGGAATCGGTGGACCAATGGGTAATGGTACCGCTGGTGCCTCCGCTGGTTCCTCTACTAGAAGAGGGACCTGCACCAAGGCCTCGTCCCTCGATGGGCTGTCAGTGCGCACTATATCCAGAACCCTAGCTGGCTATCTGTGTGGAGGCATCCTGAAAGGAAACAGGTGCGCCACGATCAGAAAGTTATACCTGGTGAGCTAACTCAAAGATATCACAAAGAAAACTATTCAAAACACACACACAATCAGTGTTTTCATGCACTGAGTCAGAAATCAGAAGCCAGAGTCCTGGTGTATGGATACATCGGCCACTGCACCAACATTGGATTCCCTAAACTGATAACCACACTCACTACATTTAACATTATTTATGTTAAAAAGAAATATCAGAGTCCTATGTTCTATGGTAGAACCGACTCCTCTGATACGAATTTTTCATGACCCTTCCCCCAGGGCCCATGCCATGACTACCCCAAGCCCGCATTCCATAGGCCAGGGGCTGGAAACTAGCACCAAAAGACATATTCCATATAACTGGGAATGAATTTTCATTATAACCTGTAAACATAGGCAACCAAGCACACAACAAGATATGAACAAAAGTCAACTGTATAGAAAAAAGATTTTTGAAAGTAAAAAGGGGTGAAATACAAGCCCAACAGTAATAGTACATGTACAACTGAAATACAACACAACTGAATAAGAAGAAAGGCGGTTACTGGGTCATCCTATGAGGTTCCTACCTGAAGGGTAGGTACATATCGCCTCCTCAGCACACCATGTCCGCCCATCTCCTCTGCATACCATCACGCCATATGGTTCACCTCCAGGCCCCATCTAGCCCTGGTGCCCTCAGCCTCGATCAGCACTGTCTGTCATCTGCACAAAACACAATAAGGTGCGGGCATAGCCCGTGTAGGGGTGAGTATAAAGATACTCAATAGGGATCCCAAGACTCTCAACGTCTCACAAAATCCACCAAGGATAAACCACAAGGCATGAAATCAACTGACAACACTACTTAGGTATATGCCCATACATATACATAAGTTATCAAGTATACCCATCTCAATCATTAGGAAAACACAGATTCCAAATCAAATCTGAAGGATCAACTATTCCAAAAAGGAATGAATACCATGAAGATAAGTACCACACCGGTACTCCACATAGAAAAATACCACCAAGGTATTACCACAAAGGAGAGTACCACATAGGTACAGACTAAGATCACACAAGGTATAACTTAAGTACATTAGTAGAGATGATTAGATGTAACTACTAATTCATATTAATCTATTAAGAAGTAGACCCATGAAGGATCCCTAAGTTCTGATCCACACAGGATCGCTCGGTGCTGACCCACACCAGATCTCTCCTCATTCTTCACATCACAGCTAGCTATTGGGTTCCTTGTACTAAGCTTGCTCATCTCCGGGAGAGTCTTCTCCTCAAGCCACTAGTCGATACTCCAAATACCATGAAGTCCCATGAAAAAGTATCCCAAAGGACCACCACATCATAGGGGTCTCAACGCAATAGATGGTGCGTAAATCGGACACCAGGTCTGTAAGTTATTAGCCTTTTAGTCCTGAGGGCCTGGTTGGATTCGTGCTCGATCCCACCCGACCATCCCCAAAATTTATCCAAAAATCCAGTGAGGTATACTCAAAGGGACCATCTCGATCCAAGGTTTCCAACGCCACTGAAGATTTGTCAAACAGATGCCCGATGCCAAAATTATGGACAATAGAGCGAAAAGTTCGAAGTTGGCCTGGGTCTGGTCTGACCCGATCGGACCGACCCAGCCCGACCTGGCCCACGATAGGAGGAGCGGAGGCCGCAAGGGTGACCGCAGAGGTCGTGGTTGGCCACGGGGATGTGGAGGGCTGCGAGGCCACGAGGCGGAGCAATGAGGCCGCGGGGCGGTGCAGCGAGGCTACAGGGTGGCGGTGGCCATGGGCGGTGTGGCTGCGGGGCAGCGCGGCGAGGCCGTGGGGCAGCGAGGCTCCGTGGCTGGCCGTGCAGCGTGGTCGTGCACCGTACCTTTTCCGGCAGATGGCTTGACTGGCCACCCTCTGTTTGTTGCCTTCATCATGGCCGACAGTGGTGCTGGCCACCGTTCTCGTGCCCCACCAAGTTTGGTTGCTGTCCTCCTCCATCGCGAAGGACAAAACAATTTGTCATGAGAATTGCAGAGAGGTCAGGCCATGTTTGTTTGTCCTGCACCCTCTGCATTAGAGAGGTATCAAGTAGCTATAATCTCTTTTTAATTTACAATGAAACATTGAGAACAAGTAAGGTGAATAAATTTAAACTACCACCCTACCTTGATGGTTCAGTTAAATATTGTTCGCGGTTGAGACAGATTGGCATTTGTTGATCCCGAAACAAGTCTCCTCCAATGATGTCAGTGAGGAGAGGAAAAAGATGAAGTCGGTGACGAAGTCATTTCCTTGATCATCGATTCATTCCTCATTGGAGATCCTTCAACAAAGTTTGGACAAAGATTTGTTGAAGAAGAAGAGTTCTTCGTTGGCGTTCTTCGTTGGAGAATGTTTCTCCAAAGTTCTCCCCAAGCTTCTACCTTTGCCAATGAATTCTCTCAAAAGATTATCCAACCAAAATAAAAAGTGTTTCTCCAATTTTAAATTGTTGGCACAAAACATGTCGGCAACATTTAATCAATTGACGAAGTATAATTAATTAATGGGAGAAAGTCCATGGGTTAACTCTTCATTAATGAGGGAGTTCAAGGGGTTTCTCCCATTAAGAGGGGATTTCAAGGGGGTTTTAGTCTCAGGTGGTCCCCACCACCTTAACCCATGTGGGATGTTTTAGTTCAGGTGGTCCTCACCTTTAAACCATCCACATGGGAGGTTTCAACATAAATAAAAATAAAATAAAAGTTTATTTTATTTTATTTCTATTTCCACAAAAAACCCAAATTCTATCTTTCACCCTCGACCTACTGCGGTTGAGGTGAAGGTCCCCTTAAGTGAATACTGGTTCTTTGAGTTCAACGGTGCCCTCAGATTTCAATTCTGAGCACTGGTTAAAAAGTTACAAAAACCTTCTCACACGTTTACTGAACGTACCCGAAAAAAAAGTTGAGAAATACATTCTGGGCCTTGGAATCACGCACCGTCAATTTTTGTAGACTCGTAAAATTCCCATTTAATTAAAAAAAATTACATGGAAATTATGGGTCTTTACACCAAGTACCATAAGCTTTTATAGGAACTCTTTAAGAAACTTTCCTATAAAATGGTCAAATGAAAATAGATTTTGGTACCCATACTTGTTTGGGTCCAGTAATATTAGTGACTAGTGCTTTAGGAACCCATATCTTCCTCACAGGTTTCCTATAAGCATTATTTAAAGTACTTAAAAAATAAAATCTATTTGGTCTAGAAAAACTTAAAACAATAGAGAGTGTATCATATTTTGAACTAGCTGAATGCTTTCCAGAACTAGGAGTAGAGTTGTATTTCCAAGACTTAGAAACAAAATCAGTTCTTCTAAAATTTCTTTTACCAGGTTGATAGCCAGTGCCGGTAGTATATTTAAGAGCAATCTATTTACCTATAATTTGTTCCAAGGTATCTTTAACATTAATAAACCTTCCAATATCCTTTTTCAATTTCTTATTAGATAGTTTTAGTTCACTGTTTTCTTATAGTAATTGAGCATTTTTCTCCCTTTCTATACTAAGTTCAGTTTTAATAGTTGAGGTAAGAGCATGCTGTTTCTTTAAATACTTGTATTTATATTTTAGTTCATTACATGTCTCTTCAATTATATTATAGTATTCAAACATTTACTCATTAGACATATTTTCATAGTCACACTAATTTCTAGAATAATAGGAATTGTGTACAAGAGATTCCAGTGTTACCTCAGATATGTTTGTCATAAAACACATATTGGATTTGTTAGCCTGTTCATCATGTGAAGATTCTGAGTTACTTAAACTATCCTCAGAAGCACTCCATGTTGCTTTCATTGACTTTTTAAAATTTCTATATTTTTCATCATATTAATTTTTGTACTTGAGATTGGGACAATCAGACTTTATATGTACCTTTTGCTTAAATTGATAATAGACTATCTCATAAGACTTGTCACTTATTTTCCAATCTTTCTTCCAGCTTCCTTTTTGATCATATATTCCCTTGAAGTTAGGATTTCTGAAAATTTTATTCTTCTTGTAATATCTCTTAAACCTTCTGGATAATTGAGACATATCCTCATCACTATCAGGTTATGATTGTTCACTGCTGGAACTTTCTACAGAGACTTCCAATTTTCCTTTATCCTTGTGTTTAGAGGTGGTGGTCTTGAATGCAACTGATTTTATTTTGGGTTCAACATCCTCTTCTTTGTTGACTTTCATCTCATCTTCATACATCATTAGTTTTCCAATGAGTTATTTTACAGGTAATTTTTTGATGTCACATGATTCTCTAATAGTGACATAGGTTCCTCTCCATCTATCAGGTAGGCATCTAAGAATCCTCATGATCTGTTCTTTAGCAGTGACTTCTCTTCTAAGAGAAATTATTGGGTTGACAATTTCATTGAACCTGAGATACATGTCAGAAATAAACTCATTAGGTTTCATTTTAATCTTATCATATTTAATAGTATAAGTATTAAGTCTCATTTCTTTTACACTAGAAGTTCCTTCATGTGAAACAGACAAAGTATCCCAAATTTCATGGGCAGTTTTACATGCAGAAATTCTATTAAATTCCTCATATCCTAAATATAAATATAAAGCATTTATGGATTTACAATTTTTATTATAGGCAGTCTTGGTAGGGTCATCCCAAGTGATTCTATCAGTAGTAGGAATCTTATATTCATCTATAATTGAAGACCCGATTTCAAAACTCATACTTTCTAAATGCATTTTCATTTTAATTTTTAATTGAGCATAATTGGTTCTATTAAAGAATGGAAGTCTGTTTGTTAAAAAACCTTCCAATATATTATCCATAATAAATAAATATTTTGAAAGAGCTAGAAATTTAGAATTAATAGAAATTTATTGATCTTTAAAGTACAACTAAAATCATAGTTGAATAGGGTCAAAAACAGAGTCTTAATAAGAATAAAAAACAGTCCTTTGATACCAAATATTGTTCAAAGTAGAGTACTCATGAGGGGGGGGGGGGGTGAATTGAGTGTCTATAAAAATTTGTATTTAAAAATTATTCTTAAAAAGGTCCCCAATAAATTTAAATACATCCCAGTTAATCAAAGTAATATGGTTATGAAAGTTTTACTATTTAAATAACTTCTTCGAAGATTGATTAATTCTCAGTAATCTTAATATCAGTTATTAACATTACTTTTGAAGCTATTCTAATAATGTAAAACAATTATTACTTCTTTCAAAGATTAACTATCAAAGTAAATTTAGTGATTTATGAATTATACATTAAAATAGAGAAAACTAAATTAAACATCACAACAGATATAAAACAAGTGGTTCAGTATCAAGCCAAGACCTAATCCACTTTACTTAGTGATCAACTGCCACCAAGAATTTTATATAAATAAACATGATCCACACCCTGGATCGGGGTTAACAACAGTACACAGGACTGTCTAGGTCCCCAAACCACTTCCACAGTTCTTCATGGGTAAGAAATACTAGGTCACACATGGACCTCTTCCACACATATCTATGGGAATACACAAGTGTAAAAATATGTATGAGAAAGGATATCTTGTATTTTTCAGTTTAATGCAGGAGATAGTGCGTGTTTTTATATAGACACAGACACATTGCTCGAAAGATAAAAATAATACACAATAGAGAAAAAATGATGAGATAAGGGTAGAAGTGCTTTGAGTGTTAGTCTATGTAGCTCTGGATTTCTCAGATGAAGCCTATGTAGAAATTGAGTCCTCTTGCGGAAAACAGAGTATTGCAATTCAGCTAGATCTGGATCGTGTTCTTCGTGGAGTAGATAGTGCAAAAATGTTCTCGACTCTAGGATTCAAGTATGCTTCATGTGTTCTTTAGCAGTGTCGGGTTGAATGTGTCATTTATTCTTTCAAGAATGATCGTGCTTCTTCATTATCGAACACACACTTGTTTCTCTGTTTTCACTATTGTTGCACTTTTCTTCCAGACAAACTGTTCTTTTTATTCTTAGAATGCATGTATTGGAGCAGACATGATGCATGTATTCTACACCTCATACCTCATACTGTCAGGTGACATGTCTACAAAGAAAAATTAATTATGTCAGTGCATTTAAAAGCTTCAAATATGACAGTTAGATATTAAATTGAAAAACAACAAAACAAATTAAGAAAAGGTGTCACAGTATGTCTGGAAACAATGTCTTCATGAAACGGTTTCTCCTTGAGACAATGTCTCCTTAAAACAGTGTCTCATTAAAATGGTATCTCCTTGAAATGGTGTCTCCTTGAAATAGTGTCTCCTTGTTTGTATTTGAGCGGTAAGACAACTATGATGGCACAATTGTATAGAGATCAGGAACTGGTAGCACAGATGTGATGTTTGATCACAATGTCTAGTCATGGTGTCTGGATGGTCACGGTGTGTGGTCACAGTGTCTGGGTAACGATGTTTGGGTCACGGTGTATGGGTCATGGTGTCTGGGTCATGGTGTCTGGGTCATGGTGTTTGGGTCACAGTGTCTGGGTCACGGTGTCTGGGTCATGGTGTTTGGGTCACAGTGTCTGGGTCCTTTGCCAAAAAAACATAACCGGTGGAAGACTCATGGTTTATTAGACTTAGCCAAATATCTATACACATACTTAAACGGTGATATTAATAGAATGAATTAAACTTAATCATTCATAAGATAATTTCATTATAAACAAAGTAGTTTACAATAATTATTTAAGGCATAAAGATACTAATCATCTGTACACATGATTTTAGATAGATTGAATAGAATTAACAAGATTTATAAAATATATAGGATTTGTGACCAATAAAAAATGATTAACACATGATGAGTCCAACATATTTGATTATTATTTCACCTTGTGTGATTGATGTACCTTCTGCTGCTTACTGATTTATGAGATTATGATATTTTACCCTTATCCCAATATATAAAGGAATTATTTTTATATGCATTATTATAGTCACATAGAGATTCAAATTCCCTATATATTCCATGCCATGTTGTATGAATTGCTTGAATTTATGATACATGTTGGTTGTTCCTTGTTTGTTTTAGCATCATGATTATTTTAATACCTTATTTTAGTGATTATTTTGCATGATTTTCTATATTCCATGATTATGTGATTAACTATTTATATGTATGTATTCCTTAAAACTAGATTATCACATGCCTTGATATGATCATAATATAATATTGGTTATCAAAGTTTTAGTATCAACCTAAATGGTGTTTCCTGTATAATTTGATGGTGGAATCTTAACTAACCAATCATGACATGTTTGATCCATGAACCATTGATTGTATGGGTTGAAACATTAATGGTCACAATTAAATGGGATCCAATTTTCCAATTTATAAAGTGTATGGGCCTTTATAAAATAGAGAATAGAAACCCATATAATTGAACCATCATAAATTTTACTAGTTATATTCTCAAAACCAAGATAAAAACCTGGTTTTAGCTATATGAATGCCAATTTTAACTTATAAAAGGAAAATAACCTTATAACTTGGGAATGGTAATTCATCAAACTGAACTATGGTGCTTATATATATATATTTATTCTAAATTGTAATCCTCATAGAAAATGGTTTCCTATATAAAGTATTGTACCTAAATTAATTGGGCATGAAAAACCATATGGCTAAATTCCTAAATGCACAATTGGACCCAAGTAGGCTAGTTGGGGCATGTTGTTATTATATAAACCCACTAAGGGTGTGATTATTAAATCAAATACTATTGGGATGCATTTATATAGAACTATGTTAAAAGTATGGGACCCTTTTAAGTCACCTTTATTTTGATATTCATTAGTTCTAAACCCCTTGGGGTTATACTTATACTAAAGGATTAGTTATTTAAAGTGTCAGCATGCACTTATATGGGTTACATATAAATATATAGGGGCATATTACTAAAATAATTCACTTTACCTTATAAGAAAACCTGTTATCTAATTTTGATCTATACTTATAGGAGGTGTTAGTTAATTTAAATTCCAATTACAATCTAAAAGGTGTTTTCCTCTATAGCTTGGAATTGAAATTTTATTTAACTAAGCCCTATTACAGGAACTTGTGGATAAATAAAATGGAAAAAAGGAATTTATTAGATAAATCACCTAAATTGTTAAAAGATGTAAGCAGGATTAATAATTATTGATTGAAGTTTGATATAACATTCCCTTGTTTCCTTATGGCATTATATGAATAAATCAAAAAGCACTTTTGACTTATAACTGGTGCTTAATGTTCTTAAAACTAAGGTTTTGAATTGTTTTAAATAAATGTGAATTAGTTTAATGGTTTAAATACAACCTTTACATGTTTTTATTAGTTTTAACCCTCATTTAAGGGTTAATCCTAATTTTTATTTGTTAGTTTTCTTGGAACAGGAATGGGAGTATTTCCCATAGACTTCATCTTCTATATCTTTAACCTAAATGATAGGCGGCAATGCCTAGTGATCTTTATTTAGGATGAACTAACTATTAGGTCGATGATTTATGATTTATTAAGGGTCTTTCCTAGTATAGGTAGTGACCTAAAGACTTGAAATCAATGTTAGGAGTTTCAAACATGAGGTGCTGTTTGTCCTGTGTAAGACTCTTAGTTTCAAAAATAACCCCTAGGTTATGTGGGTGGTCTTTTGGAAATTTGACCCTTGTTAAGGAGTGGGGAATCCTATAATGCTCGAGTTCAACAAGTTAGGCATGAATAGGTCATGGTTGGTTGTTTGTTAGATTTTTTGAACCTTCTTCTTCTTCTCCAGTGATGAGAGATTCAGTAAATCGTCATCTAGGTTAATAGTCATATGGGGTTAAATGAATTTGGACTTAAATATTTTGTATGGTCCATCAGATAATGGTATGCATAGGGATTATAGGACTATGGATATTATAAAATGGGATGTTTTTGTGTTGATGTAATCTCAGGGTGGTATGCATTGATGCATGCGGTACCCGTCAATTTGATAAAATGGTATAATAAACCAGATGAGTTTGGTGGAATTTTTAATCCTTGACCTATTACAATTTGATCACAGGTCATATATAAGGTGGAGTGACCTGGTAATTAAAGGAATTCTAACTCGTTTCAATTATTAGGATGATGTGGTAAAAGGACCAGGTGTTGTGACACTACTAGTTAGTTTGGGTGGGCTTCTATGTGTAAGATTTGGTGTCCTAGAACCAACTATTTTTACTTTGATTACATGGATATTTAATGTATTACATATTGTCCATTTTTCTACATGACTATGATGTAATAATGTCCTAGTGTATTTTTTACATTGATAAGGTCATGGCAGTTCCCCACTATGATGAGAATCTTGAAATGCTATAACAATATTCTCAAATATAGTTCTGCGGTTGGATGACATACTATGAAGGGACACATAACATACAAAATGTCAGGCGTGAGTACTCATAAGTAGATGAGTCTTCCTCTCATTAAGTTTTCACTTGGTGATCTCCAAGACATGAGATTATGAGAATAGACCCACCAGTAGAAATTCCGCATGTTTTGGTGTCATCAGATATTCCTATCTACGAGCATGTGTAATGATCCTTAGACTTTAAGATTATCATTAATAAATGTCATGACTCTTGCACTTTGATTTACTGATGAAAACCATCACAGAGACAGTTGGAGGGAGGTAGGGTATGTTGGGTGAATCACAAGTGGCATGTTACTAATGGATAATTCGATGAAGAATTTGTCCCTTATATTTATGGAAGTTGATATCTCAACCCTTTGATTGAAATAGAACCTTCATGTGAAATTCTATGGCCATGGTGTAACAACGAGTTCATTTCAGGTATTCAAAGAATTAATTATCAAGAAAAAAGGTTGATGACACTATCATGAAACCTACTTTATGAGATATTACGATAAAAGGGTTATATTACATAGTGATCATTCCTATGTGGATTTCATTGTTGTGACTTTAAGTTCTTTCTATTGGGTTCCTTGACCCGTTTCTAGATAGTACTCTTGGACTTTAGGAAAGCCCGCCTAATTCCAATGATAAATAATCCTAGAGGGTCACATACTAAGTGTTTCTAGTGGGCTCAGTTAAATTCTAGTTGAATTTAATTAATAAATATTATTCTCAAGATAATGGAATAATTTTATTCAAGTAAAAATGATTGCATAAATTAAATAAATATTTATTCATCGGATTGTGGGTAAAATATATATATTAATTTATTTTTGAAAATTTAATAAATATTTATTTACTAGTTTGTAAATAAAATATTTATTTAAGAGAATAAATTATTTATTTATTTATTCAGGTGTTCAATAAATAGAAGTTGAGTTCGAGCGGACCAAGGCTGGTTCGGTAGTAAAATAATTATTTTCAAGATGATAAATAATTATTTAACTAGTTGGAACAAATTAAAATAACACTGCTATTATTTTGTGATGCATAATTTTATTTATAATTCCATTTTTCGCAAGTTAGCGCACCATAAATAATGACACGATATTATTATTAATAGAATTATTTTTCTCTAAGTTTATGAATGTATTTAATTTTTGTTACACAATTAAATATTTTAACTGAAGCCCCGTTTCAATAAATAGACTCATACGTATATTGTTCCATGTACCAAACCACATACCCAATGATTTGAGAATTGTTGAGCTAAACAATTTGTCTCTTGAATCCTCTTCCCACCCCTATCAAGAATGAGATGCATTCTTCAAAGCCGAAGAACAAGCAATCAAGAACGGCCGACACAAGACAGTCGCTTCGCAGTGCTAGCACCCAGAGAATGAGCAGTGTCGATTAGAGGCCATCAGAGTACGTGTGGATCACTGCTAGTGGGATTCTTGTTTGGATCCTTTCAAGAGTGACAAGATAACCCAAAAGGGTCATTCCGAATGATCAACATCATCAAAAAAGAAAATATCAAAGATCCAGGTATTATTTTCTTTATGAAATTAATTATATTAATTATAAAAATGATTTGAAAGATACTCTTTAAAGGTTTAGGGCTCCTTCCTTCTTTATCTAAATCTTTGATTATATTATATAGAGACTAGCATTCATCATCGTATTGATCCTGAAATAATCATTGGTCATGGTAAAAATCAAAGTTGGGTGCCGACCAAACCGCGCTTCCGCTGCGCCTGAAACCTTCAAGTGGTATCAAAGCGATTACATCATAGTTAATAATTATTAAAATATTTAATTGATTATTTACGCATTTAATAATTTAGTTGTTTTAATTCAAGTTAATCATTCTGAAAAATCTGAATCTTGAGATCTGTTCCTCCTCTTTCATTTCTCGTTCACCTTACATAAACAATATTTTATTTTAATTTTGATTAAAATAAAATAGAGGATCTCATCCGGAGGTGATAAAGGTTCCTGGCCATACAACACAAGAACACACGATGTGTATTCAGAAGTACATTCCATGTAGTCGAGGTTCAATGCACCGGGTCTGGACCGCCAAATCAAGCCATGTCATTGGAGTTTGTCTAAGTCTTAATGACTCCGTGTGTTGACCAGGAATAGGTGGCACATGGTTTCAGGATTACATGCCATGTGGACCACTGGACATGGTGTGTAGTCCCTTCGGGTTAGGGTTGGACCGTGTACCCTGTACATGGCTTTCCCAGCTGGAGATCATGTAACGAGGAACTATACGATGTGTGGCCCACTAGACACACCGTGTACTCTGAATATTTTTTAAGTACACTCACATGTCATTTGCCCAGGCGTGTACTTAGGATGGCCAGTGAACAATAGTAAACGCTATATAGTTGGAACTACATGTTGTGTACTTATTTAAATTATGCATATTTATTAAATTTTTTTATTATATTATACAAAACCTTGAAACATGTACCATCGTGCGGGCATAAAGTTGAGTCACAACACGTTATACGTGTTTTATATATATTTGTTTAATTTAACATCTACATAATGTTCATTTCTACTCATTGGGTAGTTATAAATAGGAATTCACTGAGTTTCCTCCAAGGTACAAGTTACATACGAAGATAATTTTAAATGAATTTATTTTTTTAAAATCATGATGGATGAGAATCTCAAGGAAATTCAGAAAAGGGTTTAGGATAAAAGGATTGACTAATTAAAGTTTATAATTAATTTATTTGAGCGTGATTTATCTTAAACAAGAATGATTAACAAATTTAATGCTAGTTTTATTTATGCGTAAATATCGTTGCATGTATGGATTATCATGATCCAGACCAAGACCTTGGCATATGGATGGTTTCTTTTAATTTATTTATTTAAATTAAATTTGTTGGCCTTTGATCCTTCTCCTCATTAATATGTAGGGCATGTGTGCCCAAGGTTTCTTTTATCTAAAACCCCGTTTTACCCCTCACCTATATGTGAGTTAAAGAAAAGGAATATGTAATGGATGGAACTCCCAAGATAGTGGAGGCGATTCAAGATGGAGCCGAGATAAAACCAATCCCAGGAGTTGTAGAGGTGGATAGGTGGAAAGCTGTAAACATGAACCCCAAAGGTTCAAGATGTTTCTCCCCTATGTCAGGGTTATTTTATCAACCACTATATAAACTAACCATTATAAAATATCATGATCATTCTCTTTATTTTATTTCTATCAGTTGCATGGTTTATAATTATGGATGTGTTGTCACGATTACATAATTAATGAATTAAACAAGCATGCAAGATAAAACTAAAATAAACCAGGCTTATGCATAAATATTATCAAGACATGGTTAATCACTTAAGTTATTTCCACTTAATATTAAAAAGCATGTGATAATGATAATAAGAAATTCACTCATAAGAGATAAAAATACCTCAAATAAAATATTAAGTTAGAGCAATCCTTCTTTTACTTGATTAAAGGAAAAAATCAATAAAACTATGTGTTTGACCAACCCTTGCCGGGACACTTACTTTTATACAGGAAGCCTTTATGAAAGGTTTTGGGTTGAGTTAACCATATTACATCAAGAGGAGTATCCCTTGTTAGACTCAGTATAATATTGGGGGAAAGAGTTGAGGAAATACAAAGTCATGATTTTAGGATTGGGGAGTCCACACAACAGATCAAGGAGCTACAAGCCCATAGTTGGCAAAGATCTCCAAGGCACTCTTTCATAGTAATCTTGGATAAGGTTCCCCAGGTGGTCCTCATGTAGTCAAACTCATTAGCTACATTGAGCGCCTGGAGGTTCTAGGGTTTAATCTCCTTGAAGAACTGGGCACCGATCTCATTCTTACATCACTCCCTCAGAGCTTCTCCAGCTTTGTTGTTAACTTCAACATGAACAACATTGAGAAGCCTATATATGATCTTCTTATCTTCATTCACCAAGTGGACAAAGATATAAAGCATAAAAATCCTTCTATCCTTATAGTGAATAAGAGGAAAGGGAAGAAGAAGAGCTTTGTGCCCAAAGCTTCTTCACAAACTTCCAAGAAAATAAATATCAAAGGGAAGGCAAGGGAACAAGAGGCTATTTGTTTTGAATGTGGAAAGAAGGGCCATTGTAAGAAGAAATTCACCCTGCCAAAGAGGAAAGGGGAAGCTTTAGGTGAATTTGTTACCGAGTTAAATATATCTATTTATACCAATTGGGCATTTGATATAGCTTTTGGTGCTTACATATGGATCCAAATATAGAAACCAAATAGATTTATGAAGATTAATCGAGGGGAGGTAGATCCACGAGTAGCCAATGGATCCCAAATTGCTGTTATTTCTATCAGAGACTACAATGTCCCATTGACAACTAGGATGATCTTGGTGTTAAAGGGTTGTTTTTATGTGAAAACTGTAATAAAAAACATAATTTATATATCCATACTAGATACAGATGGATTTTTTTTCAAGTTCGGAAAGGAATGTTGCTTCTTTTATAAAGATGTCATTTGTTTTGGTAGGGCACATTTATAAAATGGTCTTTATGTGTTGGATTACACAAACCAAGTTATGGAAATCGATAAAAAAGATACTTCACATGACTCATACCACACCCAAATTTGGAATCACTGGCTAGGTCATGTAAATGAGAAACGCTTGACAAAGTTACATCAAGATGGATATTTAGATTCTTTTGAACTAAAAACACTTGGTGTATATCATGCATGTTTACAAGGCAAAATGACCAAAGCTCCATTCAGTGGGAATGGTGAAAGGGATAAAGAGATTCTTGAATTAGTTCATACCGATGTGTGTGGAGCATTTCCAGTTGAAGAAAGGGATGGGTACTCATACTTCATAACATTTACTGATAATTTTAGTAGATATAGATATATCTAATTAATGAGATATAATTCAGATTCCTTTGATAAGTTTGAGGAATACAAGAATGAAATTGAGAACCAGCTTGGTAAGAAGATTAAGAAACTATACTCAGACTGAGGTGGGGAATATCTTAATCAGGAATTCATTGATTACTTATGAGAGTTTGGGATCCCATCCCAACTCAATCCTCTTTACACACCATAATGGAATGGTGTAAGTGAAAGGAGGAACCACACCTTGTTGGACATGGTGAGATCAATGATGAGTCATGCAAGTCTTCCATTATCCTTTTGGGGGTATGTGTTACAAATAGCAGCACACATACTAAACCAAGTACCAAATAAATCAATAAATGGTATTCCATATGAGTTCTGAAGTGGAAGAAAATCCATGTTATTGAATTTACATGTGTGGGGTTGCGAATCATTTGTTAAGTCCTTTTCAGTTAACAAACTCACACCCCGGGGCACAAATTATACCTTTATAGGATACCCCAAGAAAGAAAGGGGATATTACCTATAAAACCCCTCAAACAAAAATGTTATAGCGACAAGACATGCCATATTCCTTGATAGGGAGAAAAAATACAAAATATATAGTGGGAGAAAGATATAATTTGATGAATTTGAGGCTCAAGGTACAAAAGAGTTGGTACAAGAACATATTCTAAAAAGCCCTGTGGAAGAAGAATCTATTCCAGAGACACAAGTACTGCATTGGAGTACAAGAGAGGTTAGAGAACCAGAATAGTATGGGTATTCAAGAAGAAACTGGACATGGAAGGACAATTCAGTACCTATAAGGCACGACTGGTTACAAAAGGGTTTAAATAACATCAAGTAATTGACTACAATGAAACCTTTTCAACAGTTGCAATGCTGAAATCCATCAAAATTCTAATTTTCATTGCGAATTACCATGAGTATGTGATTTGGAAACTGGATGTCAAAACAACCTTCCTTAACGGGAACCTTCAAGAAGATGTCTACATGACACAACCTGAAGGGTTTATGACCCAAAGGGATGTCAATAAGGTATGCAAGTTGCAGAAATCTATTTATGGATTAAAGAAAGCATCCAGGTCATGGAACATTCATTTTGATGAATCTATAACAGAATTTGGTTTTATCAAGAATGAATGTGATCGTTGTGTCTACAAATAGTTTAGTGGGAGTGTAGTCATTTTCCTAATAGTATATGTTGATGAAATATTACTTATTGGAAACGAGATACTAGTCTTACAGTCTGTTAAAGAATGGTTGAATCAATGCTTTTCCATGAAGGAATTGGGCGAGGTAACATATATTATTGGGATCAAGATCCATCATGATAGATACAAGATATTGTTGGTCCTAAGTCAAATTACATACATTGATAAAATACTGAAGAGATTCAGTATGGAGCAATCCAAGAGGGGATTGTTGCCAACATCACATAGCATTCATATTTCCAAGAAAATGTGTCCTCAAACACATGAGGAAAGAAAGATAATGGAAAGGATGTAACACTTGAGACTTTTATGTGAAATATTTTGTTTTTATGTCATATAAATCATAAAAGGAATCTTTCACTACACACAACACCAGCTTGGCTTGCTTTACACGCAACCACGACCTTCCTCGATAGCTTGCGTCGTACGCAATACCGAGTTTCACTAAACAATGATATGCTATTAAAATATTATTAAAACTAGCCGTTATGAATAGTAATAACCAATTTTTGAAATTTTATAAATTCTATTTTTCAAAATGGACTTCATTTTTGAACTCGGAATATCCAAATTATCCTAGTGTGAAATTTTGGTATTTTTCTAAAAACTTTCAATTTTTGATGAATAGTGAAACTACTAAGTGACTGTTAAAAAAAACTGAATTTTTCATAAAACATAATTTTACCGCTTCTGTGAGTGGAATTTCAAAAATCCAAGAGACACGATTGATGTCAGTAAGTAAAATGTGGTTCAATGAGATGAAAATAATTTTTTGGTGAATAGTAACTTTTTACTTTTTTTTACCACGATTAAAAGTAAATAGGGTAATTAAAGGTAAAAATGATATTATTATTACCCTAACACATGTACTAATTCTGTTGGACACGTGTAATTCGACCAAAAACAAACTTAGAAATAAAATATGACCATTTAGGCCCACTTGGATTAGATTAGGACATTTATTATTAATTTATTTAAAGAAGGGTTAAAATAGTTAAAATCAAAGTTTAATAACTAAATCATTTTTAATATGGGGATATACATAAGATAAATTAGACTATAAATATTCATTAGAAATATAAAAAGATTTCCTACATAATGGTATTTTTTTTGTAATTTTTAGACATTAAATACTTTAATTTATTTATGACACAACGATGATGCAGTAATTATCTTATTAATGAAATATTGACATAATTGATGTTATAAATACCCAAATAAATATAATTTGAGACTTTTTATGAATTACACTAATTTTCTAGGTTAATATGACATGGTAGTATTGATTTAATTAACTTTTTTCGAACTTATCATTCTGTTATGATTTTCACAAAAATCAATTACTAAATAGTGTCAAAATTGACATAAAATAGTTTTTAAAACAAATATTATATTATTAATTGTTATTTTATTCCTAAAAATCTATGGTTCGGCCAAATGAATTAGATAAGGTTATATATATTAATAATAAAAAACTTGGGGTTCGTTTGACTTTATATAGTAAGTTTATTAACCTTATAGTATAAGAACACAAGAAGACACGGTAAAAGTAAAATTATTTAAATTAATGTTAAATATAAATGATAAGGTTAAAATAGGAACCTAAACTTGTCTAAATTCTATTGGATGAGAGTATTTCGACCCATCCCCACCTTATCCTCGAAATAAATCGATTTGGATCTATTTAAAACCGAACTTGACTTTATAATAAAATAATATTTTTAGTTATTCCAAAGGTGCCCCTCACCTCCCTTATAAAAGGGCACCTCCTCCCTCTCTTCGTCACACCACTTTGTGCCTTCAAGCTCGGCCAACCACTGCCATTTTCTCCTCTACACTTCCCTAGAGACATCCTAGAGGTCCTGGTCTTCTTAAAAGACCAATTTTAGTGCCCTAAAAGGAGGTCTCAAAGAAGCACTTCAAAGAAGAGGTAATATCCATTACCGATCCTTTCCAATTTATTTCTTCTTCAACTTCTTCTTCTTTAGTTGTTTCATTATGAAGTAATAAAATAAGTATCACTCATATACTGATATGTTATTATAAGTATTAAACAACCCTATTTAACCATCTATCCATCCTACAGAAAATGAAATCACCGCGTGTGCGTACGTACGGAATACCGTCTCCACGCCGTGGTGTAATCTATTTTCCACCACCACCTTACTTGGATGGGTATAATGGTGTAAATAATGACTATATATGACTATTATAAAGTGATATTGATTCTGAAATAGTATACATACACTCCAATACAATTCCACGATCATAGGAACGATATCCTCACTCGTGCGTACGTACGGAATACCGTCTCCACGATGTGATGCGACTCGTTCTACATGATCTTCATTTCATAATGATTATATAAATGAATTGAATGAATGAATATGATATATATTACACTAATACCATTCTGGAAATTAGGTATCTATAACCTAAAGAGAAGAATAAGAATTTATTCGACAAAACACGCATAAGAAAAAAAAAGTTATAAACACCCGAATAACAAGTAGCAATGAAATATTACTACTAAGAAGCTAAGAATATGACCATATATGATATCATAAAAATAAGTATGATGCTTTAATAAGTCAATAAAATTATTTAAATCATTATATAGGAGGTTCGGACACTTACAAAGCAAGTTGGACCTAAGGTGAGGGAAAATATCACAATCTCATTTTTATCCGAGATTATTTATACTTTGATATTTACTGGGGTGTATTTTATCATCCACATCTATGTTTACTCAATATGTAATATTTATATCCTTATACAATAGTTTATATCCAATTTTACCCTTCGGTGAATTTTTAGTAAAAGATATGAAAGGAATCTTTTGTCGTTTTTCGTACGAGGTATTTTTTGACTTTTTTGACAAAAGTACGAAGAATGTTTTTTTAAATTATACGGCATGAATGGATTTTTAAAACATTATTTCCAAGAATATTCCTTTACATGTTTCCAAGTTTATTTTTAATCAACTTCTTTTATTTTAAAATTGTATGACATGTTAAGAAAGGAAAAATGTTTTTGTAGTAGAAAGGATATTTTCGTCAAGAATGGAGTTCAAGTGTTTTATGAAAATTATTTTCCATCTAAGATAATAAAGGGTTATGTTTTTATCCCTATTATTACATTGATTTGATTATGTTGTGATGGAATTATTTTTATGAATTCCTTTATCTTATATGAATTGTTTTATGATGTCATGTTGTTTAAGAATCCCATTTTTATTACATGGGTTATGCAATGATGTATGATTAAAGATTTTGTGGAACACATAAGAATGGTATCATTATTAGATGGGTGGGACCTATATCTCCCTCCAATGCATTGGGTAAAGATTTTATATCTCATGAGATAGACATGGCTGTAACGGTAGGTTATACCGGTTCAGTGAAACAGGACTGAAACGAGGAGTGAACTCGGTTCAGAAATGGACTTTGTCCACTAATATAGTCTTGGCAATGAGTCTTGACTAATAAGAAATGATTCTCTATGATTATGTGTGTATGTCACAAAGTTTCAGGTTTTATGTTATGATTATTGGGATTATATTTCACCTCTATGATTTATCCCATGTTATGATATTATGATCTCTTTTGCAGGATACGATTTCCAAAAGTTATGTTCTTATGTATATGATGTGATTGATATTTATTTTGTTTACCCTTACTGAGCATTTGAGCTCACCCTTTTTTATGTTTTATTTCCCCAGGTCAGGAAGAAGGTTATTAAGTAGAATATGCCAAAAATGGACTCTAGATATGATGAAATAAATGGGAGGCAAAGTAGATGCTTTATGAACCAGTTGTTTATGTTTCTCAGTTTCTAAAGACACTATACCTATACAGTACTTTCTTGGTTTTGTTATATGTTGTAATAAGTGTGCTTCAATTCTGAAGTAATAACAATGTATGTAAAGTATGGGTCGTTATAGTTGGTATCAGAGGAAAGGTATAATCAACCTTTGGAAAATAGGATGTGAAAGCCTTAGTAAGAACCCTAAGGATAATTCTAAGCATAAAACACAATATTAGTGTTTCAGAAATGGCCATGAATAACCTAGGATAAGAGCTTAAGTGTGAAATTTTATTCTTGATTATGTGGTTTTCCTATTATAATTAGTGTTGCTCACACTATTCTTCTTGGTTTTAGTCAATGGCTGGAACCCGAAAGAACCATGTTAATGCAGAATGCGACGGGCAATGCAATGATTGTCCCCCTGAGCAACCAAACGTTATGGGAGCTGGGATGAAAAATCTTTTAGCCATGCTCACACAACTTTATCAAGCTATGAATCATGCAGGACTTCCAAACGAGCAAAGGAAGGAGAAACATTCTGTTGAATCCTTCATGAGACATCGTCCACCTTCATTCAATGGGTCTACTGATCCATTAGTTGCTGAAAAATGGATTAGTACTACTGAAAAGATATTTTCAGTTCTTCAATGTTCTGAGCATGATAAAGTCATCCTAGCAGTGTATCGTTTGGAGGGTGATGCTTATCAATGGTGGAATCTTATTAAGAATACGAGGCAAAGGGATGAAATTGAGTCCATGGAATGGGACGAGTTCAAGAACTTATTTTTCAATAAGTACTTCCCTCGTATTCTCCTAACAAAGATGGAGAAAGAGTTTCTTGAACTGAAGCAAAAGGATAATGAATTTGTTGGTACCTATGAAGAAAATTTTACAAGACTTGCAAGGTACGCTTCTGGTATTATTATCCAACCTGAGAGTAAGATCGATCGATTCTTTAGTGGCTTAAAACCAAGTCTTCGAAGGTCCTTAGCCATAAGGGACTTCAATAGCTACGAGGAAATCTTTCTATGTGCTCTCAAAGTTGATATGGTGATTGGAGTAACCCATCAGTCATATGGGTTTAATAAGAAGAGGAAAATGGAATTCAAAGGAAAATCTAAAGAGCACACTGAAAAGAAGATGAGCTTTCCCTTATGCACAAAGTGTGGAAAGAAACATAGAGGGAGTTGTCTTAAAGGGACAAGTAAATGTTTCAAATGTGGAAAGGAAGGTCATCGGGCAATTGAATGCCGCGATGATGGGAAGAAGATGTCTAATGATGCAAACAAAGGAAGGGATACACAGAATGAACCTACTACACTTCAATGTTTCAAGTGCAAGGAGATGGGGCATTATGCCAATCAATGCCCAAATCCAGGGGTTGATGATGATGGTCGACGTCAAAAAACTCTTAAGGCTAAAGACAAAGGAAAGTCACATGCAATTTCTATCAGCGATGTGGAGTACGATAACGATGTGGTGAAAGGTACAATTACCATCCACTATAAATTAGAAAATGTTTTATTTGATTCTGGATCCACCCACTCCTTTATTTCTGAAGAATTTTCTTAGGATATCACCTTATTACCTCAACAGTTAGATGTTGAGTTAGCTGTGACAACCCCTAATGGCACAACAGTCGCATCAAAAGTTTATAATTCTTCTCCGATTGAAGTTTGTGGGAAAGTGCTTCCTACAAATCTTGTGATCCTTCCTATAGTGGAATTTGATGTGATTCTTGGCATGGATTGTATTTCTCTACATGGAGCTCATATCAATTTCCAAAGAAGGGAAGTCACATTTTATATTCCAGATCAATCTATGATCGTCTATCGATGCAAGGATGAACATAACCTTCAAGTGGAAATTCCTTCCATCTTATGGGTCTTGATTCCACTAAATGAAGGTTATTTATCTCAAATGGTTGATGAGAAACTCACAATTAAGAATATTCCCATTGTACAGGAGTTTGACGTTGTCTTTCCGGAGGAATTACCAGGTCTTCCACCGAATCGTGAAGTTGAGTTTTCAATAGAACTCGTACCAGGTGATTTGCCTATTTCAAAGACACCTTATAGAATGGACCCAATTGAGTTGCAGGAATTGAAGAAGAAACTCCAAGAGAATCTTGATAAGGGGTTCATATGCCCTAGTGCATCACCTTGGGGAGCACCTGTTCTGTTTGTTAAGAAGAAAGATGGATCAATGAGACTCTGCATTGATTATCGAGAACTTAACAAGATCACTATCAAGAACAAATATCCTCTCCCGCGCATTGATGACATATTTGACCAACTATGCGGAGCTCAATACTTTTCCAAGATTGATCTTCGTTCATGGTATCATCAATTAAGGGTCAAAAGGTAGGATATACCAAAGACGACTTTCCGTACAAGGTATGGACACTATAAATTTATAGTGATGCCATTTGGTCTTACTAATGCCCCTGCTATCTTCATGGATCTGATGAATAGAGTCTTTAGAGACTATCTTGATTAGTTTGTGGTAGTCTTTATAGACGATATTCTTGTATATTCAAAGAGAAAGGAAGAACATGAAGATCACTTGAGAATTATATTGAAGACCCTGAGAAAAGAGAAGCTTTATGCCAAATTTACCAAGTGTGAATTTTGGCTTCAAAAAGTTTCATTTTTGGGTCACATAATCTCAAAAGAGGGGATATCTGTGGATCCAGCAAAAACATAGGTTATCGAAAGATGGTCGAGACCAACAACAGTGACTGAGATCAAAAAGTTTTCTTGGTTTGGCTGGATATTATCGACGTTTTGTGAAAGATTTTTCACGATTATCTAATCCACTCACCAAGTTGACTTGGAAAGGAGTTAAGTTTGTATGGACGGAGGAATGTGAAGAGAATTTCAAGGAGTTGAAAAGAAAGTTATCCAGTGCACCTGTGCTCACACTGCCTTGTAGTGGAGAAAGGTTTGTGATCTACAGTGATGAATCCAAGAAGGGATTCAGGGTGTGTTCTTATGCAAAATGATATGGTGATAGCTTATGCCTCATGACAGTTGAAAATACATGAACAAAATTACCCAACTCATGATTTGGAGTTAGCTGTGGTAATCTTTGCATTAAAGATTTGGAGGCATTACCTTTATGGTGAAAGGTGTGATATTTATACTGATCATAAAAGTTTTAAGTATATTTTCACACAAAAGGAGCTGAATATGTGCCAAAGAAGATGGTTGGAGCTGATTAAGGATTATGACTTCTCAATCCATTACCACCCTGGGAAAGCAAACAAGGTGGCAGATGCATTAAGTCGACAAGACCATGCTAGTTTATCCATGATGAGGATCACAAAATATCCAATATTTATGGATTTACAAAGGATGGATCTTGGAATTATAATGGAAGGGGAAAAATCTTATCTTTCTCAAATGAATGTTCAACCATCTATACATGTGAAGATTAAAGAGGCATAGAAAGAAGATGTCGAGTTACAAAAAAAGGTGAGAAATGTTCCTGAATTCAACCTTGATGTGATGGGATAATAAAGTTCAGGAATCGGGTTTGTGTTCCTCCCATCCCCGAATTAAAGAAGGAGCTGCTGGATGAGGCTCATAGTTCTTCATTCTATATTCATCCTGGAAGCACGAAGATGTATAGGGACCTGAAAGAGTACTTCTGGTGGGATGGCATGAAAAGAGATGTTGCTGAATATGTCTCTCGATGCTTGGTTTGTCAGCAAGTTAAAGATGAGAGACAGAAGTCTAAGGGGATGTTACAACCATTACCCATACTCGAATGGAAATGGGAAAACATCACTATGGACTTTATCACAGGACTTCCTAAAACATCCAAAGGCGATAATGCTATATGGGTCATAGTTGATCGTCTTACAAAGTCTGCACACTTCATTGCTATTAAAGAGGATTTCTCTCTGGATCATCTTTCCAGGATATATGTAAAGGAAGTGGTAAGATTGCATGGAGTACCACTTTATATTATATCTGATCGGGATCCGAGATTTACCTTGAAGTTCTGGAGAAGTCTTCAACATACTCTGGATACAGAGTTGAGTTTCAGCACTGCTTATCATCCTCAGACAGACGGTCAGTCTGAGAGAACAATTCAAACTCTAGAAGATATGTTGAGAGCTTTCTCTATGGATTTCAAAGGTGGTTGGGATCAACACCTACCTTTGGTGGAATTTTCTTATAATAATATCTTTCACTCCAGTATTCAGATGGCTCCTTATGAAGCTCTCTATGGAAAGAAATGCAGGACTATAACTTTCTGGGATGAACTTGGGGAAAGAAAGCTATTAGGACCTGATCTCGTTGATGAAATGGCAGAAAAGGTCAGATATATTCAACAACACATAAGAGAAGACCAGACTCGACAGAAAAGTTATGACGACAGCCGAAGAAAAGACCTAGAGTTTGAAGTGGGCGATAAAGTGTTCTTATGGATATCTCCCTGGAAGAGAGTCATGAGATTTGGAAAGAAGGGGAAGTTGAGCCCTAGATATATCGGTCCTTTCGAAATACTGGATCGTGTTAGGAAGGTAGCTTACCGATTGGCGCTTCCACCGAATCTCTCTCAAGTTCACGATGTGTTCCATGTATCTCTCCTGAGAAAGTACATACCTGATCCTTCACATGTACTTAGCTCAGAAGTTGTACCACTGGAGCAAGATCTTTCTTATGAAGAACAACCGATAGAGATTCTGGATCGTAGCGAAAAAGTCCTACAAAACAAGACCACTCGATTGGTGAAAGTTTTATGGAGGAACCACCAATTAGAAGAAGCTACATTGGATCTTGAGGATATGATGAGGGAGAGGTATCCTCATCTGTTTGTTACAAAGTGACGAATTTCGAGAGCGAAATTCATTTTAAGGGGGGTAGAATGTAACACCCGAGACTTTTATGTGAAATATTTTGTTTTTATGTCATATAAATCATCAAAGGAATCTTTCACTACACACAACACTAGCTTGGCTTTCTTTACACGCAACCACGGTCTTCCTCGATAGCTTGCGTCGTACGCAATACCGAGTTTCACTAAACAATGATATGCTATTAAAATATTATTAAAACTAGCTGTTATGAATAGTAATAAACAATTTTTGAAATTTTTGAAATTTTATTTTTGAAAATGGACTTCATTTTTGAACTCGGAATATCGAAATTAGCCTAGGGTGAAATTTTGGTATTTTTCTGAAAACTTTCAATTTTTGATGAATAATGAAACTACTAAGTGGCTGTTAAAAAAAACTGAATTTTTCATAAAACTTAATTTTACCGCTTTTGTGAGTGGAATTTCAAAAATCCGAGAGACACAGTTGATGTCAGTAAGTAAAATGTGGTTCAATGAGATGAAAATAATTTTTTGGTGAATAGTAACTTTTTACTTTTTTTTACCATGGTTAAATGTAAATAGGGTAATTAAGGGTAAAAATGATATTATTATTACCCTAACACATGTCCTAATTCTATTGGAAAAGTGTAATTCGACCAAAAACAAACTTAGGAATAAAATATGACCATTTAGGCTCACTTGGATTTGATTAGGACATTTATTATTAATTTATTTAAAGAAGGGTTAAAATAGTTAAAATGAAAGTTTAATAACTAAATAATTTTTAATATGGGGTTATACATAATATAAATTCGACTATAAATATTAATTATAAATCTAAAAAGATTTCCTACATAATGGTATTTTATTTGTAATTTTTAGACATTAAATAATTTAATTTATTTATGACACAACAATGATGTAGTAATTATCTTATTAATGAAATATTGACATAATTGATGTTATAAATACCCAAATAAATATAATTTGAGACTTTTTATGAATTAAACTAATTTTCTAGGTTAATATGACATGTTAGTATTGATTTAATTAACTTTTTTAGAACTTATCACTCTGTTATGATTTTCACAAAAATCAATTACTAAATAGTGTCAAAATTGACATAAAATAGTTTTTAAAACAAATATTATATTATTAATTGTTATTTTATTCCTAAAAATCTACGTTTCGGCCAAATGACTTAGATATGGTTATATATATTAATGATAAACAACTTGGGGTTTGTTTGTCTTGATATAGTAAGTTTATTAACCTTATAGTATAAGAACACAAGAAGACACGGTAAAAGTAAAATTATTTAAATTAATGTTAAATCTAAATGATAAGGTTAAAATAGGAACCTAAACTTGTCTAAATTCTATTGGATGAGAGGATTTAGACCCATCCCCACCTTAGCCTCTAAATAAATCAATTTGGAGCTATTTAAAACCGAAATTGACTTTATAATAAAATAATATTTTTAGTTATTCCAAAGGTGCCCCTCTCCTCCCTTATAAAAGGGCACCTCCTCCCTCTCTTCCTCACACCACTTTGAGCCTTAAAGCTCGGCCAAACCCTGCCATTTTCTCCATTCCACTTCTCTAGAGACATCCTAGAGGTCTTGGTCTTCTTAAAATACAAATTTTAGTTCCCTAAAAGGAGGTCTCAAAGAAGCACTTCAAAGAAGAGGTAATATCCATTACCGATCCTTTCCAATTTCTTTCTTCTTAAAATTATTCTTCTTTAGTTGTTTAATTATGAAGTAATAACATCAGTATCACTAATATACTTATATGTTATTATAAGTATGAAACAACACTATTTAACCATCTATCCATCCTACGGAAAATGAAATCACCGCGCGTGCGTACGTACGGAATACCGTCTCCACGCTGTGGTGTAATCTATTTTCCACCACCACCTTACTTGGATGGGTATAATGGTGTAAATAATGACTATATATGACTATTATAAAGTGATATTTATTCTGAAATATTATACATACACTCCAATACAATTCCATGATCATAAGAACGATATCATCACTCGTGCGTACGTACGGAATACCGTCTCCACGATGTGATGCGACTCGTTCTACATGATCTTCATTTCATAATGATTATATAAATGAATTGAATGAATTAATATGACATATATTACACTAATACCATTCTGGAAATGAGGTATCTATAACCTAAAGAGAATAATAAGAATTTATTCGACAAAACACACATAAGAACAAAAAGTTATAAACACCCGAATAACAAGTAGCAATGAAACATTACTACTAAGAAGCTAATAATATGACCATATATGATATCATAAAAATAAGTATGATTCTGTAATAAGTCAATAACATTATTTAAATCATTATACAGGAGGTTCAGACACTTACAAAGCAAGTCGGACCTAAGGTAAAGAAAATATCACAATCTCATTTTTATCTGAGATTGTTTATACTTTGAAATTTACTGGGGTGTATTTTATCATCCACATCCATGTTTCCTCAATATGTAAAATTTATATCCTTATACAATAGTTTATATCCAATTTTACCCTTCGGTGAGTTTTTATTAAAAGATATGAAAGGAATCTTTTGTCGTTTTTCATACGAGGTACTTTTTGACATTTCCGACAAAAGTACGAAAAGAATGTTTTTTTAACTTAAATGGCATGAATGGATTTTTAAAACATTATTTCCAAGAATCATCCTTTACATGTTTCCAAGTTTATTTTTAATCAACTTCTTTTAGTTTAAAATTGTATGACATGTTAAGAAAGGAAAAATGTTTTTGAAGTAGAAAGGATATTTTCTTCAAGAATGGAGTTCAAGTGTTTTAGGAAAATTATTTTCCATCTAAGATAATAAAGGGTTCTGTTTTTATCCCTATTATTACATTGATTTTATTATGTTGTGATGAAATTATTTTTATGAATTCCTTTATCTTATATGAATTGTTTTATGATGTCATGTTGTTTAAGAATCCCATTTTTATTACATGGGTTATGCAATGATGTATGATTTAAGATTTTGTGGCACACATAAGAATGGTATCATTATGAGATGGGTGGGACCTATATCTCCCTCCAATGCATTGGGTAAAGATTTTATATCTCAGGAGATAGACATGGCTGTAACGGTTGGTTATACTGGTTCAGTGAAATAGGACTGAAACAAGGAGTGAACTCAATTCAAAAATGGACTTTGTCCACTAATATAGTCTTGGCAATGAGTCTTGACTAATAAGAAATGATTCTCTATGATTATGTGTGTATGCCACAAAGTTTCAGGTTTTATGTTATGATTATTGGGATTACATTTCACCTCTATGATTTATCCCATGTTATGATATTATGATCTCTTTTGCAGGATAAGATTTCCAAAAGTTATGTTCTTATATATATGATGTGATTGATATTTCTTTTGTTTACCCTTACTGAGCATTTGAGATCACCCTTTTGTATGTTTTATTTCCCCAGGTAAGGAAGAAGGTTATTAAGTAGAATATGCCAAAAAGGGACTCTAGATATGATGAAATAAATGAGAGGCAAAGTAGATGCTTTATGAACCAGTTGTTTATGTTTCCCAGTTTCTAAAGACACTATACCTATACGGTCCTTTCTTGGTTTTGTTATATGTTGTAATAAGTGTGCTTAAATTATGAAGTAATAACAATGTATGTAAAGTATGGGTCGTTATAAAGGACTCTATACACATCAGCGATTGGGTTAGTCATGTATACCATGGTATGAACTAGGTTGGATGTTGTCTATGCATTGAGTGCGGTAGGCAGATATCAAGATGACCTAGGTGAATGGTATTGAATGACAGTCAAGGCTATCCTAAATTATTTGA
Organism: Viscum album; assembly: GCA_963277665.1. Lineage (NCBI taxonomy): Eukaryota > Viridiplantae > Streptophyta > Magnoliopsida > Santalales > Viscaceae > Viscum > Viscum album. The sequence continues at coordinate 1,943,248,936 of OY728119.1, read as the reverse complement.
GGTGTACTAAGTATATGTTCCTGGTTTATGGAGGAGATAAGGAACTATTCATAAGAGGATATGTAGATGATTTTTCCAGACTGATTAAGAAGACACGAAATTGTAAATAGGATACATCTTCACTTTGAATGGAGGTCCAGTGAGCTATAAGAGCTCAAAGAAGAGAGTGGTCGCAGATTATACAGTAGAGTCTGAGTATATCGCAGATTCTGAGGCAGCTAAAGAAGCAGTTTGGATGTGAATCTTAGTCCAAGATCTAGATGTGATACATAGCAGTAAAGATCTCATCACACTGTACTGTGAAAATACTACAACGATGGCTCTCGCAAAAGATTTAAGGTCACATCAGCAGACGAAGCACATACTTCGAAAGTATCATCTATTGAGGTATTCTTCTTAGATCTGTGAAGTTGTAGTGAGGAGTATTTCCATGGAAGAAAACACGGGGTGCCCCTTGACTAAAGCTTTGACTCAGTAGAAACATGATCATCATGCGAGGTCTAGCAGACTGAAATTCGTAGGGAGTTGTCTCTAGTCCAAGTGGGAGTTTTTTAGAGATGGTGTCCTAGAACCAACTATTTGTACTTTGATTACATGGATATTTAATTTATTACATATTGTTAATTGTTCTGAATGACAATGATGTAATAATGTCCTAGTGTATTTGTTGTATTGATAAATTCATGGATGTTCCCCACTATGATGAGAACCTTGAAATGATATAACAATATTCTTAAATATAGTTCTGTGGTGGGATGACATACTATGATTGGACACATAGCATACAAACAATCAGGTGCGAGTACTCGTAAGTAGATGAGACTTCATCTCATGAAGTTTGCACTTAGTGATCTCCAAGATAGGAGATTATTATAATAGACCCACGAGTCGGAATTCCGAATGTTTTGGTGTCATAATATATTTATATCTACGATCATGGGTAATTATCCTTAGACTCTAATATTATCATTAATATGTGTCATGACTCGTGCACTTTGATTTACTGACAAAAACCGTCACAGAGAAAGTTGGCGGGAAGTAGGGTATGTTGGGTGCGTCACGAGTGGTATGTTATTAATGGATAAGTTGAGGAAGAATTTTTTCCTTCCATTTATGGAAGTTGATATCTCATACCTTTGATTAAAATAGAACCGTCACGTGAAATTCTATGGACATGGTGTATTGACAAGTTTATTTTAAGTAGTCAAAGAATGAAGTATCAAGCACAAAGGTTAATGACACTATCATGAAACATGATTGATGAGATATTGCGATAAAGGGATTATATTACATAGTGAGCATTCATATGTGGATGTCGTTGTTGCGAATTTAAGTTCTTTCTATTAGCTTCCTTGAATCGTTGCTAGATAGTACTCTTGGAATTTAAGCAAAGCCCGCCTAATGTCAACGAGAAAGACTCCTAGAGGGTCACACACTAAGTGTTTCTAGTGGTATCGGTTAAATTATTTTTGAATTTAATTAATTAATATTAATCTCAAGATAGTGGAATAATTTTATTCAAGTTAAAATTATTTCATAAATTAAATATATATTTATTCACTGGATTGTGGGTAAAATTTATTTATTTATTTATTTTTGAACATTTAATAAATATTTATTTACTAGTTTTTAAATAAAATATTTATTTAAGAGAATAAATTATTTATTTATTCGGGTGTTCAATAAGTGGAAGTTGAGTTCAAGCGGACCAAGGCCGTTATGGTAGTAAAATAATTATTTGCAAGACGATAAATAATTATTTAACTAGTTGGAACAAATTAAAATAACACTGCTATTATTTTGGGACGCAGAATTTTATTTATAATTCCATTTTGCGCAAGTTGGCACACCATAAATAATGACGTGGTATTATTATTAATAGAATTAGTTTTCTCTAAGGTTATGAATGTATTTAATTCTTGTTACGCAATTAAATATTTTAACTGAAGCCACATGTCAATAAATAAACACATACGTCTATTATGCCATGTACCAAACTACACACCCGATGAATTGAGAATTGTTGAGCTAAAAAATTTCTCTCTAAAATCCTCTTCCCGCCCCTCTCAAGAATGAGAGGTGTTCTTCAAGGCTGAAGAACAAGTGATCAAGAATGACCTACACAAGACACTCTCTTCACCGCACTAGCACCCAGAAAACAAGCGGTGTCGATCGAAGGCCATCAGAGCACATGTGGATCACCACTAGAGGGATTCTAGTTTGGATCCTTATAAGCACAACAAGATAACCCATAAAAGTCATTCCAGATGATCAACATCATCGATGAAGAAAATACCAAAGATACAAGTATTATTTTCTTTATGAAATTAATTAAATTAGTTATAAACATGATGTGAAAGATTCTCTCTAAAGGTTTCGGGCATCTTCCTTATTTATATAAATATTTGATTCTATTATGTGGAGGCCGGTGTTCATCATCTTATTTATCTCTAAATAATCATTGATCATGGTAAAAATCAAAGTTGGATGCCGACCCTACCGTGCTTCCACTGCGCCCGGAACCTTCATTATGCATGATGTTGATGATAAGCGTGGATGTAACTTGGAAGGAGCATCACACATATTTTTAAGAGATATATTGACCTTGTGTTCTTGTAATTTTATATTTGTTCTTTATTCTATTATTATCACTTGGTGTAATCATGTTTTCCATGTCAAGGACCCGCGTTTAGTGGTTAATGGAGCTTATTCCATGGGATGAGTTACCATTCTTAGTAAATGATGTCTGGGACACTAATAGGGTTAGGAGAATCACATAGACTATGTAAAAGTTTGTACTTTTAAGTAGAGGAAAAAAACTAGGGAGGACCATTTGGAAATGGTTAACATTACTTTAAATTCCCATGGGGTTGGAAATTTGGAAAGGAGTCAGTGCTTTCATGGAAGAACGACAATAAAATGGTTGGTTGTGTATGAAACCTTTTAATACATAATTATTCAGGTTGGACATCACTTACATGATTGAATAATCAAAAAATGACTTATTAGTGAGGAAATTATGGTCATTTAATAATGATATATCGATAGGTGCATCCAAGCTCTTTCAAAGGAAGTCATCCAGAGGTGGTTCGACTATTCTTACCCATGCATCGTTGAAAAAAATTGGTTGTAAACCATGTCAGGAACTTCATATTAGATATGATAGGAGTGTATCAGGTCATGTTGGTAACCATTAATATCATATTATAGTACCCATGTTTTAGAGACGATCATGTTCCCTACATCGACATCATCTAGGGTAATCTAAGATATCATTGGTTATACGTTAAGCTAAAGAAAGGAATCAAATGACTTACTGGATCGAGAAATATTCTCTTTTATAGTTTTAATTCACGATCTTGGTTGTTTATAAAGGTGTGTTTTTTTAGTTATAATAGGAATCCCATGTAGGAAGGCCTTGGACAGACTCATAGACACCAGCTGGTTCATTGACTCGACCGCTAGGTGAATATCTCTTTTGAGATTCGTCAGTGTTTTGATACATGGATATTTGAAATATGTACCAATATCTCACCGATAAACATTGGAGTTTTTTATAACATGGATAAGGTCCTTGGACCCCAGTTCTTGATTCTGAGGTTACCCCAGGCTTGCAGTTAGGCTTAGATGATATTTTTTTATTGTGATGATCCCATGGTGATGGATTGGGTACAAACCTACATTTGTATTGTGACATGATGAAATAAATGATTGTTTGGGTAAATGAATCACCAGAATTAGGTTACGGTATTCAATGATCATGATCTGGATAAACCTCTAAATGACTTGGGATAAAGGAATCATAATCAGGTTTCGGAAGTGTCAGCTGCTAAAGCTGATCATTTTTAGAGATAGTCATTCGGTAGTGGATCAACTTTCCTTTCTATTATTTTTTAGATTATGGTTGGTGAGGAACCATATCAACAAAATTTTCAAGATAAGTTGAGTGTGGTGAAAGGTTAGTTGAGGATTTTCATGACAAATTAGTCTCAACTAGACTAAATGAGATCAATTGGGAATCGACTGCACAATTGAAATGAGAAGCGTATAGGGAGAATTGTTGGAATGATATGGGATTTCTTGTTTAGAAAATTCCTATGGTGGGGAGTACCATGACTAATAATTAGCCATTAAGGTTTAGAGACTATTTTTGGGATCTCTATGGGTTATATAGTGAAAGAGATGAATATTTGATCATATTTTGGGCTAGATATGCTCAGGTAAGAATTGTCATGATGTTTTAGTTTTTGATATGATCATTGGGTGGAGTTTCAATGGATTATGCACAATAAACTTCAAGTGATACTTAAAGGTTTGTTGGGAGTTTGGAAACATGATGTGACAATTTAATGAAACTTCCCAACTGGATTAGTCTAGGATTTGTTTTCATTATTCCCCAAGGATTCTTGAGGATGAAAATTTCAAAGGTGGGGATTTTTTAGCATCCCCATATTCTTGGAAAGTTGAAAAATTATAAGGGAATTTATTTTTTCCCATTTGATGGATGGACCTAATTATAAACCAAGATTTAGAACATAAATTTGATCATTTATAAACTTAAAATTATTGTTCTTAAATGGGGTTTAAGGCCCAAGAGGTTTCTTGAAATTTTGTATGACTTTAGGGATCCCCAGGCTCCAAAAACTCACTTTTAGGGAGAAAAAATAGGGTGTGTGGTTTGTTTAAATAGTATGACCCCTTAGGAGAAACCATTCAACCCTGTAATGGGTGTCACATGATTTTTTAAACCATGTAAGGAGGGGCACACAACTATGGATAAGGACTGTAATAAATTGTAGAGGTGGGCATATAGACTGCACACAATTTGTAAAATAGTGTGCCTAGCCCACATGGTTAGTTCCACTTAACAAGCAACACCTCACCATTAGTGCATAGTTAGTCCAAACCATGTGGACTATGTGGGGTATGGCTCTTGGGCAGTGTGATCTGTATGGTTGGTGTACAATTATCCCATCTTTCTGGCCTAACTATGAACCTCATTAAAATGGAAAAAAATTACAGTCCCCCCTTTTACCTAAAATGGGATTTACCCTAGTTTCCTCCCCCATTTGGCTCAGAGATCTCCATGAATACCTCTCATTTCTCTCTTATTCCTATTGAGGATATCTTTCATACAATGTATGAATCCAGTGCTATTATATGCGTTGGAATCATATTAGTGAGACTATAACTCCTCCCTCCTTTATTAGTTTATTTAGTCGTATTGAATGTTATCTTCATGTGAGCTAATTCACCCAATTTTAGGGTGTTTTTATATTTCTCCATTTTCTCTCGAACTAGATTAAATGAAAGAATAAAATTTTATGAGTGGACCATCATAAGAATTAGGTAGGTTGTCTATATATTTTCCCTTAAAGTCTCACCTTGTTATAAAATATGTGTTTGTGCTCCATGCCGTATTTTCCATGCTTCTCCCTTTAAATGTAGAATTAATATGTAGAACCTAAATCCTTGACTTAATTATCTATTTTTCACTAAATTGAACCATTTTAGGTTTCTAAACAAAACCTGAACTACCACTTGGGTGTATTTATTATATTCTCACGACCTATGCCTCATCTATCCAAATTAAATCACCTTTTTGGGTGTTGTTTCAAATGCTATTTTATAATTCTATTCCTACATTTTAATCACCTTTGAAGGTGGTTGATTAACACTAGTGAAAGATATGTCTAAATTAAATTAAATATGTTGGTTTGATGACCATTATACATTTTTTAATAAAACACCTATGAGGTGTGCTGTCTTCTTAAATAAAAAAGGGAAAATTAAATGGAAATGGTTGAGATAACAAAAGGAATGGACCTTCTATTACCTTATAAATTTAGTTATAACTGGAATTATTTAAATGCTATAATTGATTATTTGAATGAAATTATTATGGAAATTTACTTCCTTATTAATTATAATTGAGTTGTGATTTGGCATGAATTATCTCATGGTCATTGTTATATTACTAAATGAATTATGTACACCTTGAGTAATACTCAGGTTCCTTTTTATTGAATTCCTAGGATGTGATCATTAGATGTTTGAGATTATGTATACCATGACCCATACTAGTTTCATCATTAAGGAATATTATAGATAGTATCATAGGTTACTTGAATTATATTCTACCTTGAGTGATACTTAGGTTACCTTTTTAATGAATGCCTTGTATAGTATCATAAGAAAAATGTTTTTCTACATGCGCGGATTGATACTTGGGTATCCTTTTTATGAAATTACTTGGATTAGATCATAGGGAATTGGAAGTTATGAGTAATACGTGGGTTTTATCTTTATGAAATTCCATCAATGGGATTAAAGAATAAACAAAATTACATTACTCATTGGGTGATTCCTAGGTTCCTCATCACAAAATACCTTGGATAGGATCATAGGACAAATGAATTATATCATTCTTGTATTATTATTACATGTATCTTGTAGTACCTCATTATAGTGATTATTATGCTAAAATACCTTGGCTATATACCTTGGGTCCTTGACCGGATAATGGTATTATGTTTAGATACATGTGAATACCCAAAATGTATTTTTTGTTTAAGATAAAATCACTTATGGACACTTGATATTGTAGCCATGGGTTATAGTATTATACTATCACATTTATTTTTTCACATGGACACATTGGGCATAAACCTCGGGTCCTGGATATTATTATAAATCTAAAAATATAAACATATATGTTCATATGTTTATGGTTTATATATGTACATATATATATATATATATACATATAAGGTGACACATCATCAGATACCTTCCATCTTAGGAAGAAGAAGGTATGGTTAGCCAGGTGTCCCTTGAGGAACTGATCCCAACTTATTTAAATTTTTTTATTTAGTTCCCTTATTTACTGTTGATACACCAGAACACCAATTTATTTTATACTCACATACTATATAGCATTATACACCATTGGTGGTGGCCTACTGAGTTTATCACACACCTTGTTCGGGCCACCATTGCATTGGGGTACCCAAACATACCACATGTTTTTGGGCTTAGGCTCATGGATTAGGTTTGTACTATTAAATTATGCATGGGAGCTTAGGATCACATGGCTAAGCTGGAGCTCAAGATGCTCATAGAGATAGTCTTTATGTATTTTTTCATTTATTTGTATATTGATATGAATTTACTACTTGTATTTTGTAGCATCACATAGACATGAATGATTGTATACTTGGCATTGGAAAGTTTATTCATTATTTATTTATTATTAGTCATTATTATCTTCCACTGCTCCACTGTTTTTCCTCTAATTTTACTATTGTTTGCTTTATTATATTATACCACTATGTTAGCCTAATCATGCAGGTATAGTCTCCCCATTTTACCATAATTGTACCCTCACTGTAATTTGACAGCCTCTGGAATAGGGGGAGGTGCACTTGTGGACATGTGTCTGACTGGCGCAAGGCATCATTTTAGTGGATATTGGGTTGGGACATTACAATCAACAACAAAAACCTTTGGTTTTGCTTATGTTTTTCTGGGGATATGATCCAATTGTACTATCCTTTCTATTTCTCTGGATGGTTTATGATTATGATGAAGATATGTTTATGAAACCCATTCATTTTCCATAGGTTATTCTTTGATGAATTTATGAGATAATTATGAAACTGATTTCCTTTCTATGGATTATGATTTGATGAAATGTTTATGAAACCCATTTCCTTTCTACGGGTTATGATATGATGAAATGTTTATGAAACCCATTTTTTTCTATGGGTTATGATGTGATGAATGTTTTATTATCTTTTGGAAAACAAATGTATAGATTATGTGATGGGTATGACCTATATCTCCCTATAATTCATTGGGTAATTATTAAAGTTTTATGATCTCAAAGGGTACATGGGTGGTTATCCCAAACCTGAAAGAGGGTACATGAGAAGTTATCCTAAGCCTGAAAGAGGGTACATAAGAGTTAATCCTAATCCTTAAATAGGGTACATGAGAGGTTGTCCCAAGATTGAATTAGGTACATGGATGGTTATCCCAAGCCTAACATTTTATGAATGTCTTGTTGGGTAGCTTTGACAAAAGATTTTCCATGCTTATGAATGTATACCACAAATCTATGTATTATTCTAAGGTTATTCTCTTATGGATCATGTATTTTATTACATTATGATTCATCTATTATGAACTACATATATTTATTCCATGAATCATTTTTATGATCTATGATATGCATAGTATGGTTTTCAAATGTTATTATCCTGTTCTCATACACTTATGCCCATGTTATACTGATATCTCCCTTGTTTACTATCATTGAGCATCTAAGATCACCCTTTATTATGTTTCCTTTCTTTAAGTTATTAATAAATGTATTATGTATGATATTTATAATAATGGTGCTAGTTATAAAGAAATTAGTGGGAGATGATGTATCTTTCTTATGAATGATCTATTTATGTATCCATGTTTTCAAAGACACTAGACCTATAAGATTATAGTGTGGATCATTATGTTATGTAATGAATATTTATATATTATTATGTGATATATTTTGGGTTTCTATAGTTTTAATTTTATTAAGGGGGAGATAAGAATTAAATTCTTGTAATTACGTTTTTATCATATCTTGTCTTTGAATTCTGTTTTAATATCTTTATTTTGTTTCAAAATATTTTGTTTTATTTTTTTAAAAAATTCAAGTTCAGATTTTCAAAATCACATTTTTATGTTAAATTTAATTATATTTTTCAGGTTTTTTCTCTTATCTATTTAACCCTTTTGGTTTATAAGTCTTTTAACTATTCATAAAGGTAAATAAAATTCTAATATATATGGGAGAAAACAAAATTTAAGAGAAAAAATTTTCAAGAAAAGGGGGAAAAGATTCATTATGCCCAAAGAGGATAAAATCTTTATAATAAAATGGGAAGTAAGTTTTATGAAAGGAAGGGTGATATCACAAATGCATAAGATCACTTTTAAAATGAATGTTTTCACAGGAAGAGAAGGATCTTGTTTCAAGGGGGAGACATTTGTTTTCATGGAAAATGATATTTCAAATTTTTTGTATTTTCCCTCTTTTACATATTCTTCTTTATTATTTATTCTTAACATACTTATTATATATTATTTTAATATTACATGAGTTTTTGTGATCATCAAAAAGGGGGAGATTATTGAAACTCTATTTTTTTATGATCACAATCACTAAAGGTGTTTTTTTAACCTTTGTTTGTAGTGTTTCTTGGTTAAAGTGTTTGAGAATCATTAAAAGAATCTATTCGACCAAACAAAGGCATAAAAAAATGTGGAGGGTCATTTTAAATAACCTAATTAGGTATCATTACTGGATAACTGATAGAATACCTCCATCTAGCTAGTATAACATATAATAGTTCCTATAACACTATCAAGCCCACCATCTAGACAGTGAAGTTTATCAGCCAGCGAGAGGAGTTTGAAGTGGTGAGGAAACCTATAAGTTCCTCACCTACCAACTGGTTGGATCATCTATCTAGCCATTGGATTCACTACAGAATAGTCAAAGGGCATTAAATTTCAGTCTACAAATCCATGACTCGACTCTTTAAAGGCTTGAATCGACCCAAGGAACCTCCAACACCTATAAAGGCTATAAATAGTCATCAAGGGTAGATTGGATCTCACATATATGAACATTAATTTACAAAAAAATTACTCTTAATTGATATATGATGAAAAATTTCAAGATATTTTCAAGTTAACTTCAATTCCCAAGCTATAAAAGAAATTGGTATTCAAATCCATCAATAATTTGTCTTTTTTTCCTTTTCTCATTAATCCATTTTCTCTATTGTTGTGTATATTAAATATTTTCTTCTATATTATTTCTCTATATATCCATTTTCGTATACTTCATATCATTTGAAGAGAGTCAAGTTCTTTGTAATGGGTTTGTAAAAAACATACCTCTCTCCAATTTATCTTCTTATTTTAGTAATTTCTACTATTAAAGTGATAGATTTTTCATTTCTTAGTCTGTTAAAACCAAAGGATTCATTTATTCTTTGGTTTCATGATTTTTATTAAAACCAATGGTTTTCACCCTTATTTGATTCTTTACTACCATTAAAGTCAAGGGATTAATATAAAGCTCTTAAGAATTCTAGAGGGGAGGAGACGTAGTGTCATGAACCGGCTCAGAAACCCTGGTACCATGACACCTAAGATGACACTGACATGGCCTGAAGGGCATTCATGATCCCCATAGTTTAGCGATAAGAAACTGGAATCAAAGAAGATCAAGGTGGGAATAGTTTTTCCACATACACAATGGAAGATAAAGAAACAAGTTAGTATGCTCAAAGAAAACTCCCAAATGAGACAATACCCGAAGAACTAATAGGTATATTAAAACCCAAATAATACATGATAAAATTACACAAAGCATATGATTTTAAAAAACCCAAGTCCCAGCAGACACAACACTACATGTACAAAGGATCAATAATAAGAACCACCTCCAAGTGGCGCTTTCCCCTTACTTGAACCTGGTATAAGATAATATACAAACTCCTAAAGGAAAAGGTAGGGTGTGAGCTAAAATCTCATTAGGGTCTCACCAAGTGTTCCATAACAAGATTCCATAAAAATAAACCCAATAATGCTTCACTTTCAAATACAACAGGCATGGAAGTATAATTTAATATTAAAAATAAAATATTATTTTCATTTCAATTGATGGAAACATTTCAAACAATGGATTAAGTAATCATTTTATATAAAACATTTTATATAAATCAATAGCCATGTGTAAAGAAATTTTACAAACAATGGAATATATATGTATAAGAATAACTCATAAATAAGAAACATGATCATCTTACATGGGGTACGATAGTTCCAAGTCATGAGATCCTCAAACACTCATATTGATGATCACAGTAATATGTGTACACACATCCCTTGGACACTGGTCAAAGAGGACTCATCAACATCCCATCGGGGATAAGATCCACTGCATTATGTTTTTTTAGATTTGTAAAGAATCAATATGTTTCTAGGGAATTACCATGCTAGCATGTTTTTTCCCAAATCACCCACTAACTACTCAAGCTTGCATGTTCTCAAACAATTAATCAAAATGGGAAAATTATTTCAAAACATTTTAAAATACAATCACCTAACTTCCCATTTCAATATGCTAATTCCCACTTATAAACCAAAACATGGGGTTTTAATAAATTTATTCATTTTTTCAATATAAAACCAATCATATGTTCTCATAAAAATAATTTAATCCATTTTCTCAAAATCAATTTCACAAATCAATCTAAAAATACATCAAATCCAAATCTACACCCCAATTTCCAATTCCATTAGAATTAGGGGTTTTCCCTAAAATATTAGTCCAAATCAATTCAAATTCCCAATTCACATTGAATTGGTTTTTCATAATATAATTGAAATCAATTTAATTTAAATAAAACAATTCAATGGTTTATAACATGGAAAATCTCAATAGAACCACCTATTTATAACATGGAGATCATGAATCACAATACCCACAATGAGAATTGTTAATGAAGCACCTAAAAAATGGATACCAAGTAATAAAACCTAGATTCAAGATAAATAGAGGATTTTATATCCATCAATAAGAAGATGATCTAACAAATCCTAGGGAGGACAGATAGAGAGAGTGAGAGAGAGGGAATGAGAGAATAATTCTTATCAGAGAGGAATAAAATGATGTTATCTAAGGTTATATCTACTTGGGAATAGATTTGGAGGAGACAAAAATAGTTCTTGAGAGCTCCAAAGACCTAGGAAGTCTTCAAATCCTGAGTTAGGGTCAAGCGGGTGAAGAAATAGGGGTTTGGGAATTTTTAAAATATTTTTTGGAATAAAGAAAACAATCTGCACGGTTAGTTAGGAAAGGTCTCATGGTTTGCCAAACCATTCACCCTAACTGTGTGACCCTCGAATGGGGTGTATAGTTTTTACTAGGTGGGCACATAATTTTTCAAACTATGCATCGGTCATGAAAACCCCCACTATTTGGGTTTGTATGATTTACCTTGGGTGGGAATACGGTTTGAGAAAACCATGTTCCAATCGTGCATATCCTAGAAAGTTCCAAAATTTAATAAAGTTATCCTGAAAAAAATTAAGAAAAATCCCAGACAAAGTATGAAAAAAAGAGGGGTTGAGGAGTAACTTTAAATTGTAACATGAAGTTACAACCTTCCCACCATAGAAACTTTCTGTCCCCAAAAAACCTGTCAAGAAGATTCCATGTCAAAAATATGAGGCCACTTATCTATTATCAGAGAATATCTCTCCCACATCTTATGAATATCATAATATTTCTATAATATAATTAGAACCAAAGTTATCATCCTCTCATGAAGTACCTTGGTTTAAGAATCAACTATTCTGATAGGATGCTCAGTCATGGATAAATCATGCTCTACTTCAAGATCACTCCATCTTAGAACATGAGATGGATAAGAAATATATTTTCTTTGTCATGATACATAGAACATGTTATCTATAAATGTATGCTATGGAGGAAGTGATAAATAGTAATACACTTTCCCCACATTCTCAACAACCTCAAAAGGTACCACAAAACAAGGAGTAAGCTTCCCTTGCCTCCCAAGTCATCGATGACCCAAATGCAGTGAAACTTTGAAGAACACCCGATATCCAACTAAAAAATATATTGGTTTATTATGATAATCAACATAAGACTTATACTGGATCTAGTCCATCAACATTCTCAAAAAAATAAACTGAATATTTATTTTCATCTCTTGAATAAAGCTTGGTCCAACCAATGAACCTTCACCAATCTCTAACCAACATAATGAAGATTTACAAGGCTGACCATACAAGGCCTCAAAAGGATCCATCCTAATCATAGAATGGTAACTATTTTTATAATAAAACTCAACCAATCCTAAATGGTCATCCAAAGCCCCACCATAGTCAAGAACGTAGGCACAAATCATATCCTCAAGAATCTGTATAGCCCTCTTAGTTTCACTACTAAAAAATGGATTATTGCTTCATGTCATTTGCGATGGGATCCTGTCGCAAATAGTTTTTTATGACGGGACCCCATCGCAAATGGCCTGTTGCGAAAAATGATGTCACAAATATTACGTTTTGTGATAAACTGTTGCAAAAAATTATTATTTGCGACGGGAACGAGCACCGTCGTAAAAAAATATTTGGTGAATTTTTTAAGACACTATTTGCTATGGTAAGCAAGCCATTACAAATAATTTTTTTTACGACGGACCATCGTAATTACTTCTGGAAATATAAAAAAATAAACCCTTTTGCGATGAGACTGTCGCAATTAGTTGAATTTTTTTATAAAAAATTAAATAAAATAATATTAATAATAATATAATATTAATATAAATAAAATCATAATATTAATATTAATATAATAAATTTATTTATAAAATAATAAATATAATATAATATTAATATAAATAAAGTAATAATATTAATATTCGTACAATAAAATTAAATATAAAATAATTAATTAATATAATAATATTATTATTAATATTATTATTTTTAATATAATAAAAACCTGAGTATTCACAAAAATATAAAAATATATTAATTAATAAAATAATTAATATAATAAAAAATTAAATAAATAATAAAAAACTATAATATCTGTGACAATATAAAACACACACTATTTAAAACTTGAAATAGTTAATATTACAAAAAAATACATTCAAATGTTTCATTATAAAATAAAAATACATCACTGGGGGGAGGGTCATCTGGAGGTACTGGAGGAGATGGTGGAGAAAACTTCATCCCTAAACTACGAGTCAGACATCGCATGTTCTTCATCTACTCCTACTCCTGCTCCTGCCACCATTGATGCATCTCATCCTACATCTGATGTTGTTTCTATTACTATCATAGAAACTCTTCCTATTATTGTTACTGCCACTAACACATCTCTTCCTGCTCTCTACACATAGTCTTTATAAGCTCACTCTATGCTTGCAACTGCTCCTGATATTGTGCATGAGATGATGATGACTCTCCGCGAGCTCCTCTCAAGCTGGACGCTGACATCATATAGGTGCCATAAAAACCCCCAAGGTCCACTCGAGAGTTGATAAAAACAACTCATCCTTTCTCGAAGCTATATTAGGTCACTTGCATCCATATTGCCTCGTCAAATCTGGGGGCACTAGTCTAACCATCAGTCTCGGCCTGACTCTCAACATCTTTCTGAGACGACGCAACCTCATATGACTCCTTCAATTGCAATTTAAAATTAAAATAGTTAAAATATTATTTTTATTTAAATTTAAAACTAAAAAAATTATACTGATCATAATATGATGATGGCGAGCACCCCTAATCTCCTCAGTGGCTGGATCACTGTACATCCTCCTATAAATATCGTACTCTATAATATCGGGCAGTGCGACTGCCTATATGAATTTAAAATAAACCATTTACATTTAAAGTTATATATAATATTTAAAAAAATGTACTTACTATATACTTCCTATGCGTAATAAATATACGACTACTTGCTTGATATATTACCTCCTGTATCCCCTGATTTTGCTGACCTATTGATGATCTATTCTAAAACTGCTTACTCAACTATTTTTTTACATAATCTATCCCAAACCTAAGATGAAATATAATTTGGTCAGTGGACGTGACATGTCTCATCAAACTCCATCACTCATAATTTTTCTATTTCTTTCCTTTTCAAATTGTTCAAAAACTGTGTGCAACACAGACGCATAAGTTCCTACCATGCCTTCCAAATATCCTCACACATGCTCTCCTCAATGGGATACCATAAACCCTACAAATAATTTATTATATCAAGTTATTAATTAAATTAATTTCAAAATAAATATTATTTATTTATATACCAGCCAGTGCTCAAACATGCACTACTGAACATCAACAGGAATCTGATACCATGACACCCATGAATCAGAAAAATAATTGCGCAATATAGCGCTTCCCTATCCAACAGTTATATCCGTAAAGATGTGAAGAAAATAAAAATTAATCAAATAATTAGAATATAAATAAATTAATGAAAACTAAATAAAATTAATAGGTAAACATACCTTTGCATGAGTGGATCAACCCCAAGATATAGATGTCACTCGGGGATAGGGTCGAGAATCATCAGTTGGGCAAGACCACACCCCCTCTAAGTCCCCCTGAATCACCAGCAATTTGAGGGTCAGATGATCTGACCTCCTGCTCATCCAAAGGTAGATCATCCTCCTGTAACAAATGATACAGATCCTCATCAATCTGAAAAAAGAAATTATTATTGTTAGAAAATTGTTGAAAAAAATTATATATATATATATATATTATATGATTATAACCAACATTTAACTCTGTTAATGTCCATATTCATCCTCATATTCAAAACTTTCTATGTCAATGTCTTCATCTTCCTCCTATGCATCATCAATTTCCATATTAGTTTCAGTTTCATCATCTCTTGTCATTTCAAATTTTGTTGTAACGTCATTAACATCATCGTCACCATCTACCCTTAACCATGGGGTTTCATCAATGATATTTGTGTCCCTTCATGAGAAATATGGATTCAAAGTAGTCTCTTGAAAAATTTCAATTCTTTTCACTTTAGTAGAACCACATTCACTTTCAGTAAACTGATTCTCTTGAGATTTAATTTTTATTATGCTCCACCAATCACTCAACTCCCTTGAAGTAGCACAGTAATTTGCATAATAAATTTTATGTTCCAAATGAGCTAATAAAAATGGTTCACTTACTACAATAATACTTTTATATTTAATATCAATGATTACACGGATTAGATGAACACGCAAGCCTTTCTCAGTATCCAACCACTGACATTTAGACATCATTATGTAATGTTGTCCTAGACAACACAGTTCAATTATTTCTTATAGCATGTCGTAAAATCCAACTTTATTTTATCTATGATGAGATCCTCTCAAGAAAACACCACTATTCATTGTTTTTTTGATTCCCCATATGCACCTGTATGAAATCAAAAACCATTCACCACATATGAATTATAATATTTAACCATTTTTTATGGTGGGTTACTCAATATAGACAATAAATTATCAATTTTATCAACATGTTGAGATACCTAAAAAGTTATAAAATAATTATCACTATAGCAAGTATGAAATTTACTTTTTATGTCAAATGAAAAATAATTTATGTTACCATTTATTGAAACTATTAGGAATTTTTTTAACATCGTTCTTCAAGAGCAGCTACTGTAATTTGTGGTAACTATTTCTTGATATGATTATCATATAACCTATAAATAAAATTAGATTAATTTATTGTTATAAAAATTATAGAATAAGTGATAGGAATACTCACAATACAAATGATGTAATTTTTTCACCGTTGAGAAGAATATATATATGAGCTCTATAAAGTTCATCATCTAAAATCCATCGTTCATGAACTCCACCGAAACCAAGTTCAGGTTGAATGAAAACTGATAATTGATTACTCATGTCATTGTCAAAATTCCCTTGTTACGTCTCATGCGGTTATTTTTTTAAGGATATTTATATCGAAAGTAATCAGAGAAGAAAAAAGAAATTTCCTCCTGCAATTAATCTTCTACAATTGAGCCTTCAATTGATGCTTTGTTACATAATTTTTCTCAATTTCTGCATGCATCTCTCAAATGGGTATATCTATCAAAACTGTACTGGACCACCATATTTTGTTTCATGAGGAAAATGTAATATCAAATTTTCCATTGAGTCAAACAAACCTGGAAGGAATATTTTTTCCAGTTTACATAAAATTAAAACAACATATTATTTCAGTTTTCTTACGGCATCGTAGTTTGTTGTTGATGCACAAATGTCTCAAAAATATGATATGTCTGTAAGTACATCCCACATCATTGGATTTAACAAACCTCTTAATGTAATTGGCAGAATTCCTTCCATTAAAACAACACAGTCATGACTTTTTAATCCGGTAATATGAACATTTCTGGAACATCTGCCCAAATTGGAAGCATAACCATATGGAAGTCTCAAATATGCAATCCACTGACAAAATAATAAGATACTCTCTTTGGACAGTTTATAAGCTGCTTTTGGCTTCATTAACTTCTATGATCTGACATTTTCAAACAGTTCAAGATCTGGTCGCTTGAAAATTTGGGCAAGATCTAATCATGTATTTACATTATCTTTGGTCTTACCTGGTGTATCCAAAACTATATTAAATAAATTATCAAAATATTTATTCTCAATACGAATCACATCCAATATGTTATGGACCAAAAATAAGACCAATATGGAAAATCCCAAAAAATGCTCCGTTTTATCCAATTGTTCTCTTTTCCAAACCCATCAATTTTTTTTTGGTTTATTGTTGGTCCAAATTTGATGGGAGGTAATGAAGAGAAAATTGATTTTGACTCTGTACCTAACATCATTGTTGGAGGCCCATCTTTTTCAACTGTTCTTTTTCTGAAATGATATTTGCTTCTTCAAAAAGGATGATCTGTTGGAAGAAATATGCAATGATAGTTGAAAAAAAGGGTTTTCCATTGATGATCATAAACACTTTGCTGTCTCTCATACAATACAACCATGATTTTGGAACATTTTTACTCCAGCCAGATAACATGTCATATGCTGGGAAGTCACTAATTTTCCACATTAATTAAACTTTCACTAGAAAGTTTTGTTTTGCAGCAACATCATATGTACTGACATCATTAATCCACAGTGAATTCAACTCATTAATCAATGGTTTCAAATAAACATTGAAATTATTTTTCGGATGACCTGGAATTAATAAGGTCAAAAAGATATATGGATCCTTTATCAATATCCATGGAGGTAAATTATATGGAGTTATAAAGATAGGCCAACATGAATAATGACTACCGTAACAACCAAATGGACATAAACCATCAGTAGAAAGACCCAATCGCAAGTTTTGGGATTGTAAAGAAAACAATAGATGCACTTGGTTTAAATGTTTCCATGAATCACCATTAGAGGGATGATTTAAACTTTTACTGGTTGAAATGTTGGTTTTGTGCCATGACATCAATGATGATGTGTTTTGAGACCTAAATAAATGCTTCAATCTAGGTGTCAGTAGGAAATATCTCAATTATTTTATTGGAACAAATACTGACTTCCCTAGTTGAGCATCTTTATACCTTGATTGTCCACATGTAGGACAAATATTCAACGACTCATTTTTACCATAATATAAGATTTAGTCATTTTAATATGCATGAATATTCTGATAACCAAGACCTAGATTACGAACCGACCTCTTTATCTCATATAAATTTGAAGACAACACATTTCCTTCAGGTTGTAGTGGTTTTAAGAAAGAGAATATTTGGTCAAAACAACTATTTGACATTCCATTATCTGATTTAATGGACATAAATTTAGAAACTACTTCAAAATTTCTTATCTTGAAACCAGGATATAAGGAATCCTCAACGGATCTCAAAAACTCATATAAATGAGATAGTTCTAACTCATGAGTTAAATCAATATCATCTTGAGTTTCAGTTTTTTGAACAGACGGACCTACCACATCTGTGTACTAAATTTTGAAACCATGTTGGATCTGGAACGAAATTATTAATATCTTCTTTAGAACTACGTTCACCATGTTAATACCAAAAAACATAATCTATTTGAAAACCAAAATGCAATAAATGACCTCCAATGTTGTCAAATGTGCAATACGTCCTCAAAGAACATTTTTTACAAGGTCACTTAATTTTCCCTTCTAAAACAAATTTTGGTTTCGATGATGCAAATGATAAGAAAGCTTGAACACCCTCAATATATAAAGGATTTAAACCAGAACTATTTGGATTCCTACGCTGAGTTATCCAAGCATGATCATCTAATAATGACTGTTGTCGACTTCCTCATTCTATATTTTTTTTTAAAAAAATAATTAGTTATTTTGTATAATTAGATATAATATAAACACTATACAAAAAATAGAAGACAATTAAATTCTTTTTTATAGCAATTTATAATAATTTCAATTATTTTATAGTTATTTATACAATTTTTTAAGCTTTTATACTAATCTACACTCATTTATAAAAATTTATACTAATTACCACTAATTATTATTAATTTCAGGAATTTTGTACTAATTATTGTTAATTACCGGTGACATAATTTCCAACGGATTGGTATCATCTCTTTTTCCCAAGAAATCATCCCCTTGTAACTTTCTACAACTAAAAGCACTATGAAAAGTCTGCTCCGATGTATGAATATCCATTTTTGTATGCGTGAGGATGGAGAAGAGGGAAGCCTCACCATGTTTCTCTCCATGCTCTCATGTATACGAAAATGAATATTTGTAAGTCAGAGTAGACTATTTATAGTGATTTCAGTCTTAGAAAGTTTCAAGGGGATAAGTTTTTGGAAAAAAGAGCCTCTTTTGTCCAATGAATAACCACCTTGCAACTTTCTATGACTTTAATCCCTATGAAAAATCCACTCTGACGTATGTCCGAGCAAATTTTTCAAATTGATTTTAGTGGGAGAAAGCTGCAAGGAGCCGAGGTGTCGATCAAAAGGAATGCTTCTAATCCCCTGGAAATTGTGCCAGTTTCTCAATGTACTCGAATTTGTTATGATTTATTACTAATTATTACTAATTATTACTAATTATTACTAATTATTACTAATTATGACTAATTATTAATAATTATTACTAATTATTACTAATTATTCCTAATTATTTCTAATTATTTCTAATTATTTCTAATTAATCCTAATTATTACTAATTATTACTAATTATTAATAATTAATCCTAATTATTACTAATTAATCCTGATTATTTCTAATTAATCCCAATTATTACTAATTAATCCAAATTATTACTAATTATTACTAATTAATCCTAATTATTACCAATTAATCCCAATTTTTACTAATTTTTACCAATTTTTACCTTTTTCTAAATTATTACTAATTAATCCTAATTATTACTAATTATTTCTAATTAATCCTAATTATTGCTAATTAATCCTAATTTTTACTAATTATTTCTAATTTTCTTTAATTAATCCTAATTATTACTAATCAATCCTATTTATTACTAATTAATCATAATTATTACTAATTAATCTTAATTATTACTAATTAATCCAAATAATTACTAATTAATCCTAATTATAACTAATTATTTATAATTAATTTTAATTATTATTAATTATTTCTAATTATTGATAATTAATCTTAATTATAACTAATTATTGATAATTATTGATAATTAATCATAATTATTACTAATTATTGATAATTAATCCTAATTATTACTAATTACTTCCAATTATTGATAATTAATCCAAATTATTACTAATTATTGATAATTAATCCTAATTATTAATAATTATTACTAATTTTTGGTAATTCTTACTAATTATTGATAATTATTACTAATTATTATTAATTAATTCTAATTATTAATAAAAATTGATAATTATTAATAATTATTTCTAATTATTAATAATTATTACTAATTATTACTAATTATTACAATTTATTCCTAATTATTAAAATTTAACGCTAATTATTACAATTTATTTCTAATTATTGTTAATTATAACTAATTATTATTAATTATTCATACCTATTATTAATTATTACTAATTATTACTAATTAATCCTAATTATTACTAATTATTTCTAATTATTGATAATTAATCCTAATTATCACTAAATATTTCTAATTAATCCTAATTATTTATAATTATTACTAATTATTTATAATTATTACTAATTATTTATAATTATTACTAATTATAGATAATTATTACAAATTATTAATGATTATTACTAATTATTGATAATTATTACTAATTATTACTAATTAATAAAAACAACTACTAATTATTGATAATTATTACTAATTATTACTAATTATTAGTAATTATTAGTAATTATTACTATTTATTACTAATTATTAGAATTTATTTCAAATTATATCTAATTATTACTAATTATTTCAGTTTATTTCTAATTATTACAATTTATTTCTAATTATTGATAATTATTACTAATTATTACTAATTATTACTAATTAATACTAATTAATACTAATAAATAATAATTAATACTAATTATTACTGATTATTACTAATTATTACTAATTAATCCTAATTATTAATAATTAATCCTAATTAATACTAATTAATCCTAATTAATACTAATTAATCCTAATTATTACTAATTGATCCCAATTATTACTAATTGTTATTAATTATTATAGTTTTTTACTAATTATTGCTAATTATTACGATTTATTGCTAATTATTCATAATTAATGATAATTATTCATAATTATTGATAATTATACCGAATTTTTTTTAATTATCACAAATTTTTTTTAATTATTACTAATTTTTTCTAATAATTACTATTTTTCTAATTATTACTGTTTTTTACTAATTATTTCTAATTATTTCTTATTATTAATAATTAATACAATTTATTAATAATTAATACAATTTATTACTAATTAATACAATTTATTACTAGTTATTACTAGTTAATACTGGTTATTACTAATTAATATTAGTTATTACTAATTATTGATAATTAATCCTAATTATTACTAAATATTACTAATTATTGATAATTAATCCTAATTATTACAGGATTTTCTAATTAATCCTAATTATTTATAATTATTACTAATTATTGATAATTATTAGTAATTATTGATAATTAATTCTAATTATTACTAATTATTACAATTTATTACTTATTATTATTAATTATTATTAATTATTACTAATTAATCCTAATTATTACTAATAAATCGTAATTATTTCTAATGAATCCTAATTATTACTAATTAAACCTAATTATTACTAATGAATCCTAATTATTACTAATGAATCCTAATTATTAATAATTAGTCCTAATTAGTACTAATTAATCTTAATTATTACTAATTAATTCTAATTATTACTAATGAATCCAAATTATTACTAATGAATCCTATTTATTACTAATTAATCCTAATTATTACTAATTAATCCTTATTATTACTAATGAATCCTAATTAATACTAATTAATCATAATTATTACTAATTAATCCTAATTATTACTAATTAATTCTAATTATTACTAATTAATCCTATTAATTGATAATTATTTCTAATTAATCCTAATTATTGATAATTATTTCTAATTATTGATAATTATTACTCATTATTATTAATTATTACTAATTATTTCTAATTAATCCTAATTATTACTAATTATTAGTAATTAATCCTAATTATTGCTAATTATTTCTAATTAATCCTAATTATTACTCATTAATCCTAATTATTACTAATTAATACAATTTATTACTAATTAATACTTGTTATTACCAATTAATATTAGTTATTACTAATTAATACTAGTTATTACTAATTAATACTATTTATTACTAATTATTACAATTTATTACAATTCATTACAATTTATTACTATTTATTACAAATTATTACAAATTATTACTAATTATTATAATTTATTACTAATTAACACTTAGATATAACTATTCATAAAAATAAATACCAAAAAAACAAATATATAATTCTAATTTAATTAAATTACATCTAATTAACAAAAATTACAAATAGTTTAAAATAACATATATTAGCTAAACAATAAAAAAATAGATAAATACCTTGAAACTAAAGTTTTCGGAGTATCAAAGTCGCAGATTATGTTCTAATATAAAAGTTTAAACTATGAAAAATTTTAGAAGAAAAATTTTCAGAAGAGATAGAGAAAGAAGTTGAGTAAAGGGTGAAATGAGAGGAAAAACAGATGAGGGTATATATAAATTAGATTATTTGCGACGTGGGTATTTGTGACGGGTAGCCTGTCGCAAATGACTCTGCCCACATTAATTACAGTAATTCGTTAAAAAGTTATTTGTAACGGGGTCGTCGCAAATGGGTACCTGCCGCCAAAGTATTTGCGACAGGACAAGTATCCCGTCACAAATACTAAAAACCACCACTGAGTATTTGTGACGGGAATAGGAACCCATCGCAAATACCCTTGTCTGCGGTTTGGTGCGTACTTCGCACCAAACCTTTTGCGACGGGTCCTTACTGTCCGTCACAAATAATAGTTATTTGGAATGGGTTAATCGGTCCGTCGCAAATACCCCCTTTTGATGGGTTATTTGCGACGAGCCCCTGACCCGTCGCAAATAACCATTTTTTCTGCTGTGTCTGGCCATCGTTCTATGGATGGTATGCTGTACTCAAACGAACCTGAGATCTCAGTGCCTCTTGAAGGCCTATCCAAAAGTGATAAGTAAAACATGGATCCCTATTAGATATTATAGCAGATAGAACTCCATGAAAACGAATAATCTATCACATAGATATTTCTCACCTCCTCAAATTTAGTTGTATTATGAATGGGTACAAAGTGAGCCTATTTGGTCAGCCTATCAATCACAACCCATATCACATTATTCTTTCTCCGAGTACATGGAAACCCAACAAAAAATTCCCTAGAGGTATCATCCCACTTCAAAGTCGGCACTAGAAGTGGTTGAAGTAAACACAATGGCCTCTAGTGCTCGACCTTGACGTGCTGGAAAATATAACAACGCACTATGCCAAAATTGGCATTTAGCAGTGGTTTAAACCGCCGCTAAATCGTGTGTCGACAATTAATTAGCGGCGTTTTTTTAAAACCGTCACAGAACGATTTAGCGGCGGGGTGAAACAGTCGCTAAATGGTTATTTATTTATTTTTATTTATTTTTTTCGTAATTAATTAATACATCACAAATAATACATCACAAATAGATACACACTAAATAATTATTAATCAATAATGATTAATCAATAATCCATAATAAATAATTAATAATTAATACTTAATACTAAATAAGTAATTATTAATATTTAATAATTACTAATTACAAATTACTAGTTAATAAATAGAATATAGATGAATTATAAATAAATATATAATATGGAAATAAGTGGTAAATAATAAATAGTAAATATCAAATAGTAAATAGCAAATAATAAATAATAAATATTAAATAGTAAATAATAAATAGTAAATTGTAAATAATAAATACTAAATACTAAATAATATATAATACATAATACATAATACATAATATATAATATATAATATATAATATATAATACATCACTACTGGAAAATGTACCTATCCCCACGGTTTTCCCCAAAACCGTGGGGATAGACCCCCCCTATACCCACGGTTTTGGAAAACCGTGGGTATAGGTGAATTTTCATGACCTATACCCACGGTTTGCCAAAACCGTGGGTATAGGGGGCTCTATCCCCACGGTTTTGGGGAAAACCGTGGGGATAGGTCTGGGATAAAATACCTATACCCACGGTTTTGAAAAACCGTGGGTATAGGTCAATTTTGTGTCCGCGGGAAATTTTTTTTTTCCGCGGGAAGGAATTTTTTTTGGCGGGAACCCTATACCCACGGTTCTTCCCTCTATACCCACAGTTTTTATAACTATATTTAACTAAATATATATATATACATATATGTGAAGTTAGGGTAGTGGTTAGACGCGGTGTTTGCAGCGAAGAGGTTGCGGGATCGAAACTCGGCGCCTGCATTATTTTAGGACCTATACCCACGGTTTTGAAACCGTGGGTAAAAGCCATTGAAACCGTGGAAATTCTCTATGTTTCGGTGACACGGTGGCAGGACACCTATACCCACGGTTTTCCAAAACCGTGGGTATAGGCTGGGGACCTATACCGACGGCGTTCCAGCCCACGGTTCCCAAAACCGTGGGTATAGGCTATACCCACGGTTTTGGGGGCTATACCCACGGTTTTGAACCGTGGGTATAGGCCGTTTTTCCAGTAGTGCATAATACAAAATACATAATACATAATACATAATATATACTATATAATATATAATATATAATATATAATATATAATATATAATATATAATATATAACATATATTATATAAGTAATGTACAAATAATAAATTAATTAAAAAATAAATTAATATATGATATATAAATAATAAATTAAAATTAATTTAATAAATAAAATAGAATAAAAAATATAAAAAATAAATAAATAATAAACTATGAATAAATAAATAATAAATATATAATGAATATATAATGAGTATATAATAAATAAGTAATTAATAATTCAATAATAATAAATTAATAATATAAAAATAATATAATAATACATAAATAAATACATAATAAATGAACAATAAACAAATAATAAAAAAATAATTAATAAATTAAAAATAAATAAATAATAAATAAATAATAAATAATAAATAGTAAATAATAAATAATAAATAATAAATAATAAATAATAAATAATAAATAATAAATAATAAATAATAAATAATAAATATTAAATAAATGAATAAATGAATAAATGAATAAATGAATAAATGAATAAATGAATAAATGCATAAATGAATAAAAGAATAAATAAATAATTAAATAAATAAATAAATAAATAAATAATAATAACAAACAAACAAATAAATAAATAACAAATAACAAATAACAAATAATAAATAATAAATAATAAATAATAAATAATTATTAATAAATAATAAATTATAATTGATCATTAAGAATTAAGAATTAATATTTAAAAATTTATATATAATTTATAAATTATTAATAAATTATTAACAATTAATTAATAATTAATTTATAATTAATTAATATTGAATACATAAATAAATAATAAATAAATAATAAACTAATAATAAATAAATATTTAATAAATTAAAAATAAATTAATAAAGAATAAAGAATAAAGAATAAAGAATAAAGAATAAAGAATAAAGAATAAAGAATAAAGAATAAAGAATAAAGAATAAAGAATAAAGAATAAAGAATAAAGAACAAATAAGAAAATAAATAATAATTAAATAAATAAATAGATAGATAGATAAGTAAATGATAAATAATAAATAATAAATAATAAATAATAAATGATAAATAATAAATAATAAATAATAATTAATAAACAATAAATAATAAGTAATAAATAATAAGTAATAAATAATTAATAATTAATAGTTAATAATAACTAATAATTATAATTGATAATTAATAATTAATGATTCTTAATTAATATTCAATAATTAATATTTAATATTTAATATTCAAAAATTAATAATTAATTAATAAATAATTAATAAAT
The DNA here is from genome assembly GCA_963277665.1 of Viscum album. NCBI lineage: Eukaryota > Viridiplantae > Streptophyta > Magnoliopsida > Santalales > Viscaceae > Viscum > Viscum album. Next base: position 1,943,222,657 of record OY728119.1, on the reverse strand, counting down.
AATTAATAAATAATTCATAAATAATGAATAAATAAATAATAAATAAATAAATAAATAACAAATGAATAATAAACTGATAATAAATAAATAATAAATGAATAATAAACTAATAATAAATAAATAATAAATAATTAATTGATAAATTAATAATTAATGTGCACATAATAAATAATAAATAATAAATAAATAAATTATAAATATTAAATATTAAACAAATAAATAAAAAATAAAAAATAGATAGATAGATAGATAAATAAATAATAAATAATAAATAATAAATAATAAATAATAAATAATAAATAATAAATAATAAATAAATAATAAATAATAAATAAATAAACAAAGAAACAAATAAATAAAAACAAACAAATAAATAAACAAATCATAAAGCATTAAGAACCTCTAAAAACCCTGAAAACACAGAAATGACCATAAAATCTGATCTGAGACTCTTTTTAGTGCCACAACTAGTAAAATCAAAGATCATGAAATGAGCTTCGATGTGATATGTGCTACAGGCCGAATAGACACCTAGATCAAAAGTTATAGTTGTTTGAATTTTAATAAATTGGGGTCGACAACTAAAACCTCTATTTTAGAGGCCTTATGGGTCTTTCTGGTAGAACAAAAGGCGGTACAATGCTCAAAGAGCTAGTATGAGACCTAAACAATGTAGAGATCATCACAAGCTTCGATTTGATATGTGGTAGAGCCTAAATGAACACTCAGATTAATAGTTATGGCGGTTTGAAGTCCGTGTTTAATTTTTGATCTTTTTGAAATTTGAATATATATTTTTTCATTTGATTATTAATTTAAATCTCACTTGGTTTTAGCTCATTTCATAAGCTTCGATTTGACTGGTTTTGGAGCTGGAATGGACTTCAAGATCAAAAGTTATGGTCATTTGATGTCGAAACGGAAGGCAGAACGGGAGGCGGTCCTCTCCAAAGATAGAGGCTGCTAGGGTTCTTCTTCGAAAATGGATATCCCTCACTATTTCAGATTCACGCTTCTTTCTCCTTCAGGTCATGCCATACAGGTGCCTTGTGCGAAGGCTCCACATTCACCGATTCTCGCTTCGAATGTCACTCCGGCTCTGGGGAGATCTGAGGTCAGTAGATCGAAGGAGGAATATTTGATTACGACGACGGTTCTGGGGACCAAGTTAGTTGGTGCAACGACATTTGATGCGATGGGGGTTTTAAACCCCGGATCTGCTGATGCGCCTGGGTGCGATGTGTCGAATGTTCCGATCCCCAGATCTGAGATTTCAATAGGTTTGGGCTTTTTTTCCTCTTCTGTTCGTTGCAGACATTTGTACTCTGATGTGGGCAAAGCGGAGAAGACTTTGAAGAATTCATATTCTGAGTATGGTGCTGAGGGTTCACGGTGGGCATCACTGAAGGGGCTTAGTGGTGATATTACATTTGGTTCATGCTCATTTGTTGATGTGATGAAGGATTCAATTTTATGGAAAAAAAGAATGAAGCTCATTCACTGCCTTCTTCCAAGGAATCTCTTCATGGAAGAATTCTTTGCAAGGGATCATCTTCTCATGTAGAGGCCAATACCATTGTTCTTGCTGAGATATTGATGATGGGGAAACATTCTTTAATTGCTTGCATTGTCTTACCCAAAGGTGCGCGACCTTGGAAACTTGAGGATTTGTTCAGTAGAATTTTGATGCTATGGGGTTTTGTTTGATGGAAATGTATCTCACTTGGATGATGATTTTTTCATTGCTTGTTTTCATTGGATGACTTGAAGCTTCGTGCTTGGAGCTTTGGTTCTCTGTTTCTAAATCCTGAGTGGATTCATCTACATGAATGGTCTTTGGAGTTTAATGTCTCGCAAGCCAAAAATGTTTTTTCTCAAGTCTGGGTTCGTCTATATGGGCTCAACTGGGTCCTTTGGAATCTGAAGATTTTGCATGACATTGGAACAACAATAGGGTCCTCCATCTGGCTTGATAAGGAAACTGAAGATGTTAGATATGGGCACTTCACTAGGATGCTGGTGGAAGTTGATCTCAACTCCACTGTTATTAAAAAGGTAACACTCTCCATTCCCTCAGATAACATTTTAATTGATGTTGAATATGAGAAAAATCCTCTTTAATCCACTGAATGTATGACTCTTGGGCACTCTTTGGAGTTGTGCCGAAATAACGCTGCTTGTAAGGAGTGTGGGATGAAAGGCCACCCCTCTAACCTTTGTCGATGAAAGAAAACTATGAAAAACTCATCTTTGTCCAAGATAACTGACAAGGACAATGACTCTCCTAAAGAGCCAATTCATATTGCTGCTGATGCATTGACTTCGGAGAATCTTGTATCTCAAGTGTCTCATAAGGGAAAAGAGATCAAACCTTCAACAACGAATCTGATTCTTCTTCCCGCTTTGGTTGATGGCACTAATCACAATGATGTTCAACAGAATGTTGATTATCAATAGGAAGTCCAAAAGATTTTGCATTCTTCTCTTGTAACTGGTAAATGGGGAAAGGTTTCTGATAATGAAGGGGGAAAGGCTGGATTCACTAGTTCGGGCAGTGGCAGATCTATATTTTTCAAGGACGTTTTCCTAAGTGGCGAGGCAAGAATAACTGATGGTGAAGATTTTCCCACTGTTCTCTCCAAGAGAATACCCCACAAGGACTACTCTCAGACCCCTAGGAACGTGTCTACTAGATCATCTTCAAATATGTCAAGAAAGGTTAATACAAACTACCTGAAGACCTTTAATTTAGAAAAGTCTCAATCTGAGTGGGAATCTGGAGACTCTGAAAATAGGAATGAAATGTCATATTGTGATTTCTAGTTTTGATGAATGAGGGAAATTATGGTTGTTTGACCCTGTTCTCTGTTTCAATGTACTTTTTTCACTCTTTTAATAAATGGTCAGAAGCTCTGCTTCTGACTAGACCTCTTTAAAAAAATAAAAAAATAAAAATAAAAAAATAAAAAATAATAAATATTTATTAATTAACACATTATAATTAATTAAAATTATAAATAATAAACTATATTTGATTGTAAATAATAAATAATTAATAATATTTTTGTTTAATTTTTTTCTTCAATTTTGCAGCGGTTTTGAAAAAACTGCCGTTTAAAATAATTGTATTTTTTATATTTTTTTTAAAAAAATTATAAAAAATATTTTAAAAACATTTAGTGTCGGTTTTAAAAAACACTTCTAAAAAACTACCGCTATTTTTTTTTATCAAAAAACATTTAGCGGTGGTTTTTAAAACCACCACTAAAACACTGTTTTCCTATAGTGATGAGAGACAAAATCAGCTATGCCTAATCTCATACCTAGCCACCAGAATCAGTGCCACATATCATAGAACATCTTCGTGGTTCTTGGGTGCATAGCCCAGTGGTAATTATAAAAATATCTCTTCACATATTTCCTCACAACTAATGGCACAAAAAATTGATTCTAAAAACATAGAATACCCTCCATGGAGAACGAACACTAATCCTTGGTTTCCCACCATAAAGAGAGTATCTAATTGTCACAACCCCCTCCCACCAAAGATGCCCTTCCTGAGCTAGAAATGGTTAAAGGGAGATAATGACCCCCTGAGTCCCGCCTCCTGTAGGCCCCAGGGTGGCGACTAGCACCAAGGGTATGAGTCTTCACAAATATGGGGGCATTACCCTTTTTATTATTTAAGATCGGGAAATAGGATGAGTCAAACACCAAAAAAAGGAAGAATTAAATGAAAATAAACACAAAACCAAACCCATATTCATGTTTTATACAATATTGAAACAAAAGTACAAGTACAAGAAAAGCTTCAAAGTACGATACCAAAAAAAATAAAGCAAAAACTACAACCAGCAAAACTCCAATGCCCAACTAGAAAGGTCTCGCACGATCCATGAAGTTCTCTTGAAAATCTGAAAGTAAACATAGGGTGAGCATAAAATTATACTCAGTAGGAAAACCTAAAGCTCTTGTGCACAGGTGGGGAGACATCCTAATGCCCCGTGAGAAAACAGAAGGAACCAAATCCTAGAAAGGAATCTATCCACCCAATGTTATAAGCCATAATCCCCAAATATCGCAATTCAATAGAGTAGTATAGTAATATTATCAAAGTATGGGTACCCCACACCACCTTCCCATTGAATACTGCTCAATCCCTCACACCTAACGCTTTGATGCTTCCCCATCTTCCTAAGATAGTGTCGTAACCTGGCCATACGAAGCTCATAGTATCCCATTGGCACTCAATCCTCAGCCATTGCCACATCTCATCCCGAAGACACCTGGGAACCACATCACATCTCATCCCCGAAGACACCTGGGAACATATCACATCCTCATCCCGAAGACTCTTGGGAAACATCTCTCATAACTTGCCCGAAGGATCTTGGGCTATAGAACTTGGAAGAGGGAGAATAGGGAAGAACAATAACTAGCCATCCTTTAGATGTTTGAGAATCTCACCCCTCCGTCCCATGGGTGTTCGACACATAGTTCTCAACATGGGTGGGGTGCGTAAAGAAACATAAAATGTACAAATTTATATAATTATATCAACCACTCAGCACATCCTAATGCTTCTATACAAAAGATCTGAGCACATGCCTCGACACTGCTATATCAAAAGTATGCACACAATAAACAGCCCCAAACCCCATTAATATTTTCATGTTTCAACAGTTTTAGTTTATTAGTTCCTTAAATACCGAGCAACTAACAACAACCAAACCAAATCAATCGTTCGTAAAACATATCCCTGCCAAACACAAATAAAGTTTGGGAAAACACAAACAACACAATACCATTTTCTTTTATCAGCCAATCAATTCCATTGATTTTCCATATTTAATCAACTACCATGCCCCACAATTCATTAGTTAACTCTTTCACTTTTATTCATATGCACAACCCATCCCTACAGCCCAGCTTCCAACCACCATAACCACAAACACATCGGAAACAATACCCGTACCACATCATCATCCCTTGGATACCATTTACCGTAGCTCCGCTACCCATCAGAACCATATCATACACGCCAACCCACAACCAAGCCAACCACAACCCCGATCCTCACCCGTTCCACAAGAACCCACAAAACACCCCTTCACATAATTAAACCCCAACCGGCACCCACAAAATTCATTATTTCATTTAGTTTAACTGGGGTGATCATACAAGGGTTCCAGGTATTCATTTAATCATCCAACTTTACATGATTGACCAATTTCCACATTATATGAAATTCCATCCACAAAACAATCCAGAAAAACAGGGCAACAATTAATTGTGAAAGAAAAGGCCCCCAACGACCATGATTTTCAGTAGGCATAATCCTATTCAATTCACAACATAATCAAAGGATAAGCATTGATGGAAATAAAACAACAATATCAAAAAAATTTCCCCAAACCCATTATTTTACCAGTTATTATCTTTATTTACTGGTTCAACCATATCTCACGAAAACAAGAGGATACCCACCCCACATAATGCACAAAAGAGAGAGAGATGAAGGTAAGATCAATACCTGAACAGGTTTTGATGTCCTTCTATGAGAACAACCACCACGAGGATTTCGATTACTCCTACCAACGTCTATGTCCTCCCGTGGACGTTGTGGCACAACCGCACTAACAACCAAGAGAGACTCCATTATGGTTTAAGGTTTCACTTGTCATAGCATAGCAAGGAGGAACATACAGAGGAGATTGAAGAAGGAATAAGAACGGGTTAGAATGTACCATTAAGATGATGTTCGTCGAATAGCGTCATTCCCGTCAAATATCAGCAATCTCCTCGGTAGGAAACTGCGAAGAGGAAGTCAAAGAAGAGGAAAAGGAATGAGGTGCATGATGTTTGCCTCGTCGACACAATCCCGCAGCCACCGACAGATTGATGATCGGGGTCCGGATGAAGAAGATAGGAGGAAGGCTTCTGAGTCATCCAGGAGCGTCGCCGTGTGGAGAAGAAGAGGGGTCCGTAAATAACACGTGACCCTCTATTATAAAGGCAACAAAAAGTTAAAATGGTACACAACGTGTATTAATGAATACACGACGTGACCATACAACTATTATGCTATTTAACTTGTCAGCACACGACACGTCACGCAATTTCCATGCATTTAATGATAATAATAACTTCAATTATTAATAGGTGTTTTATTGACCCGAGACATGAGTCTTAAAAATGTATTCATCATTGGTCTTAAAATGACCGTCATAATTTTAGGGTTACACTGCCACTGACGGTTCATAAAACTGAGGTCGCACGAAGAAGTTACGGATGAATTATGGTTTTGACAACCATAAATAATAATAATAATATTATATTATTATTATTATTTCATTTCATTGAAAATTTCTCTCTCCAATCTCATTTAATATTCACGTGCAAAATCCTCTCCAATTTGGTGTGCATCACCCCATTCTGCCTTGATTGATTTCATTATTTATTTTATTGCTTTAAATTTTAAATCTTTATTTCCTTTAAACTCTTTCTCTCTCCAATATAACTCTTCCATTCACGATTTCTTCTCCCACTCCACCAAAAGTGGCGCCTCATTTATTATAATTTATTCCATGCGCCTACCATTATATGCCCATTACACACATAATTTATTATTTATTAAAATTTAAATAAATCAAAAAGAAACCATGCACCTCCCCTTATTAAATTAAATACATTCAATTTTATTTATTTTATTTCACAATGATTAAATTAAAACCATTTAATCTAATTAATACCAAATATTTTCATGCCACCCTTATCAATTATTATTATCAAAAATTATTATTATAACATGCATCGTGTTTGACCACATCAAATTTTTACAAAGTAATGGACCAGAGAGGTCCGGGCCATTACATAATGCTATATAACTCATCATCAATATACTATTCCTAAAGAATCATCTTGGGAAGAATGGAGGTTAACTAAACAGTGGCTAAGAAAACCTCAACCACTATTTCCTAAACTCCAATATGAAACTGTGCAAAAAGATCCATCAAGTTCTACTCTTTTGATGGTTATTTCACGACCTGGGTCAGAAGTTTATTACTCAAAGAATCTTTAAAGACATTCCATTTCCCAATGTTATAGGTAATATCAAAGTCAAAATATTACAGATACTCCACCCAATGCCTCTGGTGGAGATTCAAATATTTTTGAGAGAAAAAATAAATCAATATCATATGGTCATAATACATGATAAACCTTTCTTCATAAAGGTAATACAACAAACTCTTAAGTTCTTGCATCACAGTTTCAAGGTAAAGGTTATGGGTCAGGTAATTTTTCTCATGTGGCCTAAGCTTCTGATATCCATAAGAAACAACATGATCACCTTATATAAGAACACAACCCAAACCTAAACCTGATGCATCAAAAAGGTCTATATTGCCCTGCCTGGCCTCTAGAAGCGGCAACATTGACATAATAGTTAAATATGTTTTATATTAACAAAAGAACTTAGAAATTTATCATCCTAAACAAAATTCAATCCCTTATGAGTAAGGATAGTCATCAGAGAATCCAAATTCGAGAAATCCTTAAGGAAACAGTGATAATATCAAACTAAACTCTAGAAGCTCCGAATCTAGAAAACATTTCGTGGTTGCTCACATTTAATAACAACTTTAACCGTATAGTATCAACTAAGATACCATGTTTTGACACCACATGTTCCATGAACTTCACTTCATGATTCCATAAATCACATTTCGATAGCTTTTCATAAAGTCTGTGACTTCTCAATAATTCCATAACTGCTTTTAAATGACGCACATGATCCTTCTCAGACTTAGAGTAAACAAGGATGTCATCCAAAAAGACCACCATGAAATTATAAAGATACCTATAGAAGATCTTGTTTATTAAATCCATAAATACTAATAAAGCATTGGTTAGACCAAATAGCATGAAAAGGTACCCATAATGGCCATACTTACTCTGAAAGGTAGTTTTATAAATGCTAGATTATTTTATTCTCAACTTGTGATAACCAGATCGAAGATCAATCCTTGAAAACCACTTCAACCCTTTCAACTGGTTAAACCGATCATCAATCCATACCAACATATACTTGTTATTTACCATAAATCAGTTGAGTTTTCGATTATCAACACATAGGCAAAGTGACCCATCAACTTTCTTATCAAAGAGAATATGCGCCACCCAAGGTGACACACTTTGGAATATAAATAATTTCTCTACAAGATCATCTAACTAAGTCATAAAATCTTTCATCTCAGTTAGTGAATGTGGTAATAAGGAATAAATACTGGTTGAGTACCAATCAATAAATCAATATAAAACTCTACCTCCCTTATTAGTGGAAAAATAGAGAATTCAGAAGGAAAAACATTGTGAAACTTGATGAAAACTGGAAGGAGATCATTGCTCAGGGATTTTAAATTCAGATAAAAAGAAAACAAAGATACTAATTTCACAAAATCTAGAAAAGAATATCTAGTTATACTCAAATTTAGGTCCCATTATCCTTGAAATACATGGATAACCCCATCTAGTTCCATAAAGGAGACCCTCTGAAGATAATAATCAACTCGAGACCTATTAGCAATGAGCTAATTCATCCTGAAAATGGCATCAAGAGGTTTCATATTGAGAACCATAAAATACCAAGTAAGATCAGTATCTGATAATGAGAAAAAACAAATTGAACAGTAGATACCCTGATCTCTCTTCATTCCAAGGGGCATAGTAATATCCATCACATAATATAAAACCTCCATAGGAAGATTTATAAGATTCACAATACGATTTGAAATGAATGAATGAGATTCACTAGTATCAAATAAAGTAGTCACTAAAGATGAGTATATAGTGATGGTATCTCTCACAGTTGATGGACCCACATCTGCTTCCTCTAGAGAATATTCCACTACATTAAGAAGCTTTATTCCATATTCCTATGGCTAAAACCCCTTTGTTTATAAAGCATCTGATTTCACCATAATACTTTTTAGAATTAGTGATCCCATGACACTATGTGGAGAAGAATATATATAAAAAAACTTCTTCAAGATACCTGACCATATACAGGAGCCACATATCATGGGTAACTCAATGAAAAAATGTTTCGAGTGCCCAATATTGCCACACTGGTTGCAAATAAAAGGGCCTATACTAGGTACTATAGGAGGTCTAGAAGAACCCCATTATTGAGAACCACTGTAAGAATAATCACACTTTCTCTCCCCTTTATGGGAACTAAAAAAACTGCCCCTATGAAAAAAAGGGACTCCTATCAACCCTGACTTACCAAGCAGGTCAAGATAAACCATCAACACTCTATCCATTAAATCTGAATAAGGGGAGAGATTTAGTAAGAAAACCTAAGAATGAATATCAAATCTATGTCCCATCTTGTTCCATCAAGTCTTGATCTTCTCATTTGATATAATATCAGGTCAAAAATGAAAAAGCTCAGAAAATCTATTTTCATATTCTATCAAGGTCTTTTCAATCTACTCGAGTTTGAAAAAATCTATGGACTTATTCAAAACCATAGACTCCTAATAGAACTAGTCAGTGAAAATAACTTTAAATTCCTTCCACTCTAAGACCTCGTGCTTCTTCACCATCACCATCATGTCCTACCATCCCATTATAAGTCCCTCTATTTTGATGCCATCACATTTCACCTTGATAAAATCAGGAATTTTGAAGAACTCAAATAAAAGCACAACTCTACCCAACCAATCCTCATCCTCTTGAGGATCATTTGAGCCTTGGAATGATGGTGTATTCTGGTGAAGGAATTCCTGAGCATGAATCGTAAATTCGTCCCTCTAAGGTTCCATAGTAAGATCAAATATAGGAATGGTTGTAGGTGCCTATCCAAGATCTTGGATAACACACACAATAGCCTTAACCATATTTTATTCCACCAGAGGATTTTCTTACTGTGGTTCATCACCATCTTACTCTTGGATCCTATTCACATGTCTTCTCGGTGGCATGATGCTACAAAAAATTAGAAGACAACATTAAAAACATCATGAGATTACTTAGATCAATACTCAAACAAGATAAATAATGAAATTAATCACATTAGATAGATAAACAATATTTGGATTTAAACATATCCAAATAAAAAGTAAGGAAAATACTATAAATAATCCTAAAAATGTCTTTCCCAAACCACCCATGGTGACTTAAGGCTTGTTATAGTGAGAGATGGATAGACATTCACTCATAACTACCTCCTAAGTCATGAAAAGATTTCTCATATGCACACTAACATCAAGGAAATGTGCTTAACCCAAATATCCCTTTGATACCAATTTGTTATGAACTAGCCCAGATGCCCCGGTACCCTGAAACCCGATCCTACACTAACATGGACCAAAGGGTGTTTTTGATCCCCATAGGTTGGTGAAAAGAACCTGAAATCATAAAAGACCAAGGTGGGAATAGTTTTTACACACACACAATGGAAGATAATGAAAAAAGTCAGTATTATCTAAGAAAACTCCCTAAGGAGATTGTACTAGAAGAAAAAATAGGTATATCAAAACCCAAATAGTACATGATCAAAGTAATCAAAATAGATGAGTTAAAACAACCCATGTCCTGAAGGATACAATACTCATTATCTAAAGGATCAATAATGAGAACCTACTCTAAGTAGAACTTTCCCCTTTCTCGAACCTTGTAGAAGATAATCTTAAAATACCCTAAGGAAAAGGTAGGGTGTGATCGAAAATCCCAGTAGGGTATCACCATGTGTTATATAATAAGATTCCATAAAAATAATCCCAATAATGCTTCAATTTCAAATATAACATGCATGGGAGTACAATTTCATATTTAAAATAGAGTATGATTTTCATTTCAATTGATGGAAACATTTCAAATAATGAATTAAGTAAAAAATTTATATAAAATAATTTTTATAAACCAATAGGCATGTGTAAATAAATGTCACAAACAATTTAATATATATATAACTCATAAATAAGAAATATGGTCATTTTCAAAGGGGTAAAATAGTTACATGTTATGATATCCTCACACACTAATATCTGTGATCATGGAAATATGTGTTCACACATCCCTAAGACATTGGTCAAAGAGGAATAATCAAAATCCTATCTTGGATAATATCCAACACACTATGTTTTTGTTAGAGTTGTAAAGTTTCAATCCATTGTCAGGGAATTACCATCCCAATGTGTTTGTCCCAAATAAACAACTAAATAACCAGGCTTGCATGTGCTCAAAAAATAAATCAAAATGGGACAATTATTTTAAAATAGTTTAAAATACAATCACCCCATTTCCCATTTCAATATTCCAATGTCCACTTAAAATCCAAAACATGATTTTTAATCAATTAATGAATTTTTTCAAGATAAAACCAATCATAGGTTCTTATAAAAACAATTTAATCCATTTTCTCAAAATCAATTTCAAAAATAAAATTCACAAGTCAATTTCACAATTCCATTAAATTCAAATTCACACCCCAATTTCCAATTCCCATGGAATTGGGGTTTTCCCCCAAAATCTCATGCCAAATCAATTGTAATTAAAAATTCTCATTGAATTATTTTATTCATAATATAATTGAAAGAAATTTAATTTAAATAAAATAATTAAAATTTTTGTAACATGGAAAATTTCAATGGAACCACCTACCTATAACAAGGAGATCAAAAACCACAACACCATCAATGAGAATTGCTAACGAAGAACATCAGAAATAGAGATCAAGGAATCAAACCTAGATTCAAGATAAAAGAAAAATTATTTTAGATACATTAATAATAATATGATCTAGAAAATTCTAGGGAGGAGCTATAGAAAGAGTAGGAGAGAAGGAATGAGAGAAGAACTCTTACCAAAGAGGAATCAAATGACGATTTCCAAGATTTGATCCACTTAGGAATAGGTTTGGAGGAGAAAAAAATTGTTATTTAGAGCTCAAAAGTCCAAGTAATTTTTCCAATTCTAAGTTAGGGTCTAGTGGGTGAAGAAATAGGGGTTTATGAATTTTTAAAATATTTTTCAGAATAAGAAAAAACTGTCTGCATGGTTAGCTGGGCAGGGCTACACAATTTTTCAAATCGTGCACCCTAACTATGCACCCCTATAATGGGGTGAACTATTTATGCTAGGTGGAAACATAATATTTCAAATCATGTGCTATCTTTGTAGCTCCCCACTTTTTGGGTTTTCATGGTTTACCCTGGGTGGGTACATGGTTTGGGAAAACTGTGTGCCAATCATGCACAACCTAGAAAGTTCCATTTTTTGTAAAATTTCTCCCAAGGAAACCCGAGATGAACCCCAAAAAAAGTTTGAACAAAAAAGAGGGGTCAAGGAGTACCTAAAAATAGTAACATGATGTTACACATAGAACCTAATTCTTGAGCTATTTTCAAACTCCATTATCAACTTGTGCCTTTTTAATTTCTTCAATTTATTTTATACTACGATTAAAGTTTTAATTTCTTTTGTGATCACTTTGATTTGATTGTTTTATAATTAAATCAATTGCTTGCATGATAATATTTTTTATTTTATAGAATCATTTTAAAATTATTTTTAAAATTTAATTCACCCCCCTCTTTCTATCTTACCTTCAACTTAAAATATTTTTTAATATTATCATCATTTCATCTCAAGGTTCTCTTAATAGTTTGGAACTGTGTATAAAATTTTCGATGAAAAAAATACTCTAGGTCATTATCCCATTAAAGTCACACATATTAACAATCAATGTGCGATAGGTTATTTATTTAATATTCAAATATATGAATATACTATCAATCTAAAGTAAAAAGTAGCAGGTTCTAGGGAACCAACTCTAAAGAACTCCCACTTTCACTAGATCCAACTGCTAACGACTAGTTAGTTCTCACATATTAAACACAAATTTGATGAGTAGGAATATAAATATTGGGACTAATATGTTTCTCTGTCTAAGGATGGTATAGACACATGTCTATGTGGTGAATATACTTAATGATACATCACTATCATGAGAAAATAACTCAAGTAGTAAAATCCCCAAGTATCCAATTCTTTTTACCTTATCATAAATATAATATCTAATATAATAACACTGTTAAAGTTTATCATAATAATGTTAATACTCTTAATTTTTTTGTTATAACTTAAAATAGAACAAATTATTTATAAACCACTTCTTAAGACACATCAGAAGCTGCAATGTACTTAGTTATTGTAAATATGAAAACTGTGGGATGTAATAAGTTTTTCTCACATATTACCTTAGCCTTACTATGATCCAAGATAAAAAATGATCTAAAGGAAAACTAGATTTATATCCCCTTAAAAACAAGTATTCCCATTCCTCCTTTTACCAAAAACTCATATAGTTTTACTTTCTCAAGTACTATTAGATAGTTCTAACTACATTTCTATATAGTTCTACTAGTTTTGTTTGATATTTTAATTCCATGAAACATACATAAGTATTATCAAATATCAGTTATATATCATGGTATATGAAATAAATTCTCAATACTTAAGATTTATAGAATTTTACTCATAATCACCTCATATTCCCATGCATATTATCATATATATATTTTATGCCATGTGACATTAATAAAAATTTAGTATTGAATTATTCCATCTTGTGTTTTAAATATATGGTCAACATATGTACTATTACAAGATTGAGAAGCCCCATAGATCTATATCTGTAGAAATTGTTCCCTATAACTAGGTTTCTATTTTAAGTTAATATTAGAGAAATTTTTTTATTTAGTGTTATAAAATTGGAAAGTATTACAATCTATTTTCATATGTTTGCAACACATATGCCTTGAAAGTAGTAGTTATCCCACTAAACATTTTTGGACACAAGACACTCCCTCATTCTAAATGAATATTCTAGGATCACTATGCTTGCTACTATCCATAAATGAGTATATCCACTTTTTATAACTTATTGGAATTAATTGGTTCCACCAATCCTTTTGGTTATTTTATATAGACATATTTAATTGGGTCTAAATTAAATAAACTATCCTTGTGTAATAACTTGAGATTTTAGTATATCTTATTTTAAGTTAAAAATTTTGTTGAATAACATGTAATATATACAACAATGAAATAAAGTGTATAATAAGTTATTAAAATATATGGTAAAAATCAATACATTACGATTATATAATCAAAAAATAAAATAAAATAAACTAACACACATTGGTAAATGATATAAAATAAGATTAAAACCTCTTAAAATTTAGAAAGTCATTTTTCTATAAAAGAGTTTACTTTATATTTTTTATTTTCATTTAAAGCTAAAATTATGAATTTTAGAATTTTAATTTTGATGAAATGAACTTAATTTCATAATTTATTATATTAAAATTTTCTTAGGGTGATTTGTTTTGTATTTTTATTAAAGTGTTGATTTTTGGGTGGATAGTGAAAATATCAATTTTTCAAATACTTTAAATTTTATGACATCAATATGATATAAGAATGACTTAAAAATATATATTTTTTTTATGAAAAATTATGTATTTAATTAGTAAAATAAATCATTTAAAATTATTGTGTTGAATTTGGAAACCCATGCTTGACTTTTTGGGAACTAAGTTAAATTTTAATCTAATAAAAAACTATTTTTGGTTCTTTTCCTTTAATAGTGTGGATGGAAGGGGACATTTGGATTTGGAATGGTTATAATATCAAAAAAATTCATTTATTTAATAATAATCCAATAAATTGAAGTTAAGAACCACTAATCAAGTATCTTTATCCCAAATGAGTATAAATTCAGTTTTACACATAAAAATACTTCTTTTTTCTAAAAATTATTTTTATGCATTTTATGTGCTTATATTAGAATTAATTTATTTCACCAATAGAAATTTAATTTTTGAAAAAAAATATTTCATATTTCAAATAATCATATTCAAATTTTATAATATATTTTTTTCATTTTTATTCATTAAATTAAGTTACTATTATAAAAACCTAGTCAACACGGTAAGTGTTAAATGGGTTAAAGAGGTTGAGAAACTAAGAGATTATGCTTAAAATATATATAATTTTTTGATAAATTTGATTTTATGAGTATATTTAGACCTTAAAATATCCTATATTTTAAATTGGATAAAATTTGATCCACTTTAAGTGATAAATATTTTTATTATATTTAAAAGTTCTTTATAATTACAAGGGTACCACTCCTATAACTTATAAAAAGGAATATACTATCCTATTTTATACAAAAAAATTTAGAAATTTATCTAAAAAAAAATACCCAAATGCCTTTCTAACATACTTTCCCATATCCTATAGGTTCTGGCCCATAAAAAGACCAATAATATAAGTATTAATGGGTAAGTCAAAGGAGGATATCTAAGGAGGATGTATAAGTATTAACCAAATTATTTCAAGTTTATTTCTTCTTATACCTCATTGAAATATATTATAACCAAAATAACATAACGAAATAAGTATATTTAATATAGTTAAAAGTTTTTTATTTTTATGTAACAACTATTTTACCTCCTATCCATCCCATGGAAAGTTAAAACATTTCTCGAGTGTACGTGCGAACTACCACCTCCACGAAGTGATGTATTTCATTTTTCATCACCACATCAAATAATTTCTTATAAAGATGAAATTAATGAATATATATGATATTTATGAAATAATTATTATTCTATAAAGATAATATATTATCTACCTTCTTACCCTCTCATCCATTGGAAATTGGAAACATCACTCCTATGTACATATGGACTACTATCTCCACGAATGCCGTATTTTTTTTTCATTGCCTGTAATAATGAATGGAAATAAGGATTTATTTAATGAATAAATATGATATTTATAATATGATATTTATAATATTATTATGATTCTATAAAGGTAAACCTTTATCAACTTTATTTCCTTTTTATCTATTAGAAAAATGAAAATTTCTCTCATGTGTAGGTATAGACTACCACCTCCATGAAACGATACTTTTAATTTCTCATGACCACCTTAAATGGAGGATTTTAAAATTATATTTAATGTATAAAAATTATAATTATAATTTTTAATTTTTTTTGAGAATATGTAACTGTGATCCTCTTGACCATGATCGGCACACTAAAGTTATTTTGGATATTATGAACCTAATGTTCTAAAAATGTCCAATGTAAACTTAATCGATTTATTAACTAAATAAAACATGGTAATAAATAAAATAAAAGGAATAATAATCAGAGAATTAATAAGATTTTTTAATAAATTAGATAATTAATATAATTTTATTATTCAGTAAAGTAAAAGAAGTACGTGGTGAGTCGGGACTCAAGTTAAGATATTTTTCGTCTCAAATTCCTTCATTTGAGACTTATTTCGTTTTCACAAATTTTTTTGGTGTATAGAATACCATATGGATGTATTTTATCATTAATTTCATGAAATATTTATAGTTTAAAATCTATTTAAAGTTTTATTCCTCAATGTTATTTTGATTCAAAAGTTACTAAAGTTGTAAGGGATTTATTTTAAAAATGTTGTTTTAAATTTGTTAAAATACTTTTCCTCTATATAAATTTTCTTTTAATTTTTTCATGAATGCTATTATTCAAAATATAAATATTATTATAAGTTCATTTTGAACTATCTTTTAATTTATTTTCAAAGTTTTTCAGAGGAATGTTTTCTGTACAAATCATTTTTTTCATTCTTTATAGAGGTGAAAAACGAATTTTTTTAATGTTAACCACATGAACACCTTATACCACCATCATAACCATTATTAATTATCATGATTACTCTATAAGTTTATTGGGGTTTTCAAAGAATATCCTATTTCTATTTTTTTTTGAAAATTTTTAAATGTTTTAAAAATAAAAAGATATTTTGTTTCTAATTTTATGTGATATCTATAGGTGTTTTTTATTTTTTAGATAAAATGAAAATTTTATTAGTTTTATAATATAAATGAGATATTTTATGTGGTTTTCTTAGGAAATTGTTATTTTTATTTTTATATTATGATGGCTAGGTCTGATATATCCCTTTAACTCTTTAGGTAATGATATGTTCTCTAGAAGAGACATGTTGGAATTAACTGGGAAGTTTGTTCCTTTAGAAGGGTGATTATAGGGATGATGTACAAAGATTCATAAATTATTTTTCTATGATTTATATGAGTTTTAGTGTAAATATTTTTATTTCATAAGGTATGTAAATAATTTTATAAAAGGTTTTTACCTTCTAAATGTGAATGTTTTGTTTCTCAAGGAAAAAGGTTTTCATTAGTTCTTTTATTTTCTCAAGAAACTATCATGGTTATGATTTTTACTTTATACTTACTAAAAAATGTTTTATGGAATTTTTTGGAAAATAAAACTGATATCATGAGTAAGTAAATGACTATTTGAGCTCAATGTTTATTTTTTTAAAGGAAAACTTCCTTATGGATATTCATGATTTTCAAAAGGTATTAACAATTTTTATTTATTTTATATACCATATCAATATTTTTTTTTCTTATCCCACATTTTAAAATGATTTTCATAGGACCTAAGGTTGTATAATAACTATAGAAAGGTGAATGGGGACATGCATTTAATGAAGAAAAAGTATCATGAATGAAATAGTAGTGTTACCATAAGAACATATTTTTGTAGAAAAAATGTACACTATATGGAAGTGTCCACTTTTTCATGTAATGGTTTTAATAATTATCTAAATCTCTAAAACTAAAATATTTTTTTTGGAAATATAAGAAGGTTCAACCATATTATAATCATGTATTTATAGGTTTTTTATAATACATGGAATTATAACTGGCATCATATCAAGGTTTTAAATAACTATAGAGGTTAAGAAGTTATCAAATGAGAATAATTTAAGAATTTTAAACACCAAAATAGGTTAACAAGTCTATGTTTGATCATAATTTAGAAGGATTATATAACCTTAAAGGTTAATATGATGTGTATAATTATGGTTATTTCTGGTTGAATCAAAGGAGTTGAATAGATTATGACATGGTTAAGTATAAATAAGTATTTATCCTCCTCATAAGATGGTTTATTATGATTTTATTTATTATACTCACAATAGCTAATTTTGGATTTAGTAAATCGATGGAACTAATAGAAAAAAAAGTTAATAATGGATGTGAAGGACACTACAGTGTTTCTCTAAATAAGAAACCAAACATGATAGTATCCAGATTGAAAAATATTAGGGTTATTATCGATTAGTTATATCAAGTTATGATTAACAACCTTAACCTAGGTGAGTTTCATAACACACTAAATAATATAAAAATAGAGTTTTTTGGAAGTTCAGTTGATAATGATCATAAAAGTAAAAAATTCAACTTTATACATGTCAAGAATATGGGAAAAATAATCTAGATTAATGTCTAAAAGGAATATAAAGTTTTTATTATGTGGTAATGGAGGGTATAAATATATAAACTATTGAGGAAAAATGAATATTTCAATTAAAACAATGGATGGGAATAAAGTTCTTTCTAAGGTATCAAATGAATTTTTTAAATATAGGGAGTTTGGGCATTATGAAAATCTATTCCCTAAGTGAAAATATCATGAATAGGATTAATGAGATCATACGAATAAAGTTTTAGTAAGGTCAAATGTTGATGATAAAGAAATTAATAATAGCATATAAAATGTATGAATTATTTTAACATTTTTTCTCATGTTTAAAGTGAGAAACATGATAATATTGAGATTGATAAATCTTATGACTTGATTAATTTTTTTAGGAATAAAGTATTAAGGGATAAGATGGAATATCATATTTAATGGTTTATAAAGGAATTTAAATGACTTAAGTGTCTACATAAAGGGTTTCAAGAGTTATGATGTAGTGGTATTTTATTTAAGGATTGATAATATTTAAGAATGCTCATAAGTTCAAAAGTATGGATACCCTTTTGAGGTTTTTTGTGATTTTATTACAAGGTGATTAATGATATTTTGGGAGATATTTATTTGATATTAAGAATAATTTATGATTAAAGTATAAATTAATGTTTGAATTAATATGATCTTTGATGTTGAGGTAATTATGGTTAATTTGGGATAAATAGTTATTATATTTTTTGGAAATTTTTTTATCATATAGATAACCATTAGATTAAAAAGTGATTTGGTGATTAGGTGGTTTAATTTATTTTTAAATAAGTTCACTAAATTTTTAAGAACATTATAAGAATCATGGTAAATGGAATGTTTATCCTAGTATAGGATTTTATGTCAAAGTGGTTTATATTCATTTAGGAATAAATATTGAGTTAAATTTTTGAATCATATACGATTTTGTTGTGGATTTATGATGATTCAGTTTATTTATGAAAAAGATTATCATATTTTGGTGAATATATTATTATGGAATATACATTTTTGGTATGTGACTTTATGAGTGATTGATGTTGTTTGGAGATAAATGTTAAGTTGAAGTTGGAAGAATATGTGATCAAATGATTCCAATCCTTGGGTTTCAAATTTTATATATCATATTTTTGAATAGTTTTAGGGTTAGTTATTTTTATAATGATTCAAGTTAAAATTTGGGTTCTATTGTTGAAAATTTAGAGATTAATGTATTATTTATTCATATGAAGGTTTATTCATATTGGATATTATCTTAACTTGTGTTAACCTTTTTGATTTTGGTAAATGGATAGAAATAATAGGAATAAATTTTCATTATTTTATGGATCCTATAATCTGTTTAAAGTTAATTTTAGGGCTTTAGGCATGAAAATTTTACCATGGTTATTTATAATTTAGCATATGAAATGAATCAAAGGTGAAAAACTACTCAAAAAATGAAAAAAGGATGAAATTTAACTTTTATAATGAAAAGAAATCAAGTATATTATCCCACATTCCCAATCATGGGTGTAAAATAATTCCTGAAATAAAGAAAGGAAAAGATAAATCTATTTAACCTTATATGAAAAATACCACTTAGTTATAAGGCATTCTTTTGGAAACTTATTCATAGGTATGAGTCTTATAATGGTATATGTCACAAACCGAATCTAGTCGCCACTAATACTAGCACCATATCCAATCCATGATAAGTCCCTAAGGTCATTCCTTATCCCCATGTACTAGAAAAAGTTCTCGGGTATCAATTATTTAGGTTTGGGAACGATTTACCCGAGTATGAAAGCATAAAACCTTAAAAACAAACAATAATATGAATCTGAAATTTTCATGCGAAACCAGACTAATGAAAAATCCAGATCTTAATAAATGGTTTTAAATAAAGTACAATAGGTCCATACATAAATTAAAACAGTAGAAAAACATCCACAAAAACTCCACATGACAAGTGGTTATCACCCCCAAGCCATCTCCACAACACCGCACCATAGGAGGGGATTAACAACCTGAACCGCCTTCACCCAAGGCTTTACCTTTACCTGTGTCAAACATAATAAATCTTACTTACTCCCAAGGTGTGTAAGTAGGATGTGATCCTAATCCCAAGAGGATACCACCCAAACATTCCAAATATCATGCAATACAAGGTGAAAAATAAAGTATTTTTAATATGTAAGAAAAAGCGACAATAAATTCAAGAAATGAAACTTTCAATTGAATATAGTTTTCAGACTAAAAATCTCAGAATATTAATATATTTAAATAATAAATATTATCTATTGTAAATTACATACAAACACACCCTAAGACAAGGATAAATACCACAAATCCAATGAGAACCAAAACCAGGAACACCCCTATGCACTAGATAGTCTCGAGCCCTATATACCTCATATCTCGGTGTAAATAATCCAAGTCACAATCCTTTACCATGCACAAGCCACTAGTAGGGAACATACACATAACCTAGTGGTCTCTAAACATCATGGACATAGTTTAGTTAGAGTTTTCATTATCCATTTTCTCAGTGAAATAGGGACAAAACCTATCCAGATCACTAGTCGTACTAGTACATATCCACCCACCTAGGTACTCGGGAAACCCCCTTTGTGCTCAATATTTTTTAGAATTCCACTTAAAACACACAAAAAAAGATTTTTATTTTCAATAAAACAACTTCTCAAAATCCCCCATTGTATTTCACCAAAAAATCCTTGAAATACCCACTTTTAACATCATGTGCACACTCACAAGTCACCAAAATAGAAGTGGCATCCCAATAACTTTCAATTAAACCATCAAATAAGTTTTTGGGCAGCCCTATATGAACTATGAAGTGATATCTTTATAAAACCTCCATTTTTATACAAACACGACTCTTAAAAATTCTTATGTTTCTCAAACACCATTAAAATAGATTTTTGGATCAACAACCAAAGAATATAAACATTCAAAATATTTTTTTCAACCCTAATACACTTCAATAAAATCAATCAAGTAATTATAGGGTAGCCCCAAATGAACCAACAAGATATTTTATGAAAACCCCCAATTTCACATAAAAATGGAACTAAAAATTCATTTTCTTTACAAAAACCACTAAACCAATTTTGAAGTAATAATCAAATGATATAAACATGAAAAATACTATAAACACAGTAAGATATGTCACAAGGATTGTATACATAATGTAATCACCTCCTAAAATGGTTAAAACCTTGAATCCTTTATACAAAAACTCAATCGCACCACCGCCGCAACTCAAGAAGGGTAGATAAAGCCTAAAAATAGAATATTAGACAAAGAAAACCCAAGGTTAAATCCAAGGTTTGAAACCCTACCCGTTGGTCATTTGGGACTTCAAGGATAAGGGAAGAAACCATAAGCAAATTGAAAGAAGAATGAAGGAGACCCACTTACTTGAGGGATATTGAAGGAATCACCTCAAATACACTAGTAGATGAATTTTAAAACCATAAATAATGAAATTTAGGTTTTAATAAAGAAGATAAGGTTAATTGAGAACAGAAATGGGGGAAAAGAGTGAAAAATGAAGGAGTTATGAAGGAATCAAATTACCTTTTAAAATCTGGATGAATTGTAAAAGCTTTAGATATTTAGATATAATCTGCAAAGAAAATGATCTCTAAATATGGGGAGAAGAGAATGGGGGCACACCTAGGTTTAGTGGGCTTAGGTGATTGGTGGAATCACTGAAAAATCATTAAAATTGAATAAGATATTAAATACACAATTTTTTTAAAACTGGAAATGGGCTTCTGGGATGGCCCAATTACTTAAATAAAAACCCAAATAAACCATGATTATGGATTAATAAAGGGTAAAAATTAACAAGGTGGTGTTAATATGTCAGGTTAGGATGAGTAGGAATTGGAATGGATGAAAAATGTTAAAAAATAAAGGTGTTATAAAAGAAACAAAATTTATTTTTAAATCTGGAATTGGGCTCATAGTTTGGCCAAAATTTTGAAAACTTTCCATTTCCACCAAAATGAATGAGAAACACCCAAAACAAAGAAATAATGGAAATTAAATGGAAATTACCTTTAAAATAAGTCATTTATTTGACAATTCTCCCCACTATTAAAAGTTTCTGTCGTAGAAAGTCAACCTAAAGCTTGATCAGAAAACAGGAATGGATAATGTTCCCCAATCCCTGAATTACACTCCCATGTCTCATGTGTATAATTTCCATGATTCAAAAGAACCTAGACCCGTGTAATAGACTTTACACAAAGAACCTATTATTGGAAGTCCACTATTGGAACCGACAGCTCAAAAACAGATAAATTAGCCTCTATATCCAACTCCTCCCAATTCAGTACATGGGATGAATCCAAGTTGTATTTCTTCAACTGGAAGACATCATGGATGGATGTTAACTAACAAGGTAAGGTAAACCTGTATGCCACCTTTCCAATACGCTCGGTGATCTCTAAAGGTCTGACATACCATGACGTCAGCTTCCCTTGCTTTCCTAATCGACGATGGCCCAGATGAGGGACCACTTTCAATAATACCATGCCACCCACATAAAACTCTAATTCTCGACGTCTCTGGTCGGAATATGATTTATGGAGACTCTGAGCTGTCAATAAGCACTTCCTGATCAACTTGACCTTCTCAGACGTCTCCTGCACCAAACTCGACCCTGGTAGGGAGGTATCACCTACCTCATCCCACCAAAGGGGGGACTAACAAGACCGACCATAGAGTGCCTCAAAAGTATCCATTCGAATTGAGGATTTTTATCTTTTATTATAAGAAAACTCAACCAATCCCAAATGGCTATCCTAGGAACCTCCAAAGTCCAGAACACATGCATGAAGCATGTCCTCCAAAATCTGATTCGCCCGCTCAGTCTGACCATCCTTCTAAGGGTGCTATGTCGTGTTCATCTTAATCTGAGACCCAGGGCATTCTGAAGGCTTCCCTGAAATGGAGAAGTGTAACATGGGTCTCTATCTGATACAATTGCTGATGGAAATACATGGAGTTTCCCCACCTCCTGAAGATACAAACGGCCCAACTCATCCACTTTATCTGTATCTCTTATTGGAATGAAGTGGGATGATTTGGTCAGATGATCAATCACCACCCAAATGGAATTATTACCCTGAGGTGTACGAAGCAAGCCAAAAATGATGTCCATGGAAACTTCTTCCCACTTACAAGTAGGAATGGGTAATGGCTAGAGAAAACCGGAGGTCCTTTGATGCTTTGCTTTCAACTGATGGCATGTGTAGCATCTCAACATGAAGTCCACGATTTCTCATCTCATACCTACACAACAAAAATGTTGCCGCACATCATAATACATCCTGGTGGAATCCATATGGACAACCCACAAAGACTGGTGGTTATCCTCCAAAACTACCTTCTATAGAGATAACGACACTGCTAAATAGCCCTTGAAGCACAAGATGCCCTTAGGAGATGACTACCAATCAGAGGACGTCTGCCCACTATGAATAAAATTCCTCAACCAATGAAAAATATCTTCACTAGGATATTCCTACTGAATCAACTACAAAAGAGAAGGATTCAATAGAACGCTCGCCAAGAACACACCCCCATTTTGCTCCTTGGTCTCCACATGCATCTGAGCAAAGAGCCCCATCAAATTCCACTCATAACTGGACTTCCTCAACATCTACACCAGAACTCTTTTTCTTAAGGCATAATCCACCACATTAGCTTTGCCCAGGGTATATACAATGTTAATGTAAAACCCTTACAAGTACTCGATCCAACGACGCTGCCTCAAGTTGAGGTCCTTCGACGAGAAGATATAGGCCAAGCTTTTTTGATCAGAGTAGACCACAAACTTCTCCCCAAAGAGGCAGTGACACCAAGTATTCAAATCATACATCACAACTGCTAACTCTAAGTCATGGGTTGGGTAATTATTTTCATGTGGTCATAGTTGGTGGGAGACATACGCCACCACATGATCATCCTGCATAAGCACACACCCAAGACCCATACCTGAAGCATCGCAATAGAACACATACCCCTTCCTGGCCTTAGGAAAAATTATAATGGGGGTGGTAGTCAACCTATGCTTTAGATCCTCTAACGATTCCTATCATTCTGAGCCCCATACAATCTTCACCCCTTTCTGGGTGAGTGCAATCATCGACGAAGCAATCCGTGAGAAGTCACGAACAAACTGCCTGTAATAATCATCCAGGAAAAGGAAACTAATGATCTCAAACACATTCTTCGGTTTCTACCATTACATGACTGCACTGATCTTCTTTGGGTCCACTAAAACCCCCTTCTCTGAGATCATATGCCCCAAAAATTTCACCTCCCTGATCTAGAAAGTTCACTTTGACAACTTTTAATAGAGGCGGTGATCCCGCAAAGTGCCCAGAATGATCCTCAAGGGATGTTCGTGTTCCTTTTCAAAGCCAGAGTATACCAAAATTTCATCCATTAACACCAAAACAAAGGAATAAAGATTGTAACACCCCAAGATTCAACGGTACACTTCTCTTTGAATAATACAGTAGCGTGTTTTGTACGCAACTTCGAGTTCTAACACACACCACAACCAATCAAACTAGCCGTTATGAATAGTAATACCCACTTTTTGAAATTTTATAAATTTTATCTTTCAAAATGGACTCAATTTTTGGATTCAGAATATCAAAATTAGCTTAGGGTGAATTTTTGGTATTTTTTTGAGAACATTCAATTTTTGATGAATAGTGAGAAAACACTAAGTTGTAGTTTAAAACCGAATTTTTATTTAAATAATTATTTATTTTATTTAAATTTATATAATGTCAAAATAGATACATAATACCTATATAAGTTCAATGTAATTCATTGGAGTTAGTTTATAAAAATTTTATGGAACTTTTCACCGTCTTTTACCCACCTCCTAGAAGAATTTGGAAATTCACATAAAACTCAATTTTACCACTTCTGTGAGTGGAATTTCAAAAATCCAAGAGACATGGTTAATATCAAGGAGTAAAATGTGGTTCAATAAGGTAAAAATAATTTTTGGTGAATAGTAACTTTTTACTTTTATATACCACGGTTAAAAGTAAATAGGGTAATTAAGGGTAAAAATGATATTAATATTACCCTAACACATGTCCTAATTCTATTGGACAAGTGTATCTCGACCAAAAACAACCTTAGGAATAAAATATTATCATTTAGGTCCACTTGGATTAGATTAGGACATTTATTATTATTTAATTCAAAGAAGAGTTAAAAGAGTTAAAATCAAAGTTTAATAACTAAAACATTTTTAATATAGGGTTATACATAAGATAAATTCGATTATAAATATTCATTAGAACGCTAATGTTTTTCTACATAATGGTATTTTATTTAGACATTAAATAATTTAATCTATTTATGACACAATGGTGATGCAGTAATTACCTAATTAATGAAATATTAAAATAATTGATATTATAAATATCAAAATAAATGTAATTTGAGACTTTTTATGAATTACACTAATTTTATAGGTTAATATGACTTATTAGGATTCTTTATATAAATTTTTTTCAAAGTAATAATGCTGTTATGAAATTATCAAAAACAAAATACCCAATAATGTCAAAATTGACATAAAAGAGTTTTTAAAACAAATATTATATTATTAATTGATATTCTATTCCTAAAAATATAAGGTTCGGCCAAAAGACTTATATAAATATAGGTTTATCATTATTGGACCACTTGGGGGTCTCTTGGAGGTATATAGTAAGTTTATTAACTATATAATATAAAAATACAAAGAGACATGGTAAATGTCAAACTATTTAACTAAGAGTTAAATATAAATGATAAGGTTAATATAGTGACCCAAACCTGTCTAAAATATATTGGTTTAAAGGAATTCACCTCATCCCCACCTTAGACTTTAAATAATCCACTTTGGAGCCATTACAAACCGAATATGAATTTATTATAAAACAATATTTCTAGCTTTTCCAAAGGTGCCCCTCACCCCTCTTATAAAAGGGCACTCCCACTTTTCCCTAATTCACACCTTCAAAGCCTTTTGTCTCAGCCAAAAACTACCCAAATATTCTCTCAACTTCCATAACTTTAACCTAGAGGCCTTAGTTTGATCATAAATCCATCCTAAGGATCCCTTTTGATCAAATCAAAAGGAAGAACCCGAAGAAGAGGTAATGTTTTCACCACCCTCTTTCAAGTTCCTTTCTTTTTCAACTTCTTCTTTATTTGGTATTCCCATTATAAAATAATAACTCCAGTATATTTTATATATTTTTATGTTATTATAAATATGGTACAACCATATTCATTATTATATCCATCCTTTTAATGACATGTCACCATACGTGCGTACGTACGGTCTACCGTCTCCACGTCGTGGTGTAATTGTTATTCAATACATTATTATTTAGATGGGTATAATAATGATGTGTAATTAATGTAAATAATAAATATAACATGATAAAGATTCTGTATATATGATATACCATCCAATTATATATTATTTTAATATCAAAATAATGATATTGTCGCTCGTGCGTACGTATGGATTACCGTCTCCCTGAACGCGATGAGATTCATTACCCATCGTATCCATTCAAGACTAAATTTCATTTGATGATTAAAAATAATTTTTAGAGACATGATATCATTATGGATATGAATAATATACATCCCATCCATAAAAAATATGGCTCACATAATAAATAATATAAAGGAAAACGAATCCGTTAACACCCGAAATGATGATAATACTAAGATATTATTAACAAATCAATGTTAAAAGATAATATATGATATAATATTAATGTATATGATTATTGTATAATTTAATAACAATTATTTCACCATTATACAGTAGTTTAACCTACCCTCAACCAAGGAAAAGTACAAGTTAAGAGTTTATCTCACAATCTCTTCATTATCTGAGGTTGTTTATATGTAATTATCTACTGAGACCTCTTTATCATCAACATACATGTTTCTTAAAAATGTATTTCAAATCATTATTACTATTTTATAGACTATGGGTTAAATTCATTTATACCCTTATTGACTTTTTATATGATGTTTATAAAGGAATCTTTCTGTCATTTTCCAAACAAGGTCATTTTTAACCTTTTCGACAGAATTAAGGTAAGAATGTCTTTTTTTAACTTATACGGCGGGTGTGGCTATTTTACACCATTATAAAATCATTGAATCTTCCCTTAAAATCTTATAAGAATATTTTCAAAGTAATTTTTTTCTTTTATAATTATGTGACTTTTAGATGATTTCAAAAAAAGAGATATTTCTCTCAAATAGTTTTGATTTCATATATGTCAACATCCTTTGATAAATTTTAAGCTTATTTGAAGTTAATTTATTATGATACAAAAATTCCATATATTATTGATGGTTTTTTGATATGTTTGAATTTGGTTGTGTTATTTTTATACCATTCATGGTTTATGGAGAAAGTATTGATATTTCGTATACTAGTTTTAATATGAATGTTTATGTTATGTTTAAACCTATTCATATGAGGAATACATTGGACTTTATATGTGACGGGTGAAGCCCACTATAGCTCCTCGATGCATCGGTAGGTCTCATGAGACAAACTAGTGTCTTGGCATAAGGCCTTGACAAAATCTTATTTGTAGTATTGGCACAAGGCCTTGACTATGTGGTTATGATAGTATGACATTATGCATTCCATCATTATGAAAGTGGTTATTGATATTTCATGTGATTATTCAACTAGTAGAATATCCATGTGAATAAGTAAAGGGAATTATTTCATCTTATTTCTGCCATATTATGCTGAAGTTCAAGTTTAAAAGTCTTTTGTTTTAGTTATACATTGACTCAAATGTTTATGCTTGTTTATGAAAGTTTTCACTATATTGTTATCCTTACTGGGAATCTGAGCTCACACCTTTCTATGTTTTATTTTTCACAGGATGTGAAGAAGTAATTTATGAATGAATTGCAGGGATTATATTAGGGGATATGAGTGTGGACTATGGATACTATGTTGTTGTAGTTTTCATTTTATGATGTAATGTAAACTTTATGAATGTATCTAGTGATTCCAAGGCTACTAAACTAATCAGTCTTTCGAGACTTGATATTTTGTGATCATGCCAATGTTATGTAATAATGCACCAACTCTGGGTAACTGGGGTTGGGGCGTTACAGTTGGTATCAGATTAAGTTTAGTACAAACCTTGGAAACTAGATTTAGATAAAATCTGATTGGAGTACATAGACCTAAGATGGACTTTGAGGATTAGTATAAAAGAACTTCCTAGAATTTTGGTATTGTAGAGATTTTTTGAGTTTTCCAAGAAATACATCCCTGTCTAGATACGAGCAAGTAGAGGCAGCTCTGGCACATATGTACCTAGGGGTAAAACCTAAAAACACCGCTTTGAGCTAGACTCGAATGGGAACTGGTGCATGACAACGGGCCTTACTGTACTCTTGGTTACGACACTCCCAGGGGATATGCTTAGGATAATTATCATTTTCTTTATAAACTATTATGAAGGTTTTATGAGTATATACTTCCTTAAAGAAATTTTTTTTATTGTTATGGATTATATCCATAAATTGTTCAATTTTTGTTAAGTGTTTTACAAGTTTGGATTTATGTATTGCAATTCATAAACTAATCTAGTGTATGCCATTATTTAGAAATGGCGCCTAGTGGAAAAAATGGAAACTATATCAATGCACGCACTCCATGTAAGGATTTCACTCCTACTCAAGATAATTATAGTGGAGATGGTGATGCAATTGGTGCTGATTAGCTAATCACCATACTGGGCAACTCACTCAGGTTATGAATAATAACCTTACCCGTATGGAGCACCCTGATCAGCAGCATGGAGGATCAATGTTAGACCACTCCCTGAGGGAAAAACCACGAACATTCAATGGGAGTACAAATCCCTTAGTAGCTGAGAAATGGATAAATTCTTTAGAGAAAATATTCTATGCCTTCAGGATTAGTGAAAGGGAAAAAGTTATCATGGTATTTTACCGCCTCACTGGAGAAGCTGATCAATGGTGGTCATTGATTCAAAACAAAAAGGAAGATGATGAAGTATCAAATATGTAATGGAGGGAGTTCAAAGAGATTTTCTTTGAAAAATATTTTCCTTGTGACCATCGAGCAGATATGGAAAGGCAATTTCTGAGTCTGAGACAAAAGGAGGTTGGGAATGTCGCAAAGTATGAGTTTAACTTTACAAGGTTAGAAAGGTATGATGGAGATTATATACGTAACCCAAGAAGTAATATTGATCATTTATTTGATGGGTTAAAACCATTTCTTCATCAAGCATTAGTGTCACAATCCTTCTCGTCTTACGAAGATATTGTCTCATGTGCTATCAAGATAGAAAAATAATTCTCTAAGTCTTATGACTTTAAAGTAAAGAAAGAGAAGAAGAGATCTGCTGATCACTATGGAAATGTAAATAAAGGGAATAAGGGAAAATTTGATTATCTATCCTGAAGTAAATGTGGGAAAAAACACCCTGGTACTTGCTTGAAAGGAATGGGAGTCTGTTACAAGTGTGGTGAAAAAGGCCACTAAGCTCATGATTGCAAGGGGAAGAAAGAAGCTTCCTATGTTCAATGCTACAACTACTGGGGTATGGGACATTATGCAAATGAATTTCCTAAGCGTTAGGGGAACTTACCTCAGAAAAGGCCAAGGGATCAAGTCCAAGCTTATGCTATCACTACTGCTGAGGTAGAAGCCCCAAAAGATGTGGTGGCAAGTAATTTAATGGTTTCCTCAAGTTTAGCTAATGCATTATTTGATTCTGGATCATCGAATTGTTTCATATCTTCCCAGTTTGCTAAGAAAATTAGATATTTCCAATTTGATTTAACAAGGGAGTTGTTAGTTAAAACTCCTAAGGGAAGTTTCATTGCTACAAAGTTTTGTGGATTCGTCCCCATTAGGGAACATATATGTTCTTTATCTGCTGATCTCATCGTCATACCTATGATTGAGTTTGATATAATCCTCGGTATGGATTGGATTTTGGACCATGATGTGAAGATTTATTGTAAGAAGAAGGAGGTTACAATTTTTGATGATGATGATAAAGAACACCTTATCTTTAAAGCATAATCGTCACCACCTGATTCTTACCTAGATCTACCCCCAACAGCTCAACTAAATTCAATTATTGGGGAGGATGAGAATGAAATAACTGTGGGTAAGGAAAGGACTGTTCAAATAGAGGATGTACCTATTGTGAGAGAATATGTTGATGTTTTTCCATAAGATTTACCTAGACATCCTCCAGAATGAGAAATTAAGTTTTCCATTGATTTAATTCATAGATCAAGGCCCATATCGAAGAACCCTTATAGAATGGCAACTATGGAATTAGTGGAACTAAAGAAACAACTAGAGGAATTGAGTAATAAGGGATTTATTCTTCCCATTGTTTCTCCATGGGGAGCCCCTGTCCTTTTTATTAAGAAGAAAGATGGATCTATGAGGTTATGTATTGACTATAAGGAGATCAATGCTATAACAATAAAGAACAAGTATCCTCTACCACACATTGATGATTTATTTGACCAACTTCATGGAGATAAACAATTTTATGACATTGACCTTCGATCTGGATACCATCAGTTGTGTGTGAAGAAGGAATACATTCCAAATACAACATTTCAAACCAGGTATGGGCATTACGATTTTACAATAATGCCTTTTGGATTGACTAATGCACCCTCCGTATTCATGGATCTAATGAATATAGTGTTCAAGGAATATCTCGATGATTTTGTGGTGGTATTTATTGATGATATCTTGGTATATTCCAAAATCTAGGAATATCATGAAAATCACTTTCGAATTATTCTGAAGTCTCTTAGAAGACATGAATTATATGGGAATCTTAGCAAGTGTGAATTCTGGCTTTAGGAGATTTGTTTTCTTGGACATATTGTCTCCAAAGATGGAATCACTATTGATCCTTCTAAGACCAAGGAAATCCAATAATGGATAGCACCGATGAGTATAACTGAGGTACGCAGTTTTATTGGTTTAGCAGGTTATTATCGGCGTTTCGTCCAGAATTTTGCCCGATTGGCTAACACATTAACGAAGCTCACACGTAAAGGGGTTAATTTTTTTTGAAAAAAATATTGTGAAGAATGGTTTGAAGAACTGAAGAGAATATTATTCAATGATCCTATATTGACTCTACCATTGGGGAATGATGGGTTCGTTATTTATAGTGATGCATCAAAGAAAGGACTTGGTTTTGTCCTTATGTAGAATGATGAGGTAATTGCCTATGCATCACGACAGCTAAAAATTCATGAGAAAAACTATCCTACTAATGATTTTGAGTTAGCAGCTGTAATATTTGCTTTGAAGATTTGGAGACACTATCTCTATGGTGAGAAATGTGAGATTTATACTGATCACAAGAGTTTGAAGTATATTTTCTCATAGAAAGAACTCAATATGAGGCAAAGTAGATGGATTGAACTACTCAAGGATTATGATTGCACGATACACTACCACCCAAGGAAGGCAAATAAGGTGGAAGATGCTTTGAGTAGAAAGGATCATAGAGTTTTGAACAAGATGAGAGTTGAAAAAGGATCCAATATACATGGATCTAGTAAAGATGGATATGGGAATCACCATGGAAGGTGAAACATCAATGGTTTTTCAAATGGTTTCCAAACCATCTTTACTAGAAAGGATAAAGAGTTCTTATACCAATGATGAAGAGTTTCAAAAGAAGATTAAAGGTGTGAATGATGGGAGATTGAGTGACTTTGTGTATGAAAATGGAATTTTGAAATTTGGGAGGAGACTTTGTGTTCCCAATATACCTGATCTAAAAAGGGAATTGTTGGATGATACTCATAGTTCCAATTTCTCTATACATCCTAGGAGCAATAAAATGTATAGATATTTAAAGGAACATTTATGGTGGGACAACATGAAGAGGGAGATTTCTGATTTTGTGTCAAGATGTATTGTTTGTCAACAAGTGAAAGCTGGAAGGCAACAACCTGGAAGAGTCATGCAACCTCTTCCCATACCTGAGTGGAAATGGGATAATATCACAGTGGACTTTTTCATGGGACTACCAAAGACTCCTAGAAGGAATGATGCAATATGAGTCATTGTTGATCGTCTTACCAAGTCCGCACATTTTATTGCTATAAGAGAAGATCTACCACTTGAACGTCTAGAAAGACTATATATTAAGGAAGTTGTGAGACTTCATGGAGTACCCATATCAATTGTTTTTGATCATGATTTCCATTTTACTTCAAGATTCTGGAAGTATTTAGAAGGCCTTGGATACTGAGCTTCATTTGAGCACTGCCTACCAACCTCAAACAGATGGACAATCAGAATGGACTATTCAAACCTTAGAAGACATGTTGAGATCCTGCTCACTTGACTTTCAGGGTATGTGGGATCAATATTTACTTCTGGTAGAATTTTCCTATAACAATAGCTTCCATTCAAGTATTCAGATGGCACCATATGAATCGCTATACAGAAGAAGATGTCGCACACCAACCTGTTGGGATGATGTTGGGGAAAGAAAACTCATAGGCCCAGAACTGGTTGAGGAAACGATGAAAAAGGTAAAGGTAATCCAAAACCACATCAAAGAAGCTCAAAGTAGGTAGAAGATCTATGCTGACAACCGAAGGAAGGATTTGGAATTTTAGGTAGGAGATCATGTTTTATTGAAGGTATCTCCATGGAAGGGAGTTATACCTTTCGGTAAGAAAGGTAAATTGAGTCCTAGGTACATAGGACCTTTCGAAATTCTAGAACGAATTTGGGATGTATCTTACCATTTGGTAATGTCGCCAAGTCTCTCCAAAGTTCATGATGTGTTCAACGTATCACTATTGAGAAAATACATGCCTGACCCAACGCATGTACTTACTTACGAGGAATTAGAATTGGAACCCAATCTATCTTATTGAGAAGAGCCCCTCAGGATTCATGATACAAGAGAACAAGTTCTAAGAAATCGGACGACTCCTCTGGTAAAAGTTCTATGGAGAAACCATAAAATGGAAGAGGAAACGTGAGAACCCGAGGAACTTATAATGAAGAATCACCCGAGTCTTTTCATGCGGTAGTATTATAGAAATTTTGAGGACGAAATTATTTGAAGGAGGGGAGAATGTAACATCCCAAGCTTCCACAGTACGCTTCTCTTTGAATAATACAGTAGCGTGTGTTGTACACAACTTCGAGTTCTAACACACACCACAACCAATCAAACTAGTTGTTATGAATAGTAATACCCACTTTTTAAAATTTTATAAATTTTATCTTTCAAAATGGACTTCATTTTTGGATTCGGAACATTGAAATTAGCTTAGGGTGAATTTTTGGTATTTTTTTGAAAACATTCAATTTTTGATGAATAGTGAAAAAACACCGAGTTATAGTTTAAAACCGAATTTTTATTTAAATAATTATTTGTTTTATTTAAATTTAATTAAGGTAAAAATAGATACATAATACCTATATAAGTTCAATGTAATTCATTTGAGTTATTTTAGAATAATTTTAGATATATAAAAATTTTATGGAACTTTTCACCGTCTTTTACCCACCTCCTAGAAGAATTTGGAAATTCACATAAAACTTAATTTTACCGCTTCTTTGAGTGAAATTTAAAAAATCCGAGAGACATGGTTAATATCAAGGAGTAAAATGTGGTTCAATATGATAACAATAATTTTTGATGAATAGTAACTTTTTACTTTTATTTACCACAGTTAAAAGTAAATAGGGTAATTAAGGGTAAAAATGATATTAATATTGCCTTAACACATGTCCTAATTCTATTGGACAAGTGTATCTCTACCAAAAACAAACTTAGGAATAAAATATTATCATTTAGGTCCACTTGGATTAGATTAGGACATTTATTATTATTTAATTCAAAGAAGAGTTAAAAGAGTTAAAATCAAAGTTTAATAACTAAAACATTTTTAATATAGGGTTATACATAAGATAAATTCGATTATAAATATTCATTATAACTCTAAAAATATTTCCTACATAATGGTATTTTGTTTAGACATTAAATAATTTAATTTATTTATGACACAATGGTGATGCAGTAATTACCTAATTAATGAAATATTAAAATAATTGATATTATAAATATCAAAATAAATGTAATTTGATAATTTTTATGAATTACACTAATTTTATAGGTTAATATGACATATTAGGATTGGTCATATAAATTTTTTTCGAATTAATAATGCTATTATGAAATTATCAAAAACAAAATACCCAATAGTGTCAAAATTGACATAAAAGAGTTTTTAAAAAAAATATTATATTATTAATTGATATTCTATTCCTAAAAATCTAAGGATCGACCAAAGGACTTATATAATGATAGGTGTATCATTAATGGACCACTTGGCGATCGTTTGGAGGTATATAGTAAGTTTATTAACTATATAATATAAAAATACAAAGAGACATGGTAAATGTCAAACTATTTAACTAAGAGTTAAATATAAATGATAAGGTTAATATAGTGAACCAAAACTGTCTAAAATCTATTGGTTGAAAGTAATTAAACCCATACACACATTAAACTTTAAATAATCCACTTTGGAGCCATTATAAACCGTATATGAATTTATTATAAAATAATACTTCTAGCTTTTCCAAAGGTGCCCCTCACCCCTTTTATAAAAGGGCACTCCCCCTTCTCTCTAATTCACACCATAAAAGCCTTTTGGATCGGCCAACCCCTACCCAAATATTCTCTCAACTTCCCTCACTTCAACCTAGAGGCATTATTTTGATTAGAAAACCATTCTATGGAACCCTTTTGATCAAATCAAAAGGAAGAACCCGAAGAAGAGGTAATGTTTTCACCACCCCTTTTCAAGTTCCTTTCTTCTTCAACTTCTTCTTTCTTTGTTATTCCCATTCTAAAATAATAACTCCAGTATCTTTTATATACTTTGATTTTATTATAAATATGGTAAAACCATATTCAGTATTCTATCCATCCTTTTAATGACATATCACCATACATGCATACGTACGGCCTACCGTCTCCACGTCGTAGTGTAATTGTTATTCAATACATTATTATTTTGATGGGTATAATAATGATGTGTAATTCATGTAAATAATAAATATAACATGATAATAATTCTGTATATATGATATACCATCCAATTATATATTATTTTAATATCAAAAGAATGATATTGTCGCTCGTGCGTACATACGGATTACCATCTCCACGAACGTGATGAGATTCATTCCCCATCGTATCCATTCAAGACTAAATTTCATTTGATGTTTAAAAATAATTTTTAGAGACATGATATCATTCTGTATATGAATAATATACATCCCATCCATAACAAATATGGATCACATAACAATGAATATAAAGGAAAATGAATCCGTTTACACCCGAAACGATGATAATACTAAGATATTATTAACAAATCAATGTTAAAAGATTATATATGATATCATATTAATGTATATGATTCTTGTATAATTTAATAACAATAATTTCACCATTATACAGGAGGTTAACCTACCATCAACCAAGGAAAAGTACATGGTAAGGGTTTATTTCGGAATCTCTTCATTATCCGAGGTTGTTTATACGTAATTATCTACCAGGACCTCTTTATCATCCACATCCATGTTTCTTAAAAATATATTTCAAATCATTCTTAATATTTTATAGACTATAGGTTAAAGTCATTTATAACCTTGTTGACTTTTTATATGAAGTTTATAAAGGAATATTTCTGTGGTTTTCCAAACAAGGTCCTTTTTAACCTTTTCGAGAGAATTAAGGTAAGAATATTTTTTTAACTTATACGGCGAGTGCTGCTATTTTCCGCCATTATAAAATTGTCGAATCTTCCCTTAAAAGATTATAAGATTATTTTCAAAGTAAATGTTTCTTATATAATTATGTGACTTTTAAATGATTTCAAAAAAAGAGATATTTCTCTAAAATAGTTTTGATTTCATCTATGTCAACATCCTTAGATGGATTTTAAGCTTATTTGAAGTTGATTTATTGTGATACAAAACTTCCATATAGTATTAAAGGTTTTGTGATGTGTTTGAATGTGAATGTGGTATTTTTATTCCATTCATGGTTTATGGAGAAAGTATTGATATTTCCTATGCTAGTTTTAATACGAATGTATGTGTTATGTTAAACCTGTTCATATGAGGAATGAATTGGACTAAATAAGTGATGGGTGGAGCCTGATATAGATCCTCTATGCATCAGTAGGTCTCATGAGACAAACTAGTGTCTTGGCACAAGGCCTTGACAAAATCTTATTTGTAGTCTTGGCATAAGGCCTTGACTATGTGGTTATGATAGTCTGGCATTATGCATTCCATCATTATGAAAGTGGTTATTGATATTGCATGTGATTATTCGACTAGTAGAATATCAATGTGAATAAGTAAATGGAATTATTTCATTTTATTTCTTCCATATTTTTCTGAAGTTCATGTTTAAAAGTCTTTTGTTTTAGTTATACATTTCCTTAAATGTTTATGATTGTTTATGAAAGTTTTCGCTATATTGTTATCCTTACTGGGCATCTGAGCTCACCCCTTTCTATGTTTTATTTTTCCCAGGATGTGAATAAGTATTTTATGAATGACCTGTAGGGATAGTATGAGGGGATATGAGTGTGGACTATGGAGACTATGTTGTTGTAGTTTTCATTTTATGATGTAATGTAAACTTTATGAATGTATCTAGTGATTCCAAGGATACTAAACTAATCGATCTTTCAAGACTTGATATTTTGTGATCATTCCAATGTTATGTAATAATGCACCGACTCTGGGTAACTGGGGTCGGGGAGTTACAAAGATACCGGTGGAACACCAGATTTATTAGTTCCATAAAGATCGCTGGAGAATTGGTTAATCCAAAGGGCTTTACCAAATACTCAAAGTGGTTGTACCTGCTTTGGAAGGCTGTCTTCGGGATATATGCCTCTCTCACCCTGAGTTGATGGTATCCTGAATGCAAGTCTATTTTTGAAAAACACTTTTCCACCTTCAACCGATTGAACAAATCATCTATTCTGGGTAAAGGATATTTTTTTCTTAATCGTTACCTTATTCAGCTTCTGTTAGTCAATGCACAACCGGAGGGATCCATCATCCTTTTTCGAGAACAACACAGCTGTGTCCCAAGGAGAGAACCTTGGGTGAATGAATCCTTTGGATTTTTAGACGTCCAGATTTATCTTTAATTCCCTTAGCTTGGTAGGGACCATGTTATATGAGGGAAGTGATATCAGCTATGTTCCCGGTGCCAGTTCAATCAAGAACTCCACATCCTGCTCTAGGGGAAAACCTGGAAAATCATTCAGAAATACTTTTAGAAACTCATTCACTACTTGAGGTAGTTCACCTTCATGGGAAATACCATCATACACTAGCATGAGTGACGATAATTGGAAGATAAGACTTTCAAACTCTGGGAGTGGAGGTCCTGTGCGACCCAACCGAGGATCCCATTCTCCACGAAAAACCTGACGACTCCCATCAAACTCACTCACTTCTTGTAGAAATAGATGTGTGACTAGAAGTGTACTATCCTACCCATACTGAGTATTATGTCAAGCCGTTTCATATCTAAGACCAAGAGGTCCCATTCCATCTCAATCCCTGACACGGAGAGCACACACGACGAGCACCTGAGACCCTGTTCCTTCTTCTTTCATAGAGGCGTCACCAACTCCATCGCAAAAGACAAAAACCCAGTTGGTAAATTAAGCATGTCCACAAAATGGGTAGAAATGAATGAAATAAAGGCACCAGTATCAAAAATATCAGTAGCTATAGAAGATACGATCAAAATAGTACCTCAAACTGTCGATGGTCCCGCCTCTGATCCTACTGGTGCCTGATCCACTACATAGAGATGTCTGGTCTCTACCTGAGGATGATTGCTAGTATATGGCTATTCCCTGAACTAGATCTGCCCAGAAGATGGCCCATCCCTACCACCACGACCACCAAATCAAGATCCCCCAGTCCTCAACAGCTTGTACTATGCTAGCGCTCCTGTTGAAGCCACTGACCTTGCCCCACTCAGTAGTGGACATGCCACCCCATAGAAGCGCTAAAAATGCCACATACCTCCACATTGGTAACAATTATTAGGAGGAAGCGGGCATTCTAGTCAGATGTTCCCAGACTTCTAACACTGGTGGCACACGACCGATCTCACATTAGAATACATGGAAGAAAACTACATAGAGAAGTGGCCTGAACTACCACCTCCTTTCTTCACCTGTTCCTCCTACTTCCTTTCCTTATTTGAAGAGCTGCCACTGCCCACTACTGATATTGACCCATAGAAACCATCCCTACCTTTCTGGTCAATATCCACCATGTACGCCCAATCAAACACCACAACATAGGTCCTCAGCTTAAACAAGAACACCTAGGAGTATATCTTCAGTGGCAAGCCTTTCTCAAACCTCTGGGCCTTCACTTGTTCATTCGAGACAATTTCAGGAGCATATTGAACCAACTCAGTTAAATGGTTGGAATACTCCATGAAAGAAATATTCTATTGAACAAGATCTATAAATTCTCAGAACCTGGCATAAGTCAAGAACTCCGAGCAGTACTGATCATTGAATACGACCTTGAAGTCTCCCCAACGCATCTGCTCATTCTTCCCAGTCTAAAGAACTGATTCCCACCATATACGACTTGGACCCTACAACAGAAAGGAGTCACATTTCACCCTGAGATCCTTGGGTGTATCCATGAACTCAAACATTTTCTCGATCTTCTCGAGCCATTCCTTTGCTTCATAGGGTTCTATTCTACCTCAGAAGGTGGGAGGATTATTTTTCAGGAACTCCAAGTCCTTGTCCTTTCTAGGACCAGTCTCATCCTCTCTAACAAAAGCTGGAATAGGATCTAGTCCCTATCCTAGATCCTGAATAGCCCAAACCACATCCTCTACTAGCCTCTGATCAATTGGTGTGGGAGAACTCTCTCCGACTTCCTCTCATGGGCGCATGGGAGCTTTCCAGGGAGACATGTTGCTAAAAAATGAAACAATCACAAAAACAATAGTGAATACCATAATTCAGAAAATTTTAATCAAATAAATAAAATATAAATAATCTAATCACATTACAGTAATAAAAGGAACAACTACTCCACCCCCTCCTGATGTTCACATATAGTCTGCAGCCCACACGTCTCACCTGGAAGTGAAGTCAAATAAAAAATTCCAATGTCCCATGGTGAATCGAGGTTTTCCAAGAGAGGTGTGGGCCAAGAACCATACTCAAGACCAAAACTTCAATTCCCAACAATCCTATCTCATTTCTATCCCGACACATCCCAAAATAACAATGTAACTTAAAAAGATAAACCTCCCTCTGATACCATTTTGTCATGAACTGAATCTGGTCACCACAAATACCGACACAAAATCCAGTCCATGAAAAGGTCCTAAGGGAATTACTTATCCCCCCAGGCTAGAACAAGTTCCCAGCTATAAATAATTTAGGTTTTGGAATGATTTAATTGAGTATGAAAGCATAAAATCTTAAAAATAATCAATAATATGAATATGAAATTTTCATGCCAAACAAGAATTATGAAAAATCCAGATCTGAATACATAGTTTAAAATAAATTACAAGAGGTACAAACATAAATTAAAATATTATAAAAACACCCACAAAGACTCCACACGACAAAGGGTCATCACCCCCAAGCCATCTCTACAACACTGCACCATATGAGGGGACTAAAACCCAAACCATCTTCACCAGAGGATTTACCTTTACCTGTGTCAAACCCAATCAAGTATAATTACACCCAAGGGGTTTAAGTAGAGTGTGATCCTAATCACAATAGGATACCACCCAAATATTCCAAATAGTATGCAGTACAAGGTTAACAATAGGCAGTTTTAATATGTAAGGAAAAGCGGCAATAAATTCAAGAAATGCAACTTTCAATTGAAAACAATTTTCAAACTAAAAATTTAAGAATGTTAACACATTTAAATAAGACATGTTAGATACTATAAAGTATATCCAAACACACCCTAATAAATTGGTAAATACCACAAATCTAATGATAATAGAAACCAGGAACACCCCTAGGCACTAGATAGTCTCGGGTCCTATGTACCTCATACCTCGGTGTAAGGAATCCAAGTCACAATCCTTTACCATGCATGAACCACTAGTAGGGAACATAAAAATAACCTAGTGGTACCCAAACATCACCCAAATAGTTTATTTAGAGTTTTCTTTATCCATTTTCTCATTGAAACATTGACAAAACCCATCCAGATCACTAGCCGTACTAGTACATATCCGCCCACCTATGTACCCGAGCTGCCCCCTTTGTGCTCAAACAATTTCAGAATGCCACATAAATCCCTTTTCATATAAAACACCACTACCAGTCACATAAAAAAATACAGTATCTATATACAATTTATACCACTTAAAACACACAACAAAATATTTTTATTTTCAATAAAACAACTTCCCAAAATCTCGCATTGTTTTGCACCCAAAACTCTTTGCAATCCCCACTTTTCACACCATGTGCACACTCAAAAGTCACCAAAATAGAATTGGAATCCCAATGACTTTAAATGGAACCAAAAAATTAGTTTTTGGGCAGCCCTATATGAACCATGAAGTGATATCTTTATAGAACCTCCATTTTCACACAAACACACCACTTAAAAATTCACGTGTTTCACACACACCATTAAATTTTTTTTGCAGCAACAAACAAATGATATAAACATTAAAAACGTTATTTTAATCCATAATAAATTTCAATAAAATCAACTAAGTAATTATAGGGTATCCCCAAATGAACCAACAATAGATTTCTACAAAAACCCCAAATTTCACATAAAAATGGCACTAAAAATTCATTTTCCTTAAAAACAACACTAAAACCAATTTTCGCAGAAATAATCAAATGAGATAAATATGAAAATACTATAAGAACTGCAATATAGGTCACAAGTATTGAATACATAATGAAATCATCTACCAAAATGGTTAAAACCTTGAATCCTTAGTGCACAAACTCAATTGCACCACCACCACACCTCAAGGAGGGTAGATTATACCTAAAAATAGAATATTGGACCAAGAAAAACCCAATTTTAAACCCTAGGTTCGAAACCATACCCTCTAGTCATTTGGGACTTCAAGGATAAGGGAAGAAACCCTAAGAAAATTTATAGAAGAATGAAGGAGACCTACTTACTTGAGGTATCTTGAAGAAATCACCCCAAATACACCAGTAGATGAATTTGGAAAAAAAAATGAAATTAATGTTGTAATAAAGAAGAGAAGGTTAATTGAGAACTGAAATGGAAGGAAAAGAGTGAAAAATGAAGGAGTTATGAAGGAATGAAATTACCTTTTCAAATATGGACAAATTGTGAAAGTTTCAGATGTTTCAACTTAATCCACGAAGCAAATGGGCTGCAAATAGAGGGAGAAGAGAATGGGGGCTCGCCTTGGTTCAATGGGCTCAGGTGAGAGGTGTAATTCATGAAAAGTCATTAAAATTGAATAAGATATTACATAATTTGTTTTTAAAAACAAGAAATGGGCTTCCAGACTGGCCTAATTCCTTAAATAAAAACCCAAATACACCATGATTATGGATTCCTAAATGGTCCAAATTGATATGGTGGTGTTAATAGGTAATGGGAGGCCAATTTGGAATTGAAATGGATGAAAAATGTTAAAAAATGAAGGAGTTATAAAAAAACAATATTTATTTTTAAATCTAGAATTGGGCTCACGGTTTGGCCCTAATTTTGAAAACCC
Organism: Viscum album; assembly: GCA_963277665.1. NCBI lineage: Eukaryota > Viridiplantae > Streptophyta > Magnoliopsida > Santalales > Viscaceae > Viscum > Viscum album. Next base: position 1,943,180,332 of record OY728119.1, on the reverse strand, counting down.
ACCATTTCCACCAAAATGCATGGGAAACACTCCAAAAAAAATCAATAATGGAAATTAAATGACAATTTCCATTAAAATAAGTCATGAGTGTGACCGAATATATATTGTAACACCCCAAGAAATTACAAATATATTTATTACAAAATTCATGAAACACTGAGTCTCTACAAAACACCACTTTGTTATAACCTAGCCAAGTATACATAATTTTTCCACCTATGTGATTTGAATTTCGAACAACTGACATACATGGTTGTGTTTAGTAAGATATTTAGAGTCTGATAATACAAACTTAATTTTTAGTGAATAATAACATACCCTTATGAAAAATAACATACTCATATGAATATTAAATTGGCCAAAAAATAGAAACTTCACCCATGGATGTATAAATACAATTTAGACATCTTAAAAGTTAAAAAATGATCATAGTATAAGTATTGGTAAATTTTTTGACATAAATATTTAAATTAAAATTTTTAGATTATTTTCATAATTTAAAATGGAAATTTATTTTAATTAAATTTAATCATAAATTTTTATTTTATTTTATTATGGTTATAAGATAATTTTGTGGGACCTTGATTCATTTCTCAAGGTGTTATAAAATGAGGTATAATTTTAAATTTGTTTTTTTTAATAAATTATGATTTTGTTTAAAAATTAAATTAAAAATATTTATAAAATTATTTTCAAAAAATGGAGTTCTGTTTGTAATTCTACACTTCAAAAAATGGTTAAGGTGAATTTTTGGGATTTTTTTAAAAAACTTGAATTTTTGATGAATAGTGAAATATGGTAAAATGCTGTATATACAAATTATCAGTTAAATAAACTATTTATAACATCATGAGTAATGTAAGGACACTTGGTTAGAACTAAAATAAACTTATTACTATTATGGGTAACATGAAACAATACTGTTGGTTGTCTTGAGGGAATTAATAAAATAATGAATAAAATATTCAAAATTCACTCCTCTCATCCATTATAAAACCCCCCTCACTCCCTCTTATCCTCAATCATATAAGCCTTTAATCTCCTAAAATTTATTCCCAAATACCATTCCCTAGTCACTCCCCACGTTCTATAATCTCTTGGTCTTTCCAAAAGACCAAAACCCCTTCTCTTAAATAGATTCTCAATGAGGTGGATTCAAGAGGTAAATTCCTCTTTTCATTTCTTTTATTTCAAGTTCTCTTTTATGTGGTATGTATTTCAAGTTTTCATAAAATGTTATTATTTATATTTTATTCTATACCACTACTATTTTATGAGTCTTATATGAATGGGTGACCTCTTTCGCCTATGTTTTTAATGTTTTCTAAAACCTAGTTGCATAGCTATTATGCTGCAGAATTTTCATCTCAAAATCTCTCTTTTCCAAGCACTATTATATTGTTATTATATTTCAATTTCAATTGTCTTATGTTGGGATATGTAATTACATATACCCATTACTGTACATATTATATAATAATTATGAGATACCCTTTTTCTCTCATTAATATATTTTATGAATTTTTATGTGATGTCGTTAGGCTGCTAGATTTTCGTAAGGGATTTCTCAACTTCTCTTTTATTTTGAGTTCCTTTATTTTTATTTCCTATCCTAATTTATTAAAAATGTTTTGATTAATCCAGTATCTTACATGTACTGGATTTTTTTCATGATAAATGAATAATTTTTCATCATCTCTCCTTTCCCATTCTTTTATACTAAAAATGAAAATACCATATAAGATGTGCTAATTTATCACACTTAAGGATGATGGGGTTTCAATTTCTATTACCGTATTAAATTATGGTCATAAAACCATTATTAAGGTTTAAAAACACTATAATATATTTATTATGTCTCGTATATTGTTCTTGAATCTTTTTTTACACATGGTTTTTATTTATAAAGCAAAATGAGTTGATTGTGTTCAAAACCGCCAATTAACCCAAACAATTTTCATTAAATAATTTATATAATGATTCTTATTTAATCCAAGTAACCAAATGAAATTTACAACCATGTAAACTTATGGATATTCACTAAATAATATATAAATTCAATTCTAGATAACCATCCTCAGTTTACATGAATCTTCGTTCATGTATATAAACATATCGATCCTGAAGAAAATGCTCCCAAACAATAAAATTGAACTTCTTAAACCCATCAAGGACATGAATTAACTTAATATGTATATACGAAATAAATTACATAAATAATAGGTTCTATAAATATTAATCAATGAATTTAATTTGGTTATCCAGGACACTAAGATCAAGTGAAGAACACCGACAGATTTAAGGTAATGGGGTTTCCTCTCCTCACTTCCATTTTTGTGAGATACTCCTTATTCACTACCATTTCTTGTGTATAGTGTACGTATACTTACCATTTATGTTTAATATAATGAATATATTTATTTTCATTATATTCAATGTATCATTTAATGATTATTAATTTATGGTCATATGATTCAATTGATTACAAAGTTGTAAGTATTTTCTACTTGAACCTTCATTTTCATTCGAGTTTCCCTTATTCTCTACTCACCTCATTGAAATTATTATTTATTTGTATGTACTCCTCATAAATTCTGTTTGAATGTTCTATATATTTGTACCAACCAGAATCCTAGTTTCATTTATATGGGGTTATATATTTTAAAAGGATCTTTCAAAAATTCTTCTCAATAAAAGGGAACTTCTTGAATTCTTACCCATTTTCAAGTGCACTATGTAATCAATTTTCAAGCAATTATATTTTTTTTTGTAAAAGGGAAGAATTTCTCATAAAAAACCATATTGGTTATTTTATGTTTTTATAAAAGAAAACATGACTTTCTATTTTAAAATCTCTTTAATATTTTCCTAAAACTTCACTAAAATGTTTTATTTCTAAAGAATCTTTAAAATCTCTTTTTACATGATTTCACTTCAGTGGGAAATAATTTATGCCTCAGATATAATTTCAAAGTTATTCCATCTTATTTTCTGGGATGTAAATTTTTACAATATTATTTCATGGCAAATAAAAAATGATTTTTCAAAAGAACTCTTATTTCCAAAGTAAAAATGATTTTTCTCATCTCACTTTAACTTTTATGAGATATATGCCATGTTCACCACTTATTACTTGCCTGTGGTGTATGCAACACCCTTTTTTATATCATATAAATAGTATTTTTATTCTCTTTATATTCTATGGGATTATGATTTGAATGTTTCAAGGTGGTATGAGACACTTTGGAATGCTTAAGGATTATTTCCTCAAGGATTTTTCAATGTTCTCATTTAAAAGTATATTCATCCATGTCAAAATGCTTGGTTGAATCTTGTACTTGACTTAGGTTTATATAATATGATATTATCCTCCTTGTTTTATTAAATGGTTTATGATTAGTTTGACCGTGTATATGCTATCTTGAAACTATTCACCACATTGCTCCGAAATGTTAGTGTTTATGTTTAATGATTGGGGAAAGTTATTTAAATTTCAGATGTTAATTTCAATATGAATGTATATATTATTATGTTTATCCCCATTCATAATAGGAATTCATTGGACTTAGTAATTATCGCATGTGGCCCGCTATAGCCCCTTAGTGCATCAGTAGGTAGCACGAGACAAACTATGGTCTTAGCACAAGGCCTTGACAAAATGATTATTTATGGTCTTGGAACGAGGCCTTGATGGTATAGTTATAAAGTCCCACATTATGAATTCCCTCATTATGAAAGTAGTATTTATAGTTTATATGGTTATTCAACTAGTAGAATACCCATGATCATGTTTTATTTTAGCATTATTTTTTTTGCTCATATTTCTTCCACAATGTGTTAAAGCTTATTATTTTTAAAGGCATGTGTTTTTAGTTATTCACCATGCCTAATGTTATGTTTATGATATCTTCTACTTTATTTATTACCCATACCGAGTATGTGATCTCACACATTTATTATGTTTCATTTTCTCAGGACATGAAGAACTTTATTATGAATAACCTGTAGGGATAAGCTTAGAGTTGTGGATGTTCCCAATAAAAATTATATGTTGTTTTTATTTTCAAGTTGTAATGTTGAACCTATTTATGTATATGGTTTTAAAAAACAACTAAACTACTCGAACCTTTAGGATTTGATTCCATGTAATCATGCCAATGTATTAAAATAATTCACTATCTCTGGGATTTTGGGGTTGGGTATGGTTTTAGAAATATATAATTAAGAAATACCAAGTTTCCTAGTAGTGAAATAAAAATTAATTTTCTTGAAAAAATAAAGGGATGATTTTATTACTTTTTAACCACTCACTATTTTTGGTAAGAGTAAAAAAATAGTGAGGGTGTAGTTTCTTTAGTAGGGGAGAATATAACACTCCAAGATTTTAGTATGTATTATTTTAAGTAAATATCTTATTGAATAGCGTGTGATATAATAAAAACCAAGATAAAGTGTATAATACTTTTTAAAAATAAAATGTAAACATCAGTATATTATGAGTATACAATGCATAAACAAATAAATTAACACTCTTTGTTAAATGATATGAAATAAGGTTAAAAAACCTTAAAGTTTAAAATGATCATTTTTCTATAAAAAGGTTTTTATTCATATATTTTATTTTCATTTAAAAGATAAATTTATAAATTTTATAATTTATGAAATTAAATCAATTTTTTAAAAATTTTATATCAAAATTTTCTAAGGGTGAACATTTTGGATTTTTCTAAAATGGTTTATTTTTGAGTGAATGGTGAAAAATACCGATTTTTCAAATGCCGTAACTTTTATGACATAATTATGATATAATCATGAAATAAAAATATATAAAACATTTTTATCAACCAAATATATTTTTATGTAGTAAAATAAATCATTTAAAAGTATTATGATGAATTTGGGAACCTATGCTTTAATTTTTGGAACCTAAGTTATATTTTAATCTAACAAAAAATTATTTTTGGTCCTTTGAATTTAATAGTGTGGCTAGAAGGTGAAATTATATTTTTTTCATAATAAAATTAATTTTTTAATAATAATATAATAAATTTATGGTAAGTACCACTACTCAAGATCCTTTGTCTTAAATAAGTATTAATTCATTTGTACACTTAATTTTTTTTAAAAATGGTTTTTATGTGTTTTGTGTTCTTATAATTAAATCTTGTAAAATGGATTCTATATTTGAAATAAAAATATTAAAATTGTTTGATCATACACATTTAATTTTTAGTCATGAAATTATGTTACTATAGTAAAAAGTTAATCAGAGTTAATAAGGTTAAAGAGTGAGTTAAACTAAGAGATAAGGATTAAAATGTCTCTAAAACTTGAATTTTTTTTTATTTTATGAGTGTATTTAAACCTTAAAATACACTATATTTGAAATTATAATAAATTTGTGCCACTTTACATGATAATTATTTTTATTATATTTAAATTTCTTAACATTTCCAAGGGTTCCACTACTCTCACTTATAAAAGGGAACCTCCTATCCTCTTTTTTACATACACTTTGTGTTGTTTATATTGACCAATATATATCAAAATACCTTTAAAATATACTTATCCACATCATAGAAGTTCTGGTCCCACCAAAATACCAATACTATAAGTATTAAGGAGTAAGTCAAAGGAAGATATACAAGGAGAAGGTATAAGTCTCAACCAAATTCTTTCAAGTTTATTTATCCTTATATATCAAAATATTTTATAACCATCATAACATAATTAAATAAATATATTTAATATAGTTAATTTTGTTATGTTTATGAAATAACTGTTATTTACTTTATTTCCATCCTATGGAAAATGAAAATGTTGCTCATGTGTATGTGCAGACTATCGCCTCCATGTAGCAATATATTTCATTTTTCATCACCACTTTACATGAATATTTATAAAGATGAAATTAATGAATATATATGATATTTATGATTGAATTATACTATATAAATATAATATATTATATACCTTCTCACCCTCCCATTAATTTGAAAATGTTAACATCGCTTAAGCGTATGTATAGACTACTGACTCCATGAACGACATATTTAGTTTTTCATTACCGAATCTCATGGATGGTAATAATGATAAATTTAATGAATTAATATGATCTTTATAATATTATTATAATTCTATAAATTTAAACCTTAATATAATTTATTTTATTTTCTTTTATTAGAAAAATGAAAATTTCACTCATGTGTACATGTATACTACTACCTCTATGAAACGATGCATTTCATTTTTCACGAATGCCTTACATGGGGGTTTTAAAAGTATATATAATGTATAGAAATGATAATTTTTTTTTTAATTATTGATATTATATAACTATGAATCCTTTTACCATGTTCAACAGACCAAATTTATTTTGGAGATTATGAACCAAATGACCTCAAAACATCCAACATAAATTTGACTTATTTCATAACTAAATAAAACACAATAATAAATGAAATAAAATGAGTAATAATAAGGTAATGAACATTAATTTTTTAGGTAAATATATAATTAATATAATTTTATTATTAAGTAATGTAAAAAATATACTTGGTGAGTCAAGACTCAAGGTAATATATTTCTCTTCTCGATTTCCATTCATTGAGACTTATACCATTTTCACCTCATGTTTTCTTTTGTGTGGTGAATAAAACTCCATATAGATGTATTTTATCATTAATTTTTTAAAATATTTTTTTTTTAAAATCCATTTAATGTTCTATCCATCAATTTTCTTTTGATTCAAAAGTTACTAAATTCTTTAGAGATTTTTATTTAAAACATTGTTTTAATTGTTTTAAACTCTTTTCTTTCCATATCCTTGTTATTTTAAATGTTCCTTAAATTTTTTTATTTATACTTAAAAGTTTTCTATAAGTTAATTTTAAAATATATTTTAATTTATTTACAAAGGTTTTCAAAGGAATAGTTTTAAAATTTTTCATACTAGTCATTTCTAACTTTCTTTACAAAAGTGAAAAAGAATGTTTTTTAACTTTTACTGCTTGCTTGCCTTTTCCTATTTACAATGTTATTATTAATTATCAAGATTCCTATAAAAGTATATATGTATTTTCAATGATAATCATAATTATATTTTTTTGGAATTTTTAAATGTTTTCAAATGAAAAGAATATTTTTCTTCTCATTTTATAAGATATCTGAATGTTCTTTTTCCTATAGTCTCAAATGTAAATTTCATGAGTTTTATTATGTAAATGAAAGATTTTATGTATTTTATCATGAAATGGTTCCTATATATTTTATATGATGATAGGTGGGTCTAATATATCACACCAATGAATTAGTTAATGGTACATTCTCTGGAAGAAACATGTTGGAATTAACCATGATGGTTATTCTATTGTAAAGGTGATCATAAGGTTGATTTTAAGGATAATTTATCAAGGTTCCTATATCAATTTCTATCATTTATATTAGTTTTAATCGAAATAATTTGATTTAATATGGTATTTAAATGAATTTATGAGTGTTTTTTACCTTCTAAATGTGAAAGGTTTGTTTATAAAGAAAAAAGGTTTTCATGAGTTCTTATGTTTTCTCAAGAAACTATCATGGTTATGATTTTAACTTTATGATTTCTATAAAAAGTTTCATAAAAATATTTGGGGTACTAAAATTGATTTCATGAGTATGTAAATAATTATTTTATCTCAAATTTTATTTTGTAAAAGGAAAACATCCTTACTCTTTTTCGTGATTTTCAAAAGGGATTAATTGTTTTTATTTATTTTATATCCCTTACTAAACTTTATTTTTATAATCCCATGTTTTAAAATATTTTTCATAGGTCCTAAGGATGTATATGAACTATATAAATCTCAATGTTGAAACATATTGAATGAATTAAAAGTTTCATAAATTAAACAAGAGTGTAACCATAAGAACTTGTTTTTGTGGACAAAAATTATTTATTGCATAGAAGTGACTAGTTTGTTATATAACAGTTTTCATAATTATATAAAACTCTAAACCTGAATGATACTGAAAATGTAAAAAAGTAAAACCCTTTTTATAATCATGTAATTATGGGTTTTTTATAATATTAGGAAATGTACCTTGATATACAAACACTTTATAAAATTAGTATAGAATACTGCTATGATAATTAAAATTCAAATGGATTTTAGCATTATGATTGAAGTAAAGGGTTTTTTATAGAATATGTATTATAAATCCTTTTAATAACAAATCACACTTTATTGGTACCAGATTATACCATTAAATTATGGTTTCTCTTGAATACTCACTAGCAGTATTAAGTCTAGAAACAACCAAAATATGGATCCCCTGAGTTTTAGTACATGGATTCTGGTTTTTAAATTCATACATACTTATAAATATTAGAAGGTTTCCATTTACTATTTTTTTGTGGGAATAATTACTCTTAAAGAATAATACACACACACACACACACACACACACACACATCACCTTATATGGTGAATATAAAACCACCTTGTTGGTTACGGTTTACTACATAGTATGTGTCTCTTGGAATAACTCCCACTAATCTCAATGAAGCATATTTTCCCATCCTAAATCACATTCATCTAGATATTAAACTTCAATAAACTCTAGAATACTCCCACTATATTAAAATATATGTGTTTACCTCATATAAACATAGTCATATTTGATTAATATCTTTCTATCTTGGGATGTGAATATCCTCAGTAGATATAATATAAATCATTAGGATGCACTTTATATTTAATTTAATCTTCATTTATATATAAATCCATATTTTAACAAATGATTCTCATTAAAATTTAAAAAATATACACAGTCGAATAATTATCATATTATAGTTAATATGATATAAATTATTTAATTGACTTTGAACGTAGTTTTAATTATATTATTTTTTGTGAAACATGTCTTGAAAGAATTGATAAAATATTAGCAATACATATAAAAAATTTCACCAATTCCCATTTATTTTCATTGAAAATTTGATGTATAATTGAATATGAGTTTGGGATTAGCTTTACTCCACATATTAATGATTTATTAATACTTGGTTATGATATACTCTGAAAAGCTAGCCTAGAAGATCTTGTATCCATTACCAAGTGTGTTTATTTATTCATTGAACATTCCTAAAGTTTCTTAAAATAATACCATGAATTATATGAACTTACCATATGGATACGCCTTTAGAATAATTATTAATGAACTAGTTATAGTATATTTATAGCATACCATTATTTCTAAAGGTTCATGTGTCAAAAAATTGACAGTGAATTAGTTCGTATACCTAGTGTATTAGCTCAAAAGAGACCAGAACACCCTTCTGGATACAACCTTGTCAATCACCATCGATTTTACTTAGAAAATAATTATCTTTACATGATGAGGTATTATACTTTTTATTTTTCTATTTATTATTAATTATTGATTTAGAAAATTCATGAATAAAGAATTATGAAACTATTAATTGAGTGTTGAAATATTATAAAACCATCTATTCCATAATGAAATAATGTATCATTGTGTCCAAATAGTGGCTGATATAAATTATTTGGGAATAATACTAAGAAATAGTTCAATTTGAATCCATTGGGAAATTGTGAAATCATGAAATACTCTACACTAATCTAGGAATCACTCTTCTTAATCTCCTTAGATAAGTTATCTTGCTTCTAGTAATATTTTTTACTTAATTAGTTCTTGTGTTTCAATACAAACATATAAAACACATTTTATTTAATATACATGATGTAAGAAAAAAGAATTAATTTAATGAATACACCTGAAGTAGTAACTTATACTTTATTTCATTGCAGTTTCTCTAACAACACCCTTTCATGCCAAATGAAAATCAAATATCAACCTATTCCTTTACTTTTACCTTGATATTCATACTCTTGGAAGGGTATTCTATAGAATCCTTTTACTTAATATCAGTCTTGGGATTTTTTCTTTGCCTGTACTCTTGTTAACTATATAAATGGATGAATTTTAACACTACATGTCTTTTTTAACTTGGTGAAGCAGAGTGAGGAGATCTGGGAGAGACTTCTCAATTTTTTTCATATAATAAATTTAGAAAAAATCCAAGGTATTAATGTAAGTATGATATTTGTGAAAAATTATTTAGGTAGTTTAAACCTAAGAATCTTGAGTTACTCAATGTATAAAATCATCTTGACTATGTAAGGACTAACCCATGCACTATATCTAAGATTTATCATAAAGAGTGACTTGTAAATCACATACCACTCCTCTCTAGACTTTTCCCAATAAATCCCATAGATATGGGTTAACATAGTGTGTGCATCCATGGTTTCATGTGACTTTTCAAGTTCACTATTCATAGACTATAACATCAAACACTGGACATCTATTTCAACATAAAAGTGTTTCTCATAGATATAGAGCTCCTCATTACTCACCTCATTAACATGGATTATAAATAGGGGAGTTTTAAATATATGATAAAATTTACATAGTAACAGAGTCTATAAAAATCTATACCTTCCGTGTTGAATTAGTGATTCTAAGGATATTCCTTGAGTCAAGTAATGATCGTAGTGTTATCATGGTCAAACAAATTCTAATTTTACTATAATAATATAAAATCAAGAATAAAAACTATAACTTGATTAAAAAATTTAAGAGATAATATAATATAATTATCTTATTATTCTCCCACTATTTTATCACATCCCAATATCTTTCACCATTATACTCAGAATGTCCTATCATGTAATAATTCTACTGGAAAAGATCTATATTTCCCTTCTCATAACACAAAAAAGGTCATGTAAATAAAAAAAAGGTATTTAGGTAGGCGGCCTTTCCAACTGCTATCTTGAAATTCCTTGATTTTTTGAGTGGACTCCCCAATCTAGAAATACCGACTTATATTCCCTTAAAAATTGCCTCTAAATTTGTATTGAATATAAAAAGTCCATTAAATCTACTAAAATTTTGGTTAAGTCAACCCAATATCTTTGTTTAGAGTTTTCAATAATTAAGAATGCACGTGACAAAGGCCCAAACCAACACTATAAATATGGGTCCATTTGAACTCAGATAATGGAAGGCTTATTCAATTATTATTTCCATAAGGGATTTTTTTTTCATTATGTGTTTTTTTATTTTATCCATTTATATAACTTTTTAATATTAAGAGAATTATACTTAAATGATTAACTATGTTGATAAAATATTTATGCACAAACCTTTTATTTTATTCTATCTAAGCACTCTTGTTATTTAATTAATTTATTTATGTGATCCTAATAAAGCATCCATAAAATAAATAACCATGAAAAAGAAAGAATAAAATATGCAGCATGATCATGAGATTTATCTAACTATTTGTTTATTGATCATAAAATAAAAAAATCACCCCAGGGTAAAAACTCTATGATTTGGTCTTGGTTTGAGTTACAAAAATCCACATTTGTCTTGTGTACCAACTGGCATGATTTCACATCATCATCATCTTGAAACACCTTTAATCTATTAGTATATCCATCCTTATATATGCTTTACTCACACGTGGGTGAGAGAAACCAACAAAATAATTATAGGGTTTATATATTTAAAACCATGGAAATGCAGGTCCTTACATAAGAAGAGGAGGAGATGACTCACGTGAAATAATTTTAATCTAATAATAATAAATGAAAAAACCCATGAAATAATTAAACTAAAATAAATCTAAACCATAAAAGGGTTGTTAATGCTCGTGATCATCTATACATGAAATAAATACACATTTAATAAAATAACATCAATTTCAATCATTCTAAATTAATATAAAACATGTTCAAATTAATTAATTATCTTAATTAATTAATCTAAATATCCATCCAATCAGTCATTGAGATTCCCATCTATTATAATTTTAAATAAATTAACTTTTTAAAAATTAATCAAGTATATAGTATGTATATTTAGTTAGCATGACACATACCTATCTGAACTACTAGTTATGGTCATAATTTATATTGTGTACTCCAACACCATTTAGCATACACAATATGTTACATAATTATATGAAATTTACTATCAATAAATTACACACATATGCATGTATATCAATTTGTGTGTAATGATTTTAATTCATGCAGAGTACATGATATGTGATGAACATACATGGCATGCAGATTAGAATTTAATACAGAAATAAATTTATCATTTAATATTATTAATAAAATATCACATGGAGTTTACTATCAATTAAATGACACAAAAACACATATTTATTAGTTTTAATGATATAATTATTATTTTTTGTGTAAAATTAATTACGTGGTGTACATCTGGGCTTGTTGAGCACTCCATGTAGACACATTTTGTTACACAAAATGTACATGGATACACGTCATGTAATGAAGTTTTTCTATATCCATGATACATTCCTAGGGATAGAGTGATTACATTAGATGCATACATTTATGATATATATGACATGTACATTGGATACATGCTATGTGACCGTGATGTTTCATGATTTTTAATCACACATGTCATGTAATAAATACACAATGCATATTTGAATACTCATTTTCCACCATGAAAACATGTATACTACTCGGCGTGTGCATGAGTTGCATGAAATTTAGTTGGGAAAAAAGTTCTATCCTAGTCTAGTTAACACATAGTGTTTAATGAAACCATGTATAATTCAATTCATGATGTACCAAATTAAATTCATGGTTTGTCCTAGTGCAATGAACATGGGTATATGGTGTGTACCTTTAGGCTACCCACTGTGTAGTCCCGTGCAATCTAGCTAGAATCCTCATCACCTTCACAAGGTTTTTTTAGATATTCTCTATGTTTTTAACTTATTCTTGGTAATATGAAAGTGAAAAATTAATACGAAAAAGATATCTTAATGTTCATAATTAAGGAGAAAATTTATTGAAATAAAAAAATAACTATAATTGTGTACAATGAACAATGTTTAATAAAAAATTATAAATTTGAACATAATCGCTCTGATGCAACTTGAAGGTTCTAGATGCAACAGAAGTGCTTATTAGGTCATTAATAACTTGTATTTTATTGGTTTCAATGAATAATATGAAATGTACAGGAAGATAAATGTCTTGAACAACAAATTAAATTCGATTAAAATTGAAAAACATCACTAGGACCAATAAATAGGATTTTTTCAAATTAAATTAATAATAAATTTAATTAATATAATTGAATTGGTATTTATAATTATTTCTTTGAATAAGATATAGATCATGCAAAACTCTTTTCTGTTTCACCATTATTGGGTCGAGAGGATCCAAATTAGAATCCATCTAGAGGTGATCTATATTTTCTTTTATAATATCAAAGTGCTGCTAATAACACTCTAGGTGATAGCACGAAAATATCTTTGTCTTATATATCTCTATTTGATCGCCACAAAATGATTCAAATTCATATCAAATAGAAAAAGTAAGTTAAATCCAATACTAATTTTATTATTGATTTTTTTGTCACTCAATATTGATAAGGAGGAGAATATGGAAGAATCTATCATGATCTAGAGGAAATATCTAGTACATTATTCATTGAGAAAAAACTATGAGGAAAGAATCATTGTGCACACCAATGATTTAATTAACCCTATAAACTGATATAGGTGATGAATATATAAATATAGGGTTAAAAAATTGATAATTTTTCATAAATCCTTTATCAAATATTAAACTCCACATATTCTCCGTGATAATAATAATAATAATAATAATAATAATAATAATAATAATAATAATAATAATATTTCATGGTGTTCACCAAATCACATACTATTAAATATCATTTTATTAAATAAATCAATATTTATTTAGTGATATTTAATCCTCACATAATTAATGTCACCAAAACTTTCTTGGACCATATATTTTCCTTGACATTTACCAAATGTCGAATAATAAATAATATCCATTTGATAAATAAATAAATAAATATAATATTCACGGTCTAGCTAATAAATATTTGTTTTTAATATTAAACTCACACATGAATATGTTGACTGGATATTTTTTATCAATAAACCCCAAATAAATATTTTCTATGGACTAGAGAATAATATTTATTATAATGATTAAATTTAGATAGAATTTAATTGAAATTAATAGAAACATAAAGTGTGTGACCTATAAGATTTTTCCTCAATGGCATTAGGTGGGTTCTCATAAAGTCCAACATCTGCATCTAAAAAGACATAAAATCACATAATAGGAAGAAGTTAATGAAAAAATTTCTACAACCACATATAAATTATTACTCTATAATATAATCTCTTTTTCTTAGTATCTCATCAAGTATGTTTTATACTTGTGTTATCAACCTATATGCTCGATACATATTTCTTTGACTATCTGAAATGAACCCATCTATACATTATGGATATGAGATTTAATGTGGCGGTTCCATTTCTATCTAAGGGACTATATATAAGCTTCCATAAACATAGAAGGGAAAAATTATTCCTTGATTTATTAATTAATATCATATCACTCATGAAACAACCAACACACCCAAATTCACTGTGAACATATGAAATCACAATTTACAACAATAATTTTAAGTACATGACTCTTGATATATATTAATAATAATATTAAAGTCTAAGGATCATTATATATTCTCATAGAAAATAATATATAAGGACACGTGTAACATGTAGAAATCTTATAGGTAGGAATGTCCCTAGAATCTCCCATCTTGGAGATTACCAAGTGCGAAACTCATAAGATAAAGTCTCATCTGCTTATGAGTACTCTCACCTGACATTATGTATTATCTGTGTCCCATCAGATGATGTCACATGACCATAGAACATTTATTTTAAGAATATAATCATAGAATCTCAATGTTTTTATCATAGCGGGGAACTATGTATGACATTTTCAATGTGAAAAATGCCGAAGGATTTCTCACATTCAAGTCATGTAGAATTACAATAAATATGTGATAAGGTATTTATTTAATATTCTAGTATATTAATATAGAGTTTATCTAAAGTATAAATTAGTTGGTTCTAGGGAACAAATAACACAAGTTCATAAATTGATGATAGTCACTAGATAACCAGTTTCTATATAAAATCTTAAATAAATGAGTAATGTTTCATGTAAAAAGAAACTCTTAAGTCACTTATGAAATTGGATTTATATATTGGTTATTCTTATTATTCGATTGATGAAGATGAAACTCTGTTTGAAGATATTTATAAATATGTGACTTTTTTATATAATAAAAATAAAAAGTTAAAGAAGGGATATGATCAAGCTAAGGAAAATCTTGTTCAAGCCAATGATATAATTTCTAAATATTCATATAAGTTAGATACTAAATCTATTTTTATTTCAACTAATTCTGATAGGTTTTTTTGTAAAACTAAATTCTAAAGTTAATAGTCTAAAAAAGATTAATTTTAATTTTACTTCCATTAGTGATAATTTATAAAAGTTTCTAAGATAGTTGAAACCTAATAAAACATCTTTTTGAAACATTTTATTCCTATAAAGTCACATTTATAGACTAATTATTTTTTTGTAAAAGATAAAACTTTTTTTTATAATTTTAAAAGGGGAGGCCACTAGAAGAATTTATTTCCTTTGAAAAATATTCAAACCTTTAGAAATACTAGATCTTATATTTTGAAAGAAATTGTAGCTATTTAATATCATAGAGTTTGAAAAAATGTGGGTTTTGAAAGTTCTTTTTTCTAATATTATCAAACCCGAACAAGTTTAGTTACCCAAATTTTAGCCTTTTTTATTTCAATAGGAAAGGTTGAGTACTAGAAGTTGAAACTCGTTGTAAATGGATAATATTTTTTATCAACACAAAAAAAAAATCTAACTCCAAAAATTAAATTACATAAAATATAGTTTTTAAATTGTTAATTAGGATGGAAGTCAATATTTACTGACCCTTGGTGGAAAATGGTATCACAACAAGTTTTATTTATGATGGAAAGTTGTGATTTTTTCTATGGATTTACACTTCTATCATAAATAAGTTTTTTCGGTAGAAAATAAGACCGTTATAAAATAATGTGAAGAATTTTTTTGAGATGAAAATAGACATTCACCACAATAGAGTATTATCTATAGAATAGACAATCCATCATAAATACTCTATTACAACATATATCTGTCTCTATCATAAAAAACTTAAAAAAATAAAAAATAATAATAAGAACAAGATAAAAAGAAAATAAAAAATAAATAAATTAATTAAAAAATAGATATATAAAACCATTTGATTAGAAAAATAATATCCATTTAATATATTACATGTTAATCAAAAAATATTAGCCCTGGTGGGAGAAGGGTATTAGATAAAGAATCCGAAGGAGGTAAATTCATCCTTAAACCATATGCAAGTTGGTGCATATATTACATAATCCCCTATTGTTGTAGCTATTAGTGCTCATGGTTCTTCTATAGTTAGAAAAAACACTCTTCCTATTATCTATGAATTCTCCATATAATCTCATCCTAATCCCACAACCTATCCTCATATTCTAAAAGTGACAAAGATTCCACACAAGATCTCTTTGAGTTAGCTGATGACCTTAAAGTAGTATCGTAATTATTCATAATTATTACTAATTATTAAAAATTGTTACTATATATTACTATTTGTTCCTAGTTATTCGTATTTATTAGTAATTATTAATATTTATTAATAATTATTACAAATTATTAATAATTAATACTAGTTATTCTTAGTTATTCCTAATTTTTCATAATTATTCCCTTGAATTACTAATTATTCCTAATTATTACTAATTATTCATAATTATTATTAATTACTTCCAATTATTACTAATTATTCCTAATTATGAATAATTATTCCTAATTATCCCTAATTATTCATAATTGTTCCTAATTATTACTAATTATTACTAATTATTCTTAATTATTACTAATGATTGATAGTTATTCTTGATTAATACTAATTAATACTAATTATTTCTAGTTATTACTAATTATTACTAATTAATCTTAATTGTTACTAATTATTACTAATTATTAAATCTTTCAATTATGGTATTCTTCTGAATGAAAACACCAAACACTTCTAACTTGTACTTCAATAATATGCTCATACATCTCTGGTTGCATCATCAATAAATGTGACAAAGTATAAGGAACTTTCATGAGATGATACCAGGACTATCCCCCATACATATGAATGAACAAGCTCAAGATTCAAGCTGTGAGGATTCCATCTATTCAAATTAAATGTTACTTTCCCCTATTTCCTGAGTATACATCTCTCAAAAGTTTCAATATTGGTATGATCAAGCCTTAGTAAACCCTTTTCCTTTATAAAATTTATATTCTTATCACTAAGATGACCAAGTTAATTGTGCCATAGCTCTGGACTCCAACAGATGAAATTCTGACCATCAGACATCCATTTGACCTTCCAATCAGATATAGGGTCCCATGCTTCACCCCCCTTTCCATAACCATTGATCTTGAAATAACATTCCAAACACCATTAGAAAATCACATTCCATATCCATGTCTATCTAGTTATCCCACGAAAATATGATTTTTTCCTAAAACTAGGCATGTTTCTCACTCCCTTAAATTTAATAAAGTTCTTATTTGGAATCCATATATTTACATCAACCTTTCCAAAAAAATCAACTAACTTATCATCCACCAAGTGTAATTTATTAATCTTTTAGATACATAGTTCTCTATGAATCCTTGATCTGATATGGAATGGAATGATTCACTAGAATCAACAACTTATGATTCCACCAAAACATGAACACTTAATAGAAAGTTTTCCATCTTCAATTGAATTTATAGAATTGGATCTTTAGGATATTTTCTTCTGAATATCACTATCTTATCCTTGAAATATTTATTGATATTCCCCCTCTTACCATAGTTATAGAACAATAGTCTAGGTCTGATAGATTTACTCTTACTCACATATCAATATTTCTTTCATTTCCTTTAGATCAACTTCCTGCTAAGTGACTATCCTCTACCATCATTATTAAATAAATTATCACCAGGTCCATAGACTTATATTTTCTTAAGATCTTCATTCAGGATTAGGTTCCTAGAATATTTATATACAATGTTGTATTTTTCAGTAGAATTACTAACAACAGTAACTATCACCTCCCAAATCTTTGACAATAATGACAACAAAAGTAATTCCCAAACAAATTCCATGAAAGTGATTTTCACCAGCTCGAGCTAACTCTGGATCATGTTGAAGTCATTAACATGGTCCACAAATGGTCTTTTTTCTATCAAATGCACGTTAAAAAATCTATTTATCATAAACATTTTGTTTAAAGAAACCAGTTTTCATTCATGTCTATAAGAGTAATCAAAAGTTCTATTTTTGGTTTGTTTTCCCATATATGGAAAGTAATATACCTTTCCAATGAAATCCAAATCAATCTAATTACCTTATAATTCATACATTCTCATTCATCTTTCCTCACCATCTCTGGTTTTTTCAGTATTATTTGAATTTCAGGTTCCTTTTAGAATAGATAATCTTCCATCTAAATCCTTTATAATCCAAATTCCCTTTCATCAAATTTATCAACCTTGATCTTTCCATCTTACGATTCCATTACAACAATATAGTAACTCCTACTAAATCAAATAACATCATGGTAGAATATTTCAATGAATTTACTTGAGTATTATGAGTGTAATACCTTATATTAAACAAATATTTGATACCAATTATTGGGAGGAGATAGGTTCAAAAGTGAAATCACCATCAGTTAAACCATCAAAAGTTGTGATCTTTAATCAACTGAATGTTCAGTCTCCTCCAGACATCACACACATCATCCATTATAAACATCTTTTTTAAATACTCTAAAACTTAGAAAGCCTAAATAATCCCTAAACCACCACACACAAAGTCTTCCTAAAATCATACAAATAAGCATAAAAAAAATTAATGAAAATTTTATAAAGTAAAGAACACTAGTTTTTACATGTTTGGGATTTTCATCCCATATCTATGGGGGAACACTAAAAATTTTAGTTCTATGGATGTAAAAAGATTATTAATTGATGATTTATTATCCACATGTATCACCAAGGAAAAGTGACACTAGTAAACAAACATGATTTAACATTTATTGTTTTTTAATTTTGACGTCAGTTTTTAACGAAGGTCTATAATGGTGATGTAAAAAAAGGTTTTTGGAATCGGTTTTTTAAAAACCAACCCAAAAAATGTGTTTGGGAACCTTTTTTGGCATTATTTTTTTTCATAAACTGACTCCGAAAATGGTGTTAATTTATTTTAATGATTCGGCATCAGTTTTGATAAAAACCAACGTCAAAAGTTAATTTTTTTTAGAAAATTTTGAATATTACACCCCCAAAATAATCAGAATACCTATAATATATAAACAATATACAATAATAAAAAAACATGCATCATTGAATAAAAATCTATAAAAACATACATAATTTTTTCTAGTTAATCAAAAAATTATCCTCTCATTAGTATTATAAAGCAGGATTAAAAAACACATACATGAAATTTACAACATGATCATTGTTGGTTATTGTTGAAACATTAATTTGATATCAATATGTTCAAACACCTATTATAACAAAAGAATTAGTTTTTTGAACACATGTTATTAAGAAAATTTAATATTATCCATAAACATTAGGATATACATACCTTAAATCGTAATCATACTTAACAAATAGTTTGAAAACAAAGATCGAAGATGGGTAAGTTCATTTTTCATATAAGACTCATCGTCATTTAATGTCTACAATAACATTGAATGATATGATATTAAAAAATAGAATAATATGATAGAAAATATAAAATAATTAATATAACTAACCTTACCAAATTTTGTAGTTACCCCAGTTGTGATTATCTCATACATGAATCATAGAGCATAATAACCACATTAAACATGTCTTTGTTGATGATGAAACTATATTTATAAAACATTAACTTGATAATAAAAAACAATATATATATATATCTAAAATCATAATAATACCTAATATAAAAAATAATTACCATTACTTTCACATATTGAATTTTATTTGGTGTCTTTATTGACATGTGATCTTGGTTAAATTTTTTCCATGACCAGAATTTTAATATATATCAACTAATAATACATGTATAAACAATAGGAATTAAATATAATGAACTTATAAAAAAGAAGAAAACTTTTCTAACAAGGTGATAATTTTTTTACAAACATCACCTAGTAAAAAGAAAAACCAATATACGGTGCATTCACTTGGGTTGAATACACCTAACATCAAATGCCTCCCTACAATGAAAAAAGTTAAAAATTAATGAAATTATAATGAAAATTAGTTAATAATTATTTTTTTGTTCTTTACCATTAAGAAATGAAAAAAACCAATACCCAATATCCATCTGTGATAATCTATCACATATATATACAATTCTATTATGATTCTTCACATATTTCACTTTTGTGGAAATGAAGTTTGGATATATAAAACCATAAAAGAATGTGGTGTCATTTTTTATAATAATCATGTGTAGATTCATAATTAAAAAAGTAATATAGTTAGTCAATTTAAACCATATTTAATTAAAGAAATAAAAATTTAAACGTCAATTTACTTACATGGAAAAAAATGCAACACATTCACACTGAGATCTTCAAAATCAATGAGATCCATGATATCTTTTATGAATATTCTTAATGGATAGTCTCTTTAATATATATGAGACATCATTCGAAACTCATATATATTACTCAATGAAGAAGCCTGATAAAATCTTTTTATCCCATCATAAATATCATAGGTATCTATAGTTGTTTGTTCTTGAACCTTTTGTTTTATTTGTGCCATTTATTTTTCTTTTAAATACTTCTATATAAATTAAATTTTAGAAAAAATTATAAATAATTTTCAATCAGATGTAATTAATATTTTAAAAAAAATGAATACCTCATATGAAAGATAACGGAGAAGGCCAAATGGCCAAAGTAGAAAATGACCTAGACAATCCCCAACTATGGTAGCCTCCTTAGTAGGAAATGGTAGTAGAATAGTAGGATCAACAATATCAAGTATTGATACTCTAACATGACCTATCTGCATAGGCCGGTGATGTATGTAATCCCCTAAAAAATTAAAGAGTCCTAATGATACAATATGTATATGAGGATCTCCAGCATACAACTAACAATATAAGGTTGGGTCCGAGTGAGAAGGTGGAGGATCGTAGTAGGCAGGCTGGGTAGGGTGGTATGACTGGGATGGATGTATAGGATATACATCTGACTGGGCAGGCTGGACAGGTTGGGAAGGCTATGTAGCCTGTGACTATCTCATCAATTGTTCTAACGTAGCCTACACAACTCAATGAATTTGTTTACCCTTGAACTATTTCATATATTTCATCTCAGATTTTAATTATTTAATTTATAGGTCTCTTGATTTCTTACTCTGATGACCAAAAATTTTTTGAATACTAACAACACCTGATATCCTCTTATGCGGTAGGTGGGTTATATTAGTGTTTTTAATTTATAAAATTGAAAAATTCGTGAAAAATAAATAACATTTACTTAAAATTGTTTCACCTACTTCCTTAGCTTTCTCTATATGATACTTTTCATTTTTTTCTCACTATTTTCCTTTTTTCATGGAAAGTGGGGGGAGATGGAGGACTGAACTGGAACTCATCAAAACCACTAGTGGAGTGAGCTCTTAGTGCTTCAAACTTTTACTCAATAATTTTTTTCTCCAATAAATGATACCCTCCACGTGATAAAGTTTGAGGGTATACATTATGAAATTGGATGTCTTGATGTTATTTCTTGGAGTCTTGTTATATAAAAAGTAAATTAATAAGTAAATAGGTACATATGTATGAAATTTTACAATATAATATAATCATCATACTAGATAGGATTCATCATATTGACTAGAAAAAAATTTCTTCCATGCATTTTCATCTATAAACTCATACTTGAGACATGGGTTTTAATTTTATCTCTTTCCAAAAACATATATTTTTTTCAACATTGTTTTGAAATATTTCCATATAACCTCCGCCAAAGAAAGGCATTTTTTCTTAATTTCTTTTGTTTCCTAAAAAATTTAATGTCATTTTTACTTGATAAAATAAAAAGTAATCATTTAAAATATATCATATTAAAAAATATGATAAAATAAATCAACTAAGATATTATAACATTATGGCCTCTCAAATATGTTCTTTAACCATTGCATTGATGGCCTTCCAATTAGGAAATAATATTCTAATCCTATAAGCTCTTTGCATAGAGATATAGCTGATAAATTTTGTTTCATTTGGTCCAGTTGCATTATCATCATCATAATAATTAATATGCAATCACTTATCTCCATGAGAAATTGATAGTTTTGGTAAACGTGTAATTCCATGTTTACCAAATTTAGAACACGATTTCATAATAGTAAAATCAGATGAATCCACCACTGAAGTCTCATCAGTAGTCCTAAAAATATTTTTTGATAATTAAAAGTTTGTTTTCATTAAATAATTAAATTAATGGATATTTAATAATACAAAGAAATAAAAATACCTCGGTATGTTCCTCTGTCTCTGTATCTGTATCCATCATTGAAAGATACAATTGTAATGAAATTATTGTGGGCCTGTATATTATTAGCCAATTGAATAATTAGAAAATAGGAAAACTAAAATATGTAAGTAAAAAAGGACACACATGTGTAATTTAAATAAAAAAATAAATATGTTATGATTATTAACCAAAAAATATAGAAGGTAACCTATTAAATATAAAAAATACTTCTAAAATTATAGAAACATTTATAAATTTAAACATCGAACAGTTATTAAATAATATAGTTTTTACCCATGTAAATTTCAAAAAAGAAAAATAATGTAAATAATTACTTGATTAATTAGGAGGGTAATTTAGTGTTTTCCCATATCCCTTCAGCATTATCATTTCATACTGCATGCACTTTGTCTGTGTTATAGTCATTATTTTTCAGAAATCGTGTAATAGAAAAAGAATCATTGTATAAATAAATATCATCATCATCATAATCATCATCCTCATCACCCAAATGGATTCTTTTTTCCTTGAAAAATGATATACCACTGATCATTCGATGGACCAATGACATAAAAAATTTGTTTTTCATGTGTTTCCATAATAAATGGTTCCTCATTGTAATTAAATCTTTACAAATCAACTATTTTAAACCTATATTCATCAAGTTTCATACCACTATTACTTGTAACCCAATTATAGTTAAGCATGGTGGATTGATATTTAATATAATAAATTTCCCATAAGTCTTCAAGAAATTCAAAATATAGAATTGATTTGGAAATTGAATTTTTATCTTTGGAACTCAAAAAATGAAGTTCTTCAGTGATGACCATTACACCACTATTTTGAATAGTAATCTTATCATCCATATTTTTATGTAAAATTTTCACCCATTAATATCAAAACTAGAGCATGTGATCACATTAAGAGATGATACCCCCACTAAAATCTTCAATGTTTCTAATGCAGATATATCTGTGATGAATTTCTCTTTAAACCAGGAAACAAATGTCTTTTATGCTAAATCATCAGTCACTATTTTTTTTGGACATTGTAACTTTAATTCATAAATATGTGATGATATATATGATTGAAGCTCATCTATGTTGTTCAAAATGTATAAATGTGCCTATATAACTTCATCATGTGGAATGAACTTTACCTTTAATCCTCAAATACCTATACCTTCAATATCAACTGTCATATATCGAGATATAGGGATACCAATATTCCCCAAATCATTCAAATAATCAGTATAAAACTCAATCAACTCTTATGATACATATTTTTGAACAATAGAGGCCTATGGTAGATAAGTATTTTTAACACATCCCTTCAAAATTTTCATATATATTTAAACAGGATACATCTATCGTAAATAAATAGCCCCACATATTCTTATCTCAATCACTAAATGAATCACCAGATGAACCATTATATCAAAAAACATAGGTGGAAAATACATTTCTAGTTGACAAAGAATAAGAGAAGATTCAATCTCCAACACATCTAACAAATTAGGATCAACGACTTTGATACAAATTTATTTGAAAAAATTACACAACCTGATGATAGTCTTTCTAAATTTTGTTGACAATATAACACATAGTGCGATTGGTAGAATTTGTTGCATCAATACATGAAAATCATGAGATTTCAAACATATTAATTTAAAATCCTTAAATGACACTAAATTATTCATATTTTAAGAATAAACATTGGGTACTTTAATAACATGAATACACCTAAAAAAATAATCTTCTCAATCTTACTTAATGTGTGACCAGATGAAGGTGAATATGTTTTATTTTTTTCATAGTGGGAACTAACTCTAAATGTATTACCACTAATATCAAGTCCAATATAGTATGAAATCCATATTTTTTAATTCCTTTTATGTCTAAAAAAGTTCCAATAAAACCATCACATATGTTTTTCTCAACATCTATAACATCAATGTTATGTTTTGTCTCTAAAAATCTCTAATAAGGTATTTAAAAAAAGATACAGTTTTTCTTTCAGATATTTTTCTGAAGACCAAGACTTATTTTCTTCAAAAAATTTCGAAAAATATTTTTCAACTTGTCATAATATTATTCAATTGACAATGTTCATGGGGAAGATTGTAATCCTGTAAACCCTTAAATGTTTTTCAATTTTATGATAAGGATGATCAATTGGTAAAAATCTTCATTATCCCATGTACACAGTATTTCTTCAATTATGTAATTGATAATATGAAGTATCTTCTTCATAAATTAGACATGCTGTATGTCCCTTAACATTGTATCCAGATAATTTTTCATATACAAGAAATTCATTTGTAGTGTAAATTATCAAAACATAAAGAAGAAATACTCTTTCTTGTATGCATTAAAAACTTTAACACCTGTCTCCCATAGTAGTTTCAAATCATCAATAAACAACAAAAGATACACATCAATATCATTTCCCAGCTATTTTGGTATTGAAATAATCAATCTCATCATAACATATTTTTTCTTCATACATATATGTGGGGACAAGTTTTAAACTATAAAAAAATAGGCCATGAACTATATTATCTACTTAGGATCCGATATAAATTCATTCCATCAGTATATAATTACATTATGTGATTTCTAACTTCACTTCCAAAATCATGAAATTGTTTTTCACATATCTTCCACTATGGTGAATCGGAAATGTGACGTAAGTTACCATCATAGATGTTCTCATTTGAATGTCATATTAAACTTTTTTCATCAATTGAATTTGAAAATATACACTTCAAATGAGGAATTATTGGAAGGTACCAAATTTCTTTAGTAGGATCTTTGATTCTGGTACCAAAGAATGAATCATACTTTAATTATTGGAATTATATAAATGGATTATTGGATGAAATTATTAAAAAGTATACAAATTGATTCTTCACGAGGTTATATTCCAGTACCTAAGAATGAATCTGAGTTGACTTTTTTATCCATCTTATATCATGATGTCCCGCATGTAGGAAAATTTCATAAATATTTATATTCTTTCCAATAACACATAAAATCATTGGGGTAAGCATGTATATTTTTATACCCCAATCCAATTGGGAATAATATTTTCTTCGCCTCTTAATTGAAATCTAGAAGCCCGTTTCCTTCTGGAAGTAGATATTTTAAAAGCTTAAGTAATTTAGAGAAACTTTTATTAGTCCACCCATTTCTTTCTTTCAATTTAACTAATCTCAAAATCTGTTGATAACACTGTGTATTTACTACAACCTGAGAATAATGGTTTCTCAGAATCTCCATCCAATCGTTCAACAATTTCTATTTTTTTGATAGTTTTAACACCTTAATTATGAATTAATTATTCAATATGATCCTTTGCCTCATTCTGAATATTGTCATCAATATTAGATGTTGAATATTTAGTTCTTTCACCATGCTAGATCCAATGTGTACAATTAATTCTAAAACCATAAAAAATGTGATGATCCTTGATTTCTATGGGTTTTAACATTCTCATATTAAAACACTCCACACATGGATGGAAAATCAAATCTATGTTTTGAAGATTTAATTTAGAAAATTTCAAGAAATCATCAACTCCTTTTTCATATTCACTAGTGGTTCTTGGTAAATTTATCCAATTATAGTCCATTCAGTACCTAATATCATAATATAATCAGTTAATATATTAAAACATATAAAAATTTAAATAAATAAATAAATATAAATAAATATATTGGAAACATAAACACATTTAATAAAAATGATTTTTGATCAGATAGAAAACATCAATAATTATTATGAATAAAATAAAAACTAATCTACTAAAGGTATTTATTTTTCATGATGTGTGTTATGAGGATCCAATAAACATCACATGTAATGATCCCAGTAGAAATTCCCGGTAGAAAATAATGATTTTTTTAAACTAATATATTGTTTGGTTTTGATTTATTTAATTTTATTTCTTTATATATATGTGATATTCCTAGTATAAAATCATGATTTTTTCACTAAATTTATGTTTTCCACACCTCATATTATAATATTTGGATGTTTATTAAATTTTATATACTAATGTTTGTGGTTATATATGATAAATGATGACTTATTTTACTAATTAACATTATAATATAGGGTGTACAATCACCACATGATAACTCCTTATACCCCTATTGCTATAGAAAACCTTTTTTTGGTAAAAATAGTATTAATCATTATTTACACGAAAATATTTTTTTTCTGAAAAAATCCAAAAAAGTTAGACTATGATAATATTGAAATTCTAAATCTTTAATTGAAATTAATTTTACTAGATTAAATTTATATAATTATATTTTTTAAATGAATTATTATATATAATTTCTAACAGTTTTTATTAAAATATGTCTATTTGAATATTTATTGTTTTGTGATATGATTTCAAAAGAATATGAAATTTATTTAATTCTAATATATTAGTTCATATATTGAAATATAATATATTGTTTAAATCATTTAAAAGTGGTCAATTTAATTTATTTAGTTCAATTACACAAAATTTTAATATATTTTATTTGAAAAAAATCATATTTTTGTATTAAATATATATCTTCCAAATATTCAAATATTAATTTTTTTATTTTCATATTATATACATGTGGTTTATTAATATTATAATTTAATTATTTTAAATCATCTAACTTGTATTAGTTAATTTTACGTAGTTTTTACATTAGTTCGTCAACATATGTGTCAAAAGGTATTAAAGATTGTATTAATTTAACCAGTGAAAAATATGGAGTCATTACATGTGATGTACACAATATTGATGAATGATGAAACCATATATCATTTTCCATTGCATAATACCGTCAAAAATATTTTATAATATCATTAAATAATAAATTTATCAAAATAAATGAACTTTAACAACAATATTTATAAAAAAATCAACTGCATACAAATAATTTAAACAATAACTAAAAAATATCACTAAATGATAATTAATTTAACTTTAAAATTTTAAAATAAATTAAAAAATTCAGAGTTCAATAAGAAAAATGGACCCTTAATCTGAAATTTCTCCCATGAATTTGTTGGAAGAATAAACACCGCCAGATCTAACAAAAATGTCTGTAGAAATGAACAATAAACAAGAACAAAGAAATAAAATCAAACTATGGTTGATGTTCAGTCAGAAAACAGATTCTGAAGAGAAATACTTCAATTAATGATGAAACAATGATAGAGAATGAAGAATATAGATCCTATATCATGAAATGATGATAAAAATGGAAGAGAAATAACAATAATGGTCATTGAGGGTTTGCGAGTCGTCGTCAGGGTCGTCGTGAGTCGAGAACAACACTTCATGGATCTAAAAAAATGAGGTTTTTATGATCCTATTTTTTTTAAAAAAATATTTTTGGTGATGGTTTTTACATAAACTGATGCTGAAATATATATATTTTTTAATTTTCAGCGTTGGTTTATGTGAAAACCAACACCATATTTTTTTTAGTTTTCAGCGCCAATTTTTTTTGAAAACCAATGTAGATTTTTTTTTGATTTATTGAATTTTTTTATTTACAAAATCCAATGCCATAAATCAAAATTCTAGAGTTCTTGGAATCATTTTTTTATGAAAATTAGTGTCAAAAACTCTATATAAATATGTATTGGTGTGGGATTATGTATAAACCGATTCCAAAATCTTGCCATCAATACAATTTTCCTTTGTTTAGAATAAACTATTTCCATATCTTTAATGTTGAAATAACTATTTATACTAGAGTGATCACATTAAAACTCCACAACCCCATTAGTAAGTGGTCCCCACATATTTTTAGTGGGTTCTAACTAGTTATCCAAGTTGCATCAACCTCCAACTTTCATAGACCTCCATCCATTGGAAACAGTTACCAATGATCTCTTGTAGATACCCTTAGCATGACCACCTACTACTGATACATAAATATTAATAAAATACATCAATAATTTACCACAAATGATTTTGTTTTAGTGATTCAATCATAGGCATGACCCCTATCTCTTCTGGTGATCCAACGTCTTAATTTATGTCAAATTATCCCGTTGTATTTCTTATGAACTGAATAAATGAGAATTTAGAAATATTGAAACCCATAAAAAATTCATCCCAATCATCCTATAATCAATTTAATTCATTTACCACTTCATTATTATAGTGAAATTAATCCATAGATTTGAATAGGTTTTGCAATCCTAACAATTTCAAATAATTCATTGGCTGAAAGAAACTATTTTAACTTAGCATAAGTATATTAGATATTTACTTAAGCATTTTTGTTTTGATACTGATTTAAGTATTAGTACTATGATGGGCACCTCATGAAAACAATATCTATATATATCTAGGAAAGCAATGTAACACCTCAATATTTTCATATAAAAATAATACTATATTTGATTGTGTGTACCACATGCAATACTGAGCTTAAAAAAACTACAATATACTATTAAAATATGATTATATGAATGTTATAAAATAGTCATTAGATTAAAGGGTATAAAAATAACCAACTTTATTATGAAATATTTGTATAATTTTTTTCCTTAATATAAATGTACTGATTAATTCTCAGTAAATAAGAACTCAAATTCTAAATTAGATTATATATGATTAAAGGAAATATTTTTTCAAAAAACTAATTTACGTGCACAATATATTTTTATAAAAGTAAATTAAGGATAAATTAATTATTTTAATGAAATTAATAGATCAAATTTATAATAAAATAAATTAACATTCATCTAATGTTGGTTACTATCTAAAATTGAGTATAAATTCATTTTATAAATACATTTTCTTAAAAAATGGGTTTTATTGTATTTTTTTCATGAATATTATGATTAATGTATTCCAATTTTAGAAATTATATTTTCCAAAATTAACCCCATTTTTAAAATCATCATGTAAAAATAATCTTAATATAAAATTTTGGGATTTTTTTGAAAAGATTGATATTTGAGTGAATAGTGAAAAATGTCGCTTTTTGCAAAACAAGAATTTATTTTCATTAAATTAAGTAAATTTGAAGTTATATTATGTTTTTTATTTGGTTTTAAATTGTAATAATATTCCTTTTATCAAAAACAATCTAACAAATTCTATATGAATCATTATTATATTTTATTTTGGTATAAATTATTTTTTTTCCTAAAACACATTTGTCTAAAAACTGTTTCTCATTGCATTTTGTGCACTAATTGTAAAATTAATTTTGGAAACTTATAAAAATTTCATTTTAAAAAATTTATATGATATTTTTAACAATAATCTTAAATTTTATTAATATGGTCAATTTCATTTCTGTTTATAATGAATAGTAAACCTAGTAATTTGTTATCACCACAGTAAAAGGTAAAATCAGATAATTAGGGTTAAATATTTATGATAAGGTCACAAAATCTCACATTGATTATTATTAGATGAGATTATTTAAAACCTTATCACCATATAATTGAAAATGTTGAAATTTTGTGTCACTTTTCTTTGATTATAACCGTTATATTATTTTAAGTAAAGATTAATTACAAAATCTCACTCTCTTTCTTTTAATATATCTAATATGTTTTCATAGGGATAAAAGTAGTTTTTAATGGTTATAAATAGTTAATTTTAATATTAATAAATTATTTTTTGATATTAATTTATTTTTAGTTTTTAATTATGGTATAATTACTTAGAATATTTATGAAACACTGATGAAACACCAGTGCAAGAAGTGGAATATTCAAGTAAATTGTTTCAAAAACATTAAAATAACACATTTTGGGTTAATTGTGGTGTTACAAGAATTTATTGGATGATTATTAGGTATTATAGTTTTTTAAATAATTTTTATTCAGATTTTAATGTATTAATTTTGTGTTTAAAGTCAAAATTTGTGAATAGTATAGAAAATGACCTTAAATAGTGTTTAATGTTTAAAAATTATTTTTAAATAATTATAAAATCATAAAAATACTATATTAACTCAAATGGATTGGTAATTAATTAAATTATCTTGAATGGTGTATTTATGTTCCACTTTAGATTTTTAAAATTACTTTCCTAACCCTTAAATATTGATTTTTTTTGTTATGATAGTTAAGGTTAAACATTGTTAACAAGGGGATTAAACCAAAGGATAAGTTTTAAAATGACACTTAAACTTTTATAAATTTTATTGATCTAATTTATTTCAACCTTATACTCCTTATAATATAATATATGACACTTTATATCCATTTTTCATTTATTAGACACATATTATATATTAATATTTCATGTATCTACAAGATTTCCACCCACCTCTCTTATAAAAGGGAACCAACTATCCTCTCTTCCTCACACATATTAATACATTTATATTGACCAATATCTACTCAAATAACTTTCCAAAATTCATCCCCATGTCCTTTTTCATCACTCAAAGTCCAATTTATAAGGCTTATGGTGTAAGATAAAGGAGGTTTCTGAAAGAGAAGGTGTAACTATTAACTGAGTGTTTTCATGTTTATTTCTTCTTCCACCTACTATAAATCTTTAATAGACATAATTATATAATAAATTAATTATAATTAATTTATTAAAATTTTATTATGCTTATGGAACGACCCTTTGTCACCTCCTTTTCCATCCAATGAAAAATAAACACTTCACTCATGAGTACATGTGGAGTACCACCTCCACGAAGCGATGTGTTTCATTTTTCATCACCGAATAGTATTTATGGTTAAAATTATTTATTAAATAAATATATCTTATATTTATGAAATAATTAATATTTTTCTAAGAAAATATATTACTTACATTTTCACCCTTCCATTCACTGAAAAATGATAATGTCGCCCATGTGTACGTGTGTCTACCACCTCAACGAAATGATGTGATTTGTTTTTTATTACCACCTAATATGAATGAAAATAAGGATTTAATTAATTAATAAATACAATGTATTTATGATTCTATAAAATTAAAATATTATCTACTTTATTTCTTTTCTACCTCGTAGAAAAATGAAAATGTTGTTCATACGTACATATAGACTATTGTGTCCATGAAAAAATGTGTTTCATTTTACATAATTTCCTTAATGAATGGTCATAAAATTGTATTCATTGTATAAAAATAATAATTATATAATGATTATTAATTTTGATATGATGTAACAATGAACCCTTTTTACCATGGTCAACTTACTGAAGTTGTTTTGTGAATTATGAACCGAACATTCGACATGAACTTAAATGATAGAGTAACTAAATAAAACATGGTAATAAAAGGAATAATGATAATATAATGAATATTAAAAAGTTTCCTAACCATGTATAAAGATAATATTATTTTATTATTAAATATTTATAGAATATATGAATAAATATGATACTTAAGATAAAGGAATTTCATTTAAAACTTTGTTTTAAAGTATTCCTTTAAAATATATTTATTTCATGTCAGGGTTCTTTTAAATGTTTTAATAATTTTCATTTTTCAATTAATTTTTTTTTAACTTAAATTTTCAATTACGTTTTATTTTCTTTAAAAAGTTTTGAAAATGTAATAATTTTAATTCTTATTATAAGGGCCACTTTTGATTCTTTTTACCAAAGTGAATTTTTTTAATGTATACGACATGAGTGGAATTTCCCACCATCATGATTGTTTCTCTTAAAGAATATTACTCTACATTTTTTCATGATTTTTTAAAAATATTTCATTTCGCAAGATTCTAGAAATTTTTCATTTTTATGAGTTTACAAATTAAATAGGGTTTTTATCCTTATTTTCATATAAATCCTGAAAGTGGTTATGCATATGTGTTAAATAGAATATTTTATGAGATTTTATGATGTGAATGAAATATTTTATGTATTTTTATCAATATATGTTTCTTCTACATTTTATATGATAATAGGTGATCCCAATATTACTCTTCAATGCATTAGTTAAAGTGATGGAGTTAATGAGAATTAAGTTACTCTTAAGGGATAAATATGAATCAATGGTGATGGTTATTTTATTATAACGGTGATTATAAGGATAATGTATCAAGATAACTACATGAATTTCCAATTATTTCAAATTATTTTTCATGGAAGTATTTGATTTTATAAGTTAATCCAATGTGCTCAAGTTTAAAGGAAATTTTATTCCCCCTTTAAGGGTGAAAATTATATTTTCAAGAAAATGTTTCCAAGAGTGATCATGTTTTACATGAAACCACCATGATTATGATTTTTCATTTATGATTTATTTTGATATATTTTATGAATATTTGGGAAAATAAGTTGATTTATTGGGTAATAAAATAATTATTTAAGATTAGAGTTTATTAAAAAAAGGAAAAATTTGTAGAAACCATGTTTTTGTATTTTAAAAGTTCGAAATATTTCTAGATATATTTTCAAAGCCAAGAACTGAGACAACATTTGATTCTGAAGGTTGATGTTCCCAAAATTAATTTTATAAAAATATTAACTATATTTTATATTACACATGCAAAATTTGTTAAATAAAATTGGATAACTCTTAAACAAAATCTCAGATCTAAAATCTGAGACTATAGTTGAATTTAGAATGTGAGGTTCACCCTAAGAAAGACCTAAAATAGGACGGAGCAGGGTGTTTGGATAAAATTAGTTGTGGGTGGGTGTGTTTAGTTAAATAAATAAATAATTTTACTTATTTATTTAATTAAAATAATTCTTAATTCATCTATAAATATAACATGATGACTATTATCCTGGTTTATCTACATAAACCTTGGGATAATTGAGAGGTTTTCCTTCCACCCCTCATTCAAAAATCATAATAAGACAAAAAAATATATTCTAATCTAGGAAGATCAAGATGTAGCAAACACAATGAATCCTCTTTATCATTGGAGAGTGTATTTTCATCGATGAATGATCCAAAATCAGGCAGTACTCATCAATTTGTAGATTTGTTTCCATATTTATTAAATTTATTGCACCTGATCAAACTTTTCACTTGATCTGTGTTAATTACAAGCCTTTTCATGTTCCTGTGTATAGATTTAAATTGATTATTTGATTATTTATCACCCTGGATTATCCTAGTTATATCCATTGGACAAGAATTCTTGGAAAATTATCGTTTTACCTATGTTCTTGTGACCTTTTTCCAATTATTGTTCATTGTCTTCTCTTATTAGCATACGAGGTCTCAGTTCGATATTATCGAGTGGGACAGAGCCTGATTGGACCCCTAGAATCACGGTGGATTCACATATTATGAACATAATGATAAATAAATGATGGATTCAAAGTGTTTTTAGGTTGCGTTTTATGTTCCTCATGGACCCAATATCGGGGATTAAGATGGTGAAACATGGGAGGAACATAAGTAGTGACGGCGTGTACAGGTTCATGAGAGAAGAACCAGAGTTCAATTTTTCGCCATTAGAGGGATAAGAATCACTGGAAATAGTAATATCCACTATTTTTGGTTAGTTAATCCATATATTTAGAGGCAGATAGGCTGTATCTAGATTTTCATAATTGGGTCTAAGTTTCTATGAAAATACCAAATACACTCCATGTAGTTCGAAGAACACACACCCTGTAGTCTAGTTTCTGTGGAGGATAGGGATTCTATTGGAGTTAAATATGACACATCGTGTATAGGGACCACACGTCATGTAACCCTAGTTTAATGGATCAACATGTACCTAGGGAACAGACCTAGGCATTTATATTCCCATGCACACCATGTATAGCAGAAGGCACGCCATGACTTTGAAGAGTACATGGTCTTGAGCCAGAGGCTCATGCCAGGTGCCGATCTATCCCTTACACACCATGTATTAGAGTACATGGTCATATATAGTTTACATGGACATGACCAGAGAGTACAAAAATGACTCCAGGTGGCTGATGCATGCTGTGTAGTACACCGACATGCCCTGTAGTTCTATACGGTTAGTGATATATATACCAGTAAGGATATAGTTTGGAATAAGTGTGGGACTATGCACCATGTGAGTCCCCTTACACACTGTGTACCTATTATTCCCTTTTGAGGAACCTTCAAACTTTTATATTTCCTTCATTTTTAATCAGGATTTTTCCCACGAGTAGCCTATCCATAGTGTTTTTCCATGTAGTACATGATGGTGGCCTCCATAGTGGATTTTGAAATACGTTTCAAGATATTCTGAGTGGGTTGATTTTTTAGGAGATACTTGATGATGGCAGGGATCAGGCAGGATCACCAGTAGATTTAGAGTGGCACCCTCCACCTGAGTCATGCATTGGTCCTATACCTTTCTATAGAGTGAAACCCTCCTGCAAGATAAGGAATGGTTCCTATATCTAATCATAGAGTGTCACGCTCTTATTTGGATAAGGCATGGGTCCTCAAACTCTCCACTGAGTGGAACCCTCCTGCATTGTTAGGGTATGTGTACTCAACTATGAGAGTGGAACCCTCTAGCTGGGTGGGGAATGGGTCCTCAATATACTATTTGAATGAAACCCTCCTATTTTAAAAGGGAGTGGGTCCTCGAATTCTATAATCGCATCCGTCAGTTGGGCTGGGCTTGAGTCCTTTTCTGACTACTATAGTGTCACCCTCCAGCTGGGTTGGGCATGGGTTCTCCACCATTTAATAGAGTGGAACACTCTTGCTAGGACATGGCATGGTTCCTTTGGCTATTTACTATGTGGTGACCTCCCATTTTACTAGGTCTTTTCTCCTATACCCAGAGATTTTTCCCCTTAACTATGTGGCACATTGGTGAGGTGTGGCATGACTTGGATGTATTTTTAAATAGATACATGGGATACTGGTCATAAATGATAGACCATATGGAACTGTTGGATCTATTTTCTAGGGATGGGACATGAGATAGATCTCTATTGTTTGGGCTTATTTGGTTTGAGTATATATATATATATATATCTGTATCGATTTCATTGGTTTTCTTACTCTCTTACTTTGGTTTGAGTTTTCTACTGTCTATTCCTATCATGTCTTTTACAACTTCCCCTTCATATTTTGGGGAATATTACTAGTTATGTATATACTCACCTATGTATGGGCTTTTCCTAAATGTGTCATGTCTTATGCAAACGACGAATAAGTTGGTGATGGCTATAGAGGACTATAGGGATACTTTGTGCATTGGACCACAAACGGTGTTCAAATCTTGGAGATTAAGAGTTGGGATCTCTCAGTATTTTACATTATCAGTTTTTTTAGGTTGTGACATCTTTCTGGTTGAGCATATATTTTTCCCCTTCACCTTTCAGTTTACACTATCATACTCCTGTACACCCTATAAGTTTTCTTACATGCATGGTTATTCTATAGATATTTCATCTTTTTGTTATTATCCCTATAAAATTCTATATTGATACGGTCGGTTGTGTGTGTATAGGTACATTAGAAAAATGCCTCCCATGTTAGATATTCCCTTTGGAACTTTTCTTGAACACCTAGCCTATGGAGGTGGGCTTGAGGTAGTTATGGATCGAGCCCTGTTGGGTTAGGTCCTGACAGATTGGTATCAGAGGTGGCACTACTGAAAATATGACTTATACCAACAGTTTTGGCCAAACTGTTGGTATAGTTCATTAATTTGGACCTATACCAATGGTTTGGCCAAAAACATTGGTATAGGTCACTTATATGGACCTATACCAACGGTTCTCAAAACCATTGGTATAGGTCTATAGCAACGGTTTTGAGAACCGTTGGTATAGGTTCTTTAATTTTTTATCGAATCTTCTTACTGAGAACATTATATAAATAAAAATTTAAAATAATTATGATAATACATATATATATTTATGAAATTATGTTCATTAAAGTCATGTTAGGTTAGTGGTTAGGTCATTCAATTATAAACTAGAGGTCCTGGGATCAAATCCCACCGAATGTTTTTTTGAAATACATATACCAATGGTTTTATGGAACCGTTGGTATAGATTTTCATATTACCTATACCAACGGTTTTCCCAGAACCGTTGGTATAGACCTATCGCCATTGATTACTTGTCCATAGTCCTCCAAACCATTGGTATAGGCTATACCAATGGTTTGGAGGCCTATACCAACGGTTCCAAACCGTTGGTATAGGTTATTTTTTCAGTAGTGTGGTTCGATCCTTGGGACGATGTTTGGAGTAGTCCACTTATGATAATTTGGTTGGTATTTAGGGAAAAAATATCAAGGTGTATTGAGTGTGTCTCTAAAGCCAGAGAACCTAGTGTCAGTGTGACAGATAACATATCCATTCACCAGGATATTGACTACCTATTTTTCGACTCAGCATATCGAGACATTGGTTGCAAGGATTAATGGTACATGCATCATATAGTATTGAATCTTTTGACTATCATTCTTGAGTAAGTTCTCCATTATATATATATATATATTCTCATATGTCCATGGTACATCTTGGTGAAATTTTTAGGATTCCTCTGTGATGAAATCCATCCAGGTTATCAATTTCAAATTGAGCTTGCGATCATATGAGTGATGATGCCTCAGTTTAGGGGCCATCATGCGAGTTTCTTCCTCCAAGTGGATAGGTATTATTACCCCCACCCATTGAGTAGAAAATCATATGATTTTTTAGGATGAGGATACATACAGGCTTAACATGCTCTGTGAGTTCTATCACTAGTGGTCACTGAGGTTCCATGGTGAGCTAAATCCTTAGGCAATGGAAGATTGAATAGATTTAGTGATCCAGGTGTTCAGGCTTATCTACACACCAAATGATGAGGTGGTTTAAATAGAAACAATCCTTTTCCAAGGAGCATCTGGGTGATGGAAGATTCTTATTAAACATATGAAAGAGTAGTTAACACTCTCATATCCTAACATCCAGTAGCTATACTATGGGAATTACTACCCCTCCTTATACTAGGTTCAGATTTATGAGATTCTGGAGATGCAATAGGGAGGAATGATAGTGAATGAGTACGCTGTGAGGTTCACAAACCTTACGTGGTACTCCATCAAAATCATATAGGATGAATACTTTCAAGAATGGATGGTTTAAAATGGACTCAATAGAGATATCCATTCCAGTGTGGTACCCATGTTCATTACCACCTATGTTGGGGTGTTGGAGAAGGTGTTGGTGACAGGGAGCTTCCTATCAGAGGGACTCCATATAGTTGGAGCTGGAAGTGAACATCATAGATCCGAGTCATCTATAGAAACTAAAAGATGCCATTTGATAGGATCTCGACATAGGAGATCTTCCCAGGATCAGGCTCGGGCATGTGGTCAGGGGTAGCACAAAGGACCAAGGAATCTTAGAGAGGGGCAGTGCAATACATGCGAAAGGCAAAGTCACATGGTGCATGATTTCTTGATCTAACATGATGAGGAGAACATGCATATAGCAGATGAACCACCATGGGAGAGGAAACAACATGACCGGTGATCTACAAGGAGAGGGTAGGGTAGCCCCTAGGGGGCGGAGCTGACAAAGGAGTAGGTGGAGATCCATGAGGAGAAGCTATGGGCGGTGGATGATACTATAAGATCCTTCCACCACCACCACCAGGTGGCCTATGTTAGGATTATGGAGCTGGAACTCAGGGACATAAACATCTAGAGGTAATGAAGTTTTATGATTCCACAACACACGAGATGATTAGAGGTATGATATATGTTTATACTACTTTTTCTCTAGTATTTGTAGACATATGTGTGAGTCATTCCTTCATTTATTTACTCCTAGTATGAGAGTCGAAGCTCCCAGTTAAGGCTTTATCCTAGAAGATTTGTCTTGAGGTTCCTATGGGGAACAATTCTTCTATATATTTTATTTTTCAGAATTTTGAGCTATCACTTGGTGTAGAGAGGTTCTCATGAGACATTTTGGTTATCACTATGGAAACCTATGACATTATCTTGGGTATGGATTGGTTTTCCATGTTATGAGGACAGATTTATTGTCATTGCAAATGATTCAGATGCCTTCATATTGATAGGTTGAGATTATTCTTTCTAGGAGAGAGATATATCATGGTGGGATTCGTGGGTTTTTTGATAAGGAGTGTGGATTCCATCACCCATTAGTTTTCGAGTTTATACCTAGGTGCAAAAGTCTCTTCAAGCATCTGGATTCCTTCATTTGTGGATAATTTTATGGATGTATTCCTCGAGAACATTCTAGGAGTACCTTTGAAGTAGGAGATGGAGTTTTACATTGAATTTCATCCTAGGACCACTCTAATATCTTCTATGTCATATCTAATGGCCCCTACTAAGCTCTGTGATCTATGGTTGCAATTGGAGGACCTTTGAGAGAAGTGTTTTATCATAACCAATGTGTCCCCTTGGGCATCTCTGATGTTTTTTTTATGGAAAATGAGGATAATAACTTGCATCTATGCATGGATTATCATCATTAGAAACACGATAAAGAACAAGTACTCATTGGTGAGTATTGATGACCTATTTGATTAGTTGTGAGGCATGAGATGGTTCTTGAAGATCGATCTTTGGTTCAATTACCACCATTTGAGATTTATCAAGGATGATATTCGGAATCTGGCATTTTTATGTCACTATAGGCACTATGAGTTCCTGGAAATTCCCTTTGGTGTGATGAATTCCCCCACTATGTTTATGTCTTCGATGAACCATATTTTCCAGCCATGCTTGGACCAATTTGTGGTTTGCTTAATTAGTGACATACTCATATACTCTGTGTCAGAGGAGAATTATGCAGTGAACTTAAGGATAGTCCAAGATTTACTTCGAGAGCATCATATTTATGGAAAGATATTGTAGTTATAGTTATAGATTCATGAGTTTCACTTCATGTGGCATGTCATTTTTGAGAATGGTTTATCTGTGGAACTAGTGAAGATTGGTGTAGAACATGCTTGGAAGCCACCCAAGAGCGTGTCAAAGGTGCACCATTTTATTATCTTGGTGGGATACTATAGGAGGTTTATGGTAGACTTATCTTGTATTGTATACCATTTGACCACCCTAACATGGAAATAGAATACATTTACTTGGACTGAGTTGTTCTAGAGGTCCTTCAAGGAGTTGAGGATGAGGTTGACAAGTGCTATTATTTTGAGACTACCAGAGGAGGGTTTAGAGTATGTAGTGTATTTAACTGCCTCATAAGATAGTCTAAACTACATATTGATACAAATATAGGAATTTATTGCATGTGGGTTGAGGCAGTCAATACCCAGAGTAGATTTACATGACTCATGACCTAGTGCTAGCAGTAATAGTATTCACTTTGAGGATGTGGAGGCACTGTCTTCTGAAAGAGTTATTTATGGTTTAATCATACCACCAGAGACTTCGATATATATTCACACAGAGGGTCTTGAACCTAAGATAGTTGAATTGGTTTGAGTTCCTATAGGACTATGACTTTTAGATATTCTATATTCCCAGGAAGAGAAATATGGAAGTAAATGCCCTTAGTAGGAAGTCACATGTATGTTTGGTGCTGAAGGCATATAAGCAGCTGGGTTCTTTGCAAATAAACCTCATTGAGAAGGAGGGTGAAACTTTTCTTCATTCAATGCGGTTAACTCCTCCGATACTTCATCATGTGAGAGATTCCTAGTTGGGATACATCGACTGTGAGGTTTTTCATGACCAGATATCCTCAAGACACCCAAGGAAATTTATGAAGGAGAGAATCACGTCATCCTTTTATAGGGAAAGATGGTGGTACTAGTCATGATGTGGGAGGAGGTGATAGGGGAGTTTCAAACTTATCCTTTAGATGTACATATCAGTGTGGGGAATATATACATGGACCTTTAGTGGAAATTTTGGTGGGCCGACATGAGATAAAGCATGGCTGAGTTTTTTTCACAGTGCCTCACCTGTCAGCAGGTGAAGGTTAATCACCAGGTCTTGATAGGTTTTCTGTAGCCTCTTGAGATAAAAAATTGGAAATGGGATGAAATATCCATGGACTTCATGATAGAGCTTTATCATACAATGAAGTGATGTGATGCCATCTGGGTGATAATTGACTAACTCACAAAGTCAACACTCTTCTTTACTATCCGGGAGTGGAGTTAGGTGGAGAGTTTGGGGAAGTTGTATGTACGGAAGATTGTTCACATCCATGGGTTTTTTTACTATTGTATATGATCATGATGGGTGGTTCACGTCATAGTTGTAGAGAGGCCTACATGAGGCATTTAGGACTAAGATGAGGATGAGTACAACTTTTCACCCCCAGACAAATGGGTAGACTGAGTGCATTATCCAAGTGCTGAAGGATATGCTAAGTTATTTTATGTTAGACTTTGGCTAATGTTGGGAGGATCACTTTCCCTTGGTATAGTTTACATAAAATAATAGCTACCACTCTACTATCAGCATGGAAACTTTCGAGGCACTATATAAGAGACCCTTTAGGTTAACTTTGTGATGGAAAAAGATCATAGAGACATCTCTTATGGGTCTATAGAAGGTGTAGGTGATGACAGATAAGGTCTAGGTCATCCGAAAGTGTATGAGGACAACCTAGAGCAGGCAGAAAACTTACTCAGATTGACGTCATAGGCCCTTGGAGTTCAAGAAGAGAGACCATGTTTTCCTAATATTCTTACCATGATGAAGATTATGGATATTTGGTTGGGGAGTAAAGCTATCACTAAGGTTTATCAGGCCATTTGAGATCTTTTAGAGTGTTGGAGAGGCTGCTTACCACCTTTCCTTACCACTAAATTTGGAGTGGGTGCACGTTGTCTTCCATGTGTTGCAAATGAAGAGATACATGCATGAACTCATGCACATTATTTAATGGGTGTAAGATGGAAATAGAGGATGGATCTAATTTTTTAGAGCACCCGATGGAGATCAAGGATCATTAGAAGAGGACTCTGTGTGGATGAACCATTCCTTTTGGTTCATGTGCTGTCGTGACATGAGAGCTTGTAGGAGAGCTCCTGAGAGCGGGAGATTCAGATGCGGAATCAGTATCCCGAGATGATTGTTTAGTTTTTCCATTTAAGGATGAAAATATTAATGGAGGGAATAAAATAGAGACCCCATTTTTTCCTTGTATGAATTTGAAATATTTATAGATATATTTTCAAGCCAGGTACTGATTCATCATGCGATTCCAATGCTCATTGTGCCTGAAATTAATTTTATAAAAATGTTAAATATATTTTATATTACATGCACATATTTTCTTAAAGAAAATGGGATAAAGTTTAAATGAAATATCAGATCCTAAATTTGAGACTATGGTTGAATCCAAAACATGAGGTTTACCCAAGGTGTGACCAAAATAGGCCGACGTGAGGCATTCAGATAAAAGTGGTCATGGGTGGGTGTGTTTAGTTAAATGAATAAATAAATAAATTTATTTATTTATTTAAACTAATTCTGAATTAATTGATAAAAATACCATTATAATGATTCTCCAAGTTTATCCACATAAACCTTGGGAGGATTGAGAGGTTTACCTTCCACCCCTTATTGATGAATCTGAATTAGATGATGACAAGACTCTGAATCCAGGAAGATCAAGGAACAATTAACTCAGTGAATCCTATTCTTCATTAGGGAACACGTTCTTCATCGATGAATGATAAAAAATAATGTAGTACTTTCCAATTTGTGGATTATTCCCC
Organism: Viscum album; assembly: GCA_963277665.1. NCBI lineage: Eukaryota > Viridiplantae > Streptophyta > Magnoliopsida > Santalales > Viscaceae > Viscum > Viscum album. Next base: position 1,943,138,122 of record OY728119.1, on the reverse strand, counting down.
TATTTATTAAATTAATTGACCATGATCGAATCTATCTCTAGATCTGCATAAATTACCAGGATTTTCATGCACTTATGTACATATTTAAATTTATTGTTCAATTATTTCTCACATCAAATTATCCCAATTGTATCTATAGGCCAAGAATTATTTTCCAATGATTGTTTCACTTATATTTTTGTTATTTTCTCCCAATTATTCTTCACATTCTCCATTGATTGGACCACAGGGTCTTGGTTCAATGTTGCCAGGTGGGACCAAGCCCAATTGGACCCCTAAAATCATGGAAGATTCATGTGTGATGAATGGAACAAAAAATAAAGGATGTATTAAATGAATTTTTGGGATTCAGGAGATGTTCCTCATGGATCTGAGATCGTGATAGTGCGGCACAGGAGTCTCCTGAGTGGTGAAATAACATGCAGATTTGTACAGGAATAATTGTAGTTCAATTTCCATCCATAAAAGGGAAAAGAATCACTATCAAGAAAAAGATCCACCATTTTGTGTGTTTAATTGGTAGATTCAGAGGATGATAGGTTGGATCTTTATCATAGGAAGTGGATCTATGTTTCTATGAAAATACCAACTACACGTTGTGTAGTTCGAAGAACACATTCCATGTAGTCTGGTTTCTATAATGTCTAGGGTTTCACTTGTAGTTTAATATGACACTCTATGTGGAGATACCGCATGCCGTGTAATCCTATATAAATGGATCAAAGTGTGTATAGGGTACACACCTAGGATCCTAGGTTCCCTTGCACACCATGTATGGTGGGATGCATGTTGTGTACTTCTAAGAGTACACAGTATTGAGAAGGAGGAACATGTAGGGTGCCATCCTGGCCCTTACACATTATGTACCAGAGTACACGAACACAAGAAGTTTACATGGAAACAACTAGGGAGCATGGGTAGGACCCCAAGTGGATGAGGTATGCCGTGTACTACACCTAAATGCTATGCAGTGAGAGAGAATTAGTGAGCAGTGTACCAGATGGGACATGGACAGACAGTGGTGTGGGATCACATGTCTTGTGGATCCCCTTACATGTTGTGAACCCCTTCTTCCTTTTTGAGGAAAATTAAACCTCTTTAATATCCTTCATTTTGACTTAGATTTTTCTCTATGAGTAGCCTATCTTGATTTTTTTTACACATAAAACACTATGGTGGAATATATAGTGTCTTTTGAGATATGATATGCGATGTTATGAGTGGGATTATTATTTAGGAAATTCCTTATGACGACAATGATCAGGCAGGATCACCAAGGGATTTAGAGTTGAACCCTTCAACTGGATTGGGCATGATACCTCTACCTATCTATAGGGTGGAAACCTTTTTAGGGAGAGGGTATGGGTCCTCTATCTACTCTTAGAGTGTCACCCTCCTACTAGTATATGGCATGGTTCCTCTACCTATCCAACAAGTGGAACCTTTCTACATAGTTAGGGTATAGGTCCTCGACAATGAGAGTAGAACCCACCTGCTGTGTAGGGAATGAGTCCTCTATCTGTTGTACAAGTGACACCCTCCCATTGTATCCAAGCATAGATCCTTAACTAATAGAGTGAGACCCACCTCTAATGTGGGCATGGGTCCTCTATCTACTAGTAGAGTGGCACCCTCCAGCTGGGTTGGGCATGAGTCCTCTACCATTTACTTGAGTGGCACCCTACTACCAGGATATGACATGGGTTCTCTAGCTATCTAATGAGTGGAAACCTACTGTTATACTAGAGAATAGACCCCTACATAGATATTGTTGCCCTCAACTTTGTGTTACAATGGGGAGTTGTGGCGTGACTTGTATTTCTCTTCAGATAGATGCACAAGATACCATACATCAATGATGGACATTCTGGAATTATTGTCTCTCTTTTCCTAGGATGGGATATGAGATAGAGATCCCTTTTCTATCTCATTTGGTATTATTTGGTTTGATTATATATATATATATATATGTATGTATGTATCCGTATAATTTGTTTTTGTACTCTATTTCTTTGGGTTGATCTATCTACTATCTATTCCTATTGTGTTTCTTACTGCTCCCCCTTCTACTTTTAGAGCATCCTACTGGGTATGTATATACTCACCCCATCATGAGTTTTTCCTACACGTGTCATGTATTATGTAGAATAAAAATAGTTCAGTGGTGAATATAGAGGAGAATAGGGATACCTAATGCATTGGACCACATACAGTGGTTGGAACTTGGAGATTAGGAGTTGGGTTCTCTCAACATTTTTCTTTACCAATTTTGTTAGGTTGGGACATCTTTCTGGTTTGGAATGTATTCTTACCATTTACTTTTTATTTTACATTATCATTCTCCTTTACACCCTAGTGTTTTTCTTACATGCATGGTTATTCTCCAGATATTTCATATTTTTATTTTGATTCCTATGCACTTCTGGAATGAGATAGGCAGGTGTCTTTGTATAGGTACATTAGGAAAATGCCTCCCATGTTAGATATGCATTTTAGAAATTATCACCATCCCATGGCCTATGAAGGTGATCTTGGGGTAGTTGTGGCTCGATCCCTATTAGTTCAGATCATGAAAAACTTTCTTATGGGTTTTCAGGAATTTTGAAATAGACTAATGAGTTTGTTTTCTTTTTATATCCCTCACAAAGATTTTTTTCTCATACCAAGTTTTCAAATATTCTTCATTGGGATTAAGGATGAGTAGTAAATTTATGAAGGTATATCTTTACACTACAGGGATTTAAGTTAAAAGAAGAAAAAATGTTTTTAATGAAACATGAGTTTAAATTTTGGAATCATTTTTTGTGAAAAAATGTTCATTGAGTGGAAGTGTCCACTTTGTATTATAAGGGTTTATATTTAATAGTTTTTCTTAATTATCAAAAACTATAAACCTATAAGATCCTGAGAATCTAATAAAATTAAATCATTTATATTAAATTAATAATTATGGGTTAATTAAGGTATGTGTCCTTAAAGTTGGTATTAAAGTAGGGGTTTTAATAACTTTAGAGGTTAGGATGTTTTTTGATAAGAAAAATTTAGTGATTAATATGATTTTTTGGGATCATAAGTTATAAGTCTTCTATAAAATTCATGGTTAGTATGATATGGAAAATTAAAGTTATTTTTTACTCAATTGAAATAATTTAATAGAAGATGTGATGGTTAAGAATATCTTAGTGTTTACTCTCTTTATAATATGGTCTATTATGATTTTATTTTATATACTCAGACTAATAATTTTTTGTTTTTGTAAATGGATAGAACCAGTAAGAACCGAGTCAACAATAGATGTGAAGGAAAATTTGGTGGTTTTATAAATGAGCAACCAAATGAGATGGAAGTTGTAGTGAAAACTCTTATAGTTATGATTAACTAGGTATATAGAGTTATAATTATTAACCTTTACCAAGGTGAGTTTCCTAATGCTATAAAGAAGAAAAAAATGGAGTTTTATGAAATTTAGGTGATAAAGATCATGAAGTTAAAAATATTTAGTTTTATATATGTCAAGAATGTTGGAAGAATAACCTAGAGAAATGTCTTAAAGAGACAAGAAGATGTTTTGTATGTTTTAAAGGTGGAAATAGAGTAATAAATTGCTAATAAAAGATAAATATTTTAGTTAATGAAATGTAGGGTAATAAATTTAATCTTATAATATCAATTGATTTTTTTTACATTTGTTGAGTATGATCATTTCGAAAATCAATTCCCTTGAATGAAAGATCAAGAAGGGGATCAACATGATAATATTAACAAAGGTTTTGCACGACCATATACTAAAGATAAAGAAACATTGAATGAAATATAAAAGGTATGAATTATATTTTGGATTATGTTTCAAGATTTATGAATCTTAGGACATGATTCATATTTCTTTGTAGGAAGGAAGTTTTAAGGAATAATATGATAAATCATGATTAAAATTTTATGAAGAAATTTGAATGATTTAAGTGTTTACATTTATTATTTCAAGAGTTATGATGTGGTTGAATTTTATTTAGGAGTTTATGAATTCATGGATGATCATAATTTTCAATTCATTGATTCCTTTTTTCTATTTTAAGTGATGGGAATATTTTGAGAGACATTTATTGAGTTTTAATGGATGTTTGAGGTATATTTAACCCTTAAGTTTAACATGAGTTTAAGTGAAAAGTTTATTTGATGAAGAATGATTTTATATTTTTTGGAAATTTGTTGAAAGGTATTGATAACGTTTAGGGTTAATATGATATTTGATATTGAGTTAATTATGGTTAATTTGGATGATAGTGTCATTACATTTCTAGAACATATGTTTTACTATATAGATAACCATGACATAGAAAAGTTATTTGGTGACTAAGTGATTAAACTTTTTTTTGATGAAGTTCACTATATTGGGAACATTGTATAATTAAGGTAAATTAAAATATTTTTTTTATAATATGGTATTTTAATTGGGGAATAAAGGTTGAGTTAACTTTTGGAGTCATATATGATGTTATTGTGGATTTATATAAATTCAGGATATTTATAAAAAAATTAGTATATTTTGGAGATTATATGATTATGGAATATACATTTTTGGTAAGTATATTTATGGGTGATTGATATTATTTGTAGAAAAATGTTATGTCGATCTTGGAATAATATGTGATCAAATCATTCTAATTTTTGGGATTCATTTTTTTCTGATATATTTTGAAGAGTTTTAAGTTTTTTTATTTATGGAATGATTTATGTTGAACTTTAGGTATTATTTTTGAGGATTTGTAGATTATTATAGTATTATTCATATTAGATATTATCTTAACTTATGTTAACCATTTTTTTATTGATGGATATAAATAGGATAATTACATTTTCATATTTTTTTTGGATATTGTAATCCATTATAAGTTGATTTTAGTGCACTGGGCATTGAAAATTAATCTTTAATATTAAATGATTGGAATAATATATGATATATAAGTGGAAACTCATTTAAGAACAAACTAAGGATGAAAATACACTTGTGAAGTGGAAATAAATCAAGTACATATATTTTATTCAAATATCTATCTTAATTGTATACTAATTTCTCAAATAAGTTGATACTTATATATAGAAAGTATCACTGAACTATCAAGGAATGATTTTAGAAACTCATCTGAATGTATAAATATTATTGAGTGTAGCATCTCAACCTATATAAATATGAAAAATAACTAGATCGATGGAAGTAAATGACATTAGGAGTGCCTAGTCATACGTAAGAGGATAACGACTAGTATCTAGGGTCTATAGTAGTAATATGAAGAGACTATAAACCCTGTATAAAAGTATAAAATAATAGAAAAATGACCTGATATTATCATGGAAGTAACCATCCATTAGAGAACATAGTTATAATTGAAACATCCAAACTAATAATAATGAAGGACATGGAAACGTTCATACAGTCATACAAGATAGATCACCCTCTGGGATGATCACTAATAATGATAATGATAAAATAAATAGAATACATGAGGATCTACCATCTTACCCCATGTCTCTTCCCCAATCTCTATATCCCACTTGAGCTCCTCTAGCCTAAGTGTACAAAATTGAGCCTCTTCCCAAACTAAACATGAATCCAAGTTAAATATGTTTGGGTAACCATTTTCAATGGACACTTGAGAAGGTTCTGAGTAAAAAACATAGTAGGGAACCACCAACACTACCTTGTATATATACATTAAATATTGTGATATGTACATGTGGAATACAATAAAAAACATATAAATGAAAACATGAAAACAAACAAACAAACATCGTCGATACTCATGTCCATGACCCTGATCAACCATACCTACTTCAACTAGTGTTAGAGTGACTCTGGGAAAGTCATAATGACTATACCAACCAATATATCTCAGGATCCAAATCAATGGTAGTGTCAAATAGGAATCCTCATGACTCTAGGGATAAAACCCAAAACATCCCAAATAGTATAACCTAGTCCTAAATCCATATCGTCCCCAAAAAATAAACTCATAACTATAGGGTAAGAACCCATGGAATCCCAAATGCTATAATCGATCTCCAAATCCATGGAAATCCCAAAAAACATCTTCAAAATTCTGGGGACATAAAACACGATAATCCAAACAATATAATGTTGCTCTAAATCCATGGAATCCTTAAAAAATATCCTCACGACACCAGGGACATAACCCATGTCAACCCAAATAGTATAACCGAGCTCTAAATCTATGGTATCCCCAAACATTATCCTCATGACTCCAGGGACATAACCCATGACATCCAAAACAATATAACCAAGAACCAAATCCATGGTTTCCCCAAACATGTACATGAATATATATAGGGACCAAACATCATATGTTAATAATAATTTTATATGTATAAATCATGAGAATCTTATAAACACCCTCTCATTAGGGTAAAAAAGTCACTGGGGGTACCCACTGTGGTTCCCTAAGTCTCTTCATAGTGAGGACAACACTTGCATGTCCTCTTATCTCGATCAAAACTCTCAGGTTAAACCAAAATATTAGGTTTAAAATGACACTTAAACTTGTATAAATTTTATTAGTTTAATTTATTTCAACATTATACTCCATATATTTGAATATATGTCACTTTGGAACCATTTGAAATGAGTTAGACACGTATTATATATTATCATTTCATGTATTTACAAGATTTCCACCCAAATCACATAGAAAAGAAAACCACATATCCTATCTTCCTCCCAACTATTGAGTAATTTAGCTTGGCCAATATCTTTCCAAACCCATTTCCAACCTTCTTCCCCATGTCTTAGATATTATGGTCTCACCAAAAGAGTAATCTAGAAGGATTAAGGTTTGATCCATAGGAGGTTTCTTAAAGAAGATGTATAACTCTTAACTGAGTGTTTTCATGTTTATTTTATCTTCCACATCCTATAAATCATATATAACCATTACGATATAATAGCATCAGTACCATCTATATACGAAAATTTTATTATGTTTATGGCCCAACAATTTTTTATTTTCTTTTCCATATAGTTGAAAATAAACACTTCAGTTGTGTGTATGTGTGGACTAACACCTCCACATAGAGATGTGTTTCACATTTCATTATTTACTCATGTGGATGGTTAAAATGGTGGATCTGAAGTACCCATAAGACGATGATGGAGAATCATTGTTTTTGTTATAAATTAATTACTAAAAATTCAATGAGAAAGTAATAGTAAAATGATATTTTCTATAGGTGTTATGAAAGTATAATCCTTTTAGATACATACAATGAAAGGAGGAAATCATTGAAAGTAAGAACACCACTAAATTAATAGAAAGTGGAAACTACTGATTGTAGATGATAATTCTTAGCTTCAATTTATTCATGATGTGTGTTAAAAAATAATGAAGCACCATCATGTATATATTTGAATTTAAGGAAATAATTTTCCTAAATGTTGAAAAGTACATTTCATAGAAGGATATACATGGAATATGCATGTAGATATGCAGTCATGTGATGCAAGAGTATAAGAAAAATTGAACGTGGATGATAGATGGGATGAAAATAATAATCAATTATCATGTAAGGTTTTCATGAGGACATCAGATGAATTTGATTGGAATCTGATATATAGTAGACTAACATGGTGAGGAAATATGAATTTTAGAAGAATATGTGTTTCTATATATAAAAATACTGAAATTAGGGTTCATGGGTGAAAGATCAAAACCATGTGGGGTCATAAAATCTAATTATATTGTGTATAAACATTATAAAAAAATATAGATTTAGGAAAATGAAACCAGGACAAAAATAAATCCATTCACAATGGATCTTGGAGGTTGTATGATTCAAAAAATTAATAGAAGGCATGCATGGATGCATGGAGAGTCATTTTCATTAGAAGGAAGAATAATTACACTATATGAAATGATCAAAATAATAAAATTGCTTGAGATAATTAGAAGATCTCGAACGAAATATTTATACACTAGGATGAGAAATATGGTTTCAAATTTGAGCTCATGATTAGAATATGAAACTTGAATTTATGAGAGGAAGAGAGAGAGTAATAACAAATGATAATTAGATGAAGTTGTATGTCATGCATAGTAAAGTAACATGATGATAGTGAGTTCATAGAAAGTGTGGAAAGATTATATAACGTGTATGTTTACCAATTGTAGAACCTAATAAGTTGAAATATGTTCACTATAAATGATGTTTTCACAAGCTGTTATGCAGAAAATTGAATTACTATGAATTCCTTGTTTGATTTCAATAAACTCAAAGGTTAGTGAATTGTATTGTAAGGATTATGATAAATCTCATAGAAAGTATAGTCAATATATAAAGTCACTAGAAGAGGAAGATCTATAAATGATCATGATATGATATATAATTTTTGGTAGATGAGTGTTTTCAATGAATTGAGGGTTACATGAATGTAAGGCCTTAATGAAGGGAATATATATAAGTTTGTTATATTAGTTCATTAAAATAATATATATGAAATAGCGAATTCAAAAAAGGAAGAATATTGGAAGAAATAGAAGTGAGTATATATAAAGGTTAGGTTTACTGAATATAAATCACATGAAGTAGAATTTATGCTGACATTAATAAACGTGCTTGAAATTACTTAAATTAAGGAAAGACATGTCCATTTCAATATACAGAATAAATTTTATGATTTATTTATTCAAAACATCATAAGTTAGTACACTAGAAAATATTGAGGAACTTCACATTCATGTAAAGTAAAAATAATTATGATGATGTTGAGATGTATAGTCAATGTTCCTATATTTATGAAATAAAGTTCATGATGTTAGATGATTTCTGAGGAAGATGTTGATGCCTGAATTTTGTAGAGATCTGAAAAATATTTTTGACTCCTAAATTATATGATATTTTTAAAAGTATTCAATTAAAATTTAAATGTGAGAAAATATTAGTGTTTGAATATTTCGAATCACCAAACTTATTGAGGATCTTTGAGTCTATAAAAGAATCCTAGAAAATTCAGAGAAAGTTGCTGAATTGAGAAAAAAATTTGAGTGAGTTGCTTAGAATAAGAGAATAATTATTGAGAATAATGTTATGATCAATACTTTCAAGGAAGATTTAGTTGAGTCGAAGTTTTTTTAGAATACCAGAACATTAGGTTCTAAGGAATGTTGAGATGTTCAGAACATCATGTTCTAAGGAATGTTGAGAAGTACGAAACATAAGGTTCCAAGGAAAGTTGAGAGGATTGGAATATCATGTTTTTAGGATAAAATTAAGAGTTCTGAAATTAATTTTATTGTAAGTATAATAAGGTTGGTGTGTAAGTACTCCAACAAAATAAATGACAGTCGAAGCCCTGTCCAAGTTTTTGGAACATTGTACACTGATAGGAGTAGGTATAATATAATATTGGGAGACTTAGTGTGTGAGCTCACTATTATAGATTTAGATTTATTCAGAACTTGTGAAAAGTGTCAATAAAAGTTTCCTTTATAAGTGATAAAAGAACACTCATAAAGGGTACCTTTTATTAGTGTTAAAAAAGTGTTGATAAAATAACACTTTTATTAGTGTTTTTATAGCACTGATAAAGGTTGTCTTTATCAGTGCTAGTTAAATAACTCATACAACTAAAGAGACCATATGAATGAGTCCCACAATGAACTTATGAACGTTCGACCACTTCCTTTTATATGATTCTGCAACATCAGCACAACATAAGTCTGTTGTGAGGATGGGGTCCTGCATACACTCTCCACACACCTAAATTGGCTCGTGTCTACACACATAACCCCCGTGGGCCTTGGCCCACCCTTGGGTCACCATAGCCCAATTGATCAATAGGCCTTCCATGTTGGGCTGCCTAAATGGTCGACCCTTCAGGCAGAGGGCTAGCTGAGTTACTCAATTTTTTTATGATTAAATTCTTATTTCATATATAAAAATATACAAATTTATATACATGAATATATTAAATATTAATATATATATACACATATTAAATTTGTTTGTTTTTAATTTTTATTTGTTTAATATTTTTTAAAATTTATTCATTTTTAATATTTATTTATATTTATTCATTTTTTTCATAATTAAATACTTATTTCACTTATAAATATATATATATATATATATATATATATTTAATATTAATATATAAAAATATATACTGATATATATAAAAACAATTTGATATATATATATAAATATATTGATATATATGAAATATTGATATATATTAATATATATTAATATATATTGACATATATTAACAAATAGTATACTAATTATTTAATTATATATATTTATATAATATTAATTTTAATATATATATATAGTAATAAAGTGTATATTAATTATTTAATTCAAAATAAATAAATCAAAAGATATTATATATATAGTTAAATAATTAATACTCTATATATAATTAATAAAAATGAATAGATTTATTAAATACTTAATATACTAATTAAATAGTTAATATACTATTTATTAGTGTATATGTATATATTAAATTTATTTGTTATTATTAATAAACATATCATTAATAACTTTTTAAATAATTTTTTTAACATTTAATATTTTTAATATAGTTGTAATTTACATAATTAATATATATTCATTTTTATTTTAAACATATATTGATGTGAGCTCATAGTCTGGACTGGTCCAACCCCCAAATATTTTATAATTAAATTTATTAAATTTAACACACATATATATAGTAATAAATAGTATATTAATTATATATATTATTAAATAATTAACATACTTTTTTATAATTAATAGAAATGAATACAAATATTAAGAAAAGAATAAATTTAATATATATATATATATAGTAATAAACAGTATATCAATTATTTAATGAATTTATTCATTTTTATTAATTATAAATGATATATTAATTATTTAATTACATATATATATAATTAAATTTCACTCATTTTTAACATGAATTCATTTAATATAATTTATCTATTAATAATGTTAAGTGTGTGCTTACTATTTTATAATTTATAGATGTTAAATATTTATTAATTTAATATTTTTGTAATTTAAACTTTTTTAATGTTTTTCATACATAATCATTCATTAATATATTTATTATTTTTTCAGTTTATTCATTTTCAATTTTTCATTCTTCAATAATTTTGTAATTTTATCCATTTTCTAATATATATTTATACCTGTTTGTTCATTAACATTTAACACTTTTAATATGGTTTTAATTTATATAATTAATACGTATTCATTTTCATTTTATATTTTTTTAAAAATTATCTATTTAATTAATAATAGTAATTCAATCTTTATATTTATTCATTCTTATTATTATTTATTTCATCAAAAGATGTTACATATTATATGATATCATTGTTTAATTCAACATTTATCAAACTTGTTTATATATATATATACATTAATTTCACACACGCAAATATTTACGTAATTAATGAAATCTTATATAAAAACACACACACCTAATATTCATGTAATTTATTCAAATTTTATTATTCATTTTATAATTTTATTTAGTAACATAATATATTTAATATATTATGTTTTAATTAGTAAATTTTATTTATATATTTATAATATTATTTCAGTTATTATTATTTATTCATTTCTTATTTTTTTGGGAATTTAATCACTTTATAATATTTATTTAGACGTATTTATTTACAATGTTTTAAAAATTTTAACATGCATTCAACTTCATTTCAATATATATCCATATTTATTTTTTTAATAATTTGTGTAATTAATAAAACTTATCCACTTTTTTAATATTTTTATAGTCTACTCATTTTTAATGATTCAATTTCACTCATTTTTAACATTTATGTTTTTAAAATTATATATTAATTAATAATGTTATTTATATATATATATATATTTAAATAAAAATTTATAAAAATATATATTTTTAAATGTATATTTACTATATTTATAAAATTAGATATTTATAATTATAAATAAATAAATATATATATATTTAAAGTATTTATATAATTATTAATAATTAATTATAAAATTCTAATAAATATATTTAAATAATGAATATATTTACTACATTTATATTTATATATATTTATTAAAAATATATAATTATATATATATATATATATTTATAATTATATAAAAATATTTATAAAATCTTTAATAGATATATTTATGTATAAATATAATTATAAATATATATATCTATAATTATATTTATAAATACATATTTACAATTATTTTAATATATTTATAACTATATACATTTTTGTTTATTTTTGTTTATAATTATATACATTTAATTTTTTCAGTTATATTAATTATGTGGATCTTTATCATCACTTATTATTTTAGCACTGATAAAACCCTTCCCAATATTTTAAATAGAACCCCAACTGAACCAATTTCCCTCACACCATTCAAACTCTTGCAGGAATTTGGATCTACTGCCACTCCCCCTCAACCTTCTCTTTGACGAATCAACTCTCCCAAATATAAGGTGTGTTATTATTTCTCCTCTTCTCTCATTTATCAATATCATTGATCTCCTCTCTTTCACATACTTGGTGTAAATCACATTATATTTTTGTGTCCTTTATTTCTTTTTTTCTATCGACCACCTCCCCTCCATCACTGTTTTCAGCCTAGGCCAACCACCCACCACCACGAAGCAGCCCTCTGGTGACTGCCCTTTCCCTATCTTCTACTCTCTCAGCTGATTGATGCAGCAAGCCTTCACCCAATCCCTTACTAACCTACTCTCCACCATCTTTGCCTCAAATTTTTGTTGAATGGATTGTTTTATAAGGCAAGCCAGTGGAAGATTTGATTGAAGATTTTTCTATTTCACATTAGGTATTGGCTTCAAGATTTTACCATTTAATATATAATTATATAAAAAATATTATTATATGATTTAAGGTTTTTAAAAATGTGATGTCCTGTGATTATTATGATAGAAAAATTATAAGTAAATCGATTTATATATGTGATATAAAGTGTGTATCCATTACTCATCTTAATGATTTGGGATAAATGTGTGATAAATAGAAATCCTATTTATTTAATTTCTATTTTATTTAAACTTATTTTAATTATTTAGATATTAGATACTCATGAATTAATTTGAAATGATATAATTATAATCCATTTACTATAACATAATGAAAGTTGTAATTTTCATATTAGTGATGTGTTTATTAGTCGGTAGTTCCAAAACATTAATGAAAATTAGTGTGATTTTAATTAAAGGAATGACTATGATTTTTTCCTTTTTTTTGGATTTCTATATGTATTATTTAAAGTTAAATTTTATACTTTTATAAAATTCTATATTTGGGTTATTTATATTCAAAACTAAATATAGTTTTTTTATTATTGGTTTTGAAAATATTTTAAAAGGAAGAATAGATTTTTGGGGTTTTAAATTTCAAAAATAGGTTGGTAATTAAATTTTATTGTTTTATGGAGATTTATATTAAATGGGTTTGTAGTTGATTTAGTGAATTGGTTTTGAAAATGAATATGAATAATAAAGGATTTTATAAAATTTATTTTTAAAGGGATTGCTTGATTTAATGGGTAGATGGTCATTTTTTGTGAAAGTAAACATTGAATTAAATTTTTTTAGGGTTAAAAATAAAAATATGATGTTTTAAATGTAAACACATGGTTTTCATTAAGCTTATCTATGATTTGAGAGAATTATTTAATGGGTTTCTTATAAGGGTTTAAAATGTGTTTTATTTTAGGTATTTAGTATATGATCATGTTAATATATAAGGTTTGAGGTATCAAATTTCTGATATTATACTATAAGGTTTAAATCATGTTCAAATAGTGTTGAAAGGATATGAGGTTTTCCTATTATGTGAGGACACAAAATAATTTTTTTTAATTCAAGTTGTTTTCACCTTACACTCTAGTAAATAGTTATATAATGGACCTACCAATTCCTAAGGAGGTTTCGAGGTGTTTTAGAGTGTTCTATTTATTTTTGTATTAGAATAGGACTCCTGAGATTGAAGGTGCAATGAGTTTTCCTTGGTTAATATGGATGTCGATAAAATAATTTTTCATATCCATTTTGTTTTCAAGTTACCTTAAATATGATGGGTGGGAAGGAAAAATTTAGTCATGGTTTGAGTGTGTGGGTATGTATATGTTTCTTCTTCATATTTATAACATTATTTATTTTCATTAAGCCATGTGCATATATTATTATTATTTTAATCTATTGTGAATCATTAAGAATGGTTCTAGTTCACCCATAAAAGGTTATAATTTAAAACATATTTATCTCAAACACATAAAATATTATAAGATAGTTAAATTATTTTATAAAGTTTATTATAATCACACAATCATACACATAGTATATATTTTATTAACAACGAGAATACTCTTTTTTCTATACCTATGAAGGTTTTGACTACTAGAAGTTGGAGATAACTTATAGTGATATGTTTCATTATGGTGATGGACCCAGTAGTAGGTTTTCTATTAGGATTAAGGCCAGGATTTTATTTAGTTTTTGTTTTGTATTTTTTATGTGACCTTGTATCTAATTATGTGTTTATATATAAATTTATAATTTCATAAGGTGTCGATGAAAGTTATCACAAATTTTATATAAACTTTCGTTTATTTATTTTATATATTGAGATAATATGCCATCCATTCGTTGAAATTTTTTTATTTAATGTTTCAATATTTCTAATATACAAATTTTTTTCCCAAAATTCAATTAAAATTGGATATTGGTTAGTTTGTGTTGGTTGGAAGTCATAAAACCCCCAAGGATTCAATAAATTACTTAATATATTTTTGAATCCTTTGATGTAAATTGAGGTGACCATAAGTGTATTAATATCCCTATATTGGGATTAGGTATATCCTGGGATATAAAATTAATAAACTATATAATATAGAGTTTTAGGAATAGCAAATTTAAATAACATCTTACACTTTCTATTAGAGGTGGAATCAAAATGTTTTGGATATCAATGATATGAAATCCATGCTAACTGATTTTTTTGTATTGTTTATTAATGGAAAGTATTTGTGGTGTTTTTAAGGAAATTGAATTGAGGTTTTCGATATTGTAGGGTATGTGAAATATACCTAAGATTGATAACTCAACTATTTTTGAAATAGGGGTTCATTAGTGGGTTATAGTACAAATATATTTGTTGGTATCCCTATAATACATGGTTAAGAATAATCTATGGAATATAACTTCAAAACTATCATCAATAAAAATTTCATCCCTTCATTACATGAAATTCCAAGATCCTTGACCATGTTTCAAAATCCAGTGATTATATGACCTTGTATGTTCTGAGGAAAGATATTTTTACACAAATTTAGATAGCCGGGTCACAATTAAATGGAAAGTAAGAACAAGAATTTCCAAGGGAGTTCTGCTATCTAATAATAAATAAATTATGTTCTATATTATATTTATTAGTGATAATTAGATTAATATATGTATGTATGTGAATTACTTGAGTAAGAAATCAATTTTATTATCATTTTTAATAATATATTTTATAATTATACATGAAATAATGATTTGAAAGCCCTTGATTTATGATGTAAAGTGTACCAAAACATAGTAAATGGGAATAAATGATAGGGAAATCATTTATTCCTGAAGTAGATACATATCAATGGTAAAATATCATAATTAAAAGAAATAAGGATCAAGGGTTAATCGATCCTTATTAGTGGCCAAATGTCCCATATAAATTCAATTTCTCACTGATTTTTCCAGATCTTTGAATTAATCATACATGAAATTTGGACTTTGACACGTGATGGTCACCTAAACTATCCCACTCCTTTAAATATCCACTCATACTATCAATGAAACACCACTTGGACCACTACATACCAAGTGAAGAAATGAATTAGCATCAACTCCTCCCTCTTTTTGGACTCCCTCCTTAAAAAATTTATAAAAACCATCCTAGAATTAATGGATTTTTGTACCACACAAAATCAAATCAAGAACATAGACCAAAAACCACATGTTTATCCCAAATTGTTTCTTTTCATGTCACCCCTGTGCAGAACTGTAACTTTTCAGGAATCATCACTAATAACATTCAAATGTTGGGTTCCCCTTATTTTAATTATCTACAACTTTCTCTTTTGATTATGAATATATTATGTGTATTTATTTAGTTATTATAAATAATGAATATTTTATGATCTTAATAGGATTGATTTTAATCAAAAATAGATGCACACTAATCACATGAAAAAAGAGTATGAAGATGGAGTTAAAGAGTTCATCAAGTTTGCAATAAAGAATGCATATGACCCTTCTCAAATACTTTATCCATGTTTATTTTGTTTTTATTCAAGAAAAATTATTCTGAAAGAGTTGGATGAAAATTTTATTTGTCATGGAATAGATCAGAGCTATAAATGTTGGAATAAACATGGGGAAAATTGAATGTGCACACCGATTGTGATGATACTACAGTTTATAGAGTATTTGATATGAATCCTAGTGTAAATGATGATGGAGATTTTATAGAATAAATGAAAAATATAATTTAACATGACCTTAATTATTTTAAAAAGTTGTTTGAGAAGTTAAATATATGTGTTAATAAACCATCATATATCATATGTACTAAATACACAACATAGATAACTTTGTCGAAATAATTTGAAAACTAGAAGTGGATAGAGTGAGACTGGCTTTACCAAACTACTTGGTCTCCTAAGTGATATGATACCAGAATAAAATTAACTTCTTTTCTAAACATATTATTCTAAACAAATTCTACATTCAATGGCATGATCCCTAAAAAATATATGCTTTTCCAAATGATTGCATATTGTTTCATAAGGACCATGAGTCATTGATAAATTGCCCTAAGTGTGTCACAAATCGATACAAGAAAGATGAATCAAATCCTTCAAAATCTATATGATACTTTCCTATCATTCCACTATTTATAAAACTATATATATGTTATAAATCCACAAGATAATGAAAATTATAGGCGGATACAATAACTAAAGATGTGAAACTATGTCATCCAATAGATGAAAATATATTATGAGTTTTCTGAATTTAGAAATGAGCTGAGAAAATTCTATCTCGCATTATATCTCGATGGAATAAATACCTTAGGTTCACAGATTAGTACTCACAGTACATGTCCAGTTATGTTGGTAAATTATAACTTTCTTCCATGGTTATGTATGAAGCACAAATACATTATGTTGTCTCTAATTATATTTGGACAAAAACAAACTAGTAATTATATATATTTTTTCTAATTGGATCCATTGAAAAAATATCTAAAATTGATGTGGGATATAGGTGTAACAATTTATTATGACTTTAAGTGCATGTTTTCAATATAAAAGTTCCATTTTAGTTTAAAACGTGTATCATATTTCTAAAATAGATAAAATGGGCTCAAATTGTTTTCAAACATTAGGAAAATGATCAATAATTCATTTTTCATGTGTAGGAATTGAACACACACCAATATGACACTCTATGTGGTTGGAATGACTCAAAGTATGTGTTTTCTGTATAAAGGTTTCATTTTAGTTTAAAACGAATCACAGAGATAAAACCATTAAAATAAGATTGGATTGTTCTAAAACAGTAGGAAAATGATCTATAATTTATCCATGATGTGTAGGAATTAACCACATGGCAATATAACACCTAATGTGGTTGGTATGACTCAAAGTACGCATTTTCTATACAGAACTGTCATTTTAGTTTAAAAGATAATCAAATATCCCAAACCAAGAAAACAATCTCGGATTATTTTTAAAATTCATAAAAATTATCAATAATTCATTTTTGATGTGTATGAATTGACTGTGCATCAATCTGACACTTGATGTGGTCGATATGACTCGAAATGTATGTTTTCAATATAAAAGTGTCATTTTAGTTTAAAATTCATGCCACATAACCCAAAATAAGAAAAAGAACTCATATTTTTTTTCAAAATTTATAAAAAAATCCCATAATTCATTTTTGACTTATAGGAAATGACTGCACGTCAATCAAATACATGATGTGGTTGATATGACTTGAAGTGTGTGTTTTCAATACAAAAGTGTCATTTTAGTTTAAAACACACATAAAATATCCAAAACCTTGAAACTGAGCTAAATTTATTTTTTAAACTTTAAAAAATGGTTCATCATTCCTTTTTGATGCGTAATAATTGATTACATAGAAATTAGACATACAATGTGACCGTTACGACTAAAAGTGTGTGTTTTCAATATAAAGGTGTTATTTTAGTTTAAAAAGAACATCAATAGCCGAAACTGATAAAAAAAGTTTGTATTGTTTTCAAACTTTAGGAAAATGATCTATAATTCATTTGTTATATATATAAATTAACCACATGTCAATCCAACACCCAAAGTGGTTGATATGAATCAAAGTGTTTATTTTCAATATATATGTTCTATTTTAGTTTAAAATGCGCATCACATAGGAAAAACTGAGCATAACAAGATCATATTGGGTTCTCGTCATTTTATCTGCAATTACTTAATTTCCTTATTATTTTCATATGATACTTATTTAGTTAATTTTCATAGAGATAATTATTAAAGACGAACAAGAAATGGTGTGACATTTCAAGGATTATTCTCAAAAAGCAAGTGATATTTAATTGGATCACATCTATAGTGAGTTTTTACCACCACATATGTGATTTAATTCAAGATCACCTACTTTTTAGACCAATAAGAAATGGTGTGGTGTGTAAGAATCAACCTCAACTCAATCCAATACATAGCGTGCTTGGTATGACTCAAAGCATATGTTTTTAGTTTAAAATTTATGCTTAGTGTCTAATTTATTTATTTATAGTATTTCAAACATACAAATTATTTTATTATATAGGTGAATTCTTTTTATTGGGATGGGGTGGTTTTTTCGGCAACTAATAATATGACCAGTGGTGGGGGGCCAATAAAATATGAACATTGATGTTTTTTAATGACTGTGATAAATTATACTTACTTATATAATTGTACAAACCAATGTTTTAAATTTCTATAATATAGTGTTTTTTTCTTGTATTTATGTTAGAAATTTTATTTCAATTAAATAATGTATTTTATCACTATATTTTCTCCCTGTTTTTTCTACTGTAGTGTGCTTTAATTTTAATAGAACACTATATCAGTATTCCCCTTTATCAACACTAGAAAAAGTGCTGATAAAGGGATCCTTTATCATCACTATGAAAAGTGTTAATAAAGGTATTCTACATTATTTTTAGGAAAATCATTGATAAAGGGATCCTTTATTAGTTCTAAACTAGCACTGATAAAGACCTAGGGCTTTTAAGGGTGCTTTGATTGTTATTGATTTTTTTGCATCGATAAAGTCCCATTATAGCGTTATTAAAGGCCTTATGTGTAGTGGTGGATGAAAATTATGGGTTAAGGATAACAGATTCCCAATATACTTGTAAATTTTAATATTATTATTAGTGTAAATACATGAATCTACGGGAGTTTACATGACAAGGTGTAGGTTCTCATATTGAGGTCAAATATTATAGAAATCCTTATGTGCTATTTACTTTACACCATTTTCATAGAATAATGAAAAAATGGAGAGGGATCATACTTAAGATCCATACATCCAAATATATTGAAGATGTTTGATCAACTTAAAGGAAGTAAAATTTTATGTTTAACTTAATTGGTAAAAATTGGTAACCTTTGATTCACCCTCCCTCTTAGGGTGTGTAACACCTCAAGATTTTGAAATATATTTCTTTAAATACATAATTTGTTCAATAGCTAGATCCACATGCAACAAAAAACTAAAACAAGACATTATATATTTATTATTAATAAATTTTTTTAATAATAAAACCTCTAGTAAATAAAATTATATTTACCAATTAAAAATACTTACATTTAGAGGATATATAATTAATTTGATTTAACATATAAAATGATTTTCCCTTATTAAATAACTATTTCATGTATTAATAATTCAAATTCATCACTTTTAAAATATTATTTTAATAATATATAATTTTTTAATATATTATCGAATATATTAACATCATTTGGTTTGGAATTGGTATGATATAATATTAAGAACACTTAATGTTTAAAAAGGTCATTTTTTAATAAAAGTAGATTTATTTATATTTTCATTTAAAAGATAAATCTATAAATTCTAGAATTTTATTTTTACAAAAGTAAATTTATTTTTTAATTCTAAATATTAATACTAGTTTAATATTAATTTTTTGGAATTTTCTAAAAAGATTGATTTTTAGGTGAATAGTGAAAAATACCGTTTTTACCAATAACAATAATTTTATGAAATTATTAGTATATAATTATGAATTTTAAGTTCATAAAACATTTTCATAATACCATATTTTTATTTTATTAGTGACTTTATAATTTTTAAAATGTTTGTTTTAATTTATCAACCCATATTTGACATTTTAGAACTTAAGTTTTATTTTTCAAAAAAAATATTTTTAATACATTAAAAATTTAGTATTTTAAAATTAATTATTATCAATACTATAAAATTAATATAATAAAATTTATTTCAAATTTGGAATCATTTTTTTCCAAATTATTTAATAAGGATTAATTTGGTAAAAACTAGTTACCACGATAAAAATCAAAAGGGGTAAAGAGGGTTTAACCAAGAATAAGAGACCATAAACATGTTTAAAACATATGTGGGAATAGGTTATTAAGGCCTTTATAAACCTTATACATTTACATATCCTTTATTTCCCAATTTTGGGTCCAATTTCCTTGATAGTGACTTCTCATTATTGAAAAGTTATAGGTATTTACACAAATGACATCCCTTTTAACTTGTAAAAGGGGAACTCCTCTCTGCACTTAGCCTCACACAAAAACCCAATTAGTTTAGGAAAAAATCTACCCAATTTTTTTAAACATTCCTATCCACCCTCAAGTTGTTCTGATCTTCTCAAAATACTATCCCTCAAAGGCTTAACCCCCTTTGCAAGGAAGATAATCCAAGAAGTGTGATATAAATTTCTAACTGGTCCTTTCTTATTTTTATTTCTTTATGTGAATTTATTATTCCTAAAATTACATTACACCATATTAAAATTATAAAATAATTATATATTTTAAATTTATATGTTATTATAATTATAGTATAAGAATTAACCACCTTTCCCTTTTTCTATTAATAAAAACAAAACCGTCATTCGTGCGTTGTGAATACTACCACCTCATTGACACAACACATTTCATTTTCCTTCACCACCTTACAAGTATGTTTATAATTGGGAATTTAATATATAAGTATGATATTTATGAAATATTTTATATTTTTAAATGATAAAACATCTTAATTCTTTCCCCCCATTTTATGGAAAATGAAATCATCGCGTACGTGTGGACTACCGCTTCAATGGAACAATCAATTTATATTTTTATT
This sequence comes from Viscum album, assembly GCA_963277665.1. Classification (NCBI taxonomy): domain Eukaryota; kingdom Viridiplantae; phylum Streptophyta; class Magnoliopsida; order Santalales; family Viscaceae; genus Viscum; species Viscum album. The sequence goes on along the minus strand of OY728119.1, from coordinate 1,943,116,647 downwards.
TTCATGAAAAAATTAAATGAATATTCATGAGAAGGGTTTTAATGGATAGAAATTATTATTTTTAAAATTAGTAAGGTTTTGTAAAGATAAATAGGTCAACCTATTAACAATTTGATCAATAAATGACCATGGTAAATTCAACCATATTCTGTGAGAAAAAATTATTTCTTAATATTATATAAGAACTTCATATACATTATGTTATATTATAATATTTTATAATTATGATATATCACACTAATAGAAAATATCATTATTCTTATTTTATAATGATATTACAACTAAATCAATTCATAATTATCTATTAATTATGATGTGTTCTTTTTTAGGTTGGTTTAACCACCTACTTGAACAATGATATAAATTTATATCATGGATGAATATAATAATTTAATTTCTATTAATATATGATATAAATAAGTATATAATTACTTTTGTTTTTTATGAAATAGTAATATAAAAAATTAACTCATTATTTATTAAAACACCATTCAATCCCTAAGAATCATCAAAACATACTCATCGCCAAATTAGTCTTTAAGTATCATAACCAAAAATCCAATTGTATGAAATTATAACATTATAAATAATTGTAAAAAATAAATTTCATTATCTTTTATGAACTAGGAATGACTAACTTTTGGAGAATAATGAAGAACAACACCACTATTATGAAACCATTTTAAAAAAATCAAGAATACTCATACCCAATATTAAAAATAGATAATAAATAAATAATATATATATAGATAATAATTGTAATTAAATTTTTTATAAGATTATAGACATGAATAAGTTTATGAAATATATTATTAATATGGTTATGTTTGTTATGTAGGAGGTTAGAGTGTGATCAACTAAGTAGGAATTCAAGGTAATGGTTTTGTGTCTCAAATTTAATTTATTGAGACATATTTCTTATTGATCATTATTATATATTTAATATGGTGTGATTACTAACTAATGAATGTCTTATAACATAATAATTTAATTTATGGGGTTGAATGTCCATATCAAGTTGTTTCTTCAAATTTATTTCAATTTGAAATATACCAAAGTTGATAGTGTTTTAGTTAGCTCAATTCCATTTGTTGAGTTATAATTATTCTTCTTGAGCTTCATTATTCCAATATTAGTTACTTCCTACATAAGATTATATTTCATTGTATCTATCTTCCTATCTCATGATAATGTATTTTTTTTAAAAATATTTTACAATGAAAAATCTCTTCACCAAAAGTTATATCATTTTTAAGAATAATTCTCATCCTCTTTAATGATGGTTCCCCTTCTATATCCATATTTTCCTTTTGTCAAAAATTAATATGTTATATTTGGAAACTTAATTCTTTGTTACCTCATGCAAACTTTATCTTTCCCTTCTCCTCTTTTCAAAATTCAGTTTTCTTAACTCTTCTTAGGATGTGGGTTTTCAGCAAAGGCATTTCCAAAATATTAAAAAGGGTTTCCATCCTTTCAAATTAAAATGTTTTATCTTTCACTTCACATTTATTTTTATAATATTCGTTTCATTTCAAATATCTTTTATTAAAGTCCCTTTTTCGTAATTAAGTGTTTTACAAATATTCTACTTCACATTTTGGAAACCTTTATGTCTTTTTCAATGCTCGACTATTGAATATTCTTTTTAAAATTAAATGTTTTAATTTTTTTACTTCACCTTTTTAAAATATAAAATCATTTTATAAAAAAATAAATTATCATTTCCCCACTATTTTACTATTTATCTACAAAGTCCTTAGTTCACTGGAAGTTATTTTTCATGTATCTCCATCTAAATTTTCTTGTGAGATACTATTTTGGAATGATTGAATTTTGGGCATCAACCATTTATATTCTTGATATAATTTTTTTTGATACCATCTAAAATTGTTGTGAAACCCATTTTTTCTTTCCATAGGCTATTCTTAATGTTTTTAATGACTTTGTTTTCATGTATCGTCATATATATGGATGATTGATGTGTGATATCTTATATATCTCTCCAATGCATTAGTAATGTTCATATCTCATGAGCTTAAAAGAGAATATGAGAAGATTTATCCCAAGACAAATGGTGCATAGAGTTATTTATCCCAAGCCCAAGGGTACATTAGAGGATTTATCCCAATCGAAAGGGTACACATAATGATTTATCCCTAACACAAGGGTATATTGTAGGATTTATCCCAAGTCAAAGGTAGTACACAGAAGGTTTTACTCTATGACCATGGGTATATGGGATGATTATCCCAATCCCAAGAAGGTACACAAATGATAATCCTAAGACTATTGGATAATGAATTTTTTTATAGGTAGCCTCGAAATATTATTTCTTTGATTATGTTTATGCCACATTATTATTTCATAACCTTGTTCCTATGTTTACACTCCTTGACCCATGTTTGATGTCTCATGATTCCATACACATTTTCCATGGTATATGTTTTTTCCTTTGAGATTACATGTCCTTGTATCATGTATTATAATGCTTATTGTTACATGATCTTTTAATAAGATGTTTATCCCATGGCCATTTTTACTAATATGATTATGATATAACCATTATTGAAATGTTAATAAGTTTTCCTTTACTGAGTGTTTGATATAAACCCCTTCTTATATTTCCCTTCCCAAGGTTATAAATATGAATATAACTTATTATAATTCTATAAGGGATTATATTATGATTCTATTATGGAGAAATGTTCACACTTGTTGATTATGTATCTTGTCCAAAATGACACTAAACCTTCAATTCTCTAGTTTATATGAATATTTTTGAGAAGGAATGATAATTCATTTTAAATAATGAAATAAATGTGTAAATTTATCTTAGGTATATATAGGGTGACTTCATGATCCTATGGAATTATCAGTTGGTATCAAAGGAAGGCCCCTCTGTTTGGATCTATAAGTTTTTTTGTTCAAAGTTGTTTTTCACTAATTTACATGAAGTGAAAATTTATAGAAGTTGAAGAAATAATTTTTGAAGAATATATGGAAGTTAAGCCTGAGTAGAAGAAAATAGAAGTTATCCATGGTTGTATTAATATGGGGGATTTATAGAAAACATTAATAATGGAAAGAAGAAACAATATTAAAAGCAGCAGAAGTGTATCCATCAAAATTAGTGAATGGAGAATCCATTATTATATGAAGTTATAGTGAGTGGTAAGATTATTGAAATATCTATTAAAATTAATTATACTAAATAAGAATATTGATCAAGATATGAGGTGTATGAATTAGTAAGGGTAAACAAGGAAGATATCAATCATATCATAATCATAAGAAATAATAACTTAACATTTGAATATATTATCCTACATATGAAAGATCATGATATCATGCCATGGAATAAATCATAAAAGTTCATAACAATCAATGAAAATAATACCAAAATTCCTAACATAAGACATGAAGTTTTTTGGAATATACACAAGCATATAAAATCATTTCATATTAGTCAATGCTCATTACCATGACCATTATAGCAAAAAAAGTCCATTACTAAACTGAGTTCACTCCTCATTCTAGCCATGTATTACTGAACCAAGATCATTTCCCATTCCAGTCATGTCTATCTCATTAGATATAAATATTGACCCAATAAATTGGAGGGAGATATAGTTTCCACCCATCTCATAATTAAATCATTCTTATGTGTGCTATAAAAACATAAATCATTCATCATAGCACAACCCAAGGAATAAAATGGGTTTCTTAAACATCATTCCATCAGAATCCATATAAAACAAATGGATTTTATAAATATCATTCCATCATAAAAAAATCAAACCATAGTAATGATAGGGATTGAAACATAACCCTTTTTAAATAATGTCAACTTAATATGGAAAATAATTTTGAAAAAACACTTGATATTAATTCTTGAAAAAGATATTATTTATTCTTTAAAAATATTTTATTTTCTCAAAATGTCAAGAAATTTTAAAAGAAAATAATTTATTTAAGAATAATATTTAAATCATGTAGAGGAAGCTTCATAGAAATAAGTCATTATGAAGATGTAAAAATCAATTCTTGTCGTATAAAAAAACATTCTCCTCATACACTTTTCAAAAAAGTCAAAAGTACCTCATATCTAATAATGAAAAAATATTACTTAGATAATGTTTAATTAAAATTCACCAATGGGTAAAATTGACTTTAAAAAATTATATAATAATAGAAATAATATTACATATTTTGGAAATATAGACGTTGATGATAAATATACCCCAATAAATACTTACATATAAACAATCTTAGAAAATAATGAGATTGCGAAATTATCCCTTACCATAAGTCCAATTTTATTTATACGAATCTGAACCTCCTGTATAATGATTTAAATAATGTCATTAACTTATTTCAGAACCATAGTCATTTTTATGATATCATATATGATTATATTATTATCTGTTTGTTAATAACATTTATTTATTACTTGTTATTCGGGTATTAACAACTTCATTCACTTATGCATGTTTTACCAAATAAGTTTCATACCTCCTTCATAGATCATATTTGTATCATTAAAAAATTATATTAGTATTATATATATCATATTTATTTATTCTATACATTTATATAATCATTATTTAATGACTATCATGTAGAATGGATTGCATCACATCGCATCGTGGTGACGGTAGGCCGTACGTACGCATGATCGATGATATCATTCCCATAATTGTTGAATGATATTGAATTAGATGGTGTGTAGTATTTCATAATTAATATAATGTTATAATAATCATATATAGTTATTATTTCCATCATTATACCCATCCTAGTAAGGTGGTGGTGAAAAATAGATAACACCATGATGTGGAGACGGTAAGCTGTACGTACGCATGCATGGAGATTTCATTTTTTCAAAAGATGGATAAAAGGTGGAATATGATTGTTTAAAAATTATAATAAAATATAAATTTATAATTGATACTAGATTTATTACTTTATAATTAAACAACTCTTGATGAGAAAGTAGAAGAATAAAGAATTTTGAAAGAATTGATAGAGGGGATTACCTTCTCTTTGACATGCTTCCTCTAAATCTCCTCTTAGAGCACTGGAGTTGGTCTTTGAAGAATAACAGAACCCAATACAACTAGAGAATTTTATAAGGTATAAGGGTAGGGGATGTCCAAGATTGAAGGCTCAAAGTGAAGTGAAGAGGAGAGGGAGTTGGTTCCCTTTTATAATTGAGGTGATGGGAACTTTTGGAAACTGCATAAATAATAATTTACAATAAAATGAAACCCTACCCAAAAAACCTCTGAAATTTACCAATTTAGAGTATAATATGATATAGTTTTGTAATATCATCAACAGATAAATTTTTGACAAGTTTTATATTAATTTAAACATTAATAGTTTTATTAACATTTAGTTATTCTATTTAATTTTTTACTAGGGTAACAAATATGTAAATAATAAAATAGTTAAATATTTACTTATTTTATGTAAATTATAAGATAAATAAATACCATATATAATTTTATACTATATCATAATTATTATATATTTTTTAAAATATATTATAATTTTTAAATAATTTAATGAAACATTATTTTTCTAAACAAACATTAGTGTCACTTTTGATACAATTAAATTAATTGATTTTTAAAAATATTAATATAACAAGTTAAATTAGAACCAGATATTTTATTATATTCCTAATAGTTAAAGATCATATATAAAATTAATTATACATATTAATTATACTAATGTATATTTATTTTAACATTTTTAATAACATTTATTTGTTATATCTATTAATAAAATAATTACTACATCAATTTTGTGTAATTATTTAATATACTTATATCTTGAATAAAAATTAAAAATAAAATTCTATGATGAATATAAATCTTCTATATTTTAGAAGAATATATGTAGTCAAATTTATCTTCTAGAAAATATAATATTTAATATTTTATACTTATTAAATTATAAATGTGATAACTTTTATATCACTTTAAATAAAATAATATAAGTGTCACAATCGCTTCTATAAGGCTCAAAATGGTCAGTAACTCTACCCTTGGATGGTTATGGTCGATATATAATCAACCAATAAGATTTGATCAAGTGTTTGGGTATTTTAGTGGTTATTAGTATTTTAATAAAAAATTGTTTTATTGATTTCTCATCAATTAATTAATTTTTACATCATCAAGGTATAAGTTTTTAATGTAATTATTTATTTCATAAAAATTAAAAATAAATTACCATGATAAATAAAAAAAAAATTATATTTAAAATTATTATTTATAATCAAATTTAACTTCTATATAAACTTATATAAAAATGATATAGTTATTAAAATTTGAGTAAGACATTTTTAAATTTTCATTAAATAAAATAAATTAAATATCCTAATCTCATACAAGTGTCTTCCAAAGGACACCATTTCAACCCAAGGACAATTTAGGTCAAAACACACTCATCCAATGATATTAAGATATGTGTTAGGGTAATTTTATAGTAGTATTATCACCCTTAATTACCAGATTTACCCTTTTATCATATTAATTAAAATTACCGAAGTTACTATTATTAATTACCAAAAATAAAATAAAGATATTTAAATAATTTGGAAATAATAATTAAAAATATGGAATTATTTTTTCAAAATTCAAAATATAGAATTTTCAGTAATTAATTTAAAATTAATCCCTTTGTCGGAAAGAGAGAATGAGTTTTAAAAGCTAAAACATTGTAAAAAGATTGAAATGTTTTTACATCTGAATTCAATGTAACATTAATGATAATGAAATAATTTATATCTAAAGATAAAAATAAAATTATATTTATACTTTAAAACCATTCAATATTATAATTTTACTTTATAAATTATTTAGATGAAAAAAGTTGTTTTCAATTAAAATTTTGTGAATTTTTACAATTCATCAAAATTTAAAAGTTATGAGAAAAATATGAAAAAATTATCCAAAGTAAATTTTTATATCCCGATTTTAAATAACATTTTTATGTTTCCATATAAAAATTATTAATTTTTTAAAATATTAATTTAAAAGGTGTTCTCCATTAAATGGTGGAAAATTATGCTTTTCAAAAATATAGGTTTTTATATATCAAATAGGGTTTATTCATACCCTATAACAAAAATATATATTGGATGAATATAAAAAATATTTTATTAAGTATATAGAATATATATTTCATTAATTTCATTTATTAATAGTAATTCACTCAATTTATTAATACAAAAAGACAAATATATAGTTGATTTATATTTTACATAAATAGTTGTTAGCTAATGAATTCACCATATATTTTCATAAGTTAGTTATTTTTATTCTTGGTAACAAAATGTCTAGGATATAATAGTAATTTTATACTAAGGGTGTCTTACGGTTCGTTTAAACTCACGATTGTGTGCAACAAAGTCTATTTAAGAATTAAAATTATTTAAAGAAAATATTTCATAAAAACATTCGGGGTTACATTCTACCCCCCTTAAACTGAATTTATCACTCAAAATTCATCACTTGGATATAAATCGATGAGGATATCTCTCCCTCATCATATCCTCAATCTCCCACATATCTTCTTAAAATTACTGGTTCTGCTAAAAAACTTTAACCAAGCGAGTGGTCTTGTTTCATAAATTTTTTTCACTAAAATCCAAAATCTCTATCGGTTGTTCTTCATAAGAAAAAAATTCCTCCAGCAGTATAACTTATGAGTTTAGTACATGTGAAGGATCAGGTATGTACTTTATTAGGAGAGATACATGGAACACATTATGAACTTTAGAGAGATTCAGTGGAAGTGCCAATCGGTAAGATACCTTCCCAACACGATCTTGAATTTCAAAAGGAATGATATACCTAGGGTTTAACTTGAAATTATTTCCAAATATCATTACTTTGTTCCCATGAAATATTCATAGAAACAACTTTTCACCCACTTCAAACACTAGGTCTTTTATTCAGTTTTCATCATAATTTTTTTTTCAACTATGAGATGATATTATGTGTTGTTGAATAGATCTGACCTTTCATACCATTTCATCATTAAGATCAGGTCCTAATAGATTTCTTTCCCCAACTTCATTCTAGTAAGTTAGAGTTATGCAATTCTTTCCATAGTTAGTTTCAAAATGATCTATCTGAATACTCAAGTGAAATCTATTGTTGTAAGAAAATTCAACCAACGGTAGGTGTTGATCCTAAACACCTTTGAAATCCATCGAGAAAACTCTCACCATATCTTCTAGAGTTTTAATTTTTCTCTCAGACTGACCATCTGTCTTAGGATGGTAATTAGTGCTGAAGATTAACTTTGTTTCTTGAGCCTACTGAAGACTTCACCAGAACTTTGAGGTAAATCTCGGATCTCGATCAGATATAATGGAAAGTGGTACACCAGGAAATATTACCACTTCCTTTACATATATCATGGTAAGATGATCAAGAGATAAATTATCTCTAATATCAATGTAGTGTGCCGAATTCATAAGGAGATCTACTATAACCCATATAGCATTATGAGATTTAGATGTTTTGGGATGTATGATGATAAAGTCAATAGTGATATTTTACCATTTATATTTTGGTATGGGTAATGATTGTAACATCCCCTTAGACTTCTGTCTATGAGCCTTAACTTGCTGACAAACCAAGCCCTAAGAGACATATTCGGCAATATCTATTTTCATTACATCACTCCAAAAATAAACTTTCAGGTCCCTATATATATTTGTGATTTCAGGATGAATAGATAATGAAGAACTATGAGCCTCATCCAATAGTTCCTTCTTTAATTCTGGTATGGGATGAATAAAAACTCGATTCCTGAACCTTATTATTATATCATAATCAAGGTTGAATTTAGGAACATTTCTCAAGATGTTTTGTAGCTCTATATCTTCCTTATGTACCTCCTTAATCTTCCATTGTATAGATAGTTGAACATTCATTTGAGAAACATAATATTTCTCCCCTTCCTTTAAAAATTCAAGATCTATCCTTTAAAATTCCATAAATATTGGATCTTTTATGATCCTCATCAGGGTTAGGATATTATGGTCCTTTTGACTCAAAGCATCTACCACCTTTTTTGCTTTCCCAGGGTGGTAATGTATTAAGTAGTCATAATCTTTAATCAGCTCTAACCATTTTATTTGAAGCATATTCTGCCCATTTTTTATGAAAATATACTTTTAAACTAATATGATTGGTATAAACATCACACCATTCACTATAAAGATAATTCCTCCATATCCTTAATGAAAAGATTACCGCAACTAACTCCAAATCGTGTGTTGGGTAATTTTTCTCATTGATTTTCAATTATCTTGATTATTAGCTATCACCATATCATTTTACATGAGAACGCATACCAAACCCTTTTTTTATGAATCACTATAGATCATAAACATTTCTCCACTATAAGGTAGTGTGAGAATAGGTGAACTGGATAACCTTCTTTTGATCTCTTTGAAATTATCTTTAAATTCCTTCTCCCACATGAACTTAACTCATTTTCAAGTAAACTTGGTTAGTGGATTAGATAATCATGAAAAATATTTCATAAAATATCGATAATATCCAGCCAAACCAAGAAAACTTTATATCTCATTTACCATTTTTGTTCTCGTTCAAATTTCAATAACTTCTATTTTTACTAGATCCATAAGTATCCCCTCTTTTGAGATTATGTGACCAAAAAATGAAACTTTCTGAATCCAAATCCACACTTGGTAATTTTTCATAAAGATTATCTTTTCTCAGGGTCTTCAGTACAATTATCAAGTGATCTTCATGTTTATCCTTACTCTTTAAATAGTAAATAATTTCATCTATAAAGACTACCAAAAACTGATCAAGATAGTATCTAAAGACTATATTCATTAGATCCATGAATATAGAAGGGGAATTAGTTAGAACAATAGGCATCCCTATAAACTCATAGTGTCCATACCTTGTATGGAATTATATATTTAGTATATACTCTTTGAAACTTAATTGATGATATCCTGAATGAAGATAAATCTTGGAAATGTATTGATCTCCACAAATTCGGTTGAATAAGTCATCAATGCAGGGAATGAGATATTTTTTCTTGATAGTGATCTTGTTAAGTTCTTGATAATCAATGTGGAGTCTCATTGATCTATCTTTATTCTTAATAAATAGAACAGGTGCAACCCAAGGTGATGCACTAGGGAATATGAGTCCCTTATAAATATTCTCTTGGAGTTGCTTCTTCAATTCCTGTAACTCAATTTGGACCATTCTATAAGGTGTCTTTTAAATAGGCCTAACACCCGGTATGAGTTGTATTGAAAACTCAACCTCACTATTCAGTGGAGGACCTATCAATTATTCTGAAAAGACATCATCAAACTTGTATTATGAATTGTGAGTTTCTACCCAATCATTTGAGATATATAAACTTTATTTATAGGAATCAAGACCCCTAAGATGGAAGAAATTCTCACTGGAAGGTCATACTCATCATTGCATAGATAAGTAATCATAGATTGATCTGAAATTTGAAATATGAATTTCCTTTCCAGGAAATTGATATGAGATCCATATAGATAAATCCAATCCATGCTAATAATCAAATCAAATTCCACTATAGGAAGGATCAAAAGATTTGAAGGAAGCACTCTCCCACAAACTTCAATTGGAGAAGAATTATAAACTTTTGATGCAACCATTGTGCTATTAAAAGTTGTCACAACTAACTCAATATCTAATTGTTGAGGTAATATGATGATACCATTATAAAATTATTTAGAAACAAAAGAAGTGGGTGGATCCAAAATCAAATAAAACATTTGCTACTTTAGATTGCATGGTAAGTGTACATTTCACCACTTCATTATTGTACTCCACATCACCGATAGTGACCGCATGTGACGTTCCATTGTATTTGGCCTTAAGATTTTTCTGATGCTGATCATCATCAATAACCCTTGGATTAGGGCATTGATTGGCATAATACCACATTTTCTTACACTTGTAACATTGAAGTGTAGGAGGTGCACTTTCTGTAGCCTTTTCTCTATTCACATCATTAGACATCTTTTTCCCATCACTTTGGTAGTCAACTTCCTGATGAACTTCTTTTCCATAATTAGAACATTTAATAGTACCTTTAAGATAACTTTCTCTATGTTTATTTCCACACTTTGAGAATAAGAGAAAACTCATCTTCTTTTTAGTGTGGTCTTTAGATTTTCACTTAAATTCCATTTTTTATATTCTTATCAAACCCATAGGAATGATGGGTTACTCCAATCTCTATCTCAACCTTGAGAGCACACCAACTGATTTTTTTCATATATATTGAAGTCCTTTATAACTAATTATCTTCGAAGACTTGGGTTCAAGATAATAAAGAATTAATAAATTTTTCCCTAAGGTTAGATAATAATTCCAGAATCATACCTTGAAAGTCTTTTAAAATTTTATTCATAGGTACCAATGGATTCGTCATCATTTTTCTTATGTTCAAGGAACTCCTTATCCATCATTGTTCGATGAATACAAGGAAAGTACTTATTGAAAAATAATTTCTTGAACTCATCCCATTAAATGGATTCTATTTAATATCTTTTTCTCATATTCTTGATAATGTTTCACCATTGATCACCTTAACCTTCTAATTGATAGACTGCTAATATGACTTTATAATGTTCTGAACATTGGATAACTGAAAATATCATTTTAGTGGCATCGATCCATTGTTTAGCCACTAATGGATCAGAAGAACCACTGCAAGAGGGTGGATGCTGCCTCATAAAGGACTCAACATAATGTTGTTCCCTCCTTTTCCTGATTGGAAATATTTCATGTTTCATAGATTAAGAAAGTTGTGTTAGTATAGCTGCATGATTTTTCATTCCATCTCTCATAACATTTGGTTTCTCAAGAGGAAAATCATTTCGTTGCCCATCACATTTAGCATTAACGTAGTTCCTTCGGGTTCCAACCATTGACTAAAACCAAGAAGTATAATGTAAGAAATACTAATCATAACGGGAAAACCACATAATCAAGAATAAAATTTCAATTTGGGACACTTTAAGTTTTATCCTAGGTTATTCATGATCATTTATAAAATACTAGGATTGTAACCTATACTTCAACATATCCTTAGGGTTTTTTCTAAGGTTTTATTATCCTAGTTTCTAGTCGTTAACTATACCTTTCCCCTGATACCAAATATAATGACCCATACTTTACATAAATTGATATTACTTCAAATATAAAGAATATTAAATACAAAATATAAAAAATCCATGATAGGACCATATAGGTATAGTGTCTTTAGAAACTCAGAAACATAAACAACCGGTTCATAAGACATCTTCATTGTCTCCCACTTATTTCATTATAAATAGATCCCTTTTGGACATATCTTATTTAATACCCTTCTTCATGACCTGGGGAAAGGAAACACATGGAAGGGTGATCTCAAATGCTCAGTAAGGGTAAACAATGGAGATATCAATCATATCATAATCATAAGACATAAGAATATAACATTTGAAAATCTTATTCGGTATATGAAGGATCGTGATATCATGCTATGGGATAAATCATAAAAGTTTATAAGAATCAATGAATGTAATCCCAAAATTCATAACATAAGTCCTGAAGTTTTGTGGCATAAAAATAATCATATAAAATCATTTCATATTAGTCAAGGCTCATTTCCAAGACCATCATAGCGAACAAAGTCCATTACTGAACTGATTTCACTACTTATTCCAACCATGCATTACTGAACCGATATTATTTCCTATTCCATCCATATATATCTCATGAGATATAAATCTTTACCCAATACATTGGAGGGAGATATAGGTCCCACCCATATCATAATGAAATCGTTCTTACACGTGCCATAAAAAACATAAATCATTCATCTTAGCGTAACCCATTGAATAAAATGGGTTTCTTAAAAATCATTACATCATAATCCATATAAAACAAATAGATTTCATAAATAGTGTTCCATCATAAAAACAATAAATCCATAGTAAAAATAGGGATATAAACCTAACCCTATTTAAATAATGTCATCTTATATGGAAAATGATTTTGATAAAACACTTGATATTCCTTCTTGAGGAAAATATCCATTCTTCAAAAATGTTTTCTTTTCTCAAAATGTCATGAAATTTTAAAAGAAAAGAATTTATTTGAAAATAAACTTGAAATTGTGTAGGGAAAGCTTCATGGAAATAATACATTATGATTATGTAAAAATCCATTCAAATTGTATAAAAAAACATTCTCCTCATACACTTGCCAAAAAAGTAAAAAATTAACTCATATCGAATAATGACAAAAGATTCATTTCATACCATTTAAGAAAAATAAAATAATGGGAAAATTGACTTTAAATAATTGTAGAATAATAGAAATAATATTAAATATTTGTGAAACATGTACATGGATGATAAACATACACTACGGGAAAAATGGGTATTTGCGACGGGGATAAATCCCGTCGCAAATAGCTCCGTTAGAAAGTTATTTGCGATGGGATCGCTTTCCCCGTCGCAAAAGGACCGGCGCGCTTATTTGCGATGGGCGGTTACCGCCCGTCGCAAATAACCTGCGGTGGTAAAAGATATTTGCGACGGGAATATACCCCCCGTCGCAAATAGTATGTCGGCAGGTTATTATTTGCGACGAGACCTGTCGCAAATAACTATTTAACTGTTGACCGTAATAAATGCGGGCTAAGGTATTTGCGACGGGATACCCGTCGTAAATACACCCGTCGCAAATAATCTAACCTATAAATACCCCCTCCATCCGTTTTTTTCATTCATTCTCAAACTCCATCTTCTACTTCTCTCAAAACTCTATTTTTAGAGTTCAGCGTTTCTTAAGTTTAATTTTTTTCCCGGAGTTGATATTGAAGTTTTCAACAACGATCAGAGATCAACCTCAGATCAATTTTAATGGTATTTATGTTCATTTTAATTTAATATTTATTTTAAATTTTTTATTAGTTTCAATTATTCTTAATTAGTTTTAATTTAAATATGTTTAGATTGTTTTGTTACTTAATAAATTTAAATTATTAGTATTCATTGTTCATAGTTAATGGTAATTAGGAATAATTAGTAATAATTACCAATAATTAAGAATAAATACTAATAATTAGTAATAAATACCAATAATTAGGAACAATTAGGAATAATTAGTAATAATTACCAATAATTAACAAAAATTAGTAATAATTAGTAATAATTACTAATAATTAGCAATAATTACCAATAATTACCAATAATTAGTAATAATTAGTAATAATTACTAATAATTAGCAATAATTCGTAATAATTAGTAATAATTACCAATATTTAGTACTAAATAGTAATAATGAGTAATAATTATCAATAATTAGGAATAATTAGTAATAATTACCAATAATTACCAATAATTAGTAATAATTAATAATGATTACCAATATTTAGCAATAATTAGTAATAATTACCAATAATTAGTAATAATTACAAATAATTACTAATAATTAGTAATAATTACCAATAATTATCCATAATTAGTAATAATTACCAATAATTATCCATAATTAGTAATAATTACCAATAATTATCCATAATTAGTAATAATTACCAATAATTACCAATAATTACCAATAATTAGTAATAATGAGTAATAATTACCAATAATTAGGAATAATTAGTAATAATTAGCAATAATTAGTAATAATTACCAATAATTAGTAATAATTACAAATAATTACCAATAATTAGTAATAATTACCAATAATTATCCATAATTAGTAATAATTACCAATAATTATCCATAATTAGTAATAATTACCAATAATTACCAATAATTACCAATAATTAGTAATAATTGGTAATAATTAGTAATAATTACCAATAATTAGTAATAATTCGAAATAATTACCAATAATTAACACTAATTAGTAATAATTAATAATAATTACCAATAATTAGTAATAATTAGTAATAATTACCAATAATTAGTAATAATTAGTAATAATTAGTAATAATTACAAATAATTAGTAATAATTACCAATAATTAGTAATAATTACCAATAATTAGTAATAAGTACCAATAATTAGTAATAATTAGTAATAATTAGTAATAATTAGTAATAATTCGTAATAATTAGTAATAATTAGTAATAATTAGTAATTATTAGTAATAATTAGTAATAATTAGTAATAATTAGTAATAATTAGTAATAATTAGTAATAATTACCAATAATTTTTAATAATTACCAATAATTACCAATAATTAGTAATAATTTGTAATAATTAGTAACAACTAGTAATAATTACCAATAATTAGTAATAATTACCAATAATTAGTAATAATTACCAATAATTAGTAATAATTACCAATAATTAGTAATAATTACCAATAATTAGTAATAATTACCAATAATTAGTAATAATTACCAATAATTAGTAATAATTACCAATAATTAGTAATAATTACCAATAATTACCAATAATTAGTAATAATTACAAATAATTAGTAATAATTACCAATAATTAGTAATAATCACCAATAATTAGGAATAATTACCAATAATTAGGAATAATTACCAATAATTAAGAATAATTAGTAATAATTACCAATAATTAGTAATAATTACCAATAATTAGTAATAATTAGGAATAATTACCAATAATTAGGAATAATTACTAATAATTAGGAATAATTACCAATAATTAGTAAAAATTACCAATAATTAGTAATAATTATCTATAATTAGTAATAATTACCAATAATTAGTAATAATTTGGAATAATTAGTAATAATTAGGAATAATTACCAATAACTAGTAATAATTACCAATAATTACCAATAATTAGTAATAATTAGTAATAATTAGGAATAATTAGTAATAATTACCAATAATTAGTAATAATTACCAATAATTAGTAATAATTACCAATAATTAGTAATAATTACCAATAATTAGTAATAATTACCAATAATTAGTAATAATTACCAATAATTAGTAATAATTACCAATATTTACCAATAATTACCAATATTTACAGTAATTACCAATAATTACCAATATTTACCAATATTTACCAATATTTACCAATAATTAGGAATAATTACCAATAATTTGGAATAATTACCAATATTTAGGAATAATAACATTATTACATTATTTGTATATTTTCTTATTAATATTAAAATAATATAATTTTCTATATTATATACAATTCTCTTTTCATCTGTGTGTTTTCTGTCTCCACATGTAATATTTGCATTCTTTTTCAAAATTATCAACCTACTCGCCAATGGAGAGGTGAAAGTGAATGCAAATATTACATGTGGAGACAGAATGTTAAACACACAGATGAAAGGAGAATTATATATAATATAGAAAATTATATTATTTTAATATTAATAATAAAATATACTAATAATGTAATAATGTTTTTATTATATAATTAATATTTATGAAAAAATTATATTAGTATTATTAAAATAATAAAAAATCAATATAATATTAAAATTATCAATATTTGTAACATGTTTTGCTTTATTCTCAACATATTCAATCTTTCATTGAGTGTTTTTTCTAACAAATTATTCAAAACCAGTAATGCTTTTATATTTTATAGAAAAATATAGAACAACGAGGTCGCCAACTGTCATTATTAGATGACCGCATATGGATAAATCAACATAGAAATCCAAATAGTTCTGGTTTAAATACAGTATATATAGAGGGTGTGGAGACTTTTTTATCGTTTGCTGCATCAAATCTAGAATTTGTTTCAGAAGGAAAAATAAAATTCCCTTGTAGAAAATTTTCATTGAGAACGTTTGACACTTTTGACAAAGTTGGGGGACATCTCTTGCGTTTTGGTTTTTAACCAGATTATGTTTTTTGGTATCAACACGGTGAATACAGTTCCAGAGTAGGTGATACCAACTTGATTCCGGATCCATCCCAGTTTCAAGATTTAGTACATGATGTTGCAGGTTTATCTGTTAAACATACAGAAACTCCGGCTGATATAGATTCAAATCCTGAGTTGGCACCGTCTGAATTTTATGAGTTGTTGAGGTCTGCTAAGGATGCATTATATCCTGGCTGCAAGATGAGAAAATTAGAAGCAGTTGAAAAATTTATGGCTATCAAATCAGATAACGGAATGTCAAACACCTATTTTGACCAGATATTTTCTTTGCTTAAAACACTGTTACCCGAAGGAAAGGTTTTACCTAAAAATTACTATGAGAGTAAGAGGCTGGTTCGAAATTTGGGACTTACTTGTTATAAGATTCATGCATATTCAAATGACTGCATTTTATATTCTGGGGAAAATGAGTCGTTGGATAGTTTTCCCACATGTGGGAAACTAAGATATAAAGAAGGGCAACATGGGAAGTCTGGTTTGATTCCTGTAAAACAGTTGAGATATTTTCCACTTACATCCAGACTTCAGCGTTTATTCTTGTCTAAGAATACAGCGACAATGATGTCATGGCATAAAGAAAATATTTCAACCGATAAAAGTTTGAATCATCCAGCCGATGGTGATTCATGGAAACATTTTGATAGAGTGCATCCATCCTTTGCTTTAGAAGCTAGAAATCTTCGACTGGGCCTTTCCACTGATGGTTTCTGTCCGTTCGGATCTTATATTAGTCAATATTCATGTTGGCCTATTTTTTTAACTCCGAACAATTTACCTCCATGGATGTTGATGAAGGAGCCATATATCTTTTTGACTTTACTAATTCTAGGACATCCGAAGAAAAATATTGATGTTTATTTGAAACCATTGATTGATGAATTAAGTTTATTGTGGAGTACTGGTGTCAGTACATATGATGTTGCTACGAAACAGAATTTCATAATGAGAGTAGCATTGATGTGGACAATTAGTGACTTCCCGGCTTATGGGATGTTATTTGGATGAAGTACACATGGTCAGAAATCATGTCCTTACTATATGGGAGAGAACAAAGCATTTATGCTCATTCATGGAAAGAAACCTTGTTATTTTGACTATCATTGCATATTTCTACCAGCTGATCATCCTTTTCACAGAAACAGATCTCATTTCAGAAAAGGAACAATTGAAAGGGATGGACCTCCAAAAATGCTATCAGGTTTGGAGTTAAAATCAGTTGTATTTTCATTACCTCCCATCACTTTTGGTCCCATAATAAACCAATAGAAAATTTCTGGTTTTGGGAAAGAACACAATTGGATTAAACGTAGCATATTTTGGGATTTGCCATATTGGTCTTATTTGTTGGTCCGCCACATGTTGGATGTCATGCATATTGAGAAGAACTATTTTGATAATTTGTTTCATACAGTTTTGGATACGCCAGGAAAGAGAAAAGACAATGTAAATGCACGTTTAGATCTTGCCCAAATTTACAGGCGTCCAGAACTAGAACTGTTTGAGAATGTCAGAATAGAAAGGTTACTGAAACCAAAACCAGCTTATACACTGTCTAAAGAAAACCGTTTATTATTTTGTCAGTGGATTACAAATTTGAGACTTCCAGATGGATGTGCTTCCAATTTGGGTAGATGTGTAATGAATGGTCATATTACTGGATTAAAAAGTCATGATTGTCATGTTATAATGGAAAGACTTCTACCCATTGGATTAAGAGGTCTGTTGAATTCTGTGATTTGGGATTCCATAACAGACATGTCTCATTTTTTTCGGGAAATTTGTGCGGCTACAGCAGATTATGATGCTTTATGCAAAATTGAAGAAGATGTTGTTGTAATTATATGTAAACTGGAAAACATATTTCCGCCGTCTTTCTTCGACTCAATGGAACATTTGATGATACATTTTCCATATGAAGCCAAATGTGGAGGTCCGGTACAGTTTCGATGGATGTACCCATTTGAAAGATGCATGCAAAAATTGAAAAGAAAAGTACGTAATAAAGCATCTGTTGAAGGATCTATTGCAGAAGCTTATTTGCAAGAGGAAATATCTTTTTTCTGCTCCCATTATTTTGAATCTGGGTATCCTTCAAAACACAACCGAATGGGACGGAACGAGAGGAATATTGATGAAATCGACAATCAATTATCTGTTTTCAACCAACTAGAGCTTGGTTTTGGTGGAGTTTATGAACGCTGGCTTTCGGATGATGAACATCACAGAGCTTATACGTATGTTCTGCTCAACTGTGAAGAGATGATATCAGTTGTACTGTAAGTTTTTATATCACTTATTTTATCATTTATGTTACAGTAAATAACTTTGTTTTTATAGGTTGTATGATAATCATATCAAGAAACAAATTCCACAAATTACAGCAGCTGCTCTCGAAGAACGCCGACAGAAAAATTTCTCTCAGTGGTTTCAAAAACTGGTAACATAATTTCTTTATCTTTTAGAAACTAATTCATTATATAGTTTACTATATTGATAATTATTTCACAAATTTTCAGGTGTCTCGACATGCTGATAAAATTGACAAACGAATATGTATATTGAGTAACCCACCTTCCAAACTTGTTAAAACTTATAATGCATATGTGGTGAATGGATTTCAATTTCACACACATGCACATGGGGAATAAAAAAAAACAATGAACAGTGGAGTTAGCTTGAGAGGATCTCATCATCAAGAAAATGAAGTTGAATTTTATGGCATACTTGATGAAATCATTGAACTCTGTTATCTTGGACAACATTACATAACCATGTTCAAATTTCGGTGGTTGGATACAGAGAGAGGCGTGTGTGTTCATCCGACTCATGGAATCATCGATATTAAATGTAAAAGTGTTCTCGCAGTAAATGAACCATTCTTATTGGCTCAACAGGCACATCAAGTTTATTACGAAAAGTACTGTGCTACATCAAGAGAGTTGACTGATTGGTGGAGTATAATAAAAATCAAAATTCGAGACAATCAGTTTAGTCAAAGTGAATGTGCTTTCACTGATGTGCAAAGAATTGAAGTTTTTCAAGAGAGTACTCAAAATCAATCTTTTTTACAAAGAGACATGAGTATCGATGACGACACCACACATTTGAGAGTCGGTGATGACGATGATATTAATGATGTCACATATGAATTTGAAATGGTAAGAGATGAAGCAACTGGAACTCGAATGGATATCGATGATGTTGAGGAGGAATATGAAGATGACATTGACATATAGGAAGATGATGATGAAGATGAACACTGATAGAATTTCATGGTAGTTATATACAATCATAAGTAATATATATGTATATATAATAGTAGTTATCAATTATTTGCTAACAACATTCACATTTTCTGTTTTAGATGGACGGCGACACATTTCGTGAGTTGGAGGATGCTGACCTGCCTTTCGATGCAGATGAGTTGCTGGCAGATGACCCTCAGCCTGCAGGCGCTCTAGGGAGTACGCGGAGGGGGCGCGGTCTTGCACGATTGATGATTCATGACCCCATCCCTGAGTGACGTCCACGTCTTGGGTTTGATCCACGCACACAGAGGTGTAATAACTTGTGTGATAACCTATGGATTTGACTAAGATTTCATTAATCTATTCACATAATAAATGTTTATTATTTTTACAGTTTTCCGCATATAGCAGTCGGACAGGGCAGTGCTATTTTGCGCAACTATTTCTCTCAGCCTTAGACCACATGGGAGCAGATTCCCATTGATGTGCAGCAGGCCATGTTCGGCCATTGGTTGGTACGTACGTAAATAAATAATTTTTATTTTGAAAATTTTTTCATTTCTAACTTGATATTTTTATTTATTTGTATGGTTTATGGTATCCGATCAAGGATACCATGTGTGATGCCATCCACGAAGCATGGGAGGTGGCCATGCATGATCGCTTTCGTCAGTTTTTGCACAATTTAAGAAAAGCTGCCACGAAGAAAGCAGGAGTGTCAGTTTTTGACGAGTCATGTAGAGTACATCGACCAGAGTACATTTCATCCCATGTATGGGATGGATTATGTACGCACTGGTTGAGTGATGCCTTTCAGAGGAGATCATCGGTAGGGAGGCAGAATCGGGGGAGACAGGAGGTGACTCATCGAGCTGGGAGTCGTACTTTCAGTACTCATAGACAGCATCTGGTACGTGCATTATTTATAAATATTTTATATAACTATAAATATTAACAGTTTATTTTTTATTCTTATAGGATTTCGAGCACCCCGATATTACAGAGTACGACGTATATCGGAGGATGTATAGTGATCCTGCTACTGGGGAGCTCAGAGGTGATCATCAGCGTCACATCGTGGTCAGTATTATTTGTTTTCAAGTTTAAAAATTAACTGCATATAATATATTCACAATTTTAATTTTAAATTGCAACTACAGGAGTCATATGAGGCCGCAACGTCACAGACCCGACCTGAGAGTCAGGTCGAGTCATCAGATCAGACCATTGGCCGTCAGTTTGATGAGGAGACATGGATGCAGACCACCCAGTATGCCTTCAAGAAGGGCTGGGTAGTTGGTATCATCTCTCGATTGACTCCCGGAGATTATTATGGCAGTGCTGCGATGTCGGCGTCCAGCTTGAGAGGAGTTCGTGCATCTTCTTATGCTACACAGTATGAGGATCAGTTGTGATATCAGACTGCACTGATAGAGAGTCTCTGATAGGAGCAGGAGCAGATGCGTCAGCAGCAACAGCAGCATGAGGAGGAGTGTCGACGCCACCAGTAGCTGTATGAGGATCAGATGAGTCGGTGACAGCAGCAGCATCAGGAGCAGATGAAGTACATGCGCCGACTCACTCATGCTTTAGGGATGGAGTTTCCTCCACCAGCATCTGCAGATCCCCCTCCCCCTCCCCCCTCTTTCAGATTAGAGTTTGTTTTTATGTTATAAAGTTTGTTAAATCAAAATATGATTTTTTTTCTATTCGTAGTTTCTGTCTCATTATAAAATATTAATAATATTATATATTGAAATAACAATATTAATATGAATAATAATATTATTTATATTTTATAATATTAAATTATATAAATATATTAAAATTTTATAATATTATAATTTAATTATATTTTTTTGTAATATTAGAATTATTTTAACATTTGAATGTAAAATAATTCTATTATTTTTATATAAATTAAAATAACTTATTAATATTTTTTTATTTATGAATTATAATTCTAATATTATTATATTAATTAAAAACATTTATTAATATTCTATTAATTTTTGTTTTTGAATTATAATTCTATTATTATTATATTAATTAAAATAATTTATTATTTTTTTTTATTTTTGAATTATAATTGGATTATTATTATATTAATTTAAATAATTTATTAATAATTTATTTTTTTTTATTTTTTTAGTATTTGCGACGGGATAATATGCCTGTCGCAAATAGTATTATTATTATATTGATTAAAATAATTTATCAATATTTTTTAATTTTTTTTTTAAAAAAACTAATTGCGACGGGCCCGTCACAATTAGTAGTTGCGACGATCCCATCGCAATTCCGATTTTTTAAAAGTTTTCACAAATATACGGACTAATATTTGCGACGGGAAGAATCTCCGTCGCAAATAATACCTTTAGCGACGGGCCTGTCGCAAAAAATTGTTATTGCGACGCCGTTTTCCGCGACGGGCTATTTGCGACGGGACCTCGTCGCAAAAGCCTATTATCGACGGGATCCCGACACAAATGACCCGTCACAAATGCCATTATTTCCAGTAGTGATACCCCATTAAATACTTATATATAAACAATCTTGGATAATAATTAGATTTGGAAATTATCACTTACCTTAGGTACGATTTACTTTGTATGTTTTCAAACCATTGGTATAAGAAATTAAATAATGCAATTGAATTATTTCATAATAGAAGTCATTTTTATGATATAATATATGATCATATTATTATCCTTTTGTTAATAAAATTTCCTTATTACTTGTTATTTGGGTATTGACTACTTCATTTGTTTTTGCATGTTTTGTTGAATAAGTTACAATTCTACTTCATAGGTCATAGTTTATCATTAAAAAATTATATTAATAGTATATATAAAATATTTATTCATTCTATATATTTACATAAACATGATTTAATGAAGATCACGTAGAATGAATCACATCGCATTGTGGATACGGTAGGTCGTACGTAAGCAAGAGCGATGATATCATTCCCATAATTGTTGAATGAAATTGAATTGGATGGTGTATAATATTTTATAATTAATATCATGTTATAATAATCATATATAGTTATTATTTATATCATTATACTCATCTAAGTAAGGTGGTGGTGAAAAATAGATTACACCACGATGTGGAGACAGTAATCTGTACGTACGCACGTGTTGTGATTTCATTTTTCTTGGGATGGATAGAAGGTGAAATATGATTGTTTTATATTTATAATAACATATCATTTTATAATTTATATTTTATTTATTACTTTATAGTGAAACAACTCATTAATAGAAAGTTGAAGAATAAAGAAGTTTGAATGAATTGGGAGATGAGATTACCTCTTCTTCGACGTGCTTCCCCTAAATCTCATCTTAGAGGACTAGAGTTGATATTTTAAGAAGACAAGAACCTATATAATGTAAATAGAGAAGTTGATAAGAGAAAAGGGTATAATATTTCGGATCTTTAAGGCTCAAAGTGAAGTTAAGAGGTGAGAGAGGAGGTGCCTTTTTATTATTGAGGTGAGGGGCACTTTTGGAAACTCTATAAATGATCATCTATAATAAAATAAAACCCTACCCAAAAACATAAAAAATGTCCCAATTTAGAATATTGGATTATATAGGGTTTTAATATCATAAAAAAAATAAAATTTTGATAAGTTTTCTATCAATTTAAACCTTAATATTTTAAATGACATTTAGTTATTCTATTTAATTTTTAATTAAGTTAACAAATATTTACACATTAAATGGGTGAAATATTTACTTATTTGATGTAAATTAGACCATAAATAAGTAACTTGGAACATTTAATAACATATAATAATTATCATATATTTTTCAAAATATTTTTTTATTTTTAAATAATTTAATGAAACATTATTTTTCTAAACAAACAATAGTGTCAGTTCTAACACTATTAAATTAATTATTTTTAAAAACATTAAGATAAAAAGTTAAATTAGATTTTTTATTAAATCCATAATAGGTAAATATCATCTATAAAATTCATTATACATATTAATTATCCAAAATTATATTTATTTTAACATTTGTAATAACATTTATTTGTTATCTCTATTAATAAAATAATTACTACATCAATTATGTGTAACTATTTAATATACATATCTGTTGAATAAAAATTTGGAAAAATACTATGATAAATATAAATATATTATATTTTATAATAATATATGTAGTAGAATTTATCTTTTGGAAAATATAACAATTAATATTTTATACTTATTTAATTATGAATGTGAAAACTTTAACATCAATTTAAATAAAATAATATAGGTTTCATAATCTCTTATATAAGGATCTAAATGGTCCCTAACTAGACTCTTTGATGGTTATGGTCGATATATACTCTATCAATAAAATTTTTTCAATTGTTTGTTGCTTTTAATGGTTATTATTATTTTAATAAAAATTGTTTTATTGATTTATCATCAATTAATTTATTTTTACATCATGAAAGTATAAGTCTTTAAGGTGATTATTTATTTCCTAAAAATTAAAAATAAATTACCATGATAAATAAAAAAAATTAGATTTCAAATTAGTATTTATAATATAATTTATCTTATGTATAACCTTATATAAAAATGATATAGTTATTAAAATTTGAGTAAGACATATTTAATTTTTCTTTAAATAAAAATATTAAATGTTCCAATCACATCCAAGTGGCTTCTAAAGGACACCATTTAATCCTAAGGATGATTTAGGTCCAAAATAACTAATAAAATTATATTAGGACAAGTTTTAGAGTAATTTTATATTAGTATTGTTACCCTTAATTACCAGATTTATTCTTGTACCATTTTAATAAAAATTACCGAAGTTGCTATTCCTAATGCCCAAAAATAAAATAAAGATATTTACATAATTTGGAAATAATGATTCTAAACATGGAATCCATTTTTCAAAATTCAAAACAAAGAATTTATAGTAATTAATTTAAAATTAATTTCGTTTTCAGAAAGAGAGAACAAATTTTAAAAGTTAAAACATTGCAAAAGATTGAAATGGGTTTACATATGAATTAATTGTAAAATGAACTATAATGACATAAATTTTATAGAAAGATAAAAATATATTGTATTTATACATTAAAACAATTCAATATTATAATTCAACCATATAATTTATTTTGATGAAAAAATTTGTTTTCAATTAAAATTTAGTGTATTTTTACTATTCATAAAAATTTGAAAGTTATGGGAAAAATATTAAAAATTCATCCAAAGTAAAATTTTATATCCCAATATCAAATAAAATGTTTATTTTGTAATATAAAAATTATTAATGTGTTAAAATCTTAATTTAAAATGAATTCTCTATTAAAAGGTAGAAAATTACCCTTTTGAAAAATATAGTTTTTTATACATCAAATAGGGTTTATTCATACCCTATGACAAAAAAATCTATTGGATAAATATAAAAAATATTTTATTATGTATATAACATATTTATTTCATTTATTTTTTTACTAATAGTAATTCAGTCAATTTATTAATACAAAAATACAAATATATAATTGATTTATATTTTTAATAAAATGAATTCACCATACATTTTCAGAAGTTAGTTATATTTATTCCTGCTAACATGACAGCCAGGATATAGTGGACATTTTATACTAAGGAAATAACATGGTTTATTTAAACTTATGATTGCGTGCAACACAAGCTATTGAAAAAATTAAAATTATATAAAGAAAATATTTCATAAAAACATCCAGGTGTTACACTTCCGCTCCTAAGTCTCAAGCACATCATTACCAAGTTGTCAAATAACTCAAAAAAATGGGATATAATTCCCATGAATCAATTTCTCTTGAGAATCCACAATCCATAGTAGTTGGTCAAATACAGACAAGTCTGAATCCAATTCCAACTCTTCCCAATTCAGTACATGAGACAGATCTGGATTATGCTTTTTAAACTAGGAGACATGAAACACATCAGGATTTGACGTCAATCGAGAGGGAAAATCTAACCTGCATGCTACCTTACCAATAATTTTGGTAATCTCAATTGGTCTGACATACCTCAGTGTTAGCTTTCCTTGTTTACCCAAACGGTGATGACCCAAGAGAGGTGTCACTTTCATGAACACACAAATACCCATAGAAAACTCCAATTCTCTTCTACTCTTATTGGAATAATACTTATGATGAATCTGAGTTGTCAAAAACTACTGCTTAATAAACATGAATTTATCAAAAGTCTCTTGCATAAGGCTTGGTCCAAATAACGATGTCTCACCCACCTCATCCAAATATAAAGGAGACTAACATGGTTATCCATAAAGCACCTCAAAGGGATCCATTGTAATTGAGGATTAATAACTATTTTTATACATAAAATCAACCAATACTAGATGAATATCCCAAGAACCATTGAAATATAGCACACATTCTTAGAGCACGTCTTCCATAATCTGATTCGACCGCCCCGTCTAACCATCTGTTTGAGGATGGTATGCTGTACTCAACTTGAACTATACCCCCACTGCCTTATGAAGGCCTTCCCAAAATCATGAGGTGAAATAGGAGTCCCTATCATAAGCAATTGCTGACAGTACACCATGAAACGTCAGAACCTTTTGAACATATAACAAACCCAACTCATCAACTTTCAATGAATCTCTAATTGAAATGAAATGAGATTATTTGGTTTGATGATTTATCACTACCCAAATGTAATTCCTCCCTCAGGGTGTATGAGGCAATACAAAAATGACATCCATTGTGATCTCTTCCCACTTCCATGTAGGAATGGGTAGCAACTAAAGAAAAATTGAGGGTTTTTGGTGTTCTTATTTAACCTGCTAACATGTGTAACACTGAAATACAAAGTTAGCTACATCTCCCCTCATACTTGGAAACTATAATTACTGATTCACATCATAGTACATCTTGGAATAACCAGGATAAACAAACCACTGAGATTGGTGGCTATCCTACAACACCACCTTCCAAAATGATAAAGATACCACAAAGAGACCCTTGAGTCACAAAAATCCCTCAAAAGACAACGAAAAATCACAAGGCATATCCCCAACATTTAGGAATTTAATAATCTATAAGAAAAATCCATCACTCAGATGCTATTGACAAATCAACTCTAAAAGAGAAAGTTCTTGCTACACACTGGACAAGAATGCACCTCCACTATTCTCCTTAGTCTCTAGGTGATTCTGAGAAAAAATGCCCATCATTGTTCACTCATAACTGAACTTTTTCAATCCTTAAATATGAATTTTTTATCTCAAAGCATCATCCCCAAAATTTCCTTTTCCTGGGGTATACATGATATCAAAATCAAACCCCTGAAGGTACTCAACCCAACAACATTGTCTCAAATTCGGATCTTTTTGGGAGAAAATGTAGGCTAATCTCTTATGATCTGAATAAAACAAAAAATTCTCCTCGAAAAGATAATGGAGACACGTCTTAAAGGCACACATCACTAGTACTAGCACCAAGTCATGGGATAGGTATTTATTTCCATGTGGTCAGAGTTTGTGAGAACCATAAGCCACCGTATGGTTTTCCTACATCAACAAACTCCCTGGAACCATACCTGAAGCATCAAAAAAGATTACATATGCCTTCAATGGCTAAAAAAACAGAAAAAGGGGATGTGGTCAACCACCGTTTTATCTCCTCAAAGGACACCTGACACTCTATTCTCCATTCAAACTTCACCCCCTTCTAGATGAGTGTCACCATACACTATGCAAGCTGAGAAAAATTTTGAACGAATAACCAGTAATACCCTTCTAGGATTAAAACTCTTCTGATCTCAAAAACATTCTATAATTTTCCCTTGACATCACTACACAGATCTTCTCAGGGTCCACCGAAACCCCTCATTCTGAGATCACATGGCCTATGAACTTCACCTACCTTATCTAGAAGGTAAAATTAGAATACTTAGAATAGAGGTTATGGTCCTAGAGGGTGCCCAACATGATCTATAAATGATGCTTAAGCTAATCCTTAGATTCATAATAAACTAGGATTTTATCCACAAATGCCACGATAAAGGAACCAAGATTCTAATGGAACATCCTATTCATGAGTTCCATGAAGACTACCATAGCATTTTTCAATACAAAAGGAAAGACCAAAAACTCATAATGGAAATATCTACTTAAGAAGGATGTTTTCAGAACATCCACCTCTGTATCTCTAACTTGATGATACCCAAACAGAAATCAATATTAGAGAACCACCTTAACCCCTTAAACTGATTGAAAAGTTCATCAATACATGGATAGGGATACTTATTCTTGATTGTTACCATATTAAGCCTTATGTAATCAATTCACAACCAGAGAAATCCATCATCCCTTTCTACAAAAAGAATTAGGGTGGCCCAATGCGAGACACTCATGTGAATGAATACTTTGGATTCCAAATCGCCTAGCTGTACCATTAATTTCATCAATTCAATGGGGGCATACTGTATGAGGAAATAGATACTGGCTATTTTCCTAGCACTAAATCAATGATGAACTCCACATCCTACTCTGGAGGTAGACCTGAAGAATCATCTAGGAATACCTCTGGGAACTCATCTACCATAGGTGGAAATCCACCCTTGGGAACACCATCATCATCCTCCACCATGAGTGATGAGATATGAAAAATGATGTTTCCCAAATCCTAAATTGGATTTCTAATAGGACTCGACCAAGGATCCCATTCTCCCTAAAAAAAACTGGGTACTTTCATCAGGTTCCACAAAAATCACTCACCGCCTATTGCAATCGATGTGTTCTTGAAAACATACCATCCAATTCATACAGAGGATCACATAAAAATGGTCCATCTACAAAATAAGAAAATCCCATTCCAACTCGACCCTAACACATTGAGTGCCCAAGAAGGACACCAGAAACCCTGCTCTCGCTTCTTACTGAGTGGCGTTGCCAACTCCATCACATACGATATAAACTCTATTGGTAAATTTAACACATAAAAAAGGTGGAAAGAAATAAAAATAAACTAAAGAACTAGTATCAAATATAACAATAGATAAATATGACTCAATAAGAATGATATCATGAACTTTTGTAGGCTATGTATATGATTCCACTGGAACTCGATCCACCGCATAAAGTTTCTTCCTCTCAGCTTGAGCCTCATAAAGACCACTAGACTACAACTCTACCCTGAACTGACTCTTCCCAGATGATGATCCAAAACTGCCTCCATGAACTCCAAACTAATAACCCAATATCCTAGATTGATCTGAACAAACTGACATCCCTTTTAAATCCATAGATCTTGCACCACTCTGATATGGGTGCACCACTTTGTAAAATTGCAACAAGTTCCCTATAGTTCCACACCAGTTACAAGGCCTGGGTGGAGATGAACACAAAGGTTGTGTGTGCCCTTACTTCCCACAGTACTGGAATATGACTGACCCAGTGTTGGAAGCCATAGAATAAGACAATAGGGAAGGATGGCCTAAACTACCACCTCCCCTTTTCCCCTACCTGTCTCTATTCCTCTTCTTCGTAGAAGAAATATGACTGTCCACTAGTGATATTTCTCTAAAAAAACCTGAATTTCTTCCATAATCAATTTTGACCATCATAGTATAGTCAACCACTATTACATAGGTTTTAATCATGAACATGAAAACCTAAGATATGATTTTTGGATGCAACCCCATCTCAAACTTCTGAGCCTTCATCTTCTCAAAGGAAATGATCTCAGGTGCATACCGAACTAGATCTGTAAAGCGGTTAGCATATTCCATCATGGTTTTGTCTCTATAGATAAGATCTAAAAACACCTAGGATTTAGAAATGGATAAAATCTTAGGATAATACCATTCATTGAATAAAACCTTGAAATATTTCCATCCCATATTCTCATGCTTCCCAACTTGCACCACTATGTCCCACAACTTCCGATCAGGACCTTCCAATAAGAAAACGCATTTCACCCTAATTGGCTCAGGAGTATCAAGAAAATTGAACAACCTCTCTATCTTCTCAAGACATTCTTATATTTCCTAAGGTTACATGATATCTTAGAAATAAGGAAGCTTGTTCTTGAGGAACTCATAAGCATTTTCATTACCACCACCTGGTTCGAATTATCTAACTTGAGCATGACTAGAGCCTGCTCCTTTCCCAAAATCTTAGACAGCCTGAATCATGGATTCCACTAACCTATGATCAATTGGTGAGGGATAAATCTCTCCAACTTCTTCCTAGAGCTGCTCAGGAGATCTACAAGGAGGAATTTTACTCTAATAAGAAACAATGAGGAAAAAACATCAATACAAACATCAACACACGTTCTCAAAATTTTCAACAATAACAACAAATCCTAAACACTTCCATGAATCAGAACAAACCAAATCCATCATGATAATAATTATAACCAAACCACTCTACCTCCATATAGTTTCCATATACACTCTGCCGCCTAAACATCTCACCTGAAGGAAAATTAGAAAACATATCCCAACATCCCATTGAAACTCTATCCCTATCATGTAGTGTACTGGCCAGACACCCTACTCGCAACTTGAACCTCAAGCCCCAAAAATCCTAGCTCTAGTCTATATATACTCTTTCCCCAAATAACTCAACCCAAATGAGAGTGACCTCCTATGATACCATTTTTTCACGAACCAAGTTAGAATACCATACAACCCAACACCTGACCTAATCTATGGTATAGATAAAACGACATTCCCAATCTTGGGTATCAACATTATTCATTGGGAATTATTTCACCCATTTTTATAAGCATAAAAAACCAACCAAAATAAGAATCACAATAACTGATGAGCATAACCAAAAGAGGTACAAAATTTTCAAAATTCAAAGTTTACAACTTTAAGAAAATCCCAAAGAGGTACAACAAAAAGGGGTAAATAAGGCCCCCCAAAACCTCTATGTGACAGGAGAGTCATCACCGTCAATCCACCACCACCAACACCTATTAGAAGTGAAACTCAAACAACCGGATCCACCAACCCCATGATATATCTTACCTTTACCTATGTCACACATAACAAAGTCTACACACACCCAAGGATGTATATAGGGTGTGATCCAAATCCTAGTATGATTCCACCCAAAATAAAGGATTCCATGATATAATATTACAATATAAATTAACATACACATTTTTAAAAGAACATTTGAAACATTTTTAAAGAAAAATTTTAAAGTAGGATATCTCAAGAAACAATTTTAAATGAAAATATTTTTTATAAATAAGATTTCTTGAAATAAAAATATACACAAGTTCTACCATATGCTGATGGCTGGAACCATATCACATAAGCATCATGTTACAAAAAGTACCATGGTAAAATTCCTATAGGTATCTAGCACTAGTGGGACCTGAAAAACCTCATACCCTGGTGATCAAAATCCTCTCCTAAACTACCAATAACATCCTCATGCATGATCCAATAAATGGGAACATATCCCAAGGTCCATTAGTCTCCAAAATAGCATTTCTGTGCACAATCCACTAGAGGGGAACACATCCCAAGGTCTGGTGGTCTCCAATAAAATCACACGTTTAGTTAGTATTGCAATCATAAATCCCACTAGATGAATCCGGGCCTTATCCACTTCTGAATCAACTAGAGTACCAGTTCTAGTTTTCCCACCTAGGTACCTGAGATTCCCTTTATGATCAAGTTTGATTTCACATATCACATAGATCAACACTTTCTCATATACATTCCAAGAATCATAAGAACACAATGAAATCACCAATTTCTAAAATAATACCAATTGAAAGTAAATTTCACACTACTTGAAAAATTTATGAAAGCCATTTTAAAACATAATAAGATGAGAACATGTGCTAGCCTATCAATTTACATGGGAAAATCCTCTTTTAATATAATATCCACATCAAAGCCATTTTCATAACATGCTTCAAAATTCTAAGACACAATAAAGGTTCACAACAAGGAATCCAATATTCAAAAAAACTCATTTCACTTGAAAAACACACTTTCAACACATTTTCACATTTAAATATATTTGAAAACACATTTCTCACTTTCCATACAAGGAATAAAATATTTTTAAGAAACCCCAAAATGAATTACACATGAAATAAAACCAATTTATTTTCAAAAACCACCTTTCCTCACATATGCATGCTAAGCCATTTACAAAACATGTTTCAGACCACACTAATAATCCATAGAACATGTTTAAGAAGTGAAGTATGCTTATAAAAATCATCTAATAATGTAGAATCTTGAAAGTACATAACGATCACTTTGAAACTTATAGAAATTGGTGAAAAACTACAACCTCACCACCACAAGACACCAAAAAGGAAGGATTGAACAATAAAAATTAATACTTTCCCCAACAACACAAGATCAATCCCTCCTTAGGACATAAAACCTTCTGAAATATAGTAACTCAAGAAAGAGGGAAGAAGAACCCTAAAAAGAGGGATGAATCAAGAGGAAAAAGACTTAATTGATGTTTCCTTGAAGAGATGGTGTTAAAACCACCCAAGGATTGAGGCTCAAGAGGTCCAAGGAAGCTTTGCGAGAGCTTTCATGGATGAAAATATCGAATGTGGTGGATGGAAGGAGAATTACGGTTAAAATTGAAGAGGAAAAAATGGTAATTTCCAAAGTTTTATTAACCAAGAAATGTTGAATTGTTCTCCTGCACAGTTTTACAAACCGTACGACAACTGTTCACCCCTCACTGTCTAAGAGGTACATGCCATATAATTTTCTCACATAGTTTAAAAAACTGTGTTCCAACTATGCGGTTCTCCAATGTACAAAAATAAAATTGATCATATGATTTCCTGGGAAAGGGAGCAAGGTTTCCTCTAATCGTCATCCAACCGTGTACCACCTAATATTTAACCCAAATTCTCTATTTTCACCAAATACTCATGGGGAAACCAAGGGATAAATACAAGACCAAAATAAAAAAAAATAAATACCTCAAAATTAAATCATGGATGTGACACTAGTAGTGGTTTAGAAGAGTTTATATTCAGTCCTCTATCTTCCACCACTCATTATGGAAGTTGGAAAAGAGCGAGAAGGAATGAATATCAAAATTATCTTATAAAGTAATGTGAGGAAGCATCTAATTGAATTGTAAGGAAATAATTTTTATTTTCTATGAATGTTTTTTTATTCAATAACACTAATATACCATTTTAATTTTTCATTTTAGGATGAAATTTTTGAGAAAGAGAAGCAAGGGACTTTTATTTGTAAGGGTAGGACATACATCCCAACTACAGATTTTGGAAATCCAGAACACCCTAGTCACATAAGATATTATGATTTGGGTGTTCATATTAGGAATGTTTTTGTCATAAAATCAAGAAATAAAGAAATAGATTCCTTAAAAGCTGAGCTGAAAGACCTAAAACATTCCATTGGTAATGAAATTTAATCAATTGTGCAGGCTATGTTTGAACAATTGATGAGACAATCACTGCGTAGACTACACAACCTACCTATATAGATTATCCACCTCTTCATTCAGACCTAATATTATTCTGTGATTTGTATGCTGGAGATCCTAGTGTACATATTGTAGCATATGAAGTCATACATATTCTGTGGGATTCTGTATATCACTAGCCTATGAAGTTGCGTTAGGTAAGAGTATCGATGCATGATATTATTGATCCAAATACTCTACTACCATTTACTTTAGATTCAGTTACTAGAGTTAGAGATTGTTTGAGTTATTTTTTACTTTAGATTACTAGATTTCTTCTTCATCTGAATTACGAGGTATGCATTGTTTTTAA
Source organism: Viscum album (assembly GCA_963277665.1). Lineage (NCBI taxonomy): Eukaryota > Viridiplantae > Streptophyta > Magnoliopsida > Santalales > Viscaceae > Viscum > Viscum album. The sequence goes on along the minus strand of OY728119.1, from coordinate 1,943,082,640 downwards.
AATATTATTTATATTTGATTAAAAATTAATTATAATTTTTTCTTATATTTAATTTATATAGGAGTATATAAAATCAATTAATTTTTACAAAAGAAACAAAATTATCAATAACCAATAATTATTCTAAAACTAAAGTGCCATTTTTAACATTCATTTGTGTAAACAACTGGTAGTCTTGTCCCAGGAGTAGCCTATAAATTCACTCAATGATTTGGGACCCCTACCTTATTCATTAGAAAGTTGTATCAACCTATTAATCTCCATGGAATGCTTCAAGGACAACCAAAAACCCTATTAACCATTAGACAATATTTTATAACCAAAGAATCCAATATAATTCACACCATAATTAATGAATCACCAAAATATATGAAAATACACATAAGCATTGTTGAGTACTTTTTCTTAAATTACTTCTTCTAAATCCATTGTTTTGATAAATCAAATCATACAACTTATTTTTCTTATGTTTACTTGATTTTTTTTTCTATTTTTCTACAAATGTAACTTCCGATTTATGTTTTATATCAAAATATTTTGTTTTTTATCTTGTAAAATTCATTGTTATTGTAGATTTTAAATGATTTCAAGTCATATATGATTGAATACCTTACCCATCTTTGATGTTTATTTTGAAAACTATTTTCTAAGTATTATTAAATTTAAAATTATCAGGTATATATCTTTTAATTAATGTTTAAAAAAATGAGTATTTAGATAATCATTTTATTCTTTTAGTTGGTATATTATGTTGGTTTTTACAGGGTTTTATATGTTTCAATTATGTCTCTTTTAATTTTAGTTTAAAAAAATGTGTATTTCGACAATTGATTTCTACTTTAAGTTGGTATATTATGTTTTGTTTTTTACATGGCTATTATTTTATTTAAGTTGTTATATTATGTTCTTATAGGGTTTTAGATTTTTTGGGGAAAGTAATTTATTCTATTTTTTAAAATTAATCCATGTTCATTTTATTATAAACTGACATTTAATCCAAAGTATAAGACATTCAATATTGGTTTTTTTAAAAATTGATGTGGAAGGTACATTTTGATGTTAGTTTTTGGTAAAAACCAATGTCAAAACTCTGTTCCATAATCAAAATAAAAAGACTTTTGATATTTTTTTTTCAAAAACCTACATTTAAAGTATTTTCTGGAATCAAAATAAAAGAACCTTCGACATCAGTTTTTACCAAAAGGAGATGTCAAAAGGTACCTTCCATGCCATTTTTTTAAAAACCAATGTGGAAATTTTTAAAATACACTTTCACCATTTGATTTAAAAAATGTTGAAACAATGGTTTAATTTTCTTTTAGTTGAATTATTGGAATAAGTTTTTTAAAAATCCTAGTTGAAAATATTAATTTTAACATCACCTGGATCAATGTTGGTTAAAAACTGATGTCAAAAGGTATATTCCATGTTGTGTTTTTTAAAAAACTCATGTGGAAATTTTTGAAATACCCTTTGAACATTGGATTTTAAAAAATCAATGTTAAAACATTGTTTTAATTTAATTTTAGTTAAATTTTTGACATTAGTTCTTTAAAAACCATTGTTAAACTCTTAATTTTAACATCACCTATACCAACATTGGTAAAAAACTAATATAAAAAATTAAAAATAACCGAAATTAAAATATGAATTCCTACTAGTGTTGAGAAAATAGATACTAATGAGTTTTTTAAATAGATTCTTAGTTCCTACAAGACTCAATCTAGAGGTAAGATAAATATGAAAGCATTAGAAGTATCATCATTTGAAAATTCAAAGGAAAGTTAAAACCAAATTCTAAAAAAACTATTTTCACTAATTAAAATCCTATGAATAATGAATGTTGAAATTCATGTATTAAATGAATATGGGTGAAGAAAGATATAGATAAACCTATAATTTTAGTGAAGATTGAAGAAAGAAGTAAAGAAAAGATATTCCCACAAGTTGATCATAATGAAAAAGGTTTTAGAAGAATCCTCTACCAGCCAAAATTACACTCAATTGAAGAATATTAGATTTCTTGGAAACTGTTGGTGTTGTGAAAATTTTGAACATTGGGCTATTTATTTTTCACATAATTTTTAGCTGCTAGAAAAAAAAGAAGGCTGAAATTTAGGGGGAATAAAAAGAAAGTTAAGAGAAACTCAACTAACTAAAATTTTATTTCATATAAAAATAAAATTATATTTTTATCTAATAGATTTCAAAATCTAAAAAATATTTGTAAAGTTTTGGACAAAGCAGTCAACATGAATAAGACTTCTGGTTTACTTCTACTAGGAACATATTAGCTACAACTAATCGAAGGAGTCCATAAAAACGAACGGAAAATGAAAGGAAGATAAATTGTATGTCTGTATTGGGGAGTAAAGAAAGGGAAGATATAAAGAAGGATTTACCTAATAAGAAAGTAAGAAGAGATATCATTCCAAAAAAAAGATGATACTTCTTTGGAAGAAAAGGTCAGTTCATGGATAATTGAAAACTCACCATGAATGTTAAAGTTATCATAATAAAGGTTAAGAAAAAGTGACTAAATATGATAAAGACACAAGTATATTAGAATGGTGGAAGACATATCTGATGAAGAAGAGAAGATTCATCATAATTTACCTTTTAAGAGTAACTTACTGGAAGAAAATAAGTTATGCAGAAGGTGTAAATTCTGCAAACACACTCCTGAAAAATGTTTGACAACATTACCAGGGAAGGATAAATTAGAAAGTAAAAGGAAGTAATCATCTCAAGGAAAAATCACTAAAAAGGTTATTGAAAATAAATCCTACCAGAATAATAAATATTAAAATATTTTTAAGGTTTTAATTATTATATAGATTTAATAATTGAATTAAGTAAGGAAGTTTTATGTATAAGAAATAAAAAATCCATGCAACTTACTAGAATAATTTAAGAATAATTCTACACACATAGTAGAAAATGAATATAAAATGACTTCCATTCCAATAAAAAATCTTTAAATTTATAAATTAAAGAGTAAATTCATTAATAAAAATGATTTTAAAGTAAATGGAATCTCCATGTAGAGAAATAATTCTCGACCCTATTTCTCTATTTGACGAGGAAATAAACTCCACCTTATTCCCTCATTTTTTCTAGAGAACATACATTAATAAGGGAATTTAAGGTGATGAAATATAGGAGGAGTTTTCCCTTAAAAAGGAAGATGGTGATTCTAAATAATTAATGATGTTTAAATGAAGATACAAACAACCAATGTTTAATTAACCAGATTCTAATGTTATGATAAAATGAACCTCAAAGTGCCCAAATAATAAATCTATAGATGATAATGATGAAGATACAGATACATAAAATGAAGAGAATTTAAGTTTTTGGATTGTATTAGGTATTCTATCCATACTCTTCCATTTTTATATGAAAACTAAAGCTTAAATACAAAGTGGAAAATTGATTTATTGATGAAAAAAAGTCTTCACAAAGGGAAAAAACTAGCCATTTTATTTTGGAATATTTTTTTATCCGTTTGTTGAGATGGCTAAAAGAAAGTAATATGAAATAAAAATTGATTAATTTACCCCTAAATGAATATTTCATTAATGTTTTCATCACTTGTTAACTTTTATAGAAAAAATTAATTTCTGAGTTAATCGTACTTATTTTTTACATTGAGCATGAATCACATAGACTCAGAGTTGGTTGGATTGTGGCTTACTTATTTAAGAAATTTTATGTCATCCTCCTCTCAAAAAATTCATGGTTTACATTCAATTAAATAAAAGAGATTGGGATAAGAAGAAAAATGATAAAGAAAGTTCCTCCCTTAGCCTAAGATTTTAATAAGGGGGAATCAAATTCAGATTGTTAAGTAAGAGAGAAAAGTGATATAGAATATTACTCATAGGGGGAGCTTTGAATTTATTGTCAATAAAGGAGATAAAAACTCATTTAATTTAATAATAATTTAGAATTAACAAAAAATCCAAAGGGGGTATTGAAGTACACTTTGGGGGATGATGATGAAGTACTGAATTTATTGTTAATGTATCACTGAAATGTTATTGAGTAAGACACTACTATAAATTTCACTATTAGTGACCAAAAAAAGTGTTCTATATATGAAATGATCATATGGACACATATGAGGTCACTGAGAAGATCATTAGTGACTAAAAAAAGTGGCTACAATGTAATATTAAATAACAACCATTATAGGTGGTCTCTAATCCTCCCAAAGAAATAATAATATTTTCACATGAAGATCTTTTTTTTAAAAAATTTCATTTTTACAACTTCCAAATAAACAAAACAAAAAATTTCTAGAAGATAACAAAAACACCAAATAAAAAATAGGAATCCTGAAAAATACAATGATCCAAATAACTATAGATCAATTTTAATCTTCTGTATCAATCAACCAAGTGACAAGATACATAAAAAATTAAACAAATCAAAGAGAAAATAATATATTTAACATTAATAAAATTTATTTAGTTAATATATATATATATAATAAAAATATTTTATATAGTGTTATATATAGAAATCATCATAAATACATAAATAAGGAAAAAATAATCTAAAATGTATATTTATAGTATTTATTAGTTAAGCAATGACCACTAAAAGGTGAAAAAGAAGTTTTCTGTATACTGATCAATCCAGACATAATTTTAACATGTGGTTGATTCCAATAGATAAAATATGACTTGAGGAATGTTATCCTATCTTTTCACATCAATCAGAAGTCGTTTTATCTTTATTGAACCCCTAATGGGAGATACGTCATTTTAATAACACTAGACAATGTTACCGATTTGTTCCATCATATTGGGTGACATGAGAATCTGATGGATGTGGAGGTGATTCCTATAGATAAAAAATTAATTAATAATCATTATTCCATGATTAAATATCAGTCTAGGTGTGTTTTATTAGTATTATCCCCTTTTATGTGATTTGTCACTTAACTCCAATTTTGAGGGACAAACGTCACTTTTTATCATACCAAGCAATTTTGGTATCCAATCCACATAATGATTCTTCCTAAAGACATTAGATGACTTAAAAATAATTTTCCAAAGATTTCATGTCAAATGATTTTTTTGGTAATTTTTGACCCCTAAACACATGATTTATCCATTATTACAAAAATTATAATAAATGTGAAATGAAACTTTTAATTATACCAACCAATAGAGACATGAGAATGATTCAAGGTTTATTCCAATAGATCAAATATGATTTGAGAAATATTCTCTTATATTTTCATACCAATTAGAATTTATTTTCTCATTTTTACCCCCTGATGGGAGATATTTCATTTTAATAACACTAGATAATGTTATCCACAATTATCCATCATACCAGGTGACTGGAGCATCTCATAGATGTAGTCTTTATTCCTACAGATAAAAAATGGCCCGATGATCATTCTTCCCTGATTACATGTTAATAAAAGTTCATTTTATTGGTATTGTACCCTATTACATGATTTATCACTTAACTCCTAATTCGAAGGACAAACACCTCTTTTGATCATACCAAGCGATTCAAGTATCTAATACACATGTTGATGCTTCTTAAAGATTTTAAATTTCATAAAGGTTATTGTACTAAGATTTCATGTCATTTAGAGTTCATTTGGTCACTTTTGAAACCTATACACATGATTTCCCCCTTATTACAAAAATGTTAACAAATGTGAAAAAGAACTTTTAATTGTACCAATCAATCCATACTTTGGATTGATGCACATTTGATTCCAATAGATCAAATATAATTTGAGGAATGTTCTCCTATATTTACATGTCAATCAGAATTTGTTTTCTTATTTTGACCCCCTAATGAGAGATATGTCATTTTAATAACAATGGATAACATTACCCATCATTTTTTATTATACCACGTGACACGAGAATCTAATGGATGCATAGTTGATTACTACTGATCAAAAAAGGCTCAGTAATCATTATCTAATGATTTCATGTCAATATAAAGGTGTTTTCCTAGTATTGAACCTGTTATGTGATTTTTCACTTACCTCCAAATCCAAGGGAAAAATACTGCTTTTTATTATACTAATAAATTCACTAGTATAAAAATACCCTATACCAACGGTTTGGAGAACCATGGCCAAGTATGCCGTGGGGATAGGTCTATACCAACAGTTTTCCCAAAACCATTGGTATAGACCAATACCAACAGTTTTCAAAATTGTTGGTATAAGTAATATGAAAAATCTATACCAACGGTTCCATAAAACCGTTGGTATATGTATTTTAAAAAAGAAGAATTCAGTTGGTTTTGATCCCATTACCTCCAGTTTATAATTGAACAACCAAATCACTAACCTAACTTGACTTTCGTGAACATAATTTCATCAATATATATATTTATTATCATAAATATTTTAAATTTTGATTTATTTAATGTTCTCTATAAGAAGATTCCACAAAACATACATGTAACTATACCAACGGTTCTATAAACCATTTGTAAAGACCCATACCAACAGTTTTGAGAACCGTTGGTATAGATTCCTTGATTTTGGGACCTATACCAACGGTTTTGGACAAACCGTTAGTATTGGGGGGGACCAATACCAACGGTGTGGGGAGAACCGTTGGTATAAGTCCCCCCTATACCAATGGTTTGTCCAAAACCTTTGGTATATGTCCAAATTAGTGACCTATACCAACGGTTTTAGCCAAACCATTGGTATAGGTCCATATAAGTTAACTATAACAACGGTTTGCCCAAAACTGCTGGTATAGATCTTATTTACAGTAGTGATTTAGTCATCTGATAAACATGTTGATGATTCATATAGTTTTTAAATGAATTAAAATTTTTTTTCCTAATATTTCATGTCAATTGGAGCTCATTTGGTTGGTTTTCACCCCTACACACATGATTTGTCCATTATTACAAATAATAATAATAAATATGAAAATGAAATTTTAATTATACTGACTAATTTGAGAATTTTATTAACATGCAGTTGATTCCAATAGATCCCACATGATTTTAGGAGCATTCTCCTATCTTTTCACATTAATCAGAAGTTGTTTTTTGAGCCCTAGACAAGGGATATGTCATTTTAATAACACTAGACAACATTATCCACCATTTTCATCATTTTATAGAAGTTCTTTTAGTAATATTTTTGAATAATGTGTCTTAGTTGATATAATGAGGCCCATGAGGGGTGGGTATGGTGGGGGTGGGGGGGGGGGGTTGAAAAAGTTATAACTACTATACCCTCAACATCTAGGGAGAATTCCATATAATACCAGAGTTGATACTACACCATGAGGATATGAGAATGATTTCTGTAACTTACTCATAGGATATTCCATTAGTTCCTTCCTAGGGTGTTTTTAATCAATAATATTCCTAAAAATTCAATGAATAATTTTTAATAAAATTATGTTTCCTATAGGTGTTCCAAAACTATAATAACTGAAACTACATTCTACTAAATGAGAAAATTATCAAAAGTAATAACACCTATAGATAAAGAAAAGTAGAAGTAACTAATGATTTTTATATGAAGATATACAAACAATGATATTCATACAGAGTTGTTCAGATGATAATTCCATGATATGAAGCATGATTATAGATAACATGCTTGGAATATTTTGTGATTTCCAAAAAAATTATGAAATATATAGAAGAAGAGGAGTGTGGAGATTGAATGTTATATTACCAATAATAGTGGAAACCAGAATGAATTTAAGGATAAGAGGATGCTTCCATATAATGATAAAATTAGATGAATATGTGTCCCTCTTTATTATAGTGGATGATCTTAGTACATGATCTCTTTGATTGAGGATGATTTGTGACCAGAAGATGTTCATGTAATGCAAAGGGAAAAATAACTACAATATTATCTGAATTCGTTAGAAGGAGTTTAGAAGTTTTAAACATACATTTACTTTAAAATTCATCGGTGATGTTTTCATGAGAATATTATTGCGGATAGGATCTTGGAACCGAGTTTTAAAATTATACAGTGTATTTAATTATCAAAAGTTGGATGATCAGAAGGTTAATTCAGTTTGTTGGAAGATAAAGTTGAAAAATGAAGTTCGAGAAGTAGAATACTAGAATAAGATGTTGTATCAAATAATGATACATGAAAAAAAAATTTCTAAATAGTTGGTATGAGTTATTAAAGTAATATTTTAAAAAATAGAATTTTTGAAAAGGAAGAAGCATCTACATACTTTGGAAGGTCATGTAATAAAAATTGTGTGCATGAAGGAGTTTTTAATATTATAAATTATATATAAATTAATATTTCATGAAGGTAGAAGTAATGTAAATATAAGTACATGAATTATGAATGAGGGTTCATATGTAGATTCTAAATATATGATGAAACTATAAAAATTTGTAGTAATAACTTCAAATACGAATATAATAGATAGTGGTCATAAAAAAAGAAAGATGAGGGGTATTGTTTACTTGTGACATGAAACTTGAATACACAAATGAAGAGTTTAAGTTTATAAAACTTTAATTCTATGATGTTAATTCAATACAATTTCTCTGTATGAACACATCTTCCATGTGAGATACTGCTATCATACCGAAGAAGAAGATGAGCATGAAGGAATCATTTTCTTGGTTTGATCTCAAAATATCAATTCTTGATGGGTTTTCAAAAAAATTTATGAAATGTTACATATTGAATAGTGTGGAATGGATGAAAAATAAATTGGAATTATGATTACTAGAAGATAATGGTTTAAGGAACTTGTTATAAAAATATCTCTTTTGGAGTATGTTAAAACTTTGTAACTCTATTAGAAGAAGGTTCACTTTGTATATTAACACATCCCTCTTTAATTATTCAATGAGAATTAACTCTACAAGACTTAAAATCATAAACATGGTTTACAACATAAGAAACCTATAAAATAACATTTGAGAAATTAATGATTTCAATGACAGAGAATGATTCTTTGAAGATACAACCAAACATACATAAAGGCTAGATTGAGTAGATATACTACAATCAGATATCAATGACCATGAATGTGATACATAAAAAAAGTAAGAATATTTTAGGAAATCAAGTATCTACCAAATTTAGATGGAATCCCTCACCCATAGAAAATAATGGTGAAGAAAATATAATGGCAGACCAAACTCAATGTAAATACCATCCTTAATAGTGGATATCATAGAGAGTGTTATGGCATCAATGCAAATGAAATTTCGAATGGTGTCTTAGATATCCTCTATGATTTATGTGTTGTGAAATGAGAGAGGTAAAAATTGAATATTAACTAATGTAGAATCCATATTTTTTCCTATTACTTTAACTACATCCAGAAAACAATGGAATAAGAGAATTATTTTATAATCATAAATTTGAGATACAATTACTCTAATAGTCACAAAAACATATTATGAAAATAAATGGATGGATAATGATCCCTTATTATGGATATAAATGGTTGTTTGTCCATGTAACATCTAGGTAAATTTTTAAAAATTCAAAAAGAAAACAATCAAGGTCTGATACCTTCTAAATTTGGAAACAAGTGTCAAAGAGTTACTTACATTGATAATTTAAACGTACTAATTATTTTCCCAAGGTTTCTAATCAGTCTAAATGTCTTCATTTAGTTTTGAATACCTAATTGAAAAAATTTCATTCTAATGAAAATTTAAAGGTGATTTGTGACTTTATTAAAAATACAAAACAAAATGAGACAGTCAATTTAAACAAGAAACTAGAAAGATAAAACAAAACACTCCTCCTGAATCTGATGGGTCCTATAGGATGAAGGATGTTACGTATGTTTGATGTAGTAGGGTCCTATAACAAATAAAAATAATGAATATAATAATAATGAATGTAATTAAAAATAAATAAATAAATTCAATATAAACCTACGTCTTTGGACACCCTACACCATCACCCCAACACAAATACTCTCGTAGTGCTCTATCCTCAACTAGAAACTGTGCATTTACCTCCTCAGAAGCATGCATCCATGCCTCAAAATCTATCACCTACTATGTTATTCCAACAAAAATTGGAGCCAAAAACTCAGTTCATATAAATAAATTATGTCAAATTTGGGACATGTAACGAGTCCCAAGCCGGTGAGCGGGTCCTTGCAACGTACAATTCTTGGAATGACGCACTAACACATCCTATATTCAATTAATTAAAATTTAAACCATTTAAAATGATAAAAATTATTCAAAATATATACAAAAAAATAAATAGACTCACCATTTCAGCCTTAGTGTACCAATATGAAACTAACTCATGCCACTGAGACGAGAGAACACCTCTCGGGACTTAGTCTAGAATATATGGGGCACCCACATTTGGTGCCCAATTCTCCCTCTTTACTATACCTTATAATATTTCCACATTTTATGAAATTTTTCCATACAAACTGGTCGAAACTCATTGGGGAACACCCTCATATTATTCTATATAAGAAAAATATTATAAAAAATGTAAGTACTTTTTAAACATAGCTAAGAAACTAAAATGATCCTCTAACCTAAACTTCCCTCCATAGACGATCTAATATATCCTTGGGGAATGAAACTCAGTCACATGTAGTCCATGAAAATCTACGTGGGTCATGTATTATTTGACCTAACTAGAAAATAAACCACTCTCATAGGATGGTATGTCTCATCAAATGATACATCAAGGGTTGTTTCTGAATTCCATGATGAAATACCATGACCAGGGCCACTCCTATTAGAGGAAGAAGTGGCCACATATGATCTTATTGAAAATATTTTTACATAATTAAATAGATATACATATTATGTTTAACAATAAATTAATAAAATAAAATACATTTACATCCATAAATACCTTGACCTGTACATATATGGATCTATAGAATGTTGTGAATCTAGTGTGTGTTCCCTTGGCATGTTTTCATCTATAGAAATCATTAGTAAGGAAAGGATTAATTTCCTACTACTGTTGCATATAATGTGAACTACAAATTAATCATGTTTTTTATTCATTGTGCACATATTTCATCAAATATAAATGATTGGATGGATCAAAACACATTTCTAGGATAATATATGATATTTCATTACTGCATAACCTTGAAATCCCATAGAAAGAGTAAAGTTATAATACCCATTCATTTGATTTATCAATAATGATAAATTTATAAAGGGTGAGTTTTTCAACACTAGGAAATAAAAGGTATTTAATTTTTCTTTCCACTAAAAAAATTAAATATGCATCTACATGCATGAAAATAAAATATGATTTCATATATCATAAAGATAGTCATAATCTTATAAAGGTACAATATTATATAAAAATATATAAAGTTCATTCCAAGGGGCATCACAATTTAAACTAGAGACATTTATTTCATCCGAGTTACATGTTGGTAACATGATAAGAACCAATAATATTTATAGAAATATTTTCCCCTAATTCAGTTAATATTATTTTAAGGGACACACAGATGTTGACTGTGAAGGGAGAGAGAAATAAAAGGTGGAAGTAGACTCACACTTTTTCTCCTTCAATAATTAGGATGTAAAGAACATCATATAATAATTTAGTGTAACAATTGGAGTGATTCAAATTAAAAAGATCAAGTGAAAGAAGAAAATTCTCATGGATCCGTACTGGGAGGTTGATAAATCTAAAGGATATACTTTAGGTATCAAGTATATTGACCAAAGGGTGGTTTATTCTACCAACCCATTCTAATTTATTCCTCAATCATCCCATTAATTGTTATTCACTGTCCATTCATTCTAATCCATCCATCCATCCATTTTGAGGAGGATTTGTATATGATAGAAGATGAGGGGGCTGATATGCATGATAGAGAATATATTTTTACTCTATATTTATACATTCTTTTAGTATTCCAAACTAGGATATCTCTTAAGGGTAAATGGGATTTTATTCAATGACTGTTTCATGTTAATTGAAATCTAGAAATGTATTATTTATGATCTTTTTCTTAAAAATATAATTGATTGATTACTAGTTAATATATTTTAAGGTGAGGGTGATGAAGATAGAGTGGAAGAATAAATCTTGGAAAAGATATATGATCAATATATTTTTTGAATGGAATTTTTTGGAAATATATTCGGAACGAAGTCATAAAAATGTAATGAACCACTTATCATAAGGAAAATTCACAAATCATAGGGACTCATGACCTTATAAGTAATTCCTTGAATATCCTAAGATTGAACTTAAAGAAATTTATGATGCTGATGGAAAAAATTATTAGACATTCATTTGATATGAAACATAAGGTCAATTACTATCGGTATTACCCTACTTATATATTATTAAATAAAAATTCAATTTTTCCCTTATGATAACTCATTTTAACCATAAAAAAATTAATAAAAAATACAAATAATATTTACATTCTTATCATGATTCCCAATGATAACACTATTCATTATTAGCTTTCATTCTTTGTACATAAGTAAATCAATGATATAGTCAATATACTTACCTTATAGAGATGGTCTGGTCCTTACTAGTTATTATACTGAAAACACCTTATACACTTTTAGGAATTTTTTAGTTTTAAATTACCTAAATACATCAAGAAAAAATGTCACTATATGCCAGGAAAGGAGGGGTTAAAATAGTTACAAAGAAAGATTTTAATGAAATAAGGGAAGAAAGAGTGGTGTTGTTACTATGGTATCTTTGGTAATATTTTAAATAATTACATAAAACTTTAGATTATTGATTCACCTTCATATTGTTATGTAAAATATAATAAATACATGGGGATTTATGAGCAAAATCCTAAGAGAATATATCCATTTTTTAGTGTATATAATTTTGTTTAGACTGATCATAATGAATCATCTTGGAGGAAGAAAGGATAATTTAATAAAGCTATAATTTTGGGATTTCAAGGGAAATTCCAATAATGATATCAAAGTTTATTATAAAAAGATATTCATGCGAAAAAAACATTCATTATCCCCATAGAAGAAGAAAAACTATAAGGATTTTAGAGAATTTTTTATAACATTTAGTCTAAATTATCATGGAATGATGAAAGAATATAAGTGTTCATTAAAAAAAACTCAAACCCATTTCTAGTATACTAAAAATAAAACATTCTTGAATATATAAATGGATTAAATAAGTTTCTCAAAATACCCATGCATGTATCATAGAAATTTAAATCCAAGGAGAGATGATGACTAGATAAAATAGTGAGAGGGATTAAGGAATAATGATAATTAGTGATAAAATTAATCCAATGTAGCATGTTACAGAAATGTATTGGTGATACTTATAACACATGGCATGAGAATCCGAAGGATGAATAGTTTATTCTTATTTATAGAAAAGTCTTGATGACCATTCTCTAATAATTTCATATCAATATAAGGGTGTTTTCCTAGTATTGACCTTTTTATGTGATTTTTCACTTAAATACAAATCAGAGGGAAAATACCACTTTTTTCTATATTAATAAATTTAGTTATATGATCCATATTTCAATGCTTCACATTTATTTAAAATTAATTAGAAATTATTTTACTATGATTTCATGTCAATTAGAGCTCGTTTGGTTGGTTTTCGCCCCTACGCACATTATTTGTCCTTTATTACAAAAATGATAATATATATGAAAATGAAATTTTAATTATACTGATTAATATGATAATTTTATTAACATTTGGTTGATTCCAATAGATCCCACACGATTTTAGGAACGTTCTCCTAACATTTCACATCAATCATAAGTTTCTTTTTTTGACCCCCAGATAAGGGATATGTCATTTTAGTAACACTAGAGAAATTTATCCATCATTTCCCATAATTCTAGGTGAATAATGTGTCTTAGTTGATATGATGAGGCCCATGAGGGGGGATATAGTGTATGGGGGGGGATTTCATCAAAAGTTACAACTGTTATACCCTTAACAACTAACTAGAATTCCATAGAATACTAGAGATGATACTACACTATGTGGATGTGAGAATGATAGTTGTAACTTTATTATAGGATATTCCATTAGTGACTTCCTAGGGGATTTTTATTAAATAATATTACTAAAAAGTTAATGATTTTATAAATAAAATTATGTTTCATATAGGTATTCCAAAAGTATAATCCCTGAAACTACATTCTATTGATTGAGGAAATTATCGAAAGTAAGAACACCTGTAGATAATGAAAAGTAGAAGTAACTACTGATGTTTATATGAAGATATTAATAATATGATATTTATACATATATTTTCATATGATACTTCCATGTAATGAAGCACTATTATAGATAGGATGCTTTAAAGATTTGGTGATTTCCAAAAAAAATCTGAAATCTACAGAAGAAGAAGAGTTTGGAGATTGAATGTTAAGTTACTAAAAGTAATGGAAACCAGATTGAATTTATGGCTCAGACAATGCTTCCATATAATTCTAACATTAGATGAATATTTATGCCTCTTTATTACAGTGTATGAGCTCAGTACATGATCTGTATTCTTGAGGTTGATTTGTGACCAGAAGATATTCATGTGATCCGAAGGAAAAAATATCTATAGTATTATGTTAATTCATTGGATGGAGTTCAAAAGTTTGAACATACTGTTCCTTTAAAAGTAATTGGTGATGTTTTCATGAGAAGATTATTATATATAGAAGATTGGAACTATGTGTGAAAATTATAATATGAAAATAATTATCAAAAGATGGATGATCAGAAGGTAAATTCAGTTTTTGGAAAGATAAAATTGAAAAATGTAGTTCTAGATGTGGAATACTGGAATAAGATATTTTATAAAATGATGATACATGAAGAAAATAATTTTAAACAGTTGGTATGAGTTATAAAAGTAATATTAAAAAAAATCATTTGTGAAAAGGAAGAAGCATCTTCATACTTTGGAAGGTCATGTAATAAAAAATGTGTTCATGAAGGAGTTTTTAATATTATAATTTCTATATAAATTAATATGTCATTAAGGTAGGTGTAATAGAAATATAAGTACATGAATTATGTATCAGGGTTCATAGGTAGATTCTGAAGCTGTTATGCATCTATAATTTTTTTAGGAATTACTACAAATTAGAATATAGAAGATGGTGGTCGTAAAAAAAGGAAGTTTAAGGTTAGTGTTTAATAGTGTAATGAAACTTGAAAACACAAATTTAGAGTTAAAGTTTAGAAAACATTAATTCTATGATGTTTATTCGATACAATTTCTTTGAATAAACACATATTCCATGTGATATTCTGCT
This sequence comes from Viscum album, assembly GCA_963277665.1. Taxonomy (NCBI): domain Eukaryota; kingdom Viridiplantae; phylum Streptophyta; class Magnoliopsida; order Santalales; family Viscaceae; genus Viscum; species Viscum album. Next base: position 1,943,067,386 of record OY728119.1, on the reverse strand, counting down.
ATCAGACCGAAGAAGAATATGAGTATGAAGGAATCCTTTCCTTGGTTTGATATCACTATATAAAATCTTGCTGATTTTTCAAAAAAAATTGGGAGGTGGTACATGTTGAACAGTGTGGTGTGGATGATAAATGAATGGGAATTATGATTAGTAGAAGATAAAGGTTGAATGAACTGAATATAAAAATATCTCTTCTTGAGTATGTTAAACCTTTAGAGATCTATTAGAAGGAGGTTCACTTTCTATATTAACCCATTCCTCTTTAATTATCCAATGATAATTCCGTCTATACGACTTAAAATCATAAAAATGGTTTATAACATAAGAATCCTATAGAAGAATATTGGAGAAATTAATGATTTCAATGATAGAGAATGATTCTTTAAAGATACAACCCAAAAAACATGGACCCTAGATCGAGTAGATATCCTACAGTTAGAGATCAAGGACCTTGAATGTGACATATAAAAAAAAGTAATCATATTTGAGGAAATCAAGTATCTACCAAAATGAGATGTAATCCCTCACCCAAAGAAAATAATGGTCAAGAAAATCTAATGAAAAACCAATATCAATGTAAATAATATCCTAAATGGTGGATATCATAGAGAGTGTTAAGGAATCAGTGAAAAGGAAATTCCAAATGGAGTCTCTGATATCCTTTATGATTGATGTGATGTGAAATGAGAGTGGTAAAACTTGAAGATGAACTACTGTAGAATCCATCTTGTCTCCTATTTCTTTATCTAAATCCATCAACCAATGGAATAATATAATTATTTTATGATCATAAATTTGAGATACAATTTCTCATGTATTCACAAAAGCATATTATGAAAATAAATGGATGGAGAAGTATCCCCTCTTATGGATAGACATGGTTGTTTGTCCATGAAGCATCCAGGTAAATTTTTAAAAATTTACAATGACAACAATCAAGGTCTGATACCTTCTAAATTTAGAAACAAGTGTTAAAGAGTTATTTGTATTGATAATTTAAACTTACTAATTATTTTCCTAAGGTTTCTCATCAATCTAAATGAATTAATTTAGTTTTTAATACCTAATTGAAAAAAATTTATTTTAATGAAAATTTAAATGTGATTTGAGACTTTATTTAAAATATTAAAACTAAATGAGATGGTCAATTTAAACAAGAAACTATAAAAATAAAAAACACTCCTCCTAAATCTAATGGGTCATGTAGGACCAAGGATGTTACCTATGTCTAATGTACTAGGGGCCTATAATAAATAAAAATTATGAAGATAATAATAATGAATGTAATAAAAAATAAATAAATAAATTCAGTATAAACCTGTGTCTTAGGATACCCTGCACTATCACCCCGATGCATATACTCTCATAGTGATCTAACCTCAACTAACCATTTTTAATTCAACTCCTTATAATCATCCATCCAAGCCTCAAAATCTGTCGCTTGATGTGTTATGCTAGCAAAAATAGGATCCAAAACCTCAGTTCATGACAATATACAATGAGTAATCCCCTTTACATATGTCAATAAGTATCCATGTCTATCATGACTAATAATTTGATGAAATATCTCATACCTTTGTAAGGAAATTTGTCCCTATTCCTTTGGAAGATATGCTAAATCAACCTCAAATTGAGACCATGTAGTGTATAAATATAAATATATGTGTATATTTAGATGTATGTAAGTATTTATAATTAGTACAAGATCTTACTATAAGAGTTTAAACCTCTGGATCATTCTTATCCTAAGTCATCCTCCACTCCAACATTTTATCAATCAATGCATATTACTCCCATTACTATATACCAATAAGATTTAAAAATTGTACAAAAAAAATTAAATAATACATTTAAAAAGTGAATAATAAATACATTATGTCAAATTTGGGACACGCGACGAGTCCCAAGCCTGTGAGGTGGTCCTTATAATGCATTATTCTTCTAATGGCGCACTGACACATCCTATATTCAATTAATTAAAATTTAAAACATTTAAAATGCTACAAATTATTAAAAATATATACTCCAAAATAAATAGACTCACTATTTCAACCTCAGTTGACTAATATGAAATTTGTCCATACACACTGGTTGAAACTCATTGGGGAACACCCTCAGATTATTCTATTTAAGAAAAATATTATAAAAAATCTAATTACTTTTTAAACATAGATAAGAAACTAAAATGATCCTCTTACCTTAACTTACCACTATAGCCGATCTAATATATCCTTGGGGAATGAAACTCAGTCACATATAGTCCATGAAAATCTATGTGGGTCACATATTATATAACCAAACTAGAAAATAACCCACTCCCACTGGATGGTATGTCTCATCAAATGATACATCGAGGGTTGTGTCATAATTCCATGATGAAATACCATGACTAGGGCGTCTCCTATAAGAGGAAGATGTGGCCATATACGATCTTGTTGAAAAAAAATTATACACAATTAGATAGATATACATATATATGTTTAACACTTAATTAATAAAATAAAAATAAATTTACATTCACACATACCTCAATCCGTACAGATAAGGATATGTAGAATGTTGTAGATCTGATGAATGTTCCCCTAGCATGTTTTTATCCCTATAAATAATTAGTAAGGAAAGGATTCATTTACTATTACCGTTATGTATAATGTTAACTAAAAATTAATCTTGTTTTTTATTCATTGTGCACATGTTTCATCAAATGTAAATGATTGGATGGATCAAAACATATTTATAGGATAAGCTATGATATTTCATTGTTTCATAACCTTGAAATCCCATATAATGACTAAATACCCAATACCCATTCATTTGATTCATCTATAATGATAAATTTATAAAGGATGAGTTTTTCAACACTAGGAAGTAAAAGGTGTTTAATTTTTATTTCCACTAACAAAAATTAAAGATGAATCTATATGCCTGATAATAAAATTTTATTTCTTATATCATAAAGAGAGGAATAAAACTTATAAATGTATAAGATTATAGAAAAATATATAAAGGTCATTCCAAGGGGACCTCTCAATTTTAACTAGATACATTTATTTCATCGGAGTTACATGTTAGTAACTTGATAATAAAAATACTATTTATAGAAATATTTTCCCCATATTCAGGTAATATTATTCCAAGGGACACAGAGATATAGAATGTGAAGGGAGAGAGAAATAAAAGGTGAAAGTAGAATCAAACTTATTCTCCATAAAAAATTATAAAGTAAAGAACCTCATAGAATAATTTATAATAATAAGGGGAGTGTGTCACATTAAAATGATCAATTGAAAGATGAAAATTCCCATGGATCCATATTGGATGGTTGATAAATCTAAAGGAGATACTTTAGGTTTGAAGTCCATTGACCGAATGGTGGTTTATTTTATCCAACCCATTCTGATTTATTCCTCACTCATCCCATTCAATTTTATTCACTATCCATTCATTGCACTTCATCTATCCATCAATTTTGAGGAGGATTTGAAGATGATAAAAGAATAGGGGACTGAGATGCATGATAGAGAATATATTTTTACTCTATATTTATACATTATTTTAGTATTCTAGACTAGGAAATATTTTGGGGATAAATTTGATTTAATTCACTAATTATTTCATGTTAATTGAAATCTTTAAATATATTATTCAGGATAATTTTCTAAAATATATAATTTATTTATTACTAGTTAATAGATTTTATGGTGAGGGTGATTAAGATAGAGTGGAAGTCTAAATATTGGAAAATAATTTTGATCAATGTATTTTTTAATGGAATATTTGGGACTATATTAGGAACATAGTCATAAAAATAGAATGAAACACTTCTCATAAGAAATATTCAAAAAATCATAGAGACTCATGACCTTATAAGTAAGTCATTGAATATCCTAAGATTGAACATTAATAAATTCATGATGTTAAAAAAAATTATTAGACATTCATTTGATATGAATCATAAGGTCAGCCACTACCAGGATTACCCTACTTATCTATTATGAAATAAAAAATCAATTTTGTCCATTCTGATAAATCATTTTAAAAATCACACAATTAAAACAAAATACGAAAAAAATTTATATTCTTATCATTATTCCCAAATATAACACTATTAATTCTTAGTTTTCATTCTTTGTACCTAAGTAAATCAATGATCTAGTAAATATATTGTCCTTATGGAGATGGTCTGGTCTTTACTAGTTATTATGCTAAAAAGACCGTATACACATTTAGGAGTTGTGTAGTTTATAATTACATAAATACATTAAGAAAAAATGGCACTATATACATGGAAATGAGGGTTAAAATAGTTACAAAGAAATATTTTAATGAAACAAGGGAAGAAAGAGTGGTATTGTTAATATGATATATTTTTTCATAGTTTAAATCATTATATAAAACTTGAGGTTCTAGAATCACCTTCATATTATTTAATAAAATATAAAAAATATATGGGGAGTTAAGAAAAAAATCCTAAGAGAATATATCCATTCTTTAGTTTATATAATCTTGTTCATAGGGATCATCATGAATCATCTTGGATGTTGTAAGGATAATTTAATCAAGCTATATTTTTTGGATTTCAAGGGAAATTGAAATAATGATATCAAAGTGTACTATAAAAAGAGTCTAATGTGAAAAAACAACCATTCTCCCTATAGAATAAAAAAATCTATATTTATTTTAGAGATTTTTTTATAAAAATTAGTCTAAATTTTCATGGAATGGTGAAATAATATATGTATTCATTCAAACAACTCCAAACCATATCCAGTTTACTCAAAAAAAATTCTTGAATAGATAAATAGATTGACCAATTTTCTTTAAATACCCATGAATGTATCATATAATTTTAAATCCATGTAGAGAATATGACTAGATAAAATAGTGAGAAGGATAAAAGAAGAAATATAATTAGTGATAAAATTAATCCAATGTAGAGTGTTATGGAAATTACTATATGTAATAATAATGTTTGAGAGGAATAATGTCCAAAAAATTTAATAAATAATTTATTGAATGAGAAAGAAGTTATATTTAAATTTAAGAAATGACATAACCTTATATGGGAAGAGAAGTTAAGGAAGATAAGTAGTCATGAAGTAAAGGAAAAACCATAATGAATTTGGAAACATTTATTGATGTTGGGATAGAGAAATATGGATATAGAATACCATTAAAAAAAGGTAAAAAAGAAAATAAACTAACGAGGTGACACATTTCTGGGTGAGGACTTAACAAGTGAATCCAAGAGACCTGAGATCAAATCTGGGTGGAGACATATTTCTGGGTTACTATAGCAGTACTATAGAAGTAATGTAGTAGGCACTGTAGGGGCAATGTCGTAACACTATAATAGGCACTATATCATGTATTGTTCGGTACTATAGAATCCAGAACTATTCATCCATCTGGGCCTTTGGGCCACTTGTTTGGTCCTAGAGTCCTATAAGGCTTTCGTGCCACCCAAGGCCTTCACGCTAGTTGTCTCTCAAGGCCTTCGGGCCACCGTAAGGCCTTTAGGACACCCCAAGGCCTCTGGGTCACCTGAATATGCAGATGTACCAGTTAGACTATAAGGGACAAGGCTCCTAATAAGGATCAAAGTGGGCACATTCACAATTGTAGAGATAACTGGAATTGGAGGAATGAGAGGGTATGGCATTGCCATTAGTACCGGGCCTATGCATATCTGCATAGGACATCTATCCGACCAGCCTTGTGATGTGGAGTGAAAATATCATGACATGTGCTAGGGAGGAGTTGTTCCAAGTTGTCTTGTCTGGGTGATATCTAATAAGACCTATGGGTCATGTAATTGTCTCTAAGCTTTCGGGACTTGTAAGGGTTCCACCTCACCCCTTGAACAGTGGATTATCAAAAATAATAAAAAAAGGCCTTCGATCCATTTAGTCAATTTCAAATAGGCGAAGATATAAAGGAGACATGTTTTTTTTTCAGGAAGTCATAAATTAATGGAAATAGAAGATTAAATAATGCTTGACATCATAATATAGAAAAATATTTGTCTATAAGATTAAAAAATCTGTATGTATTTTTTTTTATAAAAAGTATATATTGATGTTGAAAACATAGAAAATAAGTTGAAAAATTAAAAACTTGAGGGTAGATTATAAGAAAAAATCTCAAAAAATATGTGATTGATTTGGAAAGAAAGGTAGTATAAGGAAAATAATTTGTTGAAGATATTCTTGGGTTCCCAAAATGAATTTATAACAACCCATGGACTATGGATGAACATATGGATGAATAAGTCATGCCGACTAATTGAAAACAAGAACCCTTGGGAAAAATCCAATCATTTGACTTTTAGTTTATTTTTTAATTATTTTTCTCAATAAAATGATCATTCATCCCACTAGGGGGGTTAATTTTTTAATAAAGGAAGAACACTAAAAAATAAAATAAAGGAATCATGGAAGAAAGACACACGTCACAAGGAAAGACTACAAAGTAATTTGTGTGTTCTACCCAACCATTATATCTCACCTGCAAAATATATTTATTCATTTTTAAATAATTCAATACATTACACTTGTAGTTATCACATAAACTAAAATAAGTTTCTCTCTTCACCATGGTTCTTTCAATAAATAAAAGATTTTTTCAAATATATATTGGTGAGAAAAAATGGGATGCAGTAGCATATCTAAAAACAAAACTGAAAATTTTCAGACATGAGAACAAAAAATGGTGGATAAGACTTTGGTGTAGCCTCTTGTAGTCATTCATGAAGGCAAAACCACTTGTCAAACCCTATTACAATAAAATGGAGAAATTTTTTATATGATTTTTCTTTGGATATGTTTTTACTCATAAGAATGGAATTTCTAGACACTAAACTATCCAACATCACAAAAAGAAAGAAAAATTCTTCAAATTATGTCTATCTTAAAAAAAGTAGAAAGATCCCATGAGTGATTGATAAATAATAAAATAACCCTATCCCATTTATTTTTTAAAATTACGCAATAATACATCGAGATTCAAGAATCAAATTTCTATAATGATCAGTAATGAAAAGACTAAACACATATATACATTGGTTGCTTCAACCAATATTTAACAGCACTCATTTAAAAATTTAGGTAACGATTACTTTTTATGATAATTTTTTTTATAGAATATTTCAAATTCATTGTATACTTCCACCAAATATAATCCAGAGTGGCCCACCATCTCCTTGTAATTTCTCTGTATCGATCAACTTTAGCCTACCATCCCAAGGAAATTAAGGGGAAGCTATGGCTTAAAAAATTGATGTGATGTTTTTCTTGTGAAATGAATAATGATATGAAATAAAAGAAAATTTAAAATAAATAAATATTGAAAATTCTATTTGGCTGGATAAAAGTTGGCTTACTTTCACAATTATTTTTCTTAATGCATTATAAAATATAATATGGTCAAAAAAAGAAAAGGTACAATGAAAAAGTAGCCTCAACCTCATAACCATTAGGATTATTGAAATTTAAGTGGACTTTTTCAATCAAATAAAACAAAATAAAAATTAATTTAAAAAAGTATTGAGCATGGATCCAAGTTTTTCTAGCCCTATCAGACAATTATGCTTAGTTGGGAATCCACTGACTTAACGAAAGTGTTGTGAGATATGAAACATATCTATGATAGGAAATTGAAGAAAGTGTAACTAAAATAATAGATTTTGATGATAAAATATATGTTTTATTTAACTAAATAATTATGATTTATTTAGAATTTATTGGGTGAATTAAAATGGGAAAAATTACTAAAGTTTAGAATGGATAATTATAACAAATTGATGATTTGACCCAGTCAAAACCTTGAGAAACTATAATAATCTTTATAAAAATTTGGGATTTTTATAGATCTGAGTCACTATTTATGGTGAGGTTACCTTAGATAGAGTATTAAATCTTGTATGGCAGCAAGATCACTGAAAGTGGTAGAGAGGGGGCGATATCAAAGGCAGTGGTAGTAAAGGCTCCAGTAGGGATGCAATGAGGGTGAGAAGAATGGTGAGGAGGGTGGAAGGGTGATAGAGGTGGATCAAAAGGGGGTGTGGTGAGGGTTATGGAAGTGGGGTGTAACGCCCCGACCCTAGTTACCCAGAGTCGGTGCATTACTTACATAACATTGTCATGATCACAAGAAAGATCAAAACTCGAAAGATCGATTGGTTTAGTAGCCTTGGAAACACTAGATATATTCATAAAGTTTTACATTACAATTCAGAGTAAAAACAACTACTACAACAACATGGTCTTCATATTTCACACTCATATCCCCACATACTATCCCTGCATGTCATTCATAACTTACTTCTTCACATCCTGGGAAAATAAAACATAGAAAAGGGGTGAGCTCAAATGCCCAGTAAGGATAACAATATAGCGGAACATTCAAAATAAGCATAAACATTTAAGGCAATGAATTACTAAAACAAAAGCCTTTTAAAATTGAACTTCAACATAGTATGGCAAAAGTAAAATGAAATAATGCCATTTACTTGTTCACATGGATATTCTACTAATCGAATAATCACATGCAATATCAATAACCACTTTCATAATGTTGGAATGCATAATGCCAGACTATCATAACCACATAGCCAAGGCCTCGTGCCAAGACTACAAATAAGATTTTGTCAAGGCCTTGTGTCAAGACACTAGTTTGTCTCATGAGACCTACCGATGCATCGAGGAGCTATAGCGGGCTCCACCCGTCACTTATTAAGTCCAATGCATTCCCATATGAAAAGGTTTAAACATAACATAAACATTCGTATTAAAACTAGCATACGAAATGTCAATAATTTCACCATAAACTATGAATGGTATAAAAATAGCACATCCATAGTCAAACATATCAGAAAACCTTCAATACAATATAGGAGTTTTGTATCATAATAAATCAACTTCAAATAATCTTAAAATCCATCAAAGGATGTTGACATAGATGAAATCAAAATTCTTTTTAAAGAAATATCTCCTTTTATTTTGAAATCATTTAAGATCCATATAAAATAAAACATTTTCTTTGAAAATATTCTTATAAGCTTGTAAGGAAAGCTTTGAAGATTTTATAACGGCGTAAAATAACCGCACCCGCCGTATAAGTTAAAAAAAACATTCTTACCTCAATTCTGTCGAAAAGGTTAAAAAGGACCTTGTTTTGAAAATGACGGAAAGCTTCCTTTATAAACCACTTATAAAAGTCAAAAAGGGTATAAATGACTTTAACTCATATTTTAGTAAATAGTAAAAAATGTTTTGAAATACATTTTTAAGAAACATGGATGTGGATGATAAAGAGATCCCAGTAGATTATTACGTATAAACAACCTCGGATAATGAAGAGATTGTGAAATAACCCTTACCAATTTGGTAACTTATGAAACATACAACCCATGAAAGAGGTATCATACAATGAATATGTAAATACACATAAATTAGAGTGTATTACACAAAGAATATAATTATGGGCAGTACATACACCACACAAAAGGTGATGGTGGCAATATGGCATGAATCTCACGGAAATAAGGAGTGAGATGAAAACCCCTTACCTTGTACTTTTCCTTGTTTGGGGTAGGTTAACCTCCTGTATAATGGTGAAATAAGTGTTATTAAATTATACAAGAATCATATATATTAATATGATATCATATATGATCTTTTAACATTGATTTGTTAATAATATCTTAGAATTATCGTCGTTTCGGGTGTTAACTTACTCATTTTCTTTATATGTTTTGTTACATAAGCCATGGTTGTTGTATCTTATTCATATCCATAATGATATCTAGTCCTTAACCATCATTTTTAAATCATCAAATGATAATTATAATTGAATGGTTACGATGGAGAATGAATCTCATCGCGTTCGTGGAGACGGTAGTCCGTACGTACGCACGAGCGACAATATCATTCTTTTGATATTAAAATAATATATAAATGAATGGTATATCATATATACAGAATCATTAACATGTTATATTTATTATTTACATGAGTTACACATCATTATTATACCCATCCAAATAATATTATATTGAATAACAATTACACCACGACGTGGAGACGGTAAGCCGTACGTACGCACGTATGGTGACATGTTATTCAAAGGGTGGATAGAATACTGAATATGGTTGTACCATACTTATAATAACATCACAGTATATGTGAGATACTGGAGTTATTATTTTAGAATGGTAAGAACAAAGTAAGAAGAAGTGGAAGAAGAAATGAACTTAGAAAAGGGTGGTGAAATCATTACCTCTTCTTCGGGTTCTTCCTTTTGATTTGATCAAAAGGGATCCTTAGGTTGGCTTTCGGATCAAACTAAGGCCTCTAGGTTATAGTGAGGGATGTTGGGAGATTATTTGGGCAGAGTTTGGCCTAACCAAAAGGCTTTGAAGGTGTGAAGAAATGATAAGGAGGAGTGCCCTTTTATAAGAGGAGTGAGGGGCACCTTTGGAAAAGCTAGAAATATTAATTTATAATAAATTCATATTCAGTTTCCAAAGGCTCCAAAGTTGACTATTCAAAGGATGAGGTAGGGATAGGTCGAAAACAACTCATCCAATAGAATTTAGACAGGTTTGGGTACTTATATTAACCTTATCTTTAAGTATTAACTCTAAGTTAATTAGTTTCACTTTTACAATGTCTCTTTGTATTTTTATATAATATGGTTAATAAACTTACTATATACATCCAAGCGACCCCCAAGTGGTCCATTAATGATTAACCTATCATAACATAAGTCTCTTGGCCGAACCTTAGATTTTTAGGAATTTAATATCAATTAATAATATAATATTTGTTTTAAGAACTCTTTTATGTCAATTTTGACACTATTCAATAGTTGATTTTTGTGAAACTCATAACAGATTGATTACTTCTAACAAAGTCAATTAAATCAATCCTAATATATCATATTATCCTATAAAATTAGTTTAATTCATTAAAAGTTTCATATTATATTTATTTGGGTATTTATAATATCAATTATTTTAATTTTTCACTATTATAGTAATTACTGCATCATCATTGTGTCATAAATAAAATAACTTATTTAATGTATAAAAATTATAAATAAAATATCATTATGTAGGAAATCTTTTTATATTTCTAATGAATATTTATAATCTAAAATCCAACATGTATAACCCTATGTAAAAATTGTTCTTCTAAAAGATGTAAGCTTATGCCATTTTTATTTTTATTTAAGCTTTATTAATATAATGTGTCATTATCACTTACAAGTGGATCCATGGGGTCCCAAAGATTCCCATGGTCGACCATGTATCAACCAATTGGGTTAATACACGTTTTAGGGTAATTTAGTATTATTATAATATTATTTTTTTAACCCTTATTTACCGGATTTACCCTTTAACCATGGTAAATAAAATATTTACCACAGTAACTATTCAAAATGTCTAAAAATAAAGGTTACCTATTTACACAATTTGGAAATCATGATTCCAAATATGGAATCCATTTTTCTAAATTCAAAACATAGAAGTGGCAGAAATTAATTTAAAATTAATTCCCGCTGTCAAAACAAAAAGCGTGTTTTTAAGAGATAATAACTATCAAAAGATTGACACTTGTTTATGTTCGGTTTAATTGTAAAATTATGTCCAATGACCAACATTATATTAAATGGTAAAAATATATTATAAATATACTTTAAAACCACTCAAATTCATAATTTATCACTATTAATTATTTTGATTAAAAAAGTTGTTTTTAATTAAAATTTAGTAATTTTCACTATTCATCAAAATATAAAAGTTATCCGAAAAGTACCAAAATTTCACCCTATGATAATTTCGATATTCCGAATCCAAAAATGAAGTCCATTTTGAAATATAAAATATATATGATTTCAAAAAGTAGGTATAACTATTCACAACGGCTAGTTTGATTAGTTATGGTGTGTTAGAACTCGGTGTTGCGTACAACACACGCTATCACATTATTCAAAGAGAAGCGTACCGTAGAAGCTTGGGGTGTTACATTCTCCCCTCCTTCAAATAATTGCGTCCTCGCAATTTCTAGGGTATTACTGCATAAAAAGACTCAGGTGGTTCTTCATCATAAGTTCCTCGGGTTCCCACGTTGCCTCTTCCATCTTATGATTTCTCCACAAAACTTTTACCAGACGCGTCGTCCGGTTTCTCAGCACTTGTTCTCTCGTATCAAGAATCTTGATGGGCTCTTCGCAATAAGACAGATCGGGTTCCAGTTCTAAACCCTTATAGGTGAGTACATGCGTTGGGTCAGGCATGTATTTCCTCAACAGAGATACGTGGAACACATCGTGAACTTTGGAGAGACTTGGCGGCATTGCCAATCGGTAAGCTACAGCCCCAATTCGTTCTAGAATTTCGAAAGGTCCGATGTACCTGGGACTCAATTTACCTTTCTTACCAAAACGTATGACTCCCTTCCACGGAGATACCTTTAGGAAAACATGATCACCGACTTGAAATTCCAAATCCTTCCTTCGATTATCGGCATAGCTCTTCTGCCTACTTTGAGCTGCTTTGATGTGATTTTGGATTACCTTCACCTTTTCCACCGTTTCCTCCACCAGTTCTGGGCCTACAAGTTTTCTTTCACCAACGTCATCCCAACAGGTTGGTGTACGACATCTCTTTCCGTATAACGCTTCATATGGTGCCATCTGAATACTCGAATGGAAGCTATTGTTATAGGAAAATTCTACTAGTGGTAAATATTGATCCCACATACCCTGAAAATCAAGTGAGCAAGATCTCAACATGTCTTCTAAGGTCTGAATAGTCCGTTCTGATTGTCCGTCTGTCTGAGGGTGGTAAGCAGTGCTCAAATGAAGTTCAGTATCCAGGGATTTCTGAAGACTTTTCCAAAATCTTGAAGTAAAACGGGGATCACGATCAGAAACAATTGATAAGGGTACTCCATGAAGTCTCACAACTTCATTAATATATAGTCTTGCTAGACGTTCCAGGGGTAGATCTTCTCTTATAGCAAGAAAATGTGCTGACTTGGTAAGACGATCAACAATAACCCATATTGCATCGTTCCTTCTAGGAGTCTTTGGTAGCCCCATGACAAGGTCCATCGTAATATTGTCCCATTTCCACTCCGGTATAGGAAGAGGTTGCATGACTCCTCCAGGCTGTTGCCTTCCAGCTTTCACTTGTTGACAAACCATACATCTTGACACAAAATCAGCAATCTCCCTCTTCATATTGTCCCACCAAAAATGTTCTTTTAAATCTCTATACATTTTGGTTCTCCCAGGGTGTATAGAGAAATTGGAACTATGAGAATCATCCAGCAATTCCCTTTTTAGATCAGGTATATTGGGAACACAAAGTCTCTTCCCGAATTTCAAAATTCCATCTTCATACACAAAGTCTCTCAATCTCCCATCATTCACAGCTTTAACCTTCTTCTGAAATTCTTCATCATCGGTCTGAGAACTCTTAATCCTTTCTAGTAAAGATGGTTTGGCAACCATTTGAAAAAGCATTGATGTTTCACCTTCCCTGGTTATTCCCATGTCCATCTTCACTAGATCCATGAAAATTGGATCCCTTTCAATTCTCATATTGTTCAAAACTCCATGGTCTTTTCTACTCAAAGCATCTGCCACCTTGTTTGCCTTCCCTGGGTGGTAGTGTATCGTACAATCATAATCCTTGAGTAATTCAAGCCATCTCCTTTGCCTCATGTTGAGTTCTTTTTGTGAGAAAATATACTTCAAACTCTTGTGATCAGTATAAATCTCACATTTTTCACCATAGAGGTAGTGCCTCCATATCTTCAAAGCAAAGATCACTGCTGCTAACTCGAGATCATGAGTAGGATAGTTTTGTTCATGAATTTTCAACTATCGTGATGCATAGGCAATAACTCTATCATTCTGCATAAGGACACAGCCAAGTCCTTTCTTCGATGCATCACTATAAATAACGAACCCATCATTCCCCGATGGTAGAGTCAATATAGGAGCATTGACTAATCTTCTTTTCAGTTCTTCAAAACATTCTTCACACTCTTTTGTCCAAACAAATTTAACCCCTTTTCGTGTGAGCTTCGTTAATGGGTTTGCCAATCGGGCAAAATTCTGGACGAAACGTCGATAATAACCTGCCAAACCAATAAAACTACGTACCTCAGTTATACTCGTAGGTGCTGGCCATTCTTGGATTGCCTTGGTCTTAGAAGGATCAACAGAGATTCCATCTTTAGAGACAATATGGCCAAGAAAAGAAATCTCCTGAAGCCAGAATTCACACTTGCTAAACTTTCCATATAATTCATGCCTCCTCAGAGTCTTCAAGATAATGCGCAAGTGATTTTCATGATCTTCGTAGGTTTTGGAGTATACCAAGATATCATCAATAAATACCACCACAAATTCATCGAGATACTCCTTGAAAACTCTATTCATCAGATCCATGAATACAGAGGGTGCATTAGTCAATCCAAACGGCATTACAGTAAACTCGTAATGCCCGTACCTGGTTCGAAATGCTGTCTTCAGAATGTCTTCCTTCTTTACACACAACTGATGGTATCCAGATCGAAGGTCAATCTTTGAAAAGTATTGAGCTCCATGTAGTTGGTCAAATAAATCATCAATACGAGGTAGGGGATACTTGTTCTTTATCGTTATAGCATTGATCTCCCTGTAGTCGATACATAACCTCATAGATCCATCTTTCTTTTTAACAAAAAGAACAGGGGCTCCCCATGGAGAAACACTAGGGCGAATAAATCCCTTATTACTCAATTCCTCTAGTTGTTTCTTTAGTTCGACTAACTCTACAGTGGCCATTCTATAAGGGGTCTTCGATATAGGCCTTGATCCAGGAATCAAATCAATGGAAAACTCAACTTCTCGTTCTGGAGGATGTCCAGGTAAATCTTCTGGAAATACATCTACAAATTCTTTCACAACAGGTACATCCTCTATTTGAACATTCCTTTCCTCACCGTCAGTTATTTCATTCTCTTCCTCCCCAATAATTGAATTAAGTTGAACTACTGGGGGTGGATCTAAATAAGAATTAGGTGGTGACGATTCTGCTCTAAAAATAAGGTGCTCCTTATCATTATCATCAAGAATCGTAACCTCTTTCTTCTTACAATAAATATTCGCATCATAGTCCGAAAGCCAGTCCATACCGAGGATTATATCAAACTCAATCATAGGTATGACGATGAAATCAGCAGATAAAGAAAATTTATGTGCTCTAATGGGGAAGGATTCACAAAACTTTGTTGCAACGACACTTCCCTTAGGAGTTTTAACTGACAACTCCCTTATTAAATCAAATTGGAAATATCTAATTTTCTTAGCAAACTGGGAAGATATGAAACAATGCGATGATCCAGAATCAAATAATGCATTTGCTAAACTTGAGGAAACCATTAAATTACCTGCCACCACGTCTTTCGGAGCTTCTACCTCAGCAGTAGTGATAGCATAAGCCTGGCCTTGATCCCTTGGCCTTTTCTGAGGTAAGTTCTCCTGACGCTTAGGACATGCATTTGCATAATGCCCCATCTCCCTGCAATTGTAGCACTGAACGTTGGTAGCTTCCTTCTTCCCCTTGCAATCATGAGCTTGGTGGCCTTTTTCACCACACTTGTAACAGACTCCCATTCCCTTCAGGCAAGCACCGGGGTGTTTCTTCCCGCACTTACCACAAGATGGATATTCAACCTTTCCCTTCTTCCCCTTATTTCCATTCCCAGATTGATCAGCAGGTCTCTTCTTCTCTTGCTTTGCTTTAAAGTCATAAGACTTAGAGAATTCCTTTTCGGTCTTCATAGCACATGAGACAATGTCTTCGTACGATGAAAAGGATTGTGAGACTAATGCTCGACGGAGAAATGGTTTTAACCCATCAAAGAAACGATCAATCTTACTTCTTGGGTTGCGAATATAATCACAAGCGTACCTCGCTAACCTTGTAAAGTTAGCCTCATACTTTGTGACATTCTCATCCTCCTTTTGTCTCAGACTCAGAAATTGTCTTTCCATATCTTCTCGATGGTCGCGAGGAAAGTATTTTTCTAAAAACAGATCTTTGAACTCCCTCCATTCCATATTTGATACTTCATCATCTTCCTTCGTATTTTGAATCAATGACCACCATTGATCAGCATCTCCAGTGAGGCGGTAAACTGCCATGATAACTTTTTCCCTTTCACTGCTCCCCAAAGCTTGAAATATTTTCTCTAGGGAAAATATCCATTGCTCAGCTACTAAGGGATTTGTACTCCCATTGAACGTTGGTGGTTGTTGCCTCATGAATCGATCTAACATTGATCCTCCACGCTGCGGATCAGGGTGCTCCATACGGGTAAGGTTATTATTCATAACCTGAGTAAGTTGTCCCAGTATGGTGATTAGCTGATCGGCACCAGTTGCATCACCAGCCCCACTATAATTATCTTGAGCAGGAGGGCAATCCCTACATGGAGTGCGTGCATTGATACGGTTTCCATTTCTTCCACTAGGCGCCATTTCTAAACAATGGCATAAACTAGATCAGTTTATGAATCAAAATACATAATCCCATACTTATAAAACACTTAACATAAATTGACCTATTTATGGATATAATCCATAATCATAAAAATGTTTTCTTTGAGGAAGTATATACTCATAAACCCTTCATAATTATTTGTAAAGAAAATGAGAGTTATCCTAAGCATATCCCCCGGGAGTGTCGTAACCAAGAGTGCAACAAGGCCCGTTGTCGTGCACCAGTTCCCGTTCGAGTCTAGCTCAAAGCGGTGTTTTCGGGTTTCACCCCTAGGTACATCTGTGCCAGAGCTGCCTCTACCTGCTCGTATCCAGACAGGGATGTATTGCTCGGAAAACTCACAAAATCTCTACAATACCAAAATTCTAGGAAGTCCTTCTATACTAATCCTCAAAGTTCATCTTAGGTCTACGTGCTCTAATCAGAGTTTATCTAAATCTAGCTTCCAAGGTTTGTACTAAACTTCCTCTGATACCAACTGTAACGCCCCGACCCCAGTTACCCAGAGTCGGTGCATTACTTACATAACATTGGCATGATCACAAGAAAGATCAAAACTCGAAAGATCGATTGGTTTAGTAGCCTTGGAAACACTAGATATATTCATAAAGTTTTACATTACAATTCAGAGTAAAAACAACTACTACAACAACATGGTCTTCATATTTCACACTCATATCCCCACATACTATCCCTGCATGTCATTCATAACTTACTTCTTCACATCCTGGGAAAATAAAACATAGAAAAGGGGTGAGCTCAAATGCCCAGTAAGGATAACAATATAGCGGAACATTCAAAATAAGCATAAACATTTAAGGCAATGAATTACTAAAACAAAAGCCTTTTAAAATTGAACTTCAACATAGTATGGCAAAAGTAAAATGAAATAATTCCATTTACTTGTTCACATGGATATTCTACTAATCGAATAATCACATGAAATATCAATAACCACTTTCATAATGTTGGAATGCATAATGCCAGACTATCATAACCACATAGCCAAGGCCTCGTGCCAAGACTACAAATAAGATTTTGTCAAGGCCTTGTGCCAAGAAACTAGTTTGTCTCATGAGACCTACCGATGCATCGAGGAGCTATAGCGGGCTCCACCCGTCACTTATTAAGTCCAATGCATTCCCATATGAAAAGGTTTAAACATAACATAAACATTCGTATTAAAACTAGCATACGAAATGTCAATAATTTCACCATAAACTATGAATGGTATAAAAATAGCACATCCATAGTCAAACATATCACAAAACCTTCAATACAATATAGGAGTTTTGTATCATAATAAATCAACTTCAAATAATCTTAAAATCCATCAAAGGATGTTGACATAGATGAAATCAAAATTCTTTTTAAAGAAATATCTCCTTTTATTTTGAAATCATTTAAGATCCATATAAAATAAAACATTTTCTTTGAAAATATTCTTATAAGCTTGTAAGGAAAGCTTTGAAGATTTTATAACGGTGTAAAATAACCGCACCCGCCGTATAAGTTAAAAAAACAATCTTACCTCAATTCTGTCGAAAAGGTTAAAAAGGACCTTGTTTTGAAAATGACGGAAAGATTCCTTTATAAACCACTTATAAAAGTAAAAAAGGGTATAAATGACTTTAACTCATATTTTAGTAAATAGTAAAAAATGTTTTGAAATACATTTTTAAGAAACATGGATGTGGATGATAAAGAGATCCCAGTAGATTATTACGTATAAACAACCTCGGATAATGAAGAGATTGTGAAATAACCCTTACCAATTTGGTAACTTATGAAACATACAACCCATGAAAGAGGTATCATACAATGAATATGTAAATACACATAAATTAGAGTGTATTACACAAAGAATATAATTATGGGCAGTACATACACCACACAAAAGGTGATGGTGGCAATATGGCATGAATCTCACGGAAATAAGGAGTGAGATGAAAACCCCTTACCTTGTACTTTTCCTTGTTTGGGGTAGGTTAACCTCCTGTATAATGGTGAAATAATTGTTATTAAATTATACAAGAATCATATATATTAATATGATATCATATATGATCTTTTAACATTGATTTGTTAATAATATCTTAGAATTATCGTCGTTTCGGGTGTTAACTTACTCATTTTCTTTATATGTTTTGTTACATAAGCCATGGTTGTTGTATCTTATTCATATCCAGAATGATATCTAGTCCTTAACCATCATTTTTAAATCATAAAATTATAATTATACTTGAATGGTTACGATGGAGAATGAATCTCATCGCGTTCGTGGAGACGGTAGTCCGTACGTACGCACGAGCGACAATATCATTCTTTTGATATTAAAATAATATATAAATGAATGGTATATCATATATACAGAATCATTAACATGTTATATTTATTATTTACATGAGTTACACATCATTATTATACCCATCCAAATAATATTATATTGAATAACAATTACACCACGACGTGGAGACGGTAAGCCGTACGTACGCACGTATGGTGACATGTTATTCAAAGGGTGGATAGAATACTGAATATGGTTGTACCATACTTATAATAACATCACAGTATATGTGAGATACTGGATTTATTATTTTAGAATGGTAAGAACAAAGGAAGAAGAAGTGGAAGAAGAAATGAACTTGGAAAAGGGTGGTGAAATCATTACCTCTTCTTCGGGTTCTTCCTTTTGATTTGATCAAAAGGGCTCCTTAGGTTGGCTTTCTGATCAAACTAAGGCCTCTAGGTTATATTGAAAGATGTTGGGAGATTATTTGGGCAGAGTTTGGCCGAACCAAAAGGCTTTGAAGGTGTGAAGAAATGATAAGGAGGAGTGCCCTTTTATAAGAGGGGTG
The DNA here is from genome assembly GCA_963277665.1 of Viscum album. Lineage (NCBI taxonomy): Eukaryota > Viridiplantae > Streptophyta > Magnoliopsida > Santalales > Viscaceae > Viscum > Viscum album. The sequence continues at coordinate 1,943,047,964 of OY728119.1, read as the reverse complement.
AGGGGCACCTTTGGAAAAGCTAGAAATATTAATTTATAATAAATTCATATTCGGTTTCCAAAGGCTCCAAAGTTGACTATTCAAAGGATGAGGTAGGGATAGGTCGAAAACAACTCATCCAATAGAATTTAGACAGGTTTGGGTACTTATATTAACCTTATCTTTAAGTATTAACTCTAAGTTAATTAGTTTCACTTTTACAATGTCTCTTTGTATTTTTATATAATATGGTTAATAAACTTACTATATACATCCAAGAGACCCCCAAGTGGTCCATTAATGATTAAAATATCATAACATAAGTCTCTTGGCCGAACCTTAGATTTTTAGGAATTTAATATCAATTAATAATATAATATTTGTTTTAAGAACTCTTTTATGTCAATTTTGACACTATTCAATAGTTGATTTTTGTGAAACTCATAACAGATTGATTACTTCGAACAAAGTCAATTAAATCAATCCTAATATATCATATTATCCTATAAAATTAGTTTAATTCATTAAAAGTTTCATATTATATTTATTTGGGTATTTATAATATCAATTATTTTAATTTTTCACTATTATAGTAATTACTGCATCATCATTGTGTCATAAATAAAATAACTTATTTAATGTCTAAAAATTATAAATAAAATATCATTATGTAGGAAATCTTTTTATCTTTCTAATTAATATTTATAATCGAAAATCCAACATGTATAACCCTATGTAAAAATTGTTCTTCTAAAAGATGTAAGCTTATGCCATTTTTATTTTTATTTAAGCTTTATTAATATAATGTGTCATTATCACTTACAAGTGGATCCATGGGTTCCCAAAGATTCCCATGGTCGACCATGTATCAACCAATAGGGTTAAGACACGTTTTAGGGTAATTTAGTATTATTATAATATTATTTTTTTAACCCTTATTTACCGGATTTACCCTTTAACCATGGTAAATAAAATATTTACCACAGTAACTATTCAAAATGTCTAAAAATAAAAGTTACCTATTTACACAATTTGGACATCCTGATTCCAAATATGGAATCCATTTTTCTAAATTCAAAACACAGAAGTGGCAGAAATTAATTTAAAATTAATTCCCGCTGTCAAAACAAAAAGCGTGTTTTTAAGAGATAATAACTATCAAAAGATTGACACTTGTTTATGTTCGGTTTAATTGTAAAATTATGTCCAATGACCAACATTATATTAAATGGTAAAAATATATTCTAAATATAATTTAAAACCACTCAAATTCATAATTTATCACTATTAATTATTTTGATTAAAAAAGTTGTTTTTAATTAAAATTTAGTAATTTTCACTATTCATCAAAATATAAAAGTTATCCGAAAAGTACCAAAATTTCACCCTAGGATAATTTCGATATTCCGAATCCAAAAATGAAGTCCATTTTGAAATATAAAATATATATGATTTCAAAAAGTAGGTATAACTATTCACAACGGCTAGTTTGATTAGTTATGGTGTGTTAGAACTCGGTGTTGCGTACAACACACGCTATCACATTATTCAAAGAGAAGCGTACCGTAGAAGCTTGGGGTGTTACATGGGGGAATACGAGCGGTGGGGGAGGTATCTCAGGGTGCAGCGGTGGAAGCTACAGGTTTTACAAATAGGGTTTAGAGGGTGGACCAGAGGTGGTGGTAGTTGCGACTTTGGTTTGGGAGGGGGAGAGTTTTTCATGAGTGGCATGGTTGTGCTCTAGGGGGTGGATGGAAGACATGTGGTGATACTAGAAAGGATGAGGGTTTTTGTGAGGTGACTGTGGTCATGAGGGGGGGGGGGGGGTGTGCATAAGGGGGATGGGGTGGCATGATGGGTATGAAGTTTTTTTTAAAGGCTAGTGACCACCTTTGGAAATTTCTATTGATGACTAATAGTGACTGCCAATGGTAGTTTCTTGTTTCAAGTGGTGAACTTTACCTTATTTATAGTAGTGATATTAAGTAAAATGATGTTTCATATAGGTGTTTCAAAAGTACAATCACTATAAGTACATAATCTATAAGGGGGAAATCACGAGAGATAGATAAATGAAAGTGGAAGCTACTAATAATGGATAATTGTACTGGGATTGTCTTTATGAAGGAAATATATTGAAGAATAATTAATAGCCATTATATATATTTGAAATAAGTTTCCCCAATGTTTAAAATTAAGTTTAACATAAATAAGTCCATGGAATATTCATGTATATCCATGCTTCCATTCAATGCATGCATATAAGAAAAACTGCACGCTGATGATAGATGGTATGAAAATATTATCTGATTTTCATACAATGTTTGCATGAGTATATTGGATGAAGTTTACTATAGGTAGATATAGATAAGTACAAGATGTTTAATATCTAAGAATTCCATAACATGATTTGTTTCTATATAAAAAAACACTAGAATTATTGTTTGTGGGGGGAATCTAGACACCATATGATATCATGAAATCAACTTATGTTGCGTATAAACTATATAAACAAAATTGTGATGTATGAAAATTAAACCAAGTTGAAAATTAAACCATAAAAAATAGATCTTGTAGGATTTCATAGGTAGAAAATTATAGTAAGGCATGCATGGATACATGGAGAGTAATTTTAATCAAATTGAATAATAATAGAAGTGCATGAAATGATTGGAATAATAGCGATGAATAAGATGACCAGAATATCTTGAATGAAACATTTATATAATAGTATTATTAAGATGGTTTAGAAGATCAGATCATGACTAGAAGATGGAATTTTAATGTATCAAAATGTGAGAGAGAATAATGCATAACTATGAATGCTATAAAACTATATGCCACACACTGTAAAGTAACATGATGGAAATGATTCTTCACAGAAGATATTTGATAAGAAGAACGGTTCAAGAAGATGAAGGAGGATAGGTGATCAAAAGAAAACCATGAATGAATTTTTTTATGGGGAGAACAAACAAAGGCTTTATAAGTTGAGTTTAGAAATTAATTAATAAATAAAACATGTGTATTTTGATCTTCTAGAAGAAATGAGTTTCCAATGCATGTTGAAAATTATTAATGTTTCCAAAAGCTGTGTGTGTAAATTCACCAGGAGAAGAAACAACAGTAGATGGGAATACATATTTTAGTGAAAATATGAGCATGGAGGAATATATATTTCATATTGGAGAAGTGTTTTCAAGGAATTAAGGATTACCTAAATGAAATGATTTCATAAAGGGAGTATATATAAGTTGGATATGTGAGATTATAGAAACAACATATATAAAATAGTTATTTCCCCAAAATAATTTTATTGTAAGCAACATAAGTGTGTTTATGTGAAGAGTTGGGTTCAATTAATATAAAGAACATAAACGATAATTTATATAGACATTAATAAATCTTCCCAGAAGTACATGAGTTGATGAAATATGTGTTTGTTTCAATATAAAGAATATATTTTATGATTTATTTTTCAAAGACTTATGAAGTTATTACACAAGAAAATATTGAGTAACTTCACATTCATGAAAAGTCAAAAAATTAAGATGATGTTGAGATTTATTATATACATTATAATATGATGACATAATGTTCATAATTATAGCTTATTTTTTATTAAGATTTTGAAACCAAATTGTTTTGGATATCTGGGAAATATTGTTGACACTAGTGTTATAGGATATTTCTAAAGTATTTTTTTAAAATTTAAAAGTTTGAAAATCTTAGGGTTTGAAGACTTTGAATCAATGGACTTATCAGGGAGATTTGAATCTATAAAAGGATACTATATAATTTAGATAAAGTAGATAAATTATGAATATTAATATGATTTATACATTTAGAAGATGAAAATAAATATTGTGAGCGGAAGTTGTCGACTAGTACTTTCAATGAATATTTTTGGGAAGTCGAGTGAATCAGATTCTGAAGAAATATTATAATTTACGAACATTAGTTCCTATGAAATTATAGAATTATAAAACATTAGGTTCATAGGAATATTTAGAATTCTATAACATCAAGTTCCGATGAAGATAGTGATAGTTAGAAAATTACTTTTACCATAAGCAGAAAAAAGTCTCCATACAAGTACTTCAATAGAAGAAAAAGTTACAGTCAAATACCTGTTCAATTTTGTGGAACATTGTAAATTTCTGAGAGTTATTATAATATATAGTTTGGAGACATAGTGTGTGGCATGAACATAGTGAGTTAAGGATAAAAACTTCCCACACCACTTGTAATTTAAAATAATATTATTAGTTGAAAATCCATGAATCGATAGGAGTCAACACAATAAGGTGTAGGATCTCAAATTATGGTAAAACATCATAAAAATCATTGGGTTCTATTTACTATAAATCATCTATATAGAATAAAAAAAGTGGTGAGGTCTCATACTTAGGATACATATATCCTAACTGATGACAGAGGTTTGATCAACTTAAAGGAAGTAAGAATTTAAGTTTAACTTAATCTGTAAAATTGTTTCACCCATAATTCACCTCTTTCTCAAGGTGACCATATAATACTATAATATTATCAAGATCAAATGAATATACATGATATTTATGAAATAAATATTATAATAGAAATATCATATATTACTTAACTTTTTAACCTTTCCATCAGTTGAAAATGATAACGTCGCTCATACGTACGTGTAGACTACCACATCCACGAAGTGAGGTGATTATTTTTTCAATACCGCCTAATATATATAGTTATAAGGATGTAATTATTTAATAAATATTACATTTATAACAAATATATGATTATGGAAAAGTAAAATATTATCTACTTTATTTCTTTTCCACCCAGTAGAAAATGAAAACATCATTCATGCATACGTACAAATTATCATCTTCATGAAATGATGTGATTATTTTTCATGTATAACTCAAAGGATAGTTTTGAAATTAAATTTAATGTATCAAAATGATAATTATTTCATGATTAATATTCTATATATTTTGTAACAATGACACCTTTTGACAACGGGCAACCTACTATTTTTTTGTTAATTATGAAGGGAACATCCTTGAAACATTCGACATGAACATAACTAATTTAGCAACTAAATAAAACATAGTAATAAAAGGAATAATAATAATAAATTAACATAAAAAATGTTATTAATTAATTATAAAACCACCATAATTTTATTATTAATGAATTATGGAACATATGAAGCTGTATGGGACTTAATGTAAGATATTTTTCTTTAAAATCGTATTTAAAGCATTCTTTTCAAATATTTTTTCCTTTCATGTCAAGGTTCATTAAAATGTTTTATTAATGTTAATTTTTTCAATTTAAAGGTCATTAAATTAAAATTTCAACCAATTTTTAATTTCTTTAAAATATTTTGAAATATAATTTTTTAATATTTACCATATGGGACACTTTTTACTCTTTTTAACAATAGAAAAAATTATTTTTTAATGTATTTGACTTAAGTGAAAATTTACACCATCATGATAATTATTATTTAAGAAACATCCTTTATAAGTTTCATGATTTTTTGAAGGATAATTTATTTCCTGTTCTCCTGGAAATTTTTAATTTTTAAGAGTTTACAAATGGAAAATGATTTTTATCCTTATTTTTACATAAATCTTGAAATCAATTTTTCATGTGTTAAAAAATATTAATGAGGTTTAATTATGAAAATGAAATATTTTATGTGTTTTTCTCATTATATGATTCTTTTAAGTTTTAGATGATAATGGGTGAGTCTGATAAAAATCTCTAATTCATTGGGTAATGTGATGGAGTTAATGAGAATTAAGTTACTCCTAAGCGATATCTAGGAATTAACCATGATGAATTTTCCATTGTAAGGGTGATTATAAGGATAATTTTCCAAGGTACCAACATGAATTTTATATGGTTGAAGATGATTTTTCATGGAATTATTTTATTTCATAAGTTAAGCTAGTTATATTATATTTAAAGTAAATTTTATGCCCATTTTATAGGTGAAAATGAAATTTTCAAGAAAATGTTTTAATGAGTGATCGTGTTTTACCAGAAACCATCATGATTATGATTTTTCCTTTATGATTTCCTATAATATATTTTTTAAAAATTTGAGTAATGAAATTTATTTCTTGGTTAATTAAATAATTATTTGAGTTTAAAATTTATTATAAAAAATTGAAACATTTTTATGGGTTTTCATGAATTTTCAAATAGAATAACAGGTTTCATTTCTTTTTTATATCCCTTAATATTCTTGTTTTTCTCATCCCACCATTTTAAAAAAAATTATAGGGCTTAAAGATTATTAGGAACAATAGAATGGGCTATATTTATACTATTATTATTTTAATTAAAATATGAAAACATGTTTTAAATGGAACAAAAATTTAAATTTAAGAATCTTATTTTGTGAAAAAATGGACATTGAGCGGAAGTGTCCACTTTTACTATAGGTTTGGATATGTATTTTTTTTCCTAATTATATTAAACTATAAAATTAAAACATCATGGGAATGTACTAAAAGTCATTCATTTCTATTAAACTCATAGTTATAGGTTGATCATGGTACAAGTCCTTATAACCAGTAGATTAGAAATTGTCTATAGATATAACCAGAAGATTAATTTACTTCTAATCTAGTAAAATGGAAATTATATACTCTGTGTGATTGTATATTAGATTCCAAGACAATCCAAAAGTGTTCCACCCCATGGAAGTTAAATGGATATTTCTTTATCTTAAAGTTACTTTGGAACATATACTTTTTTATTCTTTCATATCAGAGTTTAATCTTTTGAGTTTTTGATAATTATTAAGAACACATCTCTCTTCATAACCATTGATATGAATGAATAAAAAAGTAAATTAGGGACACATAATATTTTTACTTGATTGAACCAAATTTTCTAGTCTAAGGACCATGCATGGAAATGTGGCTATACCCAAAAAAAACTAAAGATTACTTATTCATTACAAATTTTGGAGTAGCTACACTGCTTCTCTTGGTTTGAAACCATTAAAAAATGAAGGGAAAACAGCTCATATTAAAAAATTTAATGCACCACTTCTCATTTAGTTATCTTCTTCTCCCATTTATAGTAGATAATAATTAAACTAAATAGGGTGTAGCACTCAGTGAAATTTCTATGATATTCCAGTGAGGGAACATCCTTGAATACCTCCTCCCCCCCTCCAGTGTGAGTCTAGAATTATTCTATTTTAGTTCTAGAAGACCAAATCCTATATATGTCACTCCTTTCTCATTTCCCTTATTTAAAATAGAAATAATTTCATCCTTATCTGCATCTATGTTTGTGTATGTTGATATTCTCTATGATCTCTTGTTTATATATATCTCTATGATATTTTCTAATTTACACATGATAGAATATTTTCAGATTTAAATATAATAAATCAAGAAATATCACATGTTTCTCCTCTTTAAATTTGAGTCAAAATAACTCTTTTAATTCGTGGATTTACTTATTAAAAAATATGGTACTTGATTCTTGATACTGCTATCATATCACACCCACGCTTACAACTTCCTTTGAATTTAAATACTCTAGGAATATCACAATATTAAATTCCCAAATTTTTTGAAAGAATATTCATTTAAACTTTGAAAAAATTATTAATCGTAATTTATGATTTATAATATTCAATGGAATCCATGTGGATGATTGCGATTTCTCAAATTAATGATGATATTTAAACACTAGGCTACTATTTTTAAAATAGATAGACCATATGAACTCCCCCTTGATTTTCCTTCATAATTCCAAAATTAACTAAGGGGTAAACCTTATGAAGCTCACTTTTAACCTTAAAAATATCCTTGAGTTATCTATTTACTCTCTATTTTCTTTACAATATAAACTGAATGAAGTCCTTGTATCAACCTTACGAAGCAAGGGAAACAACCTTACAAACTCCCATCAACCTTAAAGAATTCTCTACTGACCTTACAAAGTCCATATTATTTAAAGTACTGAACCTTATAAAATTATTCAACCTTATGATGAACCTTTAAAAATATTCATTCAACCTTATAAATACACCTAATCAACCTTAAAAAATCTCATTTTTCATAAAATTAACCTTAAGGTTATAAGGTGATCTCCATTCCTTTACCATAAAATAAAACTTATGGTTTTACAATAAACCTTACATGCACAAGGATCTTATTAGTACTTTAATAGGAACCTAAAATTATGATACAAAGAAACCATAGGAGATCCATGTTGAACCTTACAAACAGGGCTTAGCCAAAATTATAAAACCATCACTAAAATATAATTCTACTAGTGCACTCCATAATTCCTCGAAAATATATCTAGCCTTAAAGATAGGAGTTTCACATGTCTTTTTAAGATGTTTTGGAAATTACTTCACCATACATTCCAATAAAAACTTAAAAACACTTCTTATGAGATTTGTTTGAACAATATACCCCTTTGGGTTTTTTTAGAAATTAAAAACAAATAAATTATTTCTTTGTCAAAAAGATTTACTAATAAACATATTTGATCAAAACTTTAATATAAACCTCTAGCCTTCATGGACTATATAAATGATTCACTATTCACTAACTCTAAGCCCACTTGAGTCATGATCTATGTGAGAAACAATATTTAAATTTAAATATCCTCTGGAAAAAACATAATTGAAGTTTAGGCTCTTTAACATCTCTATAGAACTTATCCCATAGTTATATAATAAAATTTTCTCACCCTCTTCAAGACACAATCATAATATTTCTGCCCCTTTATCATTATTAAGAACAATCCTAAACCACTACATTATCTCAAAAACATCATCTTAATATATGTATGGATTCTCTGAAGTAGTGAAATTTTAACTCCTCCCCCCATTTTCAATGAACCCAAAGAGTTCATCTTTTAAAGTTTACAAAATAAAATTTAAATTTAAACAATTAACCAATGAGAGAAATCATACCTTGATATTCAATTCATCTTTCATGGGTGAGTGAGGTTCCCTTATCTAACTCTTTATATTATAGAGAGTCAGTTTAAATCTAAGAGTTATCATATGCTTTTTAAAATCTACCTCAAGTAGCGCCTTTTTCATAATATCAACAAATTGTTTTTGAGTTTACACACACTTATACTTCTCTAGCCATATTTCTAAATTCTCCTTAATAAATTGATACTTTATCTTGATGTTATTATTCCTTTAATTATGTATGATATTTTTTCAAAGACTAAGATTACTTGAGTTTTCACACATTATAAAAAATAGAGATTTCACATCAATTCCAACATCATAAATTTTTTGTTTAATACAAAGAAATTGTGTGCATGATTGAGTAACCGATATATATTCAACCTCCATGGTGCTTAAGGAAATATAATATTACTTCTTAATAATCCAAAAAATCAATAATTTTTAAGATATAAAATTCCACCTGATATTGATTTTTCATCATCAGTTGAACCTTCCAAATCTATATCTATAAATCCAAATAACTTCTACTATGATGTTTTGTAATAAAAAATCCTAAAATATACTATATTATTGATTTATCAAAGTATCATATTCACTACCAGCATATGGATATTCTTTTAATAACATTATTATTGTGCATCTTGGTATGTGGTAAAAACAACATCCAATCTTTATTATTGTTATGTACAATAGACTACAAATTATTTGCTTATATTCTATGATATTGACTACCTTTCCATCATCACCCCTAGAAAATTTCATCCAAGTAGCCACCTAATTTTTCACTGGCCCCAAACATTCCATGTAAAGAAATTTTAGAACTTATTTGGAATATTTTTTTAGAAATAAATGTGTCATCATTTCATTGAGTTACTTTTAAGCTAAGGAAAAATATTAGCGTTATAATCATTAACATCAAAAATTCATACCTCATGTAATAAAGAGATATATACCATTATTCGTTATTTGAGCCTATAGAAATTATATGATCCACTTTATAAGTACTAAAACCCTTTGATGATTTTATTTATTGATATATAAGTTGTGATAAACACTTATTTTAAATTTGATATTCCTCAGATATTAGTCTAGATGAGAGTCACAAAACCCTGGTGTTTTATTTAGGCCATACAATGACTTCTTCAACCAACACACCATATTTTCATCTTCATCCATAATAAATCCATTTTTTTATCAATTTATAATTCCTATTTAAGTAATTAATTCAAAAATTCTGATTTAATATACATTTGACACACCTTTAAGCCTATTTCCATTCCCTTATCCAAAAACCATTGTATAGTCTCCAACTAGCCCCCATGTGAAAACTTTTCATCCATATCTATGAATTAAATTTGGGAATATCCTTTACAAACTATTTTTAGATTTTTGGTGTTAACTTTTCAAATTCATTGAGATTATTCTAGAACTCTAACTTAGTTCTGATGAAATTCCTATCTCTAGGCCTTGGAACGACATTACATGTTTGGTACTTTTCAATTTGGGAAAGTTATTCATGCATATATTTCACCCAATTCTCATCACTATCAAAGTTTTTATGCTATAATTAATATAAGAAAGACTTTTTATTTATCCTTCATCTTTGGAGTTTGAACCAGATCTCTTTAGTCACCAACTATATTATTATCATTGATTTTAATTGTTTTAATTATCTTTCTTACTGAGGCTGAACTTATTGTATTCTGATCACCATAAGTGTATTGCTTTTAGTATTATATAACCCCATGAAATATCTGAATCCACTTCAATCATCATCACTTTATTCCTTAATTATGTTACTATTTGTCTACAAAATCATCTCATCAGTTTTCAAATTTTACTTGATTTCAACAATTGCTACATTTGGATTTCAACAATTCTTCTAAATATTTTGTTGTAAAATTTATACACCCTGATTTTGGTTGAATATCTAAGGAAAATACCCTTATCCCCCATGAACTTTGAAATTGTGGTTGTATTAATGAGGATAAAATATGTACTTTTGAAGATAATAAAGTAATTAAGTGAAAGTTTATTTCCATGCCACATCTCATATGGGGACTTTTATACATTAAGATATAACAAGGCTTTGTTGGTGATATAAGACAATGTAAGGACCACTTACTTCTAATAATTATTTGATAAATTATTTCCGATAAACATTGACTGAGTCATAAAATTAATAATTTAGTTACTCCTCTAAACTACTGCACTTTTTTAAGGAGTCCACACTATTGAAATTTGGTGTCATTTACCATGTTTTTTATATATTCCTCCACCTTATTATTAGTGAATTTTGCAACACTATCAGTTTATAACTTTTAATGTTTTAGCACAAGAATTTTCTCCACCAATATTTAATAATGATTGTTGCATCATAGCACTTTGAATTTATGATAAATGACCATCAACCATGCCATATTATAGTAATAATCAATGAAGAATACATGATACCTTTTTAAAACCATGGATTTGGGTGTCATTGGTCCACATACGCCAACATGAACTAACTCAAGAAAGCTTGTTTATTTCTTTTCTTTTTGGTTTGTAATTCTTCCAAACAATCTTACCCTTTTGGAAAGTATCACATGTATAAGTGTAGTGAAGTGAAAATATAGGGATTTTCCAAGCTCCTTAACTTATCACTAAATCCTCCAAGTATTTTTAACTCAAATTGATGAACCATTTATACCATAACTAACTTTCTTCCTCCATAGAAAACATATATCAATACTCTTCTCTATTAATGAGATATATATTTATTTTAGTGAACATTCTATATAGAACTATAGTTCCATGTTTTCCATTAATGTTGTAAGTGTTCATATTGAACTTCACTGCATGATATGAGCCACACAACTGACATACACTTAGTAATTTGTGACTATGGACTTCAACCAATATAATATTTTTGTGTTTAAAGTATCTCCATCCTATATTGGCCTTACAAGAGCCAATAATATTTATTCCCTCACCATTTACAATTCAAAATACACCATATTTTTCATAATTTATGCCTATGACATGATTTTTATTTCCTATCACATTGAAGGTACACCCACTATACATAATATGTGTTCTGGATCTATCAGTTTCTCTCAATGAAATTTCTACAACATTATCCTCTTCAACTTTTAAATTTTTGTTCCATGATCATTACTAAATTTAATTTGGTTATGAATATAATTATTCCACAAGAAATTATCTTGGATTATCCTCATAGAGTAAAATAGAAAACTAATTATGAGTTTTCAACCCAATTATCAAAGTTTTCTGCTACTAAGATCCTCTTATCTGGGTAACCTATAGAACTTACCTTTGTAACCATGATAATAAATTCATGTATTCATGACCATAACAATCACACACAAAAATCTATTGACAAAAAATTGAGAATAGACAATTTGGTTAGTCTATTTTTGTTTCTCTTGGGCCTTAAAGGTCCACATTTCTATAGAAAACATATATTATTTGTGTCCCATATTTCTATAACAATAAAATCAAATAAATTGTGTGTTATTTCATGTATCCACTACATTATATTTTTATTTTTAATAATTCTATGAGTTATACAAAATAACTATATTACAGGTAGTAGGCACTTACAGTTTAGCAATAACCAACACTAATTTCATCATTTGAAAATGTCCCACATTATATTTTACATTTTCTCTAAATTTATACACTTGTGAGAAAGCATAGACCTTCTCATTCGACTTCACAATAACATATTTAGCTTATTCAGATATCAATTGCCTCAAAATCCAAGATATCATATCAAAAGTAATAATCCTTTCTTGATCACTGCACTTCTATCGCAACACCAAGGCTTCACATTTTAGTTCCTCTATTTTTTTTTGAACTATTCCTTTACTAACATATTTTTTAACTAATTTGGCCAGGCCATCAATAATTTAGGACTAATATTTAAATTTGATCTTAATTTTAGCTTCTTTTTTTTGTTTTTCAAAATTTATTGCATTGAGATGATCAATATCTACTCTTAATTGTGAATTATTCATTTATTTATACTATAAATATTGCTTAGAATCAAAAAATACTTCATTATATTCTTTTATTTTGACCCTAAAAATATCAATTTTTCTTAGATTCACCTCCAATCTAGGTTTTAGGATAACATTTTCCTTGATTCCAGTAGATTCATTATCATTTTACTCACCTTATGTATTGTCTAAAACATCCATAATAACTTATTCACCATGAAATCTATAGTCCTAGACTTCTTCTATTTCTATTTTCTATGAGATTTTATCTTCTTATAAAGTAATTCATTTTTTTTAAAATAATTTTACTTAATAGTTTCCCTTACATTTCACATACTTTATCAACTTATTTAGAGAAATATAACCTTTATCATTTCATTATAACTTTTTAGGACACCTGGAAGCAAGGTCCTAAACTTTTTTACATCAAATGTAATCAAGTGGAAGATTGAATTTAAATTTTTCTATTTTAATATTTTAGGAAATACATGACATCACTTCATAATCCTTGAGATCATCCTTCAATAAACGTTTCTTTATTTATTTGAGTGGTACCTCCTAATAACCCTCCTTTTATATTGACTCAATATCATTTGTTCTCATTCTGTATGCAATAAAAGTATTATAGAGGCTATCCAATGTTTCCTCCTTAATATATTTATCTTAAAGTATCAATTCCATTGAATTAAACCAAGGTTATAACTTTCTCAGGATTATTTTGACAAATTTTTTATCATCGATGATTTCTCTCTGTCCATGCATGTTCTCAAGAATTATGTTCACCTGATCAAATAATGATCAATTATCTTCTTTAGGATCATTGTTAAATATTCATGCATATTCCACATCAAATTTAACTTTAACTCTCTAACTTTTGAATCACTTACACAATTATTAATAAGCTTATCTTGTGTAACATGATAGGTTTCGCATGACATCACCTTTATGACAATAAGGTTGGAAAAATATCCTCTTATTATATTAATTTCCTTAGAATTTATATCTAACTCCTTTTGATTCCTGTTTGATAGGGATCCACTTTACATACTAGTTGAGATTCTATAAATAGGATTCATGTACACATTTATTCCCAATAATTACAAGTAGTGATGAATTCTGTTCTTCCATAACTTGAAACTTTTACCTTTTAAAATGATAATTCATTTATGATTAGTAACTAATACCATAAAATCATAGAGAGAAATACATCACAGTTAACCTTCATCTTTTATACCACTTTTTGATCTCAAACAAGGCGAATACCCTAAGAGTGAGTTTGAATAAAGGTATATTAATTTTAAATCTTACATTTCCCATGATCTAGTTTTTTAATTATTAGAAACATATCTCCCTACCTCACATTTTACCTGAATCAACAAAGAAGAAGATGAGGGAAAAATATTTTTACTTGGTTCACCTGAATGGGATAATCCAAGAAGAATGCATGGTAATGTGACTATGCACCTAAAACACTAAATCTACATAATGTTTTTATAGATTTTGGGGTGGCCACACTGACCTTCTTAGTTTACAACATTTAATAAATTAATATCATATTTCTTCTATTATATAATGGAATACACTACTTCTTTTGTTACTATCTTCTTCTCTGATGAACAATATATGAAAATTTCACCAAAGTGGTTGGAATGCTCAGTAAAGTCTCCACAATATTCTAGTTAAGGAACCTACTTAAATACCACTTCCTATTTATTCTTTACAACATAAGTTTATAATTATTCTCTTTTGGTTTTAGGAAACTAAATCCTCAATTTTTCTCTCCTTTATCATTTCCATTCATTCAAATATAAGGAATATACTCCTCCAAATATCTATGTGTCTTTATTAATAGAATCCATGATCGCCTTTTCTTTTTTATTTCAATCAATGATATTTTTAGTTTCCATAATATTTCAGAAACTATATAAATATCACATATTTATTATCTTTAAATTTAAGTCAAAATGTAACTATTTAATTCATAGAATTCCTTCTTGAAAAATAGGGTGCTTGTATCTTGATGTTACTAACCTATCACACCCATTCTTACATATGCCTTAAAATTTAAATAACTTAGTAAAATCCAAATCTTAAATTTGTAAAAAATTAAAACATATTCATTTAAATAAGACCAAATTTTCAATCATAATTGTTGATTAATAATATTTAGTGGAATTCATATGGATCATTGTGATTGATCTAATTTATGATGACATGGAAACATAATGATATGGGTTATAAGAAATATAAACCATATGAACACCCCTTAATATGCATTCATATCACCCAAACCTATAAAGGGGTAAACCTTAAAAAGTTCACTTTTATTTTTATGAATACCCTTGAGTAATATCTTAACTATCAATTTTAACTAAATCATAAAACTTATGAAGAACATAGATAAACCTTATTAATCCAAGGAAACTACCTTAAAAACTCTCATAAACTATATCGAATACTATACTAACCCTACAAAAATGGTATCCAACTTTTCAAATTTTATATTCTATAATGAATTAAACCTTATGAAATTATCCAAACTTATAATGAACCTTATGAAATCTTTATTCATGGTTATGAAGACACATGTATGGCCTTATGAAATTCTCAATTTCAATAAAATGAACCTTATGGTTTCATGGTGGTCTCCATGCCTTTACCACTAAATGAACCTTATTATTTTACAATAGATCTTAAACACACAAGGATATTCTAAATCCTTTATTAGAAACCTAACATCATGATCATAAGGAAACCATACAAGATCTATTATGAACCTTAAGAACTTGACTTAGCTGAAATTCTAAAATCTCCACTAAAATATAATTCAACCAGTGCACTCTATAATTCCTCAAAAATAACTTTGTCCTGTAAGATATGAATTTCACAATACTTTATAAGATGTTTTGGAAATACCTTCACTAATATTTTCATTAAATACAACATGAAAACACTCTTTAAGGGATTTTTTCTAACACACTTTTTCTAGAAATAAGAAACATTCAATTTTACTTTCAACTACTAAAGCCAAATATGTTCCAGCTGGAAGTTATTATGCTAAATTATTGTGGATACAACAAACAACCCTTGATTTCAGGATGCATTTTACTCATTATATATTTATTAGTGATAGAACAAGTTCTATCTATTTACCTAAAAACCCAACACACCATTCATGGTATAAAAATAGAAATATAATATTCTACATCTTTCAAAACCACACACTAATGGGAAATATAATTCTATAGTTTATTAGATTTAAAAATAATCTTGCAAATATTTTCACTAAACATTTACATTCTTAAAGATTTGAATATATTAAACAAAATTTGGGTGTGATCAGTGTTAAGTGATCACTTTTCTCTTCTTGTTTCACTATCCCATCGCATTGAAATACTTCTCAATAGGGGGTGCATGGGTGGGTACATTATTTGTTTAGAATGATGGTACATTTTTATGCAGGTTCTTTATATTTTATAAATTTTATTTTATAGAAATACACCTTACAAAAGTTATATTCTTAAATGTATTTAATAGTAGTTATCTTCTGAAAAGTTCATTTTACTTCATATGTTTTTTACTATTACAAAGAAGATTACCTTAATGTTTTTATCTTATATTAATTTTATATATGATATCTTTACTTTTGAATATAAATAGTCCTTACGAAATTGTTTTTTTATGTATTCTGAAGTTACTTTTGTGTATGATTTATTTAATCTTATGAATGAATAGAAAGTTTTATCATTATTTAGTTTAATCATATTATTCAACTTACTCTTAGAAAAATAGGGAGTAGGGTTTTTTCTAAAAAAAGTTATAGAATATTTAAATTTTCTAAGAGTTTATATGGAAGTTAAGGAGGTGTTTTAAATATAAATTATAGAACCATCTGCACTAGAAGATGATCATCCAAGTATTAGAATATGACTTTCAGAAGGTTTTTTTCCCATTTTCCTTAACTTTTCGGTTTATTCTTGATAGTTTTTTATATTATTGTTTTTATTAATAATATCAAAGGGGAGAGAAAGTTTGTTTTGTTTCTATTAAAAAAAATAGAAAGATCCTATGAAGTATCTTGGGGGAGAGGAAACCTTGTTGAATAAGTTAAGGGAAATACATTGTAAGTACCAGAGCCCAGAATACAAGGAGTTGGTGCCTTGAATCATGATATGTAATTTTCTACAAAAACATGCACTGATAAATTACACATCATGTCCCATACAAAGGATCAAATTCAGTTTAGGTTCTAGGAAACCAACTACTTCTAAAATTTTTCTTCAGTTGAAACCTGATACCTAAAAAATTTATTTCAAAAACAAACGGTGAGCATAACAATGCCACGTAAGGGGTTTTAAAATAAACCAATATAACTTTTGAAAACATTCTTTAAGACTTTCCATAAAACATTTCTCCAAAAAGAAAAGCTGTAACACATGTAACGTATCATAAAAGTGCTCAATTAAAAATATGCTAACAGAATTACAAGGATACATAGTTCAATTATAGGCATGCTCTTTTGGAGTAATAAAAAATGTTATAATAATGTATGAAATATGAATATGAGAGCAAAAATTAAATAGTTAAGAGTAATGAATAATCAGAGTTGTGGATAAAGGTAATAACTTCAATTTCATACATCGAGTACTAAATCACTGAGTGCTAAACATATGTCAGGCCTTAAGCTTTTACTTGTATGATAATCATAAGTACTAGCTCTTAACCATGGACATTATACTAGTCGAATATCCATTGGGTTAATTAATTATCATGCACATAATGAGGGAATGTATAATACCAGACTTTAATTTCTGTATTAAGGCCTCGTGCCAAGACCTAGGGTTTAACTATAACCAGAACCCAACCCAGAGAGCCTCTGTAACCAGACTCCATCCCGGAGAGCCTCTGTAACCGGACTCCAAACCGGAAGGTATGCTATAACCGGACCCCAACCCGAAGGGATTAATTTTACTGGTCGCCAACCTGTAACATACTAGTCTAATTCATTCCTCATATGTCCAGTAAGGTCTGATATTCAAGGTGTCCCATACCACTTTTAATATTTAAATTTTACTTCATATTACTCAAGGTGTCCCATATCACTTTGAGTAATTTAATTTGTTATCTCATTATTATGATATGCCACAAGCATGCATCGTTGAGTTCAACTATAAATAAAATGGAAAATGGAACCATTTAAACCAAATATAACAGATAACCTTGAAAATATGGCCGTATTAGTTTATCAAAGGTTTACATGGTTTATTACACATTCTTTTCACTTGATTAAATTACTGAAGCATATCAAATAATGGATAAAAAGGGTTTGACATATGAAATTATAACAAGTTTAATATCTTTAAAGGTTCTTTAACTAAAACAAGTTTGACGTATGACATGTATATTTAAAAACTAATGTTTTTCATAATATTACAAATCTATTTGAACCCAAAACTATATTCGCATACATGTATTTATTTAATGATTGTAAATCATATTTAATAGAATAAAATAGAACTAGATTGAATTATTTGTATATGTCTGAATATATACTAAGTGTTTATCCATTTTTTTATAATTAAAACCCATATTAAACAAACCCAAATATAATTATAGACCATAGAAATATTTACACATACAAATTTTAACCTTTGAAAAACTTAAATTCACTTAGAGAAGATATATATAGATATAAAACACATATATAAATAATTTAGTGTATGGAATTTTCATTTCACAACCAAAAAAAGTAATGCTCACGTTTTTTAAACATTGATAAACACATTTAGAAAACCAGAATATGTTTTGGATGGAACGCCATATGTATACATATATATGTGTGTATGAACATATATATGTTCGTATATACCAAGCGTATATATATGATTTCTCACAAGAAGGACAAATCATAAAAAGTAAACCCTAACAATTAACGAATACTTGTTAGCATTGTTTAATCACCAAAACACAGTTTTATGAAAACTTATTTTAGGTTATTATAAAAACCTATAAGTATAACCTTATATATATATATATATACAAGAATATACATTATTGGGTAAAAGTTTTGTACAAAATAGGGTTCTTCTCATGTTGAGGTTCTTAAATTAACTTCGAAGCTCAAGTTTAGAAATCTTAAATTTGGACATAAGGGTTTTATGAAAAACCGTAGGGATATATATATATATATATGTATGTATGTATATATATGGTATGTGTATATGGAATTTAAATAAGTTGCATGGGGTAATTAAGCTTTGGATCCACTAATTCCCTATAACTCAAAAATCCCGAGCCCGGAAGTCGGGTATAGAAGGGTTTAAATTCAAACCATAAGATGTAAAAAAATATACATTATAAGTATACAGATGCATATATTCTAAAAATAAAAACGCAAATCAAAACAAAACAACTCTTACATCATTTAAACTTTAAACAAAATAATTGTAAATACAACATCTATCCGTTGAAAGTATAGATAGGTTTTGATTTTAAATACATGTAAATATATAGGTATATACCTGAATATTAACATAACTATATATTGGGTTTTGCATAGTAAGTAAAAATATAATTGAACCCAAAACATAATTTAAAAAAAACATATTTAAGGGTTGGAAATCGTCTTCTAAAATTCTTAAAACAGATTGGGTTTGAGTCACAAAAATTTGTTTATATAAATATATGTATACGATTATATACAAAGTGTATAATCGGGTTTGCAGATATAAAAACACTTAAAAATAAATCCTTAAAATATAATAATCTTAAATACAAATTAATTAGAATAAAATAATCTCTTACAAAATATAAGATCGTAAAATAAATAAATGTGTGAGAAAAATATTTAACCCTTACCTGAGTTGGATCAAAATTGGTGGTGGGTTTCTAGAAAACGAGGGAGAGCATGACATAGAGAAATTAGGTTAGCAGTTGGGTGTGCAGAGTGGGGTTTAAATATTCTACAACACATTTAAATCTTCCTTCAGAAGCTTGGTTTTTTTTAAAAGATAATTTTAAATATGCAAATCCTATATGAAACGTGACCCCTTTGTTGGTTTCCATTTAGAACAATAATTTGAGTTTCATTTAACATTATTTTGGTTATATATTATTATTTTTAATTTCCATTATTTAAATAATCATTTCATATTATATTATATTTAATTTTATATTTGTGTTTTTTTATTCAATCATATTATAAGTATACATGTCACGTCGTTTCATTTTATTTTCCTCATTTCTATCCATTCATTCCACAACCTTTTCCATTTTGGTTTTTAATGTCTAACATGTTAATAATATATTTTTTTATATAATCCTTACAATAATATATTATTATATTAATATTATTTAATGTTTTTCTAATCAAGACATATCATCATTTTTTATCATTCATCCATTTTTTACTCTACATGAATAGAGTGTTTTTTAAAGAATTAATTAAATATATATTTAAAATAAAAAGTGTAATAATTTTTTATAAGTACAAATTGATTATATATATATATACATATAATTTTTATGTTTTTTATTATATATATATATATATTATTCATTTTTTATAAATAAATCAAATAAATTTTTAATTGAGAAAATCACGTTATGCATTTTGATTTCTTTTGACCCTTTTTTTCTTTGGATATTCTGATTCAACTCACATCATTATGCTTTTGTGTGTTTTCCATGCTTAGACCCAAATTTCCATCATTTCAATTTCTTTTTTATCTCACCATTATAATAATATAACATGTATTGGTTTTAAAATATAAACGACCATCTATATATTTAGAAACTTATAACTATAAAACAAATATAAATGTTAAAAAAACAATAAATAACAATATTTATAAACATACAAATATATATATTTATGAAATCACGTTTTTATATATATAATAAATATATATATTTACAAAACATTTCACATTTTTTTAAACACATATATAAAAGTGTATTTTTGTTGTAAAATAATTATGTACACGTATAAATTTTATTAAACTAAAACTCAATAAATTTTCACACATTTATAAAATATATTATCTTAAAAATAATAATTTTCTTTTAAAAATGTTTTCCCCTTAACTATTATTAATATTATTATCATTAAAATTTATATTACATTAAAATAAATTCTATTTTAAAATAATAAAAATAGTTCTTTTTTTAAATATTCTTTTAAACAAAGTAAAACAATATTTGTTTTTAGAATAAATTTGTAAACTATAAATAACAAGTATATTTAATTATAAGTTTTATAATTAACTTATAATTTAACTAAAACACTTAATTTCAATTGTTATATATTTTTAAATAAAAACATCAAAAGATAATCATTAGTTTATAAATTAATCCATTTAATAATATATATATATAATAAAACTATGTTTTGAAATCTTGGGATGATACATTATTACCCCTATATAGAATTACATCCTCGCAATTCTAAAATGCTCATACACAACCACAACAACACCAGACACATGTTACGCTCGAGGTCCCTTTACTGGGAACACTACCGATGGTATGGTGTTGACAACCTCAGGTGGATTCCTAAGGTAGTATTCAGCTGCTCAATCTCTTTGGCCCAGACACATTGTGAATAGCTAGGGTCGAACCTGTACCTAAATAACTCAGCATTCCATAGAGAGGCACGAGAAGTGTGGAGGTTGGAAAGTTTAGAGTGGCCTAAATCCTTATAAGTCCCACACACCATGTCGTTCTTGAAAATATTGATGTTGTAGAGTTCTCAGTACATACTAAAACTCAGGACCTGGAATAAGTAGGCCGCTCGATGGTCACCATCCAAAGCAGCTTCTAGGAATTTACCTACAGCTCGGTAGTTATCAGCCAAAGTGAAACATAAAAAAGGGATTCATGATAGTTTCCTCTTTTCATATATGTTGCAAATTGTGCAAATGCAATACGGTAATAGACCAGATTTCTTCCTTGGTAAAGATGGAGGATGTTCGGGCTGTTTGACACCTGATGGTGTTGTTTACAACACAACCAAAAGTTTTCAAAAGTCCTATAACCCCCTAAATATGACTTGGCCACAATAGTTTCTACTATCTTTGTTGGGAGAGACAAAAGGCATGATGCATCACCCATCTAAAAATTTAAGGACACTACAACTTAGCAACACATAACCAAGTTTTCAGTATTGTTCTAATTTTATTTGATGTCTCCATAGAGACGTAAGACTGGTATTTTTTTCAAGAAAACATCATACTTAGTAATACTTAAATAAGTTTTTCTTTGTACAGTTTTGGTTTTCCAGAGTTATCTAAATTGAATCCTTTGATACCAACTGTATGGACCAGACCCCAGAATACCAAGAGTCAATTCCTTGAATCATGATGTTTAATTTTCTACAAAAACATTTACTGATAAATTACACCTCATGTCTCTTATAGAGGATCGAATTCGGTTCAGGTTCTAGGAAACCAGCTACTTTTGAAATGATTTTTTAGCTGAAACATGATACCAGAAAATTTTATTTCAAAAACATAGGGCGAGCATATGAATTCCCAGTAAGGGGTTTTTGAAATAAACCAATATAACTTTTGAAAAAATTATTTAAGACTTTCCATAAAACATTTCTCTAATAGAAAAGTTATAAAACTTGTAACATATCATAAAAGTGCTCAACTAAAAATATGCTAACATAATTACAAGGATACAAAGTTCAATTATAGGCATGCTCTTTTAGAGTAATAAAAAACGTTCTAAGAAGGTATTCAATATGCATATGAGAGCACAAATTAAATATCTAAGAGTAATGAATAATCAGAGTTGTACATAAAGGTAATAACTTCAATTTCATACATCGAATACTAAATCACTGAGTGCTAAACATATGTCATGCCATTATATTTTACTTGTCTGATAATCATATGTACTGGCTCTTAACCATGGAAATTATACTAGTCAAATATACATTGGGTTAATTAATTATCATGCATATCATGAGGGAATGTATAATGCAGGAAATTAATTTCTGTGTCAAGGCCTCGTGCCAAGACCTAGGGGATAACTGTAACCGGACCCCAACCTTGAGAGCCTCTGTAATCTGACTCCATCCCGGATAGCCTTTCTAACCAGACTCCAACCCAGAGGGTCTGCTGTAACCAGACCCCAACCCAGAGGGCTTAATTTTACCGGTCCCCAACCTAAAACATACTAGTCCAATACATTCCTCATATGTCCAGTAAGGCCTAATATTCAAGGTGTCTCATACCACTTTGAATATTTAAATTTTACTTCATATTACTCAAGGTGTCCCATATCACTTTGAGTAATTTAATTTCTTATCTCATTATTATGATATTCCACAAGCATGCATCAATGATTACAACTATAAATAAAATGGAAATTGAAACCATTTAATCCAAATATATCAGATAACATTGAAAATATGGCCGTATCAGTTTATCGAAGGTGTACATGGTTTATTACACATTCTTTGCACATGAGACAATTGTTGAATCATATAAAATAATGGATAAAAAGGGTTTGACATATAAAATTATAACAAGGATAATATCTTTAAAGGTTCTTTAAATAAAACAAGTTTGACGTAGGACATACATATTTAAAAACAAATGTTTTGCATAATATTACAAATCCATTTAAACACAAAAATATATTTGCAACCATGTATTTATTTAATGATTTTAAATTATCTTTAATAGCATAAAATAAAACTAGATTGAATTATGTGTATACGTCTGAATATATACTAAGTGTCTATCCATTTTTTCATAATTAAAACCCATATTAGAGAAACACAAATATAATTATTGACCTTAGAAATATTTACACATAAAACTTTTTACCTTTGTAAAACCTAGATTCACTTATAGATTGTAACGCCCCGACACCAGCTACCCAGAGTCGGTGCATTACTTCGTAACATTGGCATGATCACAAAAGATCAAGTCTCGAAAGACCGATTAGTTTAGTAGCCTTGGAAACACTAGATACATTCATAAATGTTACATTACATCATAAAGTGAAAAACTAATAACAAAGTCTTCATAGTCCACACTCATATCCTCTTCTGACTATCCCTGCAGGTCATTCATAAAATACTTCTTCACATCCTGGAAAATATTAAAACATTGAAAGCGGTGAGCTCAGATGCTCAGTAAGGATAAAAATATTGCGGAAGCTTTCATAAATAAACATAAACATTTAAGGCAATGTATAACTAAAACAAAAGCCTTTTAAACATGAACATCAACATAATATGGAAAAAGTAAAATGAGATAATGCCATTTACTTCTTCACATGGATATTCTACTGGTCGAATAATCACATGCAATATCAATAACCACTTTCATAATGATGGAATGCATAATGCCAGACATTCTGAAACATTTTGTCAAGGCCTCGGCCAAGACGTCTAAAATGATTAAGGCCTCGGCCAAAATCACAAATCAAATGGGGAAAGGGCCTCGACCAATTCCACGTCTAGTTGTCTCATGAGACCTACCGATGCATCGAGGAGCTATAGTGGCCTCCACCCGTCACTTATTAAGTCCAATACATTCCTCATATGAATAGGTTTAAACATATCATAAACCATAACATAATCGTATCACATAAAACATGCATAAAGGAAACATAACATTTCCACATTTCAATCACAAGATATCAATACAACATATTGATATAATAAAAACGCTTTCAAAACCATTTTCAATACCAAAATAAAAGAAAGTTAAAACTTTGTATTTATTTTTCATTAAAAAAAATGATGGCTTGTAGAGGAAGCCGAAACTCAAATAATGGTCACGGCGGCGGAGAAGTCGTTGTCACCACATAAGTACGGAAAGAAAAACATTCCCTTTTGTCGTTTAGAAAAACGCTTCGTATAAAAAAGATTCCTTTTGAATAAACGTAAAAGTCAAAGGGGTTTATACACCGTATAAAAGAAAATTGTGTATAAAACCAAATATGCCTCAATGAAAGGGGATTGAGACGAAGTCCATAAAAAGATCATTTTTTTTAAATAAAATACATCTATAATGTGTATTCACTATAATTACACATAAATAATGTAAAAATACAAGATAGGACATAATAGTATCCTGACATAATTTGAAAGTAGAAGATTAACCCAAAGAATAGAAATTGGGTTAAGAAGTTCCCTTACCTTGCGTCCTGTCCTGACTCGACCGTTCTTTAACCTCCTGAATAATAAACTAGAGTTAATTTCTATTTACTTAAGAACCTTTTTCATGTTCATTATTCCTTTTATATCCCTTATTACCATGTTATGAACATTATTTAATTATTTAAGTTAATAACGGTCGTTTTGTCGATTTTTGGTACTTGAGTCAACAATAAACTTCTTATAATTACAAGTTGTTTATGTGGTAGAATATCCATTATCTCCAGAATTATATTCATGATTTAGATATAATATATATATATTATATATACAGTATATATATTAATTCATAATATTACGTAACATTTAGAGGTAAGAAATGAAATGCACCGTTCATGGAGACGGTAAGCCGTACGTACGCATGAACGCTACTTTCATTTATATTTCGTATTTAATGGAATGAAATCATAATTATATAAAGATATAATATAGTTCCAGTATAATATCATATATAATATCATTTATCCATCCTTTATACATCCCACGTATGGCATTAACGATTCACATCACTTTGAGGGGGCGGAAGTCCGCACTTCCTAAAATGAAATTATCGCGTTTACCCATAATGGAAATCATAAAGTATTCCATAAATGAGAAATACAGAAGCATAAGGAAAAAATTAACATAATATATATATCATATATGAAAATAGTGTCATCAAAATGGCCACCATTATAGGTGTTAAAAGAATTTGAACAATCATCGTTTCGTGAGGCAGTATTTCGCCACCCACAGAAACAGTATGTTCTTTAACCATTAGACAAAGGTGTGTGTAAGTGTAAACCAAATCCTTATCATAACAACATCCTAGTATATTTTATATACTTCTGTTGTTACAAAAGAAAGGAATGAAAAGAGTTTAAGGGGTTGGAGAAGCAAAATAATACAAAGCAACATTAGAGAAGACATTACCTAAAAAATCGGGTAACTCTTTTTGATTTGAGACAAAGGCTTCCTTGGGAAGACTTCTGCCCAAAGTGAGGCTTCTAGGAGTAAGTGAGGGATGTTGGGGGAGTATTTGGGTAGAGTTTGGCCGAGCCAAATGGCTTGAAGGTGTGAATAAGGTGGGAGTGGTGGGGGCCTTTTATAAGTGGAGAGGAGGGGCACTTTTGGAAAGTAATGAAATGTTATTCTATTATACAATGATTTTCGGATTCTAAAGGTCCCACACTTGTATAATTCGAGGCTAAGGTGATAAGGGTTCGAAATATCCTCATCCAATAGGCTTTGGAAAAGTGTAAGCCTTGGATTTTACATTATCTTCTCATTTTATTTAAATCGTTAAATAATGAGGTCATCGCTGCATCATCATGATGTCATAAATAATTTAATTTATTTAATGTATAAAAATTATAAAAAAAATACTATTATGTAGGAAATCTTTGTAGATTTCCAATGACTATTTATTATCAAAAATATGACTTGTATAACCCCATGTAAAAATTGTTTTAGTAAAACATTTCATGTTTGTGTTATTTTTTACTTTAACATTAAATAAAAGGTATTTATGTCATTTTCCAACTAAAGTGGCTCCATGAGGTCCCCAAGTTGACCCATGGATTGTCTTGGTCGTCCATGGAACATCCAAGGAGGGTAGGACATGTGTCAAGCTCATCTCATATTATTAAAACATTATTTTTACCTTAAACTACACTAATTACCTCTAATCGCGATTAAGAACTTAAAAGTTACTATTCACCAAAAAATTATTTTAATCTCATTGAACCACGTTTTACTTCTTAATGAAAACCATGTATGTCGGATTTTTGAAAATCAAATCACAGAATTGGTAATATTTCATTTAAACAAAAAATCAGTTATTTAACTACCACTTAGTGGTTTCACTATTCATAAAAAATTGACGTTTTTCAGAACAATGCCAAAATTTCACCCTAAGCTATAATTGATATTCCGAATTCAAAAATGATGTATATTTTATGAAATTACAAACATATAATTTGCATTAATTAATTTTATAATTAATTCCCGCTGTCACAACAAATAGCGTGTTTTTAAGAAACAATTTATATCAAAAGATTGACAATTGTTTATGTCTAATTTCAAAGTGAAATTAATTCTAATGACCACCATTGGATAAAATGGTAAAAATATATTCTAATTATACTTTAAAACCACTCAATATTAAAACTTATCACTATAAATTATTTTGATTAAAAAAGTTGTTTTAAGTATTTTTCACTATTCATAAAAATTTTGAAGTTCTCAGAAAATTACAAAAAATTCAACATAGGCTAATTTAAATATTAGGAATACAAAAATGAAGTCCATTTTGAAATATAAACTTTCTATAAATTTAAAAAGTGGGTATTACTATTCATAACGGCTACTTTGATTAGTTTCAGTGTGTTAGAACTTGATGTTGTGTACAATGCAAGCTATTACATTATTGAATGAGAAGCGTATCATGGAAGCTCGGGGTGTTACACTCTCCCCTCCTTCAATAAATTGCGTCCTCGCAATTTGAAATTTTTATTTGTAAATAAAAGGTTGAAAAGAGAAAATACCTTTGTGGAAAACCCACATCGGAAATAAGATTAATAAAATTTGGCCTTAATAAGAGGGAAAGGGAAATGAAAAAGTCACCACCCAATTATGATATCGATTAGGAGAACATTGGTGGCAATTAAAGACATATAATTGGAGGAAAAACGTAAATATTTGTAGGGAGTGATTGAGGTCATCAATCACAATCAACTATCAAATTGAGGGCCTCAAAGACTTCAATCTATGTTGATTTAAAATATCATCAGTTCAACAAGACATAATGTATTAGGATAACACATTTTTTTGTTTTAATATCCCTTTACTAAAGTTTAAGAATTAATTTATCCATTGAATAAGAGATAGGTATATATATATTTATGCTTGACAATTAGAGTTTCAACCTTCAACTCATCTTTCACTTCAAATGGTAACAGAACTCAAAAATATTCTATTTATCCTAATTGTATAAGGTTCTAAATATTAACACATACCGTTTAGATTAGAAAAACTATTTTTTAATAACCAGGGACTTCACGTAGTCCAGTGGTAGGCGATTAATCCCAATCACACTATGGTTGTGGGTTCAATTCCCATAGCTTTGTCCGAAGTGATGGGTTGTCACTTGGTCTGCGTGTTGTCCTTTTTATAAATATCCAAAAATAACCATAACAATAGTATCCAATGTAAAATACAATCCATTCCAACCTTTATAGTTATCCAAAATACTTCTGTCCTACTCACAGTCCGGATTTTATGAGGAAGGTAAACATAATGAAGCTCCTTTTTTTTCTGCGCAACAACATGTGAACACCTTCATCATGTATTATTTTAAAACACTGCAACATACTAAATTACCATAAATCCTTATTTATTACATTCATGATCCCTTATTCCTTATATAAAACTAGATATACTCCTTCTATACAAAAATGTATACAAATCATTAATCAGTTTCAAGGATGTTAAGAATATCCAACATAATTTATCCGAATCAATCATGTCTTATTACAAAATCACTATCTCAGTATCAGAACCATATTATGGTTTATCTTTCTCTCAACCATATATTTTCCAAAAATTTAACCTACTGTGGAGTCACTTTTCTTGGTTCCACACAATCTCAAGTCCTAGATGAAATAGTACTGCAGTACAATCCTTATATACTCCATAATTATTATAACCAATACATCATTGATACAACACTCAAATTACGAAATTCTTTAATAACAACATAAGAACTCTAATCATTCCTCCTCATCTGTGGTAGTATCATAACTTTATTATTATCCAATAACATCATTTAGGGCATACTCTGATGATTTGAACATTGGTTTGCGTAGTGTCCCCACTCCTTGCAGATGAAGCATTGTACATTTGAAACCTTTTTCTTACCCTTGCAGTCACGCACTTGGTGTCCTTTTTCTCCACACTTATAACAAACTCCCATTCCCTTCAAGAAAATTCCAAGGTGTTTCTTCCCACAGTTATCACATATTGGAAAATTCTTCTTTTCCCTCGTCCCTTTATCCATCATTCTCTCTTCCATCCTTTTCTTCTCTTTCATCCCTTCAAATACATAAGACTCAGAGAATTCTCTACTTATCTTATTAACACATGATACTATTTCTTCATATGTTGATAACACATGGGAGAATATTTCCCTTCTAAATGTTGGCTTAATACCATGAAATATATGATCCTTCTTGCTCTTTGGATCATACGTATTGATGGAGTTCACATTCCTTCTACTGGGCGCCATTTCTATACAATGCCATAAACTAGGTTAGTTTATGAATTGCAATGAATAATTCCAAACTTGTAAAATACTTAATGTAAATTGAACGGTTTATAGATATAATCCATAATCATAAGAATGTTTTCTTTGAGGAAGTATATACTCATAAACCCTACATAATGGTTTGTAAAGAAAATGAGAATTATCCTAAGCAAATCCCCCGGGAGTGTCGTAACCAAGAGT
Organism: Viscum album; assembly: GCA_963277665.1. Taxonomy (NCBI): domain Eukaryota; kingdom Viridiplantae; phylum Streptophyta; class Magnoliopsida; order Santalales; family Viscaceae; genus Viscum; species Viscum album. The sequence continues at coordinate 1,943,018,361 of OY728119.1, read as the reverse complement.
TCAGCAAGGCCCATTGTCGTGCACCAGTTCCCGTTTGAGTCTAGCTCAAAGCGGTGTTTTCGGGTATTACCCCTAGGTACATCTGTGCCAGAGCCGCCTCTACCTGCTCATATCCAGACAGGGATGTATTGCTCGGAAAAATCACAAAATCTCTATAATACCAAAATTCTAGGAAGTTCTTCTATACTAATCCTTAAAGTCTATCTTTGGGATATGTCCTCTAATCAGAGTTTATCTAAATCTAGCATCCAAGGTTAGTACTAAACTGCCTCTGATACCAACTGTAACGCCCCGAACCCAGCTACCCAGAGTCGGTGCATTACTTCGTAACATTGGCATGATCACAAAAGATCAAGTCTCAAAAGACCGATTAGTTTAGTAGCCTTGGAAACACTAGATACATTCATAAATGTTACATTACATCATAAAGTGAAAAACTAATAACAAAGTCTTCATAGTCCACACTCATATCCTCTTCTGACTATCCCTGCAGGTCATTCATAAAATACTTCTTCACATCCTGGAAAATATTAAAACATTGAAAGGGGTGAGCTCAGATGCTCAGTAAGGATAACAATATTGCGGAAGCTTTCATAAATAAACATAAACATTTAAGGCAATGTATAACTAAAACAAAAGCCTTTTAAACATGAACATCAACATAATATGGAAAAAGTAAAATGAGATAATTCCATTTACTTCTTCACATGGATATTCTACTGGTCGAATAATCACATGCAATATCAATAACCACTTTCATAATGATGGAATGCATAATGCCAGACATTCTGAAACATTTTGTCAAGGCCTCGGCCAAGACATCTAAAATGATTAAGGCCTCGGCCAAAATCACAAATCAAATGGGGAAAGGGCCTCGGCCAATTCCACCTCTAGTTGTCTCATGAGACCTACCGATGCATCGAGGAGCTATAGAGGGCGCCACCCGTCACTTATTAAGTCCAATACATTCCTCATATGAATAGGTTTAAACATATCATCAACCATAACATAATCGTATCACATAAAACATGCATAAAGGAAATATAACATTTCCACATTTCAATCACAAGATATCAATACAACATATTGATATAATAAAAACGCTTTCAAAACCATTTTCAATACCAAAATAAAAGAAAGTTAAAACTTTGTATTTATTTTTCATTAAAAAAAATGATGGCTTGTAGAGGAAGCCGAAACTCAAATAATGGTCACGACGGCGGAGAATTCGTTGTCGCCACATAAGTACGGAAAGAAAAACATTCCCTTTTGTCGTTTAGCAAAACACTTCGTATAAAAAAGATTCCTTTTGAATAAACGTAAAAGTCAAAGGGGTTTATACACCGTATAAAAGAAAATTGTGTATAAAACCAAATATGCCTCAATGAAAGGGGATTGAGACGAAGTCCTTAAAAAGATCATTTTTTTTTAAATAAAGTACATCTATAATGTGTATTCACTATAATTACACATAAATAATGTAAAAATACAAGATAGGACATAATAATATCATGACATAATTTGAAAGTAGGAGATTAACCCAAAGAATAGAAATTGGGTTAAGAAGTTCCCTTATCTTGCGTCCTGTCCTGACTCGACCGTTCTTTAACCTCCTGAATAATAAACTGGGGTTAATTTCTATTTACTTAAGAACCTTTTTCATGTTCATTATTCCTTTTATATCCCTTATTACCATGTTATGAATATTATGTAATTATTTAAGTTAATAACGGTCGTTTTGTCGATTTTTGGTACTTGAGTCAACAATAAACTTCTTATAATTACAAGTTGTTTATGTGGTAGAATATCCATTATCTCCAGAATTATATTCATGATTTAGATGTCATATATATATCATATATATACAGTATATATATTCATTCATAATATTACGTAACATTTAGAGGTAAGAAATGAAATGCATCGTTCATGGAGACGGTAAGCCGTACGTACGCATGAACGCTACTTTCATTTATATTTCATATTTAATGGAATGAAATCATAATTATATAAAGATATAATATAGTTCCAGTATAGTATCATATATAATATCATTTATCCATCCTTTATACATCCCACATATGGCATTAACGATTCACATCACTTTGAGGGGGCGGTAGTCCGCACTTCCTAAAATGAAATTATCGCGTTTACCCATAATGGAAATCATAAAGTATGCCATAAATGAGAAATACAGAAGCATAAGGAAAACATAAACATAATATATATATCATATATGAAAATAGTGTCATCAAAATGGCCACCATTATAGGTGTTAAAAGAATTTGAACAATCATCGTTTCGTGAGGCAGTATTTTGCCACCCACAGAAACAGTATGTTCTTTAACCATTAGACGAAGGTGTGTGTAAGTGTAAACAAAATACTTATCATAACAATATCCTAGTATATTGTAGATACTGGTGTTGTTACAAAAGAAAGGAATGAAAAGAGTTTAAGGGGTTGGAGAAGCAAAATAAAACAAAGCAACATTAGAGAAGACATTACCTAAAAAATTGGGTAACTCTTTTTGATTTGAGACAAAGGCTTCCTTGGGAAGACTTCTGCCCAAAGTGAGGCTTCTAGGAGTAAGTGAGGGATGTTGGGGGAGTATTTGGGCAGAGGTTGGCCGAGCCAAATGGCGTGAAGGTGTGAATAAGGTGGGAGTGGTGGGGGCCTTTTATAAGTGGAGAGGAGGGGCACTTTTGGAAAGTAATGAAATGTTATTCTATTATAAAATGATTCTTGGATTATAAAGGTACCACACTTGTATAATTCGAGGCTAAGGTGATAAGGGTTCGAAATATCCTCATCCAATAGGCTTTGGACAAGTGTAAGCCTTGGATTTTACATTATCTTCTCATTTTATTTAAATCGTTAAATAATGAGGTCATCGCTGCATCATCATGATGTCATAAATAATTTAATTTATTTAATGTCTAAAAATTATAAAAAAATACTATGATGTAGGAAATCTTTGTATCTTTCCAATGACTATTTATTATCAAAAATATGAATTGTATAACCCCATGTAAAAATTGTTTTTGTAAAACATTTCATGTTTGTGTCATTTTTTACTTTAACATTAAATAAAAGGTATTTATGTCATTTTTCAACTAAAGTGGCTCCATGGGGTCCCCAAGTTGACCCATGGATTGTCTTGGTCATCCATGACACATCCAATGAGGGTAGGATATGTGTCAAGCTCATCTCATATTATTAAAACATTATTTTTACCTTAAACTACACTAATTACCTCTAATCGCGATTAAGAACTTAAAAGTTACTATTCACCAAAAAATTATTTTAATCTCATTGAACCACATTTTACTTCTTAATGACAACCATGTATGTCGGATTTTTGAAAATCAAATCACAGAATTGTTAATATTTCATTTAAACAAAAAATCAGTTATTTAACTACCACTTAGTGGTTTCACTATTCATAAAAAATTGACGTTTTTCAGAACAATGCCAAAATTTCACCCTAAGATATAATTGATATTCCGAATTCAAAAATGATGTCTATTTTATGAAATTCCAAACATATAATTTTCATTAATTAATTTTATAATTAATTCCCGCTGTCACAACAAATAGCGTGTTTTTAAGAAACAATTTATATCAAAAGATTGACAATTGTTTATGTCCAATTTCAAAGTGAAATTAATTCTAATGACCACCATTGGATAAAATGGTAAAAATATATTCTAATTATACTTTAAAACCACTCAATATTATAACTTATCACTATAAATTATTTTGATTAAAAAAATTGTTTTAAGTATTTTTCACTATTCATAAAAATTTTGAAGTTCTCAGAAAATTACAAAAAATTCAACATAGGCTAATTTCAATATTAGGAATACAAAAATGAAGTCCATTTTGAAATATAAAATTTCTATAAATTTAAAAAGTGGGTATTACTATTCATAACGGCTACTTTGATTTGTTGTCGTGTGTTAGAACTTGATGTTGTGTACAATGCAAGCTATTACATTATTGAATGAGAAGCGTATCATGGAAGCTCGGGGCGTTACACTCTCCCCTCCTTCAATAAATTGCTTCCTCGTAATTTAAAATTTTTCTTTGTAAATAAAAGGTTGAAAAGAGAAAATACCTTTGTGGAAAACCCACATCGGAAATAAGATTAATAAAATTTAGCCTTAATAAGAGGGAAAGGGAAATGAAAAAGTCACCACCCAATTATGATCTCGATTAGGAGAACATTGGTGGCAATTAAAGACATATAATTGGAGGAAAAACGTAAATATTTGTAGGGAGTGATTGAGGTCATCAATCAAAATCAACTGTCAAATTGAGGGCCTCAAAGACTTCAATCTATGTTGATTTAAAATATCATCAGTTCAACAAGACATAAGGTATTAGGATAACACATTTTTTTGTTTTAATATCCCTTTACTAAAGTTTAAGAATTAATTTATCCATTGAATAAGAGATAGGTATATATATATTTATGCTTGACAATTAGAGTTTCAACCTTCAACTCATCTTTCACTTCAAATGGTAACAGAACTCAAAAATATTCTATTTATCCTAATTGTATAAGGTTCTAAATATTAACACATACCGTTTAGATTAGAAAAACTATTTTGTAATAACCAGGGACTTCACGTAGTCCAGTGGTAGGCGATTAATCCCAATCACACTATGGTTGTGGGTTCGATTCCCACAGCTTTGTCCGGCGCGATGGGTTGTCACTCGGTCTGTGTGTTGTCCTTTTTATAAATATCCAAAAATAACAATAACAATAGTATCCAATGTAAAATATAATCCATTCCAACCTTTATAGTTATCCAAAATACTTCTGTCCAACTCACAGTCCGGATTTTATGAGGAAGGTAAACATAATGAAGCTCCTTTTTTTTCTGCGCAACAACATGTGAACACCTTCATCATGTATTCTTTTAAAACACTACAACATACTGAATTACCATAAATCCTTATTTATTACATTCATGATCCCTTATTCCTTATATAAAACTAGATATACTCCTTCTATCCAAAAATGTATACAAATCATTAATCAGTTTCAAGGATGTTAAGAATATCCAACACAATTTATCCGAATCAATCATGTCTTATTCCAAAATCACTATCTCAGTATCAGAACCATATTATGGTTTATCTTTCTCTCAACCATATATTTTCCAAAAATTTAACCTACTGTGGAGTCACTTTTCTTGGTTCCACACAATCTCAAGTCCTAGATGAAATAGTAATGCAGTACAATCCTTATATACTCCATAATTATTATAACCAATACATCATTGATACAACACTCAAATTAAAAAATTCTTTAATAACAACATAAGAACTCTAATCATTCCTCATCATCTGTGGTAGTATCATAACTTTATTATTATCCAATAACATCATTTGGGGCATACTCTGATGATTTTAACATTGGTTTGCGTAGTGTCCCCACTCCTTACAGATGAAGCATTGTACATTTGAAACATTTTTCTTACCCTTTGAGTCACGCACTTGGTGTCCTTTTTCTCCACACTTATAACAAACTCCCATTCCCTTCAGGCAAATTCCAAGGTGTTTCTTCCCACAGTTATCACATATTGGAAAATTCTTCTTTTCCCTCGTCCCTTTATCCATCATTCTCTCTTCCATCCTTTTCTTTTATTTCATCCCTTCAAATCCATAAGACTCAGAGAATTCTCTACTTATCTTATTAACACATGATATTATTTCTTCATATGTTGATAACACATGGGAGAATATTTCCCTTCTAAATGTTGGCTTAATACCATGAAATATATGATCCTTCTTGCTCTTTGGATCATACGTATTGATGGAGTTCACATTCCTTCTACTGGGCGCCATTTCTATACAATGCCATAAACTAGGTTAGTTTATGAATTACAATGAATAATTCCAAACTTGTAAAATACTTAATGTAAATTGAACGGTTTATGGATATAATCCATAATCATAAGAATGTTTTCTTTGAGGAAGTATATACTCATAAACCCTACATAATGGTTTGTAAAGAAAATGAGAATTATCCTAAGCAAATCCCCCGGGAGTGTCGTAACCAAGAGTTCAGCAAGGCCCATTGTCGTGCACCAGTTCCCGTTTGAGTCTAGCTCAAAGAGGTGTTTTCGGGTATTACCCCTAGGTACATCTGTGCCAGAGCCGCCTCTACCTGCTCATATCCAGACAGGGATGTATTTCTCGGAAAAATCACAAAATCTATATAATACCAAAATTCTAGGAAGTTCTTCTATACTAATCCTTAAAATCTATCTTTGGGATATGTCCTCTAATCAGAGTTTATCTAAATCTAGCTTCCAAGGTTAGTACTAAACTGCCTCTAATACCAACTGTAACGCCCCGACCCCAGCTACCCAGAGTTGGTGCATTACTTCGTAACATTGGCATGATCACAAAAGATCAAGTCTCAAAAGACCGATTAGTTTAGTAGCCTTGGAAACACTAGATACATTCATAAATGTTACATTACATCATAAAGTGAAAAACTAATAACAAAGTCTTCATAGTCCACACTCATATCCTCTTCTGACTATCCCTGCAGGTCATTCATAAAATACTTCTTCACATCCTGGAAAATATTAAAACATTGAAAGGGGTGAGCTCAGATGCTCAGTAAGGATAATAATATTGTGGAAGATTTCATAAATAAACATAAACATTTAAGGCAATGTATAACTAAAACAAAAGCCTTTTAAACATGAGCATCAACATAATATGGAAAAAGTAAAATGAGATAATTCCATTTACTTCTTCACATGGATATTCTAATGGTCGAATAATCACATGCAATATCAATAACCACTTTCATAATGATGGAATGCATAATGCCAGACATTCTGAAACATTTTGTCAAGGCCTCGGCCAAGACGTCTAAAATGATTAAGGCCTCGGCCAAAATCACAAATCAAATGGGGAAAGGGCCTTGACCAATTCCACGTCTAGTTGTCTCATGAGACCTACCGATGCATCGAGGAGCTATAGCGGGCTCCACCCGTCACTTATTAAGTCCAATACATTCCTCATATGAATAGGTTTAAACATATCATAAACCATAACATAATCGTATCACATAAAACATGCATAAAGGAAACATAAAATTTCCACATTTCAATCACAAGATATCAATAAAACATATTGATATAATAAAAACGCTTTCAAAGCCATTTTCAATACCAAAATAAAAGAAAGTTAAAACATTGTATTTATTTTTCATTAAAAAAATGATGGCTTGTAGAGGAAGCCGAAACTCAAATAATGGTCACGGCGGCGGAGAAGTTGTTGTCGCCACATAAGTACGGAAAGAAAAACATTCCCTTTTGTCGTTTAGCAAAACGCTTCGTATAAAAAAGATTCCTTTTGAATAAATGTAAAAGTCAAAGGGGTTTATACACCGTATAAAAGAAAATTGTGTATAAAACCAAATATGCCTCAATGAAAGGGGATTTAGATGAAGTCCGTAAAAAGATCATTTTTTTTAAATAAAGTACATCTATAATGTGTATTCACTATAATTACACATAAATAATGTAAAAATACAAGATAGGACATAATAATATCATGACATAATTTGAAAGTAGGAGATTAACCCAAAGAATAGAAATTGGGTTAAGAAGTTCCCTTACCTTGCGTCCTGTCCTGACTCGACCGTTATTTAACCTCCTGAATAATAAACTAGAGTTAATTTCTATTTACTTAAGAACCTTTTCCATGTTCATTATTCCTTTTATATCCCTTATTACCATGTTATGAACATTATGTAATTATTTAAGTTAATAACGGTCGTTTTGTCGATTTTTGGTACTTGAGTCAACAATAAACTTCTTATAATTACAAGTTGTTTATGTGGTAGAATATCCATTATCTCCAAAATTATATTCATGATTTAGATGTCATATATATATCATATATATCCAGTATATATATTCATTCATAATATTATGTAACATTTATAGGTAAGAAATGAAATGCACCGTTCATGGAGACGGTAAGCCGTACGTACGCATAAACGCTACTTTCATTTATATTTCGTATTTAATGGAATGAAATCATAATTATATAAAGATATAATATATTTCCAGTATAATATCATATATAATATCATTTATCCATCCTTTATACATCCCACATATGGCATTAACGATTCACATCACTTTGAGGGGGCGGTAGTCCGCACTTCCTAAAATGAAATTATCGCGTTTTCCCATAATGGAAATCATAAAGTATGCCATAAATGAGAAATAAAGAAGCTTAAGGAAAACATAAACATAATATATATATCATATATGAAAATAGTTTCATCAAAATGGCCACCATTATAGGTGTTAAAAGAATTTGAACAATCATCATTTCGTGAGGCAGTATTTCGCCACCCACAGATCAGTATGTTCTTTAACCATTAGACGAAGGTGTGTGTAAGTGTAAACCAAATACTTATCATAACAAAATCCTAGTATATTGTAGATACTGGTGTTGTTACAAAAGAAATGAATTAAAAGAGTTTAAGGGGTTGGAGAAGCAAAATAAAACAAAACAACATTAGAGAAGACATTACCTAAAAAATCGGGTAACTCTTTTTGATTTGAGACAAAGGCTTCCTTGGGAAGAATTCTGCCCAAAGTGAGGCTTCTAAGAGTAATTGAGGGATTTTGGGAGAGTATTTGGGTAGAGGTTGGCCGAGCCAAATGGCTTGAAGGTGTGAATAAGGTGCGAGTGGTGGGGGCCTTTTATAAGTGGAGAGGAGGGGCACTTTTGGAAAGTAATGAAATGTTATTCTATTATACAATGCTTTTCGGATTCTAAAGGTCCCACACTTGTATAATTCGAGGCTAAGGTGATAAGGGTTAGAAATCTCCTCATCCAATAGGCTTTGGACAAGTGTAAGCCTTGTATTTTACATTATCTTCTCATTTTATTTAAAATGTTAAATAATGAGGTCATCGTTGCATCATCATGATGTCATAAATAATTTAATTTATTTAATGTCTAAAAATTATAAAAAAATACTATGACGTAGGAAATATTTTTAGATTTCCAATGACTATTTATAATCAAAAATATAACTTGTATAACCCCATGTAAAAATTGTTTTAGTAAAACATTTCATGTTTGTGTCATTTTTTACTTTAACATTAAATAAAAGGTATTTATGTCATTTTCCAACTAAAGTGGCTCCATGGGGTCCCCAAGTTGACCCATGGATTGTCTTGGTCGGAAATGGAACATCCAATGAGGGTAGGACATGTGTCAATCTCATCTCATATTATTAAAACATTATTTTTACCTTAAACTACACTAATTACCTCTAATCGCGATTAAGAACTTAAAAGTTACTATTCACCAAAAAATTATTTTAATCTCATTGAACCACATTTTAATTCTTAATGACAACCATGTATGTCAGATTTTTGAAAATCAAATCACAGAAGTGGTAATATTTCATTTAAACCAAAAATCAGTTATTTAACTACCACTTAGTGGTTTCACTGTTCATCTAAAATTGAAGTTTTTCAGAACAATGCCAAAATTTCACCCTAAGCTATAATTGATATTCCGAATTCAAAAATGATGTCTATTTTATGAAATTCCAAACATATAATTTTAATTAATTAATTTTATAATTAATTCCCGCTGTCACAACAAATAGCGTGTTTTTAAGAAACAATTTATATCAAAAGATTGACAATTGTTTATGTCCAATTTCAAAGTGAAATTAATTCTAATGACCACCATTGGATAAAATGGTAAAAATATATTCTAATTATACTTTAAAACCACTCAATAGTATAACTTATCACTATAAATTATTTTTATTAAAAAAGTTGTTTTAAGTATTTTTCACAATTCATAAAAATTTTGAAGTTCTCAGAAAATTACAAAAAATTCAACATAGGCTAATTTCAATATTAGAAATACAAAAATTAAGTCCATTTTGAAATATAAAATTTCTATAAATTTAAAAAGTGGTTATTACTATTCATAACGGCTACTTTTATTAGTTGTAGTGTGTTAGAACTTGATGTTGTGTACAATGCAAGCTATTACATTATTGAATGAGAAGCGTATCATGGAAGCTCGGGGTGTGACATAGATGATATATATAGATATAAACCATATATATATATAATTATGTGTATGGAATTTGCATTTATCAACCAAAACAAGTACAAATCACGTTGGTTAAACATTGATAAACACATTTAGAAAACAAGAATAGGTTTATGATGGAAAATCATATGTATACATATATATGTGTGTATGAACATATATATGTACCTATATACCAAGCGTATATATATAATTTCTCACAAGTAGGACAAAGCATAAAAAGTAAACCCTAACAATTAACGGATACTTCTTAGCATTGTTTAATCACCAAAACTCATTTTTATGAAAACTTATTTCAGGGTATTATAAAAACCTATAAGTACAACCTTAGAAATATATATATAAATATACAAGAACATACATTATTAGGTAAACGTTTTGTACAAAATATGGTTCTTTGCATGTTGAGGTTCTTAAATTAACTTCGAAGCTCAAGTTTAGAAATGTTAAATTTGGACATAAGGGTTTTATGAAAAACCGTAGGGCTATATATATATATATGGTATGTGTATGTGGCATGTAAAGAAGTTTCATGGGGTAATTAGGCTTCAGATCCACTAATACCCTATAACTCGAAAAACCCGATCCCTGAAGTCGGGTATAGAAGGGTTTAAACTCAAACCGTAAGATGTAAAAAAAAATATACATTATAAGTATACATATTCACATATTCTAAAAAGAAAAACACAAACCAAGACAAAGAAACCCTTACATTATTTAAACCTTAAAAAATTGTAAACACAACATCTAGCCGTTGAAAGTATAGATAGGTTTTGATTTGAAATACATGTAAATATATATGTATATACCTGAATATGAACAAAACTATATATTGGGTTTTGCATAAGAAGTACAAATCTAATTGAACCCAAAACATAATTTGCATCAAAAACATTATTTAAGGCTTGGAAATCATCATCTAAAATTCTTAAAACAGATTTGGTTTGAGCCACACAATTTGTTTTATAGAAATATATGTATATGATTATATACAAAGTGTATAATCAGGTTTGCGGATATAAAAACACTTGAAAATAAAATGTTACAAGATAATAATCTTAAATACAAATTAATTAGAGAAAAAAATCCCTTACAAAACATAATATCACAAAATAAAATAATATGCGAGACAAATATTTGACCCTTACTTGAGTTAGATCAAAATAGGTGGTGTGTTTCTGGAAAAAAAAGGGAGATCTTGACAGAGAGAAATTAGGGTAGCAGTTGGGTGTGTAGAGTGGGGTTTAAATATACTACAACATGTTTAAAGCTTCCTTCAGAAGCTGAGGTAAAAAAAAGATAATTTTAGATATGAAAATCCTATATGAAACATGACCCCTTTGTTGGTTTCCATTTAGAAAAATAATTTGAGTTTTATTTAACATTATTATGGTTATATATTATTATTTTTAATTTACATTATTTAAATCAACATTTCATATTATATTATATTTAATTTTATATTTTTGTTTTTTATTCATTCATATTATGAGTATACATGTCACATCGTTTCATTTTCTTTTCCTCATTTCTATCTATTCATTCCACAACTCTCCCCCTTTTGGTTTTTAATGTCTAACATGTTAATAATGTATTATTATTTTGTTATATAATCATTACCATAATATTTTCTTATATTAATATTATTTAATGTTTTTTTAATCAAGACTTATCATCTTTTTTTATCATTCATTCATTTTTTACTCTATATAAATAGAGTGTTTTTTTAAAGAATTAATTAAATACATATTTAAAAGAAAATGTATAATAATTTTTTATAAGTAAAAAATAGTTTTAAATATATATACATATGATTTTAATGTTTTATTATTATTATATATATATAATTATTTTTTTATAAATAAATAAAATAAATTTTTTAATAGAGAAAATCATGTCATGCATTTTGATTTCTTCCCACCCTTTTTTTCTTTGGCTATTGTGAGTCAACTCTCATCATTAAGATTTTGTGTTTTTTCTACAGTTAGACCCAAATTTCCATCATTTCATTTTATTTTTTTTTATCTCACCATAATAATAATATAACATGTATTGGTTTTAAAATATAAACGATCATCTATATATTTAGAAACTTATAACTGTAAAACACATATATATGTTAAAAAAAATATATCAATATTTATAAACATAAACATATATATATTTTTTGAAATCAAGTTTTTATATATATAATAACTATATATATTTACAAAACATTTCACATTTTTTTAAACACACATATATAAGTTTATTTTTGTTGTAAAATAATTACATACATTTATAAATTTTATTAAACTAAAACACAATAAATTTTCACACATTTATAAAATATATTATCTTAAAAATAATAATTTTGTTTTAAAAATGTTTTCCCCTTAGTAATTATTAATATTATTATCATTAATATTTCTATTACAAAAAAATAAATTCTATTTTGAAATAATAAAAATAGTTCTTTTTTAAAATATTATTTTAAACAACATAAAACCATATTTTTTTAGAATAAATTTAAAAACTATAAATAATAAGTATATTTAATTATAAGTTTTATAATTACCTTATAATTTAACTAAAACCCTTAATTTCAATTGTTATATATTTTTTAAATAAAAACATCACAAAATTATCATAACTTTATAAATTAATCTATTTAAGAAAATATTTATATAATAAAACTTGTTTTGAAATCTTGGGATATTACATAAATTCCTCACATGGAATTTCAAAAAAAACTTATAGAGATTGTATATATGCTTCTATTGATTTGGTAAGGGGAAATTATCAAACGTTGAGAAGTTTAAAGTTAAGGGGGTGACTATAAGGGAAAAGTTTCTATAGGTTTATTATATATCTCAATGCAGACTAATTTTCATGGATGTTACAATATATTTTCCAACCTTGGTTAGATACTTTGATTTTATTACCTAATCCTCTATGATTTTATTTTCCCATTAATTTCAAAAATAAAAATGGTGTAGATATTTGAAAATAGTAAGTTTTATTTTTATTATACTAACGTTAACATGTTTTTGAGATGTTTTCATCTTAAAGGGGAGGATTTATATTTATCTCGAAGGGGAAGAATTTATGTTTTTAGATATTGTAATTAGGGGGTGTGTTATTGGAAGTTGTAGGAAATTTCAAATTTCAATTTTAGTCAAACAAAAATGGGCTTATATTTCCTTATTTTCTTTGTGATTTTCATAAAAGGTAAGATTTTCATGTCAAAAGTTTTCTTTTGTATCCTTGTTTTGAAAATAACAAAAAAATTCATGTTGATTTTGAGATAGATTGAGGTTTTTTATAAGTTCTATTTTTATGAAACTTCCAACCTATAATTCATATAAGTTATGATAAGTTGAATGTTCCATGAAATTTATAGAATATAGAGAAGTCACATTGAAAATTTTAATTGATAATGGAGAGATGATTCCAATATTGGTATAACTAAACCCAAAGTTATTAGTGGAGTTTGTTATGTATACACCTATAAATTAATACTGGTGTTTGAGGAATTGAGATTACACTAAATCATTATAGTGAGTTCGTGTGAATCGTATTTCTAATTTTGAGAGAACTGATTGTATTTATTTCCATTATATCTTTGTTAACTCCAAAATACACATGTCATGGGAGATATTAAGGAAGGAAATACTAGTATAGAGAGATTATTGTCCAAAAAAACTCAAAATGATCACTCCTAAGTATCTATGTTCACAAAGGTCAAAACCTTGACCAACAAGTAACACATTGAAAAAGTAGCTAGGTAGCCACAAAAGTTGAGGTGGTCCTTCCATGTAGCGTATGTTCATTCATGTATCTTCTCACCATGATGAAAAACCTTCATGAAATATGTTTAAATGTCTTAAAAATTCATGAAAAAATATACCCACTTTTTCCATGACTATAATTACCCCCTATATCTGACTATTTAGTGGAAATAACATCTTGAATCCTGAAAAAAATATCTGAATTCACAAAACTCTAACCTTTGTGAGTGAGAGAGGAGATGGACACCTAGAGGTATCTGTATTCTATGAAACCAATTCCCATGGGTTCTTGAGAAACTTAACCCTTTGTGGATATTCCTTTATTGAAGTTCGATGCCCATCGTGCAAGAATAAATCCCTTTGTAGCTCTTGGGGTTTCAAAAGATAACTATCATTCAGAAAACCAACCACATCAGAACCAAGACTTCCCTATGAGGTAGGGACACCATGTTCCATGAAAGATACACCTTCATGAGACCCCTGTCTATCATGAAGCTTCTAGAATTCATGAACCCTCCAACTTAAATGAAACCCTAACCATCATAAAACCCATCCACCAGGATTCTCCATGGTTTCTCCTTTAAACCAACACCCTTTCATGAAAGTTGAGTGCCCAAGGACCCCATACCAATCCAAAAAACAATTCAACTGCAAACCAAAATCCCATGTGGAAGGTATCATCAACCCTTGTGTCTTCCCCCTTTTCCTAAATAATGGTATAGAATGTTACTTTCCCTTATTCTCCTAAGCACTGATACCATAATGCCTCTTGCTCCTAAGCATAGGCACCCTAACATTAAGACCCTTGATTTCCACTCATCCTTGAAAGCTTTTATTTCATGCCCCACCCATAGGTGCATGAAAAGTAAACACATAATCTCTAAATTTGGAATCATAAAAGGAAACTACCCACCTTTCTTGGTAGGGAGATCAAATGCTGAATCTTCCTCCCCTACCTAGAAATTTCCTCCTCAGGTGTAGGCCCCACAACGTCTAAGTTTCATGATGTAAAACAACATATCCATATATCCTAGTTGTATGATGTTAAACAATAGTAAAATTTACTCAACACATGATGTTAAACGATAGTCTAAACCCATGTGATGAACTCAAGATTCCATGGGATGACCCCCGAATTCTTTCCTTGTGCTACAGGAATGAGATTCCTCATGTATGATCATTATGAGATGATTCCCTCTTCCCCACCGTGGTATGATCCTCCTACTCTATGAAACTACCATATATAATCCCCACACCATCCTTCTCCATCATGGGATGATCCTCTTCCTTCAAACATACTTTATGCATAATCCCTACATCATCTCTCATTGACGCTCCTCCCGCGACATGTGAATCCTTATTGAATGATGTTAAACTACATGGAATGCCCTTTTACATGACCTTAAATTGCAAAATCGAACTACATGGGTTTTGATCCTTATAATTTGACATGGTACATAGGACAACAACTTGAGGTTCAATCCCAACATCCTGACACACCTGATATCCCTCCTTGAGGTTGAATCCCATCACCCTAATGCCACCAAACCTATATGTCCTCCCCATGGAAGATAATAACCCTCAAGTGAGATAATCTTTCCCCCTTGGGACAAACTTAACCAAACCTTCAAGTGTGATTATCTTCCCCATGGGGACACATTTTACCAAACCCTCATGTATGATTATCTCACCTTGATGACTCACTTAACCACCTACTTGTCCCCAAAATACATTAAATCTATCACACATCCATCTACATAAGACATTAAACCTATGAATCGATCCAAAATATCTACCCCATACAATAAACAAGGGATTCCCGGTGTAAAAATCCTCAGATGCCTTATGAACTTGAAATCAAATACCCTATGGCCAACACGGTGTTCCTTGGGTTGCTTTCCGAAGATTCCACACAAATTAGATTCCATCTAATAGAGGAATACTTTACATATTCCCATCATGCCCAATTTTTAGAAATGCTCATACATGCACAACATTACCATCTACTTTGACTGAATTTTATTTCCCTGTTGTGATAGAAGCATTAAAATTAACTAGTGTCCATCATAATATAGAACTGGGAATGATTTTCATGAACATGACTTAAATATTTAATGGATACTTAGAATAAAGAGAAAATCTTCAAATAGGAATCAATGGAAGGAGGAACCAACATCTTGTCATCCTATTTCGGTCAAGGATCCAACATCACAAACCTTGGTGGAAGAGGCCTCCAAAATTTGGAAAGCAGGATAGAAATAGTGCATCTTCACACACCTAGGCAATAAATAATTATAAACAAAATTGGTGAGCCCATAATGAAATTATTCTCCTCGAATATTTATTATATTAGTAATGTTGGGAACTATTATATTTGAGCATGAGTAGATCTGGATATTTGGAACTAGCCCCCTACCAAAAAAATTATGGGCCCAATGAGGAAGTCATCTCTTAAAAATGGGTAAAGTAAAGTTCATTGGGTATCCATGGTATGAGGCATCGTTAATATGGATCCTCCACCCGCCTTAGAGAATGATGAATAATGTTGGTCACATTGGGCATCACCTTAATGATGTAGTTATTGATAAATGTCTTTATATATTTCAATAAGATACAACCTAAGAAAAATTAATGATGAAACACTACCAATAGGTGCAAGGGAAGAGGGAATAATAGTGCAGTTGTCCCACACTACTATGCTCTCACCATAACATTCACCTCTTCTATAACTATGGGGCACCCTCACCCCTTATACCCTTTTGAGGTCATCCAGATAAGGGTCATCAATGACCTTGTTCATAAATACGAGCAATAATGGGTTACACCAAAAAGGTATATGGCCTATCAAGACCTAGAATACATGGAACCACACTAGTGCCACTACTCATGAGGGCCATGCCAGGGTCAGCACCCCAATCACAATGACGAGTCATTTTAGGAGCCTATTTCTATAAAACTTTGATAGCTTCCTCCCCTACACCGATGAATTAGGGGATATATAGGTCACACCCAAGATGAACACCACCCAAGAGCCACCAAAGAGGGCTCACACCAAGCCATGTCGATGGTGTCAACTAGCCTTGTATATCAAAGAGTAGTTCTATCTCACTCATACTTTTCCAACCTTGGATTAGGACACTCAGTTCCAATGCTAGGGAGAGGCCATAAAACATTTATATTATGGGGACTCTTATTTATCTTTAGTGGGACCATCCACCACCATCTCATCTTAAATTTCCACTGAAATCTCTTCACAGTGGCCCTTCTTCGCCTGCTTAGGATCGAGACTATAGTCGCCACTTAGGTAGATCAAGTTGACTATATCAACCATTGGCACCACCAAAAACCATCGTGGGACATTCCATGATGATTAATTTCACTATGGAGGTCCTCATTACACTAAAACCAACTATAATAGAGGTCCTCCCTATGTTTAAGATTTTCTCTTCTCTAAAGATCCATCCATGGGAAGGAGGAAAAATAACCACAGCAAAGTCCATGCCTATAGTGTCATCCACTTCATATGGGGGATGAATCCAAGCGATCCGCATCCACTCTCTCTTAGTGATATTACTCAACATATTGGGTAGAATTGTGGTAAAATACATGTCACTATTTATCTCTCAGACTCTAATACGAAATATGAATATATGAAGGAATATTCACCTCCACTTCCAGATATAGGGGTAGAATTACATCAATTGTGGCTAACAATCCTTGAATACAAGGTACAAAAAATCCATAAATCCATTCATAATCACCCATTAGAGGAGGATGTTCTGGTATCCTTCCAAGGACACACAATGAAATTGCCTCCACTACAATCTGTTTCCCTCCTCTCTACTTCCACACTGAAAGTGGAAGAAATTTCAGAGTCTAAGTTAACACCCATAGATGAAAGTGAACACTTAGTTGATCCTTATAATGATATTTCCATTCTATATGCTATAAAATTTTTGATAAACTTGTCATATATGGACATGATCTTGAAGTTAGTCTCACCTCCAAAAGACATAAAAATGTTTAAAGGTTGATTGAACCACACAATGCCACTTCCACTGGAAAATCTACAATAAATTAGGTCTATGTTAGTTCCAATTATAATTTATTGGCTGATAAAAATTATGGTTTCACCTAATCAAGAGCACGGTGATCCTATGATTAATGAACAAGAGGAATTGTAGGGGATCATAGCTTCCGATTATCTATCTCTCATGTTTTGACCACCTATAACCCTGAATTTCGTTATTCAAGAGTCCCTCACTAAGAACAGAGTGACATGATTTTTCCAAAATATTTGGGTGACACTTAACTGCCTTTAGGATCATCAGTTGATTTATACAAGAAACGAGTAATATATCAATTTCATTCACCAATAATGTAAGAGGGTTAACATCAAAACGCTCCCAATAATCCAATACATTGAAACGTATGGATACCACCAAACCATCCAACAGACCTGCATCGGGAGCTTTGTTATTCTTCAGCAAGTTATGGAAGAGGAATCTCAACATGTGTAGATCAGAGGTTGGGGGAAGTATGTTTCCTTCTATTTCTACCCTATCCTATGGAGGTAATGGGATCATTAATCTGGCCTTCCCACTAATAGTGAATGTTATTCTCAAACTACCTCCATGGTGAATGTCACCACTATCAACCCTCTTGATGATTAGAGAAACCAGGTGATTGATGATGATAGGTAGAACCCACCCCAAGGGGTGGAATAATACTAGGTAGAACCCCTGAAAGGCACCCACACTGATCAGTAGAGACTAGTGTGGGACTTAATAGTCCCGTAAGAAGATGTTTCCTCCAATCTTATGATCTATCAAAAAAGTATAGGGGAAAATTGAGAATATTTTTCCAACCAATATTTCATTGGAAACTGATTTGGATGTTAGTATGGCCACTTTACTCTAAGATATTAAAGGTTGTAGGAGGCTTACTACCAATCTTTTCTCCAAGCAATGCCCAGACCCTAAAAATTTAAAAATGGGCCCAATCTATTCTCCGTTTGGACATCCATTACATCTTGTCTAGGTTCCATGGTTTTAATTGGATGGACCTACACATTTTATTAGAGTAGAAGATAGAGGATACGATAAACAACCAAGATATAAGTCACCCACTCCATCTAATCATCATGCCTATCCACATTGAGATTAGGGATTCTTCATCTCCCATACTAATGATCTATTAAAACCACTAGTGACCACAAATATTGACCCATATAATGTGATATATGCTCTCGTTTCCTCCTTAGAGACACTTAAAACAAGACTCGTTTCAATCCCACCTGAAGGAAAGGCATATACAGCATGGGTAGACCAGATACACCCACCTCCAGAATTTAGAAATCCAATATTCACCTCATTTAATGGGATGGTTTATCTGGTACAACATCTAGCCCAATTTTTCTCAAGGTGTAGCACAATTTTTGTGAATTTGGAATATTAAGAATCTTACAAGATTCAATGTTTCATCTAGACTCTAAAAGGACCAACATTAATTTGGTTTAGCTAGTTCATCCAAGATCTATTGTAAGCTCGGAGGATCTCCGTATGAATTTCCTATATCAATTCAGCTCCACCATGCATACAAACAATTTTGAGAACCTATCTAAGTTAAAAAGAGGGATAAAGAGAAAGTTTCTAATTTTATCACTAGATGGAA
This sequence comes from Viscum album, assembly GCA_963277665.1. NCBI lineage: Eukaryota > Viridiplantae > Streptophyta > Magnoliopsida > Santalales > Viscaceae > Viscum > Viscum album. Next base: position 1,942,998,786 of record OY728119.1, on the reverse strand, counting down.
GGGGCTCATATAATCTCTTGATATATAGTTTTATCAGGGGAAACCACTATTTCTATTTCTTTCCACTAGGGTTGCACACCATCTTTCCATCTGGCAGTGATGTGATTACTTATTTCCCCACATTATTTCTTTCCAAAATAGGGTGGATTCCCTAGATTTAATAGTATATGTTGGATCCTTGATCAAAATAGGATGATGGGATGTTGGTTCCTCTTTCTATGAATTTCTTCTTGGAGATCATCTCCTAGTCCATGTCTCACTTATATATTTAAGTAATGTTCATGAAGCTCATTCATGGTGCCATATCGAGGTGTAAATCTAGTAATTATGATGATTTTGTCTCAATAGGTCTAAAACCTAAGGTAAAAGTAGATAGTAACGTTAGGTATGTTTGGGCATTTTTGGACATTGTGTTTTTTCAGGCTCCTATAAAGTCTTCCTATTTTGGTGGAAATATCATGTTCGAGGAATATTATGTGTGGAGCCTAAGGCATCCTATGTCAACCATGTGGTAGTTAGTTACAAGTTCATAATGAATCTAAATATTTTCACATAATATAACCCATGTTTATTGTATAGGTTATGGATTCTGGATCAGGTCACAAGATTAATGTCTTATATAGATGGGTGGGTCATTGGTTTAATGTATTGTGGAGATAGGTGGGTGGTTAAGTGTGTCCCCAAAGGGTATATTTCACACATGGGATTTGGTTGAGTGTGTCCCTAGTAGAGAAGATTTTACACTTTGGATTTGGTGAAATGTGTCCCAAGGGGGGAATATTTATAACTTGGGATTTGGTGGAGTGTGTCCTTAGGGGGGAGATTTTACACTTTGGATTTGGTGGAGTGTGTCTCCAAGGGGGAATATTTCAAACATTGGATTTGGTCAAGTGTGTCTCTGGGGGGGGAGAGATTTCACACTTGGAATTTAGTGTAGTGTGTCCCCAGTGGGGGAAGATTTCACACTTGGGATTCACTTAAGTGTGTCTCTAAGGGGAAAATTTCACACTTGGGATTTGGTTGATTTTGTTCATGGGGGTGGTGGGATATTTTAAACTTTGGATTTGGTAGAGTGTATACCAAGGGGAGAAGATTTTACACTTGGTATTTGGTGGAGTGTATCCCAAGGGGATAATATTTCACACTTGAGTTTTGGTGGAGTGTATCCCCCAAGGGAAGATTTTACACTTGGGATTTGGTGTAGTGTGTCCCTAGGGAGAAGATTTCACACATGGGATTTGGTGAAGTGTGTACCAATGGGGGAATATTTCCACACATGGGATTTTGTGAATTATGTCCCTAGAGGGGAATATTTGACCCATGGGGGTTTGTTGGAGATGTTGGGGTGTCAGGATTTAACCTCGCGGAGGTATTACATGTTTTTTGAGATATAACTATTGAAGCTCATAGAGGTTTCCTACATTACCTATTAAGAAAAATTAATAAAAACCATGTAGATCAATGTTTTAGCTTAATTTCATGTGAAAAAACCGGTCCATGTAGTTTAATGTTATGAAATAAGGACCCTCATGTTGTGAAAGGAGCATCAATGAGGGGGGGTGTATAGATTAAACAAATGGGATTCCCGAAGTAGTTTTACATTGGGGTGTCATCCCATGATTATTACACATGGGTAATATCATGTTTATTACACAAGGTATGGATATTGTTTAATGCCATGTGTTGAGGATGTTATTGTGACATTTAATGTTGCACTACTGGGATGTGGAGCTAGGTAGTTTAATATCATGCAACTGAGATGTTGGTGGAGATTATGCCTGGGGATGAGCATATTAAGGTTAGATGGAGATTTGAAAAAAAGGACTCTATACTAATATAGGTACATTCTCTCAGTTATTCCACTTTTAGGGCTTATGTGTCGACCGATCATGCACCTTTGGGAGGGGAATGGTGTAGACACCGTTGTGGAGTGAAAATCAGGGGTCCCAATGTTAGGTTGGGATGTTTTAGGAGCACAAGTCCTTAGAGTTCCTATTCTTAAAATAAAAAATTAGGGAAATAGACCATACAACACTTAATGAATAGTTTTTGGGCACAAGGTTAGATGGTATTGATCACACAGAGATTAGGGGTGCATTTGAACCGGTCTTGGATTGAGACGAGGGCCCCATGCACTCTACTTTGAGAAAGGGTATTGGATGAAAGGAGGAACCATGGTGAGGCTTGGAGGATGGGTTTCATGAAATTAAGGTTTTTTCAATATTTTGGGGTCTTGTGAATGTCATGGGTCTCACAAAAGTATATTTTTTTCAAAATAGTGTGACCCTATCTCATAGTGAATCTCGGTTCCCATAGGGTTGGTTTTGTGAAGGATAATTATCCAGCAAAACCCAAATAACCAAAAAGGGATTTATTCTTGCCTAAAGTCCATGAAAAATCATTAAAGTAATCTATAACATGGTTTGAGGTTCTAAAAAAATCCATGGGAGGCTATTTTGTGAAAGATATCTACCTTTAGAAATCCATCTTCTCACTTGCTCGTGAAGCTTCTGATTTTTGAGAGTTTAGATCTTTTCTTGAAAGATTAAAGGTCACATCATCTTAGATTTCAAACATGGACAGGTATTTATAGGACTAATGGAGGAAAGGGAATCATTTTTGTGACATTTGTAAGCTTACATAGAAGATTATGAGATTTGGGAAGGTGTGGGGTTTCGTGAACCAGAGTTACACTACACAGAGGTTACCTCCTCAATATTAGTGTGGTCAAGGACTTCATTGAACTATAATTACAATATATGGAGGTTAGTTAATAAAGATTCACATGTTCATGTAATTCTATTAACTAGAGTTATTTTGTGAAAAGGTTATTTCCTCAAGCTCTGCATACTGGGGACTTCTATGAACTGGAGTAGTTCACAAAGCTTATGACCTTTGTGAATCAAAAACTTAAGTGGAATTTCAAGGTGTTTTTGGGATGAATTTGTTTAAAACCATACATTAATTATTCAACCTCTCCTGTGATATGTTTATTATATTTTCAAAAAATTCAATCTCATAATTGGACCTGATGAAGGAGAGAAGCATATAATTCTGAGGGAAAACTGCCAAAAATTGGAGATTTAAAATCCCTACTCATGAAACTCGGTTTGATCTTGCACCTAAAAATAGGGGTGTGGGTCCTTAAGGTGACCATGATATTTTATCAAAATATTGTCTAGTTCTCTATTTTTTTTTGAAACTCAAGGCCTTTATGAGTTTTTGTGACTTTTATCCTCACCTCTCACGAAACTAACTTCTTTTTCGAATAGTAATTCCATGAACAGACTTCCATGAACTTGAAACTTCAATGAAATCGACCTTCTCAATAAAATATCCATGAAATTATTTCCACAAATTAGTTTTAAAAAACTTTTAAATTATTGAATAGTGGATGATGAGGCTTCATCTGCCACTGCGACTCAATGAGGGGAGATGGATGGGAACCTAGTGATTGGGGAGAACGTCCTAAGAGAGTCAGATTCTGTCATACTCACTACATTGCTGAATGAGGATCAAAAATAATTCCCAATATCTAAGAGGCTACCAATGTACAGTTTTGGGCTGTGTAATGATTTTTTTATCCCTATTGTCGAATAGGATGATCCCACCTACTAGTTTCGAAGCATGATTGGTAAGTATCAGTGGCACAAGGCTATTATAGGTCACATCATTAAGGACCATGCATCTCTTACTATGCACACCCTATGGAATCATCTGAAAAACGTTAATAGTGATTTTTTGGATGAATAGGTGTCCCCTCCACTGCAAGAGATGGTTCTTATGGAGGGAATGGGGGATACTCTCAAGGGGTGTAAAGAATTATATTACCTACAACAGGGTGGAAAATTCAGGGATGAATGGGCCGGGTGGTACTAGGTATGATAATCTTTCTGTTAATTTTATATGGAGATAAATAGGTTAATGCTTTATGAGGCCACATGTTCCTCACAGTACCACATTTACCATCACCTAGACATCATGTCAGAGTTGTTGAGAAGGTGGTCACCAAGGACCAACACATTTCATATGCACTATGGGGAGGCCGATGTCATATTATGGGATCTCTAAAAGTTTATAAGGATCCTGATTCAAGGGTCCATGTATGATGAATTTGTACCCATAGAGGATGTTTGGGAGGATCAGGAGTAGATTCTAGGCATAGAAAGGTTTTTTATGCACTTGGTGTAGGGGGTGAACACAAGATGGGGATGAAGGATATCCCCTTCAAGAAGTGGTTTAGATTCTTTCTGAATGAGCCCATGGTAAAGATATCTAGGAGGCCACTCCAATGACCAAATTAATTCTAATGAGGAAATGGGCGCTCATACTGGATTATTGTTTAGGTGATACAGTGGAGACTATGGGGATACAATGTGAAGCTCAAGGTTACTATGGTCAGGATGGCCGTATTCATTACCACAATGATCTATGGGTGAATACTTTTTGTTTGGGATGAGAATTTGAGGGTGATGCCAAGAATCTTCATCATGGAGGCAGTGTTGGCAATGGGGTATCACATCAACACAGTAGTGCTAGTGCTAGAAAATCTGTATAAGGTGTTGTGTCACATAAGTGAGGGAAAACCCCCCTCTGTGTGTTTGGGTACTCATATTTCCTATATAGTTGGGTTACTACAGACATGGGAGGATATGAGTATCTAAACCCCATATCCCCTCCCAGTATAAATTTCCAGTCGTTGATCCTCAACATCGTAGGGAGTAGTCCTATCAAACTCGTCTCAGTTGATGTTACGGTGAGGATTAGACTAGTTGACTACTTGAATTTCTACCCAATCCCGCTACTTACGGGAATGGTGACCAATGAAGACATGGGTACTATTAAGATGTTTTCATACCTATTAGCCTTTAGAGGTGGGGTATTGGTTTCCATAGTCAACAACAAGGTAATTTTCAAGACATATTCCCTTCATCAGTTCATGATAAAGTTTCAATACCTCCATTGAATCAATCCAAAGGTATACATGTGGGTGAATAGTGAACTAAAACCCTAAGTTCTTAAATAGATATGATGCATATTTGTGTGTGAAGATGGTAGAGGCTGAAATGAGATTAAACCACTTACTTCTACTTATGGGCTAAAAAATTATTATGCACTAAGTTGGGAGAGCATGTATTAGAGAGATATGATGATGAAAAAACCACTTGAAATGTCAATGAGGGAGCTATCCCATAATCATGGGGTCGAGGGTGAGTGGCATGTAGGGAACATTGTGGTGGAATAGTCAGTGTAGTGGGTGGAGTAGTGGCTATAGAGCTGGAAATTCTGAGTCTTGTATAGGTAAAAACCACAGAGAGGGGTGAAAAAATAGGTCTAATGCTCTTGAGTAAGTTTCTTTGTGGGGAAGATATACTCTCTGAAGTAGTTATAAGGGAACATGTAAAAGGTCTGAGGAAACAACTATGTCTCTAAGATGTTCCCAGTGATTTTGTTTTCCTTGACATATAGGAGAGTTGGGTGATCTATAAAGAGACCACCTATCTTCATAGAGAATGTAAGTGTCTCTACTCTAAGAGAATATTACTCACTGAGTTGGGCCATGTGAGGGTAGGTTTACATGCTTCCCGAACTAAGGTGATGCAGTACATGGATGTTCTGAAAGACTTGATATACTATTATGACATTGTGCATCCCTTTAATGAATGTATAAAGGTGTTTTTCAGAAATTCATAATCTCCAAAATTTTATGTGGACCAATTGTCTATCATCATGGCTGAGGGAGAAGGATTAGAAGAAGAGGATTCCTATGGGGATGAAACCTACTTAGATTCCTCAAGGGGTGGGGTCCCCACTAGAGATTAGGTAAATTCTATGAATTTTTATGATTTGAGAACCTTCCATCCCTTGAGGCCACCATCTAACTCGTTTTAATTTTGAAGGAATCATTGGGAAACAAGTAAGGGGAGGCTCGTGATGAACCGCGAGTGCTGGATGAGGGATCTCAAACTCTTGAATTGGTGGGATCATGGTCTCTTACTGGTGCAATAGTTACAGGAGTCCCATTATCTATTGTAGCGATACCCATAACTAGGGTGACATATTAGCTTCCAACAACTGGGGAATTAACCATGAACCTCTCTGAGTTGTTGGTCAGACTATACCATTCTTATAATCTTTCTCTCTTGTTCACCTTTTCCTTTCTTTTTTTCATTTCAGAAGTCATTATTGACTAATCATGCGCTTGAAACATCATTTAAAATAGTTTTTGGAGCTCAATCATCTATGGTGATACTTGATCATGGGGAAATGATGATAGATAAGGTTGTGCCTTTAATGAAGGTGGTCGAGGAGGTTGTGGTGGTTGAGTCTACCATAAAAGTTACATAATAGGTGGTTGTTAGAGTCGAAGCATCAACGGAAGAGGTGGAAATCATTCTTGAAACGGATAATATTGGAGAGACTACAATTACCATGCCAATATCAGAAGTGTTGTGAGTGAAAATTGCTTGAGCTGAGGCCTCAATTAATGTGGTCAATCTATTTCCACAGAAAGAGATGGTTGAGGGGGTTGTGGAGGTCAAGATGGCCTCAGAAGTGCCACATGAGGTAGTTGGATCTTCTGGTGCAGGTGAGGGGACTAGAAAGGATGTTCTTTCCCTGAACTTAAGGCTCAGAATTCCCGAGGACCTACCTAAATATGAACCTTCCACTGATGTGTTGGCGTTCTTCCCTCGGTATGAGCCTATGATGCCTAAGGACATTGATGATTTCATCTTGTATGTCACCAAGGAGAACCGAGACATATAACTCAAGGCAAGTAGTGTGTGGAATTTCATCACTTTTACTCCATTGGTTTATCTTTAAAAACAGGTGGGACTTATCTTCCATTGTCTAGTTAACTGAGGTACTGGAGGTGTGGACTCTAGCGGCCTCTAGATACTACCTTAAGACTTTATTAGTGAGAAAGTTCACGATGAGTGGTAGGATATTAATATATCCTAGAATAAAAATAAGGTTTTAAGAAGCTAGGCGCTTATGGTAGATAAATTGTGGATCACTCATGTAGAAGAGTAAAAAAAGACATACAACCATTATCATTGATGAAGTAGATATCATCACATGAATGATATAATATTTTGTAGTGGATGATTCCACATTATTTAAGGTGGAATATCTAGCAGATGAGTGCCCTGAAAATTAGGATCAGGTGGGAATTAGGGATAAAGAAGTTTTCCCTACTACTGAGGATGAGGTGACCGATAAGGGGGAGGGGTAGCAAACTATAGTCTGGATGAGATTGAGGAATAGATCATTAGGGCTGATACTTAGGTAATTTTACCTTATCCAAAAATAAGGTAGAGGCTTCAACATGTGGATGAACCTCATGAAATCTTGAAATAGTTTTTTCTAAACTTATCATATTCTTTAATGCATTATGTTTTGTTTCATTTCGATCACATTCACCAGGAAACTAAAAATGAATACCTAATACCACATGAGTCATTATATATGTGGGAAACAAGGTATAAATAGAATAATTTTCATTCATATGAGATCTCTAATAGAAGTTTGAACACTTGGGGTTTGAATTTGTTTACCGACTATCAGGAATGTCTTGAATAGAAAAGTTATTGCTGAAAGATATGGTTCTATGTACAATAAACATTCTATCCCAACATGCACTAGCACAAAAATGGGTTCATTACTAGGGTGTTAAATTCAAACCATACAAAGGGGAGGATGAAGAACATAAATCAAGATGACTAGGATTTGGAATGCAATGGGGGTGGTGTGACATTGTTGGATAACTATTGACCATATTTGAAACACAAAATCCATTATCATTTATCCAAGGATGGGTACAAAAAAACGAGGATCAACCACTAACCATGTTCAAAACATGGGACATATCTCAAAAAAAATTATAACTCTTTTATAGAATTTCCCCAAGAAGGTAGGTAATCCAACTCGGCTAGGAACCATTGCCCTTAGGGTGCCAGTCCAGACATGGAAGATGATGGGAATCGAAATACATAGAGGATCGAAGCACGAGGATGAATTAATGGAATGTTCTTATGGAGTTTAAAGCTCATAGAATTATACCACCATGGATTTGAGCACATCGGGTAGGTGTATCATACTAAGAAATGTTTAGACTCATCTCCAAAGGGGAGAATTGTCTTCGATGTCAAGTGATGGTCAAGGAACATGAATGATTTTGTAGGTGACTGGAACCTAAGGGGGAAAGGGGCTTATTAGAAGAGGGAATAATATGCTTCATAGTTTTATATCATGAAATGGTTATTATTGATGTGTAGTTCAATATCATACAGTGAGGATGATGTACATGCAGTTTAACGTAATATAGTGAGGAAAATGTACACATAGATTAACATTATACAGTGAAGATGATGTACAATAAATTTAACATCATATGATGATGAAAATATATATACAATTTAATTTTATATGTTGAGGATGAATTACACACATTTTAATATCATATAGTTAGGACGAATGGCATGCAGTTTAATGTCTTACAACAAGGATGAGAGGAATGAAATTTAATATCTCGTGGAAAGGATATTGTGAACCCAGATGAATAAATCATGTTTATTTAGGTTAGTGTGGTTCACAAATAGGAAGGTGGTTGGCACCTCATAGAGGATCTTGTGAGGAAATAGGAACTTGCATTGGGCTCTAAATTTTTCACAAACCAATGGGGTGCGGTGATTATAACCATGTTTTTTTCGGGGCCTATGGTGGGTTCCTCTAGATTTGTAACTTTTTTATTACACACTTACTTTTTCCCAGGTCATGAAAGAGACCTAATGGGGAGTATTCCGAATTTTTATAAGGTTTACCCTATGGTTTTTTATCCAGATATACATTTATGCCTATTTTATTGGGAAATTCAAGGTCATATTAGTCAAACCGAAAAGTTGTTAATGGTTTAAGTTCATAATGATTGGACCAAGGGATATAAATAGTTTAAGGTCATAATGATTGGACTATGGGTTTCAAATATTTTAAGGTTATAATTCTTGGACTAATGGGGGAGATTCTCAAATGAGTGTGTGTGGCATAGAGGAGAGGTAACCTACCGTGAATTGGGGGCTAAGGAGGCCTGATTCCATACAAAATATTTCCGACACAACTTGTATACATTTTTCAGTTGTGATTCTTGGACCTAGGCTCCAACTTTAAGATAGTAGTGTTCATAACATGGGGTTTCTAAGAGTTTAAGGTTATAATACTTTTACCTTGGGTTAAAAATAGTCTAATTTCATAATTATTGGACTATGATATATAAATAGATTGAGGTCGTAATTCTTAGACCCTGGGTTGCAAATAGTTTAAAGTTGCGATGCTTAGAGTTGGGATCCTATTTAAAGGTCATATAGTTTAGACCAAAATAGAGGTGAATGGCCCAAAAAAACATATAGGGAACGAAAAAGTGACAACTTGATGTGAATTTACGGCCAAGGAGGCCTAACTCCACATGAAACATTCCATGGGAGACTTATATATGGTTCAAAGTCATGATTCTTGGACTTGAGAACCTTTTTTATGGTCATAGATTTTAGACAATAAGAGGAAGTGTTTCATTTAAGGGGAGATCATGTGTCTCAAATTTTCTTAGGGAAAATACTCACCAGATCCTAATCTCATGTGATCCATGCTTGACGTGAGAAACAAGGAGTGGTATGAATTTCCCGTTGTTTATAGGTGGTCCAAATAATAAGGGGAAGGGGTGACCAACCTGGTGAAGGACCATAAGAGTAGATAATGACTTCCAAGACATGGATAATAAAAGGGAAATGACTTATATCTAGGGAAAATGTTATCCATATTTGAAACATAGTTTCAATACCTAACAAATGTTGGATCGACCATTGAATGAGTTCAAAACACAGTAGACTCCATTTGTTACTAAGGATCCTTAAAGTCATGAGAACAAGATAGTAGGGGAGGCAGTATGTCTAGGCACGATTTGCATTAGAGAGCCTATTTAGACTGTGGATGATGATGATTATCTAAATAAAATAAATCATGAAATGTGGGCATGGAATGGGGAGAATCCAAGAGGGAATGTTGGGAACCCTAGGGATCATCCTTCCACACATTCAGGTGTGTTGTATTAAAGCATGGGATGGACAATATCAAGAGTGGTTTGAAGGGGAAAGACCCATAAATGATACTATAGTAGTTATAGACCCAGGATAAGAGATTCAGGAATCACCACATATGCCATGAGAATGGGAATCAAGCTACACATAGTTCTAAGGCACAAAATGGTTGGAGATTGACACTGGAGGGGTAAAATCCTCTTTGGATAGGGAATCAAATCATCTCATACTTATCATATGATGAATCTTATATTTTCCACATAGGGTAATTCTATAGTTTAACATCATGTCTTGAGGATGTCGGTTTGGTTCATCTCATATTTATCATATGAGGCATCCTGATTTTTTAGGGTGAGGATACAGTTGAAAATCATGTACTAAGGATGTTGGTTTGGTTCATCTCATATTTATCATATGAGGAATAAAAATTTTATACAAGTTCAGGATACAATTTAACATTGTGTTCTGAGTTCATTGTTTTGGTTCCTCTCATATTTATCATATGAGACATCCCAATTTTATACGGGGAAAGGCTATAGTTTAACATCATGTGATGAGGATGTTGGTTTGGTTCATCTCATATTTTTCATATGAGGTATCCCATATTCATCACATAGGGAAAGGCTATAGTTTAACATCGTGTTCTGAGTAAATTGGTTTGGTTTATATCATATTTATCATATGAGGCATCCTATATTCATCACATAGGGTAGGGATATAGTTTAATGTTGTGTGCTGAGGATGTTGGTTGGGTTTATTTCAAATTTATCATATGAGGCATCATGGTTTTATATGGGATAAGGATATAGTTTAATGTCTTATTATGATGATTATGGTTTGGTTCATATCATATTTACCATATGAGGCATCCCAGTTTTATACAGCGTAAGGGTGCAATTTAACATCATGTGTTTAGGATGCTAGTTTGGTTCATCTAATATTTATCATATGAGGTATCCCGGTTTTATATAGGGAATGGATACATTTTAACATCATGTTCTAAGGAAATTTATTTCGTTAATCTCATATTTATCATATGAGGCATCACAGTTTCATAAAGGGTAAGGCTATAGTTTAACATCGTGTGATGAGGATGTTAGGCTTTGTAGTTTAGAGTCATACAACTTAAACTATGGGTTATACTAGTTTAAGGTCATGTAGATTAGACTATAGGGGTAGATTCTAGTTTTAGTTCATAGAGATTGTAAAAAGGGTGTGGGTATCATAAAGAGGCTTACATGGAATGAAAGAGTGATAAACTTATGTGAAGGGAGGTCCGAAGAGACCCTCTGCTACACAAAACTCAACAAACCATACCTAAGTTGATGTCATCATGTTGAGGTGGAAAATAACTTGAGTTGATATGATAGTAAGGGATGGACCCAAGATATGAAATTTGGGCATTTCTATGTATCCCATGATAATGGGAACGAAGCTACACATAGTTCTGGACCATGCTGTGCTAGGAGACCAATGCTTGTAAGGGGTGGTCCTTTCGAGTGAGGATGTGATGAAAAAGAGAAGGGGGAATTGATTTAGAGAAAGGAGTTTGGTGAACATATGAAGGTGTGAAGGTAATTTGAGGATTCTTGGGTGATGCAAGAGAGTAAAAACCTAATGTGAATAAGGATCCAAGTAGGATCTACACCACAACATTAGGCAGTCCAAGAACTAGTCACACAGTTTAAGGTTATAAGGTTTGGGCTAAGGGGAGGACCCAAAAATAAGATGGTGAGGAGGTTGGTCCTAAGATGTTAGATCAAAGTGTCCCTACATATCCCATTAGGAAATGGAATAAAGTCATTTATAGTTATGGAACATGTAAGGGTAGAATACCAACACCGGTAAGGAGTGATCATATCGATTGTGGACACTGAATCATCTCATATTTGTGTTATGATTAATCCCACATTCATTTTTAGGGTAAAAAAATATTTTAACATTTTTTAATGAGGATATTCATGGGGATTATTCGTTTAGTTTCCCTTTCTCCCATTACTCATGTGGTTCAGAAGGGCGTCTCAATTTACTAGTGAAATGAGGAATATAATTGGGACTTATACCATAAGAGGAGTCCCAAAAGGGAATTTTCGAGCAATAGTGCCATGGGTCAGGTGGTTTTGTGATGAATTCATGGATGGTCCTAAAGGAAATAGGTGTAGCTATCACTACATATCTCACGAGAATGGGAATCAAGACACCCATATTTTTTGAATACGTCATGGTAGTAGACTGATGCCAGAAGTAGAAGGGATTGTCCTCCCTGACATGGGTGGGACATCTATATTGTATTTTTAGCATTATATAGGAGGATTATGGTATGTAGTTTAGGTCCATGCAACTAGGATGAAGAGGAATTTGGAAAATTGTTTAAAATTGTGATCCTGAGATTTGAGATTGTTTATGTGGAACTAAAGTGGTAAAAACTGCTGTGAAATGGGGGAAATGAAATCCCATGTGCCACGTAGATATCTGAAAACAAGATTCACATAGTTTAAGGTTCTAATACTTAAATTCTATGTCTGGACAAGGGGCCAATTTTTGGTGAATATAATTTCCCCCCAGGGAAGAGTTTTTGATGAACTATAGACTAAGCTCAAATACACGGGGTTTAGGCATCACTGCATATCCCATGAAATTGGGAATCAAGCCGTCCATACTTCTGGAACATGAAATGGTAGGTGAATGATGCTAGAATTTGGGGGTTATCCTCTCTGATGAGAGAACAAAAAATACCCATGATCATCATTGGTAATATCATGTTTATAACATAGGGTGAGGTTATATTTTATCATCATGTGCTAAGGATTTTGTTTTTTGGTCATCTCGCACTTTGTGTGTGAGGATTCCTATTTTTATTTCATTGGGTAAGACTGTAGAATAATTTCATACACTAAGGATATTGATTCTTGTAGTTTAAAGTGGTACAAATAAAACTATGGATGTTTCTAGTTTAAGATCATGGATCTTGGACCATAAAGGTTACTATTAGTTTAAGGTCATGGAGTTGGGACCCACAAGACTATGAAGAATTTAAGGTCAAAATTCTTATACCATGAGCACTAATATTAGTTTAATGTTATAGATCTTGGACCCTGGTTACCATTGTTTAAGGATACATAGCTTTGACTATGGTTTCTATAGTTTAAGGTCACGTAACTTTCAACATGGTTTCTATAGTTTAAGATCATGTAACATTGACCATGGTTTTCACATGAAGTACTTCCCTAGAAACATTGAATCAGTGGTAGGTGTGATTAACTCTCTATCCATGGTGATTAAAGAGTATGCTCCACTAGAGTAGACCCTATAGATAATGTAAGGTCCTTTCAATTTAGTCTCCAACTTCAAAATCTTTTTCCAAGTATCATAGACATTTTATGAGCCAATACCATGTCACCCTAGAAGAAGGATTGAAGGTGTACCTTCTTGTTGAATACTCTCACCAACCTATTCTCGTGCCTTTCTAAGTTATGCAATGCCTTAAGCTTATCTTCCTCAATGTCTTCCAACTAAGTTATATATACTTCTACTATTTTTTCTAGAATATTCAGATCATAAGAAACCATTCAGAACGATGAAATCTAAACCTCAATGGTTAAGGCTACCTTTGTCTAACAAACCGAACTTTTGAACAATATTTTATTTCAAAAAAATGTATATTTTATTGTGTCTCATTAATTAAAACTATATAAGTATAACTTGTAATATAACTATCATTTTTCGACCATTATATGAACATTGTTCAATTATGATCAATGATCAATATGACCGTTGGAAACAATAATAATTTTATTGTTATAATTATTGTATATAAATAGAAATGATAATGGAAAATTTAATTCAAAAAGAAGATTTGATGGCCTCTTCCAGTAGACTCGAGCCGTAAGAAGCTCTTTTTTCAAATCTCGGAAAGGAGGTAACATCACTGGGATTTTCTCTTGACCAAGACTAAGAAAATCTTCAACACATTATGCTTGAATGGAATATCCTGTTGGGGAATTGTAAGTTAATAGAGATTACAACTCGAGCGATGTTATCTTAGCCACCCTAAGAGTCTGTCACAATCGCACACCTTACACTTAGGTCTTATGCGGGTGTTATAAGGGGTTATGTAACAAGGTATTAGTTAATTTTTGTGTAATACATTTTATAAATAAATTTATTATCCCATAAATTCCTTTATGAGAATATATTTTCATAAAAATATAATGAATTAGATAAATTGACTTTTCGGGTAAAATGGTACTTTTTAGAAATATATAAGTTATTATATTAAACTAAGTTTTTATTAATAATGTTATTATAATAGTGTTATAATAACACTCATTTTAATTATAAATGATGATTATATTTTTTGTTTTTACTCTATAAAATATTAAGTATTCAGTTTGATAAGAATTATATTTTTTATACGATAAAACAGAAATTGTATTTTTAATTAAAGAATTTATTTTGATGAATTAATGAATTTTTTAAATAATTAATATTATAATAAAATATTATTATAAAATTTATTTTATGAATAATAATTGAGTACATATTTTTTATAAAGTCAAATGTAATTTTAATTAAGGTTAAAAACTATTTTTAACCCATCAATTTCCAGTAATTGTTGGTTTTTATTTTAAATCTGAAAATTCACATATTTAAAAAAATATTTAGATAAAATAATTTTTACTTTTGGAATCAGGAAGTCTAAATTATCCAATGGTGAATTTTTCATAATTTTCTGAGATAGTTGAATTTTTGGGTTAAAATTAGATACCGAATAAATATATAATGTGTTTTATTACATCATAATGACCCAATAGTGATGTAATAAAATACTATAAAAGGTATATTCGGCCTATATATGTTTTAAATTTAAAATATTGTGATTTTATAAATTTTTTTATTAATTTTATAATGCCTTAGTGGACCCTCCGAGACTTATACAATATTTAAGATTTTAAAATGATTTCCTTGAGAGTGTGACTCACCTCCACATAAGAAAGCCAAATATTTTAATATGTTCAGACTTTGGACTTATAAGATATTTTATACCACTACCCTTTGTCAGAAACCATGGAAAAAATCATGGTATTGTTTTTGGATTTGATTAGTTTAATATGTCGTTTCCAAAACTTAAATTATAAAGAATTCCCTCTCCTTTCTTATATAAACCTACCCGACCTCCAATTACACTTCACTAAAAACATTTGTATCTTGACCAACCTATGACCAATACTCTCCGAAGTCCTCCAAAGGATCCCAAAACCTTCCAAGAATCCTCTCCCAAGCCTTTGGGATCACACTTCCAAGTAAGGGATTCTCACTTTCCTCTCCTCCTTTCAAATTCAAGAATCTTATTTGAAAGTAGTTCTTGTAATTTCAATTGGTTATATTTTCATCATTTTATAATAAATTAAATACTATAAAATTAATTTTATTTCAATTAGTTATCATTTATCCTCCCCCATTTTTCCCTTACCTAAGTCATTACAATGCCAAAAATTTCATAAGGGATTTCACTCTTCTCATTTATATTCTAGCTATTCTTTTACATTATGCTTCTTAAGTTCCATATTTATATATTGGGTTATGATGTTACATGACCCAAGTACTATAAATTTTATTCATATATGAATATATATTCCTTTAAATCTTATAAATACCCATTATGATTTTTTAAGAACACCCATTACTATGCCGAAATTCCATAAGGGATCTTCCACCCTTCTCTTTTATCAAGAATTCTTTTTATGTTATGTATTTGAATTTATTTTATTTATATGTTGGGATATTTTATTAAATATTCTACTCAATTCCAATTTTATGTATAAATTTTGATATCCCCTTTCACTCTCATTTAACCCTCTTATGAACCCTTATGTATACTCATTACCATGCCAACTTTTCATAAGGGATTCATCTCCTCCTCTTTGAATTCAAGCACCTACTTTGATAGTATTTCCTTTAATTTAAATTTATTGAATTAAAATTAGTTTGTAATAATTACCTTACTGTAAAATTTATGTTATTGAAATTAGGTATCATTTATCCTCCCTCATTTGGACCCTTACCTATTCCATTAATATGCCGAAATTCCACAAGGGATTTCTTCATTTCTCAATTTTGTCCAAGTTTATTTATATTGTTATTTAATTTTATTTTTAATTAAAAATGATGGGGTATGATTCTTAAACTCCCCCATATTTAAATCCTTATGTTTTAATAATTAGAGACCTCTTTATCTCTCATTAATATATCCAATGTACTCTCGTTACCATGACGAAATTTCATAAGAGTTATTCCATTTCTTATCCTTCTTCAAGTTTCTTTATTATGTTATGCCTTCTATTTCCAAATTCCTTGTGTTGGGACTTGTAAAACCTTAATTTACATTTCATATACATATGTTGAGATACCCCCTTTTTATCTCATCAACCATTTTTATGAATTTTTATGTCACGTCGTTTTGCTGCCGAAATTGTACTGCAATTTTCCGAGCCAAAATCATTGTGTAGTGAATACATACCCATTTATCTATCAAGGTTATTCACATTTATACACATATACTTATTGATTATAGATTTTCATGTATCTATTCATCATTCCTTTATTGAGTAATAAATGATTACGTTTAATTATTCCATGTTATATGATCCATGTGGCAGACTTAGGCATGAAATTAAATGTTTATAAAGGGTGCGCCCTAATAGCGCTCCAATGCATTGGGTAACATTTAGTATCATGATACTACATGTTCAACGAGGGTTTAATCATGACAATTCATCTGAAGTGAGGTTTTAATCATGCTAATTCATTTTAAATTAGGTTTTACTCATGCTAATCCATGTGCAATGAGGGTTTACTCATGCTAATCCATGTGCAATGAGGGTTTACTCATGCTAATACATGTGAAATGAGGGTTTACTCATGATAATCCATGTACAATGAGCCTTGGATCATGATAATATCATGTTTTATATTTTTTCCACATTTACATGTTATGATTAGCATGATATATCATACCTTTATGTTCATGTTTCATTTGTGCTCCATAGATATGACTATTGCCTAAAATTTAATGTATTCTTCATGTTATTCCTTGTTTACTCCATTACTGGGCTTTATAGCACACCCTTTTCTTATGTATGTCCTCAGGTTATCTCATGCAATGTTAAGTATGAAGGAATGTTGTGTTCATGTAAAATAAATTTACAATAAGGATGTTTTTTTATGTCTTAAGTTGCCATGTAATGTTCCTAATTTCCCAAGACACTAGATCTATCAATCCCTAGAGTTGTCTTAAGTGAATGTTTATGTAATAAATCATGTTTAAATATGTAATAAAGAACAGGGTTTTTATAGTTTCTATCAAATGATAGGTTTAGTTATTTTTGGGATTAATATTAGAAAACCCAAGTGAAATTATTATGAATAAAACTATGTATAATAAAAAAATACCTAAATTTTTGTGAGTTTAGTTTAAGTGGTTTATCATGAAAATAAATCCCTGTCTGGATATGAACAAGTAGAGGTGGATCTGGCATAGATGTATCTATGTTTAAAACCCAAAAACACCGCTCTGATCTAGGCTTGAACAAGAACTAGTGCATGACAACAGGCCTTGCTGCACTCTTGGTTCGACACTCCTAGGGGATATGATTTAGTGAATTCATAATCTTAGTACGAACCATTATTAAGGGAACAAAAAAAATCCCATAAGAATATATGTTATGAATTAGATCATGGATAACCTAGGTTGAAACTTAGGGTATCATAAGTTAGGATATACTATACAAGTTTATCCTTCTATATCGAATGTTTTCTTTTTTACATTCTTATTAGCTAAATACTCAAACCCCCTAATTGTATTTTATTTTTCTTAGTTAAAACATGGAATGAGGAAGATCATGAACAACTCTTCTCGCCATTCTTGAATAACTATGTGGATATATTATCCTAAAGTCATGCTCAGATGAATTTAATTTTTTTTCAAATATCAAAGTTTCTTGAAAACAACTTTATGAGGCATCCAATACCTCTATAATTACACGATTCTTTCAAGGATTAGGCACCATATATTGGAGAATCTTACACTCTCAAATTTCTTACCATGATAAGCATGGCATGTACCATCAGATTCTTTTAAATTCCTTTTATTTATTTGAAATGATGAAGCACTAAATGACATATCGATGAGTAATTAAGACTTTTTTATAAAGAAATATTCTAGAAGATATTTCAATATTATATATAAGAAATACATTTTTAATGACATATAGATGCTTCCATCAATATAATCCAAGACTCTTCAGGTGTTTATGGGTAAAGGAAGTAGATGATTTTGGAAAAATCCTGAGGTACCATTATGACGCACAAACCCTTTATACTTAAAGGAAATGCTAATAGGAAATAATGAAGACCTAATTGAAGAGATGAAGGAGAGGTAACCTCACCTATTTTAGACTTAGTATGTAAAATGAAATTTCAGGGAAAATTTTTCTTAAGGGGTAAGAATGTAATGAGCAGAACTTTTGAATAGTATTTTGTTTCCTAAAATGTATGTTTTATTGTGTCTCATTAATTAAAACTATATAAGTATAAATTGAAATGAAACTATCAGTTTTTAACAATTATATGATAATTGGTCAATTATGATCAAAGATCAACATTACTGTTGGAAACAATAATAATTTTAATGTTATAATTATTGTTTATAAATAGAAATGATAATGGAAAATTTAATTCAGAAAGAAGAGTCTATGGCCTCATCCAATAGACTCGAGCCATATGAAGCTCATTTTTCGGAGCTCAGAAAGGAGGGAGCATCACTGGGCTTTTCTCCGGAATAATACGAGGCCAAGATTCAACATGTCAATCTTTAAAGAAATCTGTTACGGGAGAAGTGTATGTTAATAAAGATTGCCACTCAAGTGATGTTATCTGAGCCTCCCTAAGAGTCTATCACAATCACACACCTTACCCTTAGGTCTGATGAAGGTTTTATAAGTGGTTATATAACAAGGTATTAGTTAATTTTTGTGTAATACCTTTTATAAATAAAATTCTTATTCCATCAATTACTTTATTAGAATAGTGTTTCTTAAAAATATAATGAATTGGATAAATTGACTTTTTCGGTAAAATGATACTTTTTAGAAATATATAAATTATTATATTAAACTAAGTTTTTATTAGTAATGTTATTATAATAGTGTTATAATAACACTACTGTTAATTTTAAATTATTATTATATTTATTTATTTCACTCTATAAAAGATTAAATATTCAGTTTGATAAGAATTATATTTTTTATACGATAAATCAAAAATTGTATTTTTAATTAAATAATTTATTTTGATGAATTAATGAATTTTTGAAATAATTAATATTAAAACAAAATATTATTATTAAATTACTTTTATGAATAATAATTTAGTATTTAATTTTTATGTAGTCAAATGTAATTTTTATTAAGGTTAAAAACTATTTTTTTTTTCAAAACCCGTCAATTTTCAGTAAATGTCGGTTTTTATTTAAAAAGTTAAAAATAGAATATTTAGAAAAATATTTAGATAAAATAAGTATTATTTTTTGAACAAGGACGTTAAAATTATCCAATGGTGAATTTTTCATAATTTCTTGAGAAAATCGAATGTTTGGGTAAAAATTAAATACCGAATAAATATATAATGTGTTTTATGACATCATAATGACCCAATAGTGATGTAATAAAATACTATAAAATTTATATTCGAAAAATATATGTTTTAAATTTAAAATATTTTGATTTTATATTTGTTTTATTAATTTTATAATTCCTTAGTGGACACTCTGAGACTTATAAAATATTTTAACATTTTAAAATGATTTCTTTGAGAGTGTGACTCACCTCCACATAAGCAAGTATAATATTTTAATATTTTTGGCCCTTTTACTTATAAAATAATTTATACCACTCCCCGTTTTCAGAAACCATGGGAAAAAACTATGGTATAGTCTGTTGTTTTGATTAGTTTAATATATAGTGTCCAAAACCAAAATAATAAAGATTTCCCTCTCTTTTCCTATATAAACCCACCCAAAATTTAATTACTCTTCACTAAAAACATTTTGAGATCTACCAACCTCTTTCCCATACTCCCTAGAGTCCTCCAAAGTTTCCCCCAAGCTCCCAAGAAGCCTCTCCCAAGCCTTTGGGGTCACACATCCATGTAATGGATCTTAACTTTCCTCTCCTCCTTTCAAATTCCAGCATCTTATTTGAAAGTAGTTCTTGTAATTCCAATTGTTTATATTGTCATCATTTTACAATAAATTCCTTACAGTAAAATTTATTTTATTTAAATGAGGTATCATTTATCCTTCATCATTTATACCCTTACCTAAGACGTTACTATGCCAAACATTTCATAACGGATTTCACTCTTCTCATTTCCATTCAAGATGCTCTTTTGCATTATGCTTCTTAAGTTCCATATTTATATGTTGGGTTATGATGTTCCACAACCCCCATAATATACCTTTTATTTATATATGACGAGATATTCCTTTTAATCTCATCAATACCCCTTATTATCATTTAAGCACTCCAGTTACTATGCTGAAATTCCATAAGGGATCTTCCACCCTCCTCTTTTATCAAGCATTATTTTCATGTGTTTGTCTTTGAATTTATTTTATTCATATGTTGGGATATGTTATTAAATATCCTTTTTAATTCAAATTTTATGTATAAATTATTATATCCCCTTTCACTCTCTTGTATACCTCTTATGAACCCTTATGTATACTCGTTACCATGCTAAATTTCCGTAAGGGATTCCTCTCCTCCTCTTTGAATTCAAACACCTTCTTAGAGAGTAGTTCCTTTAATTTAAATTTATTTCCTTGAAAGTAGTTTTTAATAATTAATTTACTGTAAAATTGATATTATTTGAATGAGGTCTCATTTATCCTCCCTCATTTGGACCCTTAGCTAAGCTGTTACTATGCTGAAATTCTGTAAGAAATTTCTTCCTTTCTCATTTTTTGTCCAAGTTTATTTATACTATTATTACCTTTAATTTTAAATTAAAAATTTTTGGGTATGATTTAGATCCTCCCCCATACCTTCCTCCTTATATTTTAATGATGATATACCTCTTTATTATTTCATTAATAATTCTCATGTACACCTGTTACCATGCTGAATGTTTTTAAGAGTTATTTCATTTCTCCTCTTTCTTCAAGTTTCTTTATTATGTTATGCCTTCTATTTCAAAATTTTATGTGTTGGGACATGTATATATATGAACACTTTACTATAAATTTCATGTAAATATTATGAGATTCCACTTTATCTATCATAAACCATTTTCATGAATTTTTATGTCATGTCGTTGTGCTGCTGAAATTGCACCACGATTTTCCAAGCCAAAATCATTGTGTAGTGAATACCATACCCATTTCTCTATCAAGGGTATTCACCTTTTTTCACATATACTTATTGATTATATAATTCCATGTTTGTATTCAACATTCATTTATCATAGAATAAATTGTTAGGTTGAATGATTCCATGTTATATGATCCATGTGGCACACTTATACATGAAATGAAATGTTTATAAAGGGTGTGCCCTGATAGTGCTCCAATGCATTGGGTAATTTTTAGTATCATGATACGCCATATTTAGTGAGGGTTTATTCATGATAATCCATGTGAAATGATCCTTGTATCATTTTAATATCATGTTGTATGTTGTTACCACATTTCCATGTTATGATAATCAAGCTATATCATGCCTTTATGTTCATGTTTCTCTTGTGCTACATATATATGTCTATTTCCTAACATGTACTTTATTCTTCATGTTATGCCCTTTTTAGTCCCTTACAAGGCTTTATATCTCACCCTTTTCTTATGTATGTCCTCAAGTTATCCCATTCAATTCTAAGTATGAAGGAATGTTGTGATCATGTAAAAGAGGTTTTCAATAAAGATGTTGTATTTTATGTCTTAAGTTGTCATGTAATGTACCTAATTTCACAAGACACTAAACCTCTCAATCCTAATATTTTTCTTAAGTGTAAGTTATGTAATAAATCATTTTTAAATATATAATAAAGAGTAAGGTTGTTATACTCTATTCCAGACACCTGTGAGTATGAGGTTGATTGGGTGGAATTTTGAGTTTTTTTTGATAAGATCAAAGGGAAATAGGGGAGATTATTGGGACCACTTTTTTTTTGTTATGCCCCAAGATTTTTTGAAATATTTTAGAGATTTTCTTGTTTAATACCACAATCTTCCCATTTACCTTTGCATGGTAGAAATAATTATGGTTGGATCAGATGTTGTACTTGGCGTATCGCTACTACATCTAGACAACATTGAATTTGGTGACATTTTCTATGAGATTAGTGCGAGGTACCCAAAACCGATGGATGATGTGGGAGCTAAAAAACTCAATCAAAGACAAGGTTTTGAATTATTTAAGGAGAACCTCTTCTTAACATTTGAAAAATATGTATTTTACAGTAAAAATGAACCTTTATAGCAAAGTTTTCACTAGTGGGTATGGTCCTATAACATCAAGTCCCCATACTAAAAAGGTCCAATAATATTTCTTAGTGTGGATAATAACCCTATGGTTGATGTAAAAAGTTATAATGGATATGACCTTCATGAAACATCTTGGTGAAGTCAATGAACTTTTGAACCATGGTGGGATAGAATTAGCCCAACCCTTGAATTTGGTAGGAGAGCTTCAATCCTTCTTGATGGGAGCCACATGATCTAACATAGACCTCTTGCATGGCCTAAGGTATCTCATCACCTTGGATTAAATAGAGGAAAACTCCATCAAACTGATAAGATGAAATCATATATACATTTTGGATACATTTGATTAATGATTATTCATGTTTTATTCTATAATGTATTGGTATATGTTGAATTTTTTAGAGAATAACTATTCAATACTCTAAAGGAAAATCTATAAAAAATGGATTTTTTTTTGAAATTATACATTGTGAAGAACATAAAGAACGTGTATATATCACTCACATCATATCTGATGTCATGAAGAAATTAAAATTCATGAAAAATACATGATGTGAATCTATAATATACATCATGTAAAATCGAAGGCCACTTCCCACATAAAGTTTATTTCATGAGAAGAAGCATGTTGTGGGTTTCCATTACACGTCATGAGAGGAGTCACATATTTGAATCCCAAATATTTGTGATGAGATAGGTGACATATCTAAAATATTAAAAGAAACCCATAGATTGGGATTACACATCATGATAATTTTACACATCGTGTAAATTCCTTTATATTTATTTCCAGAGCACATACAACAATGTATAATACATTGGGGAACAATGTGTTTTTTCTATTTATCTATCATTTTTATCTCTTTGTTTCCCTTAAAACTCAACTTTAAACAATTCCTTTTACCATTTTTATTAAATACATGTGTCATTGATTGACCTTGAAGGGTTCTTCATTTCTTTCCTCCCCATTTACCATTCTGACATTCATTTTCTATTTCCATTTACGCTCAACAATGGATACACACCCATTCTTTATTGTTTACCATTTCAAGTAAGTGTGTGATTCGTTTATTACTTTTTTTATTGTAAAATTCTTGATTATTTAACTGTTGATTGAAAACTTTCATATTACAACGGTTTTATTGATCTATCAAGCATGTTTATAATTATTCTTTTATTTTGTTTAATACCATCATGAGAAGATAAACCACTTAGGGTAGGGGCCAAGAGTAAGGGTATTTATAAACTTAATGAATGTTTAAACCTAATTTTTTTACCCCTAAGTTTATTAATCAGGTTAAACAATAACTATTTATTAAATTATTTTATGAAACCCTGGCCATGGGAAGTTTAAATGAACAAACATGAACTAATTTGAATATAGAAGACAATGATCATTAGCCTTTGATAATTTCTTCCATAGAATCTAGTATTAATGAATATAGGTTTTTATCTATATCCATACCATGTAATAGTTTCATCTTAGATAGATCTAGTTGGTTTGACCATAATCAACTATTTCTCTATGCACTGATTCACAGCCTAAGACTTATTACTATCCCATGTTAGGACTGAGATTATCCTTTATACAATAAACCATGAAATTGACCCTAATTCATATCTTATTCCATAATATTAAACTAAAATCAATAACATTTATTAAATCTCAAACCCAAACCAATTTGTAATGAATCCTATATAAAGGGTTCCAAGTCACTATTTCCTTGTCTTCCAATCTTTCCATGTGGGTTTGACCCCACACTATCACTATACTATGCCATCATAGTAAGTATAGTTTGGGATAAAAATAAATTATAATATGACCTCTTCCCACATGAATTAAATGATTCTTGTGGGCACATCAAATTTTTGTGCCATTTTTAGGGATTTTTGTGCTTAATCACTGAAACCTTTTGCAAGAACCTGGGATTACCTCCCCCATCCCTCTTTTCTATTTTCATTATTCCTTCATTCTTTTGGATTCCACTACGTACTTCTTCATTTAATCACAATTCATGCATCAGGGCACCCTGACTTTTTCGAGGCACCTTGATACTCAATAACTTCTTACCTTCATTCTTGAAATTGAATGGTACCTCTCTACACACTGTCATCCAAGTATAGAAGACCCCAATAATCTTACGGGTCTTAACCCTCCCAAAATTAAATATGTGCCACCTATACTACACATTGATCAACTCCTACAACTGAATCATGCCATCATGGAATACAGATTTTCATCTATCAATGGTTATGCACTCAACGTTGTGTGCTATACTATACAGGTTCATACCTTCGAAATAAAACATGGACTCATCTGCATGATCAAGAATATGCACCAGTTCAGTGGATTATAGTGCAAAGATCTTCAAAATCACATCTCTAACTTCATAAAAGAATGCAATACCTTTCATAACCATGGTGTGCCCTCTAATGCATTTTTATTTTCCATTTTCCCCTTTTCATCACACGATAGAGCCTAAGACTGGCTAAAGAGCCAATTTTTTGAGTTGATCATAACTGGGATAATCTAGCTAAAAAGTTACTGGATAAATACTTTCCTATGGGACGAATATGAATCTACACAAACAAAATTCATAATTTCAATCAAGCAGGTGAAGAGTAAGCCTGGGAGGCTAGGGATCACTTTAAAGAACTTACTAAGAAGTTCCCACATCATGGAATTGATGTGTGGATTCATATGAAGACCTTATACCATGTTATCCAACCTGTTATTCACATAGTGGTAGATGTTTCTGCTGATGGTGGTCTAATGTTGAAAACATGATACATAGGTTGAGCACTTCTAGATGAGGTCTCGCACAAGGCTAGTTTGTGGAAGTGCGATCACAGACCATCACAACATGGAATACACCAAGTTGAAGAAAACACTCGTCTAGCTGCACAAGTAGTATCCCTAACTAATGAGATAGAATCCTTTCAGATGCCTACTACACTACCCACCCCTACTCATATAATGGAAATGTAATCCTATGAAATGTGCGGTGGCCCGCACTTATTCCTATACTATAGGGCATGAGTAGATGAATAAAAATCCAATATTATAATTACTTTAATTAAAATCAGCAAAGTAAACAATACCAGTAACCACAACAGTACCATCAAAAAAGTTCAGCTCAATAACCACAACAAAATAATCAAGGGAACTATCAATAGATAAGTTTTCAAGCAACATCTAGGAACCAAGGACCACTTAGATACCCTCATATGAATCCTATTTCTCAACCACCTCAACAAGTACCCCAAAAATCCTTTCCTCCTAGAGTCCAACAAAGATTTCAACCGGCTCCATAAAGAGAACCACAACTGGTCACACACCTTAAATAAAATTTGAAAAATATACTCATTGACTTCATTAAAAATGTAAACCAGAGGATTACCAATGTAAAATCAATGGGCGGCCATCCACAACCTCAAACATCAAATGGTTCAAATCTCAAAGACCTTGTCAGATATATTACCAGGTAAATTTCTTTGAAATACTGAGACCTACATGAAGGAGGAAGCTAAGGCCATTGTAATAAGGAGTGAAAAGGTGTTGGATTTTTAGAAACCCTATAGAGAAGAAAAAATCCTGACGAACTTATGAATTGGGAAAAATTCATTAAAGAGGATGATAATGAAATTGCAAATAAAATAGATCAAGAAAAAGATATGGGATCATCACCCCTTGAAAAATATTCATCATAAGATCAGTCTAAAGAGGGAATATACATAGCACCACCATCTTAAAAACCACCCCTACCCTTCTCAAAATGAATGAGGTAAGGAAAAATCAAAGGGTAGTATAAATGTTTTTGTAAATGCTATATAAATTTCATATCAACATCCCTTTTTCCAAAGTGACTTCCCAAATTCCTACCTAAGAAAAATTTCTCAAGGAAATTATCTCTAATAAGAAGAATATAGAAAAAATAATATTCATTTACTTAAATTAATAATTCTCTTATATCATTCAGTCAAAGATTCAACAAATATGAGAGACCCTATGAGTTTCTCAATTGCCTACAATATAGAAAAATGAAACTTTGGGAGATCCATGTGTGACTTAGGAGCTATCATTAACCTCATTCCAATGAGTGTATTTGGAAAGCTAGGACTTGTGGAACTAAATTAGACTAGAGTGGATCTTCAATTAGCTGACTAATCAGTAAATTATCCTTGATAACTTCTTGAGGATGTTCTAGTAAAAATAGGAAAGTTAATTTTCCCAGAAGTCTTCCTCATTTTGGATATAAAAGAAGGAGAAATTCCAACTATCTTAGGCTGACTATTATTAGAAAATAAGAAGGAACTGATTTATATGAATCAAGGAAGACTTCTATTCAAAGATGGTGAGAAAAATTTGTGTTTGATCTAGTGAAATCCACAAAACAAATAGATGATTCCTTTAACTACCAAGATATCTTTCTCACATAATAGAGAAATGACTACATGGCCACTGAAGATGATAGTGATGATTTATACCCTACTGAAAAGGAAGAATATGAATTTGAGGAAGTAAACTAAATAAAACCTCTTACAAGGGACACTATCCAACCATTCATACCGTCAATCATCCAACCACTAACGCTGGAGTTGAAACCTCTCCTGAGCACCCTCAAGTATTCATTTCTAGAGACCAAAATTGTACTAACAGTCATAATCAACTCAAAAATGACACATAAAAAAGATGAAAAGTTGATGAAAGTCCTAAAAAGACAAAATCTGTCAATTTCATGGGGATTGGCTGATATATAAGGAATCTTTCCTACAAACTGCACTCACATAATTTTACTAAAAGAAGGTAAAAAACCTAAACACCAGACCTAAATGTGAATCAACCCACCAATAAAGAAGGTAGTTAATAAAGTTATATTGAAAATAATAGATGCTAGAATAATGTTTTCAACCTCTCACAACAAGTGGGTGAGTATGCTTTAGGTCATTACAAAGAAATGAGACTTCATAGTTATAAATAATGATGTATATGACCTCATCTCAACTCGTACCATCACTGGATGGTGAGTATTCATGGATTACATAAATTTAAACATTGTGACCAGAAAATATCATTTCTCCTTGAATTTCACAGATAAAATAATAGAGAGATTATTAGGGAATGAATTCTATTATTTCATGGATGGATATTTAGGATACAATCAAATTGAAATATATTGAGATGATTACTCCAAAACTACATTCACATGTATGTTCGATACCTTCGCTTACAGAACGTGTCATTCGGTATGTGTAATAAATCTTCAAACTTCCAAAAATGTATGATAGATATATTTCATGATATGGATGAGTAATTATTGGAAATATTTATGGATGAATATTCATTTTATGGGATATATTTTGAGGTATTCCTAATCAATCAAGAATTAGTTCTCCAGTGCTGTGAAGAAAAGTTCAAGGTTTTGAATTGGGAAAAATTTCACATTATGGTCCAAGGAGGCATATTACTTGAACAAAAAATTTCAAGAAATGGCATGGAAGTTTATCTATAGAGATCAAAGTAATCATGGACTTACCTATGCCTTCAACTATTAAAGGCATAAGGAGAATTCTAGGCCATACAGGATTCCACTGCCACTTCGTAAAAGATTTTGAAACAATTTCCAACACTATAACACAAGTATTATCAAAAGATACTATATTTGTGTTCACTAAAGAGTTTCAACATGAATTTAACTTTTTAAAGAATATATTGGTGGTCTCTCCCATTGTCATTTCACCTGAATGGGACACAAAATTTGAATTGGTGTCTGATGCCATCAACATTATTGGAGGTTCTATATTAGGATAATGAGTTAGACACATATCTTTTTCTATATACTATACCACTCATAGATTTAATAATTCTTAAGTAAACTTAAAAACTACATAGAAGGAACTTTTAGCATTTTTCTATGATTTCAAAAAGTTTTTCTCAAACCTTTTATTGTCTAATGTTATTGTTTACACAGACCACACCACACTTAAATATTTTTTAGGTTAAAAGGATGTCAATACAAGACTGATATAGTGGATATTACTGCTACAATAATTTGATATCATCATAAAGGAAATCAAGGGTAATGAAAAATTTATTTTTGATCATCTATCCAAACACCCACTAACCATCATTGAGGATGATAATAGTCTGGACATAGAGGTTGACTTCACCGATGAAACTCTTTTCAACCTAGACACTAAGGAATTCCCAAGATTCTCAAACATTTCAAACTATCTCACCATGATATCACTCTACCCAGACCTCACCTGTCATCAATAGAGGATATTTTTAGTCGAATCCTTACACTACAACTAGGATGTGATACTTCTTTTGAAGTGTTGTGTTGATGGCTTAATGTGGCACTGCATCCCATAGGATGAGATATAAAGTGTACTAGAAATGTTTTAAACATCACCAAATTGAGGGATTCATGGATTATAATGAATATATGAAAAAATAATTCAAAGTGGATTCTTTTGGCCCACTCTCTATCAAGATGAAAGAAACCTATACCAATGTTTTAATCGGTGCTAATGAATTAGCACCACCAGGAAGAGAAATGAAGTTCCCCAAAACCTGATCATGGAAGTTGAATTATTTGATGTAGGGGGATTAGATTTTATGGGGACATTCCCTAATATTCATGTAATTTTCTATATCTTGTTTCGAATTTACTACATCTCAAAATAGGTAGAAGCTAAATCTACCATTCTTGATATAGAAAAAATAGTCATGAACTATTTATGAAAAAATATTTTTTCCTAGTTTGGATTGCCCTAGTTACTCATAAGTGATTGAGAAACACATTTCACCAATAATGTTGTAAAAGGACTACTAGGGAAGTACTAAATATGATATAACATAGGAACCTTCTACCACCCAAAATCATGCAGGAAAGTTGAATTGTCAAACAAGAAAATCAAAGAAATTCTAGAGAAGACCATAATCACAAGTTGGAATGACTTGAGCCTCAAATTATATGAAAAAATATGTGTATAATACATCATTTGCAAAAAACCCATTGGAACCACTCAATTTCAATTAGTGTATAACAATCCATGCCATCTTATAATAGAACTAGAGCATTGATAATTTTAGGAAATTAAGAAATTGAATCTAGATTCTCAAAAAGATAGGGAAATTAGGATACTATAATTGGTCAAACTAGAGGAAATAAGAAAGGATTCCTATGATAATTCCAAGATTTATAAATAAAACACTATAAAGTGGAATAATCATTGAATCAAGTGATGAATCTTATCACTAAGGAATAAAGTCTTGTTATTTAATTCTATATTGAAACCATTCCCT
Organism: Viscum album; assembly: GCA_963277665.1. NCBI lineage: Eukaryota > Viridiplantae > Streptophyta > Magnoliopsida > Santalales > Viscaceae > Viscum > Viscum album. The sequence goes on along the minus strand of OY728119.1, from coordinate 1,942,968,845 downwards.
AGAAAGCTCAAATCTAGATTATTGAGACCCTTTTTAGGCATACATGTATACCCCTATAGAACCATCAAGATTCAGAGAGTAGGAGAACCAACCTTCAAAGATAATGGGTAAATATTGAAGAAATATCAAGAACCATTCTACAAGGGGTGTTTCATCACATTAAGCTTCATCTGAGCACCACTGTGTTAATATCTCAATGATAAAAGAAGCACTGACTTGGATGAAACCTAGGATAGGTTGACTTAGGCTAGAATATGACAGATTATAGTTTAAGAAAGCTCTAGGTGTGCTAAAATAAAATAACATATATGATCCATCCCCCTTCAACCATAGATTATATGGGTAGGGAGGTCCAGCTTCATGATCCCTCTATTCAAGAGAGGACCCTATATGATAAGATCGAAGATTTTGATTATTCTTAGTACATCCCAATCCCATTCCACATTTTTATGCACTGTCTGGGTGATCAATTTTTTAGTTCTTTTATTCCATTTCTCTATAACATATCACTATTATATTTATATACATGGGATATAGTTTTTTATTGCCTCTTGGATTATTATTCAATTCATTAATATATTATATTATTCATTTCTATCTATTATTCCACTTCTGTGGTCATCGATGCGCATGTTCCACCATTATATACCAACGTAATTTGGTTGACTTGGCATCTCACTAATGTGGAGAACCATATTTAGGATCTATCAATGGAGATCCATGCCTAGTAAAGGTCACCACCACGGTGAGGATGTATGATTTTCTTACCACACTAGATTCATTCTCAGTATGCTCCTGAGGTTGTTAACCCAACCAGGAATCCACATGAGCTCGATCAAATAGCCACCAGTTATTGTATGCAGTAGAGGAATTTTGAGCAGATGGACACCATTGATTGATAATTTTTTAAAAAATTCTAGATGATAATGTATTTTTTAGTTCTTTATGGGAGGAAACCCATATTTCATTTGTTTTCTTAATTTTTAGTCTTGTACTTGGGATTTTTTTTATTTTAATAGAATTTTTATTCATGGGTCACTTTGAACTTCATTGTACCCATATATCTACAGGTATCTACTCTATTTTCCATTACTATTCACTATGTGCACCTACCTATTTACCTACTATCATCATATTTAAACTCTATTTACTAATGTTTTATCAAGTGTAGTTTTTGTCTCTCTAACAAATTATTTTAGGGAGCCAAATTTTCAAAATCAACATCTACCAAATTTACCCACAGCATGACACTCATACAAGGAGATCTCAATTGACTAAAATAAATTTTAAAACTATTATATCATTTTTTCTATGATATATTTGTGATACCTATCCCATGATACTTTCTAGGATAGTGTGGACACTATATGATTTATGTGTGGGGGATTCTTTCTTGAGCTATACTATTGATACACTTGGATTATTTCTTATCTTTATTTATATTGGAGACAATTTTCACTGAAATCATGCTTTAAACTTGAAAAATCATTACATCCATTTAAATAAAAGAAAAAGTTAGGATGCAGATTTTTTAAATTCATGTTTTTTTCCCATTTATATTTTTAGCATGATTTTTGAGTTTAGTTTTTTAATTCAGATTCAAAATTTTTGAAATTTATTTTGATTTTATTATCACTTGATTTTATACCCTGAGTAATTGCCAGTTTTTCTTATATACTCCCATTCTTATGATGATTATGGACCCACAATTTCATATTATTTTCTGAGTATATTTCTTGAGAGACACTTGGGGTATGTAAACCTATCAGAAATTGTATTGAGATGTTATTAATAATATAACTAAACAAATATGATTTTAATGTGATTGAGGCAATGCTTTTTGATCAACTTCTTCCTGATACCCACCTTAAATTTTTCCTTATTTAGACCTTAGTATCTAGGAATGAACTGTTTAGTATGTAGCTATTCTAGTATGATTTTCTTTTTCTACCCTAATCTAGGTATTATTCATAATTACCCATTGAATAAGTGTGATGGAATTTTCAGCTGATGGATATGAGATATATTTATTTAGGATATGTTCTATAGAGTTTTTACTTGACTAATACAATAAGATCAATGATTACTCCTAAAAATTTATGCCTAACCTATTCCTTTAATATATATATATATATATATATATATAAGTAGAAAAAGAAAGAAAAATATTGGGTTGTGTATTTGGAAGGTCAAAGATAATAATTTCTAGACCGATGAATCCTACGATGGATTGTATGTGGTTTGGGGATAGATGTGTTATTTGGTCAAAACAAGAATTTAGAAAAATAAATAAGATTAAATTAAAAATAAAGGAATAGGGTACATTTTTGATACATGCTTTATATAATCATGGACTTACATGAGCTACTTCGAGAAAAAATAATATTTAATCCTAAAGGATCCATTACATTAAAATATTCATCTTTATCATGAGTTATACTTTAGTGTTTAACCACCTTCGAGATTTATTTTTTACTTTATACCCACCTTCCCTCAGTCTCAGTGTCATTTTAACCCTTTATGTTGAATCCATCATGATTGGTTTTGTATTTGTCTTTACAAAGTGGATATGATAGAACCAATGAAAGCCTATGGTTAGGAACATGTATTAAAGGTATTATCATAAATACAGTTACATTTGACCCTAAGTTATTATATGAAATTCATTACAAGGTTAATTGAAGAATGGGTATAGAATTTAAGGAATAGTTTTGATATGGTAATTAAAATAATAAAAATCTAGATAAAAAATTGAACCATGATGCATGACTAATTTTCTCTTCAAGATTTATGTTGGTTGTCTGGATTTTTCTACTTAAACATAGTTTTATTCACTTGGTTGTAATTCATGTTCATTATTTTTAAATTGTTTATTTTGGAATCCTTATTGAGGTGTTTATTTCTTGTGGATAAGAGATTGTTCTAGTTTAGGGGAATTTGATAAACTAGAATTATATATTCATTTTGTATTAATTTTATTAATTTTTATTAATTTTTTTTATATAATTAAATGGGTATATTTTTAATTTTTTAGAGAATATGTATTCAATACTCTAAAGGAAATGCTAGAAAAAATATCCAAAAGTGGACATTACACATCGTGAAACACATACATGATGTGTATGCATCACTCAAAGAATATCTGAAGTCTTGGATCACAAGTCATGAATAAATTAAAAGTCATGAAAAAAAACACAACATCAATATCCAAAACATTTCACATAAAACTTTAAGTCAACATCCCACATAAAGTTCAATTCATGAAAAGAAGAATGTTTTGAGTTTCCATTACATGTTGTGATATGAGTCACATCTCATAATACTGAATATTTAGGCTGATATAGGCTCCAGATTAGAAATAAAAGGAGAATACCATGGATCAATATTACATAACGTGAGAATTTTACACATCATGTAAATTTCTATCTATTTATTTCTAGAGCAAGGAGAAATGCACATAACACTTTTGGGAGTCACATTTTTTCCTCTTTATATCTCATTTTTCTCCATTTATTTCCCTTCCAAATCATATTTAAATAATTACTTTTAACATTTTTATTAAATCCAAGTGTCTTTCATTGTTCTGCAAGTCTTCTTAATTTATTTCATCACCATTTAGCATTCCAACATTCATTTTTCATTATTTTTTCCACTTTAAAGTGCATATACACCCTCTTATTTATTGTTTACTATTTTAAGTAAGTATTTGGTTGGTTTATTACTTTTTTTGGTTGTGATATTCTTGATTCTTGAACCCTCGATTGATAATTGTTCTATTTAAACTTTTTATTGATCCACTGAGCATGTCTTCAATTGTTTCTCTGATTTTGTTTAATACCATCATGAGAGACAAAACTTCTTAGGGTAGGGGTTGAGATTAAGGGTTATTCTAAACTTAATTAAGCTTTAAACATAAATTTCATAACCCTAAGGATAGTAATTAGGTTTAAAAATAGCTATTTATTCAATTATTTTATTCAAACCTGACCATGGGAATCTTAAATGAACGAACATATCCTCATTGGAGTAGATAAGGCCATAACCGTTAGTCTATGATACTTTTTTCCATGTAATCTGTAACACCCCAAGATTTCATAGTGTGTTATTTCTTTAAAATAATACAATAACTTGCACTACACCCAAAACCGAGTTCAAGCACACCATGACTTACCAAACAAGCCGTTCAAAAGAGGTTATGAATAGTATTAAATAAATTTTAAACTTTATATAATCCTTATAATTTTAGAATCCATATTATGAGTTTCTTAGACATAATGCAAGAACAGATTCATTTTCAGTATTGCACTTTTATCAACTTTTAATAGTGAAACCTTTTTAAATACAATATTTTAAACTTTTTGACTAAATGGGGACATCAAAAAATTTAAAATGAAACATCACAAGCTTCTACGATACGCTTTCCTTTGAATAATACAGTAGCGTGTGTTGTGCGCAACTTCGAGTTCTAACACACCACAACCAATCAAACAAGCTGTTATGAATAGTAATACCTACCTTTTAAAATTTTAGAAATTTTGTCTCTCAAAATTTACTTCATTTTTGGATTCGAAGTATCGAATTTAGCCTAAGGTGAAATTTTGGTACTTTTCGGATAACTTTCATATTTTGATGAATAGTGAAAATTACTAAATTTTAATTAAAAACAACTTTTTTAATTAAAATAATTAATAGTGATAAATTATGAATTTGAGTGGTTTTAAAGTATATTTAGAATATATTTTTACCATTTAATATAATTTTGGTCATTGGACATAATTTTACAATTAAACTGAACATAAACAAGTGTCAATCTTTTGATAGTTATTATCTCTTAAAAACACACTTTTTGTTTTGACAGCGGGAATTAATTTTAAATTAATTTCTGCCACTTATGTGTTTTGAATTTAGAAAAATGGATTCCATATTTGGAATCAGGATGTTCAAATTGTGTAAATAGGTAACTTTTATTTTTAGACATTTTGAATAATTACTGCGGTAAATATTTTATTTACCATGGTTAAGGGTAAATCCGGTAAATAAGGGTTAACAAATAATATTATAATAATACTAAATTACCCTAAAACGTGTCCTAGCCTTATTTTTTGATACATGTTCGACCATAGGCATCTTTGGGTCGATTTTGGGACCCCATGGTGCCACTTGTAGGTGATAGGGACACTTTATTTTAATTAAGTTAAAATGAATACAAAAATGACAAAAGCATATATCTTTTAGAAAAACAATTTTTACACAGGGTTATATATGTTGGATTTTAAATTATAATTATTAATTAGAAAGATAAAAAGATTTCCTACATAATGATATTTTTATTATAATTTTAAGACCTTAAATAATTTAATTTATTTATGACACAATGATGATGAATTAATTACTATAATAGTGAAAAATTAAAATAATTGATATTATAAATACCCAAATAAATATAATATGAAACTTTTAATGAATTAAACTAATTTTCTAGGATAATATGATATATTAGGATTTATTTAATTGACTTTTTTCGAAGTAATCAATCTGTTATGAGTTTCACAAAAAAATCAACTATTGAATAGTGTCAAAATTGACATAAAAGAGTTCTTAAAACAAATATTATATTATTAATTGATATTAAATTCCTAAAAATCTAAGGTTCGGCCAAGAGACTTATATCATGATAGGTTCATCATTAATGGACCACTTGGGGGTCTCTTGGATGTATATAGTATGTTTATTAACCATATTATATAAAAAATACAAAGAGACATTGTAAAAGTGAAACTAATTAACTTAGAGTTAATACTTAAAGATAAGGTTAATATAAGTACCCAAACCTGTCTAAATTCTATTGGTTGAGTTGTTTTAGACCTATCCCAACCTTAAAATTTAAATAATCAACTTTGGAGCCATTAGAAACCGAATATGAATTTATTATAAATTAATATTTCTAGCTTTTCCAAAGGTGCCCCTCACCCCTCTTATAAAAGGGCACTCCTCCTCATTTATTCACACCTTCAAAGCCTTCTGGTTCGGCCAAACTCTGCCCAAATACTCTCCCAACTTACCTCATTACAACCTAGAGGCCTTAGTTTGATCAGAAAGCCAACCTAAGGAGCCCTTTTGATCAAATCAAAAAGAAGAACCCGAAGAAGAGGTAATGTTTTCACCACCTCTTTTTATGTTCCTTTCTTCTTCCACTTCTTCTTTCTTGGTTCTTACCATTCTAAAATAATAACTGCAGTATCTCACATATACTGTGATGTTATTGTATATATGGTACAACTATATTCAGTATTCTATCCACCCTTTGAATAACATGTCACCATACGTGCGTACGTACGGCTTACCGTCTCCACGTCGTGGTGTAATTGTTATTCAATATATTATTATTTGGATGGTTATAATAATGATATGTAACTCATGTAAATAATAAATATAACATATTAATGATTCTGTATATATGATATAACAACCATTTATATATTATTTTAATATAAAAAGAATGATATTGTCGCTCGTGCGTACGTACGGACTACCGTCTCCACGAACGCGATGAGATTCATTCTCCATCGTATCCATTCAAGTATAATTATTATTTGATGATTTAAAAATGATGTTTAAGGACTTGATATCATTCTGGATATGAATAATATACAACCTATCCATTACAAAAATGCCTTACATAACAAAACATATAAAAGAAAACAAGTAAGTTAACATCCGAAACAACGATAATACTAAGATATTATTACCAAATCAATATTAAAAGATCATATATGATACCATATTAATGTATATGATTCTTGTATAATTTAATAACAATTATTTAACCATTATACAGGAGGTTAACCTACCCCAACCAAGTAAAATTACAAGGTAAGGGGTTTTCATCTCACTCCTTATTCCCGTGAGATTCATGCCATATTGCCACCATTACCTTTTGTGTGGTGTATGTACTGCCCATAATTATATTCATTGTGTAATACACTCTAATTTATGTGTATTTACATATTCATTATATGATACCTCTTTCATGGGTTGTATGTTTCATATGTTACCAAATTGGTAAGGGTTATTTCACAATCTCTTCATTATCCGAGGTTGTTTATACGTAATAATCTACTGGGATCTCTTTATCATCCACATCCATGTTTCTTAAAAATGTATTTAAAAACATTTTTACTATTTACTAGAATATGAGTTAAAGTAATTTATACCCTTTTTGACTTTTATAAGTGGTTTATAAAGGAATCTTTCCATCATTTTCAAAACAAGGTCCTTTTAACCTTTTCGACAGAATTAAGGTAAGAATGTTTTTTTAACTTATACGGTGGGTGCAGCTATTTTCCGCTGTTATAAAATCATCGAAGCTTCCCTTACAAGCTTATAAGAATATTTTAAAATTGAATGTATTATTTTATAATTATGTTACTTTTAAAATGATTTTAAAAAAAAGAGATATTTCTCTAAAATAGTTTTGATTTCATCTATGTCAACATCCTTTGATGGATTTTAAGCTTATTTGAAGTTGATTTATTATGATACAAAACATTCCTATTTTATTGAAGGTTTTGTGATATTTTTGACTATGGAAAAGTTATTCTTATGTCACTCATGGTTTTTGTTTAAAGTATTGACATTTTATAAGTTATTTTTAATCCAAATGTTTATGTTATATTTCAATCTTTCATTCAGATGAATGTGTTAGACAAGTATGTTACGGGTTGGGGACCGGTAAAAGTAAGCCCTCCGGTTTGGTCTCCGGTTATTAGAGGAACTCCGATTTGGTCTCCGGTTATTAGAGGAACTCCGGGTTGGTGTCCGGTTATTAGAGGCACTCTGGGTTGGTGTCCGGTTATTAGAGACACTCCGGGTTGGGTTCCGGTTACAGTTAGCCCCAAGGTCTTGGGACGAGGCCTTGAAAAGAAATTAAAGTTTAGCATTATGCATTCCATCATTATGAAAGTGGTTATTGATTTTGAATGTGATTATTCGATTAGTAGAATATCCATGCGAATAAGTAAATGGAATTATTTCATTTTACTTTTAGCATACTATGTTGAAGTTCAAGTTTAAAAGGATTTTGTTTTAGTAATGCATTGCCTTAAATGTTTATGCTTATTTTGAATGTTCCGATATATTGTTATCCTTACTGGGCATTTGAGCTCACCCCTTTTCTATGTTTTATTTTCCCCAGGATGTGAAGAAGTAAGTTATGAATGACCTGCAGGGATATTATGAGGGTATAATAGTGTGGACTGTGGAGACATTATGTTGTTGTAGTAGTTTTTCATTTTATGATGTAATGTAAAACTTATGAATATATCTAGTGTTTCCAAGGCTACTAAACCAATCGGTCTTTCGAGATTTGATCTTTCTTGTGATCATGCCAATGTTATGTAATAATGCACCGACTCTAGGTAACTGGGGTCGGGGCGTTACAGTTGGTATCAGAGGAAGTTTAGTACAAACCTTGGAATCTAGATTTAGATAAACTCTGATTAGAGCACATAGATTTAAGATGAATTTTGAGGATTAGTATAGAAGAACTTCCTAGAATTTTGGTATTGTAGTGATTTTGTGAGTCTTCTGAGCAATACATCCCTGTCTGGATACGAGCAGGTAGAGGCGGCTCTGGCACAGATGTACCTAGGGGTAAAACCCGAAAACACCGCTTTGAGCTAGACTCGAACGGAAACTGGTGCACGACAACGGGCCTTGCTGCACTCTTGGTTACGAAACTCCCGGGGGATATGCTTATGATAACTCTCATTTTCTTTAAAAATCATTATGAAAGGTTTATGAGTATATACTTCCTCAAAGGATACATTTTTATGATTATGGATTATATCCATAAACTATTTAATTTATGTTATGTGTTTTACAAGTTTGGGATTAGGTATTGTTATTCATAAACTAATCTAATGTATGCCATTGTTTAGAAATGGAGCCCAGTAGAAGGAATGAGAACTCTAGCAATGCACATGATACAAAGAGAACGAAGGATCATATATTTCATGGTCTTAGGCCAGAATTTACAAGAGAAATAGTCTCGCATGTATTATCATCATATGAAGAAATAATATCATGTGTTGATAAGATAAGTAAAGAGTTTACTGAGTCCTATGGCTTTGAAGGGAAGCAAGAGAAGAAAAGGATGGAAGAGATAAAGATAGACAAAGGGAAGAGGGAAAAGAAGAATTTTCCCATATGTGATAACTGTGGAAAGAAACACCCTAGAACTTGCCTGAAAGGAATGGGAGTTTGTTATAAGTGTGGAGGAAAAGGGCACAAAGTACGTGACTGCAAGGGTAAGAAAATGGTTTCAAATGTACAATGCTTCATTTGCAAGGAGTTTGGACACTACGCGAACCTATGTCCCAGTCATCAGACTATGCCACAAATGATGCTATTGGATAATAATCAAGTTATGATACTACCACAGATGAAGAGGAATGATTAGAGTTCTTATGTTGATTGAGTGTTGTATCAACAATGTACTTGTTATAATAATTATGGAGTATATAAGGATTGTACTGCAGTACTATTTCATTAAGGACTTGAGATTGTGTGGAACAAAGAAAAGTGACTCAATAGCAGGATAAATTTTTGGAAAATATATGGTTGAGAGAATGATAAACCATAATATAGTTCTGATACCGAGGTAGTGATTTTGGAATAATACATGATTGTTTTGGATAAATTATATTGGATATTCTTGACTACCTTGGAACTGATTAATGATTTGTATATTCCATTATTGTTGGGGTTTAAAACATTTTTGGATTGATGAAGTATATACAACATTCTATATGGAATAAGGGAGCATGAATGTAATCAATAAGGAATATGGTAATTCAGGATGTTTCAGTGTATTAAAAGAATACATGATGAAGTTATTCATATGCTATTACGGGGTAAAAAGGATCTACATTATTTTTACCTTCCTTATAAATGTTGGACTGTGAGTTTGGACATAAGTATTTTGGATAGTTCTAGTTTGGATTATTTTGGATTGCCATAAAAGGACAACCCGGAGGTTGGGCGGCAACCCGTCGCGTCCGGCAAGGCTGCGAGACTTGAACCCGCAACCGAAGGGCGACAAGGGTGTATCACCTACCACTGGCCCACGAGATGTCCTGGATTAAATAATGTAGTTTTTTTTAAAAGATCTGGTAGATGAATTATAAATTCATTTATTTTGGAACCCTGTACGAATAGTATAAATAGAAAATTTTTTTACGTTCTATTATCTTTTAGAGTGAAAGATGAGTTTGTGGTAGAAATTTATTAATGGACAAAACTCTAATTATAAAGTAAGTATATCTCCTTATGATCTTATCCGATCTCATAAAAAAATTCCTCAACATTAAGAAAAGGAACTTAGAACAAAAATGTTGTCCTAGATGGTACCTTAAATCATCACTAATTTATGGCTTTGGGATTGTTGGCCTTTTCATAGCCATGTTCTCTACCACTCTCCATCAGATAATTAATGGTTAGATTTCTCTTCCATATCCATATTTTCCTACATGGAACCCTAGTATGTGTTATTTTCCGTAATCTTCATACTTTCCACTCTCTATTTAAATAGAGGCCTCATTAATTCATTTTTCGATGTGGGATTTCAACTAAGATATTTTGAAACGTCAAAAATGTGTTATCCTAATACCCTATGTTTTTTTGAACCGATGGTATTTCAAATCATCATAGATTGATCAGTTTAAGGACCTCAATTTTATACTTGTTTGTGATTGATGACCTAAATCACTACCTATAAATATTTACGTTTTTACTCCAATTATATGTCTCTAATTTCCACCAATGTTCTCCTAATCGAGATCATAATTTGGTGGTGACCCTTTCATTTCTCTTTTCCTCATATTAAGACTAAATTTTAGTAACCCAATTTCTGATGTGGGTTTTCCCACAAAGATATTTTTTATTTTCAACCTTTTATTTTCGAAGAACAATTTCAAATTGCGAGGATGCAATTTATTGAAGGAGGGGAGAATGTAACACCCCAAGATTTCATAGTGTGTTATTTCTTTAAAATAATACAATAACTTGCACTACACCCAACACCGAGTTCAAGCACACCATGACTTACCAAACAAGCCGTTCAAAAGAGGTTATGAATAGTATTAAATAAATTTTAAACTTTATAGAATCCTTATAATTTTAGAATCCATATTATGAGTTTCTTAGACATAATGCAAGAACAGATTCATTTTCAGTATTGCACTTTTATCAACTTTTAATAGTGAAACCTTTTTAAATACAATATTTTAAACTTTTTGACTAAATGGGGACATCAAAAAATTTAAAATGAAACATCCCAAGCTTCCATGGTACGCTTTCCTTTGAATAATACAGTAGCGTGTGTTGTACGCAACTTCGAGTTCTAACACACCACAACCAATCAAACAAGCCGTTATGAATAGTAATACCTACCTTTTAAAATTTTAGAAATTTTATCTCTCAAAATGAACTTCATTTTTGGATTCGGAGTATCGAATTTAGCCTAAGGTGAAATTTTGGTACTTTTCGGATAACTTTCATATTTTGATGAATAGTGAAAATTACTAAATTTTAATTAAAAACAACTTTTTTAATCATAATAATTAATTGTGATAAATTATGAATTTGAGTGGTTTTAAAGTATATTTAGAATATATTTTTACCATTTAATATAATTTTGGTCATTGGACATAATTTTACAATTAAACTGAACATAAACAAGTGTCAATCTTTTGATAGTTATTATCTCTTAAAAACACGCTTTTTGTTTTGACAGCGGGAATTAATTTTAAATTAATTTCTGCCACTTATGTGTTTTGAATTTAGAAAAATGGATTCCATATTTGGAATCAGGATGTTCAAATTGTGTAAATAGGTAACTTTTATTTTTAGACATTTTGAATAATTACTGCGGTAAATATTTTATTTACCATGGTTAAGGGTAAATCCGGTAAATAAGGGTTAAAAAATAATATTATAATAATAATAAATTACCCTAAAACGTGTCCTAGCCATATGGGTTGATACATGTTCGACCATAGGAATCTTTGGGTCGATTTTGGGACCCCATGGTGCCACTTGTAGGTGATAGGGACACTTTATTTTAATTAAGTTAAAATGAATACAAAAATGACACAAGCATATATCTTTTAGAAAAACAATTTTTACACAGGGTTATATATGTTGGATGTTAGATTATAAATATTCATTAGAAAGCTAAAAAGATTTCCTACATAATTATATTTTATTTATAATTTTTAGACATTAAATAATTTAATTTATTTATGACACAATGATGATGAATTAATTACTATAATAGTGACAAATTAAAATAATTGATATTATAAATACCCAAATAAATATAATATGAAACTTTTAATGAATTAAACTAATTTTATAGGATAATATGATATATTGGGATTTATTTAATGGAATTTTTTTGAAGTAATCAATCTGTTATGAGTTTCACAAAAATCAACTATTAAATAGTGTCAAAATTGACATAAAAGAGTTCTTAAAACAAATATTATATTATTAATTGATATTAAATTCCTAAAAATCTAAGGTTCGGCCAAGAGACTTATATCATGATAGGTTCATCATTAATGGACCACTAGGGGGTCTCTTGGATGTATATAGTAAGTTTATTAACCATATTATATAAAAAATACAAAGAGACATTGTAAAAGTGAAACTAATTAACTTAGAGTTAATACTTAAGAATAAGGTTAATATAAGTACTCAAACCTGTCTAAATTCTATTGGTTGAGTTGTTTTAGACCTATCCCCACCTTAAAATTTAAATAATAAACTTTAGATCCATTAGAAACCGAATATGAATTTATTATAAATTAATATTTCTAGCTTTTCCAAAAGTTCCCCTCACCCCTCTTATAAAAGGGCACTCCTCCTTCTCATTTCTTCACACCTTCAAAGCCTTTTGGTTCGGCCAAACTCTGCCCAAATACTCTCCCAACTTCCCTCACTACAACCTAGAGGCCTTAGTTTGATCGGAAATCCAACCTAAGGATCCCTTTTGATCAAATCAAAAAGAAGAACCCGAAGAAGAGGTAATGTTTTCACCACACCTTTTTATGTTCCTTTCTTCTTCCACTTCTTCTTTCTTGGTTCTTACCATTATAAAATAACAACTCCAGTATCTCACATATACTGTGATGTTATTGTATATATGGTACAACCATATTCAGTATTCTATCCACCCTTTGAATAACATGTCACCATACGTGCGTACGTACGGCTTACCCTCTCCACGTCGTGGTGTAATTGTTATTCAATATATTATTATTTGGATGGGTATAATAATGATATGTAACTCATGTAAATAATAAATATAACATGTTAATGATTCTGTATATATGATATAACAACCATTTATATATTATTTTAATATAAAAAGAATGATATTGTCGCTCGTGCGTACGTACGGACTACCGTCTCCACGAACGCGATGAGATTCATTCTCCATCGTATCCATTCAAGTATAATTATCATTTGATGATTTAAAAATGATGTTTAAGGACTTGATATCATTATGGATATGAATAATATACAACCTATCCATTACAAACATGTCTTACTTAACAAAATATATAAAATAAAACAAGTAAGTTAACACCCGAAACAACGATAATACTAAGATATTATTACCAAATCAATATTAAAAGATCATATATGATATCATATTAATGTATATGATTCTTGTATAATTTAATAACAATTATTTCACCATTATACAGTAGTTTAACCTACCCTAACCAAGGAAAATTACAAGGTAAGGGGTTTTCATCTCACTCCTTATTCCCGTGAGATTCATGCCATATTGCCACCATTTCCTTTTGTGTGGTGTATGTTCTGCCCATAATTATATTCTTTGTCTAATACACTCTAATTTATGTGTATTTACATATTCATTGTATGATACCTCTTTCATGGGTTGTATGTTTCATAAGTTACCAAATTGGTAAGGGTTATTTCACAATCTCTTCATTATCCGAGGTTGTTTATACGTAATAATCTACTGGGATCTCTTTATCATCCACATCCATGTTTCTTAAAAATGTATTTCAAAACATTTTTACTATTTACTAGAATATTAGTTAAAGTAATTTATACCATTTTTGACTTTTATAAGTGGTTTATAAAGGAATATTTCCATCATTTTCAAAACAAGGTCCTTTTAACCTTTTCGACAGAATTAAGGTAAGAATGTTTTTTTTAACTTATACGGCGGGTGTGGCTATTTTCCGCCGTTATAAAATCGTCGAAGCTTCCCTTACAAGCTTATAAGAATATTTTCAAATTGAATGTATTATTTTATAATTATGTTACTTTTAAAATGATTTCAAAAAAAAGAGATATTTCTCTAAAATAGTTTTGATTTCATCTATGTCAACATCCTTTGATAGATTATAAGCTTATTTGAAGTTGATTTATTATGATACAAAACATTCCTATTTTATTGAAGGTTTTGTGATATTTTTGACTATGGAATAGTTATTTTTATGTCACTCATGGTTTTTGTTTAATGTATTGACATTTTATAAGTTATTTTTAATCCAAATGTTTATGTTATATTTCAATCTTTCATTCAGATGAATGTGTTAGACAAGTATGTTCCGGGTTGGGGACCGATAAAAGTAAGCCCTCCGGTTTGGTCTCCGGTTATTAGAGGAACTCCGGTTTGGTCTCCGGTTATTAGAGGAACTCTGGGTTGGTGTCCGGTTATTAGAGGCACTCCGGGTTGGTGTCCGGTTATTAGAGACACTCCGGGTTGGGTTCCGGTTACAGTTAGCCCCAAGGTCTTAGGACAAGGCCTTGAAAAGAAATTAAAGTTTAGCATTATGCATTCCATCATTATGAAAGTGGTTATTGATTTTTCATGTGATTATTCGATTAGTAGAATATCCATGTGAATAAGTAAATGGCATTATTTCATTTTACTTTTGCCATACAATGTTGAAGTTCAAGTTTAAAAGGCTTTTGTTTTAGTAATGCATTGCCTTAAATGTTTATGCTTATTTTGAATGTTCCGCTATATTGTTATCCTTACTGGGCATTTGAGCTCACCCCTTTTCTATGTTTTATTTTCCCCAGGATGTGAAGAAGTAAGTTATGAATGACCTACAGGGATATTATGAGGGGATAATAGTGTGGACTGTGGAGACATTATGTTGTTGTAGTAGTTTTTCATTTTATGATGTAATGTAAAACTTATGAATATATCTAGTGTTTCCAAGGCTACTAAACCAATCGGTCTTTCGAGATTTGATCTTTATTGTGATCATGTCAATGTTATGTAATAATGCACCGACTCTAGGTAACTGGGGTCGGGGCGTTACATAATCTATGATTTATGAATTTATATTTTTATATATATCCAAACCAAGGAATAGTTTAATCTTAGATAGATCTATTTGGTTTAACCATAATCAACTATTTCTCCATGCACTGCTTCATGGACTAAGCCTTAGGACTATCCCCAATTTGGATCAAGATTATACTTTTTACCTAAAACCCTAAAATTGGCCTTTATTCTGATCTTATTTCTGAATATTAAACAAAATTCAATAACATTAATTAAATCCCAAACCCAAACCAATTCGTGAGGAATCCTATATAAAGGGTTTGAAGTCACTGATTCCTTGTCTTCCAATATTTCCCCATGGGTTTGACCCCACACTATCACTATACTATGCCATTGTAGAAAGTATAGTTTAGGACAAAAATAATTTCTAATATGACCATTTATCACAAAAATTAAATGACATGAGTGGACACGTCACAAACCCACCCCTGTAGAGGGATTGATCAAGTTTATGTGCACTCTGAAAGGTAAAATGTGCTTCACATAGGTGGATTCACTCACGCTCAACTTAGTTTGGTGGGGGGATTCCATAATAGATAAAATCTGTAAATGGAGTCATTCAATTGGGAGTTTCCTCATTTTTGGGGAGATTTCAGGGTCCTAGAGTAGACGTACTAACAGAAAACTGATATACCTATCGGTTTCCATCATCTACGGTGGAGGGGCGACCACACTTTGGTGTGCCACATGAATAAGAAAGTCATCCTAGTTTATCCCTTCAATAGATGTATCTTAGCTTTACAATGAATCCACTCAACCAATCTGTGACTGAGGAACATGTGTCACCTTTGGATGAGAATGGAATTGGGCCATCAATTAATAGGTATGTTCTAGTAGGAGCACAGTCTCTTACTTTCTGACAATGTATTCACCCTAGATCAATTTTATGACAAACTTAGAGTCTCCCTTAAAATAAAAATTGGGGAAATCAATCTTGTGGGCCATATCAGGACTATTAATAAGGGCCTTGTACTCTGCGACATTGTTGGTGCATCCTTCTGGCACTAAGAAAGATTACAGAAAGATAGCCTGTGATGGAGCGATGAAGACAATCTAAAGTCATTCCCTATTAATCTTGGATTAATTGAGGCTTCCTCTAATAAAATCTAGGAGGCACCATCTAACTCATCTTCCAACATGGTGTGGATTGGTAAAATTAGATAATGTATTCATCTAGAAAATAAACATCCAAGATAAGTTCGTCAGGGGATAGATGTGAAACTAGGAAGAATTCTATGTAACTTCATTTAATGTCTTTTTGCAACAAAAAATTGCTGTCGAACTACTGAAGGATTTCCACCCAGCATGCCAATCGTCCCGTCATTATGGGGAGATTGGGGATATACTTTAGCAGGTCCACTCAAGACACCAGTTGTATCTCATGGTGCTTAAAATAATGTTGTAACTTATTTACTTATAATAACAATAAGAGGCAACTGTTCTTGATGGGTAAGTATCTGATCTTTATGTTGAGAAGCATTTAAATTAGATAGTTGAGGCTATTTTCCCTTCCCTTATTGCTTTTTTGGGATATAAGGACACCAAGGGACCATTCCAAATTGATCACATAAAGGACTAAGGGATTTACTAATATGGGTGGCATAAAAATAGGAGGGTGAAGTGGGTAATACTTAGTATCCTCATAGAAATTCTGATTGTCCTCATCCCATTGGTAAATGATGCATTCTTTGATTAGCCATGATAAGGGATTACACTTTCCAGATAAAATTTAAATAAATTAGTGTATGTATGCTATGTTTTCAAGGAGGCCTCACAAATCTCAAATATTACTTGGTGTGGAATTTTATTGATATTCTAGAGTTTCTATAGATAAATATTGATGCCTATGTATCCTATAAAAAGATAATAAATTTTCCACTGTTAACCTTGAATATGAACTTCAGGGGGTTTATATTTATATAAATGGAGTAAAGGAAGTTGAACACTTTCTCAATATCTTTGAGGTGGTCTAGATGTTGAGTCAATAAGGTTTCTTTATGAATTTTCCATTCCTATATGTTTTGAAAATCACAAACACTTTATCTTAAGGAAAACTATTTTTCCCTTAGGATTATTTTAATAAGGAAAATTTTCTTTCTCAAAGGAAATTTTTATCCCTACCATTTTTTTCATTGTTTAATTTTGCACACTCTCTAAATTAAACTCTTTTTATTTCTAAAGTCTAAAATTTGTATTCGTGTCTAAAACCTCAGAATCTTATAATTCCTTGGATATAGAATTTTCTGTTTTTGGACTCCAAATTCTCTAAAATTAAGACTACAAATTCTCTAAAATCCAGACTCTGAATTTTCTGAAATTTAGACACTATATTCTCTGAAATTCCAACTCTGAATTATCTAAAATTCAGACTCTGAATTCTCTAAAATTCAGACTCCAAATTCTCTCAAATTCTGACTCTGAATTCTATGAAATTCAGATTCCAAATTCCTTAGAATTAAGACTCCAAATTCCTCAGAATTAAGACTCCGAATTCCCCAGAATTGAGACTCCTAATTTTTCTTAATTCAAAATCTGAATTCCTAAAAATTCGGACTCCGAATTTCCCATAATTCAGATTCTGAATTTATTGAAATTCAAACTCAAGAATCTATAGAATTATGATTCCAAATTCTTTGTAAAATAGAATCTAAATATCCATATCTTATAGACTCCAAATTCTATTTTTCCTTTGACTCTGAAAAATAGTTTTGTTTAAGTAACTACGTTTTCCATACATTTGTTTTGAAATGATGTCATAAAATATATTTCTAACTAACTGTTTTTTGAGTGACACATCTATAGGTCTATCCAAGATTCAAGGAAAAATATGACTGTTGGAGGAGGGATCTGACCATTGAAGTTGTGCCTATAAATAAGATCTCATTTGAAGGAGCTCAAAAAATTCCATCAATCTAGAGATTACATTCTATTGAAGTGATTTATATAGAGAGATACTCTCATGCTTTGTGCGGTTCTTAACATCTTGTTCAGATTTCTTTGTGAAACTCTGATTGTTGTTGAGTACAATTGAGGGTTTCTGGGGATAGGAAGACAGAGGTACCGACTACCTTAAAGTTTGAGGACTTCTGAGGATAGGAAGACAGAGGTGCCAACTACCTTAAAGCTTGAGGTCTTGTGGGGATAGCAAGACATATTCTGATATTCCTATCAAGGGATTGCCATGATGTGGGTAAGATAGACTTTCTTGAAAGTATAAATCAAGGGACCTTTATCCAAGGTTGTTGGATACCCTTATCTTTGAGTTAAAAGATTTCATACTTGTTACTTTTTGTTTAAAGTTTATTGCTACTGTATTTTGATAAATGAAGAAATTATAAACATCTTATACTTTCATATTCTTTTATGTACTCTGATAAGTAAGATTATATACTCTTTAAGGTAGAATCTTTTCCTAAAGTAGACTTTTATTATGTTTCATTTTCAGAACCATATTTCTATAACCTAGTATGTTTGTCTTATAGGACTATTTTAGGGTTTGTGAATTTACCTTGTTTAACTTCGTTAAACATAGTTTCCCTTAAGGTTAAAAATGAAAGTTTTTGAACTTACAATTCACCCCATCTTGTAATTGAGAAACTAAATTCTTATTTAGATCTTACAATTGGTATCAGAGGTTCCCTTACCATAATTGTTTTTTTAACAAAAATCATGTAACTCTATCATACCAGGATCTAGGGTTTTTTTAAGTCCATATAAAGATTTGGTAAGTTTGAAAACATGTTCAAGGTGTTTTGTGTCATCAAAACCTAGAGGTTGTTCAACATAAAATTCCTCTTGAACATATCCGTTAACAAAAGAACATTTTACATCAATTTGAAAAGGATTAAAATTAATGAATGCTACAAAGGAAAGTAAAATGTGAATATATTCAATTCTATGTACTGGAGCATAAGTTTCTTCATATTCTATTACTTATTTTTAATTATAGCCTTTAACAACTAATCTAGATTTATTTCTTACAATGATTACATTTTCACCACACTTATTTCTGAGGACCCATTTTACTCCAATAAAATAGGTTTCCATAGGTCTTTCAAACAAGGTCCATACTTTATTCCTTTAAAATTAATTTAGCTCATCTTTCATGGATTTAATCCAATCATCATCACCTAAAGCTTCATCAGTTACTTTTGGTTCTAATTGGGAAAGGAATTCTAGATGTTATACTTCATTTCTTAAAGAACTTCTAGTCATTACTGGTTGATTTACATCACCAATGATACTATCACTGGGATGATTCTTAAGAAATGACTGATTTGGTTTTTGTAAAACTTGTTCATCATCATATGGTATGATATCTTCTGGGATAAATTCTTCAGAAATATTCTCTTGAAAATTTTCCTTATCATAAGGATCTTTTATCAAGGGTTGATAATCAGTTTTTAAAAATACATCTGATGATTTGGGTTTTGGTTTTTTAAAAAAGGATTAGTTTCATCAAACTTAACATATACTATTTCTTCAATAGTACAAGTGTTTTTATTAAAAACTCAAAAATCCTTATAAGTTGTGGAGTATCCTAGGAAAATTCCTTAATCATATTTGGGTGAAAGTTTTTGTAAATTATATTTAGTATTCAGAATGAATACTTTGCAAACAAATACTAGGAAGTAGGAAAGTCTAAGATTTCAACCATTCCAAAATTTGTAAGAGGTTTTGTTAAGAAAATATCTAATCAAAACACAATTTATAGTATAACAAGAAGTACTTACAGCTTCAGCCTAAAAGTATTTATCAATAGAATATTCACTCAACATAGTTCTTTTTATATCTTGAAGAATTCAATTTCTTATTTCAACAACACCATTATGTTGAGAAGTTCTTGGAGCTTAGAAGTTATGAGTAATGAATTTTTTACTACAAAAATTTTCAAAATATGAATTTTTAAATTCTTCTCCATGGGCATTATGAATAGTTATCAATGGAAGTTTTTTTTTCATTTTTAACTTGGAATCTTAAAATTATGAAATAATAAAAATCATCAAATTTATTTTCTAGAAAGTAGAACCACATAAATCTAGTGTAATCATCAACTAAGACAAATACATAATATTTTCCTCCAATACTTCAAGTTTGTGTTAGACTAAAAAGATCCATATGCACTAACTATAATTAATCAAATGTTGAGACTTCACTAATTGATTTAAAACATGATTTATATTGCTTTATACATTGACAAGGATCAGAAACTTTTGAAGAATCAAATCTATGCTTCAGTAGAACTTTAACAAGTCTTTTCATTGAGAGTTTTCAAAGGTTCCTAAGGCTATAATGTCCTAACCTTTTATTCTATAACCAAGATTGGTCTTCCATTGCACTGAGGCAAGGTATATCTTGGCTCATAAGGTCTTCTAATTTTAGTCTATTTATATTATCTTACCTATGGGAAGAAAGAATAAACTCTTCATTGGAATTGTGTACTAAGAACTTATCATTACAAAAATTAACAAGGTAACCTTCATCACATAATTGACTTATGCTAATGAGGTTGTTCTTAAGACCCTTAACAAATAATACATTTTAAATTAAAGTTTTTCTAAGAAGAAAAATGTTACTTATACAAACAATTTCTCCCTAAGCATTATCTCTGAAAGTTACTTTTCCTCATTTCATCATGATAATATTTTCAATGAAGTTTTTTTTACCATTCATATGCCAGGAACATCCACTATCCATGTATTGTGTATTACTGTTGGTACTTTCTTTGTTTTCCTAAAAATTAAAGAGTTAAGTTTTTGGAATCCAAACTTTCTTGGATCTAGAAAATTCAGAAATCATAATTTTAGGAATCCACATTTTCATAGAAAAATAAGATTTATAAAAACCTAATGATTGAGTTTAATTTAAAGATTTTTTTTCTCCCAATGATAAACTCACTAACATTTAGTGAAAAATGGATAACTTTGGGGAACAAAATAGTTATTACTAAAAACTATTTTAGAATAGGTATAACAAAAAACAGAATGATTCCTTAAAGGATGAATTTTGGAATACATCTTCTTAAAATTTTCCTTACCAGAGGTAAAATTTTAGAGACACTTCCTTAAGGAAAATATTTCTAACTTTAGTTTAATAACCATGTTTTTTTCTCAAGGTTATTAGTTTTAGAACTATAGTTTGCCTCTAAAAAACATTTATTATAAATTACATTTTCAAGATCCTTATAAAGTTTATCCTTCTTAGAATTAACTTCCTCAAGGTTTTTAGAAACACGTTAAAAATTAAAAGTTTTCATATCATGATCTTTAGAAAGATCTGATACTTCTTTTGTTAAAATAGATATTCTAGAATTTTTCTTATCAAGATTTTTTTTGAGTTTAGAATTTTCATTCTAAAAAAGTTTAGAAAATCTGGATACTTATTCAAATGAAGGTAAGGTATTATATTCTGATGAGGAAGATTCATCATCTGAAGATTCATAATAATCTTAATTAGAAAAAATATCATTTAAATACATATTGGTTAGAGATTCAGAATTTTCTACCTTGGACATAATATAATGATTTTCATTTGGTACTTTGGCTATAAGACCAATATTCTTTTGTCCAGAAGATTCATAATCTGAAGATTCATCGGAAGATTCACCACCACTGTCACTCCAGGTGTCATTATCCTTCAATACTTTCTTAGCCTTAGTCTTGTAATACTTCTTTTTAATTATCTCAGAATGCTTTTCCTTCCCATCTTTTTTTTAAGCATTGGTTCAATATGGGAATTTTAATCTTCACCTCAATTACTGTATAAAGGCCCCCATCAATGGTGGTCCCACATCATTTTTCATTATCTTGTGTGCTGAAGCTCTTTCTCTCTAATTAAGGTTCATTTTGATTTTTTTGGTTTTCTCAAATCCAAATGTCTTTGGAAGTATCCCCACAAAAGCAAATGCCGTCAGTTAAGAAAATTTCTGAATGGAAGATCTATAGAGAGAGGTTAGTAGATCCAAAGTTTTTCTCTTTATATGATTCTCTTATTTCAAAGAATATCAAGTTGATTTGATGGGAGAGTCTGTGTGTATCCAAACCAAAGGCACATGATCCAGTTTATCCGGAGTTGCAGGTAGAATTTTATGAGATTGTATTTTTTTGTTTAATATGGGAAAGTTAAGTTTTCCTTTACGAGTTATGGGAAAACTTATTCCCTTTCTGTTATCTTGGCTTCAAGCATTATTAGAATTCCATATGAGGGGAAGCTTATTTCTACACCCAAAAGATACCAGATGTTTCAGGAAGTTTTAATAAGGAGAAGGATATAGAGTGCCTTGGTTTATTAGGGGTGAAGGCACTAATGATTAATCCTCTCTCAACAAATTTTTGGATTATAGATTTATGGGTTTAGGGATTTATAATTACAAGAAAAGATAATAAGGATTCCTTGAAAAAGAGTGATATCTGCATTTATGATTTCTTGGTGAACCTTAGGAAGATTAATCAGATGAAGTATGTATTATGTACAATTATGAATATCAATAATGGGACCCTCAAATCTCAAATCATTATATATCTGGTTATTCTTTCCAAGATCATAGTCATTTTCCTAGATTCTTTCAAACTTCCATGCAGTTCTAAGCAAATAAATTTCAAGGTTATCTTGTTTAGTGATGATACCCTGAGAAAGATGAAGGTTGTATTTAACAATAAATCTAGAGAATTTTATGACTTGTATGAAAGTGATATCGAAGAATTATCCAAGAAGACAGAAATAGTTGTGACCTCCAAGAAGGTTGGTAAGAATAGAAAGCTCAAGGAATCAGATGTAAATGGAAAAACTCCTATAGTCCAAGAAACCCAATCAGCACCTCCGAAACCGAAGAAGAAAAAGTCTTTTCTGGATGAAGTTGTGGATAAGTGGAGAGAATATAAAAAAATAAGAAGTAAGGAAAGCCTAGATTTGGCTTGGACCCTACTGAGGCAAAATAATTTAAAATTAAGGCTGCTGAGGAGTATGAAAAACATGAAAAAGAGAAGAATAAAAAATGAAGATGTCTAAGGCCGAAATAATTCAATATTTTCTCAAGGATACCAAAAAAGTCTCTAAAACAATCCAGGTACTTGAATCATTTTTACAAGAATCACTTCCAGTTACTCCAGGAAAGAAAATATTCATTCTGGAACCTGATGAGGAGGAAGAAATTGTGCATGAAGAGGAAGTGGAATAAGAAGAAGATGAAGGAAGTGATGATACTAACGATATGATAAGACAAGTTGAAAAATATCACGAGAAGGAGAGTCCTTCTGATAAATTTTCAATCCGGACTTCCCAAGACGAATCTACTAAACTTTCTTCCCTAGGAAAAGAAGAAGAGGGTCAGGAAGAAGTAAACAAACCATCAGAAGATGAGAGTAGTAACCATGAATTGGTTTAACCAGAGAATCTGGTGGCATATGATAAAAAGGAAAAGTTTGAGGAAGATAAGATATTTCAATTCTCTGACAGTGAACATCAATCTTCAAAGGTTGATGATATCATTTTGAGAGCTAATAAAGGAAAATAGGTGTTAGCTGATACACCTAAGAAAGTCGTGGTGGATAAGAAAGATGTTTGTGGATATTCTAAAAGAAAGAATTATGAAATTGAGAATGAATCCTCAAAAACATGAGAATATGATTTAGAATCTCCTTCTAGGGGTCATGATTTTGTGGTTCAATCCCAGAAGAAATTGGTTGATACAATTCCTATGGTTCCAAGTATTGACTCAAGATGTCAGATGCTTCATCATTAATTTAATCATAAATTGGATTCTATTTCTATTCTTATGGAAAAATTCATAAGGCTTGAGGCCTATTTTAGATATTTCTACATTGGATATGATGCTGATTGGAAATTTTTCAAGGAAATCACTAAGTGGTCTAGGAATACAATTGAATATCTAAGAATATTTTATGAATTTCAAGTAATGCGAAGGATTCTTTTGATACCGAAGATAACAAGATCAAATATCTCACAACAAGTTTCAATGAGAAGCTCAATCTTGAACAAATAGCTCGGAAATAGAAATACAAGGATCTGAATGGGAAACATAATTTTATTACTTTAAATATGAAAAGGGAAAGAGATCTCAGAATCAAGATCAAAGAAAATATCAGTATGTAAGAAGAGATTTTGAGGACTCAGGTAGAAATTATTAATTCTTAGGAAGAAAAGATCAAACCTCTAGAGAAGAAAGATGAATGTCGGGATCAACTACTCAAACATTTTGAATAGGATCATAAATATCTTAAAAATCTTAAGACGATTGTCAAGAAGCTTATATTGAAGGAAAAAGAAGGATGATTTTTTTCCTTAACTTCGATCTTTTGTTGTACTTTCCTTGTAATAATTTCTCCAATATTAATGAAAAAATCTTATTGTTCTTCATGTGTTTTGTTGTATAGTAATAATATTTCAGGTACCATATTTTTTTCGATTATCTCTATTCCTTTTTGAAAATCACAAAGGGGGAGAAATGAATGATAAAAAGAATACTAAGTAAAGAAGATAATTCCCTATGTAAGGGGGAGTCTATCTAAGGGGGATTTTTATCAAAGAATATTTCCTTATGCAAGAAAAAGAAAAATCACTTTAAGGAAGTCAAGAATATGATATTTAAGAATTTCAAAACCTAAGTGGGAGTTAGTCGTATTCACCATGATCCATAATTAAAGGGTGATAAGTTTTCTTTTAAATTATTAAAGAAAAATTCTATGTCCTTATATTATTTTTTTGTAAGGATGGTTGTTCTTTCCAAAAAGGGGGATATTGTTGAGTCAATAAGGATTCATTATAAATTTTACATTTCTCTATGTTGTAAAAATCACAAACACTTTATCTTAAGGAAAAATGTTTTTCCCAAAGGAAAATTTTCTTTCTCTAAGGAAATTTTTATCCTTACCATTTTTTTCATTATTTCATTTTACAAACTCTCTAAATAAAACTCATTTTATTTCTAAATTCTAAAATTCAGATTCATATCTAAAACATTAGAATCTTATAATTCCTTGGATATAATGTGTTATGTTTTCAAACACCAAATTCTATGAAATTCAGACTCTAAATTCTCTAAAATTTAGACTCCAAATTCTCTATAATTCAGAATCTGAATTATTTGAAATTCAGAAACTGAATTCTCTGAAATTTAGACTCTAAATTTTCTGAAATTTAGACACCAAATTCTCTAAAATTCAGACTCTGAATTTTCTGAAATTCAGACTCTTAATTCATTAAAATTTAGATTCTAAATTCCTCATAATTTAAACTCTGAATTCCTCAGAATTTAGATGCTGAATCCCTCAGAATTTAGACTTTGAATTCCTCAAAATTAAGACTCTTAATTCCATAGAATTTAGACACTGAATTCTTCCGAATTCAGACTCTGAATTTCTCAAAATTCAAATTCCAAATTTAATGAAATTCAGATTCTAGAATCTATAGAATTATGATTCTGATTTCTTTATAAAATAGAATCTGAATATCCATATCTTATATACTCCTAATTCTATTTTTCCTTAAACTCTGAAATATTTTTGGTTAAGTAACTTCTTTTTCCTCACATTTATTATTAAATGATGTCATACAATCAGTTCTAACTAACCTTTGTTTGAGTGAAACAAGTATAGGTCCCTCCGAGATTCAAGGAAAAATATGTTTGTTGGAGGAGGGATCCCACCATTGAAGTTGGGCCTATAAATAGGTGAACATTTGAGTGAGCTCAAAACTGTTCCATCAATCTAGAGATTACATACTGTTGAAGTGATTTCTAGAGAGAGAGAGGCTCTCATGCTTTGTACGGTTGTGAACATCTTGTTCAGATTGATTCGTGCGACTCTAATTGTTGCTGAGTACAATCGAGGGCTTCTGGGGATAGGAAGACAGAGGTATCGACTACCTTAATGTTTGAGGACTTTCGGGGATAAAAATATAGTGGTTACGACTACCTTAAAGCTCGAGGGCTTGCATGGATAGAAAGGTAGATTCTGATATTTCTATCGAGGGCTTACCCTGGTGTGAGTAAGGAGAATTTCTTTAAATTATAAATCAAGGAACCTTTATACAAAGTTATTGGATACCCTTATCTTTGGGTTAAATAGTTTCATATTGGTTACTTTTTGTTTCAAGTTTATTTCCACTATATTTTGATAAAGGAAGAAAGTATAACCTTCTTATACTTTCTCATTATTTTATGTAATCTGATAAGTAAGATTCTATAATCTTTAGGTAGAATATTTTCTTTAAGTAAACTTTCCTTAAGATTCATTTCCAAAACCACATTTCTGGAACCTAGTAAGTTTGTCTTATAGAACTATTTTATGGTTTTTGAATTTACCATGTTTAACTTTTTTAATCATAGTTTTCCTCAAGGTTAAAAACACAAATTTTTAAAATTACGATTCACCCCCTCTTGTAATTGAGCATCTAAATTCTTATTTCAATCCTATACTGGACACTGGAAGGATTTGACAACCAGATCATCCACATAAATTTCCACAAAATTCTTGATAACTGGATTAAAGATTTAGTGCATGGACCATTGGTAAGTGGATCCATCATTGCACAAGACCAAAGGAGTTAACATGGACCAGAAAGTACCTTGGGGTTATCTAAAGGTGGTGGACTTCTCATCCTTATGGGATATCCGGATATGATTATAACCAGAGTATCCATCCATGAAGAAGAGTACCTCAAACCCATACATAGAATTAATCAACAGTTTTGTCACTAGAAGGGGAAAATCATCCTTTAGAAAATGGTGCTTGAGTTCTCAAAATTCAATGTAGACTCTGGTCTATTAATTTTTCTTCCTGATTGAGACAATGTTGGCTAGCCACCTGGGGTACTAGATCTCCGAGAAAAAGTTGGCTCTAATAATATTTTCAACCTCAACCGTGACCAGAGCACCACGAGAGGTTGTATCTTTATTGGAGGATGTTTGATCCCGTGATGACCCACCAGGAGGCCAAGTAAATGAATTAAAACCTAAGGCTCTAGCCCTATAATCTAATCATAACTCTAGGAAAATATGTTGCGGTGCTATTTGTGGAAGGACACATTCTATTGTTTCTCCTATAGGGAAATGGATGCATTGATTAGTTTTTCCTTAGATCATCCTCAGTACCAAGGGTCACCTAGGATATCTCTGCAATAGTGGTAAAGATATACTCTTCAAATTCAAGTGGGTCATATTCCAAATTCTCTTCATTATATGAGATATGGGAATCAGTGGGAGGAGGCGACTCTTCCAGGTTAGCTGAACCATAGAGAGAAATGGGATATTCTTTGGCATATACATAATAAAAAATAAGGGGTTCCCATCCTATGGATACTGTAATGAAAAAATATGTTGATCCAATTCCATTCGGTCTCTGGATGTAAGGTCTAATCTTGATATCAAAGAAATTATTATGGGTTGAACTTCATCAAGTAATCCCTAATTTTTGGTACATGTGATAATGTCATGGATCAGTGGACATGGAGTAAACTTCTTGGTACATTTTAGAAGTAGGGACTCAAAGTATTATCCATGTCAGTCCGGTGTAGGAGTATAAGGTAATCTAGGAGAACTCATTTTTCTTTGAGATAATGAACCTACCCCTAGGTCTAGAATTGTGGGATCTAATCAATTAATTATCATAATAAAAAGATCATTCAAATATACCCATGGATTTTCTATAGTGGTTTCTATATTTTTAGGGGAATTTATGTGCTCAACCCTTTTTTTTGACCTTTTTCCCATCCCTCATATAGTAACCTATATCCAAATAGTGATTCTCACAAGATTTGAAGGGGGGTGAATCACCCTGGAGTACCCCTAATTGACCATCCAAGGAGTATTTGAGGAACTGTTGGTATGAAGAGGGGACCGCTTCGTGAAAATGAAGTTAGGGCCTTCCCAACAGCATGTTGTGGGAAATATACTATGAGACTACCATAAAGTTTATGCTTGATACTAGTCACAAAAATTAAGTCTTTAGTTAGATATTTTCATGTGGTTTATAATCTCTATTATCATACCAATGTACTGCTAGGTTAGAGAGAGTCAGATATGATACTATAATTCCCAACTTATGGAGCATCCGTTTTGGGATGAGGTTGATCATGAAGCCATTATCCACTAGGCAACAATGTATTTCCCTGAAATTGAACTAGACTATGATATACATTAGGCATATGAGGCCCAATATAGTTACAGACTCATATTATTTTTCAAATGATATGATAGCCTGCCATTCCACTCACTGGGCCTCTTCTATATAGTAGGCCTCAATGACATCTACCTCAGTCTTGAATTGAAGAGGAATTCTCAATGCTTTGATAACGGACTCATGCATTTCCTTTTATAAGGGGAGATACTCAAGGATGTATATACTCATGGGTAAACTAGTGAGGTAGTTCAACACATCATACTTATGTGTTAGAGGCATATTTTTTCCTATAGTAGGTATCTATTTAGAAAATGGTGTTTCAGATGTCGTGGACTGAAGAATTGGGCCTAACTAGTACTAGAGATAATCTATTGATGGTTATATGGTCTTATCTTAACCACTTATGGATGGGTGTTAGTTTTCTAATGTTAGAAATTAGCTAGATGTGACTAATTGGGACATTCTGTTGGATGAGCTGCATGGTCAACTAATACAACCAGTTATGGGGGCATACCTGGTAGAGTGGACTGGGAGGACTGTTCTTGTAGAGCCTTTTACAAGGCTTAATTTCTGGTTTCAGTAGAATGAACAACCTATTTTGAATCCCTTGATATCTTATGTGTCCCCTACCTCTCCTTCATTGATATCGGCCAAAGGTGACTGAGGGGTACACATTGAATTCCTCATTTTTGAGCATTGTTAAGTGTTCCTATAGTTCAATAACATTCATGGAGGTGTATTATTTATCCTCTTTAGTGGAATAATGCAGGTTTGGTCATACCCTTGGGGAATCTTCCAATTCAGGAGGCATGAAGTCACCAAGGGTGTGAGAAAGTTTTGGCACTTGTGGAGGACTCTAATATCCCTTACGCCATCAAAATATATTCCTTTTAGACATGGGATGGTGTGACATAGATGTGGAGGTAGTGATTAGAGGAGGATTGGTAACCATAAGAGAATCTATATTTCTCAATAAAACATGAATGTTACCATGGGCATGAGATACTATCTTATGAGTCAACCAATCATTGTAATTCTGAATCCCGCAGCTGAGAACCTATTTCCTCTCATAGAAGACTTTGTTGGCACTATTGTGGTCATGGATACATGTTCCACCTATGTTGAGATGTCACCCAATCTAACTAAATCATTATCTAATTGGTCCTAGAGACAATATATGAAGACAAAATAATCATTTATGGTGTGTCCAAGTATCCTGTGATACGGACAATGATCAGTGTGACCACTGAGTTCGACTTCCTAGGGTCTCTTTTATTCTGGAAACATTAGAATTTCCTTTTCTTGGGTGAAAATGAAATATCCCTAGACCTATTCATCCTTAAAGTAATATTTCTTGTTCTTACTTTCTATAAAAAGTACCCTGGGAACCTTTCCTTAATTGGTGGATAGAGTCACATTTTCTCATCAAGGAGGTTATATTTAGAGAGGATGCATTTGGTGAGGCTCCACTTGGCAGGGTTACACATGGTAGGGGTTATCCGAAAAAGGGTCTAGTATGGGTACTAGCATAAGAACTTTTGCGTGCATAGATGAAACTATCTATTTGTTTATGATCCTTCTCATAATATATGGAAGGGGTAATTGGAGTGACTATTTTTTGGCCCGATATAAGAATTCAATTTTCATTGAGCTTTCTGGGAGGACTCTTGAAATATTTCTGGGTAGTTCAAGGAAATGAGGGTTGGGGCCATCTCATCTCTGACATTCTACATGAAAATTATAATTATGTGTTCTCAGGAAATTGGCATTTTGAGCGAATACATGAGTCCCTTCCATTGGTTGACGAAGTTAGTGACTCACTTATCAGGTTTCATCTTGAATTTTAAGCGGTTGATGATTCTTGTGTTGCATGAGGTGGAGATGAAATAGTAAAGGAATTATCTACAGAGTTCCTCCCAACTAGAAATGGACCCTATGGGTAGGTGACTATACCAGAGGGATAAAGGTCCTTCCAATGTCTGGATAAAGTATAAGAACTTGGTTGTTTCCCCCTCTTATGGAGTCCCCAATATCCAACCACACCTTGAGGGAAAATGGTCCAAATTCTTTTAGAGGATCACCCATCCCATTAAAATGAATGAATTTTGGATTAACAAACGTTGTGGGCACTCAAAAATAGTCCACCCATTCTAGGTATAACTTTTCTTCAAGCCAAATTTCCACCTGTCGTGTTTCCAGAGCCTCAAGATGAGTGATGGGAGAAGCTATCACATCATCTTGGCAAGGATTTGTGATCACTAATGTGTTGAAAGGACCATTGATTTTGGGAGAAGCACAACCTTTATCTCAATGTGAATAATCTATGTCTTAGGTGGGGTGGGTGACTCATATCTCATTTATTTTTTAGTCCCTATCTTTTTTCATGGCTAGGTTCATGGGGCCACTAAGTTCAAATCGGGGTGTTTGGTTATGAAGAATTGGGTTCCCCATTGTAGGAGAGATGGGTTCCCTTATAATATTGTCAAGGTTCATGCGCTGTTCAAAAATATGATCAGTGTGATCTCTCTATATTTCTCAAGATCCTGAAGCAAGGAAAATATTGTGGGGTGCAAATCAACTTTCGGTGCAACCTCAGATGGGTCAGAAGTCTCAAAATTTCCCTTTCCTTTGTTAGTATATCAATGAGCATATGGAAGTGATTCATTGGTAGGGACTCTAGAGGCCTAGTGTTTCTATCAGCTGATGAGTATGGGCACCTGTTTGGGGTGTTCTTATTACTATATTACCCCTTGAGGAAAGTTATACCTATCATGCTCTACATTAATGGTTCTATTTCTATGATCCTCAAGTGGGTTGATGGTGATGAAATTAATTGTGGTGGTAGTTAGAGAAAAACCTTCACTGTTAGTTGGTATGCTGGATTGATGGTCATGTTGTTGTCATAGGATATTAATGAAATGGAGGGTAACATATTGCCCCTACCTCTGATCTACACTTGTTGAGATGCCCCTTTCATGACCCATAAGATCCTAATGAGGATCTTAACAAAGGTTTTCTAAATATTCATGAGGTATCCATATGATTCAGGATGTTGAGATATTGTGAGCACTGCGATATCAACCCCCTTGAACTATTAGTGAATGACATCAAGGGGCCTGTGGATCCCTAGGTTGGTCAGCTAATGGTATTGAAGGTATTAAAATTTCAAAACGAATTTCTGGTAAAAAAACTACCCAATAATTAGTGAGGGACTCTGAGATAAAATAATCTAGAGCTCCAGGTGGCCAAAATATGACTGATGACTGGTCAACGGTCAATAGTTCCCACAATTCCTATTGTCCACTACCAAGGGGATGGTCCTACTCTTATCTGGACAAAGACCCAATTGGCATAGGCTAAGATAATGGAGGAGGCATCGATGAAAACCTGCTTTTCTTCTAATTTATCTGGATAGGTATGCCGCATGGGTCAAATATCCACTGCATGAAAGAATGTATCTCAAAGGTAGAGAAAGATTTAAGATCATATCCATACTAGTTGGGGTGTTTACCCCTTATTCATATATGAGGGTGAGTACATCCCATTTAGGATCAGAATAGTACTCACCATCTCCTAAGGGCATCAACCAAAATCCTAACAACTATCCATATTTTAGTATGGAAGTAGTGAGGAGGGAAACTGACATTGATGGAGATGGTTACTTTGAAATTCCTTAGAAATAGGCCAGAATTTCCTCCACCTAAAGGTATATATAGAGGTATTTATGGAGCTTATGGACTTTTATTTCCAATATTTCAATCCTCAATCAATGGGATTCAACCCCCATATCTAGAAATAGGGGAGACGTTTCCCTCATTGATTCATCCATCGCTTTAGATTCTGACACGTCTATAGTAACATGACACTTCCTAGGGCCCCACCTTTGATGGTGTGGTACTTATAAAACTGTGAGTTATTAAGAGTCTCTTGGGTTCCTACCATGTGTTTTGCAACCTAAACCTCAAGCATGTCCCCCATAGTGAGTGTTCTCTCTCCTATCTCGGGATGGTTCTTTAGAGAAAGGTATGTTTTCATCATGGGGAGGAACCATGCACTGGTTTGTGGTGGTGTGAGGACTACCTCTTCATTAGTATTCTTCATCATGATATGGCCTATTATGGCTTCCAATGGTGTTGGATATTTATATATTCAACCTTTATTACCTGATAGGTGGTTGGGATCTTGATCTCAGGCTGGTGAAAATGGATTCTCATTGTGAAGTTATAGGGATCTAGTGGGATACTCTGAAGGTGGTAGGGGCTGATAGAGTAGTAAAAGATTCTTCCTTTAGGGAACTTTTCTTGTTATATGCCTGATATTAGTTTTGGGTGCTCTGGAATGGGGTCAGTGAATCAAAGATGGAGTCAATCCGCCCATCGACCTATGGGAATGGTCGGTGTTGGGATTGGAAAAGCCTAGTGGGAGCCCTCTCAGGTATCTCTAGAGTGGTTTTTATGATGGTTATGGATCAAACATCCCCTAAATCATCCGCATTGAGGATTTAGCTTTCATATAAATTTAGGTAGAGGCTCTCAAAGTGGGTTTTTTTGGAATGGGGGGTGGTTTCCCCCTACGTGTCCCTTAGAGGTGGCAGTATCTGTGAGGAATTGATGGCTTGAGATTTTGGAAGGCCATATCCCTAATGGGAATGATCCATTTCTTCTATTATCGGTGAACAAGGGCATCGATCACCCTCCTTTGGATGAGATCATAGGTTGAGATGATGCGTTAGTGTCTACTAGCTGGAGATGTAGTGGATTTCATGGTAGAAATATATTCATGTGGGATTGCAACCCCAATGTTTCCCCTACCCCTACGCCTATTAGTATTGGGTCACTATTCTCTTGTAGCTTGATTCTTTTAAATTATATGGAATCAAATATCAATAAATATAGTGAATTTTATTCCCAATGCCTCAACATAAGACATTATTCTGAAAATAGAGAAGGCATTCATGCTAAAGTTGTTGCAAGATGAGGATTCTCAACATTATCTACACCAATTCATTGGAGAGTTTTATGTTGGTCCAACTTCTTTCATATTAGGACCTGGAGGTGAATATCTAGATTCAGTGACATGTAAATATGATAGTTACACAATGTTACTCGTCCCCATATTTAAAGGATAAAAGTTTTATGTCAGGTTCACCATTTTTGTTTGTTGAAGCCTGGTGCTAGAAATGTTTCGACCCGATGATTCCCAAATTTGATGGTGTCCAAGATTATTAATATACATGATGCTTGAGGAGAATTTATTCATTTCAGGTTCACCATTTTTTAAAGTTCTTTATATTGGGGTTGTGCACCATATTTCTATCTTTTGGCAATGTAGTTTCTCATTGCCCTGAATTACCACTTTCCAAAGGTGGGTGTCTTCCATTACTAACAGTTATGTCATATCGTTGATCAAAATTAGATGATGGTATGTTGTTTCCTCCTTCAATGGATTCCTCCTTGGATCATGTAACCTATTCTAGGTCACCCTCATATATTTAATACATGTTTTTGAAACTCATTCTCGATGCCATATCAAGGTGGATTCCAGTTAATTACACTAATTTTTTCTCTATATAGTAGAAACCTTCAGTTAGAGTAGATAGTAATGTTGGGAATGTGTGGTAATTTCTAGAAATTAGGTATCTTGGGAACTTGAAATGACTTCCTCTTTTTGATAACATCACATGTGTGAGGTATCTTAGGTGTAGACCCTAAGGCATCCAATTTCTTCCATGAGATAGTCAATGTAATGGGAATAATAAATATAAGAATTTTTACACCAGGAATCCCATGTTAATTTTATAGGGTAGGTATTATGAATTAGGTGATAAGTTTATCATCTTGTGGATATGGATGGGTTACATATTTAACATCTTCTGGGGATAGGTGAGTGGTTAAGTTTTTCCCCAAGGGGAATATTTCACACTTGGGATTTGGTTGAGTGTGTCCCCAGGGGGGGATATTTCACAGTTGGGATTTGGTGAAGTGTGTCCCTAGGTGGGAAGATTTTACATTTGGGATTTGGAGAATTGTGTCCCCAGGGGAATATTTCACACATGGGATTTGGTGGAGTGTGTACTTGGGGGAGGGGTCACACCTAGGATTTGGTGGAGTGTGTATCATAAGGGTAAGATTTCACACTTGGTATTTGGTTGAGTGTTTCCCCAGGAGGGAAGATTTCACACTTGGGATTCGGTGGAGTGTGTCCTTAGGGGGAATTTTTTGCACTTGGGATTTGGTTGACTGTGTCCCTAGGGAGGGAGACTTCACAATATGGATTTGGTTGAGTGAGTCCCTATAGGGAAGATTTCACACTTGAAATTTAGTGGAGTCAATCCCTAGGGGGGAATATTTCACACTTTGGATTTGGTGGAGGGTGTACCTAGGGGAGGAATTCTCACTCTTGGTATTTGGTGAAGTTTGTCCCTAAGGGGAAGATATTTCACTTTTGGGATTTGGTGAAGTGTGTCCCTAGGGAGGAATATTTCACACTTTGTATTTATTTGAGTGAGTCTCTATGGGTATTATTTCACACATTGGATCTAGTGGAGTGTGTCCTTAGGGGAAATATTTCACACTTTGGATTTGGTGGAGTGTGTACCTAGGGGGAAAGATTTCACTCTTGGGATTTGGTGAAATTTTTACCTAGTGAGGAACATTTCAGGCTTGTTATTTGGTGAAATGTGTCCCTAGGTTAGAATATTTCACACTTGGGATTCGGTATGTGTTCCCATAGGGAGAAATATTTCACACTTGTGATTTTTTGAAGTGTTTCCCTAGGGGGAAGATTTCATAGTTAGGGGTTTGGTGGAGATATTGGGTGTCAGGATTAAACCTCTAGGAGGTATCCCATGTTTTTTGAGATATATGGATAGAACCTCATGGAGGTTTCCTACATACAATGCTATGAAATAGGAATCATAAACCCCATAGTTCTATGCCACATTTTAAGTTTGTATGTAAGAATCAGTCCACGCAGTTTAACGTCATGTGTTAAGGATGATCATGCCATGGAAAGAGCTTGAACAAGGGATGGTATGGGACTTACACATATGGGATTCCTAAAATAGGTGTCCTTGGGTGTGTCATCCTATAATTATTACACATGGTTCATCTTGTGTTCATCATATTCAGTAATGCTATAGTTTAATGTCAGGTGCTGAGGATGTTTTAATGCACCTTAAAATTTTAGGACTAGGATGTGGAGCTAAGTAGTTTTCCATCATGCATCTTGGAAGTTGAGAGGGCCTATGCCCAAGGAGGGTTGTATCAAGGTGAGAGGAAGATCTGGTAAAAGGGATCTCTACCAATATACCTAATCCATTTTCCTCAATGATTCCACCTTTGGGGATTAGGTTTCTACTATATATACACCACTGGGTGGGGCATGGCATAGACATTATCATGGAGTAGTGGAAATCAGGGGTCATGTGCTAGAGTTTCTATTCTAAGGAGAAATAGTAATTGGGGTACCTATTTTTAAGAGAAAAAAGTAGAGTGATGGACCATGCCACACTTGAATAAAATTATGTGGACCCAAGGGTTAGTGGTACCAGTCGCACAATGATTTGGGGTACAGTTAAACCAATCCTGGATTGGTATGGGACTTCCTGGAACTCAACTTTTGTGAAAGGGTATTGGCTAAAAGGAGGCACCATGGGGAGGCTTGGAGGATGGGTTTCATGAAATTTTGGGTTTCAAAATAGTTTGGGGTCTCTCAAAGGTTAGGGGTATCACAAAAATATATGTTTCACGAAATTTTGTGACCCTATCTTGGAGTGATGTATTTTTCCCATAGGGTTGGTTTTTTAAATGATAATTATCTCATGAAACCCAAAGAGACACCAAGGTATTTATTATTTCATGAAGGACATGGAACTTCACAAAATAAATATCCAAAATGAGCTGAGGTTCTCAAAAACACATGGGAAGAAGTTTCATGAATGATGGATACCTTTGGAAATCCATTTCCTCTCTTTCTCGTGAAGCTTCTATGTTTCATGAATTCAAAGATTTTCTTAGAATATGAAAGGTCACATCCTCTTAAAAATAATACATATAGATGTATTTATAGGCCCATTGGAGGAAATGGAATCAGTTTTGAGAAATATAGAGGCTTCCACAAAAGATTATGAGCTTCATAAAGTGATGGGATTTCATGAATTTGAGTTGTGTTATGTAAAGTATATCACCTCCAAAGTCACATGGTTAGGGACTTACACCATCTACAATTAAGATTCATAAAGGTTATTGTTTCAAGATTCACATGGCTAGAAACTTCCACAAACTAGAGTTATGTTGTGTGAAGGTTACCACCTCAAGATCCATACATTGGGGGCTTCCACAAACCAGAGATGTTCATAAAGATTGTGACCTTAAATAAGTAGACCCTTAAGTGGATTTTAATGATATTTTGGAATGAATTTGTTTTAAACCAACAAGTCCTTCTTCTACCTCTCCCATGAAACACTTATTTCAACATCAGCTACAACTAACAATGTGTATAGAGAATATTAATAAGGATTTAGTCCCTACCCTCATCTTTCTAAATTACCCAGGAGGATTTTGAGAGTTCTCTAATAAAGATTAGTGTATGGAATAATCCTTATTTTAGATCATGAAATGGTCATTCCCATTATCCTTTATAACTCTCATGTGAAGTCCTATGATAGAAGAAATGACTGTTGTCATGCATGAAGAGGATCTTGAGATGGTTTAGATGCTTTTCCCTTTACCGAATGATCCCCTCTAGGTGAAACTTCATTAGAAACAACCTCACTAAGTTGTTCCCTAGCTAGAACAACTTCACTGGTAGAAAATTTCCATGGCCCCACATCAGTGACAAGAACCTAGGGATTCTTTCATATAAATGATGAACAAGACCTACTCCTTCAAGGATGTATAGGTCATGAGGTAGTTCAACTTTTCCTTGGAAAAAAGAATTATGAAGTTTCTAGAGTGCAAGTGACTCCAAGTAGAGGAACTATAGTGACCCAAGATTTCCATAAATGGATATAACATATTTTTAGATGAATATTCATTACATTTCACAAACACATGTCTGTAGAGTGTAATCATTTAGTTCCATTGAAAACATGGAACAAAATATTCTAATCTAGTGAAATATATTTAATTTTTCCCACAAATATCTTTCTATTTAACAATCTTAATAGGAACACCCCACAAAAAACAATTATTCATAACCTAGGGAAAGAAAACATAATAAAGGGTGAGCCTAAATAATCAGTAAGGGTAAAAATAAGAGATATAACACTATGATCATATGAAAGAATAAGATAAGAATAAGGGAATGTTATAATGATCATAACTTATGAAATTTATACCCAACCTGTTAGATATCATAAAATTGATTCTTATCATAAATATTGGCAGTTCATAAGACATGAATTATAAGGGAATCAAATAACATGAGTTATGAGAGCATAACATCGACATAATACATAGAGTTATGGAATACACATTAGATTATAACATTGTGAACATGTGTAAATAGAAATAGGTTCACTCATTAAGTTAAGAACACGAAATCAGCAGATCACGTAAAATTATGGACATGATACCAAATCCACACATAAAATTATGAACATGTAATAAGGTTCACGCATAATATTGTGAACATGTAATCAGGTTCATGCTTCACATTGTGAACTTGTAATCTGGTTCATGCACAACAATGTGAACATGTAATTTGGTTCATGCATAACATTGTGAACATGTAATAATTTTCACACATAGGTGACTATATCTCATGGGAGGTACATACCACCATCCCCAATGATAACCCTTTCCTCGTATAGGAGTGGGTTCACTCCCTAAACCATAATAGCGGTCAAGGTTCACTCCCAATACTACCATAGTGAAAAAAGTCCCTTACTAAACTATGTTCACTCCCAGTAATATTCCTATATATCTCATGATATAAAATTATTTACCCAACACATTGGATGGTGATATAGTTCCCACCCATCACATTATTAAAACCATATTTATGTATACCCCAAGATCAAAAACATTCATCATATCATAAACCATGAAATGAAATGAGTATCATAAAAATTTCATCATATCATAACATGTGGAAAAGTGAAAGGATTCATAATAATTTAATCCTATTATAACCTATGAAAAAACCAATTTCCATAATCATTTTATCATGGTATAACATATGGATGAGAAATGAGTTTCATAAATATCAAGTCATCAAAATATAAACTGTTCAGAGAAAAAATATCAATGGTATTGCTAGATCATATCCCCATTAATTAATAGGTAACACCAAAGTATTTCATATTAGAGGGAAAATAATTTTAAAATTTCCTTTAAAAAATTTTCTGAGAAAAATATCCTTTCTTTTTTGAAAAATTCTTTTTCAAACATAAAATATTTTGAAATCCATTTTCTTTTAAAATGACCTTGAAACTTATAAAAGAAGATTTAAAAATCATTTAAAAACCTTTTTAAACAAAATACATATTTTAAATCCTTTTAATTAACAATTATATTAAAATATAATTTAAAAAAATCTTTAAAACATTTTTAGAAAACATGGTTTTGGAGAAAAATATATTTCCAATCGAAGAGAGAAATAAAGTCGATTTTCTAAAAAAACATTTTCTTAATTATCACAAGTACTAAAGAGTAAAAAAATGGTAACATTAATTTAATATATCAGGAATAAAAAAAGGAGAATAAAATTAATTATAACTATTTTTAGGTAGATCATGAGATTTCAATATTGGAGACTTAATCATTAACAATACAGATAAATGATAAGATTGTAACATAAAATCTTTACCACTTTGGTGGCATTGAATCATAAACCCCACAAAGTAATAATATAAAAAGGAACTAAAAATTGCATGAGGATCAATAAATTCATGATATTACATATCAAATGGGTTGTATATATACCTTGTGAATGGATATAGGTTCATAACATAACATGTGTCTCAAAGAAGGAAAATTGAGACAAAAATCCCATATTGATTTTGTAACTTTTGAACTTCAAATCCCATGAAATATAGATCCTCAAATTGATATGTGAATACCAATAATATTTAATATAATAATCATAAAATAAATTCATGGGATTTATATACACCATATAAAAAAAATAAAGGTGAGATTAGAAAAAAAATAAAGGTGTGATGGAATTCCGTTACTATTTGAGTAACTTTTGAGTCACGAGCTCTGTGAAATAATTAAATCAATTGAAAATTTTAATATTATGAAATAAATTAAATTCATGATATAAAAATTCATAGATAAATATATACACAACAAAAAATAAATGAGTGGTGAATATGGAATAAGTCTCACAGAAATAGAAGTGAGATTAGAAACCCCCTTATCTTAAGTCATTCAATCCTCTTCTTATTCCGGTATCATCCTTAAGGTTTGCACTAAATACTTCCTAGGTTGAATTTATTACCAAAATATGTCTTATATAATGATTAAATGGATGTTTATAATTGTTTTTTTAGTATTTGGTTGAGCTAAATTTCTTTAGATGTTTGAAGAATGGGGAGAGTGAGTTCCCTTTTATAATTGAGGAGGAGTGGCATTCTTGTAAATACCCAGAAGTATTCACTCTTTGGAGTTATCCATTACCTCATGTGACTCAAAAATAAATCAGTAATGTATGTAATGGTTGATATGGTCAAGAAACACCTCCTCTAAACAAAATGAAATATATTTTTATCATGTAATTCCTTAGTCTTTAAATTTACTCAATTTTGTACTTCAATTTTTAACAAGGCAACATGTATATTTTTATTTACTTAGGTAATTTATCCTTTAATGCTAGTTTTAAAAGGGAATTATTATTTAATTTAGACCTAATTATTCTTGATATTAAATCTAATTTATCAAATAAAAAACATATTTTTTTGTAAAAATAGTTTTAATACAAATGCATGTAATGCACAAAACCCTATTTTAACCTTCACATCGTTAATTAATTTTAACATTTTTATTAAAAATTATGTTAGAAAATTAAGGTAAAATTATTAGATAATATAAATTATTCTGATTCAAAATATAGAATTCATTTTTACAAATTCAACTTACATAAGTATCAGAATTTAATTTAAAATCAATCTCACAAATATGATGAGAAAGTGGGTTTTTAAAGTGAAAATGTTCAAAAGTTTACAAAGTTTTTATATCCAATATAAATATGAAATTTATTCCAATGAAATAAATTTGATTATATATATATATATAATTGAATTAATTATACTTAAAAAAATTTAAAATATTATTTAACTTTGAATATAATTTAGGTGAAAATACAGTTATTAATTAAAATTCAGTATTGTTCACTATTCATCAAAAAATGGAACTTTTTGGAAAAGAAACCTAAGATAATTTTTATATTATTTATTTAAAGATTATTTTTATTTTATAAAATTATTTTTCTAAAAGTGATTTTTTTTAAAATTAGTACGCCATAAAAAGGCGACAAAACTATTTTTAGAAAAAATACATTTTTAAGCATAAAATTGGATTTATTTTTATTTCTTATCTAGAAACACATGAGATGAATGTTAAATAGTTAATTGAGTATATACTATATAAATTTCTTTAAAATTATTCACTAAAAGTGATTCATTTAATTTATTTAGGTAAAATTCATTTATGTTCATAAAATTAGTTCAGAAAATGATTTCCTTCGTATTCAAAGAGTTTTTATTTTAAATTATAATTATTTAGTTAGAAAAAAATTAAATAAAGAAAAAAATTTAAACCATATTTCTATAATTTAGTTAACCTTATTCATACTCACCATTACAACATTTAGGTGATAACTATCATACTAAAAAATAATATTTTATTTGTATGTTATAATTTGTTTAAACACAATGTTTCTTGTAACACAAGATAAACTCGGGATTGTGTATAACACAATCCAAACTTATTCTTTCATGTAAATAAATATAAAGTCAATGTTTCTTAAAATATAAAAATATTAAATTCATTTATAAAAAATATATTACAAAATCATTGGTTGTTACATTTTACCCTCCCTTAAAATGAATATCACCGTTAAAATTTGTCTCGGTCCTTAAAGGTTTAACATTTGAAATTTTCTTCATAGAAGCCCACATTTTAAAAAGGGTTAATAATACATAATATTAAAAAATATAAAGGCATGTGAAAAATTCATCTCTAATAATTCATACATGGTTTCCAAATAGAAGAACACAGGTAAGGAGTAAAGATTTGGACATGGAGGAAAAACGTAAATAATTATGGAGAGTGGTAAAGATCACTGATAAAAAAAAGTGGGTGATCCATATAAATTTAATTACAAAAAAACCATAAAACAAATATGTATGAAAAATGTCATTTACATCATCAAAATTAATGATAACATGAAAACGTATTATTTTAATATCCTTTTTCTAAATTTGAATATTTTTCACGAGAAGATATACATACTTGATTTGATTATATTTTATAATCACAATCCCATTCATCGGTTATGCCTTGATCAATTTCCACTTTATCTCTTACTCTAATAAATAAAGGTGAATCTATTATGCCTTAAGTACTAATAGCTCATAAGATCCATAAATGAGCGGATAAGTCATTTCATCTATCATTAGTTATCATCCTAACAAAATAGTTAGCATAGGTTATCTAATATGCATAAATATTCATATGGTGAAGTAATAAGTTAATATATAAAACCCCATATAAAGTTTAATATAAATGGTTCCATAAATTTTTAACCATATAACCCTTCCAAAATTTAAAATTTATAAATAAGGACACTAAATTTCTCAAAATCAATTTTTCATTAATCCTTCATATATGAAAAAAGAAAATCTTTATTATCACATACCAAACATGTGAATAACTTAATCATGTATTCCCTTGAAACATGGAAATAACTTGAATTTCCATAAAACCTTATTGAAAACTCTAAAATATTGGCCTAGGTTCCATGCACTATACTCCAAACTAGTTAGTCACATGACCACAAGTGCACCTCCCCATATGCTAGAGGCAACCGACTAGTTGTGAGGGTCTAATAAGCCAACCATGGAGAGACTATACCCACTTTTTTCATAGTAATTCACTATTAGAAATATATAATAAATAATGGAATAACATAAAACCATGAACAATAACAATATCTCTAGTCAATCGAAGTAAAAAAATATAATATCCAACTAAAACAGAAACATACCAAGCTAATTCATGTGCCAAGTGTCTAAAATGAAAAATCAAAAGAATTCATCGACGACTCCCAAGAGGGTCTTGAACCATGTATGTTTGCCTCAAAGATGCTCCATCCCAAATCAACCATCTAACATAGGGCATTTTCACTTGATCTGTGCTCTATCCAAGAAATTTATTTCGGTATTGATCAGGCATCCCAAGTAGGGTGTGAGTACAACTTAGAAGGACACCACCAATGGTGTCTAAAATAAATAAATTCAATAACAAGTGTATAAATTTGTATAAATAAGTAATTTCAATGCATAATTTAATAGTTATCACATTATCATATGTTCTTTATTTAACTAGATATACCCCCCGAGTTCCTGCGGACACTCGTTCCTCAATATCTTCTTCGTCTCATGCTGAAATCTGAAACATTTCACATTATCAATTCACAATTCATTTAATAAATGGGCTTTCATTATCCATTTAATTTCAACTCTTGATACATAATATTGGGACCATATTCCAATTCCACTATCCTAGGTGTAGATCTTAAAGTCTAATGCCTCGTGACTATTTAGAGTATTAGTCCCTATCCCACACATCACGAGTATTTGGAGCCTCAGTCTCTATCCCATACATCATGGGTATTTGGAGCCTTAGTTTTTGTTCTATACAGTCTGCATTCACACGTTAGGTATAGAACGCCAAGTCTAGGACCCCATGGGTATTTAGAGCATCATTCAGTGTCCCACACTACATTTTCTCAATCAATCACATATATCACATATATCACATATCTCACAAGTATCACATATCTCACAATAATAAATTCTAAAATTAATTAATCATAGAATTTTTTTGAATCAATTAAACAATTAATTAATTATGTTAGTCCCTTCAATAAATTGATCAATTAATTGGTCACATCGATTTCATTAATTAATTTAAAAATTAATTAATATCCATAATTCCATTAATTAATTTGCCAATTAATTAACTAAATCCACAATCACAAATAATACCACAACTAATTATTGAATTGATTAACCCAATTCATCAATCTCAAAATTACAATAATTAATTCAAAAATTAATTATTTTTAATTAAAAATTCAATAATTAACACATCACTTAATTATCCACAATTTCACAATTTCCATTATTCAATCAAATCCCCAAATTCCTCAATTAATTAATTTATCACATTAATTAATTAAATATAGAAATTACAATTACTTAATAATCCCTAGAAATTATGTAATCACATATATGAAATTGGTAATAATACAATGGGATTTGAATAATATACCACCTACCTCTATTTGTCAATGAACAATCACCCAACAGAGATCCCAAAAAAAATGAGCAGTACAACGATGTAGATTGGGATCCAGATCTAAAACCCCAAATCAAGATTAACAAAATCAAGATCTATTTAATCTAGATCTTGATCTACACTACTAGATCTGGATCTACAATTTTTCTATATATCTAACCAAAATAGAGAAAAACTTCTCTTAAATAAAAAAAGAAGGGTGGGAGGTGAATTGGAAAGTAACCATGATAGGATCCTCTTATTGGGAAAGCTATAGATCTTCGATATGTGCTTTGAATCATGAATAATAGTGTTCATGCAGCATTTGAATCCCTCTAGAAATCTCTTAAATCCTAAAAAATCATAAGGGTCAATGTTTGGGTCAAAATGGGTGAGTTTTAGTATTTTGGGGGAATTCAAATCTAATTTTTTGACCACTTTAAATATTGTGCATATTTTCCTAGGCAGGGGTGCATGGTTTTCCTTAACCATGTTCCTTAATAGTCCATATATTATTTTAGGGGTGCATATTTTCTCCTTTTAGGGTGCTTGGTTTGATAGACCGTGTTACAGTCGTGGAAACCCTCATTGTCCGGGGTTGCTTAGTTTGTTGGGTTGGGGCGCACAATTTTCTTTAACCATGCACAACCCTATTTCCTTCTATTTTTCTCAAAATTCACCCAAACACACCCCAAGGTAAAACCCAATAGAAAATTACTTAACA
This sequence comes from Viscum album, assembly GCA_963277665.1. Lineage (NCBI taxonomy): Eukaryota > Viridiplantae > Streptophyta > Magnoliopsida > Santalales > Viscaceae > Viscum > Viscum album. The sequence continues at coordinate 1,942,924,073 of OY728119.1, read as the reverse complement.
TAAGGGAAAAGGGAACCTGCAAACATGCCTGAGACAAATCCAGAAAATTTCTAGATCTTACAATCTCCCCACCTTATAACAGCTCATCATCAAGATTCACTCCCAAGAATTTCTAAGATTCTAAGCCAAAAATATTGGTCCATTGAGCCCTTATATCTTCTTCCCTTTCCCAAGTTTCCTTCTTATGACAGCCATGTTTCCACAATACATAAAATATCAGCCCGATATTTCCCTACAACAGTTTTTCACTACGATCTAACACACGTATCGAATGCTCCTCAAAGGATGCATATATCTCATGGTTTACCGCATCCACATCGATCACATGAGAATGGTCCAGGTGATACCACCATAGTTTTGATACATGGTAGTAATCTTTCATAGATCTATATTTTTGTGGAATATCTAATTGGTATGCCATCAGTCTGATTCTCTCCACAACCTCAAAAGGTCGAAAAAATTTGGGCACCAACTTTCTCTGTCTCTGTATCCTGCAGTGATCCAACCTAGGTAACACCCAAAGGAATACATTATCACCCTCTATAAACTCTAGGGGTCATCTACATCTATTAGCATATGACTTCTTTCTACTCTGATTCATAGCCATATACTTCTGAATTAGTTGTACCTACTTCGATGTCTCCTGAATAAGACTTGGTCCCAACAATTTTGACACACCTACCTACATCAAGTATAGTGGTGATCTATACGGCCTACCATAAATATCCTTATATAGTTCCATATGTATAGTTTCCTGATAACTCCTGTTATAGTAAAACTAAACTAAATCCAAGTATTTCCCCCAAGAACCACTAAAGTCAAGAACACACACCTAAAATATATACTCAAGATCATATATAGTACAATCAGACTACGCATCTATTTGTGGGTGGAAGTCCATACTCAATAATACCTATATAATAAGCACAAAATCGCTTCCAAAATCATGAAGTCAAATGAGATTTTTGGTCTGAAACTATAGTCTGTGTTACCCCATGTAGATGGACTATATCCTAAACATACAAATATATTAGTTTCTGCACTAATAAATTCTCCCATATAGGAATGAAATGCACTACTTTTGTTAGTTTCTCTACAATAAACTAGATAAAATCATTATTCTTTTTTATATTCAGAAGACCCACCACAAAATCCTTAATCACATCATACCACTTCCATTCTATAAAGGGAAATGGATGCAACAAACCTCTATGTCATTTATGATTTTCCTCCACCGACTAAAAGTTGTAGCATCATTTCATGAACCTTGTAATCTCATTTTTCATGCCTAGCCACCAAAACTATCATCGTAGGTCACAATAAAGTTGTTTTACACCTAGATGCACCTCCCACTTTGGGACATGAAATATCCACATCAACTCCTCCCACATACTCATATGCACAACAATCGAATTCCTAACATAGATGTTCTCATCCTCATCAATTCTACAATACAAAGGTGACTCCCCACCTTCAAGGATTTCCCTCAAGGTCAAACATTCTGGATCCTCATAATTCATATCTCTAATCCGATTCAAAAATGTAGAATCCAATAAAACGGAAATTAGAGTCATATTTTCTTAACTCTAATGAACCACTACATGAATCTCAGATAGAAAATTCATCATCTTACAATCAAAAGTAGACTCTTGAACTACTTGAGCCTGTGTTTTCCTACTCAAAGAGTCAGCCACACTGTTTCTCTTCTTGGGTGTATATACTAGCTCAAAGTAAAATTATTGCATATACTCAACCCATCTACACTATCAGGGATTCAAATATCATTCGGAGAAGATATACTTTAATCTCTTATGATCAGTATACACCATAAACTTCTCCCCAATAGATAATGTCATCAACACTTTAAATCATAAACCATTGTCGCTAACTTGAGGTCATGTGTAGGGTAGTTCTGTTCATGTGGCCTCAACTATCGAGACTCATACGCCACAACTTGATCTCCTTGCATCAATACAACTTTTATTTTGATCCCACAAGCATCAAAGTACACTATATACTCCTCACCAGTATTGGTTAGGATCCATATTAGTGTCGATTTCAAGTGCTTCTTCAACTCCTTGAAGGAAATATCACATGATTCCAACCATTCAAACTTTATCCCCTTTTTGGTCAAGACCAAGAGTATAATTTACGATCAGAAAAAATTCTAGATGAATCTTTGATAATATCCAACTAACCCTAGAAATATACAGATATTTAATATATTCTTGGGATGCTCCTAAGATACAACTTTATGAAACTTCTCTGGGTAAACTGACACACCCTCTTCCAAGATGATGTATCCCAAAAAGTGTACCTGATCAATCCAAAATTGACACTTAGATCGAAATATATCCAATTATATTTTAGGGTAATCAAGATGATGTTAAGATGTTAGGAATGATCGTCATGAGTCTTGGAGTACACCAAGATTTAATCCACAAACACTGCCACAAATTGATCAAGGTATAGATAGAATATTATATTCATTAAGTCCATAAACACTACTGGTTAGTTTGTTTACCCAAAACTAATTATGATGAAATCATAAAGTCCATACCTTCTTCTAAAAGTAGTCCTTGATATATCAGAAGTTTGGAATCTCAGCTGATGATACCCTGATCTCAATTCAATCTTCGATAACACACAATCTCTTTTCAAATGGTCAAATAGATCATTGATACATGGAACTGGATATCAGTTCTTCATAGTCATCCATTTCAACTTCCTATAATCAACACATAAGTGCAAAATCCTGTCATCCTTATTTGAAAACAACACCGATGAACCCCATGGCGACGTACTCGAATAGATAAATCCCCTATCCTCCAAATCCTATAGCTGAGTCTTAAGATTTTTAAGCTTTGTTTGTACCATTTTGTATGGAAGAATAGAAACTGGATCATCTCCCAGAATAATCTCAATATTGAATTACACATATCTATTAGGTGGAAACACTAATAATTCTTTAGGAAACGCATCCTGAAATATGTCCACTATAGGTATAAATATACCATACTTTACACCTCCATCATCCTAAATTAGACTTGCAATCGGGGCTTCGAGATCTCTCAGTTTTTGAGTAATTGTTCCTTCTCAACCTACCTAGATATCCCACTCTCCATGGTGAATAAAATTGTCACCCTTAGGAGACATAAAAGTCACTCTCGTATGGTAATAGTCAAATCAGTCTTGGTATGAGACTATCTAGTACATACCCATAGTTAGGTTGAAGAATTACATGTTAAGAATATAAATATCCCACAAAAAGTGATACTCCCTGATCTAAAGAGAACATCCCTTGCACCCACATATGTCTCTAGACCATACTCCTAATGGTGTATCTATCATCATTGCCCCATTCACAAACTCTACCACCAGTCTCAAACCATTAACAAGATTTGTAGATATAAAGTAGTGAGAGGCACCAGTATCAAATAAGGTACTAGATAATATAGAAGTTACAATAATAGTACCTCTCATTATTGACTGTCCATGATCAATTATCAAAAGTTTAGGCTGCACTACAAGTAATCATCCTTCCCACATTCCCAATTCCACAACCAAACTTCCATGAATTGCACCACTCTACCAATTTGGTAACTCTTTCCCATAAGCACCATGTACACTGCCTCTACTACCTCATCCAATAGAACTCAATATTCCAGACTAATATGGTGCAGAAGAGCCTCTTCTTACACTCTGGTTCTATTTATCTCCTCCATCACTAACTATATGTCTCGGGTTCCAATATAACCTATGTAGATGTCCCATATTGCCTCATTATCAACACTACACCAGTGGTTGTGGACATTGTTTGTGAAGGTGGCCCAGTCTACCACACTGGTGGAAAGTACTCAGGTAAGATCACGAGTAACCGATCCCGCAAACAGGTCACTTTGCTTCCCACTACTTTTTCTAATGTTCTCATAGATATGGTTCTTGGTCTTGGAATTTGTTCCTCCATATCATCTAGAATAAACCACATGTTCACCACTAAAAGCATCCTTCAAGTTCCCCTCTATTATGAGAGCATAATTTACCACTTTGGAAGACTTCTTCAGCCTGGAGATATTTACCTGGGACTTAATCTCACACTTAAGTCCATCCTAAAACCGATTTATTGCAATAGCCTCATCTACTAATAATGGTCTATCAAAACATTGAAATTTTTTAAAGCATCTTTCATAATCCATTACGGACATAATCCCCAATGTCAATCTCATGAACTCAGCTACTCTCTCATTCCTTAGCATCTCCAGATAGAAGTTCTCCAAGAACCTCTACAAGAATTCCTTATATAAAATAATTTCAACCTATCAAGCTAGAGCCTGAACATACCACCTGAACTTCACTGATCTTCATAGCATATAAGAAACTAGCTTGAATCTCTTCTTAGTGGGAGTATCCAAGTGGTCAAGTATAGTCTAGATAGACTCAATCTATAACTCATCTCCATCAGTTCCACCTTCTCCAGTAAAATTCTTAGGGTGTTGTAACTAAAACTCCCTCATCAGATCAGACATGCTTTTCTTATCCCACCCTGGGTCTCTTTCCATGAATTTCATGATGTGAGTAAAGTTATCTTGGAACTTCTCCCCTACTTCTTCAACCATAATTATTAGTGCCTTAGGTTCCAGTACTGGTGGGTAATCTCCAGCAATATCCTCTTACCACCCTCTCAACAAGGTTCATCATGGAGGCATATCTCTACAATGCCATATGCATGTCTTAGGACTCAAAACACAAATGTAAATACAATAAGTCACATTATTTATTTTCCCTAAACCTCACCATGCGGTCAAAACCAATGTTTTATTAATACCCTTAACCATCCTACACCAAGGTCCTGGTTAACATGGGTAAAAAAAATTCATTTCTTAGTTTTCTATTTTCAAAACTCAATTATTCATATTTTTCCTCATTTTTACCACTTCTTATTTCTTATTTGGCACCATTTTTTATCTCAATTTCACAACCAAGGAAAACAATTAAATTTTAATAACATACCCAAAACCCATTTTCCCCTGCATACCTAAAATTATGCATGTCACAAAATAATCCTAAGTTCCTAGAATGATGTGTGAAACTCAACTCCCATGCCAAACTGGTCCATGAGTCACTTTTTTCAATAATCTTCCAAAAGAATAATCACATCACAAAACAATTGTGTCAATCAGGGTAAAATAATATCCAACTAGAACAATGAACAACAATAACAACAATCACACCATGTATACCTAAATTTTCCCTCCTTTAAGGGTTTGAAACTCCCACACACAAGCTTATTACCAAGGCCCGAATCTTTCAATTATCCGATATACCTTTCCCCAAACAATAAGACAAAAGAAAAATAAAATAAAATTTATCCAATAACACTTTTTAACATCCCAGCCTAAGTTCCATGCATCGGTGCCCCGATCTGGTTGTTTACATGAACTCAAGTGCACATCCCCATGCACCAAAGGTTGTTTAATATCAATAAGGGTCTGATAATTTTATCCTGGGGAGACTATAACCTCTTTTAGCAGAGTAATTCACCAGTGAAAATAAATAACCAACAGTGGAATAAAATATAACCATGAACAATATAAATATCTAATTTCAATCATAGGAAATACAATATCCTACTAAAAAAGAAATATTCCATGCTAATATGCATGCCACATTTCTAAAATGAAAACTCAAAAGAAGACAATAATGAATCCAAAGTGGGTTTTCAACCACATCCAATTACCTCAACCATTCTCTATCCCAACTCATCCATACAACAAAAGGCCTTTTCCATTTACCTATCATGCATCCATGAAATCTATATGGGTACTCATCAGGTAGCCTGAGTAGGGTGTGAGTACAACTCAGTAGGCCACAACCAACAATGTCTAAAAAATCAAGTCAATAACAAGTGTATACAGTTGTATAAAGAATTAATTACATTGCATAAGTAAACAATTATCACGTCATTATATGTTCTTTATTTAACCACATATACCCCTAGGTTCCCATGGACACCCAATCCACAATACCTACTTCGGCCTATGTCAGAGTCGAAAAAATTTCACATTGTCAATTCCCAATTCATTTAATAAATGGGCTTTCATTATCTATTTAATTCGACTCATGATACATATAATTATAAACATTGTTCAATGCCACTATCTTAGGCTTAGATCATTGAATCTAATCCCCCATCAGTATTTGGAGCATCAATATCTATCTCACACATCATGGGTAATTGGAGCCTCGGTCCCTCTCTCATACATCATGGCTATTTGGAGCTTCATTCCATATACCATATAGTTTGAATTCAAGGCTTGGGTCTAGAGTTTCATGTCTAGGACCCCATGGGTATTTAGAGTGTCATTCTATGTCCCACACCCCATTTTATCAATCAATCACATATGTCACATATATCACATATCTCACATTAATTAATTCAATAATTATTTAATCATAGAAATTATATTAACCAGTTAAATAATTAATTAATCATGTTAGTGCCTTTAAGAAAGTGAAAAGGATATAAGATGAATGGGAAAGAGAGAAGTATATGATCTTCTTAATGGGAGAGGTGTGGATCTTAAATACGGACGCATAATAACAAATAATGTAGGTTATATGGCCTTGGATTACCTTATAAAATCTAATTAAATCATCAAAAATTGTAAGGGTCTGAGTTTAGGTCGAAATGGGTGAGTATCAGGGGTTCAGGGGGATTAAAAACAAATTTTTAGGCAACTTTAAAAATCACACATGGTTTTCATAGGTAGGGGTGTATGGTTTTCCCTAATCACGTAACTTAACTATTCTCCTATTATTTTAGGGGTGCACAGTTTCTCCTTTTATGGTACATAGTTTGACAACCCATGCACCAGCCATGTGAACCCCCACTATCCAGGGTTGCACAGTTTGCTGGGTTGGGGCACACAGTTTGTTCTAACCATGCATCAATTGTGAAAAACCCACTTTCCTTAATTTTTTCTCAAAATTCACCCAAAAACACTCCAAAGTAAAACCCAATCAAAAATCACTCAAAATAAGGAAAAAAATATTACCTATAAACACACCTAAGACAACTCCAGAAAAGGTTGAGATCTTACAAAAACAAGAAATCTTCCTCATTCCTTAAATAAACCAAGATTATTAGATATATTCTGTATATCCAAAAATGATGTAAACCCCATCCATGATAGCATAATCCACTTTGTCAAAAAATCATTAATCATTTTCAATGTAATCATTACAATCCATTTTACTTTATTCATATCTGATATCTCTTTATCTTAACATCATTACCTAAAAATATGAAACATATTAAGGGTTATCTTCCCTTAATAAATATATCACTTTTCTATTCCATAAGTAAAATTTAACACATTCTTCAAAATCCATAATTAAAACTCCTACAAATAATTATTATATATTATGATTCATATATCATAATTCTGAAATTCCAAAACATAAACACTTCAGTTATTCCACCTCATCCATATTCCTTTAACTAGGATTCATCTTCATATTCCTAAATACCTATTTCCTAAAATAGGAAATATGAATCATGTCTTAACATTTATAAACCTAAATTTAATCACGGTTCTCACATTTTACATAAAAAATAGTTTTAGAATATCCCATACACTTCAAATGTAATTTGTAGTCTCTTCATCATAAATAGAAAACCATTACTCATATAAACTTGGAGATTATCTCCAAAATATTTCCCATTATGACATTGATTTACATAATTCCCATACTTTACACATTTAAAACATTCATCCATTGATAATACCTTAGGGATAATGATATTCTTATCCATTTAATTAACTAAAATCTTCATTTTTCTTCACAAATCACTTACTTTGTGGCCTTATTAAACACACATAATACATATTATCATTCCTTTAAGACATTCCATTGAGTGATTATTTCCAAATTATTGATATATAGGGAATTGAATCTTCTTTACTCCATGTCCTCTTCTACTGTAACTCTCACCGAACTTTATCCGTATCTTCTTTGGTGAGACTAGGAGTTGGTTAATGCAGATGTTGTTAATAATGTTCTATGATAACTGATTTGGCCTAATCACAATATCCTTCACTCCATTCATCATACCCTTTGGATTATCATCAAAATAAATTCCATCACATTCATTATTAACCCAGTTCCTTCTATTTACCATCATTGAATAAAAGAAAAAAAAATATTGTGATCAACTCTAATCATAATGGGAAACCAAATAATCATGAAAATCACTTAAAGGGTGTCTAAATCATGAAACTGTCTTCTTTAATCCACGACACGTTAGGTTTATCCTTGGTCACTCATAATAATCTTTTCTTAAAATCCTTTTTAATGGTTCATAAAGGGTTTGTCAGTTTCTAAAGCATATACCTCACTCAAGAGTGTCAAACTAGGTGTGAAACAAGACCCATTATCATGCACTAGTTCCCAGTTGATTCTAGTTAAATATAGTGATTTTTGGGTTATTTCCCCTAGGTACATATGTGCTAGAGCCACATCCACTTGTAGTATCTGGATAGGGATATATTTCTAGGAAACCACTCACTCTATCCTTTACCAAAATTCTATTATATTTTCCTATACTTTGACTCATCCTTATACTTATACATAGAGAAATCCCTATACATATCCTTATAAACATACCTAGGGATCTCACTAATGTTTTTTCATCATATTTTCCAAAGGTTAACTAAACCTTACTTGTGATACCAACTATAGTGACCAAGGCTTTTCATACATTAACATTACATCTTTTAGATGAATATTCATTACATTGCACAAAAATATAGCTGAGGGATTTAATAGTTTAGTGCATTTGGAATCATGGAACACAATATTCTAATCGGGTGAAATATCTTCAATTTTTTCCATAAATATCTTCCTATTTAGTACTCTTCATAGACATACCCTACATAAAACCTTTCTTCATAACCCAGTGAAAGTAAAAATAAGAAAGGTTGAGCTCAGATTATCTGTAAGGGTAACCAAAAGAGATATAAATCTATGGTCCTATTAAAGAATAATATAATCATAAGGGAATGTGATAATGAAAATAAATTACGAAATTCATACCCAACCTATTATAGATCATAAACATGATTCATGGAATAAATATTGGTAGTTCACAAGACATGGATCATAAGGGAATCAAAGAACATGATTCATTAGAGAATAACATTGGCATAAGAAATAGGCTTTTGGTATTCACATTAGATTATAAAATTAAAAACATGTTTAAGTATAAATAGGTTCACTCATTATGTTAAGGACATGCAATAAATACCTTTCAAAAACTTATGGACATATAAATAGGTCCACAAATAACATTGTGAACATGTAATCAGATTCATATATAACATTATTAACATGTAATTAGGTTTAAACATCACATTTTGAACATGTAATCAGGTTCACGCATAACATTGTGAACATCTAATCAGGTTCACACATAACATTTTGAACATGTAATCAGGTTCACACATAGAATTGTGAACATGTAATCAAGTTCACACATAGGAAGATACACCTCCTGGGTGAGACACACCACCATCCCTAATGTCATCTCTTTCCTCATATTGGAATGAGTTCACTTCCCAAACCCTCATTGTAGTCAAGGTTCACTCCCAAGAACATCATAGTGGACAAATTCCCTTACTGAATAGAGTTCACTACCCAATATAGTCATGTCTATTTCATGAGATATAAATCTTTACCCAATTAATTGAAGGTATATATAAGTCGCACCCATTAAAAAATGAAAACCATAAGTATGTGTGTCACAAGATGATAAAAATTCATCATATCATAACCCATGAAATGTATCAGGTATTATAAACATTTCATAATATCATAACATTTGGAAAATAGATAGGTTTAAAAAAATTCTTCATAGTATAACCCATGAAAATATGTGGGTTTCATAATCATTTTATCATGGTATAACCTTTGGAAGAGAAGAAGGTTTCATAAACTCTATTTCATCAAAACATAAATAATTCAGAGAAATAATATAAATGGTATCCATGAATCATATCCCAAGTAATCCATAGGTAACGCCAATGGATGTAATCTCATATGGAAAATAATTTTAAAAGTTCATTTAAAGTATTCCAGAAGTAAAATATACTTTATTCTATGAAAAATTCTTTTTAAATCATAAAACATTTTAAAATCACTTTTCTTTTAAAATAACCTTGAACCTTATAAAGGAATATTTAAAAATCATTTAAAATTATTTTAAACAAATTTTTTTTAAATACCATTCCCTAAAAAATATATTAAAATAACATTTAAATTTTTTTTTTAAAAACATTTTTAGAAAACATGGTTTTGTAATAAAACTGATTTCCTACCTAAGAAAGAAATAAAGATGGATTTTATTAAAAACTATTTCTTAATTATATTAAGTACTAAAGAGTGAGAAAATGGTTCCATTTATTGAAGATATCATGAATAAATTATGTATAATAAAATTAATTATAATTCTTAAGAGGTATATAAATATATTTTAACATTGGATACTCAATCATAAATAATCTTTATAAATTATGAGATTGTAACATAAATTTTTTTCCACTTTGGTGACATTGAGTTGTAATCTCCATAAAGGGATAATATAAAAAGAAACTTAAAATATCATAAGTATAAAAAAATTAATGACATTACATGCCAAAGGGGCTTTCTATACACCTCATGAAAGGTTTGAAGTGTATAACATAACATGTGTCTCAAAGAAGGAAAATTGAGATAAAAATCCATTAACGATTTGGTAACTTTTGAACCGTAAATCCCATGAAACAAATATACTAAAATTGATCTGTAAATACCAATTATAATAATTAGAAGCATCAAAAAATAAATTCATGGGAATTATATACACCACACAAAAGAAACATGTGGTGAAAATGGCATGTGTCTCACAAAAAATAAAGGTGAGACTGAAATCCCTGACTACTTGAGTAACTTTTGAATCATGAGCTATGTGAAAGAATAATAGAAATTGAAACATTTAGTATCATGAAATAAATGAAATTCATGATATAAAATTTCATAGGGAATATTATACATCACAAAAAAATCAGTGGTGAATATGACAAAAGTCTCTCATAAATAAAATTGAAACTAGATATCCCCTTACCTTAAGTCTTGAATTTTATCATACTTGTTCAAACCTCATATTCTTCAAGATTTCTCATTAAGTTTGAATAAATACTTACTAGGATGGATTTATTCCCATAATAATGATTATAGGATTAGGGGATTGAATTTGAGAAGTGATTTTTGAAGGGTTTGGTTGATACAAAAGGCTTGAGATATGTGAAGAAGGGGGGAGAGTGATTACCATTTTATAATTGGGGAGGAGTGGCATTCTTGTACATATAAGTATTTACTATTGGGATATATACCTTAAATCATGTGCCCAAAAAATAGATCAATGATGTAGGTTAGGGTTTATTTGGTAGAAACACACCTCCACCACAAAAAAAGAAATTCATTTTTATCATGTTATTCCTTGGTCTTAAATTTTACTCTTTTTTCCCTTTCAGTTTTTACTAAGGCAACTTGTATCTTTTTATTTACTTAGGTAATTCATCCTTTAAGGCTAATATTAAAAGGGAATTATTATTTAATTTATACATACTGATTATATATGTGAAATAAAATTTATTAAATAAAAAACCTATGTCTTTAAATTAGTTTTAATACAAACACATGTAATGTGAACACCCCTATTTTAACCCTAAATGCATTAATTAATTTTAAATGTTTTCACTAATAATTATGGAAAAATATTTTTTTAAAATTTTTAGATAATATAAATTATTATAACTCAAAATATTGAATCAATTTTTTCAAATTAAACTCATAGAATTTTAATCATTTAATTTAAATTCAATCTCACAAACATGACGAGAAAACGAGTTTTTAAAGTGAAAATGTTCAAAAGCTTACAAAGTTTTCATATACAATTTCAATATGAAATTAATTCCAATAACATAAATTGGATTAATATATTTATAATTGAACTAATTATATTTTAAAACCAATTTAAAATATAATTTAGCTTTGTAAATAGTTTAGGTGAAAAGATAGTTTTTAATTAAAATTCAGTATTTTTCACAATTCATCCAAACATTATAATGTTTAGAAAAAATCAAAAAATTAACCCAAGAAAATTTTGATATTATGATTTAAAAAATAAGTTTTATTTAATCAAATTAATTTTGTAAAAGTGAAAAAAATAAGTGTGCCATAAAAAGACAACAAAATTGCTTTTTAGAAAAATATTATTTCTAAGTATAAAATTGGATTTATTCTTATTTATTATCATGAAAACACAGAAGATTAATTTTAAATAGTTTATTGAATATATTATATATACATTTCATTAAAATCATTCACCAAAAGTGATTTTTAAATTTATAGAGGTAAAACGTTTTTATGTGCATAAAATTAGTTTTTCAGAAAACGATTTCTGTTGTATTCAATGGGTTTTAATTTTAATTTATTATTAATTAGTTATAAAATAATTCATTATATAAAAATGTGTTAACCATATTTCCATAATTTAGTTAATCCTATCCATGCCCACCACTCCAATGGCTAGTTGATGACTGTTATATTAAATAATAATATTTTAATTGTACGTGACGTTTCGCTTGAACTCAATGTTGTGGGTAACACAAGATAAAATTAGGATTGTGGGTAACAAAATAAAAAATTATACTTGCATGTAACACAAGATAAAACAAGTGTTTAATGAAATATCAAAATATTAAATTCATTTAAAAAAATATATTTCAAAAAATCTCAAGGTTTTACATGAACTCGCCAACTATGTAAACGACTACCTATACAGTAGGATCCTTGAACATGCCATCAAATAATGCTCTATTTTTAAATACTGGTTCTAGAAACAAGTAGAACATAGCCTATTCAAATTTGGAGATTTCATAGTAATTGTAGTATATGTCTTCGTCGACCCCAATAGCGACAACAAAGACCCCAGTGACTGGCATCAAACTCTTGGGTACAGAATGCAAATGTAAAATGGCTAGTTGCTACAAAAGATAGTTGCTCGTACCCAAGGTATTATCTATTTTTATTTAGGAAAATCATATTCTTATGTGGTTATCATGGATCCCCTAGTCACTACATCCACATCTGTGTTGTATCCATTTAAGTATCAAAAGAGGAGGCACCGACAATGTAATAGAAATCAGAGTCCCCAGTTAGTGCCAAAACCCACTCTCACTCTTGGTGACTCCATGCCTCCTAAATTAGTAGATATTCCCAAATTTTGTCTGGAACTAGAATATTATACTAATAAGTAGAAAGAGTAAAACTCTATTAATTATTTAGAGGTAGTTGATCTCATATTCCCCTATCACAGGGCGCTCAGCAAAACAATTTTTTGAACCCGAGAAAATATAGTAATAGTGGGACTCATATTGTCTCTAGAGAATATAGTGTTGTGAGTATATTGAAATATTGTTTATTGGGTTCAATTTTAAAGAAACAGTAAGTAAATGGGGTTGGTTTTGAAATCAATTTATAAAGAAATGGTTCATCCTTAGATTATTCCCTCATTCCCCTATTGAATTATTACTTATTTTTTCTAATCATCTACTCATCAATTAAACCAAAATAATTAATTTCATCAATAAATTTTGGTTTAGATAAGGAAATATAATGATCATTTGATTTCCTACCCTTGCCTTCCCTAGTGTTTTATTACCCCCTTTCATCCTTGAGTTACCCTACTGTCTGATATTGCATGTAGTGGACTTAACCAAAGTGGATTTTGTATTAAATGTCAGAAATAATAAGAAGAACTTAAAAGATAAGATTATAATAAATTCTAATGAAAAAAATATTAAATTATATAGAGCAGGTAGTAAAAGAATTGAAATATTATAATTCATCAATAAGTTAGGTGAGGGGATTTTCCTTAGCTAAACTATAGAGGGTTTAGTGTTCCATCATCGATGTTTTACAAAAAGGGAAATTAAATAACAGAAGAGTTTCGACCAGTTGTGATTGAGAGATATCTTTCCAGATAATGTTCTACCACTTATATAGTGTTAATCTTATAAGGATATGTTAATGTGATGGGAATGTGTTTCCTCCTTGAATTATGTAATGTCCGTAGGGATAATGCTTACTTTGAGATCAATGGTTTACATGTGTCTAGAAGGAAGGGTCTGGATAACTTCTGTAAGGAATAAATACTCTTTCATGATCCATCCCAATATATTTTTAAAGGTGGAGTGATACAATGATTTTATAAAGTGGGTAATTGAAAATGGGCCTTGGATTTTAATTTTGGGCCTCATTATTTTTAAATAGCACATGGTAATAATTGTTTTACCCGCAAGACGTCATGTATGCCAATATCTACAACTCAGATTCTCCCATCGTCGGTCAGTGAAGGAAAATTGTTTCCCTATGAATGGAACTATAACTTCTCAATATAATGGATTTTCCTACTTACCTCATGTTTAAAAATCACATCTGTTTGTGGTTCTATTTAAGGTAGTTTCTTATAGTCTTCAGATAGTTTGGACTCAAGATTGACACTTATACCTCATTTCATTTGGATTCTCATGGGATCTTTTTCCTTTATTGAGAATCTTTAATTTAAAAAATAATCATTATACTTCATGATAGAGTGTAATTATAGATATTCCTTAAAAACTTTATGTAAAGGGAAGCTTCACTAATGGCGCACTCAGCTACATCTCATTCTAAGTCAAAGTAGAGATCAGATTAGAGTAGGGTACAATCATAATTATCCTAGTTAGGTGTCTTCTACCAATAGTTTCCTCAAATACAGGGGTGAAAATAGAAGGTGACATTGGAAGAGAATATGGTACGTTGTTTTTTCTCGTGGCGGTAAAAGTTAAATGGTGGTGGGAACTTTTGGATTAGTATCTATTCTTTGGACCTCCTTCAAGCATTAGTCAATGGGGATCTTGTTCTTCAAGGAAAATAAATTCTTGGGGTCTTCTAATGGTTGCTTAAAAGGTAGAGTCATGGTAGGGTGGGTGGGTAAATCTTACAGTGAGCATTCTTACCATGATATTAATTTTCAGTGTGTTGAATATAACATATTGGTTTAAAAGTGAGGGATAACTATTTGTATTCTTACCATGATAATAGTGGAATGAAAAATGAATTTTGTTTATACGGTCAACTCTTTTTGCATTGGATTATTTTTTACTATATGGTTAGTTGATGATACTCATGGTAGGTATACTTACCGTGAGTATAGGGTGTGGTAAGGTGAGTAGGTGACCATGAGAAATGGTCATGGTAAGTTGGATTCATGGTCACCATGCCTACAATGTGACAATAGGTTCATCCAGGTAAAACATATGGTCAGTACCCATGGTATATATAGTGACCACATATTTCATGGTCACTCTTGGCCTTTGTAATTTTCTAGCATGAAATAGTTTATATTTTTTCTTAGTGCAGTATTATTGTCCACCGCAAAAATTCAAATTGAAATACCATATTAAAATACCATTTTTAATTAAGTTATAATTTTATAAGTCAATATAAACTATTATAAACCTAAAAATTGAACTATAATGTGGGGTATTTTCAATGAATAAAAGAAACTGAATGTTGAAAATTCCATATTAAATAATTTACACACACATAGAATATTTCACTCCTAATAAACATTATCTTTGAATTCAATTTATTAAAAAAGTAAACAAATAAAGATCAAACTTTCAAAATATAAATTTAACATCCATAGTTGAAACAAAAAACAAATATTCTTTCAAAGTTAGAAATATAATTCCTCATATATAAATGAAGACACTACCTTACCTTAATTCAATAAAAGTTTAAATTTATGAGTGGATTGAATTATATTTAAGTTGAATCAATATTTTAACAAAAAACACACCCATTTTTCCTTTTTCCTAAGTTTCCTTACACTATAGTTTGATTTTACACTTTATTCATATAACTTTATGGAACGTGTTATAAGTAAATTTCTCCTATTTCTATGGGTTCAATGTTCCCCTCTCCTCAATGGACTCATTTTTTACAAGCCTCTTTCTGAATTTTATTTTTCCTAGCCATAATTATGTGAAAATCACCATACACAACTCTTATTGAGACTAATTTGTTTAATTATAGAAACAAACCTAGTGCCATGTCTTAGAGATCCATTTGTGGGTTCCCAATTAACCTTTTTTATTCCCAGTTAAAAGGGATTATATAATTTTAATCTATGTTATACCCTAACGTGTTTTGTCTCATATATGTTGTGTTACCTAAAATTAAGTTCATAATTCCTGTAACTTGATGTTATAAAATTGATTCCATGAAAATCTTTCACTTACACTCCATTTCTCAGTCCTAAAAAACATCCATAAATGAGGTTTCTAACTCAATAAATAATAAATTAGGGTATAGTAGTTTCTAAACCCATGAATTACTATAAATCTATCATAATATCTTTAATCTAGTTATTGTATAAATGAGGTTCAAGAAAAGGGTGAAAAATAAAACACATGACTATACAATGGTGATATTTACATGACATTATTTATTAGAAAAGTGTTTTTAGTTATTTACAAATTATAGTTGTTCTATACCTATACACTTGGTTCTAATACCACCCCAATTAAATTTTATTATGAATTTTTTTAATAAAATACATTTTAGAAATAAAATCAATAGCTATTACTAAATTAATGAAAAAGATGACCTGGAGGTTCTTATTTTTCAGTAGCAGGAAGGAGTCTGGAATCCTCTATAGGTTTGTTCCAAAAGTCCTCATGGAACTTCTTTAGTTGTTGGTTGTTCAATTTTAATGGTTTATTTGAACCTTCTCCCTCAATCTCAACTTCAACAAAATAAAAAGTATTAGTTATGGTGTATGGTCCGGTCCATTTGAAATAATGGTTACCTGTGAAAAGTTTCATCCATGAAGAAAATAGCAGCACTTTATCTCCAGTTTGAAATTATCTTTTATGGATCAACATTTTAGGTAAATATTTTTTTTTATCCTTGTGAAGTAGAGAGTTATCATATAACACTCTACTAAATTCTTCAATCTTCATTAATTGTAGATTTCTATGTTATCTAGCCTTGCTAAACTCTAGGTTTACTTGTTTGATAGCCTAGTTTTCCTTCTGTTGTAGCTCAATAGGAAAGTGGAAATTTTTAACATAAATAATTTGGTAAGGAGATATACCTAATGGGGTCATTTTTGTAGTTATTTATGTACAAAGTGAATCTTCCATTTTCTTACTCTAATCCTTACTGTTTATCTGTATTTTCTTTTCCAATATTCTTTTGAATTATCTATTTGATACCACTACCAATCCATTTTTCTATGGGTGGTAGGTAGTGGATGTTTTATGGTTCACTCCATATTTTCCCAAGAGGGCATCCATGTTCTTGTAATAGAAATGGGTTGCTTGTTCATTGATTATAGCTCAAGGTATTCCTAAACTAAAAAATATGTTTGATTTTATAAATTCAATCATAGTTTTTGAGTCTCCACCCAAAGTAGATTTGGCCCTAATATATTTAGACACATAATATACTACTAAAAAGATATAGGAAAACATAAATGACAAGGTAAATGGGACTATGAATTCAATTATTGAAACATCAAATATTTCACAAAAAAATCAAAGGTTTTTTGGAGAATTTATTTTATTTTGGAAATTCCACCATTAAACTATCATTTTGGGATTTTTTTAGAAAAATCATAAGACTTTTTAAAGCTATTGGGCCCAAAAATCTATCTGACCAAAATTTCCCGATGGTTTGTTGAGTTCCAAAATGTTTTCTATAGGAAAGTGTGTGAAAAATTAAAAGTAAAAAATTTATTTCTTCCTTGGGATTTCACCTTCTAATGTTTTGGCCATTTTAAATTTTCTATAAATAGGGGTCTTCCCAAACATAGTTTTTTATTATAATTTTAATTTAGAAGTTTAATAATTAAATTAAAAGAAAGGTACCTTTTCTATGAATTGAAATTTCCCTATGTCAGCATACCAGGGTACTTGGGTTAGGTTAGATAGATTCTCACCAAGGAATGAATCATCCAAAATAGTCTTTGGGGTCAGCTCTACCTCGAATGTGTGAGGCATCCTACTCATGTTTTAAACCACTATATTTTCATATCTCGTATTTCCCTTAATATCGAGATCAAACTCATGCAGAAAAAAAAAACCATCTTACCAACCTGGTATTTGTATCAATCGTCTTGATCAAGTATCTTAGGGCTGCATGATCAGAATAAATAATTACCTTAATTCTCAAGCTATAAGAACAAAATATTTCTAAATCTAAAATAATAGACAAAAACTAATTCTCTATTATTGTTTAGTTAATATTTTCAGGGTATAGGGTTTGTGAAATATAGGCTATCACATGTGGTATTTTATCAATATTTTAATATAGCATGACTTTGAAAAATCTATTATAAGTATCACATAGTATCTCAAAGGGGTGACTCTAATTTTGTGGGAAGATTATGGGGGTGGTGGTAAAACATTCTTTCAAGTTGCCAAAATATGTCAATAATGACTAATTAAATACAAAATCAGTTTCTTTCTTGAGTAAGTTAGTTAGGGTAAAATTATTTTTAGTAAATTCCCTAATAAATTTTGATGGGTGCTCACCTATTGGGAGTTTGATATGGTAAATATTATTTCATCTTTTAAGAGTCTCTCTACTTCCTTTTTGGCAACCTCTAGGAGGGTTGTGTTGAGCCTTCTCTTGGTTTGTATTATTGACTTGAATAATTCTTCAATTTTATGCATGAAGGTGGTAGGGATAATTATAGAAGTATATCCCAATGTACATTATATATACTTACCATTATTTTTTAGTATTTTCTGCATTTGGTTTTCATGGTCAGGTTCTAATTTGTTGGAAATTATGAGTGGGAGTTTCTTATCATCTTTTAAAAATAAATATTTTAAATTCATGGGCAAAAAATTTAATTCTAATTCAGGTATGTTTTCTAGATATGTTTTCTTTTTAATATTATCTGTAGTGGCCACATGTTCATGTAAGACCAAAATGTTAGCTTCATATTTTAGTAATTCATCAAAATAATTCTCATCAATTTCTTCAAATTGATCAACAGTTTAAATTTACTCTAGATTAAGTTCATTTTCAAAAATAGATTTATCCAATAGGTTGAATGTTTCCAAATCTTCTCCAAGTATATTTTTGTCATCAAACATTTCAATTTCCTCCCTTGGGTAATAAGAGAGTTCAAAATTTTTTAAGGTGAAAATATAATGTTTTTCATGTGGATGTTTCATTGAATTAATGATGTTGAACTATACTATCACCTCACCAAATGTCATGGAATGGGTGCCTTAATTGAAATTTGTGATGGTTTCAGTGGTCTTTAGGAGTGATCTTCCTTGAATATTTGGAAAATTATGTTTACCTTTTCTTTCCTCTATATAGAGAATGGAGAAGTTAGTAGGGAATGGGTAACCTCATACACTTAAAAGGACATCCTCAAGGACACCTTCCAGAGAGGCAGTGGATCTTTTGGAAATATATAAAACCACACGGGTGGGTTTAAATTCACCCATATATAGAGAATAATATATGTAATGAGGAATTACATTAATTGAAGCTCCCAATTCACACCGTGTATTGGAAAAATGATATCACAAATTGTAAAAGGAATATAAAAAGTACTTAGATCTTGAAATGTTTTGGTACTTTTATGGGTGAAAAGAGTAGAATCATTCTAAACTAGTTAAACTACATTTTTACCTTTTAATATCTTCCTAATAGTACACATTTCCTTAATTATTTCTTCATGCCATGAAATCTAGAGAATGAATTCCAATAGGGGATATTGATTTCCACTATTTTGAAAACATTATAGAAACTCTTTTTTCAATGATTAATCATTGGTTATTCTTGGTTATTTCATTCTTATAAAGAATTAGGTAGGGTTTTTTAGATATTATATGGTTTTTCTTTTTTCTTTTAATGGTGTGTTCCCAACCTCCTCCTCAGTTTCTTTGTATGAGGCAGATTCTTACAACGGTTTACTTATAATTTCAATTTCTAAGGGTAATCCTTTATTGTCTTCCAGCTATTTTCCACTTCTCAATGTAATGGAACTAAAATTTCCCTTCGGGTTTGGAATTTTTTGTGTAATAAGATCACATGATCCCTGCTTTACCACATTATTCAGGTCGGTTATGAGCTGGTTGAATTTTCCTTTTAATTATTTTAATTTTGACCCATGAGTAGTGAGGATGGTGTGTTTATTATTTTGATATTCTGTTACTTGTATCAACATGTCCTTCATGGAAGGTTCTTATGGTTTTACTTAGTAGTATCATGTATATGGTTGGAAATTATATCTCTGGAATGGATGGGGATGAAAATGTTATTTATAAGCCTATTTAAATGGTGATCTTTGAGCCTATTGGATCATAGATCCAAATTGGTTAGTGGAGAATTATCTATATCTATGGTTTCCATTTAGTTGGTTCTATAATTTCTCTAGAACATGAAATCACAACATTCATTCCCTTGAATTTGAATTCATCCATTGGTTAAATGATATACAAAATAGCATAGTTGGAATGCACTTGTGGGTGTGGTGGTTGATGATTCTAGTACATTTTTTGCAACTAATTTTCTCACAAGGGATGTTAATTATATAATTATTTTCTAATAATGGTGAGTTGGATATTTTTACCACATGTACTCTTCTGGTTCTAGTTATGGTACCAAACTATTGGGAATTTTATGACATCCTTCCACTAAGATCTCTTACCTCATCTAGTGACTTATCAATCATTTATCCTCTTGAAGATTCATAATGTATGTTCTGGTCCTTATCCATCAATCCTTGGTATAAAAATACCATGAATTAATGTTCTTTAAATGGATTGTGTGGGTACGATGTTGTTAGTTTCTTGAACCTCTATAAGAATTCAAATAGGGTTTATATAGTTTCCTATTTAATACATAAATTTACTTTTTATGTTGAGAAAAACATAAATTAGGAAATAATTTATAGAGGAATAACTTTTATAGCTCCTACCATATGTTGACTTCTATAGGCTATAGATTGTAGAAACACTCCTTGGCTGCTCCTTCAAGTGAGAAGCGGAAATCCTTATAGCTAATTTGAACCATAGTTAATCCTCTAGTTATAAATCCATTGAAAATTTATTTAAATTCTATTAATTACCTATTTGGATATTCACTATATAGTCTATGAAACTTAGGTAGTATCTCAATCATTAGAATTTTGAGTTCAAAGTCTTTTTGATGATTTAATTGTAATTATCATTTGTTAATTTTGAAATTGGGTGAATATATTTCTATCAAAGTTTTATTAACTTGATCTATATTACCTTCCATCTATTAACTTTCTATTATAACTTTGGAGGAGGATGAAACTAGGGAGGTAAAGTTAGGTAATCAAATGGTTAAAAACTCTCTTTCCTTTTCTTTTGTGTTTATTAAAGTTATTAGTCTTTCCAACACAGTTCTCTCAACCTTAGGATCAAATCTAGTGAGTTTGGAAGAACTATATCAAGTCATTGGGAAATATTTTTTTATATAAAATATAATCAAACCATTATCCTCCCCTAAAATGGCACCAGTTTTGATGAGCGCCTATCGAGGGGCACTAAAAAAACTATTTTTTGAACTTGAGAAAATGTTGTAATAGTGGGACTCATATTTTATCTATAGAATATATTGTTGTGTGAATGTTAAAATCTTGCTTTGTGGGTTCACTTTTAAATAAAATATAACTAAACTGGGTTGCCTTTGAAATCAATTTAGGAAGAAATGGTCATGCCATGTGTTATTCCTTAATTCTCCTGTTGAATAATTATCCATTTGGTTTATAATCACTCTATCATCAATTGAATATAATTGATTACTTGCATCATGAAATTTCAGTTCAGATAGGGAAATACAATGATCATTTTATTTCCTTCCCTTTCCTTGCCTAGTATTTTGATACACCAATTCACCCATGAATCACCCTACTATTTTTTATTGTATGTAGTGGACTTAATCCAAGTGTCTTGTGTATGAAATGTCATAAATAAAGTCATAATTCATCAATAATGGAGGTGATGGGATTATCCTTGGCTAAACCATAGTGTTTTTAGTGTTCCATCATTATATTTTTATAAAAATGGAAATTAAATAACATGAGAGTCTCATATGATTGTGATTGGGAGATTTAATTAAATAGAAAGTTCTTCCATTATATAGTGCTCAACATCCAAGGTTCTGTTCATGTGAGTGGCATTGGTTTCTTCATTGATTTCATGAATTTCTACACAGGGTAGGTTAACTTTCAACTCAATGGATGACAAGTGTTTAAAATAAAGGGTTTGGATTACTTATGTAAGTCATAGATACTCTTCCACGATCTATACCAATATCTTTTTAAAGGAGGAGTGATCTAGAACTTTGAAGCTGGGGGTAAATAAAAATGGTCCTAGGATTTTAATTATGGGTCTTGCTATTTTTAATAGCACTTTGGCATAATTTTTTTACCCATGAGTTGTTATGTCTGCCAGTATCTGCAACTCGGATTCTCCCATCACTGCTCAGTGAAGGCCAACCATTTATATATCAGTATCACTACAATTTCTCATCTGAATGAGTTTTACTTATTACCTCATGTTAAAAAATAATGTCCTATAGTGGTTCTATTTAAGGGATTTTCTTATAAACTTCCGATAGTTTGGTCTCAATCATGATGATGCTCCATAATTTTGTTTGGATTCTCATGGGATCATAGTCCTTTTTCACATGGATTTCATGTATAAAAGTTGAATTATCCTTCACAAAATTGTGAAATTCTAGAGCTCCCTTAAAAACTATATAGGTAGGGTGGCTTCTCCCATGGTACACTCGGCTGGATATCAGCTTAAGTCAAAGCATGAATCAAATTAGAGTGGATCACTATCACAATTTTCCTATCAAGGTGGATTATCTACACTATCTCCTCAAATCTAGGGTGGGGAGTAGAAGGTGGCACCAATAGGGTAGATGGAATCTTGTTTTTACTCACAATGGTGGTAGCTAAATGTTGGTGGAAGCTTTTGGAGAATCACCTAGTCACTCGACCACCTTCAAAGATCAATCTAGAGGTATCATTTTCTTAAATGGAAGCATTGAAGGTAGAGGCATTCTAGGGTGGGTGGGTAAAGATTTATGTAATCATGCATATCATGAAGGTCAAGGTAAGTGTGCTGACCATGAGATGGTGGATAAAAGGGAGGGATCATGGTAGGTATGCATACAATGAGAATAGTGTCATTTAAATTAATTTTATTTATGTATTTAGAAATTTTTTACTTTGGGGAATTTTTTAGCACATGGTAAGATAATGGTACTCATGGTTGGTAGACTTACCATAAGTATATGATGTAGTAAGCCGACTGGTGACCATGAACAGTACTTGTGGTAAGTTGGAGGCATGGTCACCATGCCTTCCATGTGATAGTAGGTTCATGTAGGGATAGTATATAGCCATTACCCATGATAATCATAGTGACCATGGATTTCATGGTCACTCATGGCCTTTTTAATTTTATATCCTACAATTGTTTACATTTTTTCTTAGTGTAATATTAAATTCCACCCTAAAAATTAAAATAGAAACACCATATTAAATGATAATTTCTAATTAAGTTATAAGTTCAAAACATCAACACAAACTATTTTTAATCAGTGAATTGAACTAAAATGTAGGGTATTTTAAAAAAATAAAAGGAACTAAATGTTGAAAATTCTAGCTCACATAAAGATCATTATGTGATACTATGTAATGAGGAGTGCCATGCGAATATCTTGAACACAATAGTCTGACATTGTTAAAGGAGTGACAGGGGACACACTGGTAGATAGAATGCCTGGGCTAGAACCTAAAACCAGGTTATTCATGTTACTAAGACCAAATAAAAATCCTTTTGTAGTGCTTAATAAGAATAAAAATCCAAGTCCACTCTACTAGGTATGCCTGTACAGTCGACTATTTTGGTTGACCATGGGACTCAACCACCATCACATCATGATAAAATATGTCTAGCTAGGGACTAACCTCAACTATATGGTGTTTAATTGTCTAGTTCTCATCCATGTGGTGTTTAGGTCAAACTAGTTAACCAAAACATAGTTTGTCCAACACCAACCATGCCCTAGAGCCTCATCCAATGACTCCTTCTATGCTCTCTGCTAAAGAAAAACTTTATGTAGGTAAAAACATACCCCTCAATTATAAATATGATGTGTTGAAGAAACTTGATGGTATACCAATGGGGATCTTGATCCTCCAAGAACTCCACCTATCAAAGTAGATGCGTGACACCCTTATCCATACCTTAATCATCTCAATTTAGTTTGAGTCTGAAATAGTTTTCATCGATACCTATTACATAGAGGAAGATAAATGGGAGGAATGACAGTCCATCATTTAATTTTAAAGATAAGGTAAGGGTGTTAACATTCATGGTAACACATGCTATATGTTATAGGATAGTTTAATGTTTTTTAAATATTCTATTACTTAGTGGATACTATCTTCATAATCAACCTCATACCCACCCAGACACTCTAAAAATAAGGGCTTACAAAAATTAATTTGACTCCCAATAACCTAAAAATTTAGTGGTACAATATGAATGAGTAGAAGCCACATGGAAATATTTGACAGAAGAATCAATTTGGTGTCCTGGTAGCAAGCATTGAATTTTTTGTATTCTCATAGAACACTATTGGGAAAGCCCTGGCTTCATTTGCATGTAGAAGTCTGATCTACATACCACAAGCACCTCAAATACTCCCTTGATGGTCAAGTATTGGAACTTTAGGGTAATGAATCCCCCTTTGACTATTGTGAGGCTCGCTATCTATACATCATGTACTAAAAAATGGAGGGAAAAAATATATACCTATAGGGTTGAGCTTATAAATTACCCTAATGATCATACAACCACTACTGTAGGAATATTTTAAATATATCTTTTTCCTCCAAATCCATTAGTTCTAACCCAATACACCAGAACTGGGAAGTGGTTTTGTAGTCCCCATGAAAATGGAGTGATCACAGATTACCTCATACTCCTACATTGGGAAGGTCTATCTGGTACCAAAAAACCCAACCCCTATGAAATAAAAAGAGGTTTTCCCCATATCCACTGATCCACGTCATCCCCATGTGTTCTAAAAATTGGGGCTGACTCAACAGAAGTTGACTTGTATTTTTTGATTTGATTTTTTAAGTGTACATCATGGTCAGAAATTGAGAGGGATTGGCACATCAACTTTTTTCTCCACAGTTTCCACATAACAAGAACCCCTTATCAAGGATCCATTATCTTCTCGAGCAGACACTAGTGCTCCCCATGGTTAAAATAGTCCAAAATAGTTTTCTCCTTCATTTGATCTCCCTATATCAGATGAAGAAGAGGATCTAGATGATGCCCCTCTTACCTTTGAATATTGTATATTCACCACTGTTGATGAGTTGACTTAGGTTAACCTTGGCACTAAAGAGGATCTAAAGATAACCCTGATCTGTATAGAAATATCTCTAGAGGAACAATATCAGTATGTGGATTTCCTAAAGAAACACCACGGTGTGTTCACCTAGAACTGTAATAAGATACTGAGGCTTTATCCCTAGGTTTATATTCATCATCATGTCCTCCCAATGGGTCACCACATATTCAAATATCCTCCCAAAATGATTCACCCTTCTCATGGTGTCTTGGTTGAGGATAAATTTGTTAAGCTCAATAAGACAAATTTCATCAAAGAGGTTCATTACCTTATGTGGATAGCCATCATTGTCCTATTTGGGAAGAATAATGGGAAGATCAGTGTTTGTATCGACTTCTGATAGCTCAATAATCATTTCCCGAAAGGATAATTTCTCCCTTATGGTGACAGAGTTGCTCATCAATTCTATGTATAGTTTCAAGAACCTCTTCTTCATGCATGGATATTCCAGTTATAATTAGATCTGGATGGCCCCAAAGGATAAGGAATCTAATTTATTTAAGTAATTCCATGAAACCTTATGCTATTGGGTAATGCCTTTTGGTTTGAATAATGTTGGGGATACTTACTAATGTACCATGCATAGTATCTTTAAACCATTCCTCGGGACACTAGTGAAATGCTACATTGATGATTTGGTGGTCAAGTCTTGCTAATTCCAATACAATATCAAAGAACTTGAGAAAGTTTTTTGATTCATTATCTCATATATGTTGAAGAAGAAACCTTTTAAGTGTGTATTTAGGGTTACCTCTAGAATGTTTATTGAAATTTTCACAAGATATATAGGCATCAATATTAACTCAAATAAAATCATGTCTATCATCCAAATTCATGTTCTATGAAACCTCCAAGAGTTGTGAGGCCTCAAAGGACACTTATTCTATATTAATATATTTATTAAAAATATGTTAACTAGTATAATCCCTTTTTGAGAAATATGAAGAAAGGTTTAATCTACCAATGGAGATGAGGATTGCTAGACCTCTATTGAGGATAGTAAGTAGTATCTACTACAGCCTCCAGTTTTGATTCCGAAAATCTCAATAAAGCCTTTATTCCTCTATTTTTCATCTCGGGAATAGTCCATAGGTACCCTCTTAGCAAAGAAAATAGCAAGGAAAGGGAAAATAGACTATATTATCTCAGATGCATGATTGTTGACATGGAGACTAGATACTTCCCCATAAAAAATAGTTTCTTTGCACTATTCTTTGTAGTATAGATATTGTGGAATTACTTATAGCATCATGAGATACATCCAATGTCCCATGTTGACCTAATAAAGTACATCCTCAACCGTACCATATTGATAGGATGATTTTCACACTAGGTAGTAATCCTCTAGTAGTTCTATATCATGTTTTGAAAATAGAAAGTTGCAATGAGCCGGGATTTTATAGATTTATTGGCCACACATCTAACTTCAAAATAAATTCCCAGAGATGTTGATTTCCTAAATGAAACAATTCTCTCAGTAGATTTTGTTGCACCCTTTTTTGAAGATTCATTTGGATGGTTCCTCTTTCATTTTAACCGGTAGAAGGATCAATAACTCCAAATTCAACATGGTAGTCCTTGGGATTGTCTTCATCACTCCTGCATGGGCCATCCTACCATACTAATTTATACTATTAGAAGGCTACACAAAAAATTAGGTAGAGTATTGGGATATTATTACTTTTCATTAAGAATCCTTCAATATTGATTTCCCTTGTTTACATGTGAAGCGAGACATCACACTAGTCATTAAATGGATTAAGGGTGACTACATCATCAGAAAGCAAGAATTTGTGCCCCTAGTTGAATGGAATCATCAACTAATGGACCACTTACATTTATATACAAAGGTGAATCATGTTTCTCATTTGAAAAATGGTTGATCCAATACTTTGTAAATCCTAGATGGATCCCAAGAAGATCCTAACCAAGATAACATGTTCATTCATGTGGAACACCGGAGCGACATATCACTCACCACTTCAGTTGATGAAAAATAATAGGTATATCAACTGGACACTAGTACTTATGAAAAAATCTCATCAAGTACAAATTTTTTTAAAGATATTCCTAATTGGATTAATCCATCTATTATGAATCTCCAGCATGACAACCTCCTACCAGGCTGAGCCATGTGTGATCAAATTTTCCAGCATACAATACTGTTCTTCCTCTAGAGTGGTCCAAAACTTGAGTAAGATATCTATATGAATGGATATGATATAATTATTCTTCTTTTAATTCAAATATACCTAGGGTTATACAAGTGGTCAATTTCAAATCATATGTATCCCATCAAACACAGCTTAAACTCTCCAACCAAATTCGGAGGTTGGGTTAGTTTTGGCCCATCATGGTTCATGAATGAATTGAGTTCACCAAAATGTTTCATGCATGCTATATCTATTCTTATTTTGTGCATCAACCACCATATATTAAACACACTACCAAATAATCTTATCCCTTTATAGTTTGGGGGATTGAAGTTGTGGGTCACTACCCTGTAGTGACAACTCGACGGTACATGTTTACTTTAACCGAAACAAACTTATTTTCAAATTGGTAAGAATTTATTCCACTAAAATAATTTAAAACCAAAACCATGATTAATTTTTTGAGCTCCCATTTTATCCATAATTTTGGGGTTCCTCACACTATTCTAACATACAATGGAACCAAATTTTAAGTCACCTAGTTGAAGAAGTTGTATGTCATGTAAAATATATAGTCTAACCACACTTCCTATCCTCATGCATAGGTGAATGGAAATATTGAGGAATTAAACAAAACTCTCTCTAACATATTTCAAAAGATATTAAGCTGGAATAATAAGATCTATCCTGATAAGGTCCTCAATGCCCTCTGGGTGTATTAAATGACAACCCAAAATTCCCCCCAATTGACCAAATATTTCCTTATGTGTGGAAAATAGGTCATTTTACCTATAAATGTTAATAAATTATAATTAAAAACAACCATTTATGACTATAAGATACTAGAAATAATATTAAAGGTCTGTATGGTTGAGTAGGAGGCCCTGGAGGAAAACAAGCTCCATGTGCAACATAAGCTGGAGAGCACTAGAACCGGGTAGTGCGAGCATTCAATGAAAAGTTTCACCTTAGATCATTCCTTCAAGGTGACATGGTACTGGCTCTCAAGATTCCAATGATACCCAAAATGACAATTAAACTAGAATACATGTGAGAAGGACCTTACATAATCCACAAGTTCTATTCCAATGGTGCATAATCATTAATCACCATGGATGGGGATCATATCACACAACCCATCAAGGATAATATTCTAAATCAGTACTATGATCAAGCTCTACAAACTTAAATTAGAAGCATCCATGTTCTAAGATCTATTATCTAAAACCAGTAGTAATTCCCACGATCCAAGCTCTATGACCTTAACTATAAGTGACTATAGTATGAGTTGTATGAATTTAAACTACAAATCCTCACATTTTTAGTATATGATGTTAAACTATAGCCTTACCTTATATGATTAACATATGGTTCCACATTTGAAATATATGAGATGATAAAAATAATATCCTCAGAACGTGACATTAAACTGAAGCCTTACCTTGTGTAACAAACATATGATACCTCATATGAAAAATATGTAACGAACGAAAAACATCCTCAACACATGATGTTAAAATGTAGTCTTACCCTATGAAAAACAAAGGATGACTCATGAAAAAAGAAAAAGAGGACCCCATGTCCCCATCTCATGATGTGAAACTATGTGATATCTTAGGCCCTCACTAGAGAGAATGTCATCCTTCTGAAGTTATTCATCTACCAAGAAATGTTAAAGAACAATGAGAGGCTTGATTCCAAACCTATGGGATATGAATTGTTTACTAAAACTTTTTTCTTCAATCCTATCCAAAAATTACCCATAAAGTCCATGTTTTTTAATAACTAGACTCCCTAATCCAATGCTAATAACTAGCCTCAAAAGTGCATGGTATGGTGAAGGTCTTCTTAGACCCTTCAGTGAAAGGTTTCAACCCTCTTATCTAATCCAAACCTCTATAGGGAATATCAATATGGTCTAATCTCTATGGCCTTAAACTAAAATATTCTTTAGTCTAAGATATACAACCATAAACTAGAATCATCCTTAGTTCGAGTTTCATAAATCTAAACTAAAAATCCCCACATCCTTAGCACATGATGTTAAACCATAGCCTTACCCTTTGTGATAAACACAACATGCCTCATATGTCCAAAATTAGATGAACCTAACTTCCTCGGCAAAAAATGTTAAACTGTAACCTTAACCTATTTGATAAACACAGGATGCTGCATGATAATCACGGGATGACTTAACGTCCTCACCATAGAGTACACCACCCTTTCGGCATTATTCTCCTACCAATCCATATTCCAAAACAAATATGGATTGATTAACAATCCCATGGGATATGTAAAGACACCCATATTTTATATCATGTGCCCAAAACATCATCAACTCATTTTAGGTTCTTTCCCCATCAACACCATGACTTTTACTTGTTTATAGTTTGTCTTCAATGTTTTCATGGAAATAGGTATCCTAGGACATCTGTTCACATCGGGTTATCACTCTCTCATTCCATATAAGCCTTTTTAAGAAACTCACACCCTTTAGTCCAAGATCAAAATCCTTAAACTAGAATCATCTTTATTCTGAGATATATGAAACTAAACTACTAATCCATACCCTCTATAATAAACATAGGATTCCTCATATGACAAAAATGGGATGTAAAATACCAACATACTTAACACAATACATTAAACTATAGACTTACTCCACATAAAAAATATAGGACACCTTATAAAAAATATATGATAACCAAAACAAACATCCACATCACTTGATGGTAAACTATATCCTTACCCAATGTGATGAATATAGGATGCCTCATATGATAACTATAATATTATCCATCATCTTCTACAGAGAGGACACCACCATTTAGGTATTGGTCTCTTACCAAGACTCATTCTAGAACTATGTATGGCTTGATTCCCATTCCCATGGGATATATAGTGATGCTCAAATCTCTTATCCTAGGTCCAACCCATTGCTAGCTTATTTTGGGGTACTCCCCCTCAACATCAGGCTTAATCCTTAGTCACAGTTATGTTCATCCATTGCATTGAAGCATAGGGTAGAGTATTCCTCAAGTTCATTATCCCCTGGGATATTCCCCACTCCCACTTTCACATTTTTTTCTCCCTTCATTCTAGATCCTCATCATTATTCCCAATTTGAACAGGACTCCCAAATAGAAAGGGTGCCTAACCCCATTAGCCTGCCTACCATCCAGGGCATACGCCTTAAAGAACCTTTGGTGATATTTTGTGGTTCTTGTGTTTTGAATATGGTCAATAGTTGATCATGCAACTACATTCCCCATCCTTGACTAGTGTGACTATGGAACCTATGTTTCGAACATGGTCAATAGTACTCACTACCCATCAGTCACCCCCTTCTTTAATCTAAATCTTGTAATTCATGATTTATTTCCCTTTCCATCTTAATTTTATCTATTAGGAACTTCTACACCCTTTGTTTCATCATTATGTACCCTCTCATGTGGTAAAAAAGTAATTCATCACTTCTTGGACTTCCCCAAGTTGAATTATTTTTCCCCTTATTATGTTCTCCCCTAAAAAATGGGAATTTAAAACTTCTACTTGTTTTTCAAACCAATAATGGATCACATAGGCTTAGGAGTCTTGCATAATTATAATAAGAAAGTTCAAGACATGAATATGTCCCTTAAATAGAACACATCACCTCTTGTCTTGAATTCTTAGACCATAAACTAGGAGCCCAATTCCAATCATCATGACTTTAAACTATGTTCAAGTTACCCGAGAAATGTTTCATGTATTTTCAAGCCTCATTTTTCTATAATTCACATTGGTTTTACACTCCTACATTCCACAAATGTTTTTTTGTGATGTTCACCATCCCGATCCAAGAATTGTGACCTTAAACTACTTGAAAACCCTTGGTCCAAGCCTTATGACCTTAAAATAATTACAACTCCTAGTCCAAGCATTATGACATTAAAATATTTGAAAATCTTGGTCCAAGATATATGACCTTAAACTATAAACCCATATTCTAAATTACATCACCATAAACTACCCCAAGACAGAGGTGTATATGTCTCTCAGGTTGAAAACCTGTAGGGTAAAGTTGATAAAAAGTCATACATCATCCCACTAGGTCGCTCTCATAACATAGGAAAAAAATGAGGGTGTAAAAAAAAGGTACAAAGAGAGTGGGACCCACCATGAACCCTAGAAAAAACTATACTACACTTGTTGGGCCCCATTGGTTTAGGAAAATGTTAGAACTAAATCTTTTCTCCCTTTTCTGTGTGAACCCCTCTATAAGGTGTTGCCCATTGTGTTCCCTTTTCATGAATCCCGCTACCTTGATCGGGTAGTATTTATTCACATCGGTTCACAAATCCTAGTCACAAAACACTAAAATATTCTATAAATTTCTTATTCACATGATGTAAAACTATATAACACATTTTCCTCACTATAAGACACTGAAATGCATGTCCAACATCCTTTTTTCTAGATGTTAAAATGCATACCTTTCATCCTCATGGAATGATATGAAATTGAAAAACATCTTAGTCCCTCTGTTAGGAAGCCATTTTCCCCCTTTAGAGCTAGTCACCTAATGTACCATTCGAGTTTTTTGACCTTCACCCAGTATCTGAGACAATTCTCTCTATAAAAGATAAGTATGGCCTTCATTCAAACCAATATACAATATTTATGAGATCAAAAACATAGTGTAAAAATTCTAGGAGTGTTGAAACCCATTTGACCATTCCATTGGTTCATACCCATGCTTTTCATCCTCCAAGATTTGTATTTTGATCATATTTCAAATCTAAACGTTCCCCCTAATGGAAAATTTTCTTGGACAAACTGGCTCACATAACACCCTAGGAATAAGATTTTAATTAATTTTAACATCATTTTGATAGGTCACATGTTTCAAACATGGTCAATATCTGACCCTAATTTTTTTCCCATCCATAAAGTAATTATGGTGGAATATATGTTTCAAATATGGTCACCAATCATCCTATATCATCATGTTGACCCCTTTTTCCTTTAAATCCTAGAAATATTGATTCACGCTCTTCATAAAAACCCTTTGTTTGGTTGGAATTAAACACCCTAATGTTACCAATTATTCCCTCGTACACATTGAAAAATAAATTCAATTGTGTGTAGAGTCCCATTCTATAACCAAATATTTCTATACCAAGATAAACTTGGTGTTCAATGAATAATTATAACCTTGAGTTTTTAACCTTAGTCCAACACTCCCATACAAGAGATCAATCTTATTTTTTCCCTTGTTTCCTACATCGAGCATGAATCACATGGGATTAGGGATTTACTGTTGTTTTCTCATTAATATGATCAAGATGCATCAAGAAAACATATGGGGAATTAAAAAAACAACTTCAAAATTTTTTAGAGGGTCATACACACGTTGCATCCCCTCCTTTATTTCAAACTAATATAAAGTTATTTAAGGCTCAACCCCATCAATTAAGTGCTCTAACTCAGACAGACTTTGACAAGTAGCCACCATGGTCCACTACTACCTAAATAGACCAAATTAATACTCCTTAGCCATATATTGGACCTAATCAACACAAATTCATTCTTGGTCCTACTTGGCTTGGCACTTATACACCAAAGATGTCACCTCTCC
This sequence comes from Viscum album, assembly GCA_963277665.1. NCBI lineage: Eukaryota > Viridiplantae > Streptophyta > Magnoliopsida > Santalales > Viscaceae > Viscum > Viscum album. The sequence goes on along the minus strand of OY728119.1, from coordinate 1,942,890,710 downwards.
GGCCTTTTTCACAGCTTCCATAAATTGAGATCTCAATTGGTTGGCTAAGGATCTCTACTTTAGTGATGATCATAGATGAATTCTCTCATACCTAATCTTCCAACTAAATTATCTCTTCCTCATCATCCTAGAGTTACTTGGTTACCCAAAACTTCTTATTGTTCCAAACAACATTGAATTCCCACCACTCAGTTTGCTCCCATTTGATGAGAAATACTTGAGTTGGTTCATGGAGTCTGTTGGAGTCTACTCAACTAGTCCTTAGATTGAATAGCCAAAGGAAAAGAGATCCCACCCAATTTGGAATACCATCCAGTGGAGTGTGAGTGATTAAATTCAGCACAGTGCTCTATTCTTTTCATTGGATGACTTGGTTCTCCTCAGCAACATTCGAGCCAGAATCCATGTAGTCCCTAGGAGGAGCAGGCTCATTCTTAGGGAAGACCGCCAACACATCAATGGTAGGATCATCTTCTGTCATGTCCTCAGGTGGGATAATACCCAAATTTAGGGGAAACTCATCCTCACTCAATCCCTCACCCAAAACGGGATTCCCTCCAACCTCTTATGGAACCTTCATGGTGGGCCTAGTTACCATATCCTCCTCGACCACCCCTTTTGGTGGCTAGATTTTGGACACATCCATTAGGGCCTCATCTTCAGCTGCTACCTCATTTGGAACCTATATGGTTGGCCTTATCACTACAAACTCCATTTCCACTTACATCAAAGACATAATCTCGACCATCCTTATTGTGACCACAATGTCATCCATCACTATCTTGGCTGCATAATCCACTAACTCAAGCACTGAAACTAGTGATTGAGCCCCCAAAATGGTTTATACTATCATTTAAAGTGCAAGGGTGTCTAGTCATAACTTATGAGAGTAAAAATATAAAGAATAAGGTAATAATGGGATAAGGATTATGATAGTTTTATAGAATGAACATTAACTCAGAGAGGAACACCTGAATTCCCCTTGGCGGAATCTTACCCTCAGTAGCCAATACCCCAACTATCAAAAACTATCTTATGGTTGTAGGTGTTGGATCTGTTAAAAAAAATTCAATACAATTTTAGAAATAATATCCTCAAACCAATATGAGGAAAAGGGGTCACCTGGAAGCACTTGGAATTGCTGATCCATCACCTCAATCATAGGTTCCACCTTAACAATAGATGGTTGGATTCCCTTGACCACAACATTATGGGAGGCCCTGTGGCCACCCCTTCAAGGATTATGGATCACTCATCCTCCACTTTCAGTTCATTATGACACTACCCTTCCTAATTTCTCATTGATTCCTATGAAAGTGAAAATGTAGACCCTTTCAAGGATTATGGATCACTCATCCTCCACTTGTGGTTCATCATGAAAATCCCCTTGTTTAGTTCTCGTTGATTCTTATGCAAGTGAAAAAGGAGTTAAACCACAATCTTGGAGTTTTGAAAATGGTTAGGGTGCAGAAAATCCAAATAAATACCCAATTAGTGGCAAGAGATCCCTCCTCAGAAGAGTCTTGGTAAGCACCACTCCCCCATGACTCTTTCTATATTAAATATTCACCCCCAACTAGACAAGTGGCTAATTAAACCTTAGGAAGATTTAGAGGAGAAGGCATTCCCAACAGCACCGTCACCCAGCTAGTTTGGGGACACTCAATGTCACGAGAGGGGACCAGGTCTTCAAGATCTATAATATATTGCATCACATCAGCTTAGGGAGCATGAAAACCTTCCCTTGAATGGTCTAACTTAATATTTCCTATCCCTATATATTTGAGATGAATCTATATTCCATGAATTGTGGTGATCTGTATATATATTCCCTATCTCTCCCATGCATTAGGGAAAATAGTTTCACCAGAGATATCTGGGTGGCGCAAACGCTTCCCCGGACCAAATAATTATTCCATTGAAACTACTATGGAGTTTTAAACTTCCTCCTAAGGCTATTCTCATATAATTTATGGGCCTATTTCTACTCTTCATGTTAGACCAAAAAAAGATATAAATATGTACCCCTTATTACCAGTCCAACCCAACCACTTCGGCATGACCTACCCACTATGGTACACCCCTGACCCTATGATTGTAAGGGCCCTTCCAAATAATCCACCTAAGTGGTTGGCTACATCCATATTTACCTAGGGTACAAACTTTCCAAATTAAGAACATATTGATGAAAAAGTCCATATATAGCCTTGGTTAGTGGAAGTTCACTTCTTCCTCTACCATCCACCCAAGAAAACATCCACCAAATTTGTTGAAATATAGAGGGATGACATTAGGCACAAACCCTAGTTTAAACCTTTAGATTAAGGTGATGAAGAAATCATAACTACCTAGTGAACTTGTACATAGTGTATAGTTCATATACTACCCTATAATCTACCCTATCCACTAGTACCCTACTTCAAAAGGCTAGGAGGTATGACCATTTCCCCACCATCTCGACACCATAATCTGTGAATTCCCAAATTATAAGGCGAAATATGTTGAAGATAAAGTGACCTGCTAGCCTGACCCCTTATAGAATACTAACTAAATCCATATAAAAATGATGACTCTTGATAATTTTGAGTATAAATGGTTTTAAGTTAGTACCTAGGGGAGAAATTGGGTTCAGATACTCATACCCCCCATGTGTGTGGAAACCCAGCCATACAAGAAATGGATGGGCCTACACATATGGTAGTGGGTCTTACTCTAGATGATGTAGAATAACATCTTGTATAGTTTTTCAACCACTGACTCTGCCAAGTTGATATGCTACCCAACTTTCAGCATCTCCTCAATGAAAGGGTTCTCGGTCATAACCACATGTGGGCATCTCAAACTGGGATAATCCACCCAAAGATGAGATATGAAATGAATGTGTAAATTATGACTATGGGGGGGTCAGTATTGATGTTTTATCCCCATAGGAACCATTGTATTGCCTCTAAAATTCTCCAATAAGATTTCTCATCACATCAGATAGATGCCTTAGGTCATTGGTGAAATATCCTTAGAATCCTTTCTATGGGTTAATACATGAAATAATTAAACCACTGCTTGAAAGGGATGTCCTTCATCCCTAGATTGTTCTCACTCCCCCTTGCACAAAACATAGACGGACTATTGTTATAACTGGAATCTACTCCCGATCTTCCCAAACATCCTCTATGGGGAGGAATTCATCATGAAAGGCCCCTTGGATCAATATCCTATTAATATGGTATATATCATGAAAGATGAATCCAAAATCCCCATTATGCAGCTGAAACTTTTTTTTCCTAGGAAACAACCTAATCAGAAGCTCCAACATGATGTTCGGGTGGTGGTAGATGTGAAACTGTGAAGTCCACACTGTATTGTACAAACCCACCCTTCTTCAGCTCCACATCAAACTCATGATTGTATTGGAATAAATAGTATGACCATACCCACTCATCCATGAAATTACTGCCCAAGAACAAATACCATTTCTCTGTCTAGACTTTGAGATTATTCGCTAAACCCTCCTTGAGTATTGTCTCATATTGACGGGGGATTAATCATGACTCAGTGACTCCCCATTGATATTTTCCAGTGGGTTCTATAGTGAATGGTTGGTGATAAATGCATGGACCTTAACAATGTGATCCTCAATAACTCTGTGCCATTAGTACCTCCCAGGTGAGCTCTTAAATGAGTAGGTGGGTGCATCCTGGTCAACATTAATGATAAACACATCATCCCTTAGATTGAATCCATATATTATTATCCATTCTCACAATAGGTATCCTTATTACTCCTCCATTATAAATTCAATAATTGTGTCATAATTCGACTCACTCTAGAATCTCTCTTTATTCATAATGTTTCTGTTTATATCCTTTTTTTGAGCTACAATGGCATCTACACCTTTAGAATCTATTTTTCCAAGACTTGGGAAGTTTCCTAGAACTAGTTTTTGATGGTATGTATATGAATTTTGAGTTCAATAAAGTTCAAAAGATTTGTGGAAGTCTATTCAAGAAAGTACCATTCATATATAAGTAAATGTTTTGTGATCAGTAAGGATCGAAACCCCCCGAATTATCATGAAGGTTTTGAGTTTCTTGAAAAGTGATAAAAGTTATTATCTTTCTATAAAAGTTTATGGTCCCCACTGAGACCCCCACCCTAATTTATAGGCATAGTTTTAGGTCAATTTTTGTTAACAGGTCCTTTAAATCGCTAATTTTCAATGTTTTCCCCTTAGAATTTGACCCTCCTCTCCCTCATCAGCTCCCATTATAAGGGGGTGCATTTTTTGACACAAAAATACACGTGTCATGGGAGATCTTGAGGAACGAATGGCTAGTTCAGAGTTAATCCATGAAATAAAACTAAAAAAACACAATTAAGGATCAATTTTTAAGAAGGTAAAAACCTTCATGAATGGGTGGCTCTTTCCAATAGTCACAAGGCACCCATAAAAGTTGGTCTTGTAACTTCCACACAATATATGTCCACTCCGGGAGCTTTCTTCCCCAATTAAAATCCATTCATAAATGGGATTTTAAGGTGTTGGATCTCATTAAATGGATATCAAAACTATCTCCATGCCTATAAATACTCCATCCATCTAAATTTTCAAGGGAAGAAATATTTGGAATTTCCAAAAAAAATCTCTAAATTCATGGAACTCTAAACTTTTAGAGGAAGAGAGGAGAAGGATTCCTAGAAGTATATATCTTTCATGAAACCACCTCCCTTGGGTTATTAAGAACCTTGAAAAATGATGTAGATTCGTTTCATGAAGTCATATGGACTTCATGCAAAAAAGAAATCCATTTGCGGCTCTTGGGGTTTCACGAGATAACTAACCATCATGAAACCAACACCATCAAAACCAAGACTTTACTCAAAGGTAGTTCCACCCTATTTAATAGAAGATAAAACTTTTTGATGCCCCTACCTTTAGATAACAATCCATCCTTCATGAATCATGTAACCATTTTGAAACCCTATCCTTCAAAAAACTCATCCACCAGGCTTCTCAATGGAGCCTCCTTTCAGCTAACACCCTTTCTCAAAATTTCAGTTCCAAGGGACCCTATACCCTTCCAAAACCGATTCATCCACACCCCAAACTCTCATGTGATGTGTATCATAAACCCTCGTGTCTACCCCCTTTGCTTAACGCAAGGACTGGACCATTAACTTGCATGTTTATTCTAAGCATTGGCACCCTAATGTATTTTTCGTGTAAGCATTGTGATCCTAACATTGGGATCCATGACTGCCACTCCTTCATAATAGTTTTTATGTGATGCCCCACCCAAAGGTGTTGGAGTAGTAGAAGATCCAAAGGTGTAATCAGTAAGGGAGACTATCCAACTTTCTTTATAGGGAGGTATTATGATGGATCTTCCTCTCCTACCTAAAAATGGTCTCCCTGGGTGTAGGCCCCAAAACATTTGAGCTTCATAATGTAAAACTACATATCCCTATGTCCTAGTCATATACTATTAAACTTCATAATGATATCTTCATCATCTGAAATTAAACTATATTCTTACCCCAGGTGATAGACATAAGATGCCTTGTGTAATAATGGCATGGTATTAACCCTCACCACCTACCCTATGAGACAAGCACAAAATACCCAATGCATGATTACCACGGGATGACACCATGTTACCCACTATGGCATGATCCTACTGCTTTGGGAAGCTTCCATTAATAATCCATACACCATCCTTCCCCACAATGAGATGATCCTCCTCTTTTGGAAAACATTTATACATAAGCCCCAAACCATATCTAATTGATGCTCCTTCCATGAAATGATCTTCCTTATCACATGAAATTAAACTATATGGATCAGTACTATTACACAACCTTAAACTATGGCATCAAACTATGTGGGTTTTTATCCCTATCTTTTGATAAGGTGCATATGAAACCTCTATGCAGTTCAATCACAACATCATGAAACTCTTTAAATCCCTCCTTGAGGTTCAATCCCAACACCATAACACTGCAAAACTTGTATTTCCTCCCCATGGGTGACAAAAAACCTCATGTTTGATCATCTCCACCCCTGGGGATTCACTTAACACAACCCTCAAGTGTGATCATCTTCCCCCTTGGAGATACACTTAACCAAAACCTCAAATGGGATCATATCCCCCACCCGGAGACACACTTAACCACCTACTTATCTCAACAAGTTATTAAATATATGGTCCATTTATCTCCACAAGATATTAAACCTATGACATGATCTTTAATATCTACCCCATAAAATAAACATGGGATGCATGGGGTAAAAATCTTTAGATTCCTTACACCTCTTGCATCAACTAACCTATGACTATAACAGGAATCCTAGAGTTTCATGAATAAGATGTGTCACACATGATATTTTCTCTAATAGAAGAAAAATTTATATATTACCAATGATCCCAAAATATGGAAATTCTTATTCATGCCCAAAATTACCATTTACTCTGACTGCAGGTTTCTGCGCCGTCGCGACAGAAGAAGCATAATGAACTAGTGTCCACCTCGAGATGGGATCAATAATGATTTTCATGAACATGACTTAAAATCTTTAAGGGAGATTCGAATTAGGTGATGAGATACAAGGAAAAATCAATGGAAGGAGGAATCTCTATACTATCATCACGTTTTGATCAAGCAACCAACATCACCAACCATGGTGGCAGAGGCCACCAGCCATTCGAAAGTGGGAATACAGGGTAGAAATAGAACATATTTATGCAACCCATTAAGAAATAATCATAAATAATCTTCCTTATAGATTCCATTGTGTGGTTTTTTCATTGTAAAATCTCTAATCTTTGTCATTGAAATTGTTTTTCTTTCAATATTTTTAATTGATAAGGTTCTAGAGACATAAACCCACTACTTCCTAAAATTGGAGTTAGAAGAAGTATATGGTTCTTAGATGTTATATTGACCATGGAGATCAAATATGACCTCAAGGGTAGATATTATTGATTATGATATTCGGTCAAATAAGTTCTTGGTGTAAAACTTTTGCAACACCCTGAGATTTTGGAGTTTTTTTTCTGTAAATTAATACTATGTTTTGATAGTGTATTTCACACATAACACTAAAGTAAAATGAAACCATGATACTTAAAAATAAAATTACTAAATTATACCATTATAATATATCCATTAAATTAGTAGGTATAAAAATAATTAACCATATTACAAAATCTATGAACAAAAAGTAAATAAATGGCATCAAGTAGTGGAATTCTCCCTTAGGAAACTCGTTTTTTTTCGAGCTTAAAAGGAGGTAGATTTTCAAGGGTTTTCCCTAGACCAATCCCAATAAAATCTCTAATAATTACAGTATGATTGAAACCATATTTTATAGAATTTCAAGCTCATAGAAATTTCCATGTGATCCATGATTGAGAAATCACCACTCACGACTACCTCTAGAGTTTACCTCATGTGTAGATCATATGCAAAGATCTTGAGGGGTTATGAAACTTGAAATTAAGATGACATAAATATGTAAATATTAAAATAATAAGTTATCTATACCGTTTATTTTTCTTATTTCATATTTTTACTTTTCAATAAAAAATAATGTTTATTTAATAATGTATTGATAAAATTTTAAAGATCATTTTATTCTAAAAAATGTATATTTTTTCTAAATTTCATTTTTATACACTTTATTTAATAAGAATAAATATATTGAATAAATTTTTTATGTGGATAATATAACGTAAAATATAATTATTAATTGATAAAAAATAAGAGTAAGAATGATTTATATTTTTTAATTGTTATTTTCCTATAAAATGGTTTTCAATATATTTTCATGTTTTTATTTAAAAGTTAATGTACTAAATTTTAGAAATTTAATTTCAAAAAATTAAATCAATTTTTGGATTAATAAATTCAATATTATCTAAGAATTAATTTTCATATTTTTTTAAAATAATTGATTTATAGGGGAATTTTCAAAAAATAATGATTTTACTAATACAATCAATTTTATGAAAATATAATAATTTAAGAATAAATTAAAAATTTTGAAACATTTTTTATATAAAAATATATATTTATAATTTAAAATAAATCATATAAAAATATTATATTTAATGTATGAACTCATTTTTTATCTTTGGGAAACATAAGTAATATTTTACTCTAAATACTATTTTTATTCACTTATATTAAAAAAATTCCATCACTTGTAGAAATAAAATACGAAAAAAAGTAATTCATATTTGATATCATCATGTTCATATTATTTAATAATTTCAATTTAATTTTTATTTATAAAATTATGATTACTAATATTAATGTTAATGAACATGATAATGAGAAAAGGGTTATTTTTAAATAATTATTTTACAAATGTAAAGTAATTTTTATCTAATAAATTAAATTGATATATATATAATAATGTATTTTATATTTTGTTTTAAATTATATAAAAATTTATTATCAATAATTTTATTGGTAATTAATGTTATATAATTTTAAGAACACTTAATGGTAAGAACAATATCTTTCTAAAAAATAATTTTTCAATATATTAAATGTTTTAATTTTAAAGTTAATTTTATCTTATTTAGGAATTGATTTAGATTATATGGAGATTATATTTAGGTTTATAACATAAAAATTATATAATATGGGTTAACTTATATTTTTCATAAAAAAAATTACTAGGGTAAAAACTAATTACAGAGGTAAAATCATAAATGAAAAAAATATGAAACTCTAGTGGTAAAGGAATTGAAAAATGTTTTAAAGTGATTTTTAGAGTAATATTTGATGCTATATAACACAATAATTAGGTAACTCCCACTTTTGGATCCACTAACCCTTAAATGGTGGCATTCTATCTTTGAAAAAGTAATGGGTATTTACAAAAGTACCATTTTATTCACTTATAAAAGGAGATCACTTTTATCACATTTATCCACCCATTTTAAAGTCTTATATCTAAAAAATATATGCCTTAGTCTAACCTCAAACCTCCACCAATTTCCTATAAGGTTTTTCTTACAAAAATACCAAGCTAAGGAGCATTAAGGTGTTACCCAAGAGAGAACATAAACATTGAGAGGTAATGTTCTCAACTAAACTCCCTTAATTATTTCTTCTTCTACAGTATAAAATATTTCAATTCATGAAAGTATTATAAATTTTTGATTATTAATAGTTTTACATGTTATTTTATGAATGTAATTTCCATTTTCCACCATCCTCTAAAACTATTTGAAAAATGAAGATGGCGTCAAGCATACATGAAAATTACAGCCTCTATGAATGACATAATCTATTTTTCATAAAGGCTTTTAATGAATGATCCAAAAGTGTAATTTAATTAAACAATATAATATTTATAACATGATCAATATACTAAAATTATAACTATTTTATTTTTTCTATCCCCTCTTATTCTTGGGAAAATTAGAGTGGCATTCATGTGTATGTGCGAACTACTACCTCCACAGATTGCCATATTTCATTTTCCACTACTACCTTACATTAATGAATTTTAAAATGTATTTAATTTATAAGAATGATAGTTTTTAAAATATTAGTATTTTTAAAATATAATATTGTAAATTGTATAAGTTATATTAACAATAAATGGTTATAGTAAACTTAATCGCCTAAAATGAACATACCAAGACACCTTTTGTAATTTGAGTCTGTTTTGGTAAAATATTAGAAACTGTATAAATTATTTCCTAACAGAAAATAAAATTCATAAGCCTCTAAAATTATGGATATTGTTGAGATATTTTACAACACATTTTTCCACAGTTAATATAACAAGACAGTTTTGAAAAAATAGAGTGAACCACCTCAAGTAATCACCATAAGTAAAAACTGTTTAATAAATAAATAATATATGATAATGTATAGAATATATAAAATTATATATATATATATATGTATGTATGTAAAGAAATTTTAGGAAAGTTTTTCATTAAATTAATTTGACTATTTAGGATTTTTGGCATACATATAGAATGAATCAAGACCCGAGGTAAGAGTTGCTGCATCTCAATTTTGATTCATTGAGATAAGATTTATATTAACCACTTGTTTAATTTTTTGGGATGTAAATATTTCCATAGAATTTATTTTTATCACATATTTTTTAAAATATATGGTATTTAAAAATCCATATCACATTTTATCTTTCATGGGCTTTATATTTGAAAGATACTAGAGCTGTAAAGATAAATTTTCTCTATTTTCAATTCCTTGAGCCATGTTTGATATTGTGCACCATAATTTCTTTTATATAATTTATTAAGTAACCTATTGACTTTAAGTATAATGAATAACTTTAATTTGATGATATTTTAATATCCAATTCAATGTAACCCTCTTATGTTTTTTTCCTTCTTATATTAACATTACCATAAGGGTTTTTGTAAAATCAACTCCCTTGATTGATCTAAAATGCTTATTCTTAAAACATTTATTCCAATATTGTTTTCTTCCAACATAATAATATTTTTCATTCCAACTTCTCTTCCACTATGGAGGAAATTACTTTTAAATTCAAAAAATTTACCTTATTTCACCTTTTTCTCAAAAAATATTTCATTATTAAGAATAAATCTCATCCTCTATAACTAAAATTTCCCATCCTTTTCCATATTTTAATTTCCTGAAAATATTATCCTTTATAAATATAAACCTAATTAGGTGTTATCTCAGGTCACCTACACATTTCACTTTTCATCTTTTCAAAAAGAAGTTTTGTCATTCCTGTTAATGATGTGGGTTTCGACAAATTTATTTTAAAATATTAAAATGGGTTTCATCCCATGATCATTAGATTTTCCTTTGAATCCACATTTCTTATATAAAATATTTATTTCCTTTTAAAACATCCATAATTTTAATTTATTTTGAAGTGGTGTTTTAAAAAGTTTTTTATTTTATCTTCTTGAAAATTATTTTTGAAAGTGACGTTTAATTTCATCTCTAAATTATACTGTTAATAAATGGTTTTTAAAAGATACTTTTCATGGTTTTAATTCCATTTTAATCATTAAATATCTAACTCCTATAAAGTTATATTTTATAAATAACCTTTTAAATTCCTCAATGAAATAATCATTTTGGGTAATTTAAATTTTTTGTATCAACCTATCTACTTTTAATATCATGTTTTGTGATACTATTTAGAAATTATATAAAACCCATTTTCTTCCCATGTGTATTCATGATATATTGAATGATTGATATATAATGGAACACGTATGTTTGTATGATAATGGGTGGGATCCTATATCTCCCTCTAAAGTATTGTTTAATATTTTATATCCCATGAGATAATGTAGCATGGTCCTTATTTGTTATGATAAAAAAATTAAAGGGTGATCCTTCTTTGGTATGCTCACAAATTAAAGGGTAATCCTTATTAGATATGATAACAGAAAAAGGGTAGTAATTCTTTGATATAGTCACCATATGATGATACCCTCTTATTATGTTTTTTCCAAAGTTCATTGTTATTCTATGTTTCAAGGGAATGATAAATTTACATACCATATGACTATGATTTTTCTACATGAATCATGTTTATATTCTCTTGGTTCTGCAATATTTTTACATGGTATGTGTTTTATTATTTGAGATTAAATTTCCTTATATCATAACTTGTATATAAATATTATTATTCAATTTTATTTTTAATAATATATTTATCCATTTCTTATGTTTTATCATATGTTTATGATCTATGCCTTTGTGACATGTAGGTAAGTTTTCCCTTACTGAGCATTTGAGATCACCCCTTTATTATGTATCTATTACCTAGTTTATGATAATGAGTGTAACTTATGATAAGTTTAGAAGAGATTATAGTTTTGCTAAATTATTGAGAAATGTTCACAAGTATTGTAAAATGTGTTTCTTGTGTGGATGATCCTCAAAGATACCAAACCATCCATTTTTAGATTTTTATGTTTATTTTTGTGATTTCATATTTAACTAATATAAATAATATAAAATAAAGATATGATTAGAATGGGTCAACGTAGTTGGTACCAGAGAAAGGTTTAGTAATTTTTTATGATTTATTAGTTTTTTGGATTAGGATGAGAGAACTTTGGTGAAAACCCTAAGGGTAAGTCTAAGTATAGGAAAACATCGTAAAATTTTGGTAAAGTATATATTGGGTGGTCTACTAGAAAAAAAACCCGGATCATGATACTGGAAAGTGGATACAGTTGTGGAATAGATGCACTAAGGGGTAGTTAACATGAAAAATGTTGGTTGAGTGTTAACTCAATCATTACTCGATGCATGATAAGTGGGACTAAGACTATACACATATCTAGACACTCTTGTGGGATATACATTTCTCAATCACTTTTTATTTATGATCCATTACAATGGATTTATTATGTTAAGGAATTAGGTTAGGTTATATTGGAGAACCTAACCTAAAGAAACCTTGATTGAACTGATTGAGATTTAGGTTGAACTGAAATTTAATGTGATGGATTGAAATAGTAATAAAATTTGAGGTTGAGTTTATCATAAGATCATTTATGATAATTCTATTATGATGTTAATTAACCATCACTCATATTAAGACATTTTGGTTTTAGTAGCGGCTGAATCCCAAAGAAACCAAGTTAATAATGGATACCATGGAAAATTTGCATATTGTCCCAATGATCAACCTAATTGGATATGTGATGGAGTAAGAAATATTTTAATTACTCCAAACCATCTATCAAGAAACAATAATTAAAAAAATGAACTTAGTTAAGTTTATAAACACAATAATGAAGATAAGGATGAAGACACAAGAAATATCAGGTGATGAAGAAAATTAAGGAAAGAAGATTCAATTTCATTCAGGTCAAAAATGTGGGAAGAAGAAACCATGGGATTATCTCAAAGGAACAGGAAGATTTTTTACCTTTGGTAAAGGATGGAATCAATAAAAAATCTACCAAGGAAAAGGGTAGTGTTTAGTTAACATGATGAGGAAAAATAATGTTCTTCCTAAGGATACAATAGAAATTCAATATTTTATATGTGAGAAATTTTTTCACTATGGAAACCAATTCCCCAATCTAAGGGATTAGGATGACAGTCGACACCATCAAACCCCTAGAAATTAGGAAAAATAAAGAGCCTATAAAAAGTTTATTATTGAAGTGGTGGTGATAATTTTATTGTTCTAGGTGTTATTTACTCTATATTTTTGGATGTCTTAATAAACAATATTGGTGGTATCATTATTATACCTAAGGTGTATAATTATAGTTCAATTTTAATGGAATCATGATTTACCCAATTCTTATTAGGTCTTCCTTTAGATGAATTTTATGTGATTTGGGAAATGGATTTTCTATCTTCACGTAGACACTATAATAATTACTAAAATTGATTAATCACATTTCAAACCAATATATGATCATCTATAAGTTCAAGGATGACTATGATCTCTCTTGGAAAACCAATTATACAATAATAGTTATGATACATAATCATAATAGATGTTTAAATCAAATTATTGTAGAAAAAACAATATTAAGTGTGACATATTCTGAGGGAAAAAGATATATTTTCTAATTTTATAAAATTAATATCTCTATAAAAATTATATCTTGGGTTTTTTTATCTTTTAGATATCATTATATATTTCTATTAGTGAGTGATAATTAAAATTTATGAGATGAAATTTATTTATGGGGGGATGTAACACCCTAAGATTTTGGATTATATGTTTTCTCTAAATTAATACTATGTTTGATAACTTATTTCATGTACAATAGTGAACTAAAAAACCGTGATTTAATATAATAAAATTATTAAATTATACCATTATAATATATCCATTTAATTTTCAAGTATAAAAGGAAGTAACCATATTATGAAGTCTATAAACAGAAAGGAAAGAAATGGAATCAGGTAGTGGAAGTCTTCCTTATACAGCTCATTTTTCCAAGATTGGAAAGGTTGTAGCTTCACTAGAGTTTTTCCTCGACCAAGCCCAAGAAAAACACTTATAATTAAGATATGAGTGAAACCATATATGAGAAAAGTTTATGATCATGGAAATTTCTATGAGATTAATGCTAATAGAATCACCACTCATGACCTCTACCAATGCTTACCTTAGGCTTAGATCTTACATGGAGATCTTGTGGGGCTATACAACTAAAAATTGAGATGATATAAAAATTTATTTATTAATTTAATAAGTTATTTATCACTTTTATTTTATAAATTTCTTATTTTTGATTTTAATGAAAAAGAAAGATTATTTACTAATACATTGATAAAATAAACAAGATCATTTATTCATAAAAATGTATTTTTTTATAAAATTTGATTTTTATGAACTTTATTTAATGAAACTAAATATATTAAATATATTTTTTGATATAGATAATATAACAAAAATCTAATTGTTAATTTATTGGAAATAAGTGTGATAATAGTTTATATTTCTAAAAATTAATTTTCTCATGAAAACAATTTTCACTTTATCTTTTTATTTAAATATTAAATTCCTAAATTTTAGAATTTTTATATAGAAAAATTAAAATCTTTTTGAATTAATAATTTCAATATTATCACAGGATGATTTTTTTATTTTTCTAAAATAATTAATTTTCAGGTTGATAGTGAAAAATTACCAATTTTTCTAATACTATTACTTTTATGACATTATCATAACAAAAAAAATGACTTAAATTTTTTTGAGTTTTTTTCCTCTATATTAATAATTAGTTTCCATCACTTATGGAAATAAAATCTAACAAAATTATTTCATATTTTAGATCATCATATTCATATTATGTAATAATTTCAATTTTATTTGTAGGCATAAAAGTCTGATTGTGAAGATTAAAGTTAATGATCATGATTATTGTGAAATGTTTATTTTCAAAGGATTGTTTTATCAATGTTATATAATTTTTATCTAATAAATTATATTGATCTATTTTATATAATGAATTTGATATGATTTTTAAACATGTAGACATATATATTATCAATCATTTAATTAATAATTAATGTTATACAAGTTTAAGAACACTTGATAGTAAAAACAATATGTTTCTACAAAACATTCTTTCTATATATTAAGTGTTTAAAATTTAAAATTTAATTTTATATTATTTATAAATTGAATTAGATTATATGGAATTAAACCTAGGTTTATAACATCAAAATTTGGTAAGAGGTGTTACCTTATATTTTTTATAAAGTATAAATTACTTCAATAAAAACTATCTACCAAAGTAAAAAACAAAAATGGTAAAATGTAAAAATATTGTGGAAAAAGACTTAAAACATGTTTAAACCATGTGTTAAAGTGAGTGGTCGAGTGTTTATAAATTTTATCTCACCTCACAGTTAATTATTTCACACATTTTTGTAATGCCCCATACCCAGTTTCCCAGAGTTGGTGCATTATTTTATCACATTGGCATAATTTCAAGAAATCAAATCTTGAAGGGACAATAAGTTTAGTAGCCTTGAAAAAACTAGATAAAAACATAAGTTTTACATTACATCAGGAAATTTAAAACTACATAGTACCTCCTTTGAAAACACTCATATCTATTAGACTATCCTTACAAGTAAGTTATAATACATTTCTTCACATCCTAGGGGGAAATGAAACATAAGAAATGAGTGATCTCAGATAATCAATAAGGATAAACAATATAGTGGAAGCTATCATAAATAAGAATAAAATTTTAAGAAAATGTATAAAACTGAAACACAAGACTTTTAAACATAATATTCAGCATAATATGGAAAGATTAAATCAAATAATGGCATTTAAACATTAACATGGATATTATTCTAGTCTAACAATTACATGTAATATCAAAAAATAATCTCATAATGAGGGAATGCATAATGTTGAACATCATAACCATACTATCAAGGCCTCATGCCAAGCCTATACATAAATGGGTAAAAACCCAAACTAGTTTTTCTCATGAGACCTATCGATGCATCAAGGGGATATAGCAGGCCCTTCCCATCAATTACTAAGTCTAGTGAATTCCTATTATAAAAGGGGGGAACATAACCAAAATAAACATTCATATTAAAACTAGAATATGAAATGTTAATACTTTAACCATAAACCATGAATGGTATATAAATATAATATCCATATTCAAACATATCATAAACCATTCAATACAATATGGAATATTGTATCATAAAAAATATACCTCTATTAAGCATAAAATCCAACAAAGTATGTTGACATAGATGAAAATGATCTAATAAATTCATTAAAACTCTTTTAGAGAAATATCCCTTTTTTACTTTGAAATCACTTAAAAGTCCTAAAATTATAAAAGAAAACATTTTTTTGACAATAAACTTGTAATATTGTAAGGGAATCTTCAAAATGATAAGGCATCATAAGTATGGAAAATAGTCGCCCACACCGTATAAGTTAAAAAACATTTTTTCATAATTTTTCAAAATGGTCATAAAGTACCTCATTTGGAAAATGATGGAATGATTCCTTTAAAAACATTTATAAAAAGTAAAACATTGGTAAAAAATAATTTAAACAATTATATATAATATTTTTAAATAAATTTTAATGAACATGTATGATAAATATATCCCAGTAGATACTTACGTATAAACAACCTCAGATAATAATGAGATTGTGAAAAATTAACCCTTGCCTTATACTTGTCTTTAATAGAAGGTGATTTAACCTTATATATAATGGTTAAATAATGTTATTAAATTATTATAGGACCATATTCTTATTTATGATATCATATATGATCCTCTTATATCTTTTTTTTAATAATATTTTAGTATTACCATTGTTTTGGGTGTTATTTTCCTAGTTTTCCTATGCTTGTTTTCTCATGTAAGTCATGTTTCTTATGAATAATATATATTATTCATATCCATAATTATATTAAGTTCATAAATATTATATTTATTTATTATATACATTTTCATAATCATTATTAAATGGTTGTAGTGGAGGATGAATCTCATCGCGTCGTGGAGATGATAGGTTGTACTTACGCATAAGTGAAGGTATTATTCCCTTAATGGTTAAATGGTATGGAATTAGATGGTATATTATTTATAAAAGAATAATTATCATGTCATATTAATTATTTATATCCATTATACTCATAATTATACTCATCCAAATAAATTAGTGTTGAATAAAAAATTACACCACAGCGTGGAGACGGTAAGTCATACGTATGCATGTGTGGTGATATTGTTATTCATAGGATGGATAAGAGGAGGAGTATGATTTAATAATATTTATAATAAAATCTCATCATGTTTATAATAATTTATTTATTACTTTATAATAGAAACAACATAGGAATTGGAATTATAAAAATAAAATAACTTTGAATGAGTTGATAAAACAATTACCTCTTTTTTGGGTATCTCTTTTTGATTTGCACAAATTGACTCCTTCGGTCGGATTTCTACAAAAATAATGGCCTATAGAATGAATTTATGGAATTTGGGAGGATAATTTTTCATGTTTTTTCTGATATAAATGTCTTTAGAGGTGTGAATAAAATAGAAGGAGAGATACCCTTTTATAAGAGAGGGGAGGGGCACTTTTGGAAACTCCAAAACTATTAATTTAATATGAATGGATTTTTGATTTATAATATCTCCGTAGTGAATAATTTAAGGGATAATATTAGGATGGGTCAAAATACTTTCAACCAATGATTTTTATATATGTTTAGGTCAAAAAAGTAACCATATCATTTGGATTTAACTCTTAGATAAATAGTTTAACTCTTACGTGTCTACTTGTCTTTTTACACTATAAGGTTAATATAGTTACTATAAAATGACAAAAAAATCCAATTGAATCATTTATGAAATATTTAACACTATAAAATTTATTTTTCTGTACCTTAAATTTTTATGACTTTTATATCATCTAATAAAATAGTATTTATTTTAAAATATCATTTATATCAATTTTGACACTATTTAATACATGATTTTTGTTAAATTCATAAAAAATTTATTCCTTAAAAAAAACTATATTAAATAATCCCTAACATGTTAATGTAATACAAAGAAAATTTTATTGCATAAAATATTTTAAATTATATTTATTTTAATATTATTAATACAATTCAATTGATTCTTCCTTTAATAAATCAATTGTTTCATCATCATTGTGACATTATTTATTTTTAATTAT
This sequence comes from Viscum album, assembly GCA_963277665.1. Taxonomy (NCBI): domain Eukaryota; kingdom Viridiplantae; phylum Streptophyta; class Magnoliopsida; order Santalales; family Viscaceae; genus Viscum; species Viscum album. The sequence continues at coordinate 1,942,872,502 of OY728119.1, read as the reverse complement.
ATATTTTATAAAATTATAAATAAATTAAAATTATTTAGATAAATATTTTATATTTATAAATAATATTTATAGTAGACCATATAACTTATATATCCTCATATTAAAAATGACATAATTATTAAAATTTGAATAAGACATTTTTAACTCTTCTTAAAATAAAATATAATAAATTTCCTATTCTAACACAAGTGTCTTTAAAAGGATCATATTTTCTACCTAAGGTTTATTTTGGTCAAAAAAACATATCCAATGAAATTAGGACAAGTTTTTGGGTAATTTTAAATTATTTTAATATTATTTGTACCTTTAATTACCTTATTTACCTTTAATTGTGGTAAATAAAATCCAAAAGTTACTATTAACCAAATAATATTTTGATCCTATTAGACCATATTTTTCAAATTTATTACAACAATGTATTTCCATTTCTATATTATATTCAAAAAATTAGTAAAGTTATGTCTAATGTTAATCTATAGATGTGGTTAGAAGGCGGGTAAGAGTAATGTTCAAAAGTTCAATAAATTTATATATATAATTATATTATAGAAATGATTCCCATAACCTACATTAGGTTAATAAATTTATTATTTATCTATTTTGACTCTAAAATCAATTTAATGTAAAATAATTATTTAAATAAAAAATTCAGTTTTTAAAAACAATGCAGTATTTTTCACTATAAATAAAAAATTGAAGATTTTCAGAAAAATACCAAAAATTAACCAAAAGATAATTTTGATATTAAAAATTTAAAAATTATTTCTATTTTGAAAAATAAAATTTATAAAATTTATAATGTCGTTAATACTATTCATAACCGCTTTTCAAACAGCTAGTTTGATAGGTCTGGTGTACTCGAACTCAGTGTTGTGTTTAGTGAAAACTATTGAATTATTTAAAAAGAAGCATATTTTGGAAGATTGGGGTGTTAAATTTTGAGCTATTGAACCTTTAATAGTGTCATTCCATCATTGAAAAAGTAATGGGTATTTATAAAAGTGATATTTTATTCGGGTATAAAAGGGTATCACTTAACAAAATTTTTGCACCCATTTAAAATATGTATATCTAAAAAAATATACCCTAGTATATCTTCCACTATCTCTTAATTTTCTATAATCCTTGTCCTTTCCAAGTAACAGGATAAGGAGTCTCAATTTGTTACCCATGGGGGAACATCCAAAGGGAGATTTGATGTTCTCAACTGAACTCCTTTAATTATTTCTTCTTCTACCCTATAAAATAATTTATATTCATGAAAGTATGATAAAATAAGTATGTTTAGTATTTTTAAATTCATTATACTAATGAAATATCCATATTCTACCTTCCTCCAAAACTATTCAAAAGATGAATATGTCATCATATGTACGCATGGATTATCGACTCCATGAATGGCGTGTTCAATTTTTCACAATGGTCTTTCATGGATGATCCAAAAGAGATATTTAATGATAAAATATAATATTTATAACATGATTAAAATTATAAAATTATAATTATTTTGTTTTTTGTACCAACTCCCATTCTATGGAAAATGAAAGTGTCGTTCGTGTGTATATATAGATGATCGTCTCCATAGAAAATCGTATTTATTTTTCCATTACATCCTAACATGGATGAATTTAAAAATGTATTTAATATTTAAGAATTATATTGATGAAACTATAAATATTCAGGAAATATAATATTGGATATTATATAATTGATATTAATAATTAGAATTCATAGTAAACTTAACCTCCTAAAATGAACATATTAAGAGACCTTTCTTAATTTGAGTCCATTTTATGAAAAACTAAGGAACTATATAAATTTTATGCTAATAGAATAATAAAATATATACATATATAAATTTATGGAAATTATGGAGCTATTCTAAAATACATTTGACTATGGTTAATATACTGAGGAAGTTATAGAGAAATCGACCAAACCACCTCAATAAACCGCCATAAGGAAAAAAACTATTGAATAAATAAATAAAATATGAAAATATATAGACCTAAAAAGTTAAATATAGATGAAAAATGTTCTTAAGAATTTCTTTAATAAATTTAATTTGTTTATTCATGATGTTAATCAAATACACAAAATGAATCATGACTTGATGTAAGGTTTTCTACATCTCAATTTTTATTTATTGATGTATGATTTGTATTTTCCACTTATTCCTCTTTTTTTGATGTAAATTTTAACCTTGAATGAATTTTTATAATATATTTAAAACCATAATTTCTTTTTTAGGGTATATTCACTACTATATTTCATTTGTGACACCCTGAAATTTTATGATATATTAATAAATTTTATTTCTTCGATAGATTGTGATACACATTGCCCCGAGTCTAAATGAATTATAATATAGTATATAATTATAAACTAGACATTAAATTAGAAGAATTAATAAGACATATTTTAAAAAAATATGTATACATTTTTTATATAAAACTGATATATTTTTTAGTAATGTCATTATATTCTTTAAAAATACATTTTTTCAAAAAAAATGGTTTTTATTTCTTTTTGCGAGTGAATATTTTAATTAATTTCTGGAAATTTTAAAAATATAATTTGATAAAAAATATATCATTTTTTAAATTATTGTATAAAAATTATCTTAGCATAAATATTTGTGATTTTTCTGAAAATATTGATTTTCTACTGAATAGTGAAAATACTGATTTTTACTAAAAACAATATATTTTTTCAAGAATTTAGAACATTAAATTTTGTTTTAAAATGTTTTAAAAGTAAAATTAGTTCTATTATATTATTTATAATAAAATTAATTTTATTATATTCTATATTTTTTTATTTTTTTATGAAAACATTTTTATACTTAACAGGGCATTTTTTAGAAAAATTGTTTTTCATTGTGTTTCGTGTTTTAATCTTAAATTAATTTATACAAATTATAAAAAATGAATCCTGAAAAAGTGAGGCCATATTTGGAATAAATAGGTCCAAATTTGGTAAATATTTTTTCTTTTAGTTTTTTCATTATGAATAGTGACATTTGAAAATATTTTCCATTGTAGTAAGGGTAAAACAGATAAAACAACGTTAGACATTGTTAGAAGGATTTAAAATCTCTCTAAAACTGGATTTTATAATATTGGATGAGTGGTATTCTTCCATTTACACAAAATCCAAAAATATATGAACATATGGTGTCATTTTTGTTTTATTATGACCTCTATATTAATTTAAGAAAAGAATAAATACAAAATGTCATTCTCTTGACTTTAGTATATATAATATTTTTACATAAGGATAAAAATATGATAAGTTCAATTATAAATTTTTATTTGATACAAGAATTAGTTTTTTATTAGGTTAATTTTTTTTAATTTTTATTTATTGAATAATTTCTTTAAATTCTTATGCAATATCGATATAGTATTTATTCAAATAATAGAAAAATAAAATAAATGTTTTTGAAAATATTAATAGTAATACAAATTGAGTTAGTTATAGTGCCCCAAAAAGTTTATAGATAAATATAAAATATTAGAGAGTTCTGAAAGTTTTATATTTTAATTACTTTATTTTCATGTTATTTTCATCATAAAATTAATTGAATAGTTCAAAAAATGACATTAATAATAATTTATTATAATAGTGTTTTATTAAATGGTTTAAAATTAATAAAAACCTATATTTGGCAAAGAAAATGGGATACAATATTTAATATAAACCACATTCCAATTATTAATCACTTTCCCTTTTATGGTAATAGTTTTAATCCTTAAAAATTATAAAACTTTGATTTTGTTGTAATCATAAAATGGTTAATGGGGGTTAAAACTAAGAGATAATGGTTTAAGAATCATGTAAACTTTTATAAATATTATTTTATAAAATAATTTAAACTTATAATCATATTATATTTTAAATATATCAATTATGAAACACATGATTATAAAAATTAATTTATATTAATTAAATACTTTAAGTAATTCCAAAAGTTTCACTCCCCTCACTTATAAAAAGGACCCTCCTATCCTCTTATACTCACACCTTTTGAGAATTATATTTCGGCTAATACCTACCATAATAACTTCCTAGATTCCTTCACCATGTCTTAGAGCTTTTTATCTTTCCAAAAGACCATCCTTTCAATTATTAAGGTGTAAGCCAAAGATGGTTTCTCGATAAATAGGTATAACTCTTAACTGAGCGTTTTCAATTTTATTTCTTGTTATAAATCCATAAATATATGGTATTCATTATAAAATAATGAATTTATTATTTTCTATATACTTAATTTTTATTATGATGATGGAACAACCATTATTTACCTTCTTCCTATCTATTGTAAAATGATAACGTCACTCGTGTGTATGTGTGGACAACCACCACCACAAATCGATGTGATTAATTTTTTATTTTTTAATTATGTGGATGGTAATAAGGATATAATCAATGAATATATATTATATATATTATATAATAATTTTTCTATAAAGGTGTATTATTATTTACCTTTCTTTAGTTCTATCCGCCAAAAAGTGAAAATAGTGTTCTTTCCACAAGTGGAAAAAAACACATTTAACGTCATTTTTTTTCCTTTTAACATGTTTTATAAAGCTTTGTTATTACTGATGACATTAAAAGTGGTACTTTCAAGATCAATTTTTATAAATCATTGTTGAAATATTTATTTTAGAGGCTTTTGATGTCAATTATTCTAATAACCAACATTAAAAGTAAAATATTCAACTTTCGACATCATTTTTTTGGAAAACCGACATGAAAGACACATTTCATGTTGGTTATTAAAATAACCAATGTGGAAAGTTAGTGATTTTTTTTGAAACATGGATACATATTACTCGCTTCAAAGAATACAAGAGAAACATGAACTGAAAATTATAGAAACCAAATGATAAGAAAAAATATATAATTAAATAATCAACCTAATTTCATTACTTTTGATGGTTTCAACTGAATATATATGTTTTTATTGATATTACTCTTATTTTTTAGGGAATAAATACCTTATAAACCATAATGGATACTGATGATGAATTTTTCACTTTTGTTGGTGAATCTCATGTGGAACTTCTATCTTCGTAACTCGATTGGAAGAAGTATTCTTTTTCATAAGAAAAATTATCAAGAATTTTATCAACAAAGGAAAATAATAATAAAGAAATTAAATACTTATAATAAATACAATGTTGAAATCATTGATTAAAGAAGTGATGAAAATTTTATGTAGATCAAATATGTATAAAATGTTGAAATAAATAAAATTAGAAGGTATATGATGTAAATGAATTTTTTTGGTGGTTATATATTAAAATTTAGGTGGGATTTAAAAAATTATAATTTTCACTATAAAAAATTGAAAAAACAAACACACACATTTGAAATTTTAATTTTATCATCTAGTATATATATAAATGAAGTTAAAAATCTTCTCGTATCTTGGTTTTAACATAATTTATATATATAATAGATGTTAAAATCCAAATAGGAAGGGTTTTTATGTTGGTTATTTAATAACAGATGTTAAAACCCCAATATTAAAAGCTATTTTTCTATTAGAGTGAAAACGTACAACCTACCATCTCCATGAACGGTGTAATTCAAATTTCTATATCTACCTTTAATGGATTAATATATATATATATATATATATATATATATATATTGAATATATAAGAAATTAATTTCATGATTAATATTTTCTAGATGATAGAACCATGGTAAAAGTTTAAGGATTGGGACATCCAAACCGAAACATTCATGAAAACCGTAGTAGTTATCGCCCAAAATAGTGATTTTAATAAAGAATTAGTAATAAAAGGGAAGTAGGATATTATAAATAAATCATATATAGTATGATATATATACCTATGGTTATGAAATAAATTTATAATACATATATATTTATTATACAGCATGTTCAAACATGTACAAATAAAGATAATTCTTGAGGTAAGATATTTACATCTCAATCCCATTTTATTTAGGATTGTTTATGTTTGAGGTACCATTAAGAAATTATATGATCCTTATTTTATAAATAACATTAATTTTTATTCTCCTTTGGTTATTTCTGGTTAAAAGGTATTTTAATTTCATTTTCCTCACTTTAAGTACTCAAGATTCCAAAAGTATGTTTCTATAGAAAATAGACAATGTTTTACTATTTGGTTGGTAATATTTTTCATCCATATTCATGTTTTCATTAAAAAAAATCAAAAATGTGTTACTATTATTGTATGAATTTTTGAAGTTATTTTTACCCATGTTTGATTTTTTTTAAAATTTAAAATTATTTTTCATGTCATTTTATGAATGACGCACATTTGACTTTTTACCTAAAATATAAAAGGAATATTTGTTTTAACATACACTGTATAAACCGAATTTACCATCATCATGACCACTAAAATATTTTAATCTTCCTTTAAAATTTTCCATGGTTAATTTCAATGAAAATATTTTCCATAATATTTTGTAATTTTTTATATTTTAAATAAGTGATTTCAAAATGAAAAGTGCATTTTACTCAAGAAATATTCTAGTGATCTTTTAAAGGAATTTTCATCTATGATAATATCCTTGAGGAATCTTATAAATTACTGGGGATATGATAAAATGATACCATCCTTATTCTTTACCGGTACTTTTTATGATTATGATGTTGAGATGTTTATGAAACCTATTTATTTTCCAAGGGTTATGCTATGATGAATTTATGAAATGTTTATAAAATCTATTTTGTTTTCACAGGGTGTGATATATTGATAAGATGGATTTCATATGATATCATGGCACATATATGTATGGTTTTAGTTATGTGATTGCTAGGAAAAAAATTATATTTTCTTCCAATGAATTTATTAATGTTTTATATCTCATGATATAATTATAGGAAACAAGTCAATGTGTTTGATTCACTATGGTAAACAAGTCATTGTGATTTATCCACTATAGGAAACAAGTGATGATTCCTGATCTATTATAATATAGGAAACAAGTGTTGATGCCTGGTCCACTATGGATAGATGATCTCAGTAGTTAACCATGAAATATGAAATGGTTTCTATACCTATGATGGTGCCATAGTTTTACGATATGATTATGATATGAACTTATTGGTCATGATTGATTTATGATGTTTTATCCACAAATAAAATTTATTTTATTTCAAAAAGGGAAACAAGAGCAGTACAACTCAAGGTGGCCTAAAGATATGGTGGCCAAGAGCATCACTGATAACATGGGCTGCCCCACAAGGGGGAAGGGATCCAAGGGAGAAAAACTCCTCAAGGGGGAACTCCGGGGAAGAAAAGGGTGTCAAGAAGTTAGCCACCCAGATTCCCTCACACTACGTATGGAGAACCTCAATGTCACTGGAGAGGAGATCCATGCACTTACGGATCAGATAAGTGATATTACAGGGGGAGGAGGAGGTGGCAGTGAGAGATCTCCACACAATACTGGAGTCTGTTTCAACAGAGGACGGGGTAAGGTTTCTGGATCAGCAAATAGAGAGGCTAATGAGCAGTGCCGATGCCTCTGCCTTAAGAGAGTTCCTTGGTCCAAAGAAGGCGCTGAAGGAAAAAATAACCGAGCCCGCTGCGTCTCGGACCACACCACCATCGTGCATGGTGCCATAGCCAAAGGCTAAATCAACATTGAGTTTCAGGCCTGAAAGGGGGGGAATCTAGCGGACCCATCATCCCCACTGCCTGGGGCTGTTACGGTCCAGAGAAGCAGTCCTGGAGGAGAAGTGGCAGTGGGAAGGTGATGCATCATGGTGGGGGAGGAGTCCAATCAGCTCTAAGGAGAGGCACTTGGCTCTGACCAGCAATGCCAGAGCAGAGCATCGAGTCCCATGGTGCGCCTAGTTACACTTCTTCCAAATGCTCCATGAGCCCACCTGCAGAAGGGATTCCCTGGCCACAACCTCATGGTTGTTATCCAGGCAGCCACTAAACCAGCTCAAGAAGAAAGACTCTGGGGAAGCCATGGTGCTAAGGTGCAGAGGGAACTCCCCAGGCTCGCTCCAGATCCGCACGACCCACTCACTTTGGAAGAAGAGGTGCAATGTGGATTCCTCAGAGGGAATCAAACAGCAAGCACATTTGGAGGCAAACTTGACCCCTTTCCTTTTAATCGCCAGGTCCGAAGGGAGAGCCTGATTTCTGATTCTCCAAAGCATAAAGGAGAATTTAATTGGGGTGTCTTTTTACCATAAACGCCTCCCCCAATGGTCGCTCACAGACTGGTAAGACTTATAATGACGATAGGCTTTAGCCGAGAACTTCCCAATGGGGGAACCAGTGAAGATGCATCTATCCGGGGATCCATCCAAGCAAATGCTATCAAAGAAGGCCTTTTGAGAGGGAGATAGAACCGCCTGGATGAAGGAAGGGTGAGCACTAGCTTCCAAGAAGGAAATGTTTGGTGCAGGGCATCCAGGGAAGTCCAGCAGCCCCCCCCCCCCAATCACACTGCCAGAAGTTGAGATCCCCCCGACCTAGAACCCACTGAGAGTGACACAAAAGTGTGGGGAGGTGAGTCCGAAGAGATCTCTAGAGGCTTGAAGGCGATTTACCATTATCGCGGAGGCCATAGACATACTTCCCTCGAATTAGTTGACTATACAAAGATTTTCCCTCAATAACCTCCCATGCGAGCCTGCCCTGGAGGAAATACATGGCCTGACCCAAATCCCTGACCCCAATGCCTCCCAACTCCACTAGCCTAGAATGCTTATTCCACAAGGACCACCGGTATCTCCCCTCCCCTTGGATATCCCAAATAAATCCATTCATGATCTTCTCAGTCTGGATAATGGTAGACTTAGGGGCCTTGAGGGTGGAGAGAACATGTATAGGGATCGAATAAAGGACACAATTGACGAGGTTGATCCTTCCTCCGAAGGATAGGAACCTTTTCTTCCAGTTGAGAATGTTGTTGGTAATTCTTCCGACCAAACCCTCAAAAAACCAAGATCGAATCTTGCCTGGGGAAATGGGAGATCCGAGGTAGAGAATAGGGATGTTTTTACTCTAAATACCCAGGGTGGAGACAATGTTGTCCTTTCTCCTGGCCAGGCAAGAAGAGTTCAAGTAAACCTCACTTTTGTCCCTGTTCATCATTTGACCACTCTATAAAGCATATTCATCCATGATACTGATAAAGACCCTGATGGATTCCCCCATTGATGAAGAAGACCATGTCATCCACAAAAAGATGGTGAGACACTCCCAATACATGGGCCCCGCGGTGATAAGGAATAATATGACCACTTTGGATAGAGGAGGCCACGAACTTGCTTAGGACATCCTGCACCAAAGTGAAGATGCTGGGAGAAAGATGGTCGCCTTGCCTAAGTCCTCTAACTATCTTCAAGAAGCCGCATTGCCTCCCCATAAAGACCAGGTTGAGCCACAGAGAGCTATAGCAGCAGAACAGGAGGTCAATAACCCATTCAGAAAACCCCATGCTTCTCATGGAACGGATGATGAACCCCCACTCCAATCTATCATAGGCCTTTTCCATATCAACCTTGATCGTGATGTTGGACCCTCAGACTGTCCTGTTCATCTACCCAATCATCTCTTGTGCAATAGCCATTGCCCCCTGAATGGACCTCCCCTGTATGAAGGCATGTTGTTCCTTCGCAACCCAGTTGTGGATAAACTAGGAAAGTCTTCGGTTGATGAGGTTCTCTAGCACCTTGTACGTGAAGTTGCACATGCTGATAAGCCAATATTGTGTTATGGTAGTGGGGTTACTAACCTTGGGAATAAGAACTAGGTTAGTAGCAACGACATCCCGCGGTATCCCACCTCCTTAGAAGAAGTCCCGAATGTCACTGACAAGCTCCTCCTTGATGATTCCCCAATCACTAAAAAAGAAGGGCTCGGGAACCCATCAGGTCTGAGGGCACTCTCCTGATTCAAAGAGGTAACTGAGTCCTAGACCTCCTTATCCTCCAGAGCTTGTCTGATGGCCTCATTGGTGTGAGCAGAGACCACCCTTGGGATTGAGCTGAAGAGATCGGTCTGATCCTGGGGATACCCATTCTACCATTGTTGATTATTGTTACACAGGAAGGAGGTAAAATAATATCCAACCATGCCACTAATGTCATCCAAGTCGCTAGTAAAGGACCCGTTGTCACATTGGATATTAGGATTCTTTCTCTGCTGCTTCTCCCTAATTCAAGCATGGAAATAAGCGAAGTTGTGGTCACCTTTCTTGAGCCAGGTGGCCAGGGAGCGCTCCCAAAGGCATCTTTCCTGCTCCAGAAAACCCTCACTAAATTGTTACTTCATGTGACTTAGAGAGGAAGAAATTCCCTCATCCCAGCAGACTTCCAGGTTGGCCTCATCCCTCTCGATCTCAGTCTTCAAGGCCTCCAGAATGGGCTGCACAACAGGTAGGGAGTCCGACCAGCCTCTGAGAGCAGACTTTAGTCACCGAAGCTTATTATAGAGGCGGTTCCAGGGCCCCCCCTCACAGGGTTCCACCAAAGAGGAATGGACTAGCTCAAGAAAGTCGGGGAGAGCTGTCCAAATTTTGCTAAAAAAGAATCCTCGCCCCTGGGGAGAAGCCGACCTGAGGTGGACAAGAAGGGGGGAGTGATCTGACAGGGTGCGGGTCAAGTGGATGACCTCCGAGTTGGGGAAGTCGGAAATAGAATGAAGGTTCCCAAAGAAGCGGTCTAATATGCACCATGTCCTACAGACTCCTCTCTGATTGTTGCACCACGTGAAGCTGTCGCCAGAAAAACCCAAATCAAGAAGCCCCTACTGGACCAAAAAGGAAGAGAAGAGGTCCCTATCGCTCTAAGAGAGGGAGCTCCCCCCCCCTTCTTTTCCAACGGGTCCAAGATGCAGTTATAATCACCCCCAACCAGCCAGGGTTCATCCCCAGGATCGAAGGAACTAAGTTCAAACCATAATTGCTCATGGAGTCGCGCCTCACACTTAGCATAGACAAATGAAAAGAAGCAAATACATTGTCCTGAGTCCACCTTGACCGAGAGATGCTGGTCAGACCCGGCCAACTTGTCCACCAGAATAGATTCTTTCTAAAAAATCCAGATATGATGATTTTCTAGCTTACCATGCAAAGAGTACCGCATCCCTTATCTTCTAGAACACTCTCCAATTCTGGAATATTTTGCCTTCGGCTCAAGGATAACCACAAGGGAGGCATTTCTCCTAGCCACCTCATTGGAGAGAAAGTCTGTTTTGACACGGTCTCCTAGTCCCCTAGTGTTCCAGATAATCAGTGACAGTATTAAAGAGTAAGGCTCCTGGCCTTGATCCCAGGAGAAGGTCCGCGTTGGAGCTCCCTAGAAGAGAGGAGAATGTATTTTTTCCATTGAACAAGTAGACATCCTGCCAGAGGGGGTACTGGGGGTAAGGGGAGCGGGCTTCCAAGACAGGGGGAAATAAGTAGGTAGGGGAGATGACCCGCTCGAGGAAGAGGATCAGGAAGGAGGGCTGGGCGGGGGGGGGATTGATGACGACCAGACTTTGGCAAAGACCCAGAGGCAGGCCCAGGCAGGAGGCAGGGGGAGGGGGTGAGGGCGTGCACTAGTGAACTGAAGAAATTGTTCAAGGATATAGGGAGGAAGGGGAGTTCAGAAGCACATGCTTGGGGGAGGGGCCAAGGAGGATCAAAGAAGGGGACAACTTTCCCTTTGGCAAGCCAACTAGAACTGCCCAGGAAGGTGGAGTGGGGACAGAAAGCTGTAGGGGGGAGTCCCCGAGTGACATAGGGAACTATATCCCGGCATGGAAGAGGGGGGATGATGGGGACTGGCCAAGGGTTAGGGAGAGAAAGACGGCTGGAGGGAGATGGGAGAGGGGAAGGGGAAATTAATGGTGGGGGAGAAGGGAGTAGGGCTGGGAGCCTAGGGTCTACTGGAGAAGGAAAACTAGGAGAAGGGGAAAGATTAGGGGGAAGGAGGCAGGGTTCAGTCCAGGGGCCGAGGAGGGTGCAACCCACTGAACTGAGGCAACACGCCTGCCATAAGGCTGGGTGCTGGACGCCACCTAAGAGGACCGCCTGGAATCCGACGATCTCCTGCACTCATGAACCACATGGCCAACCAAGTGACAAGAAGAGCAGAACCAGGGCACTGCCGAGAACAAAATATCCTGTCTCCAATCCAGGAGCTCCCCAGCACTAAGATGGATCTTCGATGGCAGGGGAGAAGAGATGTCCATCGCCACACAAATTCGAGCAACCGCTGAAATCTGGAGGGAGAGGTTTCGATCATCCGCACAGAGAAACTATCCAATGGAGTTTCAAATCAATTCCAGAAACTTTGCGCACATGAATGGAAAGGGAAGGCCAGGTAAGGATAACCAGACCACAACGACTGGCGACTCCCGATCCCGGTGGACCTCCATGGACCAACAGGAGATAAAGAACCTCCAGTGACCGAAGGATCAGGGGAATCTGGCCCAAGCATGGAAGAAGTCCTCTCAGGATTCCAGGACAATGAGGAATGACCTGTGGTTGAGGTACGAAACCCTAGACGGACGGATGAAAGCCCAGCCGCCAACGAATTCTTGGAATACTCCAATCAGGGGATTAACAGCCCGGAAGCGAGCCACCAGGGACCAGATCAGCTGCAGCGAGGCCTCCTTGAAGTCTGACTACGACACACGCACCTGTGGAACTCCCCACGGACCCCCAAAATCCCCAGGAGGAAGCCGAGGGGAGGGAGGAACTGAAGAGCCTGAGGGTTGGGAGGCCGCCAGACCTGGCGAGGCACTGAGGAGGACCTCTTTCCACGAGGGCCGCGAGGGACCAGCACCCCCTGAGTCCGCGTGGGGGAAGGGAGCCAGAGGCGGCAGGGGATCCGCCGTAGAATTCTAAAACAATGAGGGAGGGGGAGGGGGTGCTTTGAGCGCGTCTGAACTCGAAGATGAAGCCATCAACCTAAGCTATGATGTTTTATCATTCTTAAGAATCGTGTATTTTGAAATGATAATGTTTTATTCCATGAATCATGTTTATGACCTATGAAATATGAGGTATAAACTTTTTAAGTTATGTTCATGATATCATGGCATTATTTTTATCTTATGCTTTCATATGATCATCGATATATATCTCTCATTTTTACCCTTACGAAGAATCTAATCTCACCCTTTCTTATATTTCATTTCCCTAGGTTATAAAAAAGGTTTTAAGTATGATATGTCAAGAAGGGTATAAAGTATTAATAAAATTATGGGAGATGACTCAGAATATATCTAAATAAAATGTTTATGTATCTGGTCTCTAAAGACACTAAACATTTATAGTTATGTCATGAATCATAATGTTTTATATCGAATATTCATCTAAAATGATGGAATACTTTTATATAATAAGTATGGGTTTCTATAATTGGTATCAAAGAAAGGTTTAGTTACCTTTGGAAATTAATATGATAAAAATTTAATGATATCTGTAAAGATAATTCAATGTATAGGAAAACATCATAAGTTATGGTAAATAAAAGAGTCTAGTTTTCCTAGAAAAAAATCCATATCCCGATATTATAAGGGGACATTGTTTTGACACAGACATGTATAAGGGTAATAAAACTAAAAATAGTTGATTGGGTATATCTAAACCATCATCCCATTGCATGATGAGTGTGTCCTTACTGCACACATGGTTTGACAATCTCGAGGGATATGCCTGGGTTAATTATAATTTTCACTATAAAACAATTTGAAGGATTTTAATAGAAGATAACCATGAATGACCAAGGTTAATACTAAGATGAAAAAGAATAAAAAAACGTGTCATGATTTATAAAAATATGAATTATTTTTCATGATTAATCACTTTGATTAATAAATCTTTATGTTCACGCTAACCATTTTGCTTTTAGTAAGGGATTGAAGATAGAATGATAAAGTTGAGATGGTTATAGGTATGATCCAATATTGAAGTACCCTATTTGGTCTTAGTTATATTAATTCCAATATATCATAAAAATTCTTGAGGGATTTTAATTCTTCTCCTCAATTATTAGAGGTTGATTTAGTGGTGAACACTACTAATGGTAAAATGGTTTCATCTCAAGTCTATAATTCCTCTTTGATCGACATTTGTGAGAAAGAGATTCATAAATATTTTCATCCTTCCTTTTGTCTAATTAAATGTTATTATAGTCATATATTGTCTTTATTTGGATGGATTTCATATAAACTATTGAGGAAGGGAAGTCACATTTAATATTGTTAAATGAACCTATGATCTTTTATCAGTGCAAAGATGAATATGAACTCCCAAGGTAAATTACTTATATCATATGGGTTTTAATTCCTATCCATGAAGGGTATCTATCTAAAATAGATGGGGAGAAACTCAAAATTTAGGATACACCTATTTTATGGAAGTTTTTCAATGTATTTCCATAATAAAAACCTCATCTTCCTCCAAATAATGAAGTTCAGTTATCAATAGAACTCATACATGGTGCTACACCAATTTCAAAGACTCCTTATATAATAGACCCGGTTGAATTGTAGGAATTAAAGAAGAAAATCCAAAATAATATTGAAAATGGATTAATACACCCTAGTTCATCACCATGGGGTGAAACTATTCTTTTGGTTAAGAATCAATATGGTTCAATGCACCTTTATGTTTATTATAAAGAACTTAACAAGATAACTATCAAGAATAAGTATCATCTTCCTTGTATTGATGATTCATTTCATCAATTACAAGGATTTAAATAATTTTATATGATTGAACTTCATTCTAGATATTATCAATTCGGTGTTAATAAGGAGGATATACCCAAGACCGCCTTTTGTATGAGATATTGGAATTATGAATTTATAGTGATATCATTTTGTCTTACTAATTCCCCTTCTATATTTAAGGATTTAATTATTAAATTCTTTAGATATTACCTTGATTTGTTTATGCTTGTATTATATATGATATTATTATATATTCAAACGGAAAATAAGGGCATGAATATCATTTGAGAATCATGCTAAAGACCCTGAGGAAGGATAATTTGTATGAAAAATTTACCAAGTGTGAATTTTGGCTCCATAAAGTTTCATTCTTGAGTCATATATTCTAAATTGAGGGTATATTAGTAGATCCCTATAAGTTAGAAGTTATTGATCAATGGACTAGACCAACCAACATTACCAAAATACATATTTTTTCTTAGGATAGTTGGACACTACCAATGCTTTGTGAGATATTTCTCATGGCTATCTAATCCAATCACCATGTTGACTAGGAAGGGGGTTAAATTCTTATTGACAAATGAATGTGAAGATTATTTCAAGGAATTTAAGAGAAGTTTTTAATTTCACCTATTCTCACACTATACTATAGTGGATAAGGGTCTGTGATCTATATTTATTCATCAAATAGGGGAATAAGATGATTCCTCATGTAGAATTATATTGTTATAGCTTATACCTCCTAAAAATTGAAGGTTCATGATAAAATTTACCCAACTCATGATTTAGAGTTAACTGTGTTATTTTTTCATTAAATATATGGAGGTATTATCTTTTTTCTATATGGTTTGAAATATATAGGGTTTATAAAATTTTAGAATATATATTAACTTAGAAAGAGTTTAATATGCACCAGAGATGATGGTTGGAGTTGATTAAAAATTATGATTGCTTAATATATTATCACTCTAGGAAAACAAACAATGTGGTAGATTATATGAGTCGAAAGGATAATGATATATTATCTATGAAGAGTATCACAAAACATTCAATATTTCTATATTTTTAAAGGATTGACCTGGAAATGTTTAAATAAGGGGAGAAATATTATCTTTCTCAGACGAATGTACAACCATCCATCCATATAATGATTAAATAGTCATAGAATAAAGATGTAGAGTTATAATAGAAGGTGGGGAATATTCTTGATTTCAAACTTTATTGTGATGGAATGAAAATGTACAGAATCCATTTATATGTTCCTTCAATACCATATTTGAAGAAGGAATTGTTAGATGGATCTCATAGTTCATCATTATCTATTCATCCTAGAATTATGAAGATCTATAGAGATCTAAAAAATATTTTTGGTGGGAAAACATGAAGAGGGTTATTGTAGAGTATGTATCTCAATGTCTAGTGTGAAAAAGAAATTAAGGCTAAGAGACAAATTTCTAAGGGAATGTTACAACCACTACACATACGTAAACAGAAATGGGAAACAATTGCCATGGATTTTTCCATTGGATACCCCAAAAAATATAAAGGGAACAATTTTATTTGGTTTGATGTTGATCACCTTATGAATTCAACACAATTATTTTCCATTAGAAAATATTTTTCTTTGGATTAACTTTATAGGTTATACATTAAAAAAGTGGTGAGATTTCATGGAGTAGTATATTCTATTGTACCTTATCAAGATTTGAGGTTTATGTTTATGTTCTAGAGAAGTACTTAGTAGGAATTGGATATAGATTTGAGTTTCAGTACTATGTATCATCCTAATAAAGATAGTCAATATGAGAGGACCATTCAAACTCTAGAAGACATGTTGAGAGCTTGATCCATAGATTTCAAAGGTAGTTTGGAGCAACACCTTCCTTTAGTGGAATTTTATTTCAATAATTTTCATGAACTGACCCACTAGGGTCAACTTGGTTAGTGATAAGATGAGTGTGACACCCCAAGTACTCCTCTAATATACCAAGGGTTGGAGACTAGCATTGAGTAAGCATATCACACACATCAGAGGCCTTATCCTAAAGTACCTTTGCACATGCACACATCTCCAAACCACCAACACCATTGTTAAAGATAAAAGTATAGCTTATACAATAATTTATGCAAAAAATATATCCCACATGAGAGTATGAAAAATCACTAGAAATATTAAAGGGACAAATAAAATTCTACAAAAACTGATAAAGAATAAAACATATTAAGAATAATGGGGTTTCTATCAGATGAAACACTTGGTACAACCATAGTCTCTCTATATCACTATGATTTTCTTCCTTCTTGTCATCCTAGGACTCCATCAAATTGCATGTCATCTATATAAGACACAAAATTTATTCCCTATCTAAAATAACCCACTAATTAAGTTATTATATACCTACGTAAATTGGTCATAAGGATTCCTCAAATCCCATAGAGGTAAAACGATATGATATAGGATTCCACCTCAAGCCTCATAGAGGGATTCATGAAAAACTATATATTAGGATAACCCATAGAGGGGATTAAAATCCAATACTGAGGATTTAATTAAATATTATACCCTCATAGGTATGGACCCAAGGAAACAATTCAATTGATACCATTCCATGATAAAGATATGGAGGGACACAACCTTCCCTAAAATAATTACATGGCATGTATTAGGTGTACACGATGTGTCTCTCTAATTCTGGAACTACCCATGTCTCTTTGTCCTACACAAAATGTAATTTTCCAAATACATGATATTTTCTACTAGATACTATACATGTAGTGATTTATATGTAACTTGGTGTGTTTCCTACTCAAGGTCGTGTACACCATCCCATGATCATGTACTTAGGGTCATGCCCATGAGCTCTAGTAATGCCTATGTACCTACCCATGCCTGATTATCGGGTTTTTTTCATGTACTATAACTATTCCACTATTCCTAGATATTTTTTTGATCATGTTTCCTGAGGGTACACACTAAGCCACCAACACTGGGTCACAAGGTTTGTGATACATGTCACATGGCGTGTGATATTTTTCTCTATGTGTAATCCCTATAGCAATAGACGACGGACTAAAAAATGTGTGTTCTTAAGACTATTATGAAATGTAGTTGTTATTTTATCATAAATATAGAACCTTCATGCATATTCTTCTCATATTACTTCCACCACTGAATTTTCAATGAGACTCAAAATTAATCATGGATCTCAGTCCATCTAAGCATATCCATAATTGGTGATTATATTCTAACCATAAAATCTCATAAAAAATTTTCCATTATCATTACACCTCATTAAACCGTCAAGAACCATAATCGAGGATCTCTGAATCTGCACCCTATACAACTATGATCATCCACCATCATTGATGCACCTTGATCACTATTTTTATCATGAACCTAAACCAGTAGTATCAATCCATTATTTTAAATAACAGTTGTGAAATGATAGATTTTCATGTATTGATTAAATAATATTATAAGGAAATATTAGTGATGAATGTATAAAGAATGGGGGAAGACATGCACAAAACCCACAAGAGGAATGAACCTTATTCATTTTTTGGGTTTGTATCATTTTTTATCAATATAATGACTAATAAAGAACCAAAATAAAATAATATTAATGCCAATAAATCTCCGGAAGATAAACCTAAAACTGTAAGCCTGAAAAAACACTGAATAAATCTATTGGTGGATTCAATTCAAGTTCATTATAGGATAATCAAATGGGGAAATAAACTGATGGAAACAAAATCCCTAACTTGGGGTGGTACATTCACTAACTAAGAATGTCACATGAAATTTTTAATGGTGAGATCCAAAAACACTATTGTCTTTGGTGATCCTTGAGGTATTCTAATCATTGATCCACGATCCTGATGTCTGCCAACTCCCCTCCATGTTGTCCTCTGAAATCTTTTGGGTTTTGTGGATAACCCTTTTATTTGGATATAAAAATGAATTTATATTATATATTAGGTCCAGGGTAATTAATAAATAATAAATTAATATATTTATTTATTATTCTATCCATGGTCACGCTCAACCTAATAACCCAACACACTCTCAGATTATGTCGCATATAGGGTAAAACTCAAGTTTTGAATTCAATAGTGGTCTCTGTTTTCCTATATGATACTTCATTATAGAGTAGATACATTACTTCTAAAAAACTGCACATGTGTTATATAATATTTTTAATATTTTTATTGTATTAAAACTTAGGCTCACTGGGCCTTGGAATCTCATGTCATCTCAACATCGGACTCCAAAAATATTTCTTAATATATTCCAAATTCTTATAATTAAAAATTAGTGATGTTACATTATAACCCCCTCAAGTATTTTCATCATGAAAATAAAAAATACAGCACAAAAATATTTGGGTACTGGGATCACATCTAGGTCTCTCAATCCTAGGTGCTCTCCTGAAGATTCATGTATAGCCACATAAAATATACCAAAGAGAGTCATTCACCCATAAAGTATCATCTCCTGCCAATCCTCAATCTCTACCAGGTACTCTAAAAAGTTATACCCATTATAAATGTCCTTCTTTCCCCATTATATTACATATAATAGGTTATAAACATACCTCCTCAGTTGTGGCATGTGTAAGATGTCTTATACCCATTCTAACTGTACTAGTAGGGCCAAGTGGCACACTACCTCACTGACCCTATGTAGTATTTTAAAAGGACCAATGAGTCTCTAAGATAACTTTCCATCCGAGTCAAATATCTTCAATCCACACCAAGTTGATACCTTTAGGCACACAAATTCTCCATCCTAAAGCTCCAAGGGCCTTCACCAGTAGTCCACATTGGACCAATGATGGCTCTAATCAGTCCTCATCCACTCTTGGATGATTTTTACCATCTCTATCATCACTCACTCTAACTCTAGGCCCATGAGTGTCAACTATCATGAATCA
Organism: Viscum album; assembly: GCA_963277665.1. NCBI lineage: Eukaryota > Viridiplantae > Streptophyta > Magnoliopsida > Santalales > Viscaceae > Viscum > Viscum album. Next base: position 1,942,852,860 of record OY728119.1, on the reverse strand, counting down.
CTTTAATATAGTGGTGACCTATAGGTTCTTTGATACATGTCCTTGAATGGTATCATACCAATGGAGGAATGGTAATTATTTTTGTACACAAACTCCACCCTGGATAGGTGATCCTTCTAATTACAACCAAAGTCCAACATGAAAGATTTCAAAATTTCCACTAAAACCTAAATGGTCCACTAAGTTTGGCCATTAGTTTGGGGGTGAAACACCATGCTCAAATGCAACCAAGTCCCAAAGGCATCCTAAAATCCTCTCTATAATTATGATGTGAAGAGAGAATCGTGGTCTAAAGTGATCATCTAGGGAACTCCATAATGCTATAATATCTCCTACACATAAAGGAATCCCAAGATCTATATTGAACTCAAATCTCTGATTTCTTGGAATTGGGTTAGCTTGGTGATTTGATCTATAATCACTTAGATGGAATTTTTTACTATGGAAGTTTTTAGATGCCCTGACAAGAAGTCTATAGATATATTATCCCACTTCTATTATGGCCCCTCAAGGGGATAAGCTAAACCTACTGAAACCCAGTGCTCATACTTCATCTATTGACAAGTATGGTGTTAAGAGAGAAACTCTACTACACACTTCTTCATCCATGGACACAATAACTGTTGTTGAAGGTCCTAGAACATCTTCAATATACCTAGATGCACTGCTAAGCGGGTATATTAAACTTCATTAGAACCTCCTCACACAATGTCACTGGTACCATCGTCCATCCTTAGAAAAAAATGATGTAATCCCCACCTTTATAAAATCCATTAGGAGAACATTCAGTAGATATTTGAATAAAAAAGTATCATAGTTGGTATCTCCATGTGGAGCCCACCTAACACACTATATAAGTGGAGGGGTAACAACCATCGACTGTAGGTATTTTTTACCATCCTCATATGTAAGGGATAACTATAATGTGGATAAATTCTATGATGCCTCGATCGACAACTATGAACAAGATTTCCTACTAATAGAATCTTCCACCACATTCCCCTTCCTGGGAGTATAAACTATCTCAAATTCATAATCCTAGAGGAACACAAGACATAACCTCTATATCAAGTTAAGATCCTTCTACAAAAGCACATACTTTAGAATCTTTTGGTCATAATTGATGATGAACTGCTTGATGATAAGGTAGTATCATCATATCTTTAGGTAAAAGACTATAGCTTCTATCTCTAAATCATGGGTCATGTAGTTCTACTCATGAGGTGTTGGCTGTTGGGACCCTTAGGCAATAAATTCATACCTTTACATAAGAACACAAAAAATTATTGTCCCCAAGGCATCAAATAACACTACATACTCAACACCCTCCTCTACCTTAAGATGGGGTCACCCATCAACCTCTTCTGGAACTCGTAAAAAAATTTTTGACACCTCTTTTGTCCAAATGAAAGGCTACCCATTCTAGTTCAAAGTAGTAAAAGGTGATGATATCCTGAACAAATGGGGTATGAATCTCCAATATTAGCTAGCCAACCCAAGGAAGCTCCATACCTCCATCACGCTCTTGAGTGACTCCCAAGCTAGCACTGGCTCAACCTTCACCAAGTCTACTACCACACCCTCTACTGAGATGAAATGTCCCATAAAGTTGACCTCTAAAATATAGAACTAGCACTTTGAGATCTTCCCATAAAGTCAATTCTCTTGGAGTATGTCTAGGACCATCCCCAAGTGTCTCACATGCTCCTCCCCAGACACTGAGTGAACTATAATTTCATCGATTAAGACCATTAAAAACCGGTCTAAGAAAGGATAAAATATCATGTTCATGTGTCCCATGAACACTTTTGGGGAGTTTTTCACACATAAAGGCATATCTATGTACTCATAATGACAATAATGACATCAAAATACTATCATCGGTATATCCACATTTTTACTCAAAGCCAGTGATAGCCCAATCTGAGATCTATATTTAAGATCCATCTCACCCCTCTCAACTGGTAAAAGAGTTCATAAATACTTGGTGGTGGATACCTATTCTTCATGGTCACCTGATCAAGTGAAATTAATCCACACACAACTTCAAGCTCTTGTCTTCCTTCTTCGTGGAAAAAACTAGGGCTCTCCAGGGGGAAACATTTTTGACAAATCCCTTTCTCTAAAAGTCCTCCAACTGCAACTTCAGCTCACAGAACTCTAGTGGAGACATAATATATGATATCATAGATATAATTACTTCCTTAGGAGTAATTATATGTATAATTGAATCTCATAGCGGAGATTTAAACCTGAAATATCCTCATAAAGGACATCCTCGTACTCTAACACTACTATAGGAAGCTGAAATCCTATAACATACACTAATCCAAGGGTTATACCAGTAAATTAGTAATTGTTTATATCCTCCTAAATAGGATTAAATCCTATTTTTCTTCTGTATTCCTCTCACCCATGAAGAAAAACCCCATTCCATCACCACAGACACACCACATCCTCCATCTAAAATAGTAAATCTGGGGATGAAATGTAGATATCCAACCTATAACTAAGATGACATCATAGGACTCATCCCTAACACAAAGATATATCTAATGAAGATCAATCCTCAAAGATTCATACAACACTATTGATAGAAGTGGGTGATCATAGAATACCCTATATTCAAAGTCCCCAAGTGAAAAGGTTGATTCATGGGCTCAAACGGAATCTTTATGCATTGAACTAGAGAAGTGGAAAGAAAAGAGTGGATCACACTCATGTATATCAATAATAAATATAAATTATATAATACCTATATCATACCTCTTATCATCCTGAGATCCTCTAGTTTATTATCCTATGTGGCCTACAACTGTCCTCATCCCTGAACACTGGCTCTCTGAGCCTGGCATGGACCACCTGGTGGTGGTGGTGGAAACAAGTCAAATTATTTTCCACCTACAACTTGTCTCCATGTACCTCTACCACATTTTCACCCTTCAAATCTACCTACTCCTAACTTTTTCTCTCCTTGGGTGGTCTATCGACCGTCTCTATATTATCTACATGTCAGGTTATACAATCCTGAGCGATATGTACCCGACTATCACTAGAGAAACATCATCTCTCTCTAGGTTGACTAGAACCATCGTAAGTGCCTTGAACTGTATAACCCCTATCCTAAGATGCTATCATAAAGTTTATCACATGCCTGAATCCTTAGGTATTCCATTGGATACAAGATTACAACATCTCAAATCCTATTTACCCACTACCAGCACCAACTGTCGGTGTCTACTTGCATAGAAATCTATTCATCACTAAACTCTGCTCAAGAACCCCAGTATAGGTAAGAAAGAAAAGTGATATCACTATAGGACTAATATTTTTGAATATAACATGATCAATGGTTTTTTCTATAGATAATGTATCTCGAACCATATCCATAGAGTATCTCAAGAGGTTGGTGGACCTAGAGAAATACTCGGGCACAAACATGTTGCCCAACTAAAGCTACAAAAGCTCCTGAATGTGAACCACTCACAACATGGCTAAATATAAATCATAACTAAAGAGATACTCAAAATATTACTTGGATAGATCTATATCATTGTATTTCTAAGTCACCAAACTCCTCCATCACCCAAAATATCTCTAAATAAGACTCACCACTAGGAAAAATTATCATCTGAAGGTGTCTTCACAAGGCAGAAAACTTGGGTAACTGCCTCTAGTCAGTACTCAGATTCTTGGGGGTCCTGATCCCCTTGAAACCTCAGATTTCACTACCTCTAAACCTCATATAATGTTATCATCCTGAAAACATCCTTGATCGGTACCTTCGTTGAAAACTTCTACATAACAGGTGGTGGAAAATGGTAAAACCACTAAGAGGTACCACCTTCTGTGTAGGACTCTCAACCGAAGCCTCTTCACTTAGTGGATCATCCTCATGATCCTAGTATGAGATCTTGGTTTGAAATCATCGTAGAGGAATATTGAAATAAAATTAAGATATACTATATACAAAGAGTATATCTGGGGAACTAACTCAAAAAAAACATGGAAATCACAAACCATTCCTATATGATGCATGTACCAATTTTTCCCTACAACTATTGCCTACATGTACTAAGTTAACAAGAAGGTTATCAGAGTCTCAATGAATGGATACATTGTCTTCTGCACCAATAATATATTCCCTAGATTGAGAGCTGAACTTGAAACACTTTAACATTTTTTTCCAAGTTCCCAAACCAACCCTCATAGCTAGACAATCTATAAACTCTATTCCTAGTATGAACAAATTCTTTGATAAGAATCTATCATGACCCAGACCACTAGGGACCTTTTAGATGGAAACAACCCGAGTGTAACACCCCAATCCCAACTCCAATAGGTTTTGGGATAGTGACCAACACATATTAGTCATATCACACACATGGGGGAGCTTAGCCTAGAGTACCCATACACATACACACATCTCCAAACCATTAAAAACATGCTGAAATATAAAAGTAAAAATGATACCATAATGAATGCATAACATCTATCCCACATTAGAGTATGAAAAAATACTAGAAATCATAAATTTCTAAATAAAATCCCACCAAAACTAATAAATAATCCATCTTTCTAAGGAGGGGACTATTTTCAGATGCAACACTTGGTATAACCATGGTCTATCAATATCATTATGCCTTGCCTGATCATGGACTTCCTAAGACTCTATCAAATGTCATGTTGTATGAATAATATATAACATGTGTGGGTAGATTCCATGAAGGTTTGATTATAACAATACCCAGTAAGACACCCAAAAATTACCAAACATAAGCATTAAGAGACTATTCAGCTCATCACAAAGGTGTGTCAATCAAGATATAAGACATAAAAATAAAGCTGGTAAAAATATAGATATACTTATGATAGAATCCAAGTATCAAATATGTCTCAACCATAATACCATCCACAAGATTCCACTTGAGGTTTCAAGGTAGCACTCTTCTGGGAGATCTCTCTCCATAATCCATGATACCACTGGTGGTGCTTATCCAAGAGGTTGTGCTCATTGAGACTCACCAACGAAGCACTCTATAAAACTAAAAATATATCAATACACATATAGGATATCAAACCTAGTTCTCATTGGGGACACTTCAAACCTTATCTGAAATAACTACAAAATAGGGGATTGTATGCCCACGTATGTTAGTCATGACAATTCATCAAACACCACCTAGGGAAAATGATAGGATAGATGATTGCACTCTAATCCTTATATAGGTATTCATGAAAAAATATATCCAAGGATAATCTGTAGAGGGGATCACAATCCTATACTGAGGGAATAATGCCCCACTATACCTTCATAGAGATGGACTGAGAGAAACATCCAAGTAATACCGGTGCATGCTAAAAATATGGAGGGCCTCAACCTTTCCTAAAGGAAGTACATGACATGTACTGGGTGTAAATGAAAAGTCTCTCTATGTTTGTCATTTACCATATCTCACTATCCCACATAGAATGTAATTATACAAATACATGGTGTATTATAATAGATATGTAGTGTGTAGAGATTGATATGACACTTGATATGTTTCCTACCCAAGGTCATGTACTCCATCCCATTCTCATGTACTTCAGGTCATGACCATGTAATCTAGCCATGATTATGTACCTATTTATGTTTGAATATCATGTTGTGCCCATGTACCTCAGGTGGGATCATGTTACTAGTTGTGTCTGTGCCCATGTACCTCAAGGGTATATGCCAAGAAACTAGCACCGAGTCACATGGAATGTGACACAAGTCACACAGCATGTGATATTATTTTATTCATGTAAACTATTGTTCTATAGATAAGGTACTACATAGCGTGTGTTTTTCAGACCACACACTGTGTAGCCTATATTTTCTCAAAAATTCATAACCATTATGCGTCTTCTTATCATACTTCTACCACCACCGAATCGACCATGAGAGTTACCATTAAACACATATCTTAGTTATTCCAAGAAAATTATTCATCTATGATCAAATTCGATCCATTAAATTCAATAAAGAATAGTCTATCAGAGATCCATCTCATTAAATCATTCAGAATAGTAATCTAGGATCTCTGAATCCACACCCAATCCAATATTCCACCACCATCATCATACCTCGATCAATTTATCAATCATGAACTCAAACCTATGGTATAAATATATTTTTATAAAGAATAGTTTTATAATGATCAATTATAGAGTATTAGGAGAACTTATAAAAGAGGAAATACCAATGATGAACATGTGAAGAATGGGGGAAGAAATGTACAAAATTCATAAGATTAATGAAAATTATCTATTTTTTAGCTTGGCCTAAATTTGTTTCTATTTGAATGACGAATGGAGTACCAAACTCAAATAATATAAATTCCCATAAATCCTAGGAAGATAAACCCAAACCCAAAAACATGAATGAACCATGAATCAATCTATTGGTGGATCCGATTCACATTCTTCAAGAGATATTGAAATGAGGAAATAAACCAACAGAAACAAATTCCCTAATTTAGGTTGGATAAATCATTTATGAAGAATTATAAACATAACTATCATTAGTGAGATCCTTAAACTCTACTATAATTGGTGATCCTTGTGGTACTCCGACCGTTGATCCATGATTTTGACATCTGTCAATTCCCCTCAATGTTGTCCCCACAAATCCTCAGGGTTATATGGATAACCCTATGATTTGGATATAAAAATAAATATATAGGGGATATTAGATCTAGGGGAATTAATAACCAATAATAAATAAATAAATAAATTTATTTATTTATTATTCCACCCACAATGACCTCAACCTGAGTGCCCGACATGCTCTAGGGTTATGTCGCACCTATCATAAAACCCATGTTTCAGATTCAATAGGCTTCCCTATTTTCCTATCCAAGACTCCATTTGGGAGTTATTACATTATTTATGAAAAACTATGATCACATGAAATAATTTGTTTAATATTTTTACAATATCAATATCAAGGATCACCGGGACTCAAAATCTCACATTGTCTCAGCTCCCATCTATGAAAGTATTTCTTAATATATTCTAAAGTATTATAAGGAAAAAATAGGGAAATTACAATAATAGCTTTAACTCAAGCATTAATATGTCACACTATGAATACCACTATGGTAGTTTGTGTAGAAATATTACGTACTATGATGAATTTGGATAAATAAATATATCTGGATCATATCTAGATGAAAAAAATGGTAGATAAGTTTTTATCCACTCAGCAACACATATGAGAATATCAAAGTCGAGAGAAAAGTTATTTGGACAATCACTGATGATAAGTGGTGTTTGAAGTTATTAAAAATGTATTCCTATTAATAACTACTTGTAATAAGGTTATGCTATTTGAAAATGATGGAAATTTGAGCCCTATATATATTGATCCCTTCAAAACTCTTGATTGTATTAGGATGGTAACATATCGTTTGGAACTTACAGTGAATCTATCTCAAATTTATGATGTGTACCATGTATCTCTTATGAGGAAGTAAAAAAATCATTTAAATGTACTAAAATAATATTTCATACCTCTAGATAAATATCTCCCTTATGAGGAATAACCAATAGAGATTTTGGATCATATAGAGAAAATGATACAAAACAAGACCACTCACTTGGTCAAAATTTTATGGTGAAACCATAAATTGGATAAAGATACAAGGAAAACTGAGGATATGGTGAAGTGGATGTATGATTACTTTTTTCTATCAGAGTGATGTAATTTCTTGGGTGATTTTTTTTAAGGGGATCATAATGTAACACCCCAATATTTTATGATATATTAATAAATTTGATTCCTAAGATAGCTCGCAATATATGCAACCTTGAGTCTAAATGAACCATAATATAGTATACAATTAAAAACTAGATATTAAATTTGATAAATTTATAGGAACAACCACATTTTTAAAAAAAATCAAAATGTTTTTAGATAAATAAAATATATTATTTTAGTAAAGTCATTATATGCTATAAAAATACATTTTTCCTCAAAAAACTATTTTTATTGATTTTTGTTAGAGAATATTATTATTATTTTCAGAAAATTATAGAAATATTATTTTATAAAAATGATATAATTTTTGAAATCAAAATATCAAATTTATCATAGTTTGATTTTTGGTGTTTTTAAGAAAATAGTGATTTTCTAGGGAATAGTAAAAAATATCGACTTTTATTGAAAACTAAATTTTTGTTTCAAGAATTAAAAAAGTTGAATTTTATTTTAAAATGGTTTAAAACTAAATTTAGTAATATTATATTATTAATAATCCAATTAATTTCATTTTAATCAATTTTCTGGTTGAATTTGGAATGAAAAAATCTTTATACTTAAAAATGAATTTTTCTGAAACACTATTTTTCAATGTGTTTTTGTATTAAATTAATTTCTTTCAATTTTATAAATTGAATATCTAAAAAGTGATTCCATATTTTTAATCATGAGGTAAAAATTTGGTAAATATTTCCCTTTTATTTTTTTCATTAGGAATAGTAACATTAGTAAATATTTATCACCGCAGTAAGGGTAAAATGGGTAAGACAGGGATAAAAGTTAAGGATATGGCTTAAAATTTTCTATAAAACTTAATTTTTTCTATTGGATGAGTGACTTTCATCCATTACTATCCAATTCTAGAATATTTGGAAACTTTGTTCTCTTTTTCTTTGATAATGATCTTTATATTAATTTATGAAATGAATAAACACAAAATATCACTCTCTTGACATTAATATCTCTAATTTTTTTTACATGTGGATAAAAAGAGTATTATTTTGGTGATAAATATTTATTTTAAATATGAATTATTTTTTATCATGGTAATTTCTTTTTAATTTTTAGTTATTAAACAATTACATTAAATATTTATACAATGCTGACACTGTATAAATTCGATTAATAGAAAAATAAAATAAATATTTTTTAAAATATTAAAAGTAATAAAATTTGTGTGAGTTATATTGTCCCATTAATTTTATAGATAAACATAACATATTAAATATTTGTTAAAATTTTATATTCAAATTTATTTTTTTCATGGTTTTTTCAAAATCAAATTAATTGAATAGTTTCAAAAATGAAATTAATAATAATTTATAATAAATATTTTTTCATTGAATGATTTAAAATTCAGAAAAATAATATAATTAGAAAATTTAATGGGATATGTTTGAATATATACAAAAAATCCAATTATGAGTCACTCGTCTGTTTATAGTAACATTATTATCCCTTAAAGAGTAGAAAACTTTGATATTATGGTAATTGTCAAAATGGTTAGTGGGGGTTAAAATTAAGAGATAAGGGTTAAAACATCATGTAAAATTGTCTACATATTATTTTATTATATTATTTTTACTTATAATCATCCTATATTTAAAATATATCAATTTAGATTCACTTGATTATAAAAATTAATTTATATTAATTTAATACTTTAAGTAATTCCAAGAATGTTCCTCCCATCACTTATAAAAGAGAACCTATTCTTCTCTCTTTATCAAAAATTCTGAGCCTTATAGATTAGAAAATACATAAAATAATACCATTTTATCTTCCTTCACAACATCCTAGACCTTCTGGTTTTTCCAATAGACCATTCTTTCAAGGCTTATGGTGTAAGACAAAGAAGGTTACTCAATGATGAGATATAACTCTTAACTGAGTGTTTTCAGTTTTATTTCTTTTTATAAATCATATAAATCAATTGTATCAACTATAAAATAATTAGTTAAACATATTCAATATACTGAATTGTGATTATTATGATGTAATAACCATTATCTACATTCTTCCCATCCATTGGAAAATGATAACGTCATTCGTCCATATGTGTGGACTACCACATCCATTAAGTGATGTGATTTATTTTTTACTCCCATTTTAAATGGATAGTAATAAATTTAAAATTAATGAATATATATTATATATATTATATAATAATTATTCTATAATGTATACTTTTTATTTCGTACATATGACATATCATCTCCATGAATGGTGTAATTCATTTTTCTATATCTACCTTTTATAGATGACTCTAAATATAAATATATATATATATGATATTTATATCATTATTAACATTCTATATATGATGGAAACATGAACAAATTATAAGTACTGGAACTTCTAATTTGAAAAATTCCTGAAATAGGAAGTAGTTATCACCTAGAACAGTAATTTTAATAAAGAATTATTAATAAACAGGTGATATGATGTTATAAGTAAATAATATATGGTATTATATATATATTTATGATTATGAAATAAATTTATAATAAATTTATATAAATTAAATAGGATTTTGAAACACATAAAATATATAAAATACTTGAGGGAAGGTATTTATGTCTCAATACCATTTTATTCGAGATTATTTATGCTTGAATTTTCATTGAGGAAATTATATGATACATATCTGGTAAATATATTTCATTTTTCTTATCTTATTTTTATTTATATATAATACATTTTTTCCTTTCATTTTTCTCACTTTAAGTACTCAAGAGATATAAATGATTTTTTAAGGAAAATCGATTATTGTTTTCTATTCAATCATAATTATTTTTCTTCAGTGCCTATATTTTTTTTAAAATGTTTTGAAAAATGTTTTAATATTATCCTACAAATCTTTAAAGAAAATTTTAACCATGTTTTATTTTTTATAAAAATATTTCAATGGGTTCTTCTTAACATATTCCAAAACATGGTACTTTTCACTTTTGGTCAAAAATGTGAAAGGAATCTTTGTTTTAATGTACACAGAAAGAATAGAAATTCCCACCATCGCGACCGTCAAATATTTGATGCTTACTTCAAAATTTTATGTGGTTATTTTCTATGAAAATTTTTTCTATAATATTTTGGAATTTTTTTATTTTAAAGAATTTATTTCAAAATGGAAACTTTTTTTTCCTCAATAAATATTCCAATGGTCTTTTAAAAGAATTTTCATCTATGTTAACATCCTTGATGAATCATATGATTAATGAGAGATATGATCCAATTATTCCATAATTTTTATTTATCTAAATGGTTTATTATTTTGATTATGAGATGTTTATGAAACACGTTTATTTTTTATAGGATATGTTGTTATGAATTTATGAAATTTTTATGAAACCCATTCGCTTTTCATGGGTTTTGATATGATGATAATATGGAAGTTTTATGATTTTGTGGCACACATATATATGGTTTTCATTATGATATGGGCGGGCTAGAATTATATATACCAATATTCATTTGGAAAAGGTTTATATCTCCTGATATAATTATGGGAAACAAGTCGATGTTCTTGATCCACTATAGGAAACAGGTGATGATTATTGATCTATTATGATATAATAAATAAGTTTTGATGTGTGGTACACTATTATTGGATGGTCTCGATAGTTAAAATTGATATATGATATAGTTTTTATACTTATTATTGTGCCACACTTTTATGAAATGATAATGATATGAACTTATGGTGCATGATTGATTTATGATGTTTTCTCACTCTTATGACTCGTGTATTTTTAAATAATAAATTTTTATTCCATGATTTATTTTTATGATCTATGAAATATGGGGTACGAAATTTTTAAGTTATGTTCATGATTTCTCACCCTTATTCTTATCTTATGCTTTCATATGATCATTGATTGATATATCCCATTTGTACCCTTACTAAGAATATGAGCTCCTCATTTCTTATATTTCCCTTCCATGGGTTATGAAGAAAGGTTTTAAGTTGAGTATTTAAAAAAGAGTGTAAATTTTGAAGAAAATTGTGGGAGATGATGATGAATATACCTAAAAAAAGCTATATGTGTATATAGTATCCAAAGACACTAAACCTTTATGGTTATAGCATGGATCATAATATTCTATATTAAATATTCTTCTAAAATGAGGTATTATTTATTCATGAAAATCATGGGTCATTATAGCCTTCAAGTATAATGAATATATTTCATTTCATGATATTTGAATTTATATTTCATAGTAATCCTCTAATGTTCTTTTTATTATTATATTACCATTACCTTAAGGATTTTTTTAAGATTAACTCAATTTGTTGAGTTAAAATTACTTTTATTAGGATTTTTTCTTCTAAGATTGGTTTCTCTACCCTGATAATTTATTTCTGGGTACCTTATATTCTTATCTAGGTAAAATTACTTTTTAATTCAAATATTTTACCTTGATGAAATTCTTTCTCAAAATGTATATCATTATGGAAAATAAATCCCATCATATTTAATGATAATATCCCCTACTTGTACATGTTTCCTATCCCACCAATGTTCTCCTATATTGTTGGAAACCCAATAATGTTTTTTCTCATGTGACCTTCATATTTCCCTTTTTACCCTTTTAAAAAGGATATTTTGTCATCCCTTTTTATGATATGGGTTTCAATAATGTTTTTTTAAAATATTAAAATGATTTTATTTCCATGATCATTTTTTTTATTTTCAACTTCACGTTTCTAAGGTAAAATATTCATTTCCTTTTAAATACTCCATTGTTTATATTTCATTTAAATTCTTGTTTTAAAAAGGTTCTTGTGTTATCTTCTTGAAAATTATTTTTGAATGTGAATCAGAATTTTATATATATATAATAATATTATGAAATGGTATCTAAAATATCATTTCATGGATTCACTTAAATTTTTATATTTAAATATATAAATCCAATGGAGTTATGTTTTATGAATCTCCTTCTAAATTACATGATGAAATAATTATTTTGGGTAATTGAAATTTTGGTATCAACCAATCAACTTTTGATATCATATTATGTAATACCATTTAAAAATGGTATGAAACCTTTTTCTTACCATGGGTTGTCATGATATGTTCAATGGTTGATATCTTATGGAACACGTGTATATGGATGATTACATATGGGATTTTATATCCCCCTTTAATGCATTTGTTAATGTTCTATATCTCATGAGATAATAGAGTGTGGGACCTCTTAGTAATGTTCACAAATTAAAGAGTGAGATTTTTTTATATGAAAAAAACATAAATGGTGAGCCTTATTGAATATACACATTGACTAAAGGGTGGGAATTCTTGCATATTCTCACAATATTATGATACTCTATGTTTTTTTTGTATTGAGGTTCTTTTTTGTACTGTATTTCAAAGGAATATTACATTTCCATGCCACATGCGTATGATTTTTCTCTATGTATAGTGTTTATTATATCTTGTTATTCACTCTTTTTACATGGTATATGTTTGTTCATTTGAGATTATGTTTAATTTTATCATCAATTATGTCCAAATATTATTATTCCATTTTATTTTTAATTATACATTTCTCCCCTAATCATGTTTTCTCGTATTCTTATGATCTTAACCTTGGTGACATGTTGATATGGTTTCCCTTACTGAGTGTTTGAGATCATCTATTTTTTATGTTTCCATTCCACAAGTTATAAAGATGAGTATAACTAATGATAAGTTTAGAAGAGATTCTAGTGTTTATCAATTATGGAGAAATGTTCACAAGTATTGTAAAATGGGTTTCTTATGTAGATGAACCTCAAAGATACTAAACATTACATTCTTTTGATTTCTATGTTTATTTTTAATATGTAATTTTTAACTTTTAGAGATTATTTAAAATAAAGATATGATTTTATAGAGTCTCTCTAACTTTTTCCTTCTGATATTTTTAGTAGAAGAAGTTTTGGATGCATAACTTGTACACCTTGTTTTTGGTTATTAAACCTTGATCCACTTTAGATTAAAAGTGAATAGTTCCTATTAATTGACATTACTAGTAAATGATATCCTTTATAAAATTATTTGGATTGTTATCCAATAATCCATTTTTTCTTAGTTTCTTTGCTCTTATCTTTGAAATTATATATGTTACCCCTGTTAAGTTCATAAAATTTTATCCTTTTATTTTCAACTTTATATTTTTATTTTATACTTTAATTACTATAATTCTCTTGGTGGTTGTATCTTTCAGAAAACTTAATTTCTTGAGTTGGTGAAAATCATTAGTCTATGTTTAGATTTCAGTTCACCCACCACTTTTAGTCACCATAGAACATCTTTATGGGATTACAAAATATCTACTATCCCAACATCAAGGAACAACTCTGTCCACCTATAACCACAATATCTAGCTCATGCACCATCCTCACCTCCATCACCACTAGGTTCATGAATTTGAGCCTCTATATTTTCCTATACCAAGATTCATAAATTCTATAAGAATACCATGGGATCCCATGAAGGATGTGATTATGAACTCAGTAAGCCACCGCCAATGGTGAATGTAACTAATATCCATAAAATTACTAGTGTATGAAAAATTAAGTAAATAACATACCTAAACATGTTTTCCAACCTACTTCACTTATTCTAGACTAGCCCCAAGTGAGCCTTTTCCCACTTCAACCAGTGCTAAAGTGGAACGGTCCATCCACATTCTATCATACCATAAGTTCTCTAGATCTTACAACCCAACTCATATCACTCATGTTATACACTATCCATAACTAACATGACCATCATAGGTCCACCATGATTCCCCACTGACACATTTGTAAACTATTCTGCAATTCCCTTGCACATTTGATCCTTTTACCAATTACCAGATCAATAGTCCAAAGGACCCCAAGGCATGATTACACTCATCCTTTATCAATCATTTACCATCAACCCCAAAATATCTTCCATAATTATGATCAACACACTCCCATACAATGGTATCTCTCTCACCACCATCTATGGAATTCAACATTATACCCTACCTCCATACTAATGGTCAACACCAAAACCCCTCTGTCCTCAAACTAAAATGTTTATTATGAAAAAAAAAATGAATCAAACCACCGCATGGACCCTTCCTAGTATTCACATATCACGAATATCTTCATCCCCCCGTAGTGAGAAGTAACCACCAACTTCCTAGGATATACCTCTTGTGAACCTTCATTTCCATTGATGGAAATGTTCTGAAGGGTATATTACCTTAATACAATACAAAAAAGATGTGTTTTGGCCTATATCATAAGTTATTACATAATAATTTTATATGAGAAGACATTTAGAAACCAAGTGTATATGTTATTTCTTGGTTTGAGTATATCATCTTTTTTGATATAGTATATTGTAAGGAATGTAAACATGATACTTGATTTGTAAATCATATGGTATGATTATATATATTGTAGTGAATATTTTTTTGTCACTGCCTATACAATTAGTAGTGTAAAAATTTCCATTTCATAAGGAATAGTAAACAAGTTACTGTATATAATCATTTGGGTAGCTGAAAGATTACTATTATCATTTGGGAAGTCTTCCAAGTTGGAGATCATAAATGATTCATTACATAAGATATAATTTATGGGACACTCATTCCTTCAAGTGTTTTATGAATTGGTTGAGGCATTTAATAATGTGTTATAACACATGTGTATGTGCACAAACAATCAAGGAGTTTCCTTGAAAATTATATAAAGGTGACTACTATCATGTGATGGGTGTATACTTTCATGATAAAGCATTGACCAAAAATCACTTTCCCATAACTCTCTTATTCTACCTCCTTTACATCAGAAGGTTTTATTATGTCGTGGAGAGTGGAATATTCCATTAGTACAATGAGTGATTCAGTATGCCATGGATACCTCTAAAGGAGGGATATCATATGGTTGACTTTACTGTTGTATTTATCAAGAATGGATCAATATTTTTTCTTCCATGATCAACAATTTATGGTATACACAATAATTCTTTACTTATTCATTTCTAGTCTACATGGTTTCATCTTTCTAGAATGGTTGATCTTGGTTTGAGTTTCTTTATTGATTATGTTATGATTAACAAGTGTTGTTAAATCTATCAAAGACTATAATGTTCATCATCATATACATTATACTATTGAACCATGTCACCCTATTCTTAGTGATAAACATCACCCATAGTCACCTGGATATATCCACCATGTTTCTAAAGAAACCATATCTCAAGAACAACCATAGAAACTTGTATCACCATGATCATAATACCCTTAATCTATAAAACCAATATATTCTAGGATTAATACTTCAATTATTACATGAGACTATCCTCAGATGTATCCTAAAAATAATTTAAATCTCAAGTGGTTTAATGCTCATTCACTCACACAACACCACCTACCACACATTTATTACATCGTGAAAAAACACATGGATAACATAGGAAATATTTAAGAACCACTTACTAGGTTTATGTAGGAATCTATTCATTTAATACCTTTGGACAATCTATATCCAATCAGAATAAATATATAAATATGATAAAACCCTTGATTTAGGGCATGATTGATAAAAAAATAATGAGTCAAATAGAGAAAATATAAATAAATACCATATGGTTGCTAGCCTTACCCATGAATTCTCCATATAATAAATGAAATGAAGAACCAATAAGAATTGGTGAATATCCCTCAATAAGAAGTGTGGAAGAAATAAGATGTGAGAACTATGGGTTAGACATCATTTTTTGGAAAAAAAATGTCCTTAATTTCCCTTTTAAACTTAATAAATAAATAATTTAGTCTTTTTTTGGAAAAATCTGGAAAAAATAATTATTTTGAAATTTTGATAAATACTATGATCCTTATGTATGAACAACAAGATGACCCTTATGTATTTCCCTTAGTCATAAGAAAGACCCTTACATATCAGGTAAATAAATCTTATGTATAAAAGGATCATTTTTCTTACTCTTATGTATCAAAGGACCTTTATATATCAAAATATTACCCTTACGTATCATATGGAACACCATTTTTTCCCTTATGTATCATACTTTACCATTTTTTCTACACACAAAGTGAGTCTTATGTACTAGGTATTTACTCTTACACATCATAGGAATCCCAAAGCATATATGTATTTTGCATCATAAGGCCATCCTTGTGTATGTAGTTACTCTTACATATCTTATTTTATAAAAACTTACTCTTATATATACAGGGTACTCCAGAGTTTCCCTTATGTATAACTTTGATATTATTCCAACTATCCACATGATGAATCTTATGTACTAAAAAGTTACTCTTACATATAAAGAGTTTAGTTTAATGCATCATTAGTTTACTCTTACATATCGATCACCTTGTATATATACTTCTATTTTTTCTTAAAACGTCACAATGTTAATTTTACATATAAATACATTCATGCAAATGGTTGTCAAACATCAAAAAAGATGCTTTTGTATGGGAATTTTTTAATTTTTTTTAAAAAAAATCTTAACTTTAAAATGCACCCAAATTTATCCTAAAAATGCTTCTAGGCTTCCAAGTTGAACAAACCATGCACCAAAACACCATCAACCATCAAAGCCTCTTCAAAATACATCAAAAAAGAAAAAATCAAACAACTCGACCCCTGAGACCTGGAAAACTTCGAGGGCTGGATTCCTTGCCTATACCAAACCCTTAACACCTCAATGGGGTCTAATCTCACATGACCAATCCATGTTCTAACTCAAATCCACACTCCAAAATACCAAGAACATTAGAACCACCATAATATATGATAGCTTGTCTCCAAGCTATCTCAATCCATGCATTAAAAGACCCTTACCAAACCTGATCACCTCAATCATTACATTCCCAAACCACTGAGGTGACACTAAATATATCCATCTATTTCCTAGTCACCATGATATCCCAATTTCAACTAACCAATATTTTTCATGGGAACTCCCCACCATAGGAATCACCAACTTGACTGCATGAAAACCAACATACCTGATATGATGACTATATAATACTCATCTATTACCCTAAATTACACATGCACAGACTATCCACGCATATAAACCAATCATTTATTTTCATTATCTTGTATCATATTAATTCCCATTTTCATCCTACATCATACTTATGACTAAAATAATCATGCATCATACCTAATACCCACTTTTACATAATGATAATGCATCCCACATTTATCACACGTCATACTCGATGCCCATTCCTCATCCATCATATAGTCATTCCATTTATTATATATTTATATCAGGCACTAGAACCTGTCATAAAAATAAAAATAAAACATGATTATTATTTATCTATAACTATTGATGAATACCCCACATGCTCATAATACATTTTATCAACCACATGTAGCTGAAAAAAGGCCTGACTACAGAATACTTGTTCTCCCTATATAGATTTACTCACTATCGGTAACTTCCCCTACTATTAGGTATCCTTCCAGCTGCTATATACATCATGTATTATCATGTCCCAACTAACAGAACCACTCTAAATCATACATCATATTCAAGATCCTTATATGATCCATGAAACCCTTGCAATCTACATAGTCTTCTGAAAAAACCTCACAAGATATTTCATTTGTCCATATGTCTGATACTCTTTCAGTGGTCAGTTACACTGGGCCTAAAAATTACTTATCTTTACACACTTGAAACTCATTAATAATGACCCACTCTATGTTGTACTTATTAAACTCTACTCTATATGACTTAATGAGACTCCTCATTTCCATGTTTCCATCTAATTGGAGCTCCACTTCCAGTCCCACCTGACCCCATTATCTGGTTCGATATAATCACATCTATCGGGTCCTACTCTGCTATCAATTTCTAGTTTACATCCTCTAAAAACGTGGTCAGCCTAAAAATATTTAATTGTACCTTTATAACATTACATAAATCATCCTTATATCTCTATGACTTGGAGTTCTCATCTCCTAACAATATCAATTCAAATCACAAAAAAAATTGTAAAGTTCATTACATATTTCATAACTAAAATTTCTCCATAAAAAAGGTAGGATATTATGATCATTACTCCCATTTCAAGTATGGAATGGATAGATCAAATCATTTTTCACTTTAGTTAATTCTCAAGACAACCAATTTCAATATAACCGTAAACTGCTCATCCAACCACTTCCCTAGCTCTTTAAGATGTTGTGGTTGCCCTGCCTACCTAAAAACCCTTATATTTATCTCATGAACACCTCCACCCTATAGAGAATCATTTGGTTCAGGCCTTAGTGACACCATGTCTCCACCTTTATGAAGTTTTAATAGAGACCATCTAGGTGGAATCTCATTGAGAGCCAAATACTATACTCAATATAAATATACCAGTCCTTATATCAAAAATTGGGAAAACTATAATAGGAAGTGAACTACACTAACCCATTACACTCCCCTATTACATCTATAAACACACTATATAGCCTTATGGACCCATATAATCATGTTAGGTTTAGGCACCACACACACCATACACACACATGATCCACATTCTTGGGATAGTATAGTAGAATACCCCCAATAAACTATATGGAAAAACACCATATAAGTTTTTTTACACTATAAATAGATGAACACATTTTAATTTATAGAACCAATACCTTTCTTAGGATATCTGAGTATAATTACACCAAGAGAATATATAGTAAAACATAATTTAGACTGTTTTTTACACTTTAAAGGACTAAACCCTTTTTCCATTCTAGAACAAAATTAATAATCACAAACAAAAAATACACGTCATGTAATCCCAACATGTTTACGATGATTCATGAGTACTATCTCATACCTCTAAAGACTAATATTATAAAATAAAAATAAATAACATCAAATTCTAATTTATCCAATTCAAATAAATCAAATGTAACCACATAAACCAAAGTAGTAATCTCAATTTCCTAGTTAAATTGGACTTCATCGCATACTAGTTCTATCTAAGAACACATCATGACATCTATCCCAAGTTAAAAAAAAATACTAGAAATATAGTCTACCACAACCGAAATAACAAAATGAGACTCACTCAATATCATTTTACCCAAACCTTCTTTGATACCACTTTCGATCATACAGGCTTGGATCACTCAATAGTTTCATGATCAGTGCATTAAAATACCTTAGGTGTGCCTCCCTAAATTCCAAAGTATTATAACTAGAAAAAATATAACTTATTAATATAAATAATAATGATAACAACAAATTCAAATAAATTATATATACCAGTAGGAGCATGATTTAATAGATATTATAACTTTTTACATAATGTAATAATCTTTACAAGGTCAGGATCATCATATAATTATAAAAAAGATCAACTTTAGGTTAATAAAATATACACACACATAAAAGTAACATACAATATCCAGTATCCTGAAATTGCGGAACCACCCAGCCTATCTAATACCACATCATTCAGCCCGTACACCATCCATAGCTCCATCAACATGGGGCTTTAAAAGTTGATCCTCTAGGGGGTGAGTATAAACTTAGTAGCACACCACAAAAACCATGGGTATAGATAATTACACCAAACCTAATATACCCATGGTTATTGAACCATGGGTATATATCCTTGACCTATAAAAAAAATATAGCCTTCGTACACTAGGTTTCTATAGTAACCTGAATTGGGTTGCTTTAGTGACTCAAAATTTTGGCAGGGAGCCTTTGCCCCCGAAGTTGGTATGTGTTACCCCCTAAAACCCCAAAAAATCTCACCATGGAGCTCGGTATACAGAAGTTTTGGTTTGGTGCACAATATGGGCCACAAGAATTCATCCCTAAAAATAATCCAAACCAGATTGGGCTACACCAATCCAAAAAAAGGAACTAAAGAACAAGTATGATTTCTAAGTAAAGATGAAAACTCTTTATGAATCTCTTGATGACACTAAGGTTGAAACAAGTCATCCTTAAAATATCTAGTTTTCTCATATGTTATATAAACATTGGTTTTAAAAATACCTTCCATGGAACATATGGTCATAGGATGATAATTATGAGGAATGGAATGAGTTGACTGGCCAAAATATTGCTCTGAGGTAGGAGCATCATCAATATATTGCCTCAAAGAATTATCACAAAGAGGTTGTCCAGAAAACTACACTGAGGTTGGATGAGAACCAAGAGACTCATCAAAGGAAATTGAAGCAGCAATAGGTGAACTAGGCTGAAGAGAAGAGGAGAAACCAACAAGCAATGAACCATAAATTGAAACTAAAGAACCTTGGCTATTACCTGATTTAGTTATGGGATACGATTAATCCACTAAAATAGGAAAGAAACAAGATTGGGAACTAGTTGCAGAAAAATAAATGATAATAAATCTGAGTGGCGATGTTGAAAAGGAAACCATGATTCATCAAATAGAACATGTGATGAAATTAAAACAGTACCAGTTGAATCCAAACCCCTGTATATGTTGAAGCCACTTTGTGATTGTTTTTTATTCATTTTCAATGGAGGAGGAAATATGAATGTTGTCAATATGTGATGAAGAAGAGATTCCTGGAAGTAATTTAGTGTCACTAAGTCGGTTCATTCGATGAAATAGAGTTCTGAATTCTTGATAAAAAAATGTGTCGATCTCTAGAAAATGAATGAAGATTGGTGATTCATATTAAATCATAGAAGTTGGTAGGTGTCGAAGTTGTTTACGTGATGGAGAAATGAAAATAAGTTTTTTCATTGGAATATTTGAGATCAATTTTTTAGAAATAAAAGGATGTTTTTCTATTAGAATTGCTAAGATCAATTGTATGAAAAATTTGGATGAAGAAATTTCTTAGAGTTCTTGTGAAAAAATTGTTGTAACTGATTTGATTTAATAGAGGAGTTTTGACCCATGGAGGTGTGGATGATGTTGAGCAGTTTATCTCTGTGAAGGTGTTGTGAATAATCAACTATGATGCTTGTGGATCCACATTATATAGAAATATGGAAAGTGTTGTGAATAATAGAGGAGTTTTAACCCATTCCCCCACATTTCCTTTCCCCATCCCCTACCCCATCCCCCTAAAATACCTCCTCCCCCATCCCCTGCACTGCCTCCCCTACCCCATCCCCTTGTACTACCTCCCCCATGGTCCCCTCATCCCCCCTACACCACCTGCCACCTCCCCTCCCCTCCCCTCCCCCATCCCCCTGCACTACATCTCCCACCATCCCCCAACCCCCTACACTACCTCCTCCCCTCCCACAACCCCTTGAACTGCCTCTTCCAACCTCCCCCATCCCTCTACAATGCCTGACCCCTCCCTTATCCTCCCCATCCCCCTTCACTACCTACCCCTCCCCCCATCCCGTGTACTGCCTCCCCCACCCTCCCCCAACCCCATGCACTGCTAGCTCCCCTCCCCTCCCCTCCCCCAGCCCCTTGCACTGCCTTCTCCCTTCCCCTCCCCAAGCCCCCTACACTACCTCTCCCACCCTCCCCCCAGGCCCATGCACTGCCTTCCCCCCTCCCCCAGCCCCCTGCACTACCTCCCACCCTCCCCTCCACTCCCCCAACCCCCTTCACTACCTTCTCCACCACCCTTCCCCGCCCCCTACACTACCTTCCCCCTCCCCTACCATCCCATATCCCCCTCCACTACCTCCCACACCCCCAACCCCCTTCACTACCTACCCCCTCCCCTCCCCTCCTCAACCCTCCCCCAGCCCCCATCACTGCCTCCCCCCTCCCCTCCCCTCCCCTCCCCTCCCCCCAGCCCCCTGTACTGCATGCCCCCTCCCATACTAGTGTTTCATTCACCACACCTAGGAATAGGTTAAACTCATAACACCTATAGTTCTTCTTTCAAGATCACTTCAACTTTAATAGCTTTATTTACCACTGATCCATAATATTCAAGTCCGAGGAAATGCATTTCTAGTGATAGGTGTGGTTTAAGAACCTCACTGAAACACTAAGAAAATAAATAATCATCCAACACCAGAGTAGGAAGATATGAACCCAACTTAATAAAATGATGTGCATAATATAACACTGTTTAATATCCTTGTTAGAGGATATAAAATTATATATCCTTTATTAACTTCATCACATTAGAAAAAAAACTATGAATGAGTCTCACCCCGAAACATTCCAAATATGTTTCCTCCTATGGATTAGTCTAAATAATTGACTTCCACAAGTTCCAACCTAGATAACCTATAATGGAGGGTTAAATATGGATAAAAATATCCTCAACCCTCAGAAACCATACCATAACATCATGTGAATCTTGTTTCCAAATTAAATGAGGTGGATTCAGGTACTTGGACCCTCGAATGTGATCCTAATATTGAAGAAAGAGAGGAATTAATCCAAGCTCTGAGACTCAAGTAGATGGAAAAACCATCCCTTGAAATTCTTGATCAACAAAAGTTTCCATTAAATCTGAATAAGGATGTACTCTAAATCAAAAAATATAGATACACCAAAATAAACTTCAAAACTCAAACCCCACCAAAGAAACCTGAATCAATAAGAAATTTCAAAGTCTCATTTAAGTAAACCATAAATCTAACACTTTATAAATTCACAATGTGATAAGAAAGTATGGGAAATATATTAGAATATGATGATGTTGAAAATAATCCGATCAGGTTTTTCTATTTTTCTATTTTCAAAACTGAATAAAAGAACCGTTTGAGAAAAAAAATCAAACAGATCCTAAGTTACATTCTCTTTTGAAGCCATGCTTGTTGCTGATCTTGTTAAAGAGACAAATTTATATATTATAATTGAAATTAGAGGATATGAAATATGGTTCTTATCTTAAAAATAACATAAAACATCCACCATTAACAAAAAAATCAATGAAAGGTGATCATGATCATAAAACTTCTATTGTTCTATAGACAAACCATCCATGCATTCACACCAAAACTCCACATTCCTCTATATATATGGATTAGTTGATAATTGAATGTGGTCATAATAAAACTGAAATGGAAAACATGGTAAATAAAAATAAAGGTGCATAGCCACACAAAAAGATAAAAATATTACTTGAGCAATAGAAAAATCAGCTTCCAGCTCAGTCATGAAGCACTAATAAGAGAAGAATTTGAAACATTAATTTGTTACAATAAAAACATGATGAAATGTTACAAAAAATCTAAAAACATTAGTTAAAAAGGATAATTTGTTACAATAAAGAAATATATATAAAGAAATGGACAATTAATGATAAATAAAAATAGATTAAGAAAAATGGGGGGAGAAAACAGCCTAGATTATAACAGAATATCAAAACATATAGGTATCTTCTCAAAGATGTCCACCCATGAAATTTTTTTATCTTTAAACCTAATGGATTTAAAATAATAAATGATCATACAATTCCAGTCACATTTTTTTTACAAAAAAAATCTAAAAGATGTACTTTTCTCCAATAAAATTGCAATTACAATAAAAAATCATGAAGGAGTCAAAAAGTCTCAAAGACTTTAGGGCCAACACACCTTAGCTAGACCAAAATGGATTATAAATAATGAATAAAAACCACCTTATATTCTTCGGAATCTATATGGAAGGAGATATAACTGATAAAAAATGAAGATAGAAATGAAAGATTGAATTTTGCGAAAAAAAATATTTTCAAATTAGATATAAAACCTTGAAAAAAAAACAGAGCCTTAACTTTCTATAGGGTTCTCACATGTGTTGATTCGTAATGAACAATTCTATATCCAACACTAAAAATTACTTGGAAATATCTTTACACATAACATATTCAATGTTCAAATAATAGTTATCTTTGTGTAAAGGTGGTCCAGTCTACCTCTGTTGTGCCCAATAATCATGAATATTTTTAATTATAAAGTGCATGAAATTGTACTTTAATTATTCTCAAATTACATTCTAACATGTAAACCAAAAATTTCTTTTAAATATTTCAACTAGACCATATTTTATATTTTATACTATTTCACATACAATATTCACACAAAGATTATGAATAAAATCCAAAACAATGACCTAACAAAACATGATAATTCATAAAAGTCTCAATTAGATCCACTATCTGGAAATATCTTAATAAAGTTGATTGGTACCTAAAAAATTTATAAAATGTTAATAATATATAATATGTCTGATAAAGAACATAAATAAGACAGAACTGAACTTAGGGCACATTTGTTTTTCTTGATGGTTAGTAATACACATATTCACCCAAACTAGCAACTTAAAACATTTGAGCTCCAAAAATCATCTAGTAGGTCCCTCTTTAAGGAAAACATTAAAATTCCATTTAAAACCAAAAAATATTATCAAAGTGATTTAAAAAACGCTTTTTGACTAATATACTTTCAAAATATTCTACAACATGGTTATCACACATTTAAAAAAGTAGTGAGACTAATGATATGATATATAAATAATCAATTATAACAAAAATAAGTAATAATGAATAAAATATAGAATAAATATAGTGACATAATTCACTAAATAAATAGAAGGAACTCAATGTAAATAAAGTATACTACATAAAATAAATAACTAAAATTAGATAATGTCATGCGAGTGGATATAGTAAAACTAAAAACATGAGGGATAAAGTGTTTGGAATGTGAATATAAAAATTAAATCAATAGATGCTAAGGATTATCTTAGAGAATTACATATTGGATTACTATAAAATTGATTTTATTGAAGATAATATTTCAAAAATACCTCTCACCATTTGATCAGATGGAATTTTTATCAAGGCTGTTAGTCCCAATATTCTGAATAAAAGGAACTACAGCTCAAAAAAACCTCAGTAGAAAGCCAATCTATAATGAAAACATCATAGACATGCTTGATCACCGGTAAGGGGAAACAATACAACCAGTAGAATTCTATATCTACATGATAATAGAGTACAAATTATAACAAATGTTGTAAAGATTTCACATTACAAGATATAGAAATAATCAATAATAAAATTCAATGAAGCTTTAATAGATTAAATTCAAAAAAAATTTAAAAACTAGTTATATGTGTGTGGGGGTAGATTGCCCTACTTTTCTATCTAGAAAAATTTATCATAGACCTCAAAAAAATTATTAGTATAATATAATTGATTTGAAACATAAGATAATAAATTTACATACCATATAATATAACCTTATAATGTTTTGGGGATGCAGAGCCTCTGTGGAATATCTCCCACCAGTCACTCCTCTCTCGCTTGGAAGCAACCTTAGCACTAACCACCTTATCCATGAATGAATCAAAGACATATTTTCTAAACTAATCAACATGCATCTAATTCAATTACGTAACAACACAAACTTGGGATTTGTAGCATTCATCGATGCTACATATAGTGTAAATGTAAACCATGTAATTATCATTAATCTATTTCATGGCCAATAAACTATGAGAAAATAGAACAATTGAGGTGTTCAACATAATTGGGATAAACCTTCAGATTGAATCATTATAAGGAAAGAAATTCCCAAGAATAAATTATATGTGACACTTTTCTTTAAAGGTAAAGTGGAAATTTAACAGGAAATGCCCAAAAGAAATTCTACAACTAATATTTCCAGAATTTTCCTCCATTTTAAAAATAATAGAAGGAAACAAATAACATAGTTATTAGTTAGTAAATGGATTGATAGGTGTGATTAATCAACAGGAGAGATAAATACCGCAAGCGATCAAAGGAGAGTATTATATGGTGATCGATGTTGTAATTTATAAAGAAGAAAATATTTGTTTTGAAGGGAAGGGGATCTGACTGAGTTACTCATGGTATGTTTTAGTTAGTCAAAGATAAGGAGGAAGAAAACTAGTACCATTGTTGATTATATGAAGAGAGAAATAATATTTTTTTCATGTTTTAATGAAGTTAAATAAGAATATGTAAGATTATATATAGTCTAATTTTTAGAAAAGTAGGAATACGAATAAGGTGAAATACTCGTATTTTATGCTATGAAGAATTGTGTAAATTATTGTTCATACCAAATAGAAAGAGGGTGTTAATTTCATGATGTTTTTTAAGTAATATAGGATAAACAATAATATTCAAGTAGTCACCAAAAGTGATAAGTGAGAATAAGATATCCATTTCATATATACTAATGCATTTTCATGAGACTATAGTGTAATGAAATTTCATGGGTACTCTGTTCTTGCTGAATATTATAGGTGTATTAATAGTGGTGCATGTATTTTTAGGTTTCTCCAATTCAAACTAAGTATTAGAACTATTATTGAGTAGTGATCCATGTAAATCACTATCCTATTTGTGTGCGTGTATTTAGATGTTTTTTATCTATAAATAAAGGTGATATGGTAGAATGATAGACCCATTTTATCTAACTATAATAGAATAAATAAGAAATGGAATATAAAAAAATTAAATTTGTTTAAAAATTCATTAATAATGATTCACCCCACCTCTTAGTGTTGCATACGTCCATAACTAGTTCATTTAAATATTAGGGATAATAAGGTTGATTAAGGCACTACGGCTTTTGGAGTATGCAGATGGATGATTATTTCATCCAAAATGAAATAGGTTTTCCATTAACTGGAATTAAGTTGGAGAATATAGAGAAATATTAATGGGAATGACTATATTGTAGGGAACTCATAATAGTGAGGGTGACATTGGTTAGGAATAATGATTTCAACATTCGAGAGAAGAAAACAACTCAAGCAATAATGAATACCTTGAAAGACATGTATGAAACAATAATACATTTAAACAATGTTCTTATGACATATTGGTTTTTTGGAATAAATTGTTGAAATGAATACCAAATTCAAACCATTTTAATGACTATAACATATTCCAGAGTTATCTCAAGTTACTGAAAGTCAATTTCAAAAATTATATATGGAAATTACTTCCACTTTTAATACAATTGGAGATTTGGGAGGCAATGGTAACTTCTTCTAGAAAATCTATTAGAAAATAAGTCTTTGAATAAGTAATTAATTTAATCTTGAATAAAATAAATAGGTGGAGGTATGTCTATGAACATCTATAAATACTTTTATTTTTAATGGTAGAGGAGGGTCACCCAACCAAAAAAATGAGTCAAAATAAAGATAATAAGTCTAGAGATGAGAGTATAGGTAAACTAAACTGACTCAGAACTACTTGTTGGAACTATGGTAATAGGAGGAATCTCAAAAATTATTACAACTTTTATAAATATAATTATGAAATATCAGTTTCTAGAATTTCAAGTTCTTTAAAATCAACATAAGACAACAATGATTTGTTGTTAAGGGTTCATAATCAAATGGAATCATGGATAGTTGATTTCGGAGAAACTTTTCTTTCCATATCAGATCATGGGTTCATAGAGAATTTTGTATCCAAAATATTCATCAAGGTACACTTGGTGGACAATGAGGCTCTTGATGTTTTTAGAATGGGTAATGTGAATGTTTGATTTCAAATGAATACACGCTGATGTTAAAGGAAGTATGACATATCCTAGGCTTATAGAAAAATCTCATTTCTATTAGAATGATATATTAGGAGGGATATTAAACTAATTTTTATAATGGTGTATATAATGTCAAATGAGGATTAATGGTTGTGGAAAGGGGATTTAAGGAAGGAACCTTTTATCTAACCAAAGTTTCATACTAAAATTTTGTGGTTAGAACTATAACTATTGTATGTCTGGAGTTTTGAGATAATGAGCTTTTTCATCCTAGTTATATGAATATGAATGTTATTTTGGAAGAGTATGTATTGATGATTAATAATACTAATGTTAGAAATTGTTAGAGTTATATACTCTGGAAACAAATGATGGTTTTATATAAGTTTAATAGAAGGAGGACTCAATGCAAAAATGTTGAACTTGTTCATTTTGATGTATGGGGACCTTCCCTGGTTTAGTATTATGGAATTTCCTTATAATTGTTTTCTTTTATTAATGAAACTATAAGAAAATGTGGATCTATTTATTGAAGTATAAATCTATAGTGTTTGTAATTTTCACCAATTTGAAATCCATGGTTTAGAGAGAGACTAAAAGAAGGCTCAAATGCCTTAGGTCAAATAATGGTGAAGAATATAATAGAAGGAACCTCAATAAATATTAATAGAATAAGGGAATCATGCATGAGAAAATTTTTCTCAGTGCACTGGAATAAAATAGTGTGGCCAAATAGATGAACACAACATTAATTAATAAGGCACACAACATAAGGTTTCATTCAGCTATGTCTAAAGAAATATGGTTGAAATAACTAAATTTTTTTATATATTTAGTCAATATAATTCCATCAACAATAGTAATGAAATATATTTCTGAGTAGTTATGGTCTGATAAACTAATGAACATTCATTATATGAAATTTTTTGACCATCTATCATATGTTAACAATGATTCTAAGGAGACTGAAAATATTTAGGATAATTCCAAAATTTATTTATTTATAGTCTATAGATATGATAACTTTGATTATCCAATCAGGAATGAAAATATTCTAAAGATTATTAGAGGTTGAAACATTATTTTTAATGAAAGGGTTTTTTATAAAGACCTAAACATAATATAGATTAAAATAGGATTCCAAGAATCCACAGGCCATACTCAAGTCGAGCTGGATGAGAGAATTGGAATCACTCAAGTTCTATTGAATTTAGATGATGGGATAAAAAAAAGTATGATAAAAAAAGTGGTAGATATACCTAAGTGATCAAGTCATTTATAGGAATGAAGCTAATCTCTAGATGTTCAGATTTCAAAAGTTTATACAAAAAATAGGTTACACGAGAAGTGGAAGAATTATTTTGAATTGTGATTTTCTTGTAGAGTCAAATGAATGTTATAA
Organism: Viscum album; assembly: GCA_963277665.1. Taxonomy (NCBI): domain Eukaryota; kingdom Viridiplantae; phylum Streptophyta; class Magnoliopsida; order Santalales; family Viscaceae; genus Viscum; species Viscum album. Next base: position 1,942,823,240 of record OY728119.1, on the reverse strand, counting down.
ATATATGGACATGATTTTAATTATATACATATAATGGATGGTAGAGAACTTTGAATCCTAGAAGATACAACATTAGTATGCAATTCTAATATATGGAACTTATCTATGGAGGAGTAAATGGATTCATTATATTCCAATGAAACCTAGGAGCTAACAAGATTACCATAAAGAAATAAAGTGATGGAAAATAAATGGGTCTTTTGATTTAAGGAAGAAGTGCATGGTATTAAATGGTATAAATAAAGCTGGGTGGTAAAATTATTTCAATATAATTAGGGAGTGGATTTATATGGGAAAAATTAACCAGTAGTAAAACATACTACCATATAGAAAATATTAATAATGGTTACTATTAGTGATTTATGTTTAGAACAAATGGATATAAAGTTAGAATTTATACATGGTGATTTGGAAGAAGAAATTTACATGAAACAATCAACTAGTTTTATGGTTAATTGGAAGTTGGACTTGTTGTGTAAGCTAAAATATAGTTCATATGGAATGAAAAATGAACCAAATCAATGTAACCAAAAATTAAATGATTTCATGGTTAAAAAGGGTTTCATAAAAAGTGACTCAGATCACTGTTGCTATCAAAAAAGTGTCAAATGATGATTGATTTATCATCCTACTATTGTATGTTGATGATATGATTCTAGTGAGACTATGCATTCAATAGTTATGGGATTTGAAGTTCGAGTTATCTATATCATTCCAAATGAAGGATTTCAGTGTTGTAAGGAAGATTCATGGGATTAATATTGAAAAGGATATGAGAAATGAGATCTTAGTTTTGTCTCAAATGTATTAAAATTGAAAGGTTGTCAAGTGGTTTAAAGTGATCAGATGTAAATCTATTTCAAATATTTTGGTCAAGCACTTTAAATTATCAAAAGGGAAAGAAACAAGAATAGAGGAAAAGGTGAGATATAAGGGCAAAGTTCTATTTTCATCAACAGTTGAAAGATTAATTTATGAAATGGTTAACTCAAGTATTAATTTAACAAAAGTTGAGATATATGGACAAAACAATTCCTAAATAAATAGATTACATAGAAGAATATGAATACTTTTTAAGGTCAGGAAGAGGCGGAGGCCGGGAGGAGGCGGAGGTCAGGAGGAGGCGGAGTCCGGGAGGAGGCGGAGGCTGATAGGAGGTAGAGGCCAGGAGGAGGTAGAGGTGTAGGCCAGGAGGAGGAAGATGAGGAGGTGCCCACAGAGATGATAATAGCCTTTGAGATGGAGGATAGGGCTGGGAGGTGGAGGTGGGGGTCAGAGGTGGAGGCAGCCGCAGATGTGGAGGTAGAGGTGAGAAGGAAGAGGGAGGGAGGTGGGGGCCAGGAGGTAGAGGTGAGGGCCGGGAGGTCGAGGTTGGTGAGGGGTGGGGAGGGTAGAGAGCCCATGTCATTGGAGACATGGGGTAGGAAATTAAAATCGAGAGGGGTTCCTGATAAAAGATTGAAATCGGGGTTACAATACCCACTATTTTATCAAAACTGTGGGTATAGGTTAAAAAATACCACATATAACCGTAGTTTATTTAAACCGTGAGTATAGATTTGTGGGTATAGACCCATTTTACATTAGTGATAGATTCATTATCTTGTGGATACCTCCAGATTAGAGATTTAATGTGTCTACCTCTATTGTGATCTTCATTAAGAATAAGTAAATATTTTTGTTATTGCGATCAATGGTGAAAGGTACAAACATTATTTAATCATTTCTTTTCTTTTCAGTACACATGGTTTCATATTTCCAATATGGTTGATCTTGGTTTGGGTTTCTTTATTACTTCCACTGTGATTAACTAGTGTCATTATATCTATTGAAACCCATCTTGATCATCAACATCTATATTATAATGATGAACCTAGGTTACCCATTCTTAATGATAAACATCACCCAAAATCAATTGGTTATACCCATAAGGTTACTCAAGAAACCATAACTTAAGAATAACCATAAAAACGTATTCCATCATTCTCATCATACCCTTAATCTGCATAACTAATACATACCAGGAATAACCCTTTATTTTTTTCATGAAACTACCCTTAGATGTATCCAAAAAATAATGGAAACAATAAGTGGTTGTGTGCTTAGTCACTCACCCAATGATACCTTATTACCATTTATCATGTGACATATAAATACATACATAACACATGAAATAGTTAGGCACCACCTACCTAGAGTATGCATGACTCTACTAATCAAAGACCTCTATATGATTAGGTTTCAATTTGAAGAAATATATAAATATATTAAAACCCCATTTTAGGGCATAACTGATAGAAAACAAATAGATTATGGGTAAAAACAGAAATAAATACCCTAGAGAAACTATTTATGCCCATGGATACTCCTTTAACAACTAACATAAAAAATTGGAAATAATTGGGGAAGATACCTTAAAAAAATAAAGGAATATCCAAGTGGTGATAACTATGGTTTAGACACTGTTTTCTGGTGAAATGGACCTAATTCCCATTTTATATTAAATAAATAAATTATTTAATATATTTTTAAAAAATCTATAAAAAATTTTCATTTCAAAATTTTGAAAAACATTGGGACCCTTACATATTGGACTCTAACAGATCAGACCCTTACATATGGACCCTTGGTAACCCTTACATATCACCCTTATTCATAGGAAAGACCCTTATGTATCTAGGAAATAAACCTTATGTATCACAGAGTCTCCCAAAAATTTACCATTTTTCACTCTTACATATCAAATGGACTTTATAAATTAAAGTTTCACCCTAACATATCACATTGAACATGTTGTTTTCCCTTAATTATCATACATTACTATTTTTGTACACACTAAAAATGAATCTTATATACCGGGGATTTACTCTTATATATCATAGGCAGCCCAACACTTATCCAGATTCCACAACATAAGGATACCCTTACATATAAAATAGTTACTTCTATACATTCCCTTTTCAAAAAATGTACATTTTCCTATAAAATTTACTCTTAAGATACCCATACATATAACTTAGACATTATTCTATATTTTTATAGTATAAATATTTTGTATCAAAAAATTACTCTTACATAGTAAGAGTTTACTTTTATGCATACTAGTTTACTCTTACATATCAACCCCCCTATATCAATAATTAATTATTTTCAAAATATATCACAGGGAAAATTTTAGGTATAAATACCCTTATGTAAATTACACTTACTCATAAAAAATGATCATGTGTATGGGATAATTTCAATTTTCAAACAAATTAAATTAACTCCAAAATACACCAAAATTCATCCTAAAATACTATAAAACTTCTAATTTCATAAAAACATGAAAAAATTATAGAAACCCTCAAACATATTCTAAATACCACTAACAACATAAATTCCAAACAACTCAGTCCTTGATCTTGGGCTTACTCCTGAGACCTGATCTCCATCCTATATCGACACCCTCAGCACCTCAATAGTTTCTAATCTCACATGATCTATATAAGATCTAAACTAAACACCCACTCTTGAATACCAATTACATTACAACCTCTCAACTATATGATATCTCACCCGTAATCTCTCTTGGGATACACACTAACTGACCCTTTACAAAATTGATTTATTTTCTCACAACATTGACAACACACTAAGATGATGATGAGAACAGTCTCATCTTTCCCAGTCACCCAGCCTACCCACATTTAATTAACTGATCCCTTCTATGGGCACTACCACCATAAGAATCACCCACATGCCTAAATTACAACTAACATATTAGATTCAATGACAATATAATAAATAACCATCCCCTAGAATTTTTTATACACAAATGATCCACACGTAACCACCAGTCATTAATTATCAATATCCCATATCATACCAATTTCTATTTTAATACCAAATCTGTCCCAATGAAAAAATCATCCTATAAATTATCTAATTTATAATTTTACCTAATACCTATTCATCCCACATTTATCATGCATCATACTCAATGTCCATTCCCTAGCCACCATCTGGTCATTCTACTTATACAATATACACATCATTCACCAGTTTTATCATACAGAAAATAATATAACATGTTCATGATTTACCTTTAATAATCAATGACTCCCCATCCTACTCCAAATACATTGGATCGACCACATGCTGCTTACCTAATGCCTAACTACCCAATTATAATAGCCCTAAACCCACACTCTCAGATCCTATGGTGAAATAAAAAACATTACATTTCCATATTTGATACCAAGGAAGGTGAACCAGTTTTCATCATCCAAAAATTAAATTATCAAAAGAAAATATTGTATCAGTTACTTTCTTGAGGACCATTTAGGTTTATATTTTTATAGCATTAAGACAATATCTTACAAAAATTATACTCATGTTTTTAAATGATCATTTATCCCACTTATCCCAGCTTTTCTTATTTCACATTAAGTTATCATCATCATCCATATGAAACTCTTCATGACATAATTCATTCAACATAATTCTTGATAACTTGGGGTAAAAGAAACATAAGAAGGTTGAGATTAAATTCTCAGTAAGGGTACACATAATCATTAATAATTGGATGTCATCAATGGGAATAAGAAGTGTAAAATTGTATAATGACATAATCATAGTGCATGAGTACAACATAAGAAAATTAATACCCATCAATACTTGGATCATCAAACATGAAAATAGGTTATAAGGCCTTAAAAAAGTCAAGAGTTTTCATAATCCATAATCATGATACATGTGATATCAATATTGATCATGAAAAACATTATAAACCCATAGAAATCATAGATAAAATGTATTGGTATCTTGGAATATATCTTCACATCACTTATTACAGATGTAAAAACCAATATGGTCAAATCACATATCTAAAGTACTTAATGCATTAGAGAAATATAAAAAACCCTCTCATATGAGTTTATAACATAATCACTCGTCCTTGGTTAATAATTTAACCACCCATCCTTGGTTTAAAACAAAACCACCCATATTTAGTTTATTTGTTTAAAGGGGGATTCTTGACCAAATAGTCCGAGACTAATTCATTATAAATTAAAAGTGTTATATGAGTCTAAAAGTGGCGATTTTTCTGCAATATTTCTTAAAAAGGTAAAATAGATCAAAAGGTAATTCATCTAATAAAGTTATATCATCATTTATTCCTTTTCTGGAAATCCCATATACCAATGTGTTAGCTTCCTGATAAGCATGGGTGATAATAATGTTGATATAATCAAGTAATGAAAGGCATTCCATCCACCTAGCTATAAGTTTCTAAGAAAGATGTATCGCGCTATTTTGAATAACTTGGAAAATTATGGTGGAGTCACTTTAAAGATAAAGTTTATCCCAACCCTTGAGTCTAAAAAAATTAACCACATAAATAATACAATACATTTCAACTTCAAGAGAAGAGGATATACCACAAGCACCATAGTAACATCCCAGGACCCTTCCATTGTAGTCACGAAAGATGGAACCATGACCTGTGAAACTTCGGTTACCTTTTGATGACACTTAAACATTTATTTTGATCGATCCATAGAAAGGAACTTTCTAAAAGACCTTGAAGAATCCAAATAGATTTTTATAGTTGACCTCAATTCCGAGCTTTTGCAGGACCATGAAGTTCTAGATAGAATTATCATAGTATCCAGCTTGGGAGATATTAACCTCTTTGATTGGGGTGATGAGTCGAACTAATTCATCCTAAATGGAGAAAGAGGACTAGTTGTATATAATGGAGGTAAAACCACTCCTGATGAGGTGTATCACTTTAGCAATTGTCTCCATATATTGGTATTTGATTTGAGGTGCAAGCTATATAGAGATATAGTGGTGTAGAAGTGTAGTGTGGTTGTTAACACCGAGAAATGGAACTTTGAAGATATAATGAAGTGATATTCATATTTTTTAGTAATTGTCACAAGAAAATAAATTTTAGGATGCATCCTCTAAATGTTGATTACAGAGTAGACACCTGGAGCAAGGAGAAATGTCAATAGTATGCAATCAATCATAAATTGGAATTATTTTTTGAGAAAACCTCTAAATAAGAATAAATAATGAAGGCATTATCCAAGGTTTATCAAAGAATTTAATCTAGGGAAAATCATTGAAATGTTTATAAAAATTAGCACAATAAAAATATTTATAGTCAAGAATGCCAGTCTGGGTTGGTTCCCAGATCAGAATGTCCTTGTTTGAAGAAAAGACATAATTGTTCAGTAGGGTGAAATAGTCATATGGAAGCATAATATTAGGAAGAGTAAAAAAATAATTTATGAAGAAATTAGTGACCAAATTAGGTTATTGAGCATGAACCATAAAAACAATAGGGGTTCCCAACCAATTATCAAGCCAAAAAATAGGAGATTACTCCCTCTTAGTTATCCATATAGAATGAGACATGATACTGGAAAATGAATATTTGATGGAAGGACAAATAGAAGAGACCATTAAATGATTTCTAACCCTTTTAAATTTGTCAATAAATTTGGATATAAGAAATACAAGTTCTATCAAGTCATTGTTAATAATATTCCATATGAATTTTTCTTACAAATATTCATTAAACAACTTGATGTTTTTTATTCCCAGACCACTATTTTCAAGTGTCTTAAAACACTTGATCTAAGAAATAGTGTCCATTTTACTCTCTCAAGAGTACTACCACTCCATAAAAATTTATTGATTCAAATATTTATATTATTAAGAAGATAAATAGGCCATTTATAAATCACAAAGTAGTGGACCAATTAGGATACAATGGTGAATTTAACTAGGATGATCCTACCACCCATTGAGAGAGTATTCCCTTTCTAGGATGAAAGTAGTTTTTTGATTTAGAATGTAATCCTGAAAAGTAATATGCTTTAGGTTTCCCCAAAAATAGAGGAAATCCTAGATAATAAATTTTAATGTATCCCTCTTTGATTCCCAGATCAAAAAGTGTACTATTCCTTCTAGGAACTGAAATGTCCCTCCCAAAATAGATAAAAGACTTATTCCAATTGATATCCTTACCTATGAAATTATAATAATGATAGAGTTATATCTTGATATCTTGAATATTCCTTTTACTTTATGTCAAGAAAATTATAATTTCATCTTCACAAAGAAGGTGTGTAGGGACCACAATATTTCTCGTAGCATGAATAGCTTTAAGCTTTCCTTTCTCTACCTTGTGAGTGAGAATCCTTCTCAAATATTCTTCTATTAAAGAGAAAATAATGGCAGATATAGGGACACATTGTATTACACCCTTTGAACATTTAAAATATCCTTTTGGAGAACCATTAATAAGCATTGAAACATGATTAAACTCAAATATAACCTTAACCCATTTTAAAAAAACATAATTAAAGCCAGAACTGTGAATCACCTTGTAAATAAAACTCCAATCCATGGTGTCAAAATCTTTCCTGATGTCCAACTTGAGGGTGATACTACCACCTTTATTTGTTTTCTTGAAGATATTGACACATTCTGAGGTCATGCAGATTCTATCTTGAATTTTACTACCTTTAAAAAATAAAAATAATTCCAAGAGACAATTTTATTCGCAATAGTAGTAAGTTTGTTGGTAAGGAGTTTGGTAATGATCTTTTAGATAGTTTTGATGAGGGAAATGGGTCTAAAAAGGTGAATCTTAGAAAATTTCTTAAATTTTTTAATAATAGTGAGAAATTTTTCATTAATACCATGAGGTTAAATACCTATATAAAAGAAATATTTAACCAATCTATAAACATATCAGTGGATGACATCACAAAATTTCTAAAAGAAAGAGTTGGTAAATCCATCAGGACCTAGATAATTATCAGGATTAAGACTAAAAACTTTCTATCTTATCTCAAAATCAAGCGGGATACTAGTAATCCATTTGATATCTTCATCACTAACCATGTCTATAATGACTCCATAATCCAAATACTCATTGATCTCAAGACCATTAAATATATTTTAAAAGTAGGAAATAATATTCTTAGCAAGGGACTCATCATTATCAATAATATTGTAACCATCCTTCAGAAGGGTGAGGCATTTAAAATTCTTTCTGGATATTTGAATATAATTATAAAATTTTCTATTTATATCCCCTTCCTTTATCTATTTGACCTTAAAGGTCTCCTTTTGAAGTTTATCTTTAATAGTGATTAAAGAGTTCATCATAAAAGAAAGCTCAATTTCTTTTTGAATATTCATCTCTAAATCACAATTCATGGATTCATATTGCATCTAATTATGTCTCTATTCAAGGGAGGTAATATGCCTGAATGGCCCGAAGGCCTTATTTTTATTAATTTTTGAAAATCCCCCTTTAAAGGGTTTAAGGAGAAACCTTACATGGCCCGAAGGATTTGTGACATTACATGACCCAAAGGTCTTAGAGGAATTCATCCAGGCTATAACTACATGAAACCATACCTCCCCAGTGTCTGTATCATAATGTTAGCTCTCCACCTTTGCATGGTTATTCGGATAGACTTCCTGTTCATGAACATGCTGGTCCCAATGTAAATTATCATACCCTCTCATTATTCCAAATCCTTCAGCTCTACTCTGGTGAATGTGCCTGCTCTGAATCCTCATCTGGAACATGTTCCTTGTAGAGTCTACATTGTCTATTTGAGAACAATTTCCAAGTGTCCTAGAGACCTTGAGGTGGCCCAAAGGAATTGAGGTGGCCTGAAGTCCTTGAGGTGGCCCATAAGCCTTACTATCCAGAAGCCCTTGGGTGGTCTGAAGGCCTTAAAAGACCTGAGGACCAAATCAGCGGCCCAAAATCCCAAATGGATGAATAGTTCTCGGTGCTACAGAACTGAACAGTACCTTCTACAGCACTACTATGCTATCCCAGAAATATGTCTCTACCTGGATTTGATCTCGGGTCTCTTGGATGCACTTTCTGAGTCCTCACTAAATGGGCGGAGGCTCTTGTACCAAGGGAGGCAATATCAGTCCTTGGTTTTTAATAGAACCACCTATCATTATAAAAAAACATTCCATGAACCATATCATGAAAAAATTACATAGAGAATTCATTTAATTATAAATTCATTGAAACAACCTTTATTATTTTCAGAACATGATTAAACCATTCAAAATAAAAGGTTTCCATAACAATATATTTGAAGCATGAATAACCAATGGAAAAAATGGGTTATATAACAGTCTCTTCGAAACCATCATAATTCATCTAGAGAAACAATGATGATGGAATCATAAAAAAATATCCCCATTAGAGAATGAGTAAAAAAAATGGTTTTTAATGTTAATTTATGGAAATACCATTAAAATATTATGAGGTAAATATACTTTTAATTTTGAAAATTTCTTTTAAAAACTAAAAATTTGAAAAATTATTGAAAAAAAAATTTCTTTAAAAATAGACTTAAAACATATAAAGGAACTTCAAAAAAATAATGGTCATGATGTTTGGAAAATATGTTCATGTTTTAAATGTTATAATAAATATTCCTTTCAAAACATTTTTAAAAAGAGATTCAAAAGAGGCCCATTTGGAAAATAATAAGAAATTAACTTTTAAAACCTTTAAAAAGTATTTAAGAGATCATGTAAAATAGATTTAGGAAATAATTTATTTTCATAAAATAAAACGTTTGAAAACATATTATAAAACAAGGATATGGAAGAGAAAGATGCCCAGTCTAGAATAAGATACAAGATCGGTATCACTTAAAAGTGACTTTCTTGATATGTATTCAATAAATAAGAAAGGAAATGGAAATTAAACATGTAAAATATATTCATAACCATAGGGTAATAAAATATATTTGTTTTAATAAAATAATATTATATGATTTCCTCTAAAGTAACATTGAACCTAAACAATCTTGAGAGAAAGGATATTGAAACATAAATATTTTTCCACTTTTGTAACTCCTCAATCATAATCCCCATGAAATAATAACTTAAAATTATAATTTAAATATCATTAACATAATTTTTTTCATTATATAACATATTAAATGGAATTATGTACATCTCATAAAAAAATAATGGTGTATAACATAACATATGTCCCAAAGAAAATAATTTAAGACAAGAGACCCTTATAATGATCATAATATTGAAGTGAGAATTAATAAATGAATAAATTATGTGTATCTAATTTAAATAAAAATAAAATAAGTGTAAATAAAATATAATATAATTAAAATTAATTACAAACATAATCATAGAATATAAAATACAATGAATAAATAATATAACCCAATGAGAAGAAATTGAGTTATGAAATTCTTTACCACTTGGTAACTTTCAAGTCAATTACCCTTAGATAAATTAATTCAAATTGAAACTTAAATTATTATGATGTATTAAGGATTCATGATATTAAATTTAGATTTGAATATTATATATACCACATAATAAAAACAAGTGGTGAATATGGAATATGTCTCACATAACTAAAAGTAAAATGAGAAAAACCCTTACCTCGAGTCCCGAATTTCCATGTATGTCCTTTTACTAGTGTATAATAAGATTATACCAATTATTTGATTTCATAAAAAAAATTCTAGGTTTAAAACATTATACTTAATTAATTTAATTTATTTATTTATAATTACATATTTTAATACTTGATCAGTTAATTCCATGTCTGGTGTTTTGAGGACGTTTGGTTCATTATTTCAAAACGGTTTCAGTGTGTTGATCATGGTTAAATAGGTCATTATTTTAAAATCATAGTAACAATAATTATGAAATAATTATCATATTTATTAATGAAATATTATTTTAAAACCAATAATTAAAATAGATATGAAAAATGAACTATGTTACGATCATGGAGGAAGTAGGTTGTACATACGCATGAGTAACATTTCCATTTTTCAATGATCATCATGGAAATAAGGTTTGTATTGTTTTATCTTTTTAGAATGATAATAATTTCATAAATAACATATTATTTCTTTAAATATACTTATATATATTATTCATGTGATGTGGTGATGATAAAATAATCACATCACTTCGTGGAGGCAGTAGTCCACTCATATACGAACGACGTTGTAATTTTTTAGTGTAAGAAATAAAAAGATATATTATATTTTCATAATGATAAATATATCATTATTATCATTATTATTTAAATTATATAACATATATTCATTAACATTAACCTTATTACCATCCATGTAAAGTGTTTTTGAAAGACGAATCACATTGCTTCCCAAGGTGGTAGTTCGTTGTACACACGAGCGACATTATCGTATCCCCCACGAAATGGAAAATAAAAAGGTATATGTCATATAATAACTAAAAAATTATAAATATGTTAAGATATAATATATATAATTTAAATACACCATTAAAAATATTTGAACGGAGATTATGGAAAATGAATGACATCGATTTTTGAGATGGTAGTCCATCTTACACACAAATGATGATTTAGTATCTCATTTAATGGAAGAGGAGATGGATTTAGGTTATGAAATTAATATATATATATATATATATGTATGTATATTATTTTAATCATAAGATAATCATTTAATCGTATTTAAAGTATTTGGAAGAATAAATAAAACAAAAACGCATAGTTAGAAATTTTACCTCTTCTCAGACAACCTTTTTAGGATCATACCTAAATTATTCCTAGAATGGATTTATAACCGAAAAAAAAGTCTTCTAGGATGAGTGGATTTAAGTTGGAAAGTTTTTTTATTACTTATTGAATGAAAAAATGGTTTTAATGTGCTAATAATAGAGGATAATGGGTGTCCTTTTATAATTGAGGTGAGTGGAAAACTTGTAATTTTTGAAATGAAAAAAGTGTACCCACATTTTTCACATGAAAAAAGGCTAAAAAATGGACCATTATCAATACTTATACGTCCTAAGGTCTAAATATTTATAGATAATATTTTTTATATAATTTTTAATCTCATTTTGACCCTTGTATTATTAGTTTAACCCCTAGTAAACTCATTTTCATCTTAACTGTGGTAATATATTTTTATTGTTTTCACTATTTATTATGGTCAAAAATTAAGTTGACATTATTATATAACATAAAATATTCTTATTAAAAATATATAATACATTTTATCAAATTAAATTCACAAAATGGGTGAAATTTAATTTAAAATTAAGCCCATATATGCGGTGAAAAATCGGATTTTCAACAAGTGTATTTTCCAAGAAAAATATGATTTTATTTTTACTCTATGATTAATAATAATCATTGTATGAATATAAATTAAAATTTATTTATATATAATATATAACTATTATTGAAATAATTCCAAATTAGGGTTTTTTAATTAATTTAAAATGAGAAACATTATGCACTTTAAAATAGTTTTTAGGAAAATCCTATTTTTAAACCTAAAGACAACCGTACACTAAAATCCAATATAATATTTTTTTAAAGAAATTAAGTCGATTAAATATAAATAAATAATAATTATGTTACTTAAAATAATATTTAAAACATAATGGGACTTTAAAATTTCTTAATTTATTGAAAATATATTACATTTTTAGAAAAATTGGTAGTTTCACTATTCACTGAAAAATAAATATATTTCAAAAAATCAAAAAATGTAACCCAGAGTAAATTTTAATACGAAATTTTAACAAGTAAATTTCATTTTATCAAATAAATTTTCTAAAATTCCCAGATGTTAATTATATTGTTTTTTCTTAAAAATAAATAAAAACAATTTTTGAAGAAAACATATTTTTGAAGAAAACATATTTTTGTAGAATAAAATTACTTCACTAAAAATTGATTGGTTATTTACTAAAAATATATCAATAATTTATATTTATTAAGTAATATATATATATATATATATATATATGATAAATTGTTGAATATTATTCATACCCTCAAGTTTAATGGATAGGTTATTATATTTATATATATATATATATTGTGGGTCGTTTAAGCTCGGTGTTTCATGTCAAATACACTATTGAACGTTGTTTTTTTCTAAAATATCTGGGTGTTACATCCTCCCCCTCCACCCCCATTTAATAAAAATAACTCTCACAATTTTAACTTTATATTTGTAATCAATGGTTTTATATTTGAAAATACTTCTATTCTAAACCCACATAATAAAATGGGTTGATAAAACATCATCTTGATAAAAGAGAAAGAGAAGTATGAAGGTCATCTAGAATAACACATACTAGGTTTCCAAATAGGAGAACATAGGTGGGAAGTGAATATTTTGACATGGAATAAAATCTTAAATAATTATGGAGGGTGATAGAGATTATTGATCATATGAAAGTTAATGATCATTAGAAAGTTAAGGACCTCAAAAATATAAATATAAAAAGAGTGAAAAGTCTATAAATTCATCAGAAATAAAGGTACTAGGATAACATTTTTATTTCAAGATCTTTTTCCTATATTTGAAGAATTATTTTACCATCTAGACTTAAAATAGACTGAAATATACTTACTAAACAAGTATAATTTCATCCTATAGCTAATTTACACCATAATCTCATCTTTTTCTTTGAACGATGAGTATTAAAGGTAAATTTTTCATGCCTGAAGCACTAAAATAAACTTTTGAAGGCCACATAACAATAAATGGGATAAAAATATACTCCTTTTATATTTATACATTAAACAAAACCCAAAATATTTATCACATGGTAGGATAATTCCCAAAATGAATAAACCTTTGTATGATACATTAATCTTCCAAATTAAATAGTAATACCCAAAGTTGAAACTAAATAATTCCATAACCCTATATACAAAATAACCTTAAAAAATCAAAATTAAAGAATTTTCTAACCTTAAAGGTTATATAAAAACTTTCATCTTAAAATAATAAAAATACAATGATATCCTTTTGAAATAACATTAACGACTTAGTCACCAAATCACATTTCAATCCCATGATTATATATATGATAAAACACAAGTTCCCATAATTACCTTAATATTCATGGTAATATAAACCCTAAAGGTTATAAATACCTTAAAACTTATGTATAAAAAATTTAAAGTAATAGCTTATAATATACCAAATCATTACATATACTTCAACCTAATAAAACTTCTCATAAAGTGTTATTAATCAATTTAAGATCTCATTTCTTAAAAACTCAAAGGGGTGTCTAAGACTTTTAACTTATGATAATCCTTAATATTAAAGACCTATTATGGTATCTGTAACTCTTAATATAACCTCACATTAAAGAATCCTAATTTCCAAATTTATTTAAAACATTTCTCTTGATTCTAACTATAGCTACCCTGAATCCACACTCCTGAATCTAGTGTAGAAATTATAAACATTACATTTCCAACAATGATACCGATGAAGGTGACCAAATTTTTGTAAGAACCTAATTTTTTTAAATGAGGTATGGATCCTTTAAAATTTGATCTAACTCTTTTTTTACATAAAATGGATTCCTAATGAGTTCATAGAGGTTACAGGGGTATTTGGGGCTTGTTCAGAGCTCGGAACCCCAATCGTTGAAAAAATGCACTGGGCTGTGTGGTTTGTAAAAACCATGTGATCTAGTCTACATGGTTTCCCATAACAATGCATGGCATTTCAAATGGAAAATCAGGGTTCACAATTTACCCTAATCATGTTCCTTGGGCCACACGAATGTGTTGTAGTTCTATAGTTTTTATTAGATCTGAATCACATGGTTTTTACACGATTAGTCAAACCATGCACATGAAACTGTGTGGGGTTCTTCCTTAGGTAGTGGGAGGCACATCGTTGGTGCACAGTTTGTCCAACCATGCATCCAAACCATGAAACCCTATTTTTATTGGATGAATTTACCATTTGACCATAATTATATAAAACTTACCCCTCCCTCATTTTCTCTCATTTCTAGTGGCAGAAGGAATTTTTTTCTCCTGTAATAAGATATCAAGCCCTTTTTCATAGGTTTCTTGGTAAATCCTTCATCTGAATTCGGATCAATATTTCATTGGTCTCATTGGATTCCTCCAAGTAATATCTTAAATCCTTAAGATCAATTTGTTGTTTGTATTTCCCTCGATTACGTTATCTTGATGAAAAATTATATGCCCTATTTTAAGGTCATTTTTCTATTCTTCTATTTTCTCTCAATCAAGGACAAATGAAGGGTTGATATTGGATGAGGAGAGTACTTCATGCTTGGGGTAGATAGTATGGTATTTATCCTTTAAAGTATTTATTTTTTATAATATGTGATATATGTCGCCTTCAGACCTCACCATGCATTTCCCCAAAATTGAATCTGTTTTAAATTTTTTGTCCTCCTAGAAACTTAATGACTTGTTAGAACCCAACTCATATTGAAAATTTCCACCTCAGATTGATCTACCCCTTTTAGTGTTCCCTTAATATACCTAATTGGCCTATTATAATTTATATTCAAACCCCCTATTAGTGTGTTTGGATTTACTTGTAAATGATGATATCATATTGATATTGGGTGAGTGTAGCAAAAAAACACAGTAAACACCCTTATCAATAATAATGAATTTAATTGAATGTGAGTGGTGTGACCATGTCACCCAATAAAATTTAAAATGGTTACACTCTTGTTAGAATTAATGTTAGTAGTTGCAAATCCTATTTGATTCATAATTTAATAGTTCATTATAATGGGCATGGAGACCCTTGATAATTATGGTAAATGGGAACAACGACCCTTGTACATGTTATATATGTGTGTGTGGGAGTGGAGACCCTATAATGTGATATTGGGCATGGAGTCCCCTATTTCTATGATACTGGGCATGGTGAACCTATACTGTGATATTGGGCATGGTGTCCCCTATTTATGTGATATTGGGCATGGAGACCCTATTTACATGATAATGGGCATGGAAACTCTATTCTTGTGATACTGGGCCTAGAGACCCTATATTGTGATATTGGTCATGATGTCCCATACTCGTGTGATACTGGCCATTATGTCCTCTGGTTACTTGTTCAGATATATTCTGACGTAGGATGAAGCAAGTAGTTTCATCCTATTTTCCCCTCAAGAACTAGATCCTAACCATTTACAGTTATTATTACTGATTTTTATTATTATATCTACACACTGTCAAGTTATACACATGGTCTGGATATTTATAAACATTGTTGGTGGTGGCCTACTAAATTTATATCACACCCTATATAGGTTTCCAATGGTACCTGGGAAGACTAGATGCTTTAAGGTGTAGATAAGGAGAAGAATCTTTTTACGGATGAGTGACTTATTTCATGACTTAGTATGGAATCTTGGTAGAATATGAATGGGATAAAGCTTGGAATTCTTAGATAGATATTCTCCTTTTTGTTCCTTTTGTATACCATGTACTGTCTTGATAGTCTTATTCCATGTATACATGTTTTACCTATTTTATAGAGACATGGTATCATCATCTTTTTTATATGATTTAGTTTACCAGTTTATTTATTATCTAGTTCTTGTATGTTTATATCATGTTTATGTTACGGTGGGTTACTGGTCTAGTTGTTTATATGTGCTTTCACTGTCTTTTACATTATTGATATGCTTCCTCTCTTTATTTATCTATTGATTATACCACTTCTATACTTTAACCATAGGTAATAGTCTCCCCATGGATACTCCCTAGGCCCTCGCTAATAATTAGTAGCCTCTGGCATGTAGGGAGGAATGCTTGAGGCCATGCGTCCCACTGGATCGAGGCGCCATTTAAGTAGAATCCCAGTTTTTACATCACAAAGTGGTATGAGAGCTTTTATTTATTTCCTTACTTTTTTGAGACAATATATGAAATATTATTAATGCTTTGGGACTTTGTATAAGTCATGTTTGGGAGTAAATGACCAATGTTTGGGGTAATTCCAAGTTTCTTAGGATGAGGAATTTTTGTTCTAGGTTTTTTTCAATTACCATTGATTTGATTCCACCATTGGGTGATACACATGCTATGTGATGGTTATTGTTATAATTATTGAGGTTTACTTTTCATCGTTGGCCTGATGAGATGAGGTAAAGGAATCATTAATCATGCATCATATTAGGAAACTTATAAAAAAATTCACATTCCATGCATATGTTTTGCCATATAGGAGAATTTTATTGCTTTCATTACCTATGATGGTTATGAGTGATTTGATTACATGCCACAATTTCATGTGCCTATCTGATATAAATGTTAGAGGATTAACCTTTTATGTGAGGTTTTGAGAAAAATAATTGATACTTAGAGTTCCTATTGTAACCTAATAGTTTTTTCAGACATAGACTATAGCAGACACCCTAATTAGTCAATTATGGCATGTTGAGTCATGGACCATTGGTCACATGGACTAGAACATGTTATGGTATGGATTAAGTGGATTCCACACATAGGTTCATAAGGTATATGGGACCTCATTTATTGGATGTGGTAAACCATTTGGTTCAACTATATAAATAAAAATTGAAATGTAATAAAAATATAAACTAAATGAAATTGAAAATGAAAAACACAGAGTTTTACCCTGTCCTAGCCTTAGTAGTGGGTAGTAGGTAGCATCTCCTGTGTTATATATAAATGTTCCTATCACCCAAATCAGGCTCTTTGAACTAGAATAGGGGTTCAGTTGTTTCATTGAAAGGCTTTTTACCTATTATATTTCTATATACGTGACTTATGCAATTATCAAATTTTATCTAAGGCATGTGTTTTGAATTTTTAGATAAATCCCACAATGACATCATTTGGTCATACACCAAGAGAGTGGTTAAGACCATGCTCCAGAGGTAGTGGGCTTTGAGACACCAGTGATACCTATAGTAGGACCTCCTGTGGAACCTATTTTGATTCCCGATGTGGGTGATTATGATCAGTTTCAAGGGGATTTTTTGTAGCTTATAATGATGATTTGGGGGCTCCATTATCAACCCCCTCTATAGTAGAGCTTATGTGGTTGTTTCGTTAGCATCATCCACCCATGTTTTCATGGGATAGAAGACAACAAGTTGAAGAGTTATGGATAAATATGGTTATATATATATTTGATCATCTAGATACACCTACTAAGAGTAGAGTGAAACTCACTACTTATATGCTTCAAGGATCCTCTAAATGCTAGTGGGATATTTTAAGTCAGGATGGTCAGTATCTGGAAGTGACTTAGAGAGATTTACAGTCATTATTATTTGGATATTTTTTCCCTGATACCTTGAGGTTCAATGATGCTAGGGAATTCATGAACCTTCAGGAGGGTTCTTTGTAAGTTATTAACTATTCATCTCATTTTATAGAGCATAAGCACTGTGTACCCATCTGTAATGCTGATGAGATAGAAAAAAGAGAGATTATTTGAGGATGGCCTAAGGAACCCTATTTGTTCTTAGGTGAATGTTTTCTAGTTGACTACTACATATGATATAGTGAACCAATCCCTTATCAATGATAAAAACCTAAGGGAAGATAAAAGTTTATGGTAGGGTTGTTCAGAACCTAGACAGGGTAGTGGTTCGACTAGCGGTCAGAAGCGATGTTTTGAGACTGCACGCATGATTAGTGGAAGCCAGGTGACACTTGATAATAGTCAAATGGTTTTCACTAGTGTGGGAATCCTGGTAATAAGATTCCTTAGTGTCCCAGATACCCTATCAAGTGTTGAGGATATAGGATATTGGGGCATCTACAATGTTTCTACAAGACCTTCGCATATATTTCGGGTGGGAAAGGATTCATTCTAGACCCACCTTCAAGATCAGGATCAGTATAACCTTTCTAGGTAGGCAGCTAGAGTACTACCAGCCATACAAGTAGAGGAGGAGATCATGTTTGGGGTAACCATACTTCATATTTATAGTGCCAAAAGAGCATACCCGCTCAAGATAGTTAGGTTGTAACATAGGGCTATGGATTAAGCCATATTTATTCAATGCACCCTATACCTGAGGAGTAGGACATCAGGCCGTCTACTGGTTGAGGTACTATTCTTATAGCCTCTACTATAATTTCTACTTTATTTTATATAAGGGCATCACATTCCTTTATATATGTTCCTATTGTGGAGATCCTTGGTCATGGTGTTCAGTTCTCTGGTGGTGTTATGACATTGGATACACTTTTGGGTATATGTTCTGATAGTATACACTAGTGCAAGGACTATCCTCTTAAGGAAGGCATATGTTGTTTATTATGGTACCTCTTCTCCCTCGAGATGAATATTTTTGATGTCATTCATGGGGTGGATTGATCAGTTTCTTATCATGACCACTTGTATTTTTATTACCAAAGGGTGTCATTTACATCCCTAGAGGGTGACACTAATATTAAAAAGGGTGAGTGGGATGTCAAGGATGGTAGAGACGGAACATAGCATCTTGGGATAGATCAAGCGACTGACCAAATTTATATCCTTTTTATGAATGATTAGGGACTACCTCATACTGAGTTCCCTCTTGTAGTTGATTATTTCAGGGATGTTTTCTTCGATGACTTTTTCAGACTACCTCCTAAGAGAGAGGTATAGTTTATTATTGATCTAGTACCTAGAGATGCATTAGTATCCACTCCTCCTTATTGGATGGCTACTATTAAGTTTCACGAGCTCAATAAGTAGCAGGAATATTTAAAGGCCAAAGGTTTTATACAACCCAATACTTCTCCCTAGGGTTCACTAGTCCTTTTCTCCAAGAAGTTGGACGAAACCCTTAGGTTGTGTGTGGATTACTAGAATTTGAATCAAACTAATGTGAAAAACTATATCATTCCCTTGTATTGATGATATATTTGATCAAATCATATTAGTATGGGTTTTCTCGAAGAATAACTTTACAATGGGTTATCATCGGGTTCAAGTCAAACCTTCATATATCCCATGTATGACTTTCTATAGTCAGTATGATTTATATTAGTATCTCATGATGTCATTTGGTATTATGAATGAACCTTCCATATTAATTTATTTGATTAATATGTTCTTCCATCACTATATAGATTCCCTTATTGTGGTCTTCATAGATGAAATCTTGTTATATTCCTATACCTGTAGCGACCATGTCACTCATCTTGAGATCTTTTTTAATACACTAAGAGAGCACCAGTTGTATTCTAAGCTCAATAAATGCCACTTTTAGATCTAAAGGGTTCACTTATTCGGTCATATTATCTCATAGGAGGTAGTTTTAGTTGATACATAGAAGGTGAGAGTTGTGGTATCCTCGGATAAGCCTAAGAATGTATTTTATGTCGGATTTTCTTGGGGTTAGATAGTTACTACAATTGTTTTATACCAGAATTCTCATGTTTAACGGCACATCTTACAGGCTTGACTAAAAAGGATGTGATGTTTTTATGGTATGAATCTTGTGTGACTTTCTTTCAGGATATAAAATGGAGATTGACTTTAGTTTTAATATTGATTCTTCCAAAGATGAACCTAACCTATAAAGTATATTTTGATGCATCAGGTATTGGTCTAGGAGTAGTTCTGATGCAAGAAGACTGAGTCATTGCATATGGCTCATGGCATTTGAGGCATCATGAGTAAAATTACCTAACACCTACTCTTGAGTTAGTAGTTGTTGTATACACATTGCGTTGTGGGATTCATTAGCTGTTGGGAGAGTGTTTTTTGGTTTTTATGGACCACAAAATATTCAGGTATATTTCTAGTGAGGAACCACCTCTATATTGGACTATAAATGATGATGAAATCATACATATACATGGGAATATCTAGGTTCTCATGTATATGAGAGAGGAGTAGATTTAATATTATCATGCTACACAGTAGTTAGTTCACCTGGGTATCTCCCAAAAGCATCATCAAATGTGTCGACTGTATTGGTGTCCTTGGATGAAACATTAGATAGCAGGTTTTATCACTAGGTATTCTACATGTCAGTAGGTGAAGGCAGAACACCAGTGATCTGATGGCTTGCTATATCCATTACTATTCCTAGAATGGAAATGGGAGGATATTGTGGTGGATTTTTTCATCATCTTACTGAGGTCTCCTTGAGGTTGCGATGCAGTTTGGGTTATCATGGATCGATTGAAGAAATTATCCCACTTCATTCCTATCCCAAAGAATTACATAATTGATGAACTAGGAAGATTGTATATCCATGAGATCATATGGCTACATAGGGTCACTTGTACTACTATTTCATATAGGGATATTAACTCTGCATCAAGGTTCTGGCAGGGGTTACAGAGAGTTATGGGTGAACAGGTGCTTCTGAGCATATATTTTCACCCTCATACCAATGTCTAGTAAGAATGGATGATACAGGTATTAGAGGACATGCTTCAAGCATACATCCTTCAATTCAACAGTTATTGGGATAAGCATATCCCTATTGTTGAGTTCACCTATAAAAATATCTATCAGGAGATAGTACATATGGATCCTTATGAGGACCTTTAAGGTAGGTTTTTCGTTTATCCCTATGCTGATTAGTGGTAAGAGAGGTAGTGTTACTAGGTCCTTGTCTCTTTTAGGAGACTTCAAAGTAGGTTTAGTTGATGAGGAAGTGCATGTATATTTCTATGTCTAGAAAAAAATCTTATGCCAATTTACTTATAAAATCTGTAGATTTTGAGGTTTAGGATCATGTTTTCTTGTAGGTATCACCCATACTTGGTCATAGATGGATATGGAGGCAAGGGAAGCTTTCACCAAACTTTTTCAGGCCATTTGACTTCCTGAAAAGATTCATTACAGTAGATTATTAGGTTATAGGTATCATGCCATACACGAAATCTTCCATGTTTCATATCTTCTCCATTATCATGCTGACCCATCTCACACATTCGATCCTGAGGATGTTGAGTTGGATTTAGATGCTTCTTTTGAGGAGTATCCTACACGCATTATTTACTAGAGCGCGAAGGCTCTCCAAGGATGGTTTATCCCTTTAGTATGGGTGTTATGGAAGCATTACCATGTATAGAATGAGAATTGGGAGAGAGAGGCTGATGTACATTCCCAATGATCAGAGTTGTTTTCAGACATCATTTTTTCACTCTTGGAAGGTGAACTCGGAAATGAGTTCCTTAAAGGAGGGAAGACTGTAAAATACATGTTTTTTTATATGAGATAAAAATACTTTAAATTTCTATCTAACTCTTTGTTTTGGACTTAAAATGGATTCCTAATTAGTTCAAGAAAGTTATAAGGGAGTCTAGGGCTTGTTCAGAGCTCGGAACCCCAGTCGGTGGAAAAATGTACTCGGTCGCATGATGAGTAGAAACTGTGCGAGCTAGTCCACATGGTTTCCCCTAACCATATGGGGTATTTTAGTGGGGAAAGTATGGAACATAGTTTTTCCAAACAATGCATCATGGTTTTCACTCCCATGTGGTAGGTCTACAATTTTTAGTAGATATGGATTATAAAACTTTCACATGGTTAGTCAAACAAAGTGCATGAAATCATACAGGGTCCCTCCTTATGCATTAAGAGGCAAACGGGTAGTGCACGGTTTGGAAAACCATGTGGCCAAACATTTTGATCCTATTTTTCTTTGACGAATTTACTATTTTTCATTAATTCTATAAAACACACCCCTCCCTATTTTTCTCTCATTTCCAATGGAAGAAAGCCTTATTTTCTCCCATAAGAAGCTCTCAAAACCTTTTTCATATGTTTCTTAATAACTCCTTTATCCTAATTCTGATCAAGATTCTATTATTATCAGTGGATTTCTCTATGTAAGCTCTTAAATCCTTAGGCTCGTTTCATTGTTTTTTCTCTCTCTCAGTGATTCTATCTTGATGCGGGCTCATATTCCTTATTTTTAGGGCATTCATCTATTTTTCTATTTTCTCTCAGTCCAAGCCAAATGAATGGTTGATAATGGATGATGAGAGCACTATGAGATTCAGGTAGTTGGTCTAGTATTAATCCTCTCATGTATTGATTTTTTATAATATATGATATGTGTCACATGTCGGTCTCATCGCATGTTGCCCCTAAATTGAATCAATCTTAAATTGGTTATCCTTCTTGGAACCTAATGACTTGTTAGAACCAAATTCATATCGAGGACTTCCACATTAGAGCAATCCATCGCTTGGGGTGTTCCCTTAATATTCCTAATTTTCCTCCAAGGAGTTATATCCAAAACCCCTATTAGTGTGTTTGGATTTACTTGTAAATGATGATGTCATATTGATAGTGGGTGAATGTAGTGGCATAACACGGTTAACACCCTTGTCAATTATAATGGATTGAATTGAATGTGATTAGTGTGACCACATAACCCAATAAAATGGACAATGGTTACGACCTTGTTAGAATGAAGGTCAATAGTTGTAAAGCCTATTTGACTAATAATATAACTTTGAATTATAATGGGCATGGTGACCCTCCATAATTATTTTAAATGGTAATGATGACCCTTGTGAATGTTATATGTGTTTCTGTGGGTGGGTGGTTAGGTGGGTGTGTGTGTGTGGTTATGGAAACCCTATACTATTATAATGGGCATGGAAACCCTATACTATGATATTGGGCATAGAGTCCCATATTTCTATGATAATTGTCATGAAGATCATATTTTTATGACTCTGGGAATGAAGGCCTTATTCTTATAATAATGTGCATGGTGACCCTATATTGTGATACTGGGCATGGCATCCCTTACTCTTGTGATACTGGGAATTGTGTCCCTTTGTTACCTGTTCAAAGATATTCCAACATGGGTTGAAGTAGGTAGTGCCAGCCTGGTTTCCCTTTAGGAACCAAAGCTAACCCATTTAAAACTATTATTATTGTTTTCATTATTATATCTACACACTTCCATGTTACACAAACAAACTAAATATTTATAGATGTCATTGGTGGGGGACTATTGCATTTATCTCACACCCTATTCGAGTCATCGATGGTACTCGTGCATACTATATGATTATAGGTGTAGATAAGGGGAAGAGACCTATTATAGATTAATGAATTCTTTCATGACTTAGGATTAGATCTTAGTAGCAGATGACCGGGTTGTATCTTGGGATGCTTGGATAGATTTTTCCTTTTTCGCCTTTTGTATACCATGTGTTGTATTGACTATCTAATTCCATGTATATATGTTTTCCCAATTTTATAGGTATATGACATCATCATATTTTGTATATGATTTAGTTTACTACATTTGTTCATGATCTAGTTCTTGGATTTTAATATCTTTCTTCTGTTATGGTGGGTTGTCAGTCCAGTTGTTTATATGTGCTTCCACTATCTTTTCCATTATTGATATGCTTACTCAATTTAGTTTTTTATTTATTATATTGCAGTTATTATCTGACCAGAGGGAATAGTATCCCCATAGACACACCGTAGCCGCTTGATGATTGTTGGCTGTCTCTAGAATATGGGGAGGCACGCTAGAGTTCATATGGATCACTAGATCGGGGAACTATTTAAGTGTCATATGGGTCGGTATGTCACAATATTTACCATAAAAAACTTAAAATATCAAAAGGAAATATTGTATCACTTACATTCTCAAGGAACTTTTACGTTTAAAGTTTTATATAATTTGGAAAATCACTTACAAAAATAATACCCAGGTTTTTAATGAGGATTTATCCTACTTAACTCAACTTTTCTTATTTCACATTAATTCATCGTCATCATCCATATAAAACCCTACATGAAATAATTCATTCAACATCATTCTTGATAACCTAGGGAAAAAGAAACATAAGAAGGGTGAGTTAAAATTCTTAGTAAGGGTAAAAAAATAACAATTGAATGTCATCAGTGAGCATAATAAGTACATAAGGGAATGATGAAATAATCAAAGTACATGAGTGAAGAATAATAATATTCATACCCATCAATACTAGGATCATCAAACATTAAAACATGTAATATAGACTTAACAAAGTCAAGATTCATTATAATCAATAATAATGAGCCATGTGATATCAAACTTGGTCATAAGAAATATTTTAAACTCATAGAAATCATAGATAAAACATATTAGTATCTTGGAACAGTATCTTCACATTACTTCATACAAATGGAATAACTAATATGGTTGACTTCCATATCTAGATTACTCAATGATTTAGAGGGAAATAACGGATCCAACCATCCTTGGTTAATAATGTAACCACCCATCCTTGGTTTATAATGAAACAAAATGTCCTTAGTTTATAATAGAACATACCATAATTATAAACAATTTCTATGAATTGTATCATGAATAAATTATATATATAATTTATTTCATAATTAACTCATTGAAACAACCTTTATTATTTTCAAAAATTAATTAACCCATGGAAAAGAAATGGGTTCCATAACGATCTCTTTGAAACATGATTAATCTGTGGAAAATAAATGGGTTACATAACAGTCTCTTTGAAACATTCACAATACCTCCAAAAATATAATGAGGATAGTATCATTAAAAAATATACCCACTATGTAATAATTAATAATAGGTTTTTGATTTTGATAAATAGAAATACCATTAAAGTATCATTTAAAAAATTGAGGAAAATAACCTTTTTCATTTTGAAAATCACTTTTAAAAACTAAAAATTCAAAAAAAAATATTGAAAAAATAATTTTATTTGAAAAAAAACTTGGAAAAATCTAAAGGAAATTTCATATAAAATAATGGTCTTGATATTGGTAAAATCCATTTATGTTTTAAATGTTAAAAATAAACATTACTTTTAAAAAAAATTGAAAAAAGGATTTAAAAGTGACCCATTTTAAAAACACTAAGTAATTTCATTTAAAAAAAATAAAAATAAGGTAAAATATCATGAAAATATCTTTAGGAAATAATTTATTTTTATAAAAGAACATTTTTGAAAACATTTTATAAAACATGGATATGAAAGATAATGATTTTTAATCTGGAAGAAGTTACAAGATGAGTATCACTTACAAATGAATTTCTTGATATTTTTTCAATCAATAATGGAGGAAATGGAAATTAAACATGTGAACCACATTTATAACTAGACGATAAAAAATTTGTGTGTTTTAAGATAATATTATCATATGATTGCCTCCAAAGGAACCTTGAACATAAACAATCCTGAAAGAAAGGATATTGTAACATAAAGCCCTTTCCACTTTAGTAACTCATCAATTTTAAGCCCCATGAATGAATAAATTAAAATTATACTTTAAATATCATAAAGATAATGATTTTCATGATATATAATTTTAAATTTTATTATATACAAATCATAAAATAATATATGTGTATAACATAACATATGACCCAAAGAAGACAATTTGAGATGATCCACCTTTACAATAATCATAACATTGAATTGAGAATTCATAAATGAATAAACTATGTGTATCAAAATTAAATAAAAATAAAATAATTGTAAATAAAACATAATATAATCAAAATTAATTACACACAAAACCATATAATATCAAAGATAATGAGGAAGCAATATAACCCAATGAAAAGAAATTGAGTTGTGAAATTCTTTACCACTTGGTAACTTTCAAGTCAAATCCCCTTAGATAAATTTTTTAAAATTGAATCTTAAAATATATTTATGTATAATGGATTCATGATATTACATTTAAATTGGAAAGTATATAAAAAACACAATAAAAACAAGTTTTGAATATGGAATATATCTCATAGAAGTAAAATCGAGATGAGAAAAACCCTTACCTTGAGTCTAGAATTTCCATACATGTCCTTTATCTAATATATAATAAGATTATATAAATTATTTGATTTATTAAGAACCTTTTTCTAGTTTAAAACCGTATAATTAAATCATTTATTTTATTTATTTATAATTACATATTTTAATACTTAATAAGTTAAGTCCACATCAGGTGTTTTGAGGACGTTTTGTTCATTATTTCAAAATGAATTTGGTGTGTTGACCATAGTCAAAGAGGTAATTATTTAAACATATACATAATAATAATCATTATATAATTATAATATTTATTCAAAAATTATAATTTTAAAACCAATCATGAAAAATGGTTATAGAAAATCAACTATGTTGCGATCATGGAGACGGTAGGTCATAAGTAAGCATGAGTAACGTTTCCATTTTTCAATGATCATCATGTAAATAAGTTATATATTGTTTTATATTAAAATATTAACATAATATCATAAATACCATATTATTTCTTTAAATATACTTATATATATCATTCTTGTGATGTGGTGATGATAAAAGAATCACATCGCTTCGTGTAGGTGGTAGTCCACACATACACGAATGATGTTATAATTTTTCAGTGTAAGAAATAAAATGATATATTATATTTTAAGAATGATAAATATTTAATTTATATAATTATTATTTAATTTATATCACATATATATATATATATATTAATATTATCCTTATTACCTTCCATGTAAAGTGTTAGTGAAAAATGAATCACATCGTTTCGCGAGTTGGTTTTCCACCGACGTTATCATATCCCCCACAAAATAGAAATTAAAAAGGAATATGTGATATAATAACTCCAAAAGAATAAACATGTTTTAAATATCATATATATATTTTAAATCCATCATTAAAAAAACCATGAGAGTCATTGATGGAAAACAAATGGCATCAGTTCATGAGGCGGTGGTCCGCCGTACACACAAATGATGATTTTGTATCCCATTTGATAGAATATAAGATTTATTTAGGTTATTACATTCATATAATAACATTTAATTATATATTATACACTAATTTTGTCATATGATCATATTTTAATAAGATTTTAAGGAGGTGGAAAAAAATAAAACAAAAATGCATAGTTATAAATATTAACTCTTCTCAGACCACCACTTTAGGATTATACCTAAAGTATTCCTAGAAGGACCTGAATGGCCTGAAGGCCTTCATTTTTATTGATTTTTGATAACACCCCTTTCAAGGGATGAGGGGGAACCCTTACAAGGCCCGTAGGCTCATAGATTACATAGCCTGTAGGATTAGGTGTTTACATGACTCAAAGGTCTTAGGGAATTCAACCAGACTATCCACAAGGAACTGCCCCTCCCCAGCATTTGCACCATGATAGTAGCTCTCCACCTTTGCATGGCTGTCTGGATAGGCTTTCTGTGCAAGCACAGGCTGGTCCCGATGGCATATCCATACCCTCTCATTCTGACAAATCCATTTGGCTCTACTCTGGTGAGTGCACCTATTATGAATCCTCTTCTGGGGCTGCTCCTTTTTTGTAGTGTGTCTGGGGAAACTACATGTGCCCCGAAGGCCATAATTTGACCCGAAGGCCTTAAAGTTGGCTTGAAATCCCTACTGACCTGAAGGCCTGGGTGGACCGAAAGCCTTAAGGACTCTAAGCCCAAACTGGTGGCTCAAGGTGAATAGTTTCAACTACTACAGTACCGAACAATACCTGCTATAGTACCGCACAGTGTACAGTTCTGCTACAGTACCTGTATAGTGTGTAGTGCTGCTACAGTGCTGCTACAATACACGGAAACATGCCTCTGCCTAGTTTTGAACCTAGGTCTTGTAGATTCACTTAAGGATACCTCACCAATTGGGATGAGGCTAATATGCAAGTATTCTTAGAATTAATTTCTAAAAAACAAGGATTTTAGTATAAGAGTATGGAATTTATTAATTTATTTTTTCAGGTTTTTTCCAAACCAAAATGGATTGAAGGTGTTAAGAATAGATGAGAGAGGGTGGCCTTTTATAGGTGAGGTGAGTGGCACACTAGTAATTTTTGAGAAAAAATAGTGTAACCACGTTTTTCACATGCGAAAAGGGTCCATAATGGAACATTATCAATAATTATACATGATAAGGTCTAAATATTTCTGTAAACAGTTTTTAGAAATGTTTTTAGGTAATTCATACCCTTATCATTTTAGTTTAAACCCTCAGTAAACTCGTTTTCAACTTAACTATGATAATTTATTTTTACTATTATCACTATTCATTATAGTTAAAAAATAAGTTGAAAATATTAAATAATATAAATTTTTTTAATTGAAAATATGGAATCCATTTTAGAAAATTAAATTCATATAATTGGAAAAAATTAATTTAAATGTAAACCCATAGACATGATGAAAATGCAAGTTTTCAAGAAGTGTATTTACCAAGAAAAAGATGATTTTATATTTAATTAATAACTAATAATAATTATTTTATGAATTAAAATTAATATTCATATATATATAATCTATAAATTTAATTTAAATAATTCCTCATTAGGGGTTTTTTAATAAATTAAAAAGGATAAATATTATTCACTTTAAAATAGTGTTTAGAATAATCCTGTTTTTAAACCCAAAGACAACCATATACTAAAATCCAATATGATATTGATTAAAAATAAATTAAGTTGATTAAATATAACTAAATAATACTTATGTTATTTTAAATCATATTAAAAACATGATGAGACTTTTAAATTTCTTAATTTGCTGAAAAAATGACATTTTTTGAAAAAACAATATTTTTCACTATTCACCGAAAAGTCAATATTTTCCAAAAAATCCAAACATTTCACCAAAAGTAATTTTTGATATTTTTATTTCAAAAATTAATTTCATTTTATCAAATATATTTCCCCAAATTTCCAAACTTTTATTATATTAATTTTTCATGAAAAACAATAAAATTCATTTTTGATGAAAACATATTTTTGAAGAATAAAATTACTTTAATAAGAATTGATTGATTATTTAATAAATATTTATCAATAATTTATATCTATTAGGATATGTGTGTGTGTGTGTTTCATAAAGTAGTTAATACTATTCATGCCCACCAATTTAACATCTAGGTTATAACGATTATATATATATATATCACGAGTCATTTAAGATCAGTGTTGCATATAAAATATTCTATCAAACATAATTGTATTCAATAAAATATTGGGGGTGATACACCAATACATGTTCTCCCTATGGAATCATACTCATTTTCGGCTACTTCTCCCACTATTAGGAGTCTTATTCACTAATAAGACCCACACGTGTTGTCGTATCCCAACTACCAACTCCTAGTTCCACTTTCAGTCATACCTCAAATGCCTCAGTCTATCATGATCCATGAAACCTAGTTATTTGTAAGTTATTTTGACAAAACTGCTCTAGGTGTCTTATTTATCCTCATGTGTGAAAATCTTTCGATGAACGATCACAGTAGGCCCAAACATGCTCTATCTACCTAAATTATAAACAAATCATCAATGGCCCACTCTATGGTGGAATAATCAAACCTCTACTCTTGTTACCCTATTGGTAATACACATGTCCCTACTTATGTCTACTCAGAGATCCATTACCCATCCTTCTTAACACTACTAGTCATATCGGTATACATCTTCCAAGTTCTACTCCCCTATTAGTGTCTAGTTCTTAACCTTTGAAATTGAGTTCAACCTTAAAAAATTTAATTATAAAATTATATCATGATACAAACCATCCCCAAATCAATGAAACTTGGTGATGTAATCTCCCACCAACAATGGTGTAAACGGTAGTAAATCCATAAATTTTATGACATAATCTATAACAAAAGTCACTCCCAAGAACAAAGGAGGATGTTTTGACTGGTACTCCTATGTCAAGTATTCAATGGGATAATTATCTCCCTATAATCCTTGGTCAATTCTCTGGATAACCCATATCAAGATCACCCAGAGTTTCTCATCCAAACAATTCCCTAGCTCCTCAATCCATTTTTGGTTATCCTACCTACCTCAAAAAATCAACCTATGACTCATTATGACTTATTAATTCAAGGGTAAAAACTAGTGCACACCTCAATGACACCATATATCCACCCTCTTAATGCTCCAAAAAAGGTCTTCTAGGTTGAATCTCACCAAGAACTAGATATTATTCTTAATATTGATATAATAATATATATGTCATAAATAGAGAATGGTATAACAATAAACAAGATCCACTATCCCCTATCACGTCTATATCCACACCATCAGGACTCACTACCCCACCTACCCATGCTAGGGTCAGAAAACACACACACTATACTCATATAGGATCTATATTCCCATGATAGTTGAGTATAATTCCACTAAGGATCTATATAGGAAAATTCCATATATGTTTTTAGTGACACTTTAAATAGATGAACCAATTTTTATTTCTTTAACAATTTCCCTTCATGGGTAAGATGAGTTGAATGGCACCATGTGAATATATAGGAAAAAATATTTTAGCCTATTGTTGGTAATTTAATCAATTAAACCTTTTTTCATTTAGGGAACAAATCAAAAATCATAAACAATGAACACATATTATGTGATCCCATGGGGTATAAGATGATGTATGAGAACTGCCTCTTTCCTCTCAGGGACAAGAGTATGGAACTGAAATAAAAAACATATTATACATATTTATCCAATTAAAATAACTCTATTGTAACCTTGTAAACTAAAATAGAAATCCCAATTTATCGGGTAACATGAACTTCATCCTATACTAGTAGTGGCTAGGCACACAACACAATATCCATCCTAATTTCTAACACATTCCCAAACCTAAAATCGACATAGACCAGGTAAAAATAATAATCAATCAATATCATTTTACCCCAGCCTCAACTAATACCACTTTGTAGTGTCCCAACCTAACACACACAATAGTAATTAGATCAGAGTTTTACTAGACCATAGGATCGTCTGCCTGAGTGCCAAAGGTTACTGACTATAAATGAGGGTCTATGGAGTGATAGTTTAGATATTATACCCTCTATAGATAAATAGTAACAATAAAAAAGATATCATATCAAAAATAAATACCATCGGAATCATAGCTGAACAACATCATAACTTTTTACATGATGCAACCATGTTTTCAAGGTCATACTAGTAATGAAATAATAAAAAAGATCTCCCTCAATCCAATCACATGTATATATATAAAGGTAACAACAAATATCCACTAGATTAGGACTGAGGAACCACCTGACCCATATACAACCAAAACATCCATCTCGTGTGCCATATGCACCTCCACCACTGGGCTTCAAAAGTTGAGCCTCTACCATTTCATGTACCAAGAATCGTAATGTCAACACACAACCTAGAGGACTCATGTAGTGTGTGAGTATAAAATCTGTAGGCCACCACCAAAGGTGTCCCTATAAAATACCCATATGTATACTCATGTATAAAAAATGCAATAATTAGTAGCCTAAAACACCTTTACCAACCTACTCCACTCATATAAAACTATCCCTAAGTGAGTCTTTATCTACTTCAGCAAGTGCTAGAGTTGAACAATCCATACACAGTTTTTCATAACAAAAGTTCCCTTGACCTTCCAACCAAACCCATACCACTCAATATATACACCATATATAAATAATGTGACTATTATAGGTCCAAGATGATGCATCTCTAACACATATATAAACCATTTATATGACCCAATAATATTAAACCCTATTACTAATCATCATCTCGATATCTTGACAAACCCCAAGGCTCAAAAAAACTCATCCTTTACCAATCCTAGACCTTCAACCTCAACATATCTTCCATTATAGTGAGAAAAATGATCCAATAATATTCTCTCTTTTTCACAACATGCCATGGACTTTTATTATGTACCTCTCCTCCATATTTATTTTCAACACTCTAACCCCTATTCTGCTCAAACTATACAATTCACTACCTATAACGAGTGGACGAAACAACCTCATGATCCTTGTTTTGTGTGTGCACAGCCCCAATGGCCTTGCCACCCTCCCCCCCCCCCCATGGTGAGTGGTAATAAAAAAATCCTAGGCCACTCCTATGGTGAACCTCTATCACCACCTACAGTGATGGTCTTAAGGAGATACACCCTAATGACAATACACATATGATGTGTTTTAGCCTATATCATAGGGTATAATATAAACATTCTATATGATATAGAATGTAAAATCCAAAGCTAAATTATATTTATTCATTTTATTATATCATCTTTTATGACATGATATATAATAAATCATGTAAACATGATACCACCTTTGAAAATCATAAGGTTTGATTAGCTATATTGTAGTTCATTATTTTATCCCTCTATTCATACAAGTCAAAGTGTATAGATTTCCATATCTTAAGTCATGGTTTACATGTCACTATGTATGATCATTTAAGTGATTGAATGATAACTATTGTCATTTTAGAATTCTTCCACATTTACTATCATAAATGAGTCGTTATATAATATTTAACACATGGGAGCTACAATGAAAGTATAATTTTTTGATGGTTTTTCCATAATGGTTTTATATAACCATAAAAAATTATAGAAAACCAAATTTCCATCAATTTATTAGTGTATGTATAAATAAAACTATCTTTGATTAATTATTAGTGGAGGTTTCTTTATAAATTGTAGTTAATTTAGTATTAGGTGGTGGTTTTTAAAAACCTCCTCTAATAAATCTCTATTTTCATCCATCATGGACAACTTTTTTCCTATTATCTTGATTCACAACCTATATTCCCTCAATGATGTTGGACCAAAATTCCTCCCCTCCAAAATAATTCCATTAGTATTCTATCTCCACATATGGATTCTTGATATACCATCCTTCTATGATGACACTGACTCTAGTTTTTCTATAGTCGTGAACATCCTCCAATCATGCTCACTAGTCTATTACTCCCTCTATTTATCATCTCTTGAAAATCCATCCATTAAACATTTTACACCACTACTGTGACCATTATTGATTTTTATGCACCTTATATTATTTATCTATTTTTTATTCTTTTTTTGTTAATGGTATAATTGGATCTAGCATTATTGTTTTTTTACTAAATATTTGACATTGGGAATTGTATTTATGAAAGATAACATATACCATGATCAATATTTTAGTATAAATTAGTTGTCTTAATTTTTTAATTATTTTAAATATTAACTAGATCAACTATGTTCCATATTTTTTCATCTATGAGTATAAATTTTTTCAAAGTGTGAAAAAGATTGAGTGTTTGGGTGTGATTATGCAATGATTCAATCTACTTATCTAGTCTCGTGAACATATTTTTAGTTTCCTATATATGTTAAATATCAAATTTTATTATATTTTATAATATATTATGAATTTATATTTTTATTGTTATTTTTATGAGGGTTTTATATTAATTATATACTATATTTCAATCATAACATAATTTCACTAATATATTTTATGTTATTTTTATAGTTGTTTTTCAATGGTGCATAAATATATAAACATTGTATTACTTTACCTTGAAATACACCTCAATATCTTATGGGGTTAGAAAAATTTCATATTTTTCAATTAAAATTAATCCATTTAGGGAATAATTAAATGCTCACTTCCTACTTGTAATTTCAGATGATGGTTGAAAAGGCATGAAGTTTATGAATAATTGTTATTGAAATAATTTCATTTTGGATATGTGATATAGATTTGGAATAGATAATTTTATATTATATAAAGTTAAATATTTATAAAACATCATAGTTATAAAGATAAAATAATGGTAGTACAAAATGAAATTTATAACTCAATAATTGATGCTTTGTTCATAACAGAACAATAAGTTGAAGATCATAACATGTTAGTATATAATAATATTATTTTTTTGAAGATTGATATTGGGGAAACCCTAACTGAGAAATCAAATTATTTTTTTGAAATTATAGAAGATGGAAATCTAGATTTTTACAATGGGTTTGAAAAATATTCAAAAGATGCCTTTTTTACTGAAATTTTACCATATCATGTGTTTATGTAGAATTAAAAATTAATCAATGTATATGATTTTATAATTGTTGCATTATGATTTTTGTAAAGATAATATCCCAAAATTACTTTATGAGAAGAAATTTATTATCAATTTGGGTACCAATTATATGAATATGCATGCATACCCCAATGATTGTATGTTATATCAAGGAGAAGATTCAAACAAAGAGGAGTGTATAAGATTTCATTCATTTAGATAGAATTAAACAAATAATTATTCAAGGATGAATTAATGTTATACTATGAAGAAGAAAATAAATAAAACTCCCATGGAGGTTTTATGTTACTTTCCTATGAAACCTAAATTGCAATGATTATTTACAGCATCTAAAACCACTAAGTAGATAATGTGGCCTAGTATGGAAAATAAAAATCATGATTTTATGCATCATCCAATATATTTATCATTGTGAAAATATTTTGATTATTTATATAAAAATATCCCTACATACTATAATAATATTCAATTTGGATTAGATACTGATATATTTAATCCATTAGAGACTTTAAGTAATAGTTATTGCATATGAACATTTATTTCGATCCCTTAAAATCTATCTCCATAAATGTATATTAAAAAATCTATTTTATTATTTTTATGATTATTACATAAAAATGTTCTTGGAAGTGATACCAATTTATACCTTCATCCTCTTGTATAGGAATTGAAATAGTTATGGGACTATAGTGTGGATATATATGATGTATCAATAATTTTTTTAAAAAGAATGTTTCTCTTATGTGGACCATCGATGACTTCTTAGGATTTAATAATTTTTCTAAATGGAATAATTGCACTGGCCTATCATGTCTTGTTTGAAACTTTAATTTCAACTCTAAAAGTATGCCTTATAATATTAAATTTTGTTTTATGTTTCATCATAGATTATTGGATTAAAGTCATCAATTTTAATTTAATAATTCATGATTTGATAGACAAGTTTATTTAATTACCCCTAAAAAATTAATATCTTATTCATAAATTTTGAAATAATTATCAACTACTATTTTAGAATTTATGGAATATTATAAGTTGACCAATACTAGGAAAATGGTATGTACCATATCATATAGAATTAGAACACAACAATGGATGGGAAAATTTTATTTTTCAAACTTCCTTATTGAGAACCAAAGATGTTGCATCATAATCTTGACATTATTCACATTGAGAATAATGTGTGTGATAATGTGATTTTTAGAATACATAATTAGTATGGGAAAATGAACGATCATCTTAATGTGTATAATTATTTAGATTAAATGAATATAAAGCATGATCTATGGTAAAATGAGAATAGGAAGTATCATATAGTAATTTTTTCATAAAAAAGCAATAAAAACTATTTATTCCATCAAAGACTTAAAATTTTGAAAGTACTTTATGAATAATCTAGTAACATTTCATGATGTATTGACTTAATACATAATAAGGTACATGTATTTAAAAGTCATAACCCATGTATTTAGATGGAGTAAATGCTATCATTGGAATTGTATAACTTGTTGCTAAATAAAATAATTTCAATCAAAATTAATTTTTACATATTCTTCTGATAAATTTATGAGAAAACTTTAAACCCTACAAAGATGAACAAATTATAGGAAATAATTATAAATAAAAATTTTCACCAAGAGATTATATTTCCCCGATAATTTTTATTGATGATTTTTTTGATAGTGAATTTGGTTGAGGAAGCTAAATATGGAGGATTATTACACTATCAAGGGATGTATCTCATAGAGAGGTATTATCATTTTAAATTTCCCCACTATTAAATTATTTTTTCCAAATATTAATATATTATGTTTATTATGTCTTTATTTATTAGGTACCATAGTCATTTTAACTCATTCGGATTTTATATAAAGAATATTTGTGATGATAAATAGTGATATCACAAAACCTTTTATTGAATAACTAAATACACAAACAAATATGTGACTTCGAAGTTGAAATCAAAATGAAAAATAAATAAAAATAGTTGTGAACTAAGATATTATTTGTTTGTTTTCACGTCATGTATGTTTATAATAATTTTCATATTTATAATATTTTTATAATTATCTATTATAAATAATAATATTTTGTATCTATTTGTATATATAATTAATGTTGATTTGAAATTTTTATCTTGAGGTTCTTTGAAACGGTCTAGGATATTTTTTATAATATTAATGGTTTCAAGTTTCATACCATTTATCATGAAGAAGCTTTGAAAACAAAAAATAATGGAATCTTTAGAAAATTCACATAGTTTGTATATTATGGAAAGTTGATTAATATTATCAAATTTAATTATCATGGGAACTTATTTATTATTTTATTCAAATGTAAGTGGGTCAATATTCATAGGGGTTTAAAGAAATATTCATTATAATTTACTTGTGTAAACTTAAATTATTTTATTTATAATGATATGTGTAAATAAAACAATCCATATATTTTGAATTTATAAACTAAAATGGTATATTATGTTGATTATTAAGTCAATGAAGGGTGGAGTGTTGTTGTCCATGTGAAACCAAGAGACACATATGATATGGGTGATCATGTTGAAGAATGTTTAATGATAGTTAACCATATTAATAAAAATAAATGGATTTGTCTGTGCATGAGTAAATTGAATCCATTGGTCTTTCAAAAGAGTGTAAAGACGAGGACATTATGTTAATATGGGTTATACTAATCAATTATGAATGAAACCACCATATATCCAATCCTCCTTTAACATTGTAAATCATTTTTTCTGTTAAAAAATAAAAATTTATTAATTAATAGATTTTTTATCATAGACATTGTTTTCAATTTAATTTCAAAAATATAAATATTCATGTTTATAATACATAGTTTTTATGCTTATAAAAATCATGGAGAAAACATTGATCATGAATGGTATGGGTTAAAGTAATTTTATCTATTCCTATAACATGTATAAATTAATGATATTAGGGTAAAATAAAAAGTCCTAGATTATTGATTATATATAATAATATTTAAATTTTGATAAAACAGACCAATAGTTATGAGTATCAGATTTACTGTTTAAAAATACGCATAGGATTGAATGTTTTTATGTTGATAATTTTAAATTTTATTATTTTATTGTTTCATTTTAGATGATTTAACTACTTTAACCATTATTTTTTATTTTAGTAATAATTAAAAATACTAAATAGTTCATAGATTATAGTCTATCTACATAGTCTGATGGAACTCAGACGCCACCAATGATGATCCCTACTCCATCATGTATATTTTCTATTGTTAAAGGTATACTTCCCACTAATGCAAGACTACTAGTAGATATGAGTGTTGGGGAATCGATTCAACCAATAAAATATCATTATTCAACTACACATATTGTGTCACCTATATCATCACAAGGGTATTATAAGGTGACCAATATTGGTATGTATGTCATTGTAAACACAATATTTATTTCATAAGTAGACTAACTATTGAATATTTTTTTAATTGATACAAATAATAAAAGAAAATTAATAAATATGGAAAAAAGTATTTTTTTGATGTGAATGAATTTAAAGATTCTTGTGTCATTTTATATTTTCCAGATTGTTTATGAATGATATTGGATGCATTTATGGGAAATTGTAGGTCATCTGGCATCTAATTCGAAGACCTTCCTAGTATCATATCATGATTGGAGGCATGTTACAATCAACTAGAAGAACATTATATTTGATAATAAAATAAAGTTAAATGAAAATAAATACTGATTAACTGTTTATTAATTTGATATTACTATAAATATTATTCTTTTAATAATTTTTACATTTATTATTTGTAGATGGTTTTCTATTTTGAGTTGGATTATGACATTTTTCATTAGTGTATTAAGAAAATTCTTGGAAAAAATAAAAATATTTAAAGTATAGATTATGGTGAAATTTTAGTGACAACACATTAAACCTTTAGTGTATGTATGATAAGGAATCAGGTGGGATACCTAGAGAGTAGTGGAAGTCTTTAATGGATAGGTTGTATAATGATTCATATAAAGTATTTTACTATGTGATTTTTTCTTGCTATGAATTTCTTAATCATATTAATTTTTTCATTTTTAGTCATATTACATTTCAAAATAATATATCTTTATTTCTTCAGAAACTTTCCAAGAAAAACATTGTATATAGAGATAAGTAGATAATCCCACACACAGCAGGGTCAAAGAGTTTCACAAGGAGAAGATCAATAAAGGTAATATTTTAATTATTATAAAATATATGTGTGTATTAAATTTTAATTTATTAAGATTTAATAATTTTGAATTTTATATTTTAATTATATAGTCTTTGGAGGTTGTTAATTAAGTATGGAAGACAGAGATATGGTTCGATGTGCATACAAAGTTAAATGAGAGTTACATGAATAAACCTACCTGAAGCTTAATGGTAAACTAATTTAATTATTACTTTATTTTACTGAATCACTTTATTTTTTAATATTCTTTAATGTGTAGGCTAAAATTAATGAGGCGTGGGCTGAGAATCCCACATAGACACTATAATTTTCTTAGAGTGTTGCTATTGGCAAGGTTTGGGGATATAAGCATCCAAATCTTGTGTGGATGATGGGTTTTTTATCATCCCCATCACAAGTCTTTAGGGGGTCCACAAAATCATTCATTGTGACATCTTCTCCTATATCGGGTTCTTATAGTGTTTAGAATCCAACATCATAGGAAAAATTATGATATTAGGGACTAAAATACAAGAGTAGAAGTCACACAAAAGAGCTTAGGATGAGTAGTTTGAAATTTAAAAGGATACTTTGGCTACTTTATTCAGCACATGACAAAGAATATTCTTAAGGTGATTGCATCCATTATATGATAGTATCAATATGTACAAATTGTTTTGTTTATATTTTGATTATGATATTGTTTAATATAATCTAATTTATGTTTTAAAATTATTTAATTTTAGGAATTAAAGGCTTGAAGTTGTTAGGATAATAAACAGAATCTACCATCTTGAGGAAGCCACATTAACACAAATACAATGCTTGATATTTTTTGATGCATCACATGTTTTTATTCCCATGCATCCCCTACTTGTCTGGATTTATTTTGAATTATAGTCCACTTCAATTCCCATATGAATGATGTTACATTATGTATATTTATAAAATATTTTAAACTCGTTTTAGTTTTTTTATAATGATAATAATTTTTATTTTTATCATGTTGTTTTAATAACTTTGTTTTCTAAATTTCTATGGAATAAGAGCTTGAATCACTAGAGCATTTTATTTTATTTTTTTTATTTTATTATTAGTGGTGGTTTAAACCACAGTTAAATTGAGAAAACCATTGTATTTAATATCCATAGTTGTTAAACTTATTGTCATGTACTAAAAACCAATATTAATTTATATATTATTTGAGTAACTTCTATGAAAATAATTCTTCATAGTTATAAACAGTATTAAATTTGAAAAAAAAATATTTTAAATTTATTAGTAGTGATTTCTATCACTGAAAAATAATTTTTTATCATTGCTTTACACTTCCACAAAATAACAGTTTCTTAGTGTTTTTTATGAATATACACCAATAAAAACATTGTATTTAAATTACTGACAATACTAAATGTGAAAGTTTAAGAAACAGTTGAAAATCAGTTAATTGTGGTTTAAATTTCCATTTTTACAAAAGGAGTCACAGATCTATCTAGAATACATGTATTGGGGAGATGAATTTATGAAAGAGTTTCATGAATTTTATGAGGAATTTACTCATTCATTATAACTTGTGATTAAATGCATGAACAACTAAGGAGAATATATAACAGCCCATGTTTGGATGGGTTATGAAATTCAAAGGGAATTTGAATTTTTTTCATTTTGGTGAATGTTTTTTTTTAGATTTGGGACTAAATATGAGATTCCAAAAGTTTGAACATCTCAAAATAAGGTTTTTGGGTGATGAATGAGTCTTGGTAGGTGGTATGAGTGTTTGGGAGGAATCCAAAAGAGTTTGAGGGTGGTTAGATTACTGAAATTCAATAGTCGACCACTAGATAGTCAATGGGAGGGTAGAATCCCAACACTCTACTTGGGATCACTGGCTAGCTGATGGTCCACTGACTAACCGGTTAGGCTCACCGGCTCCCCAGTGGGGTTCTATGTAGTTTTTTACTAGGGTATTTTTCAACTTTTTGGTGTCGAGGGCCTTTGGATTTTTGGTAGACATGGGGCTTGGGAAAGGCCATTTCTTATCTGAATATCCCTCCATTTTCCTCTCCTTCAATCCGCCTTGGTGGATATGAGTCTTAGTGTGTTTTAGAATATATTCAAGGTAAAATTGTTTTTTTAATATCATTATTGTATCCCCTTTTCTATACCTTTGATTTTTATTTGTTTGGGCTAGGAATTTGGTGATGATTTCACTATAAAATAGTGAAATCATTTGATTATAATGGGGATTTCATATGGATTCTCTAGAGGGAATCTTGAGACAATGTTTTCATTTCTTCATACATCTTTTTGTATATGGTGGGATTCCATATGATTTTTCTTAGGGTTTCTGAAAAAATTGGTTGAAATTGGTCATGTAATCGAGAGAATAAATTAGGGGGTTTTCTTGGATTAGGTTTGGGGTTATGTCAGGAGTGCTTTTCTCCTTATTTCCCATAGTTTAAGAAAGTGAATGTCACCTAGTGAGGTTTTAGAAGTTATTACTAATTTTAATTAAATTTATTACTTAATTATAAATTGTTATAATTAATTATTAATGAAACTTGGTGTGAGGTAGGGCCTTTAGTGGATGTAAGATGGCCATTTGGATATAAATAAGGCTTGGTGAGCCTAGGAAGAGTAATGAGGATGGGTAATTAAAAAGAAATCAGATTCGATTGAGTTAGGTGGTCCTTATGCATTACCCCGTGGTATTATTAATTTATTAATGTTTCATGTTATGTATGTGGTCTATTAATTGAGTTTAATTGGATTATTTAAAATTAAATATATTGTTTAATTAAAATGCAATACCTATGTATGAATGGAAAATTTCAAAGGGCCTTAACGGAACCGTGTGCACTAGCTAGGTTTCACTGTCCACTGATATCAAAGGCCTTGATTATAATTGCATGTATTTTGATACTTGAACACTAAGGGTTGAAATGTAAATGAACCTATAAATTTCAGTGAACCTAATTCAAAGTGCCCTTAGTGACCTCTAGGCAGAGATGGCTGATTAATTGAGGTGGTTTTCTAAAGTATTTTCCATGTGAGAACCTTGATATTAATTTGAACCATTGGACTAGTTGATATGACTATGGGTAGAGTGTTCCTAGACCACTAAGATGTTATGTCCTGAGTTGGATGAACCTAATGATATGGATGGATAGGTTGGGTGTTTGAACTAACACAGAGTGACATAAAAGGGCATGGTATTGATAAAATCACCTTTGTGAGTTTTTCCTAGGTGTAAAATGAGGCCTCAATGAGATGTTGATGATTCTGAGGGATGTTACACCCTCCGAGTGGTGGGTGTTGACCCAAGAGACATGTTTGAGATAAAAGGACCCATGAAGGGTGTCTTGGATGA
Source organism: Viscum album (assembly GCA_963277665.1). Taxonomy (NCBI): domain Eukaryota; kingdom Viridiplantae; phylum Streptophyta; class Magnoliopsida; order Santalales; family Viscaceae; genus Viscum; species Viscum album. Next base: position 1,942,780,964 of record OY728119.1, on the reverse strand, counting down.
GTTATGAGCTAGTGGAACCTTAGAGGGTTTTTAGAGACATGTTGTGACCTATGATGGGTGTATATAGGACATGTTTAGAGATGATCATGGGTGTCACCTTAGAACCTATATTGATTATATAATCCTGGGGTGGATATAGTTCTATGGAATTAGATGATTTGGGTGGGATGAACTTTCCACTGAGATATATTTGAGATGCATGGGATGCCTAAAATGTTCTCCATGAATCTATCCTTAATTTCTGATACATGTATTGGATTGACTTAGATACACTCCTTAGGATCACAGATAAGGGATGTGATCCCTCATACAGTTGATTTTGAACACCTCTAACATGCTCCATGGGATTGTGAGTAGGGGATTTACCCTCATGGGGTTAACTTGGATCACTTTATACATTCTCCTTAGGATCATAGGTAGGTAATAAAACAACCATAGGGTTATCTTGTATCACATTGGATAAGATCCTTGGGATTCCATGTAGAGTATGAGACCCCCTATATATTTTGTTCTATAATTATATTTATCCCTAGATTCATGAGGATATTGTTTGGGGTAGCCGTGGATTTGGAGCTTGGATCATACTGTTTAGGTTTCCTTGAGTTTTATCCCTAAATTAATTACGATTCCTGTTTGGGGATTCTATATATTTGTATATTTGGTGATATTTGGTTGGCATGGTCACCCAGTGTGCTCAGAGACATCTGGAACTTTCCGAAGTAGGTATGTTCGATCTCGAGTGTAATGTTAGAACATGACGATCAATTATGATTATTTAGTTATAGTTCTTTAGTTTATTTTATTTATTTATCTGACCACATCACATGTACATGAAATTTAGTTACTGGTTATGTATAGGATTACATTGGTGGTTCCATACTAAGTTATGTACTCACACCCTACTTAGGCATCCATGGCACTTGGGTACCCTAGAAACTCTTCATTTTTTACAGGTTTAGTTTGGGTAGAGGCCTGAGATTGGAATGTTTAGCTAGAAATCATGGATTTGGATGGAGAATGGGTATGAGGTGAGCCTGAAAAATATATTATAATCACTTATACTATTATTTTAGTGTTTTATATTTCTATATATATCATCGCCCATATGGGTGGGTAGTGTGATGATATATTTTAATACTTCTACACTACATTTGATCTAAAATTATTGATTAATTTATATCATGAACTTTGATGTTTATTATTATGATGGATTATGTTTAGTTTTTTTATTATATGATTTCATACTATGATATGGGGTCATAGTCTCCCCATGATACTATGTTAGGCCCGAGTTTCTAGTTAGAAGCTTATGGCATATGGGAAGGTACAACTGAGGTCATGTAGCACTCTAGTATGGTTACTATTTAGAGTGAACTAGGGTGGGGAATTAAAAATTGGTATCCAATATCCTTTTCTTATCTTTACATCTTGAGAGATAGTAGATAAGTGGATTATAAATGTATCAGAGATTGTGATGGATCCCGGACTAGTGTGTTGTAAACACCTTTCCTGGGGGGAGTCCAGGATTCTAGGGGCATGGGATTGATGTTATGGGTTTACAGTTTTATTTTTGGATTATTTTTATCTAGAGTGACTCAATTATATTTTAAATATTATGATATTCTTGTTTTATTGTGGTTTTGTCTCTTCACCTAGAGTGGTAAGAGGCATCTCATGCATTATATTTGGCACATATAATTTAAATGATATTCAGATTATTGCATGGTTTTTATCCCTAGTGATGAGGGTTCCATTATTTTTAATGACAGTAACAACTTATATGATGTTTTCCCATATAACATGGAATAAAATTATACTCATATGAACAACAATATATTTTGTTATGATGATAGTTTATGTGGATCTATGGTGAGGTGCTCGATGATTATAACTATGCATACCCTTAATGGATTGGATGAATAATAACCCTAGTAGGTTGGTATAGGCATTGATTCCTTAGTGATAGACCCATTGAGTGTGGTTACTAAATAGGTTTGGTTGCATAAAATGTCAAAAACAACCAGTATGTTGTTTTCCCATAAATCTTGGTGATGAAATTCTACTTAACCAAACCATGGGACTATGGTTACTTAGCGTTGATCATCTAGGATAATTTTGTTACACACACACACAGATATATATGTGTATATATATATATATATATATGTTCTAGCCAATGAGGTTGTGATCCTCTATGGGGTAGTCTCGTATGTAAATTCCTGATGAAGATTGGTTCCCTGAAAGGGTGGTGATTTGGAATGTGATATTGGTTTCATAAATATGTGAGGCCAAAGATTAGGTAGTTTGGCAAGGAGTTGTTGGGAGATATTGAGACAAGAACCGAGAGATATTTACCATGAGTTGTGACCTTTTTGTTACTCAATTTATGGGATATATGGGAGGACCTATTGACCCTTTAGATGTAACTTGGGATTTTATTGTGTTGGTTCTTAGTGATATGTTAGGGTAACCCACAAGAGGGGATAGTCTGGGTTTGTGAGTGCCTAAGAGTGGGGAATCATGGGAAGATTATTTCTTCTAGGTTGTTACATCGATAGTGATGTGGGATATACAGTTTAGGTATGTGGATTATTAAAGGATTCTTAGAGTTGGAAAGGAATTCCTGAGTGATTTGGTTCATATTATTAATGATTTTCCCCAATGATGAGAATACCCTTGTATAGGTTTGAGGAAGGGATGGGAATGACTTATGTTTTGGGGATGTAAATAAGTGAGAGTTCTTTTGGATATCAAGACTTGGTTTTTGATGGAATGATTAGTAGGATTTGTGACATTGTTGATTCTGGATGCAATTCGTAAGTGTGGTGGAATCATGAGTAGATGCTTTCTTTTATAATGATGATGCTCGGGTTGGAGGGTGATCATGTGGTGGAACATGAAATAGGTGAAAATTCCTGATTTTAAAGAGGATTGATAGGGGTGATTCTGACTAGATGTGACTTGAATGCTTGTAGATAATGGTTTGTGGTTAGGCCAATGAGCCTAGGACCAATGATGAAAAACTTAGGAGATCAAGGGTAGGGTTATATGATCTTGTAATGTCCCATCTCGGGTGCCACACACCAGTTCCCTGAACTGTTTGGTCACATGACCTCAAGCGCACCTCCCCATATGCCAAAGGTTGTCGACTAGCAACGAGGGTCTAATATCGATCATGAGAAGACTATACCATCTTGTGTTTCTTTATCAAAGTAATACACCAGTGGAATTAAAAAATAATAGTGGTAACATATGAAAATAACTGATACCAATATATCTTGATAACCAAAGCATGAAGTAAAATGTCAAAACTGAATAATAAATATATTATGCTAATGAATGTTGCGAGTGTCAAATGAAACTAAAAATTAAATACATTGACAACTTCTAAGCGGGTTATGAACCATGACCGGTTACCTCATCCATGATCCATCCCAACTCAGCCATCTAACATAGGGAAATTTCACTTAACCTATCTAGAAAGCGCATAGTCTATTTAGTTACTGATCAAGCAGCCCGAGTATGGTGTGAGTACAACTCAGTAGGCCACCACTAATGGTGTCTAAGACAAATCCAATCAACAATAGTGTATTCAGTTATATAAATAATTAAATAAAATTCATAAATAAATAGTTTATCACATTATTAAATATCCTCTATTAAACCACATTAACCCTTAGGTTCCTGACCACACCCAAACCACAGTATTTTCTTCGTCTCGTGCCTAAGTCTGAACCATTTCACATTATAAACTAAAAATTTATTTTAGAAAATGGGATTTCATTATCAATTTCTTGTTAATTTCATTATTACGGCCATTTAGAAACATATTCCAATATCGATGTTTTGGTTACAGAACTCCATGTCTACCACCCTGTTTATCAATTATACATAATTATCATGGTCATAAGAAGTCATGCCTAGAACACCAACTCCCAATCATGCATATACAACATAGACATAGAACACCATGTCTAGCCCCCATTTCTCAATCATGAGCATATATCGTTGGTGTAGATTTTCATATCTAACACTCAAATTCTCAACCACAGAGATAGATTTATCATTGATGTAGATCGTCATATCTAGCACCTCCTTTAACAACTATTTCATATACATCATTGGTATAGATTGACATGTCTAACACCACATTTATCAACCATACATTTATCTCATTATCATGCGCATAGATCATCATGTATAACACTTCATTTATCAACTATGATTAAAAAAATTAATCATCTTATCAAAATTTAACCACCACTACATCCATTAATTAATTCATAAATTAATTAATCCAGGTCCATTAATTAAATCGAAAATTAATTAATCCTCTCACAATATTAAAATCTAACAATTAATTCACCAATTAATTATTTTCAATTCACAATTCAATAATTTAATAATTTGATAATTAACTCTATAATTAATTATCCCCAAATCAAAACTTCAATACAATGATAATTAATTTAGAAATTAATTAAGTGTCTAATTTCTATTACAAATTCCATAATTAGTTAATCACACCACACTCATCAATTAATTCTATAATTAATTGATCATAACAATTTCATTAATTAATTCAATAATTAATTAATCACATCAATTTCCATTAGTTAATCCAGAAATTAACTTATCTCGTCACTTTTATTAGTTAACTTATAAATTAACTAGTCACATTAATAACATTAATTAATTCTACAATTAATTAATAATTTCAATAATATTAGTTAATCCAATAATTAATTTACCAAATTTACCCCATTAATTAATTTGAAAATTAATTAATCTAACTCAACCAATTACATCAACATAATAATCCTCATTAATTAATTCACTAATTAATTAATCTCATCAATCCCATTATTTAATTCATCAATTAAATAATCACATTGCTCCTTATTAGTTAATTAATCAATTAATTAATCAATTAATTAATACCTTTATTATTTCAACAATCAAATAATCATGTAACTCCTCTAAATGACCCTAAGGCCTTCTATTTTTATTCAGTTTTAATAATCCCCCTTCTAAGGGTTGAATGGGAACCCTTACATGGAATGTAATCACATAAATCCCATTAATTAATTCATCAATTAATTAATCCCTTTATATAATTCAACAATTAAATAATCACATAACTCCCATTAATTAATTCAAAAAATAATTAATCCCTTTATTTAATTTAATAATTAAATAATCACATAACTCTCATTAATTAATTTACCAATTAAACAATCCCTTTATTTTATTCAAAAATTAAATAATCACATAGCTTTCTTTAATTAATTCATTAACTAATTAATACCTTCATTTAATTCAACAATTAAATAATAAAATAGATCCCATTAATTAATTCACCAATTAATTAATACATTTATTAAATTCAATAATTAAATAATCACATAACTCTCATTAATTAATTCATCAATTAATTAATCCCTTAACTTAATTCAACAATTAAATAATCACATAACAATCATTAATTAATTCACTAATTAATTAATACCTTTATTTAATTCAACAATTAAATAATCACATAACTCCCATTAATTAATTCATCAATTAATTAATTTCTTTATTTAATTCAACAGTTAAATAATCACATAACTCCCATTAATTAATTCATCAATTAATTAATCCCTTCATTTAATTAAACAATTAAATAATCAAACAACTCCTATTAATTAATTCATTAATTAATTAATCCCTTTATTTTATTCAACAATTAAAGAATCACATGACTCCCATTAATTAATTCAATAATTAATTAACCCCTTTATTTAATTCAACATTTAAATAATAACATTTCCCCCATTAATTAATTAAAAAATTAATTAATACCTTTATTTAATTCAACAATTAAATAATCACATAACTCTCATTATTTAATTTCACTAATTAATTAATCCCTTTATTTAATTCAACAATTATATAATCACATAACTCTTATTAATTAATTCATCAATTAATTAATCTCTTTATTTAATTCAAAAATTAAATAATCCCATAACTCCCAATAATTAATTCACTAATTAATTAATCCCTTTATTTAATTCAATAAATAAATAATCCAATACCTCCCATTAATTAATTCATCAATTGATTAATATCTTTATTTAATTCAACAATTAAATAATCACTTGAATCCCAATAATTAATCCACCAATTAATTAATTTATTCAAAAAATGCAATTGATAAAAATGAAATAGCGATTCTACAATTTCATACACATAATTTTAATCAAGTCTATAGGATTTGAATTTTAGACCACCTACCACATGAATGGTGACGAAGAATGCTCACCAATGGAAACCCCCAATTTTAGCAAAATAATGATGTAAAACGAGATATTGATTCAATTCCTAGATGAAATATTTAAATGTATCAATATCTAACAAACCTAGATCTAAATCTAGATCCAATAGTGGTTTAACATCCCTCTTCTATTTGGAAAGAGGAGCAAGAGAGAAAGAGGGATCTAAACAGAAAAACTACTTACCTAGGGAGGAGTACAGAGGGTCTTTAGTTGAAGATAGTGGTGTGAAGAGGGGCTTTAGACAAAGGAGGAGGTTCGTAAAGGCTCTACATCGGATAAGAGAGGTCTGTAGAATCCTTACAGCAGAGAGGTTTGTGTGTGTTTAGGGATAGGTAGCTCGGGATGGTTCATATGAGTGAGATCCTTTTTTCTATTTTTTCCCCAAAATCCCATTATCACCATTTAAAAAAGATAAAAAAGAAATTACACATTAAGTAATTTCATTTCATGACATGTTTACAAATGGTGTAAATCCAATTCGTGACATGTCTACACGCTGTGTAAATCAAATTTGTGGCATGTATACATATGGTGTAATTTAATTTCATGACATGTCTATATATGGTGTAATTTATTTATAGGGTTTATAAACTTTTGAGGGCATGAATTAATTTACGTTATTAATTAAATTCACAGGGTCTGACCAAAATAATTCATGATGTGAATTGAGTATGTGATTTGAATTTGTTCTGTGTCCAGAACTCACCACTTAATCCTACTACACCCCTAAAAAAGACGGGATTTTACAATCTCCCAACCTTATAATAGTTAGTCCTTGAGGTGTACTCACAATCATCCCTAAGATCCTGAGATGAAAATGTTAGTCTATTGAGACCCCATATCTTCTTCCTTCTCCTATGTTTTCTTCTACACACACACGTGTTGCCACAATACATGAACTATCGACATGGTATTTCCCTGCAACACTTTCTCATTATGATCCAACACATGTATCAGATGCTCTTCAAAGGACGCATCGGTCTCAAGCTCAACTTCCACAACATACCCGGAATTTTCTCTAACTCACTTTTCCCAAAAACTGAATAAACACCATCCAAAATTAGAACATAGCCCTTCTATAAAAATCACTTTTAAAGGACTTGAATTCACCACCTCCAAGGCCCACCTGGCCTTTCCTAAGGAATTTAAACATGAACATTATAGGTTCCCCATTATAATTTTGATGCCACTACTTCTAAATCATGGCCTTTCTCCACACGTCTACTACTGACACATATCTCTTCACCTTTGTAGTATTGTTAACACCACTTTTTCAAGAAACTCAACCACCATGGATCACGCTTCAATCATAAGTTAAACCTAAAAATTTTGATGTGGCCTTCTAACCCTTCACAGGACAACAAAATAATATCAACTAATACTCATTCTCAAATTATAAGTGTGGAACCCATGGTATTCATTGACCATTGGTCCATCCTGAGAACCTCATTTTTAAACTATCGAAGGAATACCTCCTACTATCCAGATCCACATATACAACTTCATAAGCACAACTTTCATGAGGCCCCATATCCAACCAAAATACTTTTACGAAGCAAGGTGTAAATCCTGAGCTTTCTCAACATACCCAAGATGATGTCAAGGTAGGGGACTTGATCATTACTAATTAAAAGTATGGTAAGAATTTATCAGTGAACACCATCACAAATACTTTGTTACTGATGTTACCTACCACTATGGATTTAATCATTCGAAAGTATTGGGCTTCCCTGCCTGCCAACATCTCACTATACGACCTAAAACTAGATGGCCCCTCACACAACCCACAACTGAGTGCTCAAACTAGGGCACTCTCACTGCCCAAACTACGCACATCAAGGGACAAATAAAAAACACAATGGATTTTTAATTAAAAACATTAGCATAGTTAATAAGAGGGATTTACACAAAACCATATCAAGTCTTTCCCCCCTTTCCTACCACACGGTCAAAATTGAGGCACTATCTCTACCCTTAACCATCCTACATCTTGGTCCTGGTTAATAAGATTAAAGACCATTTTTCTACTAGTGAACAAGTAAATTTCCCTCTATGTGGAGACAAAATAAATCAAATACAAAAATCACACAACTTCCATTAATTAATTCATCAATTAATTAATCCCTTTATTTAATTCAACAATTAAATAATCATAAAACTCCCATTAATTAATACATTAATTAATTAATCACTTTATTTAATTCAATAATTAGATAATCATAAAAATCTCATTAATTAATTCATTAATTAATTAATCTCTTTATTAAATTCAATAATTAAATAATCGCATGACTCTCATTAAGTAATTCACCAATTAATTGATCTGTTTATTTAATTAAATAATTAAATAATCACATAACTCCCATTAATTAATTCAGTAATTAATTAATCCATTTATGTAATTCAACAATTAAATAATCACATAACTCCCATTAATTTATTCACCAAATAATTAATCCCTTTATTTAATTCAACCATTAAATAATCACATAACTCCCATTAATTAATTCATCAATTAATTAATCCCTTTTTTAATTAAATAATTAAATAATCACATAACTCATATTAATTAATTCACCAATTAATTAATACCTTTATTTAATTCAAAAATTAAATAATCACATAACTCCCATTAATTAATTAATCAATATATTAATCCCTTTATTTCATTCGACAATTCATTAATCACATGACTCCCATTAATTAATTCACCAATAAATTAATTTATTCAAGAATGTAATTGTTAAACATCTAATAGAAATTCTATAATTAAATAAACATAGTTTTAATCAAGACTATGGTATTTAAATTTTAGACCACCTACCTCAAGAATGGTGATGAAGAATGCTCGTCAATATAAAACTTCAATTTCAGTGGAATAATGACATAGAATGAAATCTTGATTCAATTCTTAGATCCAAGATTTAAATGTATCAAGATCTAAAAACCCTAGATCTAAATCTAGATCCAACATTGGGTTAACAACCCTCTTCTATTCATAAAGAGGTGCAGAGGAGAAAGAGGGATATAAACAAGAAGAACCACTTACACGGGGATGTGCGTAGAGGGTCTTCAGTTGAAGACAATGGTGGAGGAGGGGCTTCGAACTAAGGAGAAGGTGCACATGGGCTCTAAAGTGAATAGGAGAGGTCCATAGAAGCCTTCCAGTAGAAAGGGAGTGTGAGTTTATGGATACATAGTTCTGGAGGGTTCATACAAGCGAGCTCCCTTTTATTCTATTTTCCCCAAAAATCTCATCACCACCCTTTAAAATAACATTAAAAAGAAATTACACATTTTGTAATTCCTTTTCATGACATGTTTATATGTGGTGCAAATAGAATTCATGACATGTCTACATGTGGTGTAAATCAAATTTGTGACATGTCTACAGGTGTTTTAATTTAAATTCCTGACATGTCTACACATGGTGTAATTTTTTTACAGGGTGTGTAAATTTTTTAGGGTGTCAATTAATTTAGGTCATGAATTAAATTCCCATGTTCTATCTAAAAAAATTCACATCATGAATTGAGTCCATGATGTGAATTTGTTCTGCATCTAGAACTCATGACTTAATCCTACTGCACCACTTGAAAAAGACGGGATCTTACAGATTGTGTGGAATATAAGAATACACCCATTTTTTAGACAAGGTTAAGGAAGTTCATGTGGTTAAACACGATGCTGGTAGAATTATGGATTAGTTAGTGGTTTTATGTGGTACAAGGATCTATGGGTTTTATGAGATGCTATAAATCATGTAATCTTGAGTTTTTAATGAAAATTTGAAAGGGTGTCTACGTTAAGGTATGGTTTTGTGGGTGGATCAATTGTCGTGGAACAATCAACCCAAGTTAAATCTTGATGTGGTGTTGGGAGTTGACTACGATGAGAGTTTATTATGTGGAGAGACATGTGTGTAATGATCAAACTTATTGAGGTTTCACTAATTAAGTGGTATAAGTAAATTCATATGGTAGGGAGTCCACTATAGGATATTGGAGGGTATGACCCTCATTTTCAATGAGTTTTTCCAGGTGATTGGGATGGAATTCCTAGTGGGTCATGAATGGGTAGTAATTAACGTTTTGTGTTAGCACTCTAGTATGAGTGGGATTAAAACATATATTCATTATATTTGATACTAGATGAATCATGTTCCATGGTGATCAAAATATTATTTTAGTAGAGTGATGATAAGGATACTTCCGTTGTAGGGGTGTTGGATTGGCCACAGAAGGCATGACCCTTGTGTTTTAAGGGTCTTGATGTAGTGATATCAGTAATTAAATAGTCAATGTGGATTTTTGATACTAGTGTGATGGTGAATCCAATATATCTAGTTCCATTTCATATACCATATTTTGGATTCAAATGTAGTTATGGATAGAGTTCAAGTATTGGTGTCAGTCTTGAGATGAATTTGAGGTTATTTGTACGTGCATTATATTAGTGGTGTGTTGATGATCAGGGTGAAATCATGGAAGGTATTGTTTATGGTGGTGATCCCACCACATATATTCGTCAAATGTTAGGTTTGGGCATTAGTGTGGGAGTTGAATGATCTCAAGATGCCTCTGAGGGTTAAGGCATCATGATCGAGTAATTAGATAATGTGTCAGTGGGTGAGATAGGCATTTTTTTTGAAAATTACTCCATAGAAAGTCCTTTGTATGTGTAATTGGATGAGATCAGGTGTAAAACGTGTTGGGTACATCATATTGGGTATGATAGTTGTGTTTTGAGGTTTTAATGAGGATTTTTGAAAAAAAAATTGATGTATTTGAGGATTGATCATGGGAAATTCAGACTCATCCAACTTGGATAGAAATTGAGATGAAGAGGCTTACTGACAGATGATCAATATTCTTGTAGGATATTGGGTGTGTTGAGTTAGAGGCCACATCAATCAAGTTAGTAAACCATTAACAAATCTTTGGGGTGGGTGATTTAGATAGTGGGGAGCGACATTGCTTAGCATCAACCATTCTGATTTTAAGTTTATGGTGGGGAGCTCCATAAGATTGGAGATGGATTAATCAAAGACACCATGGGGTCTCGAGATATATGGGCATGGATGAGAACCATATCAATATTTTAAGTGATGGTTATGAGAGGTGGCTCTGTTTTTTTAGTAGTTCACCTCATGTTTGGATTTTCACAACAAAATCTCATTCGATGTTTTGGATTAGAATATATTTAATTGAGATTGTTTTAGAAACACGAGTAGGCCGAATTTGATGATTGAATGGTCAGTAAGGCATCTTTAGGATGAGAAGTGTTATGGTGGGGATATTGTAATACCCTTTGTCTAAATTGGTTTTTAAATTCATGTGTGATTTGAATTTTTTTGTTTTAGTAGATGATTCTCTTTGAGATTCAGGACTCAGAATGAGATTATAAGAGTTTTTACATCTTAAGGTAATGCTTGTTTACAAGGAGAAAGGCCCAATACGTGGTACAAGTGTTCAAAATGAAGTCAGATGGGTCTCAGGGTGGATGCACTTCTGAAATTCAGTAGCCATCCACCAGATGGTCGGTGAGGCCCTACCAGATAGCCAGTGGCTAGGAAAAATCCCAAAACTCTTCTTGGGCTCACTGACTATCTAGTAAGGCCCAACGGCTTTCCTATGGGGTTCAAGGAAGTTTTTTTTATAGGGTATTTTTTATCTTTTTTCTATTAGGGGCTATATGTTATAGGCAGATAGGGGGCTTAGAGGAGCCCATTTCTTATCTTAATCTCTCTCTATTTTCCTCACTTTTGATTCACTATAAGGAGAATGTTTTGTGTTGTTTTAGTGATGATTCAAGATAAAATCATCATTTTAATCTCATTATTTTTCCCTTTTCTATCCCGTGTATTTTTGTTCATTTGTGCTAGATATTTAGTGACATTGATACTGGAGAATAGTGAGATCATCTGATTATGATAGGAATTTCAGATAGATTGTCTAGATTATGTTATGAGACAATATCTTCATGTCATCTCACGTCATAGGGTTACGTATAATTCCATAGGGTTTTTGGAAAAAATTATGTAAACTGGCCATGGAACCATTTGAATAAATTAGATATTTTTCTTATATTAGGTTCAGGGTTGTGTTGGGAGTGATTCGTACCCCGTTACCTACTGTATTGGAAATTAAATGTCGCTCGGTGATGTTTTAGTCATTGTACCTATTTTGAATTAACTGGTTTTGTTAATTATAAAATTTAATAATTAATTGTTGATGAATCTTGGTGTGAGGTAGGGACTCAAGTGGATGGATGATGGTTGGTTGTATGTATATGAGGATTAGTGATCCTAGGTATATCTTCTAGTTTGGGGGATTAAAATGGAATTGTCTTGAACTGAGGTAGGTGGTTCTTATTCATTTCCCCATGTTGTCATGCATTTGTTCATGTTGTATTTGATTTATTTTGTCTCCACATAGAGGGAAATTTACTTGTTCACTAGTAGAAAAATGGTCTTTAACTTCATTTTTTTAAAATTTTAACATCATTTTTTACCCAACGTTGAAGGCTTTGACATAAAAAGTTGGACTTTTTGTGTCAGTTTATAAAAAATGATGCTAAAAAGGATTTATATTTGTTTTTTTAATCGGTTTTTTAAAAAACTGATGCCAAAATTACCCATCGGTATCATTTTTGCGTCATTTTTTAATGAAACTGACACCAAAAATTAAAAAAAATATTTTTGGCATCGGTGTTTTCAAAAATCGATGACAATAATCCAAAAAAATTATTATGCTTTAGAGTATTTACTAATATTCAATTTGAATGGTCATGAAGCTAAAACAGAGTTACGGATCAAAATTTATGGTCATCAGAAGTTAGACTTATCAAAGATTCAATTGATACAACTCATTTCCAAGAAAACATGAGAAACATGAATAAAAATTACATGAACCAAATGAAATAAAATAAACTTAAGTCTTATACCATATTTCAATTATTTTATGAGTTTATATTAAAATGATATGTTATTTATCATCATATGTCTTAGTTTTTTGGGTAGAAATCATGTCACAATGAAAACAATGATCGATAATGAATTTTTCTCCTTAGTTAGTAAATCTCATCCAGTTATTTTGTAGTTTTAACTAGATCTTAAGAATAAATCATCATTATAAGAAAGACTATCAAGATGTTTAGAAATGAAGGAAAATAATAGTAAAGAAATTAAATGATTAGAATAGATATCAAGTACAAATTATTGATTGAATCCGCATTGAAATTTTTATTACATCGAAGCAGTCAAAATGATGAATGAAAAAGAAAATGGATTTATATATATTAAAAGAAAATACTTTCAATGGTATTGTATTAAAATTTAGGCAGGATTTCAAAATTTTAAATGTGCATTGTGAAAAAAATGGAAATATCGATCTCACATATTTGTGGAGACTTGTTGGCATTGGTTTTGTTTAAAATTGACACCAAATAGGATTTTCATTGGTTTTTTAGTCATTTTTCTAGAAAAACAATGCCAAAAATACACATCAGTATCATTTTTTTCTTTGGTTTCATTAAAAACCAATGCTAAAATTTAAAATAAAAATATTTTTGACGTCGGTTTTTAAAAAAACTAACATGAGAAATTTTATAAAATTATTTTTTGTGTTGGTTTTTATAAAAAAACGCAAATAATCAAAAAAAATTACTATGTTTTATATCATTTCCTAAAATTTGATTTGACTGGTCGTGAAGCTAAAATTGAGTTATGGATTAAAAGTTATGGCCTTCAAAAGTTGGACTTATTTAAGATTTCTCTTAGAGAAGTTCAACTTTTTACGGTCATAACTTTTAATTTTTAACTCCGTTTTAGCTCCATGACTAGTCAAATATAATATTAAGAAATGATCTAAAACATAGATTTTTTTATTATTGGCATCAGTTTTTGTAAAAATGGATGCCAAAAATATATTTTTTTTTTACATTTTGACGTCAGTTTCTATAAAAACTGACTCCAGAAATGATCCCAATGGGTAAATTTGGCATCAATTTTGTAAAAAACCAATGTATATCCTCTTTTTCGTTAGATTTAAACCAAATCAACACCAAAAATTATCAGTAAACATCTTTTAAAGAATTCTAACTTTCAAAATTCATATCTTTTAATTCGCAAATCCATTTTAGCACTATTACCATTCAAATCAAAGATTAGGAAATTCTCTAAAACATTTTAATTTTTTATTGGAATCAATTTTCTTTAAACAGATGCATAAAATAATGGTTCTTAACCTTTTGGCATCAGTTTATTTAAAAACTGACACCAAAAAGTCACCAAAATCATATTTTGCATCGGTTTATAAGAAACTGACATCATATTTTCAACGTTAAAGACCATTTTTCTACTAGTGGTTAAAAATTGAATTATTTTTTTAATTAAAGTGTAATTCTCATGTATGACTTGAACAAAGTGACAAGGGCCCCAAAACCTTGTAAATTGGATGAGTTTTCTTATCTTCAGATGGTCGAGACCTTGATTGGAATTATATGCCCTATTATAATTGAACCCTAATAGGTGAAATGTAAATGAACTATGAAATTATAGAAACCTTAGTGGAAGGTTCCCTGAGTGGTCTCAAGGTATATGTGGGTGATGTATTGATGTGTCTTTTCTAAGGATTGGCCATGTGATAACCTTGAGATGCCTTAGATCTATTGGGTTAGTTGAGATGATAATGGTGTGAGTGTTCCATCCCCACTAAGAAATGATGAATTGGGTGGTTAGACCCTGATGTGAATGATGGATATGTTGGGTGTTCAAACCAACCTATAGTAAGGGGATGGGTTTGAGGTTATCAACTTTTTGAGTTTTTTTTAGGAGGTGAATGAGGCATAGATGAGACTTTGACGATGTCAAGGGATGTTATACCCTCTAAGTGGTATGTGTTGACTTGAGAGATACATTTTAGATAAGAATACCCATAAAGGGTGTCCTAGATTAGTTGTGATATAGGGGTATCCCCATGGGTTCCTAGATATATTTTTTTCCAATGAGGGGATGTATATCGGATATGGGTAGAGATGATCATGGGTGTCACCTTAAAACCTCAATCAATGATGTAAGCCCAAGGTGTTTATAGTGCAATGAAATGAGATGATTCGGATGGGATTCACCACCCATCAAGATGTATGTTAAATACATGGTATGTTGGGGATTCGGTCCTAGGATTTGACCTTCATGCTTGATACATGGCTTGGATCACTTTTGGCATGCTCCTTGGGATCACGAGTAGGGGATGAGACCCCCAAAATATGATTTGCATAGCATCATACATGGTCCTTGGTATCCCTGTTAGGGGATGTAACCCCCCCCACCTATATATTTCACTTAGATCACCTTGGATGTGATCCTTGGGATCATAGGTGGGGGAAATAAACCCCTGCAGGGTTGACTTGGATCACCTTGGAGATGCTCCATGGGGTTGCAGGTAGATTATGCAACCCCCCATAGTGTTTGATCTACCATGGGATTTATGCCCAAAGTTATGAGGATACTGTTTGGAACTTCCATAGATTTGGAGCTCAGAACATACTGTTTTGGTTATCATGGGTTTTATCCCCAGATTCATGAGGTTTCTTTTTTGGGGCTATAATGGATTTTGAGACAAGGTGATATTGGGTTAAACATTTATTCAATGTGATTAGAAAAATATAGAACTAGCCAAAGTAGGTATGGTTGATCCCATGTGTCACCTTAACACCTGAGGAACTAAAATGGTTATTTATTTATGCTTCCACAATTTATTTTATTTATTTAGCTGACTAGGTCACATATACAAACACTACATTTAGTGGTTATGTATAGAACCATGTTGGTGGTTCCCTTCTAAGTTATATACTCACACACTAATTGAGAGGCCATGACACTTGGGTACCTAAGAAACTCTTCATTGCTCACAGGTTCAAGTTGGGAAGAGGCCTGAGATTAGAATATTTAGCTGAAAATCTTGGAAGGGTCTAGAGAATGGGGATGAGGTGAGGCTTGGGAATGTAGTAGAGTGTCTTGTACATTTATTTTTTATTGTATTTTTTATATATGTAGTTGTACTGGTGGGTGGAAGTGTACATGTAAGTCTAAATTTTTCCTCCTTTCATTTGACCTTACATCATTTTTTTATTTTCTCCCACATACTATAATGTTTGTTATTCCGATGGATGATGCTTGGATATTTTATTATTTGATTGTTGTTGTAATGGTGGGTTCCCTAGACCCAACTTGAATAGTAATTATGATTAACATATCATGTATATAGTTATATATACATGATTTATTCTTACCATTTTAGTCTATACATTTTTTAATCCACTATTAAATGGTAATGTTCATAGATCAATTGTTGTATCAAAAGGTTATAGCAGATCCCAAACCATAATGAGAACCTTGAAATACTATGAAATTAATATTAAACAAAGTTCTTATAGTCTAGATACATCTTACTGACTGGACACAGTAGATGTTTGACTATCAGTTGTTGGGGACTCATAAGAATTGAGACTTCTTCTCATGAAGTTTTCACTTTGTGATATCTAACAGTGAAATCATGAGGATATAAACACCAATGGGAATACCACCTATTTCAGGTGTCGTTGGTTATTCTTATCTATAGACATGTGTATTGGTCTCCTGAATTGAGATCATTACCAGTGTATGTCATTTGATCATGTACTTTGGTGCAAGGAAAAAACCATGATAATGAAATCATGGTGAGGTAGCTTGTGTTGGGTGCATCAGTGGTGGTATGGAATTGGTTAAATGGTCAATAAAGGATTTGTCACTTCCAAGTTAATAAAGTTATATATCTCAAGCCCAGTTGATCAGATGGTGATTCCTTCATAATTCTTTGGCCAAAGCAGTCGAAAGGTAAATCCATCCAGTTAGATCAACAAATAATAAAGCAAGAAAAGGATGATGACACAAGTGTTCATCCTACATTATCATATATTTAAAGACAAAGAGATTATAGTACACAGTACGTATTCGTAGGTTGGTTTTCATTGTTATGACAATACTTATCTCTTTAGGGGCCATGATGGGTTGCTAGACCCCGCTCTTGGTCTGTGTATTTTATTCAATGTTATCGAGATAAGGTCCTAGAGGGTCACACACAATAGCGTATTTAAAAATTATCCCTATTCAGTTGAATAAGTATATTGAAAATGGTGGGCCCCACTATGGGGTCTGAGTATTTTCCAAGTTATCGATCACCAATAAATAAATAAAATCATTATTATTCAGGTAAAGAATAATTGGATTGAATTTATTAATTAAAACTATTTATAGGTTAAGTAAATATGAGCGAATATTAATTGAATGAATATTATTTTAATATTCCAGGTTTGTTTAACATTATGTGGGAATTACGAGTCAAGTTAAATGAATCGGGTTTTATCATGTCATATATATATATATTATAGGTATGTGATAAAATAATAAATAATATCGACGTAGTTTAGTTCATCATAATTATATATTTAGTGGATGTTAAAAAAATGTGGGTCGAGGAACCCTATCAGGTATTATGAACATCCACTATTTATAAGAAGAGAGAGGCACACTCTATGTGTTTTCACAACAATAAATCCAGAGCCTCTCTCTCCTCTCTTGCTTTCTATAGAGAGAGACTCTCAATTCAGGTATTCAGATTGAGTTCTCCTTTATGCTTCGAAGGCACGTCGATGTGGTGATCGTCGGAGCGTTAAAGGAATTATCGGATCTTAGCGCTAGCACCCAGATTTTGATGATCGACACTTCAGTAGGTTTTTGAATTGTGTGTGGATGATCCAGAGAGATTATACTACGAATACTTTAATAAATGATCATCGGTGATGAGTTTCTATCAAGCACAGATTTAGATATGAAAAAGTTATGTTTTTTGTTTTATTTTGGGTGCTCTAATTAATTATGTGAGATCATCAGACTATATTGGGGATCAGATCATCAGCGAAGACAATTTCTCTCATCCAAATAGATATTTTTTTTAAATCCTCAACCCACCGGCTTTTTCTGTGACCCTGACACCTTCAATTGGTATTAGAGCGATCACGTAAATTTTCTAATCATAGAAAAATTAATATTCATTAAATTAAAGTAGATGATTTTATTACTAGTAATGGCATAGACTGTTCATCAATCCGATTTCAAATGGATAATTTAGGGCTATCTCAAATTTTTAATGTGGATCATATGTGGTTTTTTAAGTATTAAAAAATAAATAACATTTATTCATTTATTATTGTGTTCTTCATTTTAGTGAATTCTGATGACCCCAAGTGATTTCAGCCAGGTATCAATTGGAATCATGTCACTAGAACTCTCTCAATGTTGAAGATATTTCCATTAATTTCAATTATAATAATAATAATTACTATATTATTATAACTTTTTATTATTATTATATTATATAATTATTATAGTGGGCAGCTTCATGCCTGTATTTTTATTTGGCCTTGGTTCTAGCTCTGGTCGGGGTTTGGGTGAGTCCTGGTTTAAATTTTTCGAGTTTTTATTGAAAAATTCATGTTTTGGGTTTGGTGGAATCTCGCGCATGGGCATAGTACGATCTAGAAACCATGCGGCTTCACCCAAGTAACCGTGCAGGATTTCCGTCTTCAAAAAATAAAATACTAATTAAACGAGTAATAAATGAGGTTAAAAATAAAATAAGAAAAGGTAAAAGGTGTTGATAATATTATTAATGGGAATATTATTATTATTATTATTATTATTATTAATATGAAGAATAATATTATTAAAATTATTATTATCATTATTATTTTTAAAAATGAAATTAATATTATTATTAATAGTATTTTTATCATTATATTTTTATTAATTAATTAATTATTATTATTTTTGTTTTTGTTGTTGTTATTGTTGTTATTGTAGTTATTGTTGTTGTTTTTGTTGTTATTTGGGCTGGTGCATGGGCACTGCATGATTAGCAGAAGTCGTACGGTCAGCCCGGGTACCCATAGAGTCGCTTTTGGATCAGACAAAAGCTATCGCACTGTTTACATATGGTCGCTTGAGTTGTGCACAGACCGCATGGTTGCAGTTTTCAGATCAATAAAATTAAATAAATCAAAATGAGATAAAATTAAAATAAAGTGGATAATAATATTATTATTTAATTTTTCTATTGTTGTTTTTATTGTTATTAAAATCATTATTATCACCATGTTTATTAAAACTATTATTATTATGTTTATAAAAACTATTGTTATATTATTAGCATTGGCATTATAATTAATAATAATTTAATAATTATTGTTATATTATTACTATGATTATTAAGTTGTTAAATTTTTTATTTCATTTTTTATTAGGGTTCCCCCCTATTCCCCCCCCCCATCTCCCTTTTCTCTCTTATCGTGACCACATAGTGTGCACCTCTCCCTTCCCTCTTCAGTGCTCTAGCCGACCAGCTTCACTAGTTTCGCCCCTCCCTCTCATCACACCCCTGCCTAGCCGTGTGAACCCTCTGTCAAAGACCTTCCCAGTCACATGACCCCCCTTCCGACATGGTCCATCCATCATGTGTGGCTCCTCCGGCCACCTCCTTCCTACGCGACCTCATCGACGCACCATCCTCTGGTTGCGCATCCCATCAGAAGCCTCCCTCCAGTGAGTTCTTATTCCCCATTACCTTGATTTAGGGTTCTTATGGTGGGATTTTTGTTTTGGTCAAACCCTAGGTGATAGGTTTGGTTTTTTGTTGATTCCTTAAATTTTGGGTTCAATCTTGTTGAGTTAGGTTGGTTTTAGATTCCTTTGGGTGCAATTGAGGTTTTTCACTAGTTCTGGAAAGATTTTTATCAATTGAGGTAGGATACCTCTTCACGCTGCCTTTAAATTTAATATTTCATTGATTTCTTGTTTTCACACCATCCTTAGTTATTTATTAGTGATGCATTGTTTTTATAATATTTTTTATGTGAAATGTGGTGTTCTGTTCAATTGTTTGAATATTTGTTGCAAAAATTGTTGAATTATGCATTCTATTTACTTGAGAAATAGCCCGGTTGGCTTTTTCAAGTAATTTATGGTTTTTAGAAGAAATTTTTGGTTTTATATATATATAATTCTTATGGCTGAAAATGATGATTGGTGTTTTCTAAAAATGGATTTCTAAATTGGTTTGGCATGAAATTGGCTATATTTTCTATGAGTGTTTTCGTATAATGTTTTAGGGAAAATGTTTTAATGAATTGTTTTAAAGGTTTAAACCTCATTTTTAAGGGCACTTAAGGTGCAGATGAATTTGGAATAGGGTTTTAAAGGTAAATGAAATACTTGACATGTTGAACTTATTGTGTGCCTTTTCAATATGAATTATAAAATTTTAATTGATGAGGGGCGTGTTTTGGAATTGGTTTTTGGTTTACATGGAGATTTATAAAAAGGTATTTCTAAGTTTTTTTGGAATTGAAAATTACTTGTGTAGTTGTTTATTAAAGGTTTGATGTGGGAAAATGACATGAGCCCCATTTGGAATTTTTATTAAATGGTTGTTTGGAAAACCCTTAGGGGGTGAGTCTTTCCTTGTTGGTTGGCCATGGGACTGGAGTGTCCTCGGTATGAGACATCCCTTGTATAGTTATTGTTTTAAGGAAAGGACTACTCCTTGAGTGGACCAGGGTGGTGCCAGTTTATGTGTGTTATGTGTGATGGTATATATATGGATTGTTGCTTGATCTTGTTTGAAACACCCCTTTACGAACACAGTATGGGAACATAACATGGTTACAAGGATTACTAAGAACGGTTGATACACTTTTCATGAACCAACCTGAGTCGAACCTGAACCGGTCACCCGAGTTGATCCGCAATATGGCTTGAAGGGCGTTCCTGATCCCCACGGGCTGGAAACCAGTGCTGGACATCAAAATTTAACCGTTGGTAATGATTTGGATCATGAAAAAAAGGATAAACATATAAACAAAGCTGATGATAAAAATGAAAACTAGTAGTAAAAAGAAAATAAAACCAAACATACCTCCATGTGACTTTCTAGGTCATCACCCCACTCAGACTCAAGCCTACTCCAACACTGAGCAACTGAACCAAGAACCTAAACAAGAACTGAACCTAAAACTAAAATAATATGACAGGTGTGAGCACTGAGATGCTTAGTAGGGATGCTAAATATAACCACGGAATCCAAGTATTCTCTTTCCCAAAACAGTCCAATGACACAAGTTTGAAATACAAATATAAAAGTAGGGTTTTCACATTTTAAAATAAGAAACATGTTTTTCCCATTTAAAAACTCAATACACACTACATACCATTTCCAAAATCATTTTTCATTTTATAAATACAATCTGAAACAGAATATACCAAAGCTGGGCTAGAGTAAAACAAGTAAAAAGTGTAAAATTGAAATAAACTAGTGCAAAGAAAAGTAAACAAGCAATGTAAATAATCTAGTAACCATGGGTGATCATAAACATCCCTAGAAGACCCCTGGACAAACTCAGTTTCATAACCACCTTCTAGCATATGGTGAAGCTCCTAAGTCTATAACCAATTAGACGCCCTATAACTGAACAATCTAGTGGCAAATCCCGCCTATCCTGACAACAAATCTAGGGGATACCAACCTGTCTAATCGGGGCTAGTCAGCAACTATCACTCGGTCATCTAAAATACACCTAGGAACCCAAGGTGGTTATAATAATACTGTGTAATTTGGAGGCCCTCGCACAAGTGACTCATCTCACCGCACTTGCCTACCCCAAACATAGACACTCTATATGAAAACCCATAAAGGGATATCCCCCTATAGAGGTTCCCCAAAAATACATATACATACATAAATATGTCATATCATTGAAGGTTACAACCGATCCTTCATGCCATATAATCATCAAAACCATTTAAAACTTTTTACAGAACAATAGATTTTCCAAATGGACCTTTAACATGTCCAGTAGTTTTACCCAAAATAGCACACAAACACTATTTCAAATTTTAAAATCCAAACAGACCCTTAAGTTCCAAAACACATACCAAATCATTTAGCAACTACCAAACAAGTCTTTATCATTTCAAACACACTTCAAAAAACATTTCAAAGGCAAATAACCATGCTGTAAAGAACACATTTAAAGCCTTCCTTAGAAATTGTCCAAGGGAAAACAACTTTATTTGAAAACCAAAAACCATTTAAGTGATCACCGAGGATTAAAGAGAAAACCACTTTTCATGTGTCATATTCATTTAAAAACACTTCCAATGGTACACTAAACACCCAAAAAACATTTGAAAACCCTTTCCACAAAGTCATCGCTTCATTTAAAAACCAAACCCAACCATCCAGAACATTTGGAAAAAATAAAAAACAACCCCAACAAGACCATAAAACCCACTTTATAAGCATTTTAACACACATACTAGCTTTGACATTACCCAAACCAAATTCTCCTACCAAAAAACATCATCACAAAAATCTCAAAGAGAAAAACATTTCCTAAAAAACACCTTTCTAATTTAAAAGAGAAACAATATTTTCCATAGACATCCAAGGTACTCAAACCTAGAAAACTCCCAAAAATAACAATAGAGATATATCCTTAATAAATTTAACCAATATAGAACTACCCTTCACATCAAAATATAGATATATCAGAGATTAGAATCATATTAAAAAAATTCAAAACAATATTTGGAACCTAAATAAAAAAATTCACCATGACCACATATATGAATTTTAATCAAAAACACTAAATGAACCAATATAAAGGCATAACTGAAGAGTCACATCAAAAGACATTTTTAAACAAATTCTAAAAACTTATAAATGTCGTGCAAGTCTAATTAGGGTTATTTCAATTATGAAAAATAAATAATTGAACAAAAATAATAATTATAATTGAAATAACCAAGCAACATGGAAATGCATTAGAAAGGAAAAATTATGGATTTCCCTACCTCAAAGTCGAGCATGAATACAATGATGCATCCATGGAAAAAAGAACAACAACCAATGGACCATTTGCACACCCTTGACAATGATCAATGCATGAAAAACACAAATTGTGGTATTATGATTCATCCAGAACAAATAGAAAACACCACGAATGAAATGAAGAAAAAATAAATAAATAAATAAATATACCGAATGAGGAACAGTTTTCGGCGAGTAGGGATGCGGACATGCTGGAGCAAGGAGGCCGGAGCAAAGTATGGGGTTCACTGCTGGCCGGAGCAAGGGAGAGTAGGAGTGTGGGAGGCCGGAGGCTGGACTACTGGGTGAGGGAGAGGATGACATGAGGTTGGGCTGCTGGTAGAGAGGTGAAGGTGGCTGAGGCGTGGAGGTCAGGAGGTGAACGAGAGGCAGGGGTGAGGCGGGCTATTGGTTGGAGTAGGAGGGGGGAGAGGTCAGCACTGGTGAGGGAACCAGGAGAGAGTAAGGGGTCCTACAAGGCGAAATCGTGAGCCAAGGGAAATGCCGGGGATGGTCAGTAGGCCGGAGGCACAGGAAAAGGGTCTGGCACTAGGAAAGGGTTCTGGAACAAGTCGGACGACTAGGTGTTGGAGGGATGGGATGCAGCCTAGAGTAAGGGGTGAGGCATAGACTACGATCATGGAGGTAGACAGGGCATAGGGCGAGAGAGCAAGTGCTGGGCGCGGTGAGGGAGGGAGCTTCCGGGCGAGGGTGGAGGGGACCTATAAGGCGAGGTCCTGTGGCAAGAGGTGGGGTGTGCGGTGAGAGGCGGGGTGTGCAAGGGTGAGGGAGGTAGCTCGTAGTGCAGAATGAGGAAGGTGGGGGGGTGACTGGGTAGCACTTAGGGTTGGGGGTTTTTTATCATATAATAATAATAATAATATAAATATAAATAATAATAATAACAATAATACAATAATAAATAATAATAATAATAGCCATAAAAGTTATAATAATAAAAAAAATAATAAAAAAAAATATTAATAATGAAAATAATAACAATAATAATAATAATAAACCAAGAAATAATAATAATAATAATTAATAATAACTTGGATATAAATAATAACAATTACAATTAAATTAAAATTTATTAACAATTATATTAATAGAAAATTTTAAATAACAAAAATATTATTAACCATTCTTAATAATAACATTATTATCTCCACCATAATTTATTATTATTATTATTACGTGTTAAACATTTTACTTATAGCATTTGTGCAAAACATCATTTCTTTCGAGTGATAGAGACCTGCACGGCACCTGAGCTGATCGCATGGCTACCGCCCACTGTGTAGTGACCATGCATGGGTTTGAAACCTGATAAAAATATTAATCATAAAAAAAATTTTACCCACGCTCAACCTGTACCTCAACGAGGTTGACCGAAGACATGGAATAACAAAATAAAAATAAATTAAAAAGTCGGGGTGTGACAATTCTCCCCACCACAAACACTTTCAGCCCCCAAAAAGTCACCTAGCTAAACAATATACAAAACAAGAATTCATGTCCGATTGAAACCAAAAGAAACCACAATACAAGAGAATGGGAGAACACGAGAGGGTTCTCCCCACCACAAGAACTCACCTAGTGCAAAAATTTAACACCCAACCATAGCACCCCATGAAGGGGGGAAACGTGGGAACTCCCAACCGATCCAAACTAACTTCTATAGCATGAGCAAAACAACACCTCCACTGAAACCTGGAACTCTTAACCCAGACCCAAAACCTCGAAAACTAACAGAGAACCTCTGAGAATAACGTAGTCCCAACAGTAAACCCAGGTATAACTACAAGCCTAGACTCCTCAACAGGAACTTACACCTCCAAATGAACACAACTAAACTGAGATCAACCCATACAAGTTCCATACACACTTTTAATAAAAACGAATGATTCAAGAAACCACATCTACACAAAAAGGATTGCTTGAGTTATAATAGACCGAGTTCATTATAACCTCGCAATGAAACAATTAACTTATATCAACTTCAAAACTCTAATAGTAGAAAAATAAGAATGTTAAGAAATTAAATGTTCTACTGCCAACACGGAACACAAAACCCAGACTGAGGCTTCACACCCCTGGCTGTGTGTGAGCTTCACCCCAAGACCTATGGTTGTGGCTTTGATGACTGAAGCATATTCTGCCTCATAGTCCGGTACTATAATTCCTTGTTCACAATGTCTTATTCAGGTAATGCTTCCTGCAAAACATCTCTAAGTGACCCAGATACCCACAAAGATGACACGTCTTTGAAGGGATGCAACATGAAAGCTTCACGTGCTAGAACAAGCCACACTGGTGGCACACCATTGAACGGTCCAACAAACTGGAAGCCAGAACCACTACAGAGGAATCTTTAGAAACAGTTCCCTCTGGAACACCCTGCTCGCCAGATGGGGAACCTTCATGATCAACTGGATACGATGGATTTCCAACCATATGTGCTCCAAAGACCAACTCAGCTAAGAACGTCTCCTTCACCAGCTTCTCAAAATGATGGTCTTTAGGAAGGAGGACCTACTCCTTGATCTCTGGACAAAGACCCCTGATGAAGAGGGAAGTCTTTACCAAATCCTGCGATGCTACCTCTTTAGAAAAGGACATGAGTTCCATGAAATGGTTAACATATGCTTTCACCGTCTATTGGCCTTGTTAAATACGCATGAGCTCTTCCCTTTTCCCAATCTTCGCCTCTTCAGGTATAAACCATCGAACAAAGACTAATTTAAAGACATCCCACGTCATCCCAACTTGCAGTGATGGTGGGGTGAACAACTCCCATTTTTCTAGAGCTGGTCCTTCGAATAGACCCAAATCAACACACACTCTAATAGCTTCGGGAGTTCCAAATACTATAAAGATGCGCTCGACCACTTCAAGACACTTTGCTACCTCTAATAGACCCCGATCACCCTGAAGGATAAGAAATGTCTAAGAAGGACCAAAAACTAGGAAGGAGTTTTCAGAAACTCTGGGGACCTTTCTGGGTGGCATTTTCTGAACAACATATAAAACATCACAATGAAAATGATATCAAAACAAAGTATAATTAAAAGTAACAACTTGATCCAAAATGAACAACTTAAAAACCAAACAAACACAAACACAACCCAAAATTTCCTTTTCATTTTAGATTTCAAAACTGCCTTCTTTCAAGGCCATTTTCTAAATACCAAACCCACTTTTCAAACCAAATTCAATTTCCAAAATCATTTCCCCTTTTTAAAATCCCTTTAAAAAAACAAGTTCAAGCCTTTAATTCCAAGTACACACCCCTGTAATACCATGAACTGCTGCACATGTCTTTATCTACTTTTATCCACATGCACCAAGATACACTTTCCATGCCTTCCCTCACATGTGCAAACCTTCATAAAGAGTACCCGATGTTTCACCCAAACCATTTCTCTACTAGTTCCAAACAGACACCAAATTTTTAGACCAAGAGATTTCAATCTTAAAACCCCATTTCATGAAATTAAATCCATTTAAAAGAAATAATTTTCATTTCAAAACCCCTTTTTCATTTTCAAAATCGCACTTACACCAACCAAAACCAAGACAACACTCAACTCGCATCAAACTACTGAAGTAAGGGAATAGTAGACACACTTAACCTGGAGATAGGGTAATGGGCCATGCCCCAAGTAAACGTCAACAACTAGAAGGAACTTAAACCATGTACTCAAACTATACATGGGTTACTACTCTATGAAAAATTATGATGTAACATCGGATTTCCTCTGTTGTCATCCCTCAATCCAAAACAAATTAGAATGAGACAAGGAATAAATTCCCAGACTACCCTAGACGACTCAAGGTTCGGAAAAAGAAAGGGTTCATGACATCCTCCAACACCCACCCCTGCCTCCAGGCCGTGTCCCGGCCCTCCTACACTAGGTATTACACCTCATTCCAGCACACTCATCCAGTGTCAGGCCCTTGTCCAGCACCTTTGTCCTACCAACCAACCCTGGCCTTTCCCTTAGCTCTTGGTTTCCCCCTGTAGGACCCCTCACTCCCTCCTAGTTCCCTCGCTAGCACCATCCTCACCCCCCTCCTACTCCATCTGATATCCTGCCTCACCCCATAGCTCCCATCTACCTCCTGCCCTTCATGCCTCAGTCGCCTTTTCCCCTCGCCCAACATACCAACCTCACATTGGCCTTGCCCTCGCCCAGTAATCCGACCTCTGGAATTATGCACTCTTGTTCTCCCTTGCTCCGGCCAGTGGCGAACCCCATCCTTTTCTCTGGCCTCCTTATGCCGAAGTGGTTTCATCCCTTATTTCTAGCAATCGTTCCTCGTTTTGTATATTTATCCATTCATTCATTCATTCATTTAATTTTTTTCTTCATTTCATCTGTGGTGTTTTCTATTTGTTCTGGCTGAATCATAATGTCAGAATTTGTGTTTTTCATGTGATTATTGTTGTCAAGGGAGTTAAAATGGTCGGTTGGGTGTTTTTCGTCTTTCCACGGATAATTCATTGTATCCATGCTCGACTTTGAGGTAGGTGAATCCATAATTTTTTCTTTCTGATCCATTTTCCTGGCACTTGGTTCTTTCAATTATAATTACTATTTGTATTCGATTATTTGTTTTGTAGCATTTCCATATCCCTAATTATACTTTCATGTTGTTTATAAGTGTTTATAATTTGTTTAAAAATTTCTTCTAATGTGACTCTTCAGTTATTCCTTTGTATTGGTTCATTTAGTGTTTTTGATTAAAATTCATATATGTGGTCATGCTGAATTTGTTTATTTAGGAGCCAAATCTTGTTTTGAATTTTTTTAATATGATTCGAACCTCTGATATATCTATATTTTGATGAGAAGGTTGGTTTTGTGTTGGTTAAATTTATTAAGGATGGATCTCTATTGTGATTTTTGGGAGTTGCCTAAGGTTTAGGTACCTAGGATTTCTATGGAAAATATTGATGCTCTTTTAAATTATAAAGGTTCTTTTTATGAAATTTTTTTCAATATGTGATTGTTGTGATGATGTTTTTTGGTAGGTGAATTTGGTTTGGATAATTTCAAAGCTTGTGTGTGTGTTAAAATGCTTGTAAAGTTGGTTTTATGGTCTCATTGGGGTTGTTTTGTATTTTTTCCAAATGTTCTAGATGGTTGGGTTTGGCTTCTAAATCAAGCAATGACTTTGTGTAAAGGGTTTTCAAATGTTATTTTGGGTGTTTAGTGTACCATTGGATGTGTTTTCAAATGAAGATGACACATGAAAATGGTTTTCTCTGTAAACCTCAGTGACTTAAATGGTTTTTGGTTTTCATATAAAGTTGGTTTCCCATGGGAGATTTTTAAGGAAGGCTTTAAATGTGTTCTTTAAAGCATGGTCGTTTGCATTTGAAATGTGTTTTGAAGTGAGTTTGAAATTATAAAAACTTGTTTGGTAGTTGTGGAATGATTTGGTGAGTGTTTTGGAACTTAAGGGCCTGTTTGGATTTGTAAATTCTAAACAGTGTTTGTGTGGTGTTTTGGGTAATACTTTTGGACATGTTAAAGGTCCATTTAGAAAATCTATTGTTTTGTAAAAAAATTTAAATGGTTTTGTTAATTTTGTGGCATGATGTCCCAGTTGACACCTTCGATGATATGACATATTTATGTATGTATATGTATTTCTGGGGAACCTCTACAGGGGGGGTATCTCTTTATGGGTTATCGTATAGAGTCTCTATGTTTGGGGTAGGAAAGTACGGTGAGATGAGTCACCCGTTTGAGGGAATCCTACTTACATAGTATTATTATAACCACCATGGGTTCTTGGGAATCTTTTAGATGATTGAATGATGGTTGTTGACCAACCCTGATTAGACGGTTTGGTACCCCCTGGATTTGTTGGTAGGCCAAGAAGGCTTTTCCACTGGATTGGTCAGTTATAGGGTGACCAGTTGATTATAGACTTATGAGCTTCACCATATGTCGGTAGGTGGTTTCGAAACCGAGTACGTCCTGGAGTATTCTAGGGATGTTTAGGATCACCCATGGTTACTGGATTATTTACATTGCTTGTTTACTTTCCATCACACTAGTTTATTTTCATTTTTCACATTTTACTTGTTTTACTCTAGCCTAGCTTTGGTATATTCTGTTTTGGATTTTACTTATAAAATGAAAAATGATTTTGGAAATGGTATGTAGTGTGTGTTGGGGTTTTAAATGGAAAAACATGTTGCTTATTTTAAAATGTGAAAACCCTACTTATATTTGTATTTCAAACTTGTGTCATTGGACTATTTTGGGAAATGGAATACTTGGATTCTGTGGTTATATTTGGAATCCCTACTGAGCATCTCAGTGATCATGCCTATCATATTCTTTCAGTTTCTGGTTCAGTTCTTGTTCAGGTTCCTGGTTCAGCCGTTTTGTGTTAGAGCAGGCTTGAGTCTGAGTTGGGAGGTGACCTAGAAGGTCACAAGGAGGTATGTTCGGTTTTATTTTCTTTACACTCCTAGCTTTTATTTTTATCATCAGTTTTTTTTATCTTTTTATCTTTTTTTCATGGGAAAATCATTCCCAATGGTTAAATTTTGATGCATAGAACTAGTTGTCAGCCCGTGGGGATCAGGAATGCCCTTCGGGCCATGTCGCGGACCGACTCAGGTGATCGATTCAAGCTTGACCTGTGTTGATTCATGGCAGCACTGGTAGTTGACGTACTGACCAGTGACCCATAATAGGTTGATATATTTGGTTTTATTGTTATTGTACTGTGCCCCTTGATTATTCCTGAGTTAGGGTGGCTGGGTGTTTGGGTATTCTGATTCAATCATTTGGGGCATGCAACTGGGGATAGAGTCTCATGTATTAGTATGTTCTGATTCTACTTTGAGTTCATAGGATTTCCTGTGTTTCTCTGATACTAGTACCATTAGCATTATTGCCCTCATTTTGTGGAATCATGATCTTTGTGCTTGGTTTGGTGTTCTTTTGGTAAATTGTAAAAAGTGTGGTTTTGATAAAAAGGTTTCAAAGAGTATTTTTTCAAAGAGTTAGTATTTCAATTTCTTTTTCACTGTTATGAAAAAGGAACGATTTTTATTTTGTATCTCTCTCCCTTCTCCCCTTGAGCCTTTTTTTGAAGCATGAGGTCAATGAATTTATGATTTGTATTTCTTAAAAAGAAATTTGTGGAAAACCTAAATTTATATATTTTATTTTGAACCTGTAAATTAATGTTCCTTTATTTAAAGCATGTGCATTGGAAATAGTTTTAGCCATGCCTACCTATTGAGTTATGATACTCACTCTTATAGTGTTTTCTTTTTTTTAGTTTCTGTTGCAACTTTCCACTTGAGTTCGGCTGCTTTGGGTGATATTTGGTTGTAGTTGGAGAATGACCCCTGAGGTAACATGTAGGTGTTTTGGGTGTCAGGTTCAGTTTGGTTATTCTGGGTTTGTTTGTTATTTTGTTTGTTGTTTCTTTAATTGAAAATGTAAATAATTTAAAGTTTGGAAATCATGTTTAGTTTGGTTTTCCGGTTTATTTATTCTGCTAACTTGTTTATTTTTAATTGGGAGAAACTGTTCCTTCTATCTCTATTGATTCTCTTGGAACTTGTCACCAGCCTAGGAAGATCAAGAATGTCTCTTGGTCTTTGCTGCAGATCGGTTTGGGTGATTGTTTCAGGGTCGACCGGGGTTGGTTCATGACACGCATACCTTATGAGAAACAAACAAAATCAAAAGGGAGACAACCCTTGACCTGGTGTTATAAATAAAGTAAAAAAACAAAATAAAGTGTTTTTGAAAAATTGGGGAGGGTGGCCTCTCCTTGTCGGAAACTTTTCCTCCTCCCTTGTGCAAACTCATCAGACCGTGGTTCGGCCCCCCTCGCAGCCTCCCAGTCCAGCGTCACCCTTTCCCACCATCCCGAGGCTCCTACACTGATCAAGTTAATAGATTAACTCGATCATTTATATGAATTAAATCATTTATTTCAGATTTTTTTGTATAACAAAATATCAACAAAAGTCGAGACAGTAGTATTGTATATTATATCATGTTTTTTTATAAACAGGGATAAATGAATGTTGATTCGATGAGGAAGCTCACTATGATACCACTGTTGGGTTTATAAGGACTATCACATGGTATTTTAGCAGTGGAAGAATATTCAAACAGGTAACAACTATCCTCAAATAGAAGTTTCATACATCGTAAATAAAATACACGAGAAAATATAGCATAACTGGTTCTTATTTTCAATAGCTTTCTTCATATTTTATGTCACAAGAATTCCTAGGGAAGTTCACTAAAGCATTGGAAAAACATATCTCGCCTCTGAAGGTGGTACACTGATCACAGAATCCTGATATTAGTCAAAATACCCTCGTATGCTTGAAGAGGTTATGACGTCTTCACCGAGGGTGATGAACAAACCATGAGAAGAAAGAGATATTGAAGAGGGATTAAATATGGAAGGAGGGATGCTTGACTAAATGTTTGTGTGTGCTCAAAGAAGCCTTTGTGGAAATCTGAACTAGGAGCTTGTGAGCATACCTAGTTCATGCCGCGTTCAATAGAGGCCTTCAAGATGTTTGGTCCGGAATTAGATCACGAGTATAATGTTCAGTGGTTTGGCTGTGTTGTGAAGCTGATGCAGAGATATATTGATGTTTTATGCCCCAAGATGGATTTTGTGGCTTTGATTAATGAAAAGTGTTGTTTTGATTGTCAAGATCCTTTACTCTAGTCCAAACCTTCCAAACCAAAACATTATCCCTTCTAGGGTCATATATCTATCCTAAAACCAATTAGTGATAAGAGTACCCATATAAACTTATATGTCACCCATTATTCATTGTACAAACTGATATGAGATTTGGATTTTCACCCAACAATCCTGCTTTCAAACCAAAAACCCTGCATCCAAACCTCCACTTCAACAATAACCCAACTGATCCAAACCATCTTTCACCACTATTTTTTTTTCTAAACACCGGGACATGCCAACTGACCACTGTCATCATGAACTCTTTCAACACAAGGTATAACCATGGATCCAAATTCTCCAACCAATCAACTGCCATCATTATCAAATCGGTTTGGGGACACCCACTTCACACCTGGTTTGGGGCCACCCACATCACATTTGGGTTACACCATGACATTGATACTGCTTTTCATGATCATTTTCTTCAATCCAAACCTTCCAATCCCAACACATAAACCCTTCTAGGGTTCCATCATAAAACCAATTAGTGCTAGGAGTAGTCCGTCCAAGTTTATATGTCAGCCACTATTCCTTGTGGAAACCGATGTGGGATTTGGGTTTGCACCCAACACTGCCATGATAATTTGATTTTTCTTCCTCTTATGACTTTTTCTTATTCCTACCATACTGTGATTTGTTTGTGATTCTTTAAGTTCTACATGTTCTACTAACTTCCTGAGTGGATAGAATTTTCCATGCTATAGTAATACTTTCCTGATTTTTTAATTCTTTTTGTTCTTGGTGTTAATCTCTTTTGGATGATTTTTTTTATAACAATGATTTTTATTGTTTAGAATTTTTCATTTTTTCCCACGTTCTTAATTTTATTCTCTCCTATATATTAAAATTAATATATGATGGAATGGAATTAATAGTTGAGAGGAGAGTTAAAACAGTCTTTAATCCACTATTTATATTTCAGTTTTTCAATTGAGAGATTCGAGTACAATGAGTTTTAGATTGAATCTTTTCATTTCGCAATTACTGAATGGTTAGATTATCTCTCATTGGAATTAGTTCACTCATTGTGATTGTAATTAGTGGTTCTCATCATTTCCCATAGTGAGATATTGGTTTTATGATCATAGTTTTTCCATTACAGAGAAGTTCAAGGAGGAATTAATTTATTAGTAATGAAGGAAATGTTACTAGATATTGAGATAAATTTAGTCACTTTAAATCTATTTTATCTTAACTCCATTAAATTATTGCATGTCCTTCATCTAAATACATATTATATATGAATCTTAATGGTAAAAATTTCATTCGGGGATTTTAGGTTTAATCTAAATTTTCATTTTAGTATCAATGTTTGATGTGCATTTCTTTAATTTGGTAATTTCATAAATATCATTGTTTCTAAGTGATTGAATTGATATCTAAATTTTGATTCATAGTATATATCTATTTTTATTCATGTATATTTTGAAATTGAATTAAGAAATTCATGTTTAAATTGTCACTGATAATATGAATTTTCAATTGAGTTGCCAACTAATATGATGGATATTATGATAATCTACAGGGTCATGCTTGTAACTGTAATGTCAATAATTTTCCATGTATTATTTTTAAATATCATATGGATTATATTCAAGACTAGTAGATAAGTAAATGTGAGATTCTAAGGCCCAATGTGCCCAGAATAAATGCTTGAAATGTATTAAAATATTAAATAGCACGCACGTGCAGTTTTCCTGAAAAAGTGGAATAACTTCTAAACGGGTGCCAGATCAAAAATATGAGGGCACCATTGCATTCAGAGTGGCGAATTTACCTTAGGCATGAGCTAACATTGGACAACATGGGTCTACTGTGAAAAATATTTTTAGACGTTTTTAATGAATAAAATAAATTGAAATATTTATTTTATTTTTCTGTTTCACTGACGCACCGACGCGATGATGGTTTTATTTTTTTAAATAAACATTTAGGCAGGGATCCAAGGTTAGGATCATAACCCTGGAATTCCTTGGAGGCTATAGAGAACAAACCCTAAATATTTCTCTCGACGGGTGACGATGAAACTGCAGATTGAAGATCAACGAATGTCGTTCATGACAGATCTCACCAGTGGCAATCGATCGTCAACAGTGAAAGCTCTAATTCTCAGGTAGGGTGTATTATTTTGGATTTCCTTCCCTGTTCTTATATTCAACGAAGAACAAGGACCAACCAATGAATAGGTTGATCCATGGTTCGATTGTAACCTTGCGGGATGAGTATTATTTACAGAATTTATGGGGTTTGATCATTGAGAAATGTTTTGATTCATTGATTGTTCTTATGAGAATGGATCAAGGCCGAAACGAACAATGACCAGGGTGTGTTCCTCAAATTTTTTCATTGTGCATTTTTCTCTCCCATTTTCTTAAGTGTGTTCTTCATTCTTCAACTGGTTTTGAAAAAATGATCATTTCACCTTCGTTTCTTGGAACAACAATCCGAAATTGAAGATCCA
The DNA here is from genome assembly GCA_963277665.1 of Viscum album. Classification (NCBI taxonomy): domain Eukaryota; kingdom Viridiplantae; phylum Streptophyta; class Magnoliopsida; order Santalales; family Viscaceae; genus Viscum; species Viscum album. The sequence goes on along the minus strand of OY728119.1, from coordinate 1,942,746,462 downwards.
ATATTGTGATGACCTAACAGAGGTGCGACGGTGACAATGATGGACAAATTGAGGCGGTTTGGAAGAACCCGTTATTTGAGCGGTTTGCATCAAGATGGATTAAAACGGATTTCTGAGCTGATTGAAGGCCCGAAACACATTGATTCTATGTTAGGGTGGTGAAACGACCTTGTATCTGAAGTTTTGAGGTGAATGGACCACAAAAAGAAGACCCAAATCATCGACTGAGGCTCGTGGAGGAAGAATGCGACTTTCTGGAAAAACCGATGAATGCGGCATGTAACCTGGGGTTACATGGCATGCCACCCCCAATGAGCGGCTTTAATGTTATGGATTTTCTGTGTATTATTTTTAAATATTATATGGAATTAATTTGAGACCATATGCTGCAACAATGTGCGATTCTGAGACCTAGAGTGCCTTAAATAAATGTTTGAAATATATTGAAATATTAAATAGAACGCACGCAATTTTCCTAAAAAAGAAGAATAATTTCTAAATGGGTTCCCAGATTAGAAATCTAAGCGAACTATTGTTTTCATAGAAGCGACTTTAGCTTAGGTAAGGCCTAACATCGGTCGGCGCGGTTCAATTGTGAAAAGTAGTTTTTTGGATTTTTTTAATGAATAAATTAAATTGAAAATTTATTTTATTTTGTTCTATTTCTTCGATGCAGTGATGGTTTATTTTAAATAAACCTAGAGTTAGGGTAACCCTAAATTTTCCTTCAATCTCTGGAGAGAAACCCTAGAGAATTATCTCAGAAGCAAACAACGACAGAACCTTGAATCAGAGATCAACAAATGTCGTTCTTGATGGATCTCACCAATGAAGAAGACGCAGTGACCGATATTTGTCAGAAAGGGATCCAAACCAAAGGTAGGATGTGTTATTTGGATTTACTTTACGTGTTCTTAGATTAAATGATGAATGTGGACCAACCAACGAACAGATTGATCCGTGATTTGATCATTCTTGTGGGATGAGATTTAATTGTGGGATTTATTGGGGTTGACTATTTGAGATTTGATTTTGATTTCTTGGTCACTCTTATGGGAATAGATCACGGTCAGAATGAACAATGACCGCGGTTCGTTCATTGGGTTTGTTACTTGTGAATTTTTTCTCCTCCATTTTATTCTATTTGTTCTTTTTTATTCATGGATTATGAACGAATGATTGTTCCGCCCTTGTTTCTTGTCGCATTGATCTGAAATTAAAGATCCGAAATTGGGGAGACCTAGAGGAGGTTCAACAATGATGATGATAGATGAATCAAATTGATTCTAGAGATATATTTCTTTGGGAAATTTACATGTGGGTGATCAAAATTGGATTCCGAAGCTGATTTAAGGCCCAAAACTCACCGATTCGTTCTTGCGATGGTGAGGCAACCTTGGATTTTTTGTTTCAAGGTGAACAGATCACCAAAATGAGATCGGATCATCCCACAAGGTGTGTAGAATAAGAACAGAGGATTCTGGAAAATCATGATGAACACGGCGTGTAACCTAGGGTTACATGGCGTATGACCCCTACTGAGTGACAGTTAGGGTTTTAAGAGTTAGTTAAAAGCCACATGACATGTGACACTATCACATGGCATGTAGAACCTTCTCAATGACTTAGTGTGTATATCAGGAGATAAATGGACATGGGATGGAGTACATAGGTTGCCTACACGGCATGTACCTTGCCACACGACTTGGCCTGGACCAAGTACACGGACTACCCTATGTACCGGTACATGGGAAGAGCTACACAGGTTGACACCAAGTACTAGAACACGGACAGAGTACACTGGTGGACCCTATGTGGAAGGGCATGACATGTAATTCTTTCTACACACCGTGTACTCTCTTTTTACATGACATGAACTTTTGACATGTGTCGTTGTACAGGGGTAGTACTCGGGGTCAAGGGACACAATGTGTGACCCTACTAGACGTTGTGTACTATCTTCTACATGGATTGAGCCACTTGTCCACCGTATCTTGGACAAGTTTTGTTAAGGTTTTGTTCTCGTATCCTTCCCCTGAAGGTTAGTTGGTATCGTTTCCTACTCATAGGAGTATGATCCCTACAACAGGAATTTCTGTATAGAGTTGTTGGAATCTCCTCTGAGAGGCCCGAAGCAGGATCCTCTATTCATTATTCATTCCCTTGGTAGAGTCCTTGGTATTGACATAAACAACTTCATTGGGTGTTGATCCTCAACTTAGCAGGTTAATCCATATGCCATTGTTGGTATCACCCCATGACCCTAGCTAGGATCCTCATATGTGTATTGTATCTCTCTTATGATCTATCAATGTATCTATCTCATGATGGTTCTTGATGAATAGTACTTCTCAGACAAACTTCATTTCTGTTATCAGACATAGGAGTGTGTTCTTCTGGATGAGATCTTGTGGAATCTTTGGACTAAATCCCTAGTGTGGGTATACAGTGGTTGGGACTTACATCTAGACTACGCATCTTGGTTTGAGTATATCTAGATATCCTTATTATATGTGTTTCAAACATATACTATGTATATCTGATTGTACCTTTCTTTTTGGGTATTGGTTTGTGGTTTCGGGGTGTCTTATTAAGTGTTGTTATACTCACCCCTACATGGACTATGCCCACATGTGTCGTGTCTTGTTTAGACGAGTGACCTTTTGATGGAGTTCAGGGCAGACCGGGACCGAACAGATCTTTTTGAGTTTAGGCAGGCCAAGGTGTTCATATGGCTTCGAGCAGCATTCCCAGTACCTATTTTGTTTACATGTTGGACTTTGTATCTTAAAAACTCTTTCTTTTGGTTGGCTTGTATTCTGGTCTGGTTTACTTTACTACACTTTAATTTTTAGTCGTACTCTGTTGGTTGGGATATAGTGGTCTGTATGCAATGTTTTTTTACTGGTTTTTACATTTATTCATTTTTTGGGGTTGGAGATGTATGCGCGTGTACAGGTACATAGGCAATGCCTCCCATGTTAGTGATATGCCTACTTGGTGCTATTCATCAACCCCTAACCCATTAGAGGCGGGCTTGGGGAGTCGTGGCATGGGCCACACTGGGATGGGTCATGAAAAAGTGGTATCAAAGGTGGTTGGTTCTACCTTAGGACTAGGAGTCTGTGAGATTGGTTTTGGGTAACATTGTTACATTTTTCGAGTTCGGATTTCAGGTCAGGGACTCCAGTGTTGGTGTGGGCGACCGACGTATCCATACAATAGCACTTTGATAACCTGCTTTTTGACTCAATACATGAGAACACTATTTATAGGGAAACAATAATGGTACATGCATCATATATGAATCAGTTGTAGTTTCCATATCCTTCTTGAGCCAGTTATCCAGATATACTAATTGATCATGGTACATCTTGTTTTCTTAAAGGATGTCTCTATAATGCATACTAGTTAGGATTTAGGAGCTCAATCACGAGGATGACCCCCTCAGTGACAAGAATTCGATACAGGGTCTTGTTCCCCTGATGTTTCCTCTAAGTGGTGCACCAGCTATACCACCATCAGTGGAGCATCACGTGGTACCCGAAGTTCCAATAGACAAGGAGTGTAGGCTGCGTGCTCTCCACAATTTTCAGAAGCAGAGACCCCTCAGGTTTCGAGGTGAGCCCAACCCTCAGGCAATTGAGGACTGACTTGAGGTGGTGACCAGAATTTTCCATCTAGTCAGGACACCAGCAGACCAAATGGTGATCTTGGCGGCGAGCCTTTTTCAGGGTTCTGTAGGGTGACGGTGGAGTTTGTCCACATAGACTCATAACGAGATAACACTTTTGTGGATGGATTTTGAGCATCTATTTAGATAGGTCTTCTTATTGATTACGCTAAGAGCGGTGGGTATACTGGAGCTTCTTCAGCTCTTGTAGGGTATCTTGATGGTGACTGAATTGAGGTTCACCAACCTTTCCAGGTACTCAATGGATATGGTCAGAGATCAATACTTCAGGGCTCAAACCTTTTAGCAAGGTCTACGTAGAGACATCTGAACCATCATTATACCTCTATGAATTCCGACTTATGCTGCAGTGGTCAAGTTAGTTTTGGTGGTCGAAAGCTTCCTGTCTGAGAAGATGCAGCCAGTGATAGTTAGTAGCAGGAAGGCAGGTGAAGAGGCCTCAATAGTGGGGAGATGATTCCAGACATAGGGATATAGATGTGGGAGACATTTTTGAAGGTCCCAGGAAAGTGGATCTATGGTTCAGGACTCTCAGGTTGGATCCAGTCAGCTTAGTGAGAGATGATGCTACTCACGTGACAGTATGAGACATCTCTCTTGAGATTGTCCAACCCATCGAGCTGCTGACAGGGAGATGGTGGATGAACCACTGAGGAAGGGGAAACAATAGGAGAAAGTAGATCCACTGGTCAGCGAATGTGGAAGAGCAGGGAGACCACAGGAGGTCACATGCATTTTGACATATTACCACCCCCACCCCAGGAGGTCCATGCCAGGCTCAGGAAGCTGGAGGATAGTGGCGAGGACAAATGAATGTGGTCGAGGCGTACTACTCAGGGGATCCAAGGATGATTCAAGGTATGATCTGTGTCCTTTTTTACTTTATATTCCATACTGATAGAAATAGGTTCCAATCATTCATTTCTCACCACATACCCTATGTGAGACCTTGAGATTCTGATATAATCGTTGACTCAACCCTTATGCTTAGGGACACCTACTGGAGGAGACTCGATGATCACACATCTATTTTGGCAGTGTGACCTAACCCTTGGAGGTGAGATTTTTGGTTGAAACCTCTTGGTGGTAGCGTCGAGACCTTATGACGTCATTCATGGTATAGATTGGTTATCTTCGGTCCATGCTATGATTGGCTGTTTTAGTCTAAGGGTGCGGTGTGTCTACAGTGATGGAATGAGGTTTTCCATTATTGGAGAAAAGGAGACCCAGACAGCATGGGATGGACACATTCATAGGAGGTTGCATCTGATTACTCGTGAGTTAGCTAGATTGACCCTCGTAGTAGAAAATGTAATGAGTTTTATTTCCCAACAGTAGTAGCAGAATATGAGGATGACTTCCCTAAATATGTTTCAGGATTACCTCCCCATTGGGAGAGATACTTCTACCTTGGCTTACAACCCGAGACGACACAAATATCTGCACCATCATATCGGATGGATCTCGCAGAGCTTTGCGAGTTGAGGGTGCGTTTGGAAGACTTGTAGAAGAAGGAATTTGTGAGACACAATGTTTCACCCTGGGCGACCCCAGTTTTGTTTTCCGAAAAGGTAGATGAGATCTTGAGATTGTGTGTGGACTACTAGTGCTTGAACTAGGTGACCATGAAAAACAAGTATACACTACTGAGGATCAATGAACTCTTTGATCAGTTGAGAGGGTTACGATGGTTCTTGAAGGTTGACCTTCGATCATACTATCACCAGTTGTGAGTACGGGATAAGGATATACTGAAGATGAATTTCAGATGCCTCTATGGTTACTATGAGTACTTGGTGATGCCCTTTGGCATGATGAACACCCCCGGAGTGTTCATAAGACTCGTGAATTATATCTTTTATCCTTACTTAGACTGGTTCATGATAGTCTTCGTCGATGATATCCTTGTATACTCGGCGTCCAAGGAGGAGCATGTGAGACATGTAAGGATAGTTCTGGACGTACTCTGAGAGTACCAGATTTATGGAAAAATATTGAAGTGTCAGTTCTGGATTCAGGTGATCCACTTTCTAAGACATGTTATCTTAGTGGATTAAGTGATAGTGGACTCGACCAAGGTGGAGGCAGTGTTAGCATGGGAGCCACCTAGGAGCTTGACAGAGGTGCAGAGCTTCCTCGGGTTAGTAGACTATGACCAAAGATTCATACCTAATTTTTCCAGGATATCAGCAACTATGACAGCTTTGACTTGAAAGGGGTAGCCTTTTGTGTGGATAAAGAAGTGCCAGCATACTTTCCAGCAGTTGATGCAGAGTTGGATGGGTGATTTGATCTTGAGATTGCTGGAGGATGCTGCCGAGTATACAATGTTATACGATGCATCAAGGACTATACATGGTTGTGTCCTAATGCAGAGGAAAGTAGTTATTTCCTATAGTTTATGCCAGTTTAGGCCACAAGAGAATAACTACGCAACCCACAATCTTGAGTTGGCAGTGGTAGTCTTCACATTGAAGATGTGGTGACACTATCTGATAGGAGAGAGATTTATCATCTACTCTGATCACAAGAGTCTAAAGTATATCTTCTCTTAGAAGGATATGAACTTGAGAAATATGTGATGACTAGAGTTCCTCTAGGACTATGACTTTGAGATTATCTATACTCCTAGGAAGGATAACGTGGTGGTATATGCTCTCAGCAAGAGATCTAGTTCGCAGTTGCTGAATGAGGCATAATAGTAGTTGACCTCGTTACAGTTATACTTTTTGGATGGAGATGGAGTAGCTTAACTCCAGTCGATGGTTGTCACCCCTCCACTCTTACAGTGGGTCAGGGAAGTATAGTTTGGGGATACTGACTGTGTGACCTTATGTGCTCAGATATCCACAAGATATGCACCTGATGGATATTCACAAGGTGGGTATCATGTCTTCCTTTTTAGAGGATTCACAGTTGTACCAGTGACGTTGCGGGAGGAGGTTCTTCGGGAGTTTAATAAATCCCCTTTGGAGGTACATCCTGGAGTGACAAGGATGTACTAGGACCTCTGACATCAGTTTTGGTGGACAAGGATGATGAAGACAATGACAAAGTTTGTTTCTCAATGCCTTACGTGCCAGTTGGTAAAGATTGAACACCAAGTTCCAATGGGTTTAACTCAACCCCTTGAGGTTACAAAATTAAATTGGGATGGGATATTGATGAATTTTGTGACACGTTTACCACATACATCCAGGGGACACAATACTATTTGGGTAATCATTGAACAACTCACCAAGTTGGCCCATTTCATAGCTATCTGGGAGTAACGTTCAGTAGAGAGCTTAGAATTACTGTACATGCAGGAGATAGTTTAACTTCATGGAGTGCCATCAAGGATAGTTTCTGATCATGATTCTCAATTTACATCCTGATTTTGTAAGAGATTACAGGATGCGTTTGACACTCAGTTACGCTTGAGCATAGTGTTTCACCCCCAGATAGATGGCTAGACGGAGTAGATGATTCAGGTTCTAGAGGACATACTGCATGTTTGCATGTTAGACTTCAGCTGTAGTTGGGAGGATCATCTACCACTAGTGGAGTTTGTATACAACAACATATACAATTCCACTATTGGTATGACACCATTCAAGGATTTGTACTAGAGACCCTGTCGGTCACCACTTTGTTGGACTGACCCAAGAGAGCCAGCACTCATGGGCCCAGAGTTGGTGTGAGCTACTATAGAGAAGTTATAAATCATTAAGGAGTGGATAAAGACTACCCAAAGCTGTTAGAAGTCTTATACTGATAGGTGACGAAGGCCTTTAGATTTTGAGGAAGGAGACAATGTTTTTCTTCGAGTTTCACCATGATGGGGATTGTGGAGATTTGGCTGGGACAACGAGTTATCTTGGGGGTTTATCATACCATTTCAGATACTGCATAGATTGGGAGAGGTGGAATATATCTTGGATTTATCCCCACAGTTGGACCGGGTACACAATATCTTCCACGTGTCATTTCTGAGGAGGTACGTGTAAAATCAATCGCATGCCATCGACTGGGGAGAGTTAGACATTGATAATGGAGCGACTTTTGTTGAGTATCCACTGGAGATGAACAATTGGAAAGGAATGACCCTTTTTGGGAAATTGATTCATTTGATGTGTGTCCGGTGGTAGCATGAGAATCTATAGGAAAGCATATGAGAGCGGGAGACTCAGATTCATGCACAGTACCCACATCTTTTTGAGTATCCTTGTTTTTGGCTTTTCAGGGATATAAATCTCTAAAACGGGGAGAATTTTATGTCTTGGATTTTCTATGTATTATTTTGAAATATTATATAGTATTAATTCGAGATCAGGAGCTGAGAAAATGTGCAATTCCGATGCCAAGGGTGCCCATAATAAATGTTTGAAATATATTAAAATATTAAATAGCATGCATGTAGTTTTTTTGAAAAAGTGGAATAACTTCTAAACGGGTGACCAAATCAGAAATCTGAGGGCACCGTTGTGTTCAGAGCAATGACTTTACCCTAGGTGAGGCCTAACATCAGCCGACATGGGTCGACTGTGAAAAGTAGTTTTTTGGTGTTTTTAATGATTAAAATAAATTTAAAATTTATTTTATTTCGTTTTGTTTCATTGACACAATGAAAATTTATTTTAAATAAACCTAGAGGCAGGGATCCAGGGTTAGGATCATAACTCTGGAATTCCCTAGAAGTTTTGGAAAGAAACCCTGGAAAATTCTCTTGACGGTGAACGACGACGGAACCTTGGTTATGAGAACGACAAATGTCATTCTTGACAGATATTTCCAATGACAGAGATGTAGTGACCAATATTCATCAATGAGATATCTAACCCAAATTTAAGATGCGTTATTTGGATTTCCTTTCCCTGATCTTAGATTCAACAATGAATGTGGACCAACCAATGAGCAGGTTGATCCACAGTTCGATCATTCTTGTGGGATGTGCTTTAATTATGATATTTATCAGGTTTGACTATTTGAGATTTGATTTTGATATTTTTTATCATTCTTAAGAGAATGGATCAAGGCCAGAATGAACAAAAGTCGAGTTTCGTTCCTCAGGTTTGTTCCTTGTGAATCTTTTCTCCCCCGTTTTATTCTACATTGTCTTCGTTCTTTGTGGGTTATGAACAGATGAACATTGCACCCTCATTTCTTGGTGAAATGATCCAAAATTGAAGATATAGCATTGGGGTGACCTAGTGGAGGTGCGACGGTGATGGCGATGGATGAATCGAAGTGATTTGGGAGATATCATTTTTTGGGAAATTTACGTGCGGGTGATCGAAATCAGATTTTGAAGCTGATTTAAGGACTAGAAATCACTGATTCATTCTTATGATGAGGAGGTGTCCTTGGATTTGCGGTTTCGAGGCAAATGGATCTCCAAAATTAGATCAGATAATCAATCGAGCCATGCGGAAGAATAATAGGGGATTCTGGAAAATCACGATGAACATCGCGTGTGGCCCCCACTAAGCATCAACTAGGGTTTCGAGAGATTTATAAATGCCACACAGCATGTGACCCTATTACATGGCCTATAGGACCTTCCCAGAGACTCGGTTTGTATCTCGGTAGATACACAGACATGGGGTGGAGTACACGGGTTTCCTACACGCTGTGTTCCCCACCACGCGACTTGGTCTGGACCAAGTACATGAACTAACCCATGTACCAGTACACGGACAAAGCTACCCGGGTTAACACCGTGTACTAGAACATGTAAAAAGTACATGGGTGGACCCTAGATAGAAGGGCACATTTTTTATGTCTTTCTACACACCGTGTACTCTCTTTTTACATGACATTTACTTTTGACATGGGCCGTTGTACACGGGCAGTACCTAGGGTCAAGAGAAACGGCGTGTGACCCTACTACATGTCATATACTATCTTCTACATGGATTGAGCCACTTTTCCACCATATCTTGGACAATTTTCATTATGGGTTCGTTTCTTTATTCTTCCTTTGAAGGTTAATTGGCATCATTTCCTAGTCATAGGAGTATGACCCCTTCAACAGGACTTTCTAGATAGAGTTATTAGAATCCCCTCCGAGAGGCCCGGAGTAGGATTCTCTATTTATTCTTCGTGCCCTAGATAGAGTCCTTGGTATTGGCATGGCCAAATTTACCAGGTGTCGATACAATACTTAGCAGGTTAATGCAGATGGAGTTGTTGGTATCACCCCATGACCCTAGTTGTGATCCTCATCTATTTATCATATCACTCTTTATATCTATTAACATATCTCTCTCATGATGGTTCCTGATGAAAAATACTTCTTGGATGGACATCATCAATGCTATCATACTTAGGAGTGTGTTCTCCCAGATGAGTGCTTGTGGAATCTTCAGACTGAATCCCTAGTGTGGGTATACAATGGCTGTGACTTACCTCTAGAATAAATATCTTGGTTTGAGTATATCTGGGTATCCTTATTATATGTGTTGTAGACATATGCTGTTTAGAGCTGACTATACCTCTCTTTTTTTGTACTTTGTCATTTCAGGGTGTCCTACTGAGTATTGTTATACTCACCCCTGCATGGGCTTTCCCACACGTGCCGTGTCTTGTGCATACGAGCGACCTTTTGATGGAATTCAGGGAGGACTAGGACTGGATAGAGATTTGTGAGTTCAGGCCGGGCAAGGTGCTCATATGTCTTTGAGCAAAATTCCAAATACCTATTTTTTTATAGGTTGGAATTTGTAGTTTACATACTCTTTCTTTAGGTGGGCTTGTATTCTGACCCGGTTTACTTTTCTGCACTTTACATTCATGTCGTACTCTATTTGTTGAGATATAGTGGTATGCATGCATTTTTTTCTTAGTATTTTTTATATTTCATCATTTTTGGGGTTTGAGATGTGTTCGTGCATTCAGTTACATATAAAATGCCTCTCATGTTAGTGATATGTCTACTTGTTATTCGTCACCAGTCCTTAGCCTATTGGAGGTGCGCTTGGGGAGTTGCGACATGGGCTCCACTAGGATGGGTTGTGACATCGACGACTAGGGTTTTGGGGAATAGTTAAATATCATAGGGCATATGACCCCAGTCACATGGCATGTAGGTACTCCCCAGTGGCTCATCATGTATCTTGGAAGATACACGGACATGGGGTGGAGTACACGAGTTTCCTGTATGACATGTACCCCACCACATGACTTAGCCTGGACCAAGTACATAGATAATCCTATGTACTGGTACACGGGCAGAGACACACAGGTTTACACCGTATACTAGCACACGACCAAAGCACATGATTGGACCCCAGCTGGAAGGATAAGTCATGTGACTCCTTATAGATGTCGTGTAACCATCTTCTACATGACATGTTCTAAAGACACGGGCCATTGTACACGGGCAGTACTTGGGGTCAAGGGACACAACATGTGACCCTACTACATGTTGTGTACCCCCTTCTACATGGCTTGATTCTCTTATCCTCCGTATCTAGGAAAAATTTCATTAGGGTTTTCCCCTTTATCATTCTCTATGAAGGAATGAATGAATCATTTCCTACTCATAGGACAATGATCCCTTCAGCGGGACTTTCTAGATAGAGTTGTGTAATCCCCGGAGAGGCCTAGAGCGGGATCCTCTATTCATTCTTCATTCCCTAGGTAGATTATTTGGTATTGAAGTGACCAAAATTACAGCGTATCTATCCTCTACTTAGTATGTTAATCCAGATTGTGTTGTTGGTATCACCCCATGACCCTAGTTGTGATCCTCATTTGTGTATCATATCTCTCTCTTTGGATCTATTGGTTTATCTCTCTCATGATGGTTCCCGACGAACAGTACTTCTCAGACGAACATCATCAGTGCTATCAGACTCAGGAGTGTGTTCTTATAGATGAGTGCTTCATGTAATTTTCGACCTGAATCCCTAGTGTTGGTATGTAGTAGTCGTGACTTACCTCTAGACTACGTGTCTTGGATTAAGTATATATGGATATTCTTATATGCACTGTAGATATATACTTATATAGAGCTAGCTGTATTTTTTCCTTTTTATATGGATTTATGGTTTTTGGGTGTCCTACTGAATATAGTTATATGCACCCCTACACGGGTTTTGCCTGCATGTGTCATGTCTAGTTCACACGAGCTACCTTTTGATGGAATCCTAGGTGAACCAAGACCAGAGAGTGACTTGTGAGATCAGGCGGGCTAAGGTGTGTTCCTACGACTACAAACAGTAGTCCCAGTACCTTTTTTTATGGGTTGGACTTGTGGTTTACAGACTCTTCTTGGTTGGATTGTATTCTAACTCAGTTTACTTTACATTCTTTACATTCCTGTCATACTCTATTGGTTTCGATATAGTGGTATGCATTCATTGTTTACTTAGTGTTTTTTACATTTAAGCATTTTTGTGGGCTTGGACATGGGTGTGTATGTACAGCTACATAGGCAATGCCACTCATGTTAGTTATTTTCCTACTTGGTGCTAGTCACTAGCCCCTGGCCTGTTGGAGGCGGGATTGGTGAGTCGCAACATGAGTCTCACTAGGATGGGTCATGACAGAGTGGTATCAGAGGCTGGTCGATTCTATTTTAGGACCGAGAGTCTATGAGATTGGTTTGGGGAAATAATGTTAAGTGTTTTGATTTTGGATTTTTGGATAGGGACTCCGGTGTTGATGCAGACGACTGACATATCCATACACCAGGACTTTGATAACTTTCCTTTTGACTCGGTACATGATAACACTGGTTGTAGATAAAATAATTGTACATGCATCATATAACAATGGGTTATGGTTTCCATGTCCTTATTGAGTTAGTTCTCCGGATACACTCATTGATCATGGTGAATCTTGTTTTCTTACAGGATACCTCTGCAATTAATACCGTCTTGGATTCAGTAGCGTGATTGTGTGGATGATTCCCTCAGTGATGAGGCTTCAATACAGAGACCAGATCCCTAGATGTTACCTCTAGGTGGTGCGCCTGCTATACCGCCACATGTTGAGCAGCATGTGGTACCCCTGGTACCAACATATGAGGATCACAGGATGAGTGTGCTCTACGAGTTTCAGAGACAGAGACCTCTCAGGTTCTGAGGTGAGCCCGACCCTTAGGCGGCTGAGGACTGACTTGAAGCGGTGACCTGAGTTTTCTGCCTAGTCTAGACACCAGTAGATCAGATGGTGGTTCTGGCAGTGAGCCTTTTACATGGCTCAACAGGAAAATGGTGGATTTTGGATATCCAGAATCATGATGATGTGACTCTTTCATGGACAAAGTTTAAGCGTCTCTTTAGGGATGATTTCTCACCAGTTACGCTAAGAGTTGTGTGTATATAAGAGCTTCTTCTACTTCAGTAGGGCAATAGGATAGTGGATGATTATTAATCTAGCTTCACCAACCTTTACAGGTACTCGATGAATATGGTTTGAGATTAGTACTTCATGGTTCTAACCTTTGAGCAAGGTCTACGTAGAGAAATCTGAGACAACGTTATCCCTCTATGCATTCCAACTTATGTCGGGGTTCTTGAACAATATTTGGTGGTTGAAAGCTTCTTGGCTGAGCATATACAACCAACGATAAGCAGTAGTGGAAAAGCTGGAGAAGAGACCTCGGCATCAGGGAGCTGATATCAGTCCTAGGGACCTGGATGTGGGATATGTTATAGGAGTAGGTCCCAGGACAGAGGATCTGCAGTTCAGGACTCACATGGTGGGTCCAGTCAGCTTAGGGAGAGGTGGTGCTATTCACGTGACGATAGAGGACATATTTCTCAATATTTTTTGACCCACCATGCTACTGACAGAGAGACTATGGATGAACCACCGAGTTAGAGATAGTGATAGGAACATGCAGATCCACATAGTGGAAGACGTGGAAGATGATTTAGGAGAGCATCAAGAGGTGTTCAACGTTTCGACTTATTACCACCACCACCCCCAAGAGGTCCATTTCAGGCTCAGGGAGCTAGAGGATAGGGGAGGGGACTACTACATGCGATCGAGGAATATGACCCAGAGGATCCATGAATGATCCAAGGTATGATATGTGTCTTTTCTACTTTAGTTGTAGTACTGATAGACACTGGTTCTATTCATTCCTTTCTTGTCATGTATCTTGTTCGAGACCTTGAGATTCCAGTTGAACCTTTGAATCAACCCTTACGCTAGGATACACCTATTGAATAATACTTGATGATTACACATCTATGCTGACAGTATGAACTGACCCATGGAGGTGAGATTTTCATTTGGAACCTCTTGGTGGCAGCATCGAGGATTTACGACATCATTATTGGTATGAATTGGTTATCCACAATGCATGTCTAGATTGACTGTTTTAGGCGAAGGGTGTGGTGTGTCCAAAACGATGCAATAAGTTTTTTCTTTTTTGGTGAAAAGGAAAACCAAAAAATACGGGATTGACTTATTCATAGGAGGGTGCAACTGATTACTAATCAGTTGGCTAGTTCGACCCTCAATGCAAAATATGTTATAAGCTTCCACTTTCCAACAGTGGGGGAAGAGTACGAGGATGTTTTTTTATGAATATGTTTTAGGATTAACTATCCACTAGAAGATATACTTTTGCATTGATTTACACCCTGGGATAACACTGATATCTACACCAGTATATCGGATGGCTCCCACAGATCTTTGCAAGCTGAGAGTGCAGTTAGAGGACTTGCAAAGTAAGGGCTTTGTGAGGCCCAGTGTTTCACCCTGGGTAGCCCCAATTTTTCTTTCCAAAAAGGAAGATGAGATTTTGAGGTTTTATGAGGACTAATGGCACTTGAACCAGATGACTGTGATGAAAAAGTATCCACTACCAAGGATCTATGACCTCTTCAATCATTTAATAGGGGCATGATGGTTCTCGAAGGTTGAAATTTGATTGGGTTATCACCAATTGCGAGTACGGGTTAAGGATATACTAAAGATGGATTTCGGATCTCGTTACGGTCATTATGAGTACTTGGTGATGCCCTTTGGTGTGACGAACGCCCCAACAATGTTCATCTGACTCATGAACCAGATCTTCTAACCTTACATAGACCGGTTCATGGTATTTTTCATCGACAATAACCTTGTGTACTTAGTGCCTAAGGAGGAGAATGAGAGATACTTAAGGATGGTTCTAGATGTACTCTAAGAGCTCCAAATTTATGGGAAACTTTCGAAGTGTCAATTCTAGATTCAGGAAGCCCACTTTCTAGGACATGTTATCTCAACAGATGGAGAGGAAGTGGACACGACCAAGGTTGAGGCAGTGTTAGCAAGGGATCCACCTAAGAACGTGATAGAGGTGCATATTTTCCTCGGGCTAGAACACTATTATCAGAGATTCATACCTGATTTCTCTAGGATATCAGCACCTATGTCATCTTTGACTTGAAATGGAAAACCTTTCATGTGGACAAAGAAGTGCCAACTGACTTTTCAGCAGCTGAGGCAGAGTTTGATGAGTGCTCTGATATTGAGATTTCCAAAGGGAGGTGTCGAGTACGTAGTGTTCTACGATGCATCTGAAACCGAGCTTCGTTGTGTTATGATGCAGAGGCAAGTGATGATTACCTATGGATCGTTCCATTTGAGACCACTTGATCAAAACTATTCATACCATTTTCTTGAGTTAGCAGTTGTAGTATTTTTGTTGAAGATATGACGACACTACCTGATAGGCAGGCGGTTTATTGTCTACTCCAGTCATAAGAGTCTCAGGTATGTCTTATCTCATAAGGATTTTATCTTGAGACAGATGTGATGTTCAGAGTTCCTCTAGGACTATGACTTTGATATTTTCTATACTCTTGGGAAGGGGAAGGTGGTGACAAATTCTCTCATCAAAATATTTATTTTGCATTTGTTGAACGAGGCATCAGATAAGTGATCCTCGTTATAGTCATCCTTTTTGGATGGAGGTGAGGAAACTTACTTCCAGTTAATGGTTGTTACCCCTCCTTTCTTACAAGTCATGGAGGCACGACTTGAGGATACCGACTATGAGAACCTACTTACTCAGATATCCACAGGGCATGCTCTTAATGGATATTCACAAGGTTGGGAGCACATCATTCTTTTCAGAATATGCATTGTAGTACCAGTGACATTGCAGGAAGAGGTTTTGAGGGATTTATATACATCCACATTGGCAGTACATCTAGGTGTGGAAAAGATGTAACAAGACCTTCGACATCATTTTTGGTGGTCTGGGATAAAGAAGAGTGTTTCAAAGTTCGTTTCTTGATGCCTTGTCAGCAAATGAAGGTTGAGCACCGGGTTCTAGTGGGTTTAGCTCAACCTCTTGAGGTGTCAAAATGGAAGTAGGATGAGATATTGATGGACTTATTGATGAGTTTACCACATAAATCTAGGGGACACAATGTCATCTAGGTGATCATAGACCACCTCACCAAGTCGGTCCACTTCCTAGCTATCCAAGAGAATAGTTTATTAGAGAGCTTGAAACGCCTCTACATACAGGAGATAGTTCGACTCCATGTAGTTACATTGAAGATGGTTTCAGATCATGATACTTGTTTTAAAACCTGGATGTGTAAAAGATTATTGGAGGCATTTGAAACCCAGTTATACTTGATCACAGTGTTTCACCCACAGACAGATGATCAGACAGAGCAGACCATTTAGGTCATGGAGGACAAGCTACAAGCTTGCATGTTAGACTTCGGTCATAGTTGGGAGGATTACCTACCACTGGTGGAGTTAATGTAAAATAATAACTACTATTCCACCATTGGTATGGCTTCATTTGAGGATTTTTATGGGCGGTCCTGCAAGTTACCACTTTGTTGGACTAACCCAGTAGATTCAGCACTCATGAGCCCAGAGTTGGTGTGAGCTACTACAGAGAAGGTGCAGATCATCCAGGAGTGGATGAAGATTGCATAGAGCCATCAAAAGTCTTATGCTGACAGGCGATGAAGACCTTTGGATTTTTTGGAAGGAGACCACCTGTTCCTATGGGTTTCACTTCAATGTGGATTATAGAGATTTTTCAGGGAGACAAGTTATCTTTCAGGTTTATCGGCCCTTTTCAGATACTACATAGAGTTGGAAAGGTAGTGTACCGCTTAGCTCTACCCTCACAGTTGGACCAGGTACACGATGTCTTCCATGTGTCACGGTTGAGTAAGTACATGTATGACCCATTGCATGTCATCGACTGGGGTGAGCTAGACATCGAGGATGAAACGACTTTTTCTGAGTACCCAATGGAGATCGAGGATTGACATGAGAGGATCCTTCATGGGTGAGATATACCTTTGGTACGTGTCATGTGGTAGCATGAGAATCTCCAGGAGAGCACATGAGGGTGGGAGGCTCAGATTCATGCAGAGTAACCTCATTATTTTAGTAACCTTTGTTTAGCATTTTGAGGACATAAAACTCAAGGTGGGGAGAATGAAATGTTTCATATTTTCTATGTATTATTTTCAAATATCATATGGATTATATTTGAGACCAGGCGCTAAGACAACGTGCGATTCCGAAGCCCAGTGTTCCCAGAATAAATGTTTGATATATATTAAAATATTAAATAGAATGCATGTGCAGTTTTTCTGAAAAATTGGAATACCTTCTAAATGGGTGCTCAGATCAAAAATATGAGGGCACCATTGCGTTTATTGTGGGGAATTTACCTTAGGCGTGACCTAACATTGTACAACACTGGTCAACTGTTAAAAATAGTTTTGATCATTTTAATGAATAAAATAAATTGAAATATTTATTTTATTTTTCTGTTTAGTCGATGCAGTGAAGCGGTGATGGTTTTTTTTAAATAAACCTTTAGGTAGGGATCTAGGGTTAGGCTCATAACCCTGGAATTCAATAGAGGCTTTGGAGAAGAAACCCTGATGACTTGGAACTGTGGATTGAAGATCGACGAATGTCGTTCTTGATGGATCTCGCCAGCGGTAATAAATTTTCAATAGTAAATGATCCAATTCCCAGGTTGGGTGTGTTATTTTGGATTTTCCTCCCTGTTCTTAGACTCAATGATGAACGCAGACCAACCAACAAATAGGTTGATCTGTGGTTCGATTTGTAACCTTGAGGGATGAGTTTTATTTGCGTAATTTATGAGGTTTGATCATTGAGAACTATTTTGATTTGTCGATCATTCTTACGAGAATGGATTGAGGCCGGAATGAACAATGACCAAAGTGCATTCCTTAGATTTGTTCCTTGTGCATTTTTCTCCCCTGATTTCTTGCATGTGTTCTTTATTCTGTGACTGGTTTTGAACAAATGATCATTGCACCTTTGTTTCTTGGAGAAATGATCTGAAATTGAATATCCAACATTGGGACGACTTAACAAAGGTGTGACGACAAAAATGGCTAACGAATCGAAGTGGTTTGAAAGAAACTATTTTTCAAGCAAGTTTTCATCGGTATGGATTTAAATTGTAAAGACCAGGAAATTTCATATGATTTTTTTTAATTATATAGAATTATTTTGAGAATACGAAATTCGACGGAAAATGATTCCAAGGACTAGAGATCCTTGAATGAATTTTTGACACTTTTTTAAGGTACGTTTAGTAAAATTGTGAGCGAGATTTTCTACCTTTTGAACTGGTGCTTGGATTGAAAATATGAGGGCACTGTTGAATTCGCAGTGCTGAGATTCTCTTAGGCAAAGCTTAACTTCGACCGGCAAAGGTCAGGCAGAAAAGTTAAACTTTGGTCTTTTTGGAAAAAAATAATAAAATAACTCTTTGAGTTATTTTATTCTTTTATTCAACCGTTGATTGACGGTTGGAAAAACTACAGCGTAATCATGAGTATTAAATGAGGGTCATTTAATGACTCATTTATTTTGTTGTGATACCACAACGCTGGTTTAATTAATGGATCATTAATTAAGGTTCATTAATGAGTGATATTAATGAACTCAATAATACTGTAGTGTTTTATTATTATTAAAATCTGGTGTCAAGTGGAAGAGGGGACGTAGGGGGAAACTTTTATGAACACGCTTATGAAATTCCTCTCCAATGAAGAATGTAGAATGAATGTCGATCATTGGAGGATCTGATCCAAATATCGACCTGTAGCGATGAATTCCAATGAACATGGAACGTCAACGAATCCAGAATTCCTCTATCATCCGCAAAGGATTCAACCAAATCCAGGTAGGGGATTTATTTGCTCTAAGTGTTTAATGTTTCCTCTTATCTCATTCTTGAAAAATACAATGAACACATATCAACCGACTAAAGGGTTGATCCACGACTCGTTCGATCTTGCAGGAGGTTGTCAGAGGGATTTGATTCGGGGTTATTCTTAATCTATGTGATGATTGATATCTTTCCCATGATAAAATTCTAACACAGAGGGTGCAGGACAATAAAAAAAGGCCCAGACCCTCCTATAATCTTGGATTTTGTGTGTTCTTTATGGGAGACTGAGCAATGTGACGATAAGGTGATTATGTGGGATTCATAGTGAAGATGTCAACCCGAGAGGCCCGTAGGCATAGACGGGTTGGGAAACAGACCACCGGGGCATCTCTGGTGGCCCACTGAAGGTGTCTTCGGTGTGGAAGTGGTGTAGAAGAGGCGGCACCCGCAGGAGCCATGGTGGTGTAGGACGCGGAACCTGTTTGCACCGTGTGGAGATGGAGTGACCCGCTCGGCTGGCGCACAAAAGGTCGGCTCGTGCCGACTGTAATGGGGAGAAGGGGTGGCGCCTACTGGAAAAACTGGATGCCCTGTGTCCAGTCTAGTAGACCGGCCGGCACCACGTGGTTTGGGCCACCCGTGGGTTGGACCCGCCACCAGACCTAATAGGCTGGTTGAGCTGGACCCAAGCTAGACCCAACCGTCTCTATTTCACTAAAATGACCATAACTCGCAGACTGGGCATCCGATTGACGCATTGTCTACGGTGCGAGGACCCTTGTGATGAGGTAGAACCTTTGAGATACTTCACTTGAGTTTTGTAAGAATATGGATTACGTCTGGGATGGATCAGACTCAAATCTAAATGGGCCCTTTTTACCTTTTTGCCTATATCATAGAGACTGGGTGTCTAATTGATGTGTCATCTGTCATGTTGGAACCCTTAAGACAAGACAGTCCTTTGGGTTACTACTAAGTGGGAATTCATGGTGGTTGAGGTACTAATGATGAATTGAGAAGTGAATACTCTGGAAATCAAGTGTTCTAAGTGCGGGAATCCACTGGCTAGTTGTGTCCTAATGGAAGAATAATGATCCTCTGTGGGTCAGCACCTAGTGATCCTTAGTGGGTCAGCACCTAGAGATCCTTTGTGGGTCATCACCTAGAGATCCTATGTGGGTCAGCACCTAGTGATCCTCCGTGGGTCAGCACCTAGAGATCCTCTATGGGTCAACCCCTAGTGATCCTTTGTGGGTCAGCACCTAGAGATTATTTATGGATCAGCACCTAGCGACCATGTGCAGACTAGCAGTAAAGCCTCTAGAAAGAATAATATGATCTATCTTAATAAATAATCATCTTTATTCCTATTCTTAAAGTTGTATACCTGGTATGAGATGCATATTTTACTTTTTTCTATGTGTTTGAGATCTTTCTTTGTGGGTTTTTCCTTCATGGATTACTGTGAGACCTTCGGGGGTCTTGGGGTCCCTACTGAGTATTGTTATACTCACCCTTGTATGGGCATTGTCTGCACTTTGTTGTGACTTGTAAAGATGAAAAACAGCTTTACTAAGACTTTGGAGAGCTAGGGCTTGATGGTATATGGAGGTGACCAATTGACGTGGTGAGCTACAGTGACAAGTTGTACCTACCATTCAGGTAGGATCCCAGGTGGATGATCTCTGGAGCATGTTTTTTTCTTTTACTATACTACTCTTTCAATTGGGATTGTATATCATCCCCTTTACTTTCAGTGCTTACTTTTACTCTCAGTGGTGGTATTTGTGGTGGTCGTACTACTCCTTTTCCATTGTGTTTTGTTTGTGTGCAGTGGTCCCTATCTATGCGTGTATTGGTTTAAAAGAAATGTCTTCCCTTTTGAGATATGCCTTCTGGTGCTAGTCACCAGCCCCTGACCTATGTAAGGCAGGCTTGGGGTAGTCACAGCCCGGTCCCTGGAAGATGGGTGATGACAAAGTGGTATCAAAGGGTGATCGGTTCTACCAGAATAACTAAGAGTCTGCATTTTTTTCAATGGGGCAATAGGTTTAAGTGTTTTGCGTTCAGTTTTCAGTTTGGGGAGTCCAGTTTTGGTACGGTGTCCAATGTATCGATACTCCAGGACCCTGAATTCTATTTTCTGACTCAGTACATGAAAACACTAGTTGCATGTGTTTTTAAAATTGTTTTCTCTTGATATTTTTTGAGCAATCTCACTATGTATAACTTATTTACTGTGGCACATATGTTTTTCTATAGGATGCCTCCACAAAGACAGTCAGCCAGGATTATTGTGAGAGATCATGATGATGGTCTACTAAGCGATGAGGCATCAGTTTAGGGACCACTTACAATAGTATCACCTTCGGGTGGTGTACCAGTAGCACCACCACCCGAGGAGAAACAGTTGCTACCAGCCCCACCAGCAGATAGTGCACACCAACTAAGCACATTGCACAAGTTTCAGAGAAAGAGGCCTCCATGGTTTTGAGGTAAGACAGATTTTTAGGTAGTTGAGGACCGGATGGAGGCTGTGGCATGAGTTTTCTACCTTTTTGAGACACCAGAAGACCAGATGGTGATCCTAGCTACTAGTCTCTTTCAAGGAACATCAGAGGGATGGTGGATCCTGAGACTCCATACACACAAGGAAATGACTCTTTCCTGGTTGGACTTCAAGAGCCTCTTTAGGGAAGATTTTTTACTAGTGACACTATTCTTTGTGCATATTTAAGAGCTACTGCACTTACATTAGGGCAGATTGATGGAGGCCTAGTACTTAGTGAGATTTACTTACCCCTCCAGCTACTCCATCAACATGGTACGAGACCCTATCTTTTGGGCCCGACCTTTGAGTAGGGTCTCCGAAGAGAGATCAGATCATCTATTATTTCGTTCAACATTCTAACACAGTCTGGGGTGCTAGAGAGAACTTTACTGGTGGAGATATTCATAGCCGAGTAGGCACTAATAGTGAGATCCACCACCAGATGACAGGTGGCCGATTCATCTGTTGTAGGAAGTAGGCAGATGACGCAGAGGCCCAAGTGGGCTAGACATTCCGAAGGACGACCCCAGGATGCAGGGTCGGAGGTGCGGAGCTTGCGAGGTAGAGGAGGTCATCTGGGGACTAGAGTTTATTACTCTTGTGGAGGACACGATCACACGACTCGCGACTATCCGGCTCCCCACGCAGATGACCATCAGGCGATCGAGGTACCGCTGAGATAGTGACAGACGTTCGAGTGAGGAGGTCCGCAGGATGGCAGACATGGCGGAGAAGAAGGAAGTTCACCAGGTTATGGGAGACGGTTTGAGGTACTACTGCCACCACCTTCAGGTTTTCCACCCCGACCACAGGGAGCAGGTGGATAGGGATGAGCTTAGAATAAGGTAGCAGAGGCCTATGACCCTGATGCTCTATAGATTATTCGAGGTAAAATATGTGTTTACTTCACCCTAGTTTTAGTTCTTATAGACATAGGTTCCAGTCACTCTTTCATTTTCATGACTCTCATTTGGAGCTGGGATATTCTGGTGGAGCCGTTGGCTCAGTATTTACAATTAGAGACTATTTACTCTAGAAATGAGGATGACCTTGTTTTTTTAAGGTTCAAACATTCCAATCGGTTTCTAACGGGTTTGTTCGTAGAATCGGAAACATCCAATGATTCTATATCCATTTGGACCTACTTTCCAAAGGTAGGTGCTCATTAGTTGTGAACCTATGAGGCTTAATAATTTGCATTGGTCGAGAGGATGGGATTTTGGAATCATCACACCTTTTTAGGGGGAATTATTTTCTACTCCGGTACTCTTTATAGATTTAAGTTATGTTCGTGAATCCTTATTAAATTACCAAGTATGAAAATGAGCTTTCCTTTAGATCTAACACTCAATAATTGATATGTATGGGATTAAGAGAATTTTTTATATGTATTTTGGTTTCTTCATTGATAGATAATCATCTGTATTTGTTAGAGATTCTTAGTCAATGGTATCCTTCAATACATTATATAGAGATCTCTTGGTCATTATGATAACCATACTGGTTTTAAAGCCACTCAGTGGGGTACTTAAAGTTTATTTTCATTCAAAAGGACATGGATTATTTCAGAGTTTGGATCGTACCCGCAGATGGGCAACCTACATATCCTTGTTTAGAAAAGGAATCATAACCCACTTACCTCGAGTGAAGAAGTATGAAGTTTATGCATGGTTAATGGCCCATAGAAAAGATGTCATAATTACTTTTACTCTCTAAGCTCACGTGATTCATGCTCGGTGTGAGAAACAAGAGGTATTAGTAAAACCTGATGATTGTGCCACGAAAGATTCAATCATAAGAAATAATGTGGGGATTATGTATGTATGACTTCCCAAGATAGATGAGGATTGGGATTTACTTCAGGGAATAAACCCAGGAACAAGGTCCATAAAGGTATATGTGCTTTATGGATATTTGGATACTTAACTTAGGACTTAATCCTAAGAAGGATGCCCAAATTATAGGGGACTTATGATTGGGTTTTATTCCTGAGATGGAAGTCCAAATCAAAATAAATTAAGACTAGTTAAGAGAAATTATGACTGGGACTTAATCATGAGAAGGAGGCCCAGGTTAAAGGGAATTATGACTAGGGCTTACTCCTAAGGAGGATGCCCAGGTTAAGGGAATTTGGAATTTGGGGCTTACTTCTAAGGAGGATGCCCAGATTTGGGAAATTGGGGCTTACTCCGGCGGAGGATGCTTAGATTTGGGAACTTGGGGCTTACTCCTGAGGAGGATGCCCAGATTAAATATCTCAGACTGGGGCTTACCCCTAAAGAGGAGGCCTAGGTTAAGAGAACATGGACTGGGGTTACTCCTGAAAAGAAGGTCCAGGTTAAGTGAACTTGGACTGGGGATTACTCCTGAAAAGAAGTCACAGGTTAAGAGAACTTGGACTGGGGCTTACTCCTAAAAAGAAGGCCCAGGTTAAGAGAATTTGGACTCGGGCTTACTCCTGAAAAGAAGGCCCTGGTTAAGTGAACTTAGACTGGGGATTACTCTTGAAAAGAAGTCCCAGGTTAATAGAACTTGGATTGGGGATTACTCCTGAAATGGAGGACCAAGTTAAAGATCATCTCATCTTAAAGGATGAGGTTGAATGAATGAAATCTCTCACCTTAGTGACATGAAAATATGTAAGTCACTAGGTTTTGAGAGATGTTCCACAGAATTCCTTTTAGATAATGAATCCAACCAAGTAATCATGCCATAAATGGCTTTAAATATGGTTTTGAAGGATAAATCTTGAAGAGGAGATGCGGATTTGAAGAAAAGAGATGAATAGACAGGAGGGACACCCAAAAAGAGGTAGGCGTGCAGGTCCTGGTCGCGCAAGTATACCTGCGCGGCATAGGTGTACTTGCACACCTGTTAACCAATGGGGTAATACTTGGGAGAGGCTTGGCTCAATCCCTTAGTATTATCCCTAAAGGCTTGAAAAGGTGTGGCATGTAGATTCTGTTGAAGGGATAAGGCGGCGCGCAAGTGTGACCATTTCCTTTAAGGATTAGACACTTATGCGCATAGGTGTTGATGAATTTCAACACTTAGGCATTTTCCCCCTCTTTAGATCTTCCATTCTAGGTATGAAATTACTTTAGAAGTGTTCGGAAGACTTCAAGAAGAGACTAGGGCACCGATAGCTGAAATATGGGTTTCTGGAATTTTCATCCTTGAAATGGGGGGCCCACAAGGGGTATTTATAGGCTATTGAAGACCTTGGGCGAAAATAAAATAGGGCGCGAAGTTCACCTGTGCGGCCAATATGTGTCATGCATGTATACTTGCATGACCATCTTGGAACTTGCGTGACTCATTCTTAAAGAAATCCATGTTCATTCCTTTGTCAATTTTTTATGTTACTTCAAAGGATGAATCACTTTGTGTTTAAGGTATTTCCCTTTTTCATTCGTTAGACTCTATGACAGAAAAGAGCATCAACAAAATTCCCCCCTCAGAGTTGGATCCGAAAGGAAGGAGGATGTGACTCTGAGGTAAAGAAGAAAACCAAGGAAGGGCAGTGTGCAAGTGAGAGGCATGTAGGATTCGGCGCGCAAAGGTGCGGCCTGGCGTATAAATATGAGCCTCATTCTCATGCAAAGTACCCAGCTTTTAATGCTTTTGAGCTCTCACCGTGCAGGTTGCTTTCGTCACGCAGGTTGCTGATTTTCCGCGCTTTCATTGCTTCTGTTCATGTCATGCTTCTGCAGAGGTATTTTGACCTGCGCAGTGATACCTGCGCGCCAAAACCTACACGACACAGTTACACTTGCGCGCCAACATTGGAATTGTGTGCCTTAATGACTTAGCCATTTTTTCACTTTTATTCACAAATTTTATGAAAAATCAACTCACTTAAGAGTTAATTATTCGAACTTTTTGCATATTAAATGGCCTCTAGAAGAATTGGAACGGCCGATGAACTGGCTAGCAAGCGAATTGATGACATGATGAACGTTGTTGGCCATGATTACTGTGATATCTGTGACAGAACTCTCCCAGATCTGGAAAAGTACTTGAAGAATTATCATTGTAATTTTCCACAGAGCATCTACTTGCCTCTGTATGGGCATGGTCATCTGCAAGAAGTTAACATTCCATAGGCAAAGAATTATCTTCCGTATTCTTGGTTTCAGACTTGCACCAATTTTACTTCAGAAAATATCTCTAGTGGAGGATCGTTTTTTAATACTGGAACAGTGGAGAAGGCCTACATAATGCATCATAGCCCTTCTGCCCCAGATCTAAAACCTCACAAGCCTTATCTAAAACCCCATTGTTATCCTTCAATCTTCCAAAATTCTCATATGGATCAATCCAAAGGCTGGAAGAGGAGTTGGGACTTTCATCCTGGAGGAGGTGTGAAGCCAACTTGGATGTGGGCATATTGGGTGCGACAAACCTGCGCAGAGTTTTTCGAGGATCTGAAAGGAGATGCAATATATGAAACCATCTAGGCTGGGAAGACATATGTTTATATGAATGATGACTTTGGGCTGGAGCTAATCGGCCACTGGAGCCCAGAAACCAATTCTTTCCATATGACTGATGGAGAAGTAGGCATCAGTTTTTAGGATTTCTACAATATCTCAGGTGCTCCAATTATGGGCGACATGTATGATGAATTCATCCCTCCCAAGGAAACTTGGAATAATTCTGAGAAGACTCCAGCTTTGGCTCGGGAATTATTGAAAATCTTCTACAAGTTCATGAATTACAAGACCTCCAAAACTCATTCCAGAAAGGATATTCATCCAGAAGAGTAGATGGATATGTTTCTTACTAGGAAGGAGGGGGAGTGTCCCAGCTGTACTCTTCCTACTATTTTCCCAAGAATAGAGAAGAGGGGTACTTCTAGCACATTCTGGATGACTCTAGAAGCAGGAGAATTTGGTAAGTGTGGGTACAAAGTGGATCAGAGAATCCCAAAAAAGACTACTCTGGCGGGCTTCTTAGACTTGTGGCTCAGTGTTTATCTTTTGAAAGTCAGGTATTCGAAGGGAGGCATTAGGCCCGGGACCTTTGTTGTTGTAGCCAAGTTGGAAGAGAAGAAAATGGTTGGGTTGGCCACCCCCATTTTGGCAAAGATTCACCAGAGTTTACTCCATGTCTTTATGGGTAAGTATCCTTTGAGAATAGTGGGACCATTCCACGTTTTGTTGGGATGGATTGCCACTCATTTCAGGACATATGTTGTACAGAATGGAGTATAGATTCTTGGAAGCTCTTTCAGACCATCAGTGTAGGCATTTTCTAGAGTTGCTCCGTTATCTCTCAACATCTATGATATGAAGGTGAGGCTGAGAATGTACAAGTAATTCAATTTCTTTCCTTATGGAAACCCGCCAACTGGGCGGTTTTTTGATGATAGAACAGCCGGCCTAGAATTGAGGTCGTACATGCTGGCTGCCGAGATGGTGTACTGACCCCCAGGATTGACAGAGAGATTATATGCAAGGCATATGCTCCATACAGATTTGCACGCCAATTCAAGTGTCTGCAGTAGACTATTTTATCCCCTTCTATTCATGTCAGGTCAGAGAAGCATTCGATGGTTTCCCGAAAATTATGGTTGCTGACATCTATGGAGAAGATCGGGGTAATGTTTGATATACCAGTTGATAAAGCGGTGAGTAACGTGACTACATGGTATGACGAGAACTGGATAGCATCATACCCTGAAGGGGTGTTGAATTATCTGGTTTATCATGTGGGGAAAAAGAAAAGAACTGTAGAGAAAGAAACCATTCATCTGGAAGGTAATTATTTTCCACCTAGAGCTGATTCACCAGGTTCCACACCCAGGGCTGACTCGCCGGATTCCCAAGATGGCGATGATGAGGCGTGGTATGTGTCAAAGCGGCCTCGTGCCAGATATAATCCTCCTGTCGGAATCAAGAGAACAACTCCATCGAATCCTAGTGAGTTACTTCATTGGGGAAATTTAATCGCCATTAGTTTATAGAGAAACAAGTCTTATTTTCTTATCCTTTATCTATGGTTGCAGGAGCTAGGAAGAATTTGAAGTCTAAGATTGTAGGACCCTCCTCGACACACACTGAATATCTCCGACCAGAGGCTGTCCAAAACTGGAGGAGTTTATATTGCAATGATGAAACTGCCTAGATGGATCTATGCGAGGGGATACACATCCATGGAATAGGGAATCTTCGGGCCTCCACCGATATCCATTTCGAGGATAACCCTAATGAAGTGCAGGCTTACATCAGAGAGCTATAAATTCTCATATATTCCACCTATGATTCCATTCCTATCACCAAGAGGGTGAAGGAAATGATAGATCGTGGCACTACTGAGGGGAATGGTGCTTCTGGAGATGAGGAGTGGCACAATTATGTGGCTCCTGAAGATGTAAGTCTCTTTCCTTATTTGCTTTGTAACATGATTTCAGTTAAAGATTTGTTACTCAAGGAAATTACTTTCTTCATCCTCCAGCTTGCAAAGAAAGGAAGTGTTGAGGTTCCTTCACCATTGTATAGCCCTGGTGGTACTACTGTCGGGGCTAATGAATCTCCTCGTGATCCGGGTGAGATATCTCTAGGTCAGCAGGCCATGGAGGAGGAGTTAAATATGGCTCTTCATTCTCCAATTCCTGTATTTGGAGATGATGATGCCATCACTCCCAAAAAGCCGAAGAAACAAAGACATCAAAGGAATAATTCCATATCTAAACGTTTTATCAGTAGTGGTAAGTCCTTTGGATACTCATGAGTCTTAACACATGAAAGGATTGCTCATACTTCTTGGGATTTAAAGGGCTTCTTAAATTTCCCCTTTGAGGGAGAGGATTGACCCTCCTTTGAGGATGACGAAGGCTACTGGTGAACAGTCACAAGTTCATGCTGGCTTGGCTGCTCCTGAAGAGGAGCCAGCATCTGTTTCCAGTACCACTCCTACTGCTACTTCAAGGAGAGAAGAGCCTACTTTTGGTAAATAAACAATTCTTCATAATATGTTGAATGAAAACATCAACTGACTTCCATTCTGTGATACTTTAGGTTCAACCCCTGCACTGGAACATTTAGCGGCCACTGCAACTGACGCCGCAATTTTATCTGAAGACGTTGTTCGGGGCTAGAGGCCGCATCATGAAGGTTGACAAGGAGACATATCGAATGCTCTCACTAGTGAGAATAACCATGAATCTGAGATAACATTGGTTGAAATTATGGAACTTGGTGAATCTTTTTAATATTTTTTAGATCATGTTAAATTACCATGTAATTTAGAAGATTATGGACGTGAGTGTTATCCTTTGTCCTGTTAAAATAACTTCTTATTACATCTCTGACCATGATTGGTTCAAATGTGCAGTTCCATCTGAACAAGCTGTCGAACTGCCAATGCCTGAAGGGGGTACAGACAACCCTAATATTGCAGAGACACTGGCTCAAGTGGAGCTGAACCCAATAGAGCTTCCTCAAACTCGTCCTGAAAATCCTGATGAAGCTAGGAAATATGGGGAGGAGCCTTCTCCTGTTGTTGATCTACCGTTGGGTAAGAGATAACAATATTTGTGGTTGTACTTAAATTTAAAGACAACTTAATCAACTTCTTTCATCCTTTGAAACTAACCAAAAACTTTCAATTGACTATGCAGGGCCGTCAATTTCAGTGGCTAGATCTGGAGGTGAAGCCTTAGCCTCCGCCCCAACGGGAATAGAAAGTGAAGTAACATGGGTCAGGGGGAAGGAGCAGAACATGGAACTTCTTTATGTTCATTAATTCCAGATTATATTCCCCCCTATGATAGTGATGTCGAATCAGACCGGAGGTACAAAAGGCGCTCCAATTTTCGCGTCGCAAGGCATGGTAGAACATATGGAAGATCATATCTGAAGTACCTCTTGAAGAGATTTCATCGAAGATTCCCCGACTGTCATCCTTGTTCGTCATGTTGGGACTTGGCAGTTTTGGATATCAAGAGATACATGCTGAGGTGAAACAAGTCATCTTAAGAAGGGAGCAGGAGCAAAGGTATCGTCAAGACCTGACCAAAGTAAGGTTGTCAGCCAATATCAACGAATTTGAGGCTGCGGTGTCCCAAACTGAGGCTGATCATGCTGCTAAGTTGAAGGATCTGAAGCATAAGATCAAGGAGAAATTTTTCCAGTAGATGCACCTTCAGCAACAGTTAGATGTTGTTACTGGGGAACTTGAATAGTTGAACAATTCACTGGAAGGAGTTCAAACAAATGGTATGAAATCCATTGCTGAATCTAAGAAAGCACTCCATCAAACTGAAAAGAGTGAAGTTGGTCAAGTGCATGAACTTCAAGTGGTTGTTGATGAAGCTCGGGATTCCGTAAATCAAATGAAGACTTATGTTGAAAGTATCTTGTAATCCCTGAAAAAATAGAAGAGACTCCAGTCTGTGGATGTCCTTCTAACTTTTGTGCATCAAATGAAAAAAAATTTCATCTTCAATCATTTGTGTGTGCCTTCTTTTGCTACTTGCTTTAAATTTTACCTAATCTAATGGGCCTAGTAAGCATAGTTTGATTTTAGCTAGGATTATTATAAACAACCCTACGAACTTTGAATCTTTTTATTGCTCAATATTACCTAAATCATACAAAATGTACATTTAGTGATCTGGTACTTGACCTTTATTCAGAGTTCCATTGTCTTTTGTGAGAAGTTTAAAGTCATGCACATCAGACATAAAATGGATAATGTTTAAGGTCGAAATAGCGTTGACCAAATGGATTAAAATTGACTCAATTCCTTGATAATTTATCTGAAAACATATTACCACCCTCAAGTATGGGGGAAATTTAAACTATGAATTAATAAATTTAAACTATGAGAAATGATATGAAAAAATGACTAAGAGGAATTAGAAGAAGTATTTCCTAAGAGTGAAGTTACCATTATTTAACAAACCCGTTAGGGGGTTGAATAATATAAGGCCACCTAAGGGCATTGGCTGCATAGTCAAATAATAGCATCTTTTGGATGATAGGTCTATTATGTAGACTGTTTATGCAAGGCCGCTTAAGGGAACGTGTTGCATATTCAAGAAAAAGAACTCCCAGAAATTTTACTTTTCTATTGCTAAAAAGCCAGTGGAAATTTATGGAGATTCAAAATTTCCAAAGCATAGAGTATGTTGTATGGAGATAGGTACTTGAATATTGAGAGGATATTTCCAATCAAGATTCTCAAATAATTGGATGAATGTCACTCCCATGAAGGTCTGCCCAAACGTAGGGAAGGGAAATATAAACCATAGACTTTAGTACTTTCAGATCATGAAAAATAGTATGGGACAAATATGTTAAGGATAGATATTTTTGCAGATCCCTACATATTTTCATTAAGACGAATAAGGACAAAAAGAGGTTTTTCTTCCAGGAATGAAGTTACCATTATTTGAAAAACCTATTAGGGGGATGAATTATGCAGGGCCACATAAGGGCATTGGCTGCATAGTCAAATAATGGAATCTTGTGGCTGACAGGTCTGTTATGTAGACTGTTTATACAAGGCCGCCTAAGGGCACGTGTTGCATAGTCAAGAAAAAGAACTCTCAGGTATCAGACATTTTGTGACCAAAAGTCAAGAAAAGGGTTATGAAGATATGAAATTATTTAAGGTTAGGAGTATGACACATCAAAATGGGCATTGTCCAATGTATGAAAGAGATATATAGACCAATGCTGACCATAATCATATTGTGGATGGGTCCTGAATTGAAATGCTGGACTTCCCTACATATCTCATTAGGATGAGAATTAAGCTAGATCTAGTTCTTGAAATACAGTTTAACGTCATGTGGGACGAAAGTGTAAGATATCTTAGTTTAGGTTCATAGAGCTAGGACCATTATAAGGAGTACACCGTGTGTTTTATAAACCTGATGTGAATGAATACCAGAGTTTCTATATCACATTCATGTTTTCACAGGGGGACTTTTTAGCCAAAGGACTGAAAGTGGAATTTGGGGTTAGGCCCAAAGACTTGGTGATGAATTTGAGGGATGATCGAACGTTCCTATTTATCCCATAAGGATGGGAATCAAGCCACATGTAGTTCTTGAAATACCCTCTATACATATTTGGTTTGTACAAGTGAAGGGTGAAAGGGGACTTTAGTGCAATGATGGTTTTACCCAAGATAAAAGTTTGGGAATTTCCATGTATGCATGTAGTCTTTAGAATATAACATGACTGGAGATCAATGTAAATAATGATTACCTCTCATGTGAGGGTGCCAAAGAATGTTGTAGTTTATTATCGTACAGGACAAAAGTGCAAACAGTTTAACGTCATATAGCAAGGATGATGGTGAACCAATGTAAAAAATATTGGTTCTAGGGGCGGTTTCACGAATCAACATCGTATGATACGGAGGTGAACCGATGTGAAGAGATTTATTTTGGGCTTGAACCTCATGAGGTTGCCTATGTACCCATCCTAGAAGGCAAGGATCAAAGTCTGCATAGTTCGATTAATGAATGAATTGGTAATCAAGTTGTTCTTGAGGACAACGGCCTAAAAATGGTGTCGGGACTTAAACATGGTTAGTGGCACAGAGAGGGTGTTATGGTTGAAGTTTACTCTAAGCTCACGTGAGTCATACTCGGTGTGAGAAACAAGAGGTAGAAAAAACCTTAACAATGCACAGTTTAATGTCATGTTGGAAGAAGAAGGGATTGTGCAGTTTAATATCATGCAGTAAGGACTTAGGGGGGACTATGCAGTTTAATGTCATGCATTAAGGACAAAAAGAGGGCTGTATAGTTTAATGTCATATAGCAAGGATGGGTGTTGTACAATTTAGCATCATGTAGCTAGGACATATGGCTATGCAGTTTAATGTCTGGCAGTGAGGACAATGGGGACATAGTTTAACGTCATTTTGGACGTATTAGGGATTTTTTCACAGTTTAACATCATGTTGGACATTGGGGTACAGTAAAGTTTAGCATCATGTAGCTAGGACGTAAGAGGGACAATACAATTTAACGTCATGTTGGACGATGGCATGGTTTAATGTCATGTTGGACGTTGGGAAACAATACATTTTATGGTGCGAATAGTTTAAGGTCATATGCATAGACCGGAATGATGTATTTTTGTTATAAAAAATACTTCTTTAGAAATATGGCATTGTTTGGAGTCATGATGAGTTTTACATCCATTGAGATTAAAGAATAATCTCCATTAGAGTAGAACTTATATATTGAGTAAGGTCCTTCCCATTTTGGCTCAAGCTTGGGATGTTTCTTTCTTGGTATCATTGGGGTTATGAGAACCAATACCAATTCTCCCTGAATGAAAGAACAAAGACAAACTTTTTTGTTGAAATCACGTGCTATTCGATTCTGATAGACTTCCAAGTGGTGTATGGTGAACAATCTTTTTTCATCTAATTGTTCCTATTCATCCAATTGCTTTTGAGATTGTTCATCTGTAGATGAATGATCACAAATGGTTACTCTGAGTGAGGGTAATTGAACCTCAATGGGAAAGACTTCTTCTGTTCCATATACCAATGAATATGTAGTTGACCGCGTTGCAGTGTGGGTGGTGGTCTGATAAGCCCCTAAATCATGAAAGATTTTATCAGGCCATGATTTCTTATCTTTATCCACCATCTTTTGCAGTATGTTTTAAAGAGTCTTGTTTAAGGCTTCTATTTGGCCATTGGCCACTACTTGATACCAAGATGAATGATTGGATTTGATGTTGTATTCTTGATACAACTTCCTTACCTCAGATGAACAGAAGTTGGTGCCATTGTCCGTCAATATCGTATGAGGGACACCAAATCTGGTAATGATGTTAGACTTGATGAAGCAAACAATGCTTTTAGAACTGACTTCTTTGAGAGGTATTGCCTCTGCCCATTTGGAAAAGAAGTCAGTTGTAGTAAGAATATACTTAAAATTCTTGGATTTAGCTGAAGGATAAGGTCTTACTACATCAATTCCCCATGTGGAAAATGTCCATGAGTATTTAGCTATATGAAGCAACTTTGGGGGATGATGAATGAAGTTGGCACATACTTGGAAAGAATGACACTTCTTTGTGAAATCAACATAATCTTGTATTATTGAAGTCCAAAAGTATCGAAGCCTTCGAATTTGATCAAATAGTCTATGTCCGGACTGATGGACACCACAAACTCCTGCATGAACTTCTTTTATGACATCCATTGTCTCTTCACCATCAATGCATCTGAAGAGAATTCCATCAAAACCTCTTTTGTAGAGAATTTTCTCTAGGTAATCTGGGCTATCATAAAGATTAAAATTGACCACACATCGTCAGACTTGTTCTTTCCCGGCTCTATCAAGTGGGAGTGTTCCATTTTGAAGATATTCCCTGATAGGTGTCTTCCATCCCGTAGTATGACCATATGGTTCATAAATGGGACTAATTTCATTGATTTCCTATGTTTTGGTTTGAAAATAAGGTGAAATTGTACGACGGTGGGCAATACTGATGATTGTCTCATCTCGATTTGGATCTGTCAGAGCTGTGGCTATATTAGCCAGTGCATCAGCTTAGGCATTTTGTGATCGCAGGACATAAGAAAATGTCAGTTTCGAAGGAAATTCTACCATTAACTCTCTGACATAATCATACAAAGGGATTAACTCTTATTTTCTGATGGAATAATCCTCATTTACTTGTTTGATTACCAGGTCTGAATCACCATTCACCTTAAAGTGATTCACTTGTGCCCGAAGCGCCAACTCCAATCCTGCGATGAGAGATTGATATTCTACTTCATAATTTTTACCGCCTTCCCACAATAAGAAGGAATAGGGTAGCACTTCCTTTTCCGGGGAAATAAGTACAATTCCTAACCCAACTTTGTTGAATTTAGGATCTTCCATTTTCTTCCATGTTGGACTTATGGAAGCACCATCAAAGTACATTTCTCATGTTTGAAGATTATCTTGAATAGAGAAGACTTCTTCATCAGGAAGTTCAATATCTAAAGATATATATTCTACTGAAGGATGTTCAGCAAGGAAATCAGACAGAGCTTGGCCCTTTATTGCCTTTTGAGACACATACTGGATATCAAATTGCTGCAAAATAACTGCTCACCTTGCCAGACGTCCTGTAAGCATTGGATGACTAAGGATAAATTTGAGCAGGTTATTACGAGATACCAATTGGACCTCGTGATGTTTCAGGTAGTGTCTCAACTTCTGAAATTCAAAGATTAATGCTAGGCATCACTTTTCAATACTTGAATATTGGGTTTCTTCTTTAATCATAGTCCGACTGAGATTGTAGATGTTGTTTTCATTCCCAGCATCATTCTTCTGGGCAAGGAAGGCACCCAATGATCGCTCTAAAGTTGTCACATAAAGAATAAGTGGTCTTCCTTAAACAGGTGGCATTAATACCAGTGGACTCAAAAGATACTTCCTGAGAATATTGAATGCCTCTTGACATTCTTCATTCCACTGGGAAGTGATGTAACACCCGAGACTTTTATGAGAAATATTTTGTTTTTATGTTATATAAATCATCAAAGGAATATTTCACTACACACAACACTATCTTGACTTGTTTTACACGCAACCGCGACCTTCCTCGATAGCTTGCGTTGTACGCAATACCGAGTTTTACTAAGCAACAATATGCTATTAAAATATTATTAAAACTAGTCGATATGAATAGTAATACCCACTTTTTGAAATTTTATAAATTTTATCTTTCAAAATGGACTTCATTTTTGGATTCAGAATATCAAAATTATCCTAGGGTGAAATTTTGGTATTTTTCTGAAAACTTTCAATTTTTGATGAATAGTGTAAACACTGGGTTACTATTTAAAAACCGAATTTTTATTTAAATAATTAATAATTTTATTTAAATTTATTTTAGGTCAAAATTGATACATAATACCTATATAAGTTCAATGCAATTCATTGGAGTCATTTTATAATAATTTTAGATATATAAAATTTTTATTGAACTTTTCACCGTCTTTTACCCACCTCCTAGGAGAATTTCCAAATTCACATAAAACTTAATTTTACCACTTCTGTGAGTGGAATTTAAAAAATCCGAGAAACACGGTTAATATCAAGGACTAAAATTTGGTTCAATGAGATGAAAATAATTTTTGGTGGATTGTAACTTTTTACTTTTTTTTACCACGGTTAAAAGTAAATAGGGTAATTAAAGGTAAAAATGATATTATTATAACCCTAACGCATGTCTTAATTCTATTGTATAAGTGTAATTCGACCAAAAACAACCTTAAGAATAAAATATGTCCATTTAGGCCCACTTGGATTAGATTTGGACATTTAATATTAATTTATTTAAAGAAGGGTTAAAATAGTTAAAATCAAAGTTTAATAAATAAATCATTTTTAATATAGAGTTATACATAAGATAAATTAGACTATAAATATTCATTATAAATTCAAAAATATTTCCTACATAATGATATTTTATTTGTAATTTTTAGACATTAAATAATTTAATTTATTTATGACACAATGATGATGCAGTAATTATCTTATTAATAAAATATTGACATAATTGATGTTATAAATACCCAAATAAATGTAATTTGAGACTTTTCATGAATTAAAATAATTTTCTATGTTAATATGACATGTTAGTATTGATTTAATTAACTTTTTTCTAACTAATCTTTCTTTTATGATTTTCACAAAATTCAATTACCAAATAGTGTCAAAATTGACATAAAATAGTTTTTAAAACAAATATTATATTATTAATTTTTATTTTATTCCTAAAAATATAAGGTTCTGCCAAATGACTTATATAAGGTTATATATATTAATAATAAACAACTTGGGGTTCCTTTGTCTGGTTATAGTAAGTTTATTAACCTTATAGTGTAAAAAATAAAGAAGACACGGTAAAAGTTAAATTATCTAACTTAAGGTTAAATCTAAATGATAAGGTTAAAATAGATACCTAAACTTGCCTAAATTCTATTGGATGAGAGGGATTCGACCCATCCCCACCTTATCTTCTAAATAAATCAATTTGGAGCTATTAAAAACCGAATATGGCTTTATAATAAACAATATTTTTAGTTTTTCCAAAGGTGCCCCTCTCCTCCCTTATAAAAGGGAACCTCCTCCCTCTCTTCCTCACACCACTTTGAGCCTTAAATCTCAGCCAACCCCTGCCAATTTCTCATCTCCACTTCCCTAGAAACATCCTAGAGTTCATTTGCTTCTTCAAAGACCAATTTTAGTGCCCTAAGAGGAGGTCTCAAAGAGGCGCTTCAAAGAAGAGGTAATGTCCTCTACCGATTCTTTCAACTTTATTTCTTCTTACACTTCTTCTTCTTTAGTTGTTTCATTATGAAGTAATAACATCAGTATCAATCATATACTGATATGTTATTATAATTATGAAACAACCCTATTTCACCATCTATCCATCCTATGGAAAACGAAATCACCGCGTGTGCGTACGTACGGAATACCGTCTCCACGCCATGGTGTAATCTATTTTCCACCACCACCTTACTTGGATGGGTATAATGGTGTAAATAATAACTATATACGATTATTGTAAAGTGATATTGATTCTGAAATAGTATACATACACTTAATTACAATTCCATGATCATGGGAACGATATCATCGCTCGTGCGTACGTGCGGAATACCGTCTCCATGATGTGATGCGATTCGTTCTACATGATCTTCATTTCATAATGATTATATAAATGAATTTAATGAATAAATATGATATATATTACAATAATACCATTCTGTAAATGAGGTATCTATAACCTGAAAATAAGAATGAGAATTTATTCGACAAAACAAGCATAAGAACAAAAAGTAATAAACACCCGGATAACAAGTAGAAATGAAATATTACTAATAAAAAACTAAGAATATGACCATATATGATATCATAACAATGATTATGATTCTGTAATAAGTCAATGAAATTATTTAAATCATTATACCGAAGGTTCGGACACTTACGAAGCAAATCGGACCTAAGGTAAGGGAAAATCTCGCAATCTCATTTTTATCTGAGATTGTTTATACTTCAGAATTTACTGGGGAATATTTATCATCCACATCCATGTTTCCTCAATATGTAATATTTATATCCTTATAAAATTTTTTAAATCCAATTTTACCCTTCAGTGAGTTTTTAGTAAAAGATATGAGGGGAATCTTTTGTCGTTTTTCGTACGAGGTACTTTTTGACTTTTCTGACATAAGTACGAGAAGAATGTTCTTTTAACTTATACGGAATGAATGGATTTTTAAACCATTATTTCCAAGAAGCTTCCTCTAAAAGTTTTCAAGTTTATTTTTAATCATCTTATTTTAGTTTAAAATTGTATGACATGTTATGAAAGGAAAAAAATTTTTGAATTAGAAAGGATATTTTCCTCAAGAATGGAGTTCAAGTGTTTTTCAAAATTATTTTCCATCTAAGATAATATAGGGTTCTGTTTCTATCCCTATTTTTTACATTGATTTGATTATGTTGTGATGGAATTATTTTTATGATGTCCTTTTATCTTATATAGATTATGTTATGATGGCATGATGTTTAAGATTCCCATTTTTATTACATGGGTTATGCTATGATGTATGGTTTATGATTTTGTGGCACACATAAGAATGGTATCATTATGAGATGGGTGGGATCTATATCTACCTCCAATGAATTGGGTAAATATTTATATCTCATGATATAGACATGGCTGGAATGGCAGGTTAATCCGGTTCAGTAAAACAGGACTGAAACGAGGAGTGAACTCAGTCCAGAAATGGACATTGTCCGCTAAGATAGTCTTGGCTATGAGTCTTGACTACTAAGAAATGATTCTCTATGATTATGTGTGTATGCCACAAAGTTTCATGTTTTACGTTATGATTATTGGGATTAAATTTTACTGCTATGATTTATCTCATGTTATGAAATTATGATCTCTTTTGCAGGTTAAGATTTCCAAAATGTTATGTTCTTATGAATATAATGTGATTGATATTTCTTTTGTTTACCCTTACTGAGCATTTGAGCTCACCCTTTTGTATGTTTTCTTTCCCCAGTTCAGGAAGAAGGTTATTAAGTAGGATATGCCAAAAGGGACTCTAGATATGATGAAATAAATGGGAGACAATGTAGATACTTTTTGAACCAGTTGTTTATGTTTCCCAGTTTCTAAAGACTCTATACCTATATGTTCCTTTCCTTATTTTGTTATATGTTGTAATAAGTGTGCTTCAATTCTGAAGTAATAATAATTTATGTAAAGTATGGGTCGTTATAGTTGGTATCAGAGGAAAGGTATAGTCAACCTTTTGAAACTGGGATGTGAAAGCCTTTGTAAGAACCCTAAGGATAAGTCTAAGCATAGAACACAATCTTAGTGTTTTAGAAATGGCCATGAACAACCTATGATAAGACCTTAAGTGTGAAATTTTATTCTTGATTATGTGGTTTTCCTATTATAATTAGTGTTGCTCACACTATTCTTCTTGGTTTTAGTCAATGGATGGAACCCAAAGGAACCGTGTTAATGCAGAATACGACGGGAAATGCAATGATTGTCTTCCTGAGCAACCAAACATTATGGGAGCTGGAATGAAAAATCTTGTAGCCATGCTCACAAAACTTTCTCAAGCTATGAATCATGCAGGACTTCCAACCGAGCAAAGAAAGGAGCAACATTATGTTGAATCCTTCATGAGGTAGCGTCCACCCTCATTCAGTGGGTCTACTGATCCATTAGTGGCTGAACAATAGATCAGTACCACTGATAAGATATTTTCTGTTCTTCAATGTTCTGAACATGATAAAGTCATCTTAGCAGTTTATTGTTTGGAAGGTGAAGCTGATCAATGGTGGAATCTTATCAAGAATACGAGGCCAAGAGATGAAATTGAGTCCATGGAGTGGGACAAGTTCAAGAACTTATTTTTTAATAAGTACTTCCCTCGTATTATTCTAACAAAGATGGGGAAGGAGTTTCTTGAACTAAAGAAAAAGGATGATGAATCTGTTGGTACCTACGAAGAAAATTTTACGAGACTTGCAAGGTATGCTTCTGGTATTATTATCCAACCTGAGAGTAAGATCAATCGATTCTTTAGTGGCTTAAAACCAAGTCTTCGAAGGGCGTTATCCATAAGGGACTTCAATAGCTATGAGGAAATCGTTTGATGTGATCTCAAAGTTGTGATGGAGATTGGAGTAACCCATCAGTCATATGGGTTTGATAAGAAGAGGAAAATGGAATTCAAAGGAAAATCTAAAGATCACACTGAAAAGAAGATGAGTTTTCCCTTATGCTCAAAGTGTGGAAAGAAACATGGAGGGAGTTGGCTTAAAGGGACAAGTAAATGTTTCAAATGTGGAAAGGAAGGTCATCAGGCATTTTAATGCCGCAATGATGGGAAGAAGATGTCTAGTGATGCGAACAAAGAAAAGGCTACACAGAGTGCACCTCCTACACTTAAATGTTACAAGTGAAAGGAAATGGGGAATTATGCCAATAAATGCCCTAATTCAAGGGTTGTTGATGATGATCAATGTCAAAAAACTCTTAAGGATAAAGACAAAGGAAAGTCACATGCAATTTCTATCAGCGATGTGGAGTACGACAACGAAGTGGTGAAAGGTACACTTACCATCCACTATAAAGTAACAAATGTTTTATTTGACTCTGGATCCACCCACTCTTTTATTTCTGAAGAATTTTCTAAGGGTATCACCGTATTACCTCAACAATTAGATGTTGAGTTAGCTGTGACAACCCCTAATGGCACAATAGTCACATCAAAAGTTTATAATTCTTCTCCGATTGAATTTTGTGGGAAAGTGCTTCCTAAAAATCTTGTGATCCTTCCTATAGTGGAATTTGATGTGATTCTTGGCATGGATTGGCTTTCTTTATATGGATCTCATATCAATTTCCAATGAAGGGAAGTCACATTTCATATTCGAGATCAATCTAT
The DNA here is from genome assembly GCA_963277665.1 of Viscum album. NCBI lineage: Eukaryota > Viridiplantae > Streptophyta > Magnoliopsida > Santalales > Viscaceae > Viscum > Viscum album. Next base: position 1,942,706,112 of record OY728119.1, on the reverse strand, counting down.
GATTGTCTATCGATGCAAGGATGAACATAACCTTCCAGTGGAAATTTCTTCCATCTTATGGGTCTTGATTCCACTAAATAAAGGTTATTTATCTCAAATGGTTGGTGAAAAACTTACGATTAAGAATATTACCATTGTACAGGAGTTTGACGATGTCTTTCTGAAGGAATTGTTGGGTCTTCCACCAAATCGTGAAGTTGAGTTTTCAATATAAATCATACCGGGTGCTTTACCTATTTCAAATACACCTTATAGAATGGACCCAATTGAGTTGCACGAATTGAAGAAGCAACTCCAAGAGAATCTTGATAAAGGATTCATATGCCCTAGTGCGTCACCTAGGGGAGCACATGTTTTGTTTTTTAAGAAGAAAGATGGATCAATGAGACTCTGCCTTGATTATCGAGAACTTAACAAGATCACTATCAAAAAAAATATCCTCTCCCACGCATTGATGACTTATTTGACCAACTACGCGGATCTCAATACTTTTCCAAGATTGATCTTCGTTCAGGGTATCATCAATTAAGGGTCAAAAGGGAGGATATACCAAAGATAGATTTTCGTACAAGGTATGGACACTATGAATTTATAGTGATGCCATTTGGTCTTACTAATGCCCCTGCTATCTTCATGGATCTGATGAATAAAGTCTTTAGAGACTATCTTGATCAGTTTGTGGTAGTCTTTATAGATGATATTCTTGTATATTCAAAGGGCAAGTAAGAACATGAAGATCACTTGAGAATTATATTGAAGACCCTGAGGAAGGAGAAGCTTTATGCCAAATTTACCAAGTGTGAATTTTGGCTTCAAAAAGTTGCATTTTTGGGTCACATAATCTCAAAAGAGGGGATATCTGTGGATCTAGAAAAAATAGAGGTTATCGAAAGATGGTCGAGACCAGCAACAGTAACTGAGATCTGATGTTTTCTTGGTTTGGATGGATATTATCGACGTTCTGTGAAAAAAATTTCATGATTATCAAATCCACTCACCAGGTTGACTCAAAAAGGAGTTAAGTTTGTTTTGATAGAGGAATGTGAAGAGAATTTCAAGGAGTTAAAAAGAAGTTTATCCAGTGAACCTGTGCTCACACTACCTTGTAGTGGAGAAAGTTTTGTGATCTACTGTGATGCATCCAAGAAGGTATTGGGGTGTGTTCTCATGGAAAATGATATGGTGATAGCTTATGCCTCATGACAGTTGAAAATCCATGAGAAAAATTACCCAACTCATGATTTGGAGTTAGCTGCGGTAATATTTGCATTAAAGATTTGGAGGCATTATATTTATGGAGAAAGGTGTGATATTTATACTGATCATAAAAGTTTAAAATATATTTTCACACAAAATGAGATGAATATGCGCCAAAGAATATTGTTGGAGCTGATTAAGGATTACGACTGGTTAATTCATTACCACCCTGGGAAAGCAAATAAGGTGGCAGATGCATTAAGTCGACAAGAACATTCTAGCTTATCCATGATGAGGATCACAAAGGATCCAATATTTTTGAATTTACAAAGGATGGATCTTGGAATTATAATGTAAGGGGAAAATCGTATCTTTCTCAAATGAATGTTCAACCATCTATACATGTAAAGATTAAAGAGGAACAGAAATAAGATGTAGAGTTACAAAAGAAGGAGAGAAATGTTCCTGAATTCAACCTTGATTGTGATGGAATAATAAGGTTCAGGAATCGGGTTTGTGTTCCTCCCATCCCAGAATTAAAGAAGGAGCTGCTGGATGAGGCTCATAGTTCTTCATTCTCTATTTATCCTGGAAGCACGAAGATGTATAGGGACCTGAAAGAGTATTTCTGGTGGTATGGCATGAAAAGAGATGTTGCTGAATATGTCTCTCAATGCTTGGTTTGTCAGCAAGTTAAAGATGAGAGACAGAAGTCTAAGGGTATGTTACAACCATTACCCATACCTGAATAGAAATGGGAAAACATCACTATGGACTTTGTCACTGGACTTCCTAAAACATCCAAAGGCAATAATGCTATCTGGGTCATAGTTGATTGTCTTACAAAGTCTGCACACTTCATTGCTATTAGAGAAGATTTCTCTCTGGATCATCTTGTCAGGATATATGTAAAGGAAGTGGTAAGATTGCATGGAGTACCACTTTATATTATATCTGATCGGGATCCGAGGTTTACCTCAAAGTTCTGGCGAAGTCTTCAGCATACTTTGGATGCAGAGTTGAGTTTCAGCACAGATTATCATCCTCAGACAGACGGTCAGTCTGAGAGGACAATTCAAACTCTAGAAGATATGTTGAGAGCTTGCTCTATGGATATCAAAGGTGGTTGGGATCAACACCTACCTTTGGTGGAATTTTCTTATAATAATAGCTTTCACTCCAGTATTCAGATGGCTCCTTATGAAGTTCTCTATGGAAAGAAATGCAGGACTCCAACTTGCTGGGATGAAGTTGGGGAAATAAAGCTATTAGGACCTGATCTTGTTGATGAGATAGCAGAAAAGATCTGATCTATTCAACAACACATTAGAGCTGCTCAGAGTCGACAAAAAAGTTATGATGACAACCGAAGAAAAGACCTAGAGTTTGAAGTGGGTGATAAAGCGTTCTTACGAATATTTCCTTGGAAGAGAGTAATGAGATTTGGAAAGAAAGGAAAGCTTCACCCTAGATATATCGGTCCTTTCGAAATACTGGATCGTGTTGGGAAGGTAGCTTACCGATTGTCGCTTCCACCGAATCTCTCCAAAGTTCAGGATGTGTTCTATGTATCTCTCCTGAGAAATTAAATACCTGATCATTCACATGTACTCAGCTCCGAAGTTGTACCGCTGGAACAAGATCTTTCTTATGAAGAACAGCCGATAGAGATTCTGGATTGTAGCAAAAAAGTCCTACGGAACAAGACCACTCGCTTGGTGAAAGTTTTATGGAGGAACCACCAATTATAAGAAGCTACATGGGAGCTTGAGGATATGATGAGGGAGAGGTATCCTCATCTGTTTGTTACAAAGTGACGAATTTCGAGGGAGAAATTCATTTTAAGGGTGGGTAGAATGTAACACTCGAGACTTTTATGAGAAATATTTTGTTTTTATGTTATATAAATCATCAAAGGAATCTTTCACTACACACAACACTCGCTTGGCTTGATTTACATGCAACTGCGGCCTTCCTCGATAGCTTGCATTGTACGCAATACCGAGTTTCACTAAACAATGATATGCTATTAAAATATTATTAAAACTAGCCATTATGAATAGTAATACCCACTTTTTGAAATTTTATCAATTTTATTTTTCAAAATGGACTTCATTTTTGGATTCAGAATATCGAAATTAGCCTAGGGTGAAATTTTGGTATTTTTCTGAAAACTTTCAATTTTTGATGAATAGTGAAAACACTAGGTTAATATTTAAAAACTGACTTTTTATTTAATTAATTATTTATTTTATTTAAATTTATTTTAGGTCAAAATTGATACATAATACCTATATAATTTAAATGAAATTCATTGGAGTAATTTTATAATAATTTTAGATATATAAAATATTTATTGAACTTTTCACCGTCTTTTACCCACCTCCTGGGAGAATTTCAAATTCACATAAAACTTAATTTTATCGCTTCTGTGAGTGGAATTTCGAAAATCCTAGAGACACGGTTAATATAAAGGACTAAAATATGGTTCAATGAGATGAAAATAATTTTTGGGGAATTGTAACTTTGTACTTTTTTACCACGGTTAAAAGTAAATAGGGTAATTAAGGGTAAAAATGATATTATTATTACCATAACACATGTCCTAATTCTATTAGATAAGTGTAATTCGACCAAAAAACAACCTTAGGAATAAAATATGGCCATTTAGGCCCACTTGGATTAGATTAGTACATTTAATATTAATTTATTTAAAGAAGGGTTAAAATAGTTAAAATCAAAGTTTAATAACTAAATCATTTTTAATATAGCGTTATAAATAAGATAAATTCGACTATAAATATTCATTATAAAGCTAAAATGATTTCCTACATAATGATATTTTATTTTTAATTTTTAGACATTAAATAATTTAATTTATTTATGACACAATGATGATGTAGTAATTATCTTATTAATGAAATATTGACATAATTGATGTTATAAATACCCAAATAAATGTAATTTGAGACTTTTTATGAATTACAATAATTTTATATGTTAATATGACATGTTAGTATTGATTTAATTAAATTTTTTATAACTAATATTTCTTTTATGATTTTCACAAAAATCAATTACCAAATAGTGTCATAATTGATATAAAATATTTTTTAAAACAAATATTATATTATTAATTGTTATTTTATTCCTAAAAATATAAGGTTCATCAAAATGACTTAGATAAGGTTATATATATTAATAATAAACAACTTGGGGTTATTTTGGCTTATTATAGTAAGTTTATTAAACTTATAGTGTAGGAAAACAAAAAGACACGGTAAAAGTTAAATTATCTAACTTAAAGTTAAATCTAAATGATAAGGTTAAAATAGATACCTAAACTTGTCTAAATTCTATTTTATGAGAGAATTTCGACCCATACCCACCTTAGCTTCTAAATAAATCAATTTGGAGCTATTAAAAACCGAATATGGCTTTATAATAAATAATATTTTTAGTTTTTCCAAAGGTGACCCTCTCCTCCCTTATAAAAGGGCACCTCCTCCCTCTCTTACTCACACCACATTGAGCCTTCAAGCTCGGCCAACCCCTGCCGATTTATCCTCTCCACTTCCCTAGAAACATCCTAGAGGTACTGGTCTTCTTCAAAGACCAATTTTAGTTCCCTAAGAGGAGGTCTCAAAGAGGCGCTTCAAAGAAGAGGTAATGTCCGCTACCGATTCTTTCAACTTTATTTCTTCTTCCACTTCTTCTTATTTAGTTGTTTAATTATGAAGTAATAACATAAGTATCAATAATATACTGATAGATTATTATAATTATGAAACAACCCTATTTCAACATCTATCTATCCTATGGAAAACAAAATCACTGTGTGTGCGTACGTACAGAATACCGTCTCCACACCATGGTGTAATCTATTTTCCACCACCACCTTAATTGGATGGGTATAATGGTGTAAATAATAACTATATATGACTATTGTAAAGTGATATTGATTCTGAAATAGTATACATACACTCCAATACAATTCCACGATCATGGGAATGATATTATCGCTCGTGCGTACGTACGGAATACCGTCTCCACGATGTGATGCGATTCGTTCTACATGATCTTCATTGCATAATGATTATATAAATTAATTGAATGAATAAACATGATATATATTACACTAATACCATTCTGTAAATGAGGTTTCTATAACCTAAAAATAAGAATGAGAATTTATTCGACAAAAGACGCATAAGAACAAAAGGTAATAAACACCCAAATAACAAGTATCAATGAAATATTACTAATAAGAAGCTAAGAATATGACAATATATGACATCATAACAATGATTATGAATCTAGAATAAGTAAATGACATTATTTAAATCATTATACAGGAGTTTTAGACACTTACGAAGCAAATCGGACCTAAGGTAAGGGAAAATCTCACAATCTCATTTTTATCCGAGATTGTTTATACTTCAAAATTTATTGGGGAATATTTATCATCCACATCCATGTTTCCTCAATATATAATATTTATATCCTTCTACAATTTTTTAAATCTAATTTTACCCTTCAGTGAGTTTTTAGTAAAAGATATGAGAGGAATCTTTTGTCGTTTTTCGTACGAGGTACTTTTTGACTTTTCCGATATAAGTACGAGAAGAATGTTTTTTTAACTTATACGGCATGAATGGATTTTTAAAACATTATTTCCAAGAAGCTTCCTTTACAAGTTTTCAAGTTTATTTTTAATCAACTTATTTTATTTTAAAATTGAATGACATGTTAAGAAAGGAAAAATGTTTTTGAAGTAGAAAGGATATTTTCCTCAAGAATGGAGTTCAAGTGTTTTATCAAAATTATTTTCCATCTAAGATAATATAGAGTTCTATTTATATCCCTATTTTTTTACATTGATTTGATTATGTTATGATGGAATTATTTTGTATGATTTCCTTTTATCTTATATGGATTATGTTATGATGGCATGATGTTTAAGATTCCCATTTCTATTACATGGGTTATGCTATGATGTATGGTTTATGATTTTGTGGCACACAAAAGAATGGTATAATTATTAGATGGGTGCAACCTATATCTCCCTCCAATGCATTGGGTAAAGATTTATTTCTCATTAGATAGACATGGCTAGAATGGCAGGTTAACCCGGTTCAGTGAAACAGGACTGAAACGAGGAGTGAACTCAGTTCAGAAATGCACTTTGTCTGCTAAGATAGTCTTGGCTATGATTCTTGACTACTAAGAAATGATTCTCTATGATTATGTGTGTGTTACACAAAGTTTCATGTTTTACGTTATGATTATTGGGATTACATTTCACTACTATGATTTATCCCATGTTATGAAATTATAATCTCTTTTGCAGGTTAAGATTTCCAAAATGTTATGTTCTTATGAATATGATGTGATTGATATTTCTTTTGTTTACCCTTACTGAGCATTTGAGCTCACCCTTTTGTATTTTTTCTTTCCCCAGGTCAGGAAGAAGTTTATTAAGTAGGATATTCCAAAAGGGACTCTAGATATGAAGAAATAAATGGGATACAATGAAGATGCTTTATGAACCAGTTGTTTATGTTTCCCAGTTTCTAAAGAATATATACCCATACGGTCCTTTCCTGGTTTTTTTATATGTTGTAATAAGTGTGCTTCAATTCTGAAGTAATAAAAATGTATGTAAAGTATGGGTCATTATAAGTGACTCCCTTCTTCATCAATTTGGTGAAGGGTAAATTTTTTCCTACCAAATTGGCGATGAAACGCCGAATATAGGCTAAGTTTCCTTGAAGTACTCTCAATTCCTTTAAATTTCAAGGAGGTGGCATACAAAGGATTGACTTTGTCTTCTCAGGATCGACTTAGATACCATGATGGAATACATCAAATCTGAGAAATTTTCCGGAGGTTACCCCAAAAGCACATTTTAAGGATTTCATCTTTAAATTGTGTTGTCGAAGTTTGTGGAATATGATTTCCAAATTATCCAAGTGATTAGAACGTTGTATGGATTTATCCACCAAATCTTCCACATAACATTCAACAAACTTCCCTAAAAAAGGGTTTGAAGATACGATGCATGGCATGCTGATATGTTGTGCCTGCATTCTTTAGGCCAAAGGGCATTACCCGATAGCAAAACACACCCTGAGAGGCTCTAAAAGCTATAAATTCTTCATCTTCTGGATCCATTCAGATTTGATTATACCCGCAATATCCATCCATGAAGAATTGTGCTTCATATCCAACTGTTGCATCAATTAAAAGTTCTGTAATCGGAACTGGAAAATCATCCTTAGGACAATGCCGATAAAGATCTCTGAAATCATTGCAAACTCTAATTTGTCCATTCTTATTTTTCATAGGGACAATATTATCCAACCACTTGGAATATTGAACTTCTCTGAAGAAGTTAGCTTTGATAAGCTTATCCACTTCAGATTCAATTTTGGAAGCATAAGTTGGGTGTGCTCTTCTCATGGCTTGCTTAAATCCTCGATGTTCTTCTGGAAAACCCAAATGATGAGTAGCAACATCAGGATCAAGCCATGGAATCTCTATATAGTTCCAAGAAAATATATCTCGATTTTTCTTTAAAAATTAAATATACATTTCTTGCTCTTCAGGAGTCATGGCCGCACTAATTAAAGTGGGGTGTGGATCTTCTTTGGTACCTAGATTTATTTCTCTGAGTTCATCCATAGTGGTAGAGGTACCCTCTTAAAATGCTGGAGGAGCATCTCTGAGATCTTCCTCCTCTTCTTTAACATGTGTTATTTCTTTTTTTTTCTACTTGCATAGTAGATGAAGAAGCAGAAATTCCATGATCAGAAGAGATGTTAAAATTTGAACATCTTGAAGAATAAGCTTCCATTTCTGACCCTATTAATGATGAAGGGTCTTCCTTGGGTAATGAAGAGGAGATGATGGATTGAGAATCGACATCATCTTTCACCTCTGACATTTCCATAACTTCTTTTGGCCTGGTTGGCAAAGTATAGATTTGCTGGATTTCAGCGGATGAAATGAATACATCTCCATTTGAGCTTTCATCATTGCTTGGTGAATCACCAATTTCTCCCATGATGTCTAGCTTGGTTGTCGTAATTGAAATTATGGAAGTTTCCATAAGTGTATTTGTATTTGGGTATATCCTGTCAATTTGACTGATAGGAAACACATAATATGTACTCACATGTGTGAATGGGTTTACTGGAATCTTTTCCAAACCATATGGAGCATTAACTTTGGTAACCTCCCTTGTTGTGGATTTCTCATTACCCTCCATTTAATAGAATTCCGCCTCAATGTATTGAGATTCACATGTTTTGAATGGGGCCTTATCACCATACAATGTCCTGATTTGACCATTGAAACAATATTTGAGACATTGATGGTATGATGAAGGGATATTTGCATGTTGATGTAGCCAAGGTATTCCAAGCAAAATATTGAAGGCGGTGTCATGTCGAACAACCATGAAATCTTAATTGGATACAAGATCTCCAAACTGAGTTCTGAGTGTGATCTCGCATAGAGGTTCTTGTTCATTTTTATCATATCCTTGAAACATAAAAGTAAAAGGAGATAAATCAGATTCGGTGAGGCCCAATCGATGAAGTGTATGGATGGGGATGATGTTGAATCCTAAACCATTATCAATGAAAGCTCTTCAGATTTCTACATCATTAACATTGCCAGATAAGTACAAAGGTCTAATATGTCCATGCATGACATCATCTTCATCTTCATCTGTAAAAGATGTCACTGCATGGAATTCTACAGGATCATTCTCTACATGGTAGACTTCAGCTGCAGTAATTTCAGTTGCAAATTCGTGAGGAATTGACAAAGCCTCAATGAGTGCCTCCCAAAGATCCTTTGATAAATTCAAGGCATCCAGAATTGATTACTTGGCCGGTACTTGGGCCAAACATTTCAAGACATCATATTTTTGGTCCAAAGGTCTGTGTTTCCCAACAGGAACATGTGGTTTCACAGGTGACTTAGAAGTTGATGATTTCGAAGTAGATGCTTCTTGTATCAGGGTAGGAGTTGGAAATACTCATGGCTTTGGAATATTAGACCGACTAGGTCTATTTACTTACTGAGAGGAAGAAGTTGTAACCTCCAGCCGATCCTCCAGAATAACTGTTTCAGGACTGAATCTGCCATGCATGGAAGAACTTTCTTGTTCTTGTTGAGCTCGCTGAAGGGATCTTCCATGAGTTTTTGCTGCATACACATTTCTAACAGGGGTAGAATTGGAATAGTGGCTTCTGGGATATCCACGTCTTCCTCTGTATCCCAGACCTATGGAACTCCCTCTAATTCATCTATTTGATACAAGGAACTCAGGCTCATCAAGATTGAAACTGTGACTGGAATAAGGATCTGTTAAGTGAATCATGTTAATAGAACCAAAGATCAACTCTTCATTTGATAAATACTCTGCCTGATTAGCCAATTTAGGTTGTGCCGTTTGGTGGGACGGTGCCCGTGGATTTGAAGTAAATGGAATAAAATCTACCAGAGTCAAAGGCAACTTGGGCTTTGACATAATCTCATATTCTTCTGATTGTTCCTTTTTATTTGAATTATGTTGTTTCTTTGAGGATTTTCCCTCTGATGAAGAGGGTTTTGTTGTTACATTCATAGCATAATACAAAATTTTTTTCTTCAATTGTGTTTGTAAAATGACATGAGTTCGGTTGATCATTTTTATGACCATCCAATCATCATATTTCTACACATTTTTTTTGACCTCCTGCCACTCTCCTTCTTCATCTGGATCTGTAGTAGTAACACATGTTAACTGAGTTGAAGAACCTTTCAATTTTACTTGTCCCGAGTCCACCATTTTTTGCAGGAGGTCTTTGAAGACAAAACACTCCTGAATAGGATGCCCCAACATCTGATGAAATGGGAAATAGTTGGGATGGTCTTTATCTCCTTCCTTGTTCGGCCTTTTGGGCCTTGGAAATTGAACCAAATTATTTTCTAGATCCAAAATGAAGTAACTAGGAACTTGTTCATTTCAGAAAGAATAAACTTTTCTCTTCAAATCCTCAAATTGTTTTCGTCTTTGATCTCTTTGATCATCTTGACGAAATGGCCTCTGTTGTTGATGCTCAAAAAGTGGAGCCCTTCGATAAGATGAAGGTTTTGAAGTAGAAGCAGGTATATGTGCTTGTTTAAGCGTAATTGTAGCAATATATGCTTTACCCATTCTCCTTCCTGGAGCTAATGCAATTACATGAGGTTTATCCTTAGTCTTTATAAGAGAGTCTTCGATCTGCTGAGAAATCGAAGTAAGGTCCCGAAACCCTCCTGTGTATTTCACAGGGATCAACGGTGTGCGTAATTCATCACGCAAATTTGATACATAGATTAGAAACAACTCTTATTGAGGGAGTGATAAGCATAAGGAATATGTTAATCCCTTCTAGTGAGAAATCAAATCTGAAACTCTTTCATTCTCCCTTTGATCATAATTTTTAAGATCAAAAATTGTTGTCTTTGGAAAAGTTGAGCTGAATTTAAGAAGGAATCGTTGGCGGAGATCCTCCCACCCAGTAATTGACCGGGATTGCAAGCTTGTATACTAGACAAAAGCAGGCCCTTGTAATGACTGTACAAAACACCTGAGATTAATTGCTTCTTTTTGCTGAGGGGTTACCATAATAGGATCACAATGAGAAACAAAATGTGTTAAGTGTTGCTCTGGGTCTCTTGAACTATTAAATATTAGGAATGTGGTACTTGCAAAATTTGATGGGGGAGGAATTGCATCAACCCATTCAGGGTAAGCTATCTTTTCTGGTTGAATTTGTGCATGCTTTCCCTCTATAGCTTCCAAACGAGCTGTTAATGACTCAATGGTAGTTATTAACTTTTGAGAAACATCTGGTTGAGCTTGGACCTGAGCAGGTGCAATAACTGGAGCTTGGACAGGTGTGGTGGCTTGTACTACAACTGATGGTAGCACCACCGATTGTTGGTGCACATGACCCATAGGACTAGACCTTTGAGGGGTGTACTGGTAAAGGAGGATACTCTTGATCGATCTTAGTTGCAGTAACAAATTCTATTGGCTAACTGACTCCAGCATGCTTAAGAGGAAGACTACCTTGGAGTAGTTCTGCATTCAACCTCCTTAATTCCTTCATTTATTCCTCCTGTTGTGAAAATCTTTGCTCTAGTGAGAGTGATTAGCCTTCTCCAGAGAAAGGGTGGAATGTAACCTGATTCTTTCCTTTACCCTTGTTGTATGCCTTTCGGAGAGGGGGAAGTTGGTTACTTGAAGGAATGCCTAGATTCTGGGTAAGCCTTTGGTTTCATGTATGCACACCTTCCTTATTTTCCTCTATGTGCACAGCCTCTTGAGAAGGAACGTCTTCATATGATCCCTCTAAGTGAGCCTCATCTTGTGGATCAGCAACAATGGAATTGATGACATTAATTGATGCATAGCGCATTGAATCCCTTATATCGGCATTTCTGTGATATTGTCTTCTTCCATGTCCTTGATGAGACATTTCCTTTTGTTGATTTGATCCCTCAGGAACTTCTTGAGGAACCATAATTTGGAGGGAATCTCCTGATAATTTGGCTCTTCGTTCCTCTTATGGCTTATTCCCTAATCAAGAGAAGACTGACTTTCTCTGAGGAAGAGATTGAGGATTTGAAAAAGTCCCCAGTCCTATGGACTAGGGTTGTTCCTGCTATTCCTACTCAACTCCTCGAATCATATTTTTTGATTCTAAGGGATGGTCTAAAAGAGTCCCCAGTCTAGCATGCTAGGGTGGTTCTTGAGTTGCTATATCTGAGACTTTCTTAAAAGCTCTCCTAATCTTGCTGACTTTAGTCCATAAATTGGCTGGATTCATCAACCTACATCCAATCAAATCACCTGGCTCAAAAGACCATTGGATGATTTCTGACACTTCTATCACTTGATGATGTGCATGCTCTAAACGAGAAGACTATTAGATATTATCATTTTCCTAATGAAAGAGTAATTTGACAAGTTGTTCTCTGTATGCTTGACTTTGAGAATAACTAGTTGAGGTCTGTTCCTGAGCAATCCTTTGATTACAGGCAAAGCCAATTGGTTGTTGCCGGCCATGGGCAATAACATTGCATGAGACCATTTTCGGAGGGCTTTGTTAACTAGAGATCACAGTGAAATGTAGTTCTCCATGAACACCCCATCCCCTGATTTGAATATCAGATGGGGCATTGGAAATTAACTGACGCAACCTTTTTAGTGCACCAAGGAATGAACGCTGAAGGGATCTCTACAGCTTTTCAGCCTTCGGATATCGAGAAACTGAGAGAGAGGCCAAATCAATTTGGCATTGTAACCCCTCTATTATCTTGACATGATTTTCATATTCATCATAAGATAATATTTTCTTTTTCAATTGACAAAGTGTTTTCCACATGTTGAGATGAATGTCATGAATACAATCTTCCGTCAACATTTATGGAATGCCATACTGAGTGTCATCCAAAAGCCAAAACATAACTGGAACTTCACCTTTCACCAGTTGTTTTCTCATATTCATCACTTCCTCTTTATCATTCAATGAAGATTATTCTACCTGATTAGACCAGAGCTGGTACTTCCATGTTACTTCATCAGATTCAACAATATTGGTAGATAATTCATTTACCATACTAGAAGATGAATGACCCAGGGGTGGTTCGTAAAATGACCTACACCCCAGGCTATCTTCTGATTGAGAAAGTATTTCACCTGCTAGTGGTAAAGCATTAGACATGACTGGCTTCACATTTGCAAGTTCCTCAAGATAAAAGGGCTTTCTTGTTACTGCATTTCCTTTTGAAGAATTTTCCAAACAATGTGAATTACTACTATAGGGAGGGATTTCACAGCTAAATTCATCATCATGGGGAGGACCACCATGGTGGGTTATAGCAAAAGATGAAACCTTATGCTCCTTGATATTCTGGCCACACAAAGGGTTCTTGAGGCTCTCATATGAAGATGATACTTCGAGATCGACCGAATTGTCATGAAGAAAGCCTTCATGAGGAAGTGTCTGATGAAGACCTTCGGAATTAATGTTCCAACTATTGTGAAATGAGAGAGTAGAATCTTGAGTTGCAACAGAAAATTGTCTGAGTGCATTAAGAACTCCAGCATCCAGAAAGGCCTTATTACAAATTGGCTCTTGATTTCTTGACTGTGCTGGATAGGCCTTTTTCTTAGATGCCTTCTTACTCACTTTAGGAACCACTTATTGACAAAAGTGGTTATTATGGGTAGGTTTATGTGCCTTATCCGGAGAAATAGTCAGGTTACCCTGATTATCTCCACTCAAATCAGGTGTATGTGCCTGACTTGGTTGTCTGTATGACATGGGGGAGTATGCCCCACAACCCTCTTGGACTAGAATAGAGGTGTGTATGTTGATGTGTCACTCCACTAGTAGGGATAAATTTGCATTTCTTTCCTTGTGATGCTACTAAAGTTGTTCTAATATTCTGATAGGCATCCAGAATATGAGCAGGGATTTTCTTCTGCTCTTTCCCCATTTTCAAAATGTGCTTGGTGACTTCAGCTACCAGAATGGGAATATACGTCCATTCCGTGCTTGGAGTAGGTGTGTGTTCCTGATCCTCTCCTCCTTTTCCTGTCAATGAATTCTGACAGTACTCATGTGTGGGGGCAGATAATTGAGTCTGCTCCAAATTTGTCGTCGGAGCTTTCCAACTGACTTCTCTGAGCACTACCAAACGAGACTTTTGGCATGCTTGATGAACATTGGCAGGTGTATGTTCCTGTTGTGTATTCTTCATCGAGTATGGTTGACGATTTTCCTTCAATACTGGCAAATGAGATTGCTGACATAATTGTTGATTGTAAACAGGTGTATGTTCCTGCTTATCAGTTGACACCATATTAAATTGGTGACCTTCTTTGGTTGTAGTCAGACGAGCCTGCTGACTAGCTGATGAGTTATAAACAAGTGTACATGCCTGCCTATAATACTCCATCGGAATTGCCTGGCGGGATTAGCATGTTGCTGCCAGACAAGTCTGCTGGGTAGTAACATCAGGACGAACAGGTGTGTATGCCCGCTCGTTGCTTGCCATCAAGTTAGCTTGATGGAATTCTATGAAAGGGGAAGAAGTAAGAACCTGCTCCCTGTTGACCAGATTTCACCTCTGTCGGTTCGTCTTGTGGACTCGGGTCTGAGGAACCTGAGCCGAACCCCTGAAGGCGATATCCTCATCATGTTGTGGGTGCACTGCCGTACGATTCTGGCGGCGATTGTTGATGGGAGCCCTTGGGAAGGACTCTTGTCTTCTTTAATTAAGGCCCTGAGTGACCTTCTCATTCACCTCCCCAGAATATGGGAAGGACTGGTGGTTGATTTTTGGGGATAACGACCCAAAATGGTTGGAGATGGTGGTTGACACCACCTACTTCTTGATCAATGGTCATCGCTGTCCGGACAACCAGGGTGAATTATTGACTTGGAGGGCTTGTCGAGCGGCCTCTAGAGTGAGAATGGTACCGTGTTGATGGTATTCCTTAACCAGTGCATTTGATACCCATCATTGAAGACGCTGAGTAAGTGATGTCTTCCTCAGAGCGGACAACGATCTAGCAGGATTAGCATCAAAGGTATTCATAGCAGAGGCATTCACAGGTGTGAACATTAGAGAAGCCATTTCTGTAATGCTGAAAATCTTGGAAAAAAGTGCATGTTTCATATAACAAACATAATCAAGATAATTTTGGCCACTACATATTTTGGATGAGCACATATGTTATTGATTGTTTTGTTGGCCCTCTCATTGAGTTAAAATATGGGCCTAACAAATAAGTAAAACATCATTTTAACTTGGTTAAGGATTCACGTCGGGTTCACCATTTTTTGTTTCCTTTGGAAATGGGGATGACCTTGTTTGTTTAAGGTTCAAACATTCCAATCAGTTTCTAACGGGTTTGTTTGTAGAATCGGAAACATCCAATGATTCTATATCCATTTGGACCTACTTTCAAAAGGTAGGTGCTCATTAGTTGTGAACCGATGAGGCTTAAGAATTTTCATTGGTCGAGAGGATGGGAGGTCAGCCTCATCACACCTTTTTGGGGGGAATTATTGTCTACTCCAGGACTCTCTTTATAGATTTAAGTTATGTTCGTGAATCCTTGTTAAATTACCAAGTATTAAAATGATCTTTCCTTTAGATCTAACAATCAATAATTGATATGTATGAGATTTAGATAATATTTTATATGTATTTGAGGTTCTTCATCGATAGAGAATCATCTGTATTTGTTAGAGATTCTTAGTCAATGGTATCCTTCAATACATTATATAGAGATCTCAGGGTCATTATGATAACCATACTGGTTTTAAATCCACTTAGTGAGGCAATTGAAGTTTATTATTGTTCAGAAGGACATGGATTATTTTAGAGTTGGGATCGTACCCATAGATGGGCTACCTACATATCCTTTTTTAGAAAAGGAATCATAACCCACGTAGTTCGAGTGAAGAAGTATGAAGTTTATGCATGGTTTATGGCCCAAAGAAAAGATGTCATAATTACTTTTACGCTCTAAGCTCACGTGAGTCATGCTCGGTGTGAGAAAGAAGTCGTATCAGTAAAACCTGAAGATTATGCCACAAAATATGAAATCATAAGAAATAATGTGGGGCTTATGTATGTATGACTTCCTAAGATAGATGAGTATTGGGATTTACTTCAGGAAAGAAACCTGGGAACAAGGTCCATAAAGGTATATGTGCTTTATGGAGATTTGGATACTTAACTTAGGACTTAATCCTGAGAAGGATGCCCAAATTAGAGGGGACTTATGATTGGGTTTTATTCTTGAGAAGGAAGTCCAAATCAAAAGAAATTAAGACTAGTTAAGAGAAATTATGACTGGGACTTAATCATGAGAAGGAGGCCAAGGTTAAAGGGAATTATGACTGGAGCTTACTCCTAAGGAGGATGCCCAGGTTAAGAGAATTTGGAATTTGGGGCTTACTCCAGAGGAGGATGCCCAGATTTGGGAACATGGGGCTTACTCTTGAGGAGGATGCCCAAATTTTGGAACTTGGGGATTACTTCTAAGGAGGATGCCCAGATTAAATATCTTGGACTAGAGCTTACCTCTAAAAAGGAGGCCCAGGTTAAGAGAACTTGGACTGGGGCTTACTCCTGAAAAGAAGGCTCAGGTTAAGTGAACCTGGACTGGGGATTACTCCTGAAAAGAAGGCCCAGGTTAAGAGAACTTGGACTGGGTCTTACTCCTAAAAAGAAGGCCCAAGTTAATAGAACTTGGACTGGGGCTTACTTCTGAAAATAAGGCCCAGGTTAAGTGAACTTGGACTGGGGCTAACTCCTGAAAAGAAGGCCCGGGTTAAGAGAACTTGGATTGGGGATTACTCCTGAAAAGGAGGCCCAAGTTGAAGATATTCTCATATTAAAGGATGAGGTTGAATGAATGAAATCTCTCACCTTAGTGACATGAAGATATGTAAATCACTAAGTTTTGAGAGATTTTCCACAGAATTCCTTTCAGATAAGGAATCCAACCAAGGAATCATGCCATAAATGTCTTTGAAGAGGGTTCTGAAGGCTAAATATTGAAGAGGAGATGTGGATTTGAAGAAAAAATATTAATAGATAGGAGGGACACCCAAAAAGAGGTAGGCGCGCATGTCCTATTTGGGCGCGCAGGTCCTTATCGTGCAAGTATACCTGCACAGCACAGGTGTACTTGCGCGCCTGTTAACCAATAGGGTAATACTTGGGAAAGACATGGCTCAAGTCCTTAGTATTATTCCTAAAGGCTTGAAAAATGGTGGCACACAGGTTCTATTGAAGGGATAAGGCGTTGCGCAAGTGTATCCATTTCCCTTAAGGGTTAGACACTTAGGCATGCAGGTGTTGATGAATTTCAACACTTAGGTCTTGTTCCCCCTCTTTAGATCTTCTATTTTAGGTAATAAAATACCTTAGAAGTGTTTGGAAGACTTCAAGAAGAGACTACGGTGCTGAGAGCTGAAATTTGAGTTTCTGGATATTTCGTCCCTAAAATGGGGGGCCCACAAGGGGTATTTATAGGCTACTGAAGACCTTGGGCGAAAAGAAAATAGGGCGTGTAGGTCACCTAGGCGCCCAATATGTGGCGCGTAGGTATACCTACACGACCATCTTAGAACTTGCGCGGCTCATTCTTAAAGAAATACTTGTTCATGCCTTTGTTGATTTTTTATGTTTCTTCAAAGGATGAATCACTTTTTGTTTAAGGTATTTACCTTTTCATTCGTTAGACTCTGTGACGGAATGAAGAGTCAATAGAGACTCCTACAGGAGAGGATTCTATGATTACCCATTGGTGTCGGTAGTGTGAGATTACTCTAGGAGACAAGAGTTTTGGCTGAGATCTCCTAGTAGTGGTGTCGAGGCCTTATGACGTCATCTTGGGTATGGAATGGTTATCCACAATCCATTCTTAGATTCACTGCATTAGGCACAAAGTGCAGTGTGTCTGTGAGGATGGGACCAGGTTTTTCTTCACCGACAAGAAGGAAACCTTTGCATCACAAGATGTAAATTCTCATAGGGTATAGAATATCACTCATCAGTTGGATAGCCTCACCCTCTATGTAGTATATGGGGGGATTCTGGGATATCCTGTAGTGGTGGACTAGTATGCAGATGTCTTTCCTAAAGATGTTCTGGGACTACCTCCTTGTAGAGAGGTAGACTTCTACATTGACATGTACCCCAGGACAACACCGATATCTACACCATCATATCGGATGGCTCCTGTGGAGCTTCATGAGTTGAGGATACAGTTGAAGGAACTGCAGAGGAAGGGGTTCGTAAGACCCAGTGTTTATCCATGGGTAGCCCCAGTGTTGTTCGCCAAGAAGGTGGATGGGAGCTTGAGGATTTGCATGGACTATCAGCACCTAAATATGGTGACCATGAAGAAAAAGTATCCTCTGCCAAGAATTGATGACCTCTTCGATCAGCTTAAGGAATATTAATGGTTTTCAAATATAGACCTCAGATTAGGCTATCATCAACTTTGGGTGTGGGATGAGGTCATACCTAAGATAGCCTTCAGATGTCGGTATGGCCACTACGATATCTTGGTGATGCCTTTCGACACGACCAATGCTCCACTAATGTTCATGGAACTCATGAACAGGATCTTCCAGCCTTACCTTGATCTCTTTGTGGTGGTTTTAATTGATGACATCTTGGTGTACTCGACGTCATAGGAGGAGCACGTCACACATCTTCATATAGCTCTGGATACACTCTGAGATCACCAGATTTATGGTTAGCTCTTGAAGTTCCGGTTCTAGATACAGGAGGTCCACTTTATGGGACACTTCATCTAGGAGGTTGGAGTTGCATTGGATCCGACAAAGATATAGTCAATTCTTTCTTGGGATCCACCCAAGAGCATGACTGAGGTGCAGAGCTTCTTGGGGTTGGCTGGTGACTATCAGAGGTTCTTACCAGACTTTTCTGGGGTAGCATAACCTTTATTGACACTGACAAGGAAGGGATATCCCTTCGTGGGGATGGAGAAATGGTAGTATAGTTTCCAAGAGTTGAGGCAGAGACTAATGAGTGCCCCCCATCTTGAGGATACCAGAAGAGGGCATTGGGTATTTAGTCCTCTGTGATGCATCAGGGACTAGACTAGGATGTGTCCTGATGTAGGAGCAAGTGGCGATCACCTACAGCTCGCGACAGCTGAGGCAACATGAGAAGAACTACGCAACCAATGACCTGGAGTTATTAGCAGTGGTCTTTGCGTTGAATATGTGGCAACACTACATGATGGGTGAATGATTTACTATCTTCTCTGATCCCAAGAGTCAGATATATCTTCTCATTGAAGGATATGAACATGAGACAATGACGTTGACTAGAGTTCCTCCATGACTATGACTTTGAAATAGTCTACACTCCTGGGAAGGGGAATGTAGTATCATATGCACTCAGTAGGAGGTTAGATCTTTAGCTTCTGAGTGAGGTGACAAAAAAACTAGTCATGTTATAGATATCCTTCGTGGACAGTGATGGAGAAGCATACCTCTAGTCTATTACTTTAACTCCCCCACTCCTTTAGCGAGTTCAGGAGTTAAAACATGGGGACATTGATTGTGAGGCCTGATGTGCCCAGATATCCTCATGACAGGCTTCTGAGGGATTTTTGATAGGTGGGGAGAACATCATCCTTTTTAGAGGAAAAACCATGGTACCAGTGACATTACCGAAGGATGTGTTAAGGGAGTTCCATACATCCACTTTAGCGGTACATACTAGTGTGGAAAAGATGTAATAGGACCTCCGACATCAGTATTGGTGGCCCAGGATGAAGAATTCAGTGGCAAAGTTCATTTCAAGATGCCTCACTTTTCAACAAGTGAAGGTTGATCATCAGGTTCCAGTAGGCTTAGCACAACCACTAGAGGTACCAGAATGGAAGTGGGATGATATCTCTATGTACTTCATGACTAGGTTACCATGAACATCTAGGGGCCCTGACTCTATCTGGGTGATCATTGACCGACTCACCAAGTAGGTCCATTTTCCACCCATCAGAGAGCAGGGATCAGAAGAGGGCTTGGGATTCCTCTATGTTTAGGAGATAGTACAGCTTCATGGGATACCATTGATGATTGTTTCAGCTCGTGATGCTTGTTTTGCATCTCGGTTGTGGAAGGGATTACAGGAGGCATTCGGGACTTAACTACGCTTGAGCACTGCCTTTCACACTCAAACAGATGGTCAGACAGAGCAGACTATACAGACACTTGAGGACATGTTTCGTGCTTGCGTCCTTGATTTTGACCATAGTTGGGAGGACCACCTGCCACTAGTGGATTTCTCATACAACAACAGCTATCACTCCACCATCGGTATGATGTCGTTTGAGGCCTTGTATGAGCAACCATGCAGATCATCTTTATGTTGGATAGACCCAGGAGAGTCAGCACTTATGGTTCCAAAGTTTGTATGGGCTACCACTGAGAAGGTGTATATCATCCAGGAGCGAATGAAGACTACACAGAGCAGGCAGAAGTCCTATTCTGACAGGATATAGAGACCCATGGAGTTTGAGGAGGGAGACCATGTCTTCCTACGGGTCTCACCCTGATGAGGATTGCAGAGATTTGGTCGGGGCGACAAGCTATATATGAGGTTCATCGGACCATTCCAGATTCTCAATAGAGATGGCAAGATGGTGTATTGCTTAGCTCTTCCCACACATATGCACTAAGTGTATGATGTTTTCCACGTGTCACAACTGAGGAGATATGTGCATGACCCATTGCACCTCATCGTCTGGGGTTAGCTAGACATTGATGATGGGGCAGATTTTATGGAGTTCCTGATGGAGATAGAGAATCAGTAGGAGCAGGTCCTTCATGAACAGTCAATTCCTCTGGTGCAAGTTTGGTGGCAGCATGAGAATTTCCAGGAGAGCATGTGAGAACGGGAGGCTCAAATTCGTGCACAGTACCCCCATTTTTTAGCTTTTGTTTTGGATTTCAGGGATGTAAATCCCTAAGGTTGGGAGAATGTAATGACGCGAAAATTATGTATATTTTTTTAATTATATAGAATTATTTTGAGACTGCAAAATTCGACGGAGCATGATTCTGAGTCCTGGAGAGCTCAAAACGGATTGTTTAACCTTTTTAAGGTACTTTTAGTAAATAGATGAGCGGGATTTTCTAAATTTTGAACTGGTACTCGGATTGAAAATCTGAGGGCACCATTGAATTTACAGCACTGATATTCTCTTAAGCGAAACTTAACTTTGACTGGAAAGGGTCGGATGGAAAAGTTAAATTTTGGACTTTTTGAAAAAAACAATAAAATAACTCTTTGAGTTATTTTATTATTTTCTTCAACCATTGAGTGACGGTTGGAGAAACCACAGCATAATGAAGAGCATTAAATGAGGGTCATTTAATGACTCGTTTATTTTTTTGTGAAACTGCAATGTCGGTTTAATTAATGGATCATTAATTAAGGCTCATTAATGAGTGATATTAATGAACTCAACAACAATGTGGTGTTTTCTTTTAATTCAAATATGTTGGAAAGGGGAAGAGTGGATGCGGGGGAAAACTCTGAAGAACACGCCGGTGAAATCCCTCTTTGATGAAGAACAGAGAACGAATGTCGATCAGTGGAGGATCTGATTTAGAGATCAACTAGCGGTGATGAACGACAATGAATGTGGAACGTCAATGAATGTGGAATTCCTTTCTCATCTACAATATATTGAACTGAATCTAGGTAGGGGATTTATTTTCTTTAAGTGTTTAATGTTTCCTCTTATCTCGTTCTTCAAAAATACAATGAATGGGGATCAACCAACTAACGAGTTGATCCGCGCCTCATTCGATCTTGCGGGAGGTTGTCACAGGGATTTCATTCAGGGTTATTCTTAATCTATGGGATGATCGCTATCTTCCCCATGATAAAACGCTAACACGGGGGGGCACCGGCCAATTCGAACAGGGATTGTACCCTCTGCCGATCTTGGATGTTGTTCGTTCTTCGTGGGCGGCCAAGCAACGTGATGACAAGGCGATTCTAAGGGATTTGTTGTGAAGGAGGCGACCTAAGAGGCCCATAGGCATAGACGGGATGGGAAACGGATTACTGGTGTGGTGGCAGCAAGCCCACATTGGCTGCATGGAAGAGGCAGTGCCTATAGGAGGCATTTGGCTCTTGTCAGCCGTGCTAGAGGATATATGCATTCCCGTCGACACACCGCGACTACAAGGTACCGTGGCTGGATGGTTGTGGCGGTGGAGGACGCGACTCCACGTGGAAAAGGAGTGGCACTCTTGGATGGAGCACAAATGGTCAGCTCGTGTCGGTTGTTATGGGGAGATGGGGTGGTGCCTGCTATAAAAATCATATGACCTACCTCCGGTCCAGTAGACTGGCCCGCATCGCACAGGCTGGGTTCCTCAGGTGGGATTCGCCCCACCAGGTGGGCCGTTCCACCCTCGGGCCGGACCCACGCTAGCCATGTCGGACCCTCCACCAGGACAAACCCGCAAGCCCAATGGGCCGGTTGTGCCGAACCCTTACTAGACCCACGCTGGACCCTCAGTTTGGGTCAGTCGGTCTGATCGGTTCGGACC
Organism: Viscum album; assembly: GCA_963277665.1. NCBI lineage: Eukaryota > Viridiplantae > Streptophyta > Magnoliopsida > Santalales > Viscaceae > Viscum > Viscum album. Next base: position 1,942,683,736 of record OY728119.1, on the reverse strand, counting down.
AGACCCGGACCCGACCGACCCCATTTCAGTAAAACGATCATAACTCGCAGATTGAGCGCCCAATTGATGTACCATCTGCGGCATGAGGACCCTTACGACTAGGCGGACTTTTTGAGATACTATACTTGAGTTTTGGCAGAAGATGGAGTATGGACGGGTTGGATCTGACTCGAAACCAACTGGGCCCTATTTACCTTTTTTCATATATCTGACAGACCAGATGTTTGATTCACGTGTCGTTCATCACATTGGAACCCTTAAGATAAGACAATCCTTTAAGTTACTTCTAAGTGGGACTTTGTAGATGAGGATGTATGACTAATGACTTGAGAAGCATATCCTCCAAAAATCAAGCATGCTAAGTGTGGGAATCCAATGGCTGGCTATGTTGTGATGGAAGAGTAGCGATCCTCTATAGGTCAGCACCTAGCGATCCTTGGTGGTTCAACACCTAGGGATCCTTGGTGGGTCAGATCCTAGAGATCCTCGGTGGGTCAGCACCTAGAAATCCTCTGTGGGTCAGTACCTAGCGATCCTCTGTGGGTCAGCACCTAGCGATCCTCTGTGGGTCAACACCTAGCGACCCTGTGCAGACCAACATCAAAGTTTCTCGATAGAATAAGATGATATAGCTTTATGACTAATCATCCTTATTTCCATTCTTAAAGTTGTATACCTGGTGTGATCTGAGTCTTCTACTTTATGTTATGTGTTTGAGATCTTTCTTTATGGTGTTTTCCTTCATGGATTACTGAGAGACCTTTGGGGGATTCGGGGTCCCTGTTGAGTATTGTTATACTAACCCCTACACGAGCTTTGCCCACACCTTTTTTTGTCTTGTGGAGATGACAGACAACTTGAATGAGACATTGTAGAGCCAAGGCTAGATGGTACACGGAGGTGGCCGATTGACGTAGTGAGCCACAATGATGAGTTTTACCTACCCTTTAGGTAGGATCCTTGAAGGATGATCTCTGGAGCTTATTTTTTCTTTTGATGTACTACTCTTTCAGTTGAGATTTTATATCGTCCCCTTTACTTTCAGTAATTTTTTTTAATCTCAGTGGTGGTATTTTTGGTGGTTGTACTAATCCTTTTCCATTGTGTTTTGTTTGTGTGCAGTGTGCCCTATCTGTGTGTGTTAGTAATGCGAAACGGGTGGCCCGGGGTGGGGTAGGCCAAGCCCGTGCAGGTTTGAGCCCACGCAGGTTTGTCCAAAAAAGCCCACATATAATGAGAACAAATAAATTCAAACCCGCCCTTCCCCGCATAAGCCCGCAGTTTTCCCACATTTTAAAAAATATATACTATTTATAATCATTTAAATATTGTATTTTTTCTCATTCTTAATGGGTTTTGTTGGAGAAGTATGGATAGAAAATACCTAGAGTTTTTAGGGATGTGATGAAACATTTTTCTATCAGTTAATGGTGGCAGGTGGCGATGACAATATGGTGGCGAATTTTTGCAATGAAAATTAGGTGAGTGATCGATGATGGGCGACGAATGATAATTTAGATCATGTTGTGATGTGAATGGTTTAAATGAACGACAAATTTCTAATTAAAAACCAGTTTCAAAGGAGGCTATTAGGGTTCCCATGAGATCCTTTCCTATTTTCATATTAAAAAATAAAATTACATAATAAAAAAAATAAAACGAATCAAAAAATATTATGATTATAATAACTCTTTTAGAATTGAAACCATGTGAAGGGGAGATGAGTTCCATTTCTCGAGAGGTGGGATGACACATCATGTGAATATGGTGAATAATTATAATATAAATATTATAACATCATATTAAAACAATAAATATAAACCTATTTAAAATTTACATGTGAATTAATGATGAATTAGTATGATAATTATGGTGAGAAATCATATTTCATGGTTTAATCAAAATTTTTCATTAAAAAGGCTAAAATATTAATGAAACATATATTTTAAGAAAAATTTATTTTTTAAAATTAGGCCTGCGGGTAAGCCCGCACCCACACAGGCTCAACCCATCTTAGCCCAAAACTACAAGGGCTCAGCCAGCATTGGACCGTGCTCTAAACGGTCAAAATTTTTAGGCCCACCCCACCCCGCATCTGTCCCATACCCGCAAAGCCAACGATTCATGGGGCCATTTTGAATCACTAATGTGTGTATAGGTTTAAAGGCAATGCCTTTCCTTTCTGGGATGTGTCTTTCAGTGCTAGTCACCAGCCCCTGGCCTATGGAAAGTGGGATTGGGGGAGTCACAGAACGGACCCCGGGGGACGGGTCATGACATAAATAGATTTTCGAGCCGATTGAAGGCAAAAAACACATCGATACAGTGCTAGGGTGGAGAAACGACCCTAGATCTGATGTTTTGAGGTGAACAAACCACTGAAATGAGATTCAGATCACCGGATGAGGTGCATAGAGGAAGAACGCTATTTTTTTAAAAAACTAATGAACACGGCGTGTAACCTAGTGTTACATAGAGTGTGACCCCCACAGAGTGGCGACTAGGGTTTTAGGGAATAGTTAAATATCACATAGTGTGTGACCCCAGTCACACGACATATAGGTACTCCCCAAATACTAGTTGTGTATCTCGGGAGGTACACAAACATGGGGTGTACTATACGGGTTGTCTTCACGGTGTGTGCCCCACCTCATGACTTGGCTTGGACCAAGTACACAGACTATCATGTGTACTAGTACACTGGCTGAAACCATGTACTGGAACATGACTGGAGCACATGAGTGGACCCCTAATAGAAGGACACAGTGTGTGACTCCTTATACATGTCGTGTACCCATCTTCTATACGACATGTTCTTAAGAAACAGATCGTTGTGCATGGGCAATACCCAAGGTCAAGGGACTTGATGTGTGACCCTACTACATGTCGTGTACCCCCTTCTACATGCCTTGATTCTCTTTTCCTCTGTATCTTGGACAAGTTTTGTCTGGGTTTGTTCCCCTTATCATTCTCTCTGAAGGTATGTATGAATCATTTCCTACTCATAGGATAATAATCCCTTCAGCAGTACTTTCTATATAGAGTTGTGGAATCCCCTGAGAGGCTCGAAGTAAGATCCTCTATTTATTCTTCATTCCATAGGTAGAGTATTTGTTATTGTTATGACCAACTTTATAGGGCGGTGATCCTCTACTTAGCGGTTTAATCTAGATTGAGTTTTTGGTATCACCCCATGACCCTAGCTATGATCCATATCTGTATATCATATCTCTCTCTTCAGATCTATCAGTGTATCTCTCTCATGATGGTTCCTGATGAACAGTACTTCTTGGATGGATGTCATCAGTGCTATCGGAATCAGGAGTGTGTTCTCCCGGATGAGTGCTTCGTGAAATCTTCGAGTTGAATCTCTAGTGTTGGTATGCGGTAGTCGTGACTTACCTCTAGACTGCGTGTCTTGGATTGAGTATATATGGATATTCTTATATGCATTGTAGACATATACTTATGTAGAGATGACTGTATTTTTTCTTTGTTATATTGCTTTTTGGTTTCGAGTGTCCTAATAAATATTGTTATACTCACTCATGCACAGGGTTTTTCCGCACGTGTCGTGTCTTATGAAGATGAGTGACCTTTTGATGGATTTCTAGGCAGACCAGTACCATACGGTGCCTTGTGAGATCAGGTAGGCTAAGATGTGTTCCCACAGCTACAGACAACAATTCCATTACCTTTTGTTTAGAGGTTGGACTTGTGCATTATAGACTCTTCTTGGTGGGCTTGTATTCTATCTAGGTTTACTTTACTTTCTTTACTTTCCTGGCGTACTTTATTGGTTGGGATATAGTGGTATGCATGCATTGTTTACTTAGTGGTTTTTATATTTCAGTATTTTTTTGGGCTTGGAGTTGGGTGTGTGCGTATAGGTACATAGAAAATGCCTCCCATGTTAGTGATATGCCTACTCGGTGCTAGTCACAAGCCCCTGTCCTATTGAAGGTGGGCTTGGGGAGTCATGGAATGGGCCCCACTGGGATGGTTCATGATAGTAACCAAGATGAAAAAAGGAAAAGTGGAATTTCCATAGATATTTGTTGGACATTTGTTTGCAGTTGGTATGTTTCAACTATAACCATCCAATAAACCTTGATGAATTGTGGTCGTTCATATTACACCTTTTCTAGATGAGGAGATAACTCAATTGATGTCCTAATTCAGTAGATAGATCAAGATGCTTGAGGGATCATTCCAATAACCCTGTCCAAATTATTGTCTGAATGGTTGTGCTTTCCTGGAGCTGCACCTGGGATTAAATGTCTATAAAAAATATTTTTCACTGCTCATGGGTAATGTAAAGATATAGAGATCACTTCCAAAGTTGAATGGAGGTTCTATATATACTAAAAGTTGTAGACTAAAATGATTGAGGATCCCTTAAAATATATTCAACCCATCTAAGAGTTTTCATCTTCTTCATCAAAGATTCTTCCACAATGTTGCTGCTAGCTTCAGACAGGGCTTGATGGAACTACAGCTAATCTAGTGTGACTCAAAAGTGAGGGTTCACTAATTCCATATGGTTCATGTGGAACTGTTATGGATCTGGGTTAAAGGATTTGATATGAACACCAAGTGAAGAAGCTACTTGTCACTATTTATTTAGCTTGTGAGGTGGTGGGTTTGATTTGAGTTCACACTAATGGACTTGTGCTCCTTGTGTTAATATTAAGTACAGGTTCATTGTTACTCAATGAAGTGATGTCGAGTCTAAGATATTGGACTACAGCTATGTGTTTATATTGAACCATCTGAGAGTGTTACTTCCAGGTTTCCAGGCTATTGGTGAATTAATGAACCAGATCCGGCTAAGCTGCTTGACCAGAAGTGAACTGAGCCTAGAATATGTCCAGGTTCCTGATCAACTGAAGCATTTTCAATTATATAAATATATATAATTATATAAATAATTTTATAATTATATAAAAATATTTATAAATATATTTACAAATTTATTTTTTCATAATTATAATTATAAATATTTATCACATCTTTATAAATTCTAAAAAGAGTTGATAAAGAGATCTTTTATTAACACTTATTATTTTAGTGCTGATAAATCCCCTCTTTATGAGTGTTTTTTGGAAGTGTTTATAAAATCATACCAAATATTTTAAAAAAACCCTAACTGAACCTATTTTTGTTGCACTACTCAAGCTCTCGTAGAAGTCCAGTGCCATCACAACTCTCCCTTGACCATCCCTCAGACAAATCAAGATTCAAATCTATGGTATGTTATTTTTTTCTTCTCTTGTTTCTTTCTTGTTTGGGTTCCGCGGTGTGTGATATTGCAACGTTATTTTGGTTTGATGGTCTCGTGGTTCCAAGTTTAGGGCATCTACTTCTCCTTCATTTTATCCTCCATCCATGTTCTTCTTTCTCCACCCTCACTACTTCACACTATTTTCCAAACCATAGTTGGGATATGGTTCTAAATTTTTAATGTCTCGATCCGTAGGGTGTTCATGTTCTTTTTAAGAGCATTTTATCATCATTTTCGGGGACTTTCTTCATATATGAATGTTCCTTATAGGTGATTCCATGTTTCCCCCTTTTCCACAACATACCTTTGATGCTTGAAATTTCCACCAAAACATTATTTAAATATTATGTATATTTTGTGAGTAACTGTAATGGTCTGAGCCCGCGCTTCCAGATTCGGTGCTAAAACATGCCGTGTAATTGTTTTTTATAAAAGAAACTGAAAAATTACACAACACATTACATAATGGAGGACCCTTTCTAGTCTAGGTTATGGAGAATAGACAAAGCTTAAATTTTTATCAGATTTGAACAAAAATAAAATAATGTGAACAAAATACACGACATTCTCTAACCCCGTAAGTGAAGTGAATACCTTCAGAAAACTCTACTAGACCTATGAAAAATAGTTTAAAACAAGGGGTGAGAATTAAATAAGCTCAGTAATGGGTTTTAAAACCTTCGATAAATCCTTTTAAAGATATTATTTTGAAACTAATTTTTAAAAAAAACATTTAAAAATATTCTTTTGAAGAAATGTTTCGAAATTAATTATGGATTCAAAATACTAAATCACTCTATAAAATATTTACATTTAAAAATTACATTAAACATATTCCAGTATTTTTCTAAAAGTAATATGAAAGCTTCTAAAAATAAAACACTATTTTGAGGCCAATTGAATTGTTGAAGTCTATCTTTGGACTACCTACTTAGAAAAGGACGGGTTCACTCACCAATAACCTTCCATATTTACAACGTTAAGGGCCGGATTTTCTAAAAACATTTTTAGCTTTCTTTATTTATATATACTTTCACTGGAGTTTTTAATTTTGGAAACATTTCACTACAAACACATTCACACTTATATTTATATATAAGTATATACCTACAAAAATATATGAACTTTCATTTCATATTACTTGCGAGTTTGATTATACCCAAAACTCATGCCATAATCCATTGCAGAAACTGTCCATCCATTCAAACTTTCTTTCAGGGGATAAATTTGGTATTAATATAAATAATTGATCATAATAAATATTTTATGTTTCAAACATAAAATAAACATTTAAATAAATAAAACATTTTATAGCTTGAAGAAATCCTTCTACTTAATTATTTCATAAGCAAACCATACAATTTAAATTGAAATCATTAATTTATTATAAATGCAAAGAATGTCAATGTTATGCATAAACACATGGTAATGATTATATATAGATGTGAAATCCTTAATTTTAATATAACATGATGACATGTTATACGTATTTTTTAGAAACATGGAGATAAAATTATAAACATGACGGTAAAAATTTCATCCTTATATATATATATATAAACTATGAATTTAAATTTTCAATAAAAAATATTGACATTTCATAATAATCTCTCTTTCTCTCACACACACACAGATATATATATATATCTACTTATGAAGAATTATATTCGTGATCAATCAAATCTTCAATAAATGAGATCATCCTCTGGAATAATTATTTATGGAATTGAATTAAAACAAAAAAAACCTTGATAAATAGTAATATCCATTGCGGTAGATTTATCATGAATTTAAAACATAATTTTTTTATAAATTAAACATAAGAAAATAATTAAACCCACTACACATCCATGAATTAAAACATGAATCGACAATTAAAAATAATTCTTTACAATTATAATCTAAAATTATATAATCTCTATTTCATTATAAGTTATGAAAATAATTTATATTAGATATACATATATATGTATAAATCAGTATATATATATATATTTATACAAATGAAAATAATTTTATCACTTAAAGAATAAAAATCAATAACTAAAAGTAATTTTAATACACCCTTACTTGATTTACAATTTCAAGCGAAAGAGATTCTTCTACTGTAGTTTTGTTTTTTCTCTCTATCTCACTCGCACAAACAGACAGAAGGTTTTGAAATTTATAGTTCACTGATGGAAGGATTTTATAGGCAAAAAACTATTGTGCAATGATGATAAAAATATGTGGAATTGGAAAAGTAGCGGACCATAGAATGTTTCAACAAATTTAAGACAATGACATACAAAAACTTTCTCTCCAAGATGAATGCACAAATGTAAACATATGAAAAACGAAACGTAAAAATTGAAAAAAAAATTAAAACGGAATTAGAATTAAAATGATATCCTTATACACAAAGTAAAAGTAGTTAGATAAAAACAGTCGTTTGATAAGAAATTCAATAGACCAAACCAAACAATTGGTTTATAGTCTAAAATCAAGGTACAAAGCAGACCACAAAATGTCAATAATGAGGAGAAAATAGACAAACCATGAATTAAAATACATTAACAAAGACATCTAAAGACATCTGAAATAGTCCAGATCTAGAAATAAATCAAAAACCTACTTTTTTACGTTAGAGAAAATTAGAAATGGAGATCCTATCCGTAACAGGACAAATTGAAACCCTAACCTTTAATGAAACCTATTAACGACACACGGATCTCATTGATAGATCTTCCCTAAATGTGGCCAGTCCTTTCTTGGTTGAAACTGAATCCAGATCTACTGCTCAGATTCCTCATCAATGACGATGACTCATGATCCACATCCTCAACACCCCTGATGACCTTGACTCTGGACAAAGCATGACCTCTCGAGGAAGAACTCTCTTTGTGCTCAGTGCCGGTTTGCGCAACACCATCTCCTGCTCACAGCTGACCATAGATCTCTCGAACGACGTCTCCCCTTTCTCCCCTTAACCTTAGGTCGACGCCCCTACTACTCAAACATGAAGGCATCAGATCCCCCCTAAAATCCCTATTCAATTTCTCCTCTTTTTTATAATTATTATTTGTAATTTTATTTAATAAAATTTATATAAAGGTTATCAAAATATTATAAGTTTAATTTCTACGTTAAAAAGTTATAATTTCTTTTTTTTATAAAACAAAATAATTTTATGATCTAATCACATTTAATATAAAAATAATATTCATTTTATTAATAAATTTATTAAAAAAATCATATTTGTATAATAAAACATCTTACTATGAATATACAGGGTTTATTTATTTCAATAAATTATACCACTTTTTAAAACAATAATAAATTGTAAATATTAGTAATGCGTTTTTTTACAAAATAATGATACTTAAAATTTTTTACATTTTCAGTAATATAACATATAATACTTTAAAATAATAATTTTAAATGACATTGATAATTTCAATATTTAATTATAATATAATATAAAATTATAATTTTATTAAACAAATAATATTACCTTTAATTATTTTTATTTATTAAAAAATATATTTAAAAAATATTATTTCATGATACTACATTTCATAAAAGTATAATTAATTTATATTATTTTAATATGTCATCATGTATTTAAAAAATGTAATTTTAAAAATAATATAAATCAAAGTATCAAAATTTCATTTCGGTTAAATGAAAACACATGGTTTTATTAAAATATTTTATAATATTATCTATTTAAATTATAATTCATTTATTAATTAAAATAATTATTTTATTGATACTTGGGGTGTTACATTATTCCCCCTCAAAAGAATTTCGTCCTCATAATTTGTTCATCGGACTCTAGAAAATTATGAATTTCCATCTTCAGAATTAAGAAAAGTAGGACCGTTAAACTTTTAACTCTATAGCTTTGATGAAAACATCTAACCTTAAGTTTTCTAAACCATTCCTCTAATACCAAGTGTAATGCCCCATGGCCGCGCTTCCTGATTTGGTACTATAACATGTCATGTAATTATTTTTTATAAAAGAAACTAAAACATTACACAACACATTACATAATCGAGGACCTTTTCCTATCTAGGCTCTAGATAATAAACAAACCTTACATTTTTTTAGAAATGAAAAAAATAAATTAATGCCAAAAAAATACACGGTGTGCGCTAAACCCATAAGTGAAGCGAATGCCTTTGGAAAACTCTACTAGACCTGTGAAAATAGTTTAAAACAAGGGGTGAGAATTAAATATGACCAGTAACGGGTTTTAAAACCATTGATAAATCATTTTAAAGAAATTATTTTGAAACTAATTTCAAAAAATAAATTTAAAAATATCCTTTTGAATACATTTTTTCAAATTAATTATGGCTTCAAAATACTAAATCACTTTAGAAAATACTTACATCCAAACATTTATTTAAACATATTCTAGTGTTTTTCTGAAATCAATATATAGGATTCTGAAAAAAACACTATTCTGAGGCCACTTGAATCATTGAAGGCTGTCTTGGGACTACCCACTTAGTTAAGGATGAGTTCACTCTCCAATAACCTTCCATATTTACAACATTCAAGGACCGGTTTTTTTGAAAGCATTTTAAGATTCCTTTACTTATACATACTTTCACATGAGTTTTTAATTTTGGAAACATGTCATTTCATACACATTCACACTAATATTTATATATAAGTATGTACATACAAAAATATATGAACTTTCATTGCATATCACTTGCAAGTTTGGTTACACCCAAAAATCATTCCATAAGCCTTTTCATAAACTATCCATGCATTCAAACTTTCTTTCATGGGATATCTTTGGTATTCGTATAAATAATTGATCATAATAAATATTTTATGTTTTTCACATAAAAGAAAAATTTAAAGATATAAAAATTTTTATAGCTTGAAGAAATCATTCTATTTCATGATTTCAGAAACATACCATAAAATTTAAATTGAAATAATGAATATATTTTAAATGGAACGAATGTTGATGTTATGCATAAATGGATGGCCATGATTATATGCAGATATGGCATCCTTAATTTTAATATAACATGATGAAATGATATGCACATTTTTTAGAAACATGGTGATAAAATTATAAACATGACGGTACAAATTTTATCCTTATATACACACACACACATATATATAAACTATGATTTTAAATTTTAAATAAAATATCTTGATGTTTCATAATAATCTCTCTCTCTCTCTCTCTCTCACACAAACACACACATATATATATACTTATACAGAATTATATTCATGATCAATCAAATCTTCGATAAATGAGATTATCCTTTTCCAGAATTATTTACGGAATCAAATTAAAACATAAACCTTGATAAATAGTAATATTCATTGCGGCGTATTTATCATGAATTTAAAACATAATTTTTTTATAAACAAAACATAATAAAATAATTAATCTCACTACACATCCATGAATTAAAACATGAATTGAAAATTAAAAGAAATTCTTTACAGTTATAATTTAAAATTATATAAGCTCTCTTTCATTATAAGTTTTGAAAATAATTTATGTTAGATATAAATATATATGTATAAATTAGTGTATATATATATATTCAAATGAAAATAATTTTATCACTTACAGAATAAAAATCAAGAATTTGTTTTGTACTCTCTCTCACTTGCATGAACAGACAGAAAGTTTTGAAATTTATAGCACACTGATGGTAGGATTTTATAGCCAACCCACTGCTGTGAAGTGATGATAAAAATATACGGAGTTGGAAAATAAGTGGACCACAGAAGTTTTAAACAAATCTAAGACAATCTCATACAGAAGATTACTCTGCAAGCTGAATGCCCGGATGTAAAGGGATGAAAAACAAAACATAAAAATTGAAAAATATAATTTAAAATGGAATTATAGTTAAACTGATTTCCTTACCCACAAAGTAAAATAAGTTAGAAAAAACCCGTCATTTGACAATAAATTCAACAGACCAAACCAAACAAGTTGTTCGTAGTCTAAAAGCAAGGTAGAAAACAGACCACTAATTGTCAATAATGAGGAGAAAATAGACAAACTGCAAATTAAAATACATCAGCAAAGACATTAGAAGACATCTAAAATAGTCCAGATCTAGAAAGAAATCAAAACCCTACTTATTTATGTTGGAGAAAATCATAAATCGTGATCCTATCCACAACTGGACAAATTGAAACCCTAACCTTGAATGAAACACGCCAATGACACGTAAATCTCATCAATCGATCTTCCCTCACCATGGTTGGTCCTTGCTTGGTCAAAACTGAAGCTAGATCTACTGCACGGATTCCTCATCGACAGTGATGACTCCTGATCTATGTCCTTGACACCTCTGACGACCTTGACTCCAACCAAAGCATGAATTCCCAAGGAAGAACTCCCTTCGAGCTCAGTGCCTGTCTGCATGACACCATCTCCTACTCATGGCCGACCTTGACTCTCCTGAATGACGCCTACACTTTTTCCCTTAAGCTTAGGTCAATGCCCCTACCACTCGAACCTGATGCCGTCAGATCCACCCTAAAATCCTTATTCAATTTCTCCTCTTTTTTTATCATTATTATATGTAATTTTCTTTAATAAAATTTATATAAAGTTTATCATAATATTATAAGTTTAATTTCTACATTAAAGAGTTATAATTTCTTTTTTTATAAAATAAAATAATTTTATAATCTAATCACATTTTATATAAAAATAATATTCATTTTATTAATACATTTATTAAAAACATTATATTTTTATAATAAAAAATCTTACTATGAATATTGAGTGTTTATTTATTTTAATAAATTATACCACTTTAAAAAATAATAGATTATAAATATTAATAATGCATTTTTTACAAAAAAATGTTACTTAAAATATTTTACATTTTTAGTATTACAACATATAATAATTTAAAATAATAATTTTAAGTGACATATATAATTTCAATATTTAATTAAAATATAATATGATATTATAATTTTATTAAACAAATAATATTAACATTAATTTTTTTTATTTATTAAAACAATATATTAGAAAATATCATTTCATGATACTACATTTCATAAAATTATAATTAATTTATATTATTTTAATATGTCGTCATGTATATAAAAATGTCATTTTGAAAATAATATAAATTAAATTATCAAAATTTCATTTCGGTTAAATGAAATCAGATGGTTTTATTAAAATATTTCATAATATTACCTTTTTAAATTATAGTTTATTTATTAATTAAAATAATTATTTTATTGAAACTAGGGGTGTTAAAGTAATAATTAGTGTTACATAGAAACTTAAAAGGTTACAACTTTTTTGTTTTGTTTAAAAGGGTGGATTTTATGTTCTACAATTAAATACAATTTAAAATTGGAGGTATGTTTTTTATATATCTTCTTAAATGGCGGAATAGTTTCCTTTAGTGATTTTGAATATTTTTAATGGGTTTAGTCTGCTTTGTGATTTAGTGAAATGATTTTTTTATGGTTGACATGTGATTTCATTTTGGATTTTGGTTACATAAAAATCCTATAGATTTACGTTGATGAGTTTCTCTCTCTAGTTATCTATAATTTATGAGTTTGACCATTCATGTGATTTTTTATGATTTTTCATACCAGTTTTAATTGAATTAAACAATATATGGTTTTAAAATTTATTTTGGAAATAAAATTCAATTTTAAAAGGTTTTAAATAAAAGGGGATTTTAAATGATTATTCCTAATAAATGTTTCAAAGGATAATTTGGTAATTTAAAAAGAGAATTATGAATTATATAATGTTTAAAATGTTTTCAAACAGAGCATTGTATGAAATTTCAATTTCTATTTGTTTTTATAGTTTTCATGTATTTGTATATGTTTTTTATTTCCATTCATAGTGATTTTGAAAATTGATACTTTTTAGTAAAATGATACATAAATTATGTATTAAATGATTATTATTATGTAATTCAATGTCTTAAAGAAATATTTGAAGTCAGTTGTTTCTTGAGTTAAATTATACATTATCTTTTTAAAGTGAGGAAAACTAATTATTATTGAATAAAGATTTATTTTCATATATTAAACTAATTATTATTTTCATATATACATATATTTTTATCTAATGAGATATTTAAATGAGTGTATAAGTGTTTATAAATTAAATTTTGTTTTCAAACATATTTTTTTTGTGATGATTAGATTAATATATATATGTAAGTGATTCGATTGAGTAAGAAATCCATTTTATTAACATTGTTAATAAGATATTTTATAATTATACATGAAATAATGATTTGAAATCCCCAAATTTATGATGTAAAATTTAACAGAACATGGTAAATGGGAATAAATGATTAGAAACATTTATGTTTGAAGTGGTTTCCTATCATTGGTAAGATTTCATAATTAAATGAAATAAGGACCAAGGGTTGACTGATACTTGTCAGTGGTCAAATGTCCCATATGATTTCAATTGCTTGCTACTTTTTCCAGATCTTTGAATTAATCATACATGAAATTTGTCCACTAAAAAGTGAGGGTAACCTGAAATTTATCACTCCTTTAAATATTCACTCATATTTTCAATTAAACACCACCTAACCCCCCACATAACAAGTGAAGAAATGAATAAACATCAACTCCTCCCACTTAGTGGACTCCTTCCTAGCAAGGTTATAGAAACCATTCTAGAATCACCACCTTTTTTAGGGGAAGCTAAGCTCTTATGAAATTCATTCCTTAGATTAAAGGTCTTTTCATTTTCATGGAGTAATTGAAGGCATGATTTGAATGTTGAAACTGCAATGATTGTCTCAACATGGGTGTGTGTCTGACCATCCATCCAAGACTTCTCATGGTCACACCATTCAAGGATCTCCTTGTAGGGATCAGACTGTTGATGCTGCTTTTTTCATCTTTAGGTAACAAACTAAGAAATATTCTTTGGTGCTTCATAAACTCCCAAATTAAGAACATTTATATTTAAGGAGACAACCACCATCCTCATCAAATTCATCTTCGGAATAGTTACTATTGCATTTTGTTTCTTGAGACTCATCCCCCATCCCTTCTAGAAATGCACCAATGTTGCTTGAATTTGAGTAGTAGTCATCCCATACCAGGCACTAGTGATCATTTTGGGTGAATTCAGATGATTACACATACCACCAGTGGAGTAACTCTTTTCTTAAATTCAACTACCCATTTCTTTCAAACCATACTAAAATTATTTGAAACAATCAAATGCTAGGTTCCTCAAATTATAATTATCTATAACATTATCATTTGATTATGGATATCTTATGTGTATTTATTTATTTTTTGTACAAAATAAATATTTTATGAACCTACTAGGATGGATATGAATTGAAAATGGATGTACACTAATTATATGAAAAAATAGTATGAATATGGAGTTAAAGATTTCATAAAGTTTCTAATAGATCATGCATACGATCCTTTTAAAATCCTTCATCTATTTTTACATTATTTTTATTCAAGAAAAAATTAGTCTAGAAGAGTTGGAAGAAAATTTGATTTTTCATGGAATAAATTAGAGCTATATATGTTGAACTAAACATGGGTAAAAACTAAACATGCACACCGATTGAGATGATACTATGGTTTATGGATCATTTTGACCATCAAACTATTTTGTTGATTTCTCCAAATAAAATCACTTTATGGTTAAGCGAGAACCGAAGAAGGAAGCAAAATAACAAGTGAGGTAGCGTGACCCAAGGTGATTCACCATTAATGAACCAGAACTCAGGACCACTTCACTACAACCCCCCCACACCACTGCCCTGGGAGCACTGCACACATGAGCGCCATCACACCACATCCCACACCTCACCTTGAGACACACAACACCATCCTGTCACTATGTTGCATAACTCCCACATCACCTATCCCACTTCCCTATAATGCAGTGCCAACATCCTCAATGATGCTACACTGGAAGCCGAAGGAGAGATCACCGGAGCAAGTTAAATGCAAAAAATAGGATCTTGAACAGCAAAAGAACCACCACCACCAGAACCAGGAAACCAAAATGTGAATTTGTCGCACCAAACCATCCAAAACCCCAAAACCGTACCAACACATGGGCTACTAAAGCCACGAGCAAATCCACTATCCTAGGAGCACCAACACGACCCAAATCACCATGGAACCTGTCGAATCTGACTAGAATGGGGGAATACGTGATAGAACATGATTAAATAGTAGAGGAGCCTAGGAAAAGAAAGAACTAACTGAGAAAATACAAAACAGAATCCAACTACAGATAAGGAAGCCAAAAACCAATCACAGAAATAAAAACACCACATCACGCATCAGAATAGGTGAGCGGCCAACAATAGGGGAATAT
This sequence comes from Viscum album, assembly GCA_963277665.1. Lineage (NCBI taxonomy): Eukaryota > Viridiplantae > Streptophyta > Magnoliopsida > Santalales > Viscaceae > Viscum > Viscum album. Next base: position 1,942,668,098 of record OY728119.1, on the reverse strand, counting down.
CTGAAACACAAATGAGAAACTATTGATATCGGATGAATGATGGTGGGGAATTCATAGACAAAACTATAGAATCACTAAGATGGGATCATCACCACATCGCACTGTCGCCTGCATCTGAACATGTACAAGTGTTGTGCAACACAGGAAGAGACCATGACACCAGATCTACTGATGTCCACTAGGTTTGATCAAACCAGCCTCCCTATCAGTGTAACATTTGCAAGATGGAATCATAGCTTCTTAACATCCAAGAGTTGGTTCTAGAGCAGTAAGAGAAGGGGATGAAGCAATATGGGACAAACACCAAGTGGGGAAGAAGGCCAACCAAGACAAAGGGAGAGAGAAGAAAAGCAGAGGGGTAAACCCTTAGACCACTGATAATGGGAGCTCCCCCATTGGCCAAATTTTCCCTTATATTAGGTTTATGGATCATTTGATACAAATACCAATGTAAATAATGATGGTGATTGTATGGAAGAAATGAAAATGAAAATTGAAGACGACCTTTCGTGATTGTCCAAATCTTTTTGAGAAGTTAAATAGATGTGCTAAGAGACCATTGTATACTAGTTGTACTAAATACACAACATTTTCATTTTTATTGAAGTTATATAATTTTAAAGATAACAGTGGATGGAGCGACACTAGATTTACAGAACTACTTGGTCTCCTAAATTATATGCTACCAGAAGAAAATGAACTTACTTGTCTAACATATGATGATAAACGAACGATACGTTCAATGGGTATAATCAATAAAAAATATTTGTTTTTCGAAATTATTGCATATTATTTATCAAGGACCATGAAATGCTCATAAAATTCCCTAAGTGTGGTGTGAATCGATATAAGAAAGATGAATCATGTCCTTTGAAAGTTTTATGGTATATTCATATCATTCCACAGTTTAGAAGACTAATTAGATGTTTGGAAATCGTGAGACAATTGACATGGAATGAAAATACAAGAATTAAAGATGGGAAACTATAACATCTAGTATACTCTACTCAATGAAAGAAAATTTATTATTATTATCCTAAAATATGGAAATAAGCTGAGAAACATTCCTCTTGTGTTATCTGCGGATGGAATAAATTATTTTAGTGTTTAGAGTAGTACTCATAGTACATGGCCCATCATGTTTCCAAATTATAACTTTCCATCATGGTTATGCATGAAGTAAAAATATATTATGTTTCCTCTACTTATATCTAGACCAAAATAACCTAGTGATGATATTGATTTATATTTGACTCCATTGAATGAAGATCTGAAATTGATGAGGGATACAAGTGTTGCAATGCATGATTCTCATAGAAGTTAAGAATTCACATCAAGTCTCATGTTGTACGGGATCATAAATGACTTTTCTTCATATGGAAATTTGTCAGGATATAGCATTAAAGGAATGTTGGGGTGTCCCATTTGTGAAGAATACACACACTCAGTTCAGTTGAAACATTCCTCAAAGACTATGTTTTTAGGACATCGGAATGTTTTACCTTGATGACATAAATATCAATCTTGGATGACAACATTAGATGGGAATACTAAAAAAGGTATAACATCATCTCCACCAAATGGTGATTAACTATTTGATAAAGTAAAAAATATTTACACTATTGTCAGTAAACCATTTTTGAGAAACCTTATGAAATTAGGTTGGAAAAGGAGATAAATTTTCTTTTAATTGCCATATTATAATTGTTTGTATGTCAGACATCTTCTTGATTCCATGCATGTAAAAAAATGTATTTGATAGTGTTATTGGAACATTACTATATGTTCCTATAAAAACAAAATATGGCATCAAGACTAGGTTGGACATGATTGATATGGGGATAATGGAAGATTTGGCACTGTTGAAGGGTAAAGGACATAATTTTCTTTCTCTAGTAGCTTACACTCTATCCAGATAGGAAAAACCGTAATTTTTCATTTTCCTTAAGGGTGTAAAAGTTATTGAGGGGTATTCATAAAATATTAAAAATATCATGTCAATGAATAATTTGAAGTTATAGGGACTAAAATCACACGACTGTCATGATTTGATGAAAGATTTGATGTATGTCGCTTTACATTGCATTATGTCTAAAAATTTACAACATACATTAACCATACTCTTTTTTTTCAAATCCATATGCAGTAAATTTATAGACCTAATGAAGTTTCCAATCATGAATAAAGTGGTTGTAGTCATATTATGTGAATTAGAGATATTAATTTCACCATCATTCTTTGATATAATGATCCACCCGATGGTTCAATTGGATAGAGAGGTTCAACTATGTGGTCCTATCCATTACAGATGGATGTGCCCCATTGTACGATATATGAATATTTTTAAAGGGTATGTTAAGAATAAAATTTGACACAAAGGTTGTATTGCAGAATGATATATTGTTGAAGAATATATTGAATTATGTACCTGTTACTTATAATATTTTGAAAACATTAGTCTCCCAAATTCTTATCACATCAGATGCCTTATGGGTGGAGAGATTTTTAGAAGAGATATTGTTACAATTACCATCACAGAGCAGGAATAAGAACACCATTACATTTTACATAATAGTTAAGATGTTTATCCATACATTGAAGCCCACAAAGAAATTCCTAGAGATTTAAATCCATCAAGGGCTGAAGGATGGATATCAAATAAATATAATCAATAGTTTATAGGATGGTTCTGAGATCATATTTATAAGGAGTTATCTGAAAATCCAAAATTCAGTTATCGAATGAATTTTATGGCAACTTAGGGGACCAAATGAAAATGTTATATCTTACACTGGTTTTGTAATAAATAGTTATACATTTTATACAAAAGAACACAATAATTATATTACGATGAAATACAGTGGATTTATTCTTATGGTGGAAGAGATTCATATATCTTGTTCCAAGGATAAAAATCTAATTTATGAAAATATTTCATATTTTCGTATTATCAAAAAAAAATATGATTAGTATTATACAACATTTTAAGTGATTATTTTTCATTTCAAATGGGTTGACAACAAAAGTGCAGTGAAATTTGATGAATTGGGATTTATGAAGGTAAATTTTAGTGTGTATAGGGAAAAGGATGAGCCATTCATAATGAAATCACAAGTAGTGTAAGTATTTTATGCCTCAGATCCAGAAAAAAATAATTGGTCGATTGTCTTACTAAAGAATAAAACAACTGTAGGGTCATATGGAAATTCAATCGAGGATTCATTAGAATATCACAATCAGTTCATGATAGTCCTAATGTAGAAAATGTCTCGAATGTTAGAGGGGACCACAAAGATAGGATTTGGATTTTTGATAGAGGATATAAATCCCTATAACTTTTAGAAAAAGAAATAGAATTTAATGATAAGGTTAATGTGTTTTTAATATTCTATGTGTTTCCTAATAATATTATGTGTTCTCAACTATATTAACATAATCTAAATTTAATGTTTGACTACTCATGCAAACAATGTCTTCTTGACATGATGATGTTACCAATCTCAGGGAAGAATAGTTGGTTGGTGCTAAAACTACAAAATTTCTAGGAGATCGACAACATGTTGATGAAAAAAACAAAAATGACACAACATCACATTATTGGCTAAAATTATCAAGTCCATGAGTTAGGGTATAAAATTTGAGGTTAGTTGGAATCAATGCGACCAACCAATTGACCCTAACAAGTCAATGTTCATTAGTTATATTGGGGTCACAATGAGGATGAATATTTTGATTGATATAGATTCATGGCCCTATGTCCAGCCTATAATGAAGGAAACCCTTTGGGAAGGTATAAAGGTAATGTTACAATATACATTATCTATTTTATAGATATATTATTTAATGAAAAATTGATTTAATTTTCATTATTCCTCGATCAGTTTGTTTAATTTAGATGTGTTCCATAATAAATATGTCTTAACAGTCTATGGAAAACCCCATATAGGCTTCCAGGATCTTCTTACCAATTTTCATCTTAGGGATACTGAGGGAAAAGTAAATCCCCACCTACTAGTTACTTATACACACATTATAAAACTGGAAACATGGGATGCTTTCATCAGTTTTCATGATGAGAAATCATTTCATGTGAATTGTTGTTGATAATATATTATTTGATATTATTTATTTTATCTAATTTGATTCAAAATTATTTATTTATGAAATGAAAAAGGTGTTATGAAAATAAATAACATGCATCAAAACCAATGTACCCCTATCACAAAGAAAGGATGGGGTACACTTCACTAGAGAAGAAAATGTTATGTATTTAAAATCAACAATAAAAGTTTTATGTGATATTAAACAACATATTTTCCATTTTTTATATAAATATTGATGAATCAAAATCTAAATCCACTTCCATCCCATGCCATGTGCTATAGAAGGATACCCAAGTAAATAAAGAGGGTAAACTAGTTGATGAAAAAAATCAGTATGAGAAACATGTGTAAGTATAAAATAATAGTAATTTTTTATTATTTATAATAATATTATATAAAAATATCTATTTATGTTCATATGTTTTTTATATGGTTTATACACAAGAATCAACAGTGATAGTACTGGAATAAAAACTACTTTTAGTATCTTTGAAGTGTAGGTTTTGGAGTGTCTTCTCAAAAATATTTCTAGAAGAAAAAACCACAAGAAGATACATATTAGATGATGAAAGGATTGCAGATGAAAATAGATGCTTTGAAAGATATTATTGTCTGTTATGGTTTGGCAGACCAATATATTCAAAAAGATCAAAGTGAACCAATAGTGGAACAAATATCAGAACATGAACAAAAAAATGACCCCATTATATTTGAGGCTAGTCATTCCCATCTATTGCATACCTTACCTGATGTAATCAATTTTATCTTTATTCTTTCTCTTAAACGATAACCAAACAACTTCTGATAACTTTGTATTACTAAAATTCTGTAGGTTAAAGTTGTATGTGATTTCTATCTATCAACACCCATGTTCCTCCTTGTTGTGAGGGGTATGGTGTATAATATCCTAGGATACATGATACAAAAAAATAACTCCTACAAGATCACATGAGAGTGTGGATTGAGGTAGCTCAAGATCCAACCGCTGAGTTGCTTATTCCACTTAATGATCCAGATATTACAATGGTCAATGATGCTACTAGAACTTTCATAACATGGATGTCTAATATTATAAAGGTACATGGGGTATGTAACTTTTTTTTCAAATGAAAACCCTATAATAATTGATGAAAAAAGGTCTGAAGTGAGGTATGGTATTACAAACGGATAAATCGATGGGTAAACAGAAGGTTGGATTAAGGCAATCTTGTGAATCGACCAACAAAAAAAATGACCTTTAGATACTAACTTCTCCCCACTAGTTCTACTACAACATATATTATCATTATAACTTCTAAGTAGACCACATTAAAAGATGGAGATGTGTACTAAATTCCTTATGAAGAAGAAATATTTGAAACTATCATTACAGGTGTGGTTGGTATCAAGAGTATAAATGAGATTCTCAAGTTTGAATGGATGGGAGTCTCAATTTTGAATACATACATAATGTACATTTTCATAATATGTCTGTCCAAAAAATGATCTAAAATTTTCATTAAAGTTAATAACTATTCATATTTTATACATATCTTTATATTGCTACTATATAAAGGGAAAACCCTACAAATTGCGATTTGGATTCATTAATCATGTATCATTTCTAAGGATGAAATTAAATTGGAGTTGAAAGCACTTGATAAGAAAAAAGATGAAATAAATGAGGTATTTGAGAAGAAAATAATATAAAAAAATACTATTTTTGATTCCTACAATTTAGGTGTAAAACTCTACAATTTAATCATAATATATATATATATATATATATATATATATATCATTAGCTATTTGTTTTTGTTTTTTTAGGAAGCACTAAATGATGATCACAATAAATATAGATGCCCTAAATATTTATTTTTTGAATCCAATGCATGAATATACATCAAATCAACCACAGATGATGTGTATTGTGAATTTTTAATGCACTATAATAAATATTTTATAGATAAACTTCAGATTATAATTTTCAGTCTATGTTTTAACAAGAATGTTTTATGATAGGGCAGTCTCTAAATATAGTCTAGATCATGGTATGAAGTTAGTGACTAAATATAAGAAGCCTATGGATTACTTTAAATGGAAATAGATTAAGTTATATATATATAATTTTAACTATCAAAAAATATTTCAAAACAATTTACTTATTTCGGTCAACGTTTTTGCAGTGTCCAAAATATGATAACAATAAAAATTGTAAATATTTTGTTTGTAAATTTATGAAAGATATCATATACCATCAGAATAATAGAATCTTAAAACAAGTAATTTCTAATTTTAGTTATATTTTTATTAAAAATATTTCTCAATCATTTGTTTGTCAATTTTTTCTCAGTAATATGGAGATTTTTGACAATCTATGTACTCAAAAGATGAAGTAAATTTGTTTAGAGATGAATGGACATCTTACATGGTGTCACAATGTTTTTCAAAATCAGATTTAGGTGATTACATATTATGTTTTTGATTTAGTGTGGGCTATAAACTTAGAAATATATTTTAGGTGTGAATCATTAGTATCAGAATGTTTATATATTATTTTTGATCTTTTTTTCAAGGAGAAGTATAATAGAGGAAATCAATTTGTTGGAAAATAAATGGGCATAATATATGGTGTTATAATGTATACAGATATCATGAAGAGTTGAATTCCTACTACTTATTTAGTTAATTTTCTCATAAAATTTTCGAGATTTTTTAGTTAATTTCCTTATCATTTTTATCTGATGCTTATTTTTTCAAATTTACAAATTAGTTCAAAAAATATTTCACATGATGAAAACTGAGAAAAAAATCTCAGATTATTTTCCACATTTATGAAAACAATCCATAATTCATTTTTCACATGTAGGAATTTATTTCACTTCAATCTGGTACCCGATGTGGTTAGTATGATTTTTGGTAGGTGTTTTCAATACAAAAGTGTCATCTTAGTTTAAAACACACATCAAATAGTCAAAACTAAGAAAATGAGCTCGAAATGTTTTTAAAATTTAGGAAAACGATCCATAATTCATTTTTTACATATAGGAATTGACCTCAGATAAATCTGACACCTGATGTGGTCGGTATGACTCGAAGTACATGTTTTCAATATAAAAGTGACATTTTAGTTTAAAACAAGTGTCAAATAGAAAAAACTAAGAAAACGATATCAAATTGTTTTTAAACTTTAGGATAATGGTCCATAATTAATTTTTCACTTGTAAGAATTGGTTGCATATCAATCTGACACATGATGTGGTTGATATGACATGAAGTGAATGTTTTTAATAGAAATGTTCCATTTTTGTTTAAAATGCACATCAAATAGCCAAAGCTAAGGAAATAATCTCATATTGTTTTTAAAATTTAGGAAAATGAACCATAATTTATTTTACCTATGTTGGAATTGACCTCACATAAATCCAAGACACAATGCGGTTGATATGAACCGGAGTGCATGTTTTAAATAGAAAGGCGCCCTTTTAGTTTCAAACGCATATCAAATAGACAAAATAGAGAAAACAAACTCATATTGTTTTCAATATTTAGGAAAATAGTCTATAATTAATTTTTCACATGTAGGAATTGACTATACATCAATATGATACACGATTTGGTCGATATGACCCGAAATGTGTGTTTTCAATATAAAAGTGTCATTTTAGTTTAAAATGCACATCAAATAACCAAAAGTAAGAAAATAAGCTTAGATTTTTTTTCATAATTTAGGATAAATATCCATTATTCATTTTTCATGTGTATTAATGGACCACACATAAATATGAAACATGATGTGGTCGATACGCCTCGAAGTGCGTGTTTTCAATTGAAATGTTCCATTTTAGTTTAAAATACACATCAAATACACAAAACTAATAAAACAAGATTAGATTATTTTTAAACATTAGTAAAATTATCCATAATTCATTTGTCACATGTAGTAATTTTATGCATGTAAATCCAACACACAATGTAGTTGATATGACCCGAAGTGCATGTTTTCAATAAAAAAGTGTCGTTTTATTTTAAAATTCACATCAAATATCAAAAACTGAGAAAAAAAATTGGATTATTATAAAATTTCATAAAAATAATAAATAATTCATTTTTCATGTGTAGTAATTTACCGCACATAAATCTAACACACAATGTGGTCGATATGACTTAGAGTGTGTGTTTTCAATACAAAAGTTCCATTTTAGTTTAAAACCCACATCAAATAGCCAAAACCAAGAAAAAGAGCTCAGATTATTTTTAAAATTTAGGATAATGATCCAAAATTTATTTTTCACATGTAAGAATTGACCACACATCAATCCAACACATGATGTGTTCGATATGTCCTGAAGTGCATGTTTTCAATACAAAAGTTCCATTTCAGTTTAAAACACACATCAAATATCAAAAACTGACCATATGGGCTCAAATTGCTTTCAAAATTTAAGAAAATGATCCATAATTCATTTTTATCATGTAGTAATTGATCGCACATCAATCTGAGACATGACGTGGTTAATATGACCCAAATTGAATGTTTTTAATACAAAAGTTCCATTTTTGTTTAAAACACACATCAAATAGACAAAACTAATAAAACAAGATCAGATATTTTTCAAACTTTAGAAAAATGAACCATAATTCATTTTTCATGTGTAGGAATTGATGTCACATCAATCTGACACACGATGTGGTTGATATGAACTAAAGTGCATGTTTTCAATAAAAAAGTGTCATTTTAGTTTAAAACACACATTAAATATCCAAAACCAAGAAAACGAGCTCAGATTGTTTTCAAACTTTAGGAAAGAAATCCATAATTGATTTTTCATGCATAAGAATTAACTTCACATCAATCCGAGACACGATGCAGTTGATATGACCCAAAGTGCGTGTTTTTAATAGAAATGTGTCATTTTAGTTTAAAACAGACATCAAATAGCCAAAACCAAGAAAATGAGCTCATATTATTCTAAAACTTTAATAAAATGATCAATAACTCATTTTTTCATGTGTATAAATTGATTGCACATCAATCTGACACACTATATGGTTGATATGACTCAAAGTGTGTGTTTTAAATATAAAAGTTCCATTTTAGTTTAAAACGTGTATCACATAGTTAAAACTAAGAAAAAAACTCAGATTGTTTTCAAATTTTAGTAAAATTATTCATAATATATTTATGAAATGTAGGAATTGAACGTATATAAATAAAAAATATAATGTGGTCGATATGACTTGAAGTATATGTTTTTAATATAGAAGTTTGATTTTAGCTTAGAACGCATATCCCATAGCCAAAACTGAGAAAATGAGCTCAAATGTTTTTTCAAAATTTAGGAAAATGATCCATAATATATTAATTATGTGTAATAATTGACCACACATTAATCCAACATAAAATGTGTTCGGTATGGCTCAAAGTTATTGTTTTCAATATAAGTGACATTTTAGTTTAAAATGCACCTCACATAGTCAAAACTGAGAAAAAAACTCAAATTGTTTTTAAAATTTAGGAAAACAATCCATAATTCATTTGTGACATGTAGGAATCGACAACACATTAATCTGACCGACGATGTGGCCGGTATGACTCAATGTGCATGTTTTCAATATAAAAATGTCATTTTAGTTTAAAACATGTATCACATAGCCAAAACTAAGAAAATGAGCTTGAATTGTTTTCAAACTTTATAAAAACGATCCATAATACATTTTTGATGTGTATGAATCAAAAAAATGTCAATACGACACATGATGTGGTCAGTATTATTTAAAGTGTGTGTTTTCAATATAAGTGTCATTTTAGTTTAAAACACACCTCACATATCCAAAACTGAGAAAATGAGCTCAGATTACTTTTAAACTTTAGGAAAATGATCCATAATATTTTTTTGACATGAAATAATCAATTTTACTTCAATCCAGCATAAAATTAACTAAAAATATCATTAATATATATAGTAATTAACAATATAATTTATCATTTGTTGATTTTATAACATTAAAATTATATTTTTTTATTTAATGTTATCAGAATAAACATTGGTTTTATTTCAAGGAAAAACTTTTATACAGAGGTTGATCATTGAAAAATGCTTTCTAGTTTTGACTTTTTATATAGGTTGTAATTTTTTTGGTTAATTGTAAATATGAAATTAATGTAAATATTTTGTATGAAAATTTTGAATTGAAATGATCGTGCAATGTGTTATTTATATTCCAATCCTATTTAATATATATTTTTATTCATTTTTAAGTATTCTGGTTGGGTTTGATTTTATAGGATAATTACATGGCTACTGTAGGGTTGCAGCTTTGTAGTAGCTAGAATGTCCATTATCAACACTTTCAAAAAACGCTTATAAAGGTACCATTTATCAGCTCTTCCAAAAATCGCTGATAATGGATTAAGGATTTTAATATCACTGATATTGTTATCACTTTTAATTGATGAAAAAGATCATTTTTATAAATGCTAAAAGTTTGTTTTGTATTAGTGAACGATGAGTCTCATGCTCCTAACCAGTGGTCTCAACTACCACCGACCTGGTGGTCTCAGCTACCATCAAACGGGTGGCCACAACTACCACCAATAAGAGAATTCTTCGAAAAGCACCTCTTACTTATTTATGGTCAATACCAACCCCTACACCACTAGATATAAAAAATATTCTACCTAAAATGAGCAATAACCACCAACTAATGGGTCTTATCCTATGTTCACACAACCCCAACAACTCTATCGACCAACCGTAGTGAGTGACATCACCAATAACCCTAGGCCACACATCCAGAAAACATATTTCACCACCTACAAGACATGTCTCCCATCCACAATAATGGTCAACACCATCTGACTCATCCTGATGAACCATGTCACCTCACTTTCAGTAATCAACATCACCCACAGTCACATGGGCCATGACCAACACGTTCCCAAATAACCCACTGAGGCTGACCAGGGTCGTCTCACTTGAGGAGCTTTCTCAGTTGTTCACCTACTAAATCTATATCAATGAAACTAATTATTTGATTCATGTATTTAATATAGGAAGTTAATTTATATAAAATATAAAATTATCATGCAGTGACAAAATGTAATTAAGGAAGAAAGATCTTGGTCCTAGGGTTGGATAACACGGGTTCATTCATTATATATTTGTTATTTAAATTCAATTTGATAATTCATTTAGTGAAACCTCATTAATGAATTACTCCCCATTGATTTATTAATGTGTGTGATTTTAGCATGCGTCCGGCACACCAAACCATAACTCCTCTAGTAGTCAAGTAGGGTAACACCTCAACCAAGAATGTTATTCCTAAAGCACTCGGCTCCACCGTATGTCGTTTCATCCCTTATGGCAATCCCAACTCCACCGTAACTCCCCCAGGGCCAAGCCTCGAGTTAGTCACTTTCCATGGAGAAGTGCATAGAGATCATGATGGGAATAAGGGAGAGAGAAAGAAATTAGATTAAAATTGGAAAAGAAATACGGTGGAAAAGGTGGAAACACTTTAATTAAAAATATGCATATGCATTACATGAGAAAATAAAACTAAAAATAAAAATAGGAGAAAAGAAAATTCCTATGTTAGCAGCATGTCCCTGAGCCTCCACTCAAACGTTGGTGTCGAACTCCCTTCCTTCATCATGGATGAAATCCTCCTTATATAGACCAAGGCATTCCATCCTTCGGTCTTCAAATTTAAGATCTTTAAAATCTCTCTTTAAGATTTACTGCAGATTCTCTCCACCGAAAATTTGACCATGTTAGGCCAATTAATTGGCCGAATTTTGAGATTTTTTCTGCTTGAAAGATCTTTAAAAAATATTTTTTACCTTTGATCACAAAATTTCAGATTTATCCTCTATGTGTATTATGAGATATGGATAATTAATGCTGAGCATTTAATCCATAGGAATGTTTCCTTTTTTCTGCCCCAACATGTCAGCATCCATTGACCGCCTTAATGATGGTCAATCTCCATGATATTCAGCATCCAAACACTCCATTTAATTCTCGTTCCAATAAAATTGGAATCAAACAAATTGTATGTATGTATATCGATTTAAGATCAATTTATTGAGGTGGGGTCCACACGGTCTTCCAGAGTAACTTTCCGACTTGACTGAATTTTTAGGACCCTTTTATGGCCGAATTAAATCCTGGTACAAGAAAAAATATTAAGACAATAAATATATGAACCTAATAAAAAAATAATCACATTAATTGGATTTATATTTTAAAAGATATGCATGAATTACAAAAGTGATTAAAATCTTTCAATATTTCCAAATTAAGCAGTTTTCCAGTTTTAGCCCAAAACACATCATAAATCCAAAATTGATGTAATTAACTCAACTTGTTCAATTTTTAGGGATTAAATAATTGAATTAAATATCATAAATGATGAAAATATTATCTCTATCAATCCCCCCACACTTAAACTATGCTTGTCCTCAAGAATAAAATCTCAACATGGAATTAAAGGGCACCAATGTTACCAATATTTAAATTTAAATGAAATAAAATAAAACAATTATCAATGAACAATCAAATTTTCAAGTTCCACAAAAAATATCAATTTAATTTCCCATTTTTCAAAGAAACAATCAATACATGCATTTTACTTTTCCCCTTTGAAAAATGATGGAGCTTCTCCTTTCATTCATTCAAGCTTATCAATTTATTATTATTAAACATGCCAAATCATGATCTACCTCTCTTTTGAATCTTTTATCTAATCACTCATGATACAATTAATAATGGAGTTATTCTCATATCATGATAACATGATCCTTATCCATAGGCTTGTAAAGGAAATACTTTATCCACTTTGTAAAGACAAAACGCACATAAAATCATGAGTACTTGCAATAAAGGTTCAAATGACTCTGTGGCTTTGGGTTGGTGGGTAAATAATTGAAATAATTTAAGGCCAGAAGTACGAGGTTTAACTCTTAAGTATAATGCATGATTAATCAAGTGAAAGCACAGGATGAACCTCACTCAAATCCCTTTTGATAATGTGAAACACAGCACCACCCCCTTTTAATGACATGATACATGAGTCAATAAATTATTACAAAGAATGATATCATCCAAGTTCTCCCTTTTTTTGTAAAGCTCCAGACAGGTACAACTTTATTTTTCTCTTTTTCTTTTTTAAAAGCTCTAGACAAGCATAACTTTATTTTCTCATTTTTTTCATTTTTATGGAGAACCGAATGAAATGAAAGAAGCATAATGAAATGATGACTCATGCCCAATTTTCTAATAATACACTGCCTAAAATGATGATACACACCTCACACCACCCACAAACGATACACATCCCAATAAACACACACTAAAGGCCCTTCCCCTACACTCAAACTTGAAATATCCATGTAGAAATACTGAAAGTGCAGGTTGGTAAGGAAATATTAGCTTGTAATGTGGCTTAAACTTATAAGGCAATTCATGGCTTCTACGGGATAACGAAGGATAAATGTAAGGGTGGGTCTTAGGTAAATATTTGGCTAGAAAATGTAGTGCCTCAATCATTTTAAATGTTTTTTTTTGTACAGTCATAGCTTTGATAAGTTTCAATACAAGTTCTGGTAGGTGGCACGTCCCAAGATCACTCAAGAAATATGCTCAAGATAAAATAGGAAATATTTGTTCTAGAAATCCTCTTGGGAATGAGAATATGATATTGGACAATCACTCATGGAATGATTAATAATAACAAATTAATTCACATGAATTTCAGAAATTCAAATAATGAAAAATGGAAGAGAAATTTCATTTACATGAATCAATTAATTCCCTCAAATCATGAGTCCTTATTTCAATATCCTTGCTTCACTTTAATCATCCAATTATCCATTTTAATCATTAAATCTCATTAACATTTAAATCTAAAACATAGAATCATTGGATTCCTATGAAACTCATGTCTCCTAGATATGTCAAGAAAAACATAATTCATGTGTGGGAATTCAATTCCATTTTAAATCACAAAACAAAAATGTAAGGAGTTTCAAAATTAAACATTAAAAGTGTACTCCCATTTGAAATGAAGCTTGGTATCTTTCCATTTGAGGGTTCCCTTATTCCATCTTGAACCTACAAAATAGAATTACTCAATTAAGTTAAAGGATCATGTCATTAAAGATAAAAAAATATATGAGGGATTGGGCTGCATGCTAAGATACTTCTATGAAAATAAATTGGAAACTAAATTCCTAGAAAGCAAGTAAAGATAAGTCTTGGTATAATCCCCCAAGTGGGACCTGAATTCTTTTACTGCCTCTAGAGGGTAGTACCAGCTGTTATCTATAATCTAATGGTGGGCGGATCTTCTTGGAAATGAACCAACACATGTTGCTTTTCCCAGCTTGTAGTTCTTTGTTATTGTTGAGGAGAATTCCATGTATAGAGTACACTAGATCTGCCCCCTTCGTAATGTGGTATAGCGTGCATAGCGGGGGTAGGATGAAGTATGGATCCCCCTCCTCTTTAGTTTCTACTTGTGCAATATTTTCTTCAAAATCCAATGGTTTCTCCAGATGTGTTGCATGAAAATAGTAATCAAAGTTATATTCAAAATTTAAATTTAAAGCATTAATATCAAAATCTTCCCTTTTAAGGTAGGCAGCTTGTAGATTTGGTTCTTCAGGAAGATCCACTTGTATCTCTTCATGGGCTTCCTCTAGTAGATGATCAATATCCTCAGGGAGCTCCAGGTGTTCCTCAACAGGTTCAATTTCTCCTTCTTCATCATACTCCAAGGTGATACAAGGATTGACCGGATCTGAAAATTTAAAATCATAATGAGTGATACTCTAATATGATTGAATGAAATCAGAAAAGTTAGAGTTTAAGAAATGATCATCTCCCTGAGCTGCTTCAGGTTCAATCACTTTTTTTGTGATAAGTGCCTCTTGGAGTCGATCTTCACTTGATGAAGTTAGGTAGTCAAGCTCCTCTATTCTTTCTTCAAATTCTCCCATTTGGGTGGCTTCTTCATCTTCCAAGGCTAGAGAGAGGTATAAAGGTGGTTTTTCTTCTACTTTGTATGGAATTAGGAGATCATGTTGCATTTCAATTTCTTCCCATACACCCCAAAATTTCTCCAAATTCACATGATTTCCCTCTTGTAAATTAGTATAAAATAATCTTTCATCTATCTTCTCTAGAAATGGTTGAGAGAGGTGGAATTGATCTTCAGGAACATCCTCTTTTACCTCCTCAAATTCTTCAACATCAAAAACTAGTGGGGCAATTTCTTCCACAACTTGCTCAGGATCTTGCTTCGGTTCAGGCTCGGGTTACTCACTTTGTGCTCTAACATAGTCAAACGCTATTTGAATTTTTCTCCCCAAGTCATCTAGAGCATTTCTAATCCTATCTACCCGAGCATTTAGATCTCTATAATCCACTTCGGGTTGTTGATATTGCACCTGCGAGTAATCATTCCATGCATAAAAATTTGAATTTGAATACATCATGAAAATGTTTTTTTTTTGTTTTTTTTTAAATAATGAAAACTATATAAAATTTGAAAATAGAAAAGGTAAAGTAAACAACCAATTATCTCCCTGGAAACAGCGCTAGTTTTGACGCATGGCTGTCGTAGGGCGTGGTAAAAGAAAATTTATTCTCCTAATGCAGTACAGAGGCTGACCAGGGTCGTCTCACTTGAGGAGTTTCTCAGTTGTTCACCTACTAAATCTATATCAACAAAAATAATTATTTGATTCATGTATTTAATCTTGGAAGTTAATTTATATAAAAGTTAAAATTATCATGCAGTGACAAAATGTAATTAAGGAAGAAAGATCTTGGTCCTAGGGTTGGATAACACGGGTTCATTCATTATTTATTTGTTATTTAAATTCAATTTGATAATTCATTTAGTGAAACCTACTTAATGAATTAATCCCCATTGATTTATTGATGTGTGTGATTTTAGCATTCGTCTGACACACCAAACCACACCTCCTCCAGTAGTCAAGTAGGATAACACCTCAACCGAGAATGTTATTCCTAAAGGACTCGGCTCCACCGTATGCCGTTTCATCCCTTATGGAAACCCCAACTCCACCATATTAAGTGTTTGACTAAGATAAGGGAGGGAAAATTGATGAATAAATGGAAAGGAATGGACTTGGAAATAGTTCTGTGGTGGACGATCGCCGCACCCGTGCAATATTTCGACCTCCACCACAAATAGAATAAAAACAATTTGAATTGAAGCGCAATAATAAAGAACACCGTGAAACCTCCCCCAGGGCCAAGACTTGAGTTAGTCACTTTCAATGGTGAAGTGCATAGAGATCATGATGGAAAGAAGTGATAGAGAAATAAATTAGATTAAAATTGTAAAAGAAAGATGGTGGAAAAGAAGGTGGAAACACTTTAATTAAAAAGATGCATATGCGTTACATGAGAAAATAAAACTAAAAATAAAAAGAGGAGAAAAGAAAATTCATGTGTTAGCAGCATTTCCCTGAGCCTCCACTCAAATGTTGGTGTCTAACTCCCTTACTTCAGCGTGTATGAAATCCTCCTTATATAGGCCAAGGCATTCCATCCTTCAGTCTTCAAATTTAAGATCATTAAAATCTCTCTTTAAGATTTGCTGCAAATTCTATCCACCGAGAGATTGACCGTGTTCGGCCAAATTAATGGCAAAATTTTGAGATAGTTTCTTCTTAGAAGATCTTCAAAAATATTTTTTACGTTTGATCACAAAATTTCAGATTCATCCTATATGTGTATTACGAGATATGGATAATTAATGCTGATCATTTAATCCAGAGGAATGCTTTCTTTTTTCTGCCCCATCATGTCAGCATCCATTGACCACCTTAATGATGGTCAATCTCTATGATATTCAACATCCGAACACTCCATTTAATTATAGTTAAAATATAATTTTAATAACACAAATTGGATGTATTTATCCCGATTTAGGATCAATTTATTGAGGTGGGGTCCACACGGTCTTCTAGAGTAACTTTCCAACTTTACAGAATTTTTAGGACCATTTGATGGCCGAATTAAATCCTGGTCCAAGAACAAAATATTAAGACAATAAATATATTAACCGAATAAAAAAAGAATCACATTAATTGGATTTATATTTTAAAGTATATGAGTGAATTACAAAAGTGAATAAAATCTGTCAATATTTCCAAATTAAGCAGTTTTCCAATTTTATCCCAAAACACATCATAAATCCAAAATTGATGTAATTAACTCAACTTATTCAATTTTTAGGGATTAAATTGTTGAATTAAATATAAGAAATTATGAAAATATTATCTATATCACTCACTCCACCATCACATCATTTTAATAAATTTCATAACTAACATCATCATGCCAAACCAACCATGGAACCCCATAATGCACCTTTCATGCCTTAACTAGCTCAAACATACCCTTTCACTCACAAGACTACTGACCAGTATCTATTAGGAACAATAAATACTAAAATAATTATATAACTGGTCTCACTCAGATCACCCAACCCACACTGATTTACCATGCATCACATAATACATTTATAAATTTTGGAGAAAACTAGGAACGACCTACCTTATACTCATAGGATCCTACTTTTGAGGAAAATACATTGATTCCTCTTAAAAAATGAGAATTGGAAAAGAAAATAAAAACCCTAAAAATAGGACATAATGAATATAAACAGTGATAAATTCCTTGGAAACTAAAGAAACCAAGAAAGGTTGAAGGAAAAAAGAATACCCTTACCCCTAGATCTCCATTGTAGTGATCGATAAATGATTCCATCAAGAATCAGAGAAGAAAACCAATTGGGAGAAGAAACCAAAGGGAGGGAGGAACGTCTGAGGTGCATTGGTTGAATGGAATTTCCCCAAATCTCTTTTTATTTTTAAATAAAATCATTTTTTTTCTCTCCTGTAGAATTCATGATGTGAATGAAATATTCATGTCGTGAGTTATCAGGATAGGGGATGTTCCTGATGTTTGGATCTTTCATACAGTGACACATAGTTTCATGACATGAATGGATATAGTATGCAACATTTCTAGTGCATACCATCCCATTTATCATTAATCTCTTCACAATTCACACCTAACCACCTAAAAATATATAAAAAAAAATAAATGGTTTCAAAAAAAATTAAGCTGGTTCTCACTTTAACATGGTCCAAGGTTTTTCAACCTCTACACTATATAATATCTCATCACTGATATAATCAGTAATACACTGACCCAAACTCTTATGCATCATGTGTATCATGATCTATATTTTATCAAACATTGAGATGGTTCTAAAAACATCCATTTAGTTCTAAATATCCTAGACTACCCCTACTACTAGATCAATAGTTTGATTCCCTCCATGAACACTCCCCACCATAAGAATAAACTACCCATTCATTTACCAAACAACTTTCTCAAAAACTTCATGGTATTTACACCGACCATCATCCTAGAACACCCACATTCCAACCATCAAGAACAATCATTCTCACATCACATCAGATTTTTATTTCATAACCACATTATACATGATGCCCACAGAATCCCACATCACTCATAATGATAACACAAACTCTCATTGCACCTAATGACCATGAAAATCCCACATAACCCCCCACAAAAGTCATGTATCACACATGATGCCCGTGTATTAACAAACACTAGGTTAATTCACTTTTCATACATTTACTCTAACAAACTGAGATTTTATAAGATATATTTTTTCATATCGTCTATTGTACGCTACACCAAGACTATCTTGTACTATACACAACACCGTATTATCTTGTAGTATACGCAACACTATTCTTGGATCTTGTTACACACAATTTCAAGTTTGCAACATTGAGTGTATATATATATGTGTATATATATATTCAATTTATAAATGAAATATGGTTGGATTATGTTATACAAAACAACAAATGAGTCTTGCACTACACGCAACCCTGACTTGGCTTGAATTACACGCAATCGCGACCTTCCTCGATAGCGTGTGTTGTACGCAATACCGGGTTTCACTAAACAATGATATATTGTTATTATATTACTATAGAATAGCCATTATGAACATTATTAACTACATTTTGAATTTTATAACATTATTATTCATCTTAAACATTTTCTAGAACATGTTAAGAGACCAAAATAAATTTTTCGGGTAAAATAAATATTTTTCAAAAAATGCAGTTTTGTCGCCTTTTAATGGCGCACCCACATTAAATCTAGTTTTTGACATGTTTATAAGTTAAATATGACAAAATAAAATTCTTATTTGGAATAAGGATATAAAAATTTACTTTCTATAAATATTTGAAACTTTTCTGATAACTTTCATGTTTTGATGAATAGTAAAAATACGCTAAATTTTAATTAAAAACAACTTTTTTCATTGAGATAATTTATATGGTTAAATTATAATATTGAATGGTTTTAAAGTATAAATAGAATATATTTTTACCATTTAATATAATATATGTCATTATCATTGATTTTACATTGAATTCGTAGGTTAAATCAATTCAATCTTTTGCAATGTTTTAAACTAAAACCCGTTTTCTTTCAATGGGATTAATTTTAATTTAATTTCTGAAACTTTTGTGTATTGAATTTGGAAAAATAGATTACATATTTGGAATCAGTGGGTCCAAATTATTTTAATATGATACTTTTTATTTTTGGGCATTATGAATAGTAACTACGGTAAATTTTATTTACCATAGTTGAAGATAAATCGGGTAATTAAGGGTAAATATAAGATTATAAAATTACCCTAACACCTGAAAAAATTCTATTGGATGACTAATCGTAGACCCATATCACTTAAGGGTTGGAATAGATTCATTTTATGGACTTGTTTTTTTGAAAATAATTTAATTATTATTAAAACCAAAGAAAGTGACAACATGTCACTCTCTTAAATCTTATAAGTATATTAATTTTAATTTAGTGATAAACTTCATGAAACTTCAAACATGAATAGTCTCCAGAAATCTAATAAAATTATCTACATCATATGAATTTATTTATAATTTTTATGGATTAAATAATTATCATTAATTATGACACAATAGTGATGCGGAAATTGTTTATCTAGTGAAAAATCAAGAATATAGTTTTTATTAAACTAATAATGACCATAAAAGGCACCCAAACCCTGACCAAAACTTATTGGCCATGTAAATGTAAACCATAATCGTCCAATGGTCTAATATTTGACATTCAGAGCCTTATAAAATCGATTATGATACTTATAATATTTTATTTTAAATGATTTCAAAGTTGTCACCTTCATAATTTAATAAAGATAACAATTTACATGTTGTTATTTTAAGATGATAAATTCGAGTAAAATTATTATTATAAAATATTTGATATTTATATCCATTAAAGGATTTTATTTTTAATTTTTATGCAACAAATAAGTATATTAAATAATTATAAAAAAATGTTGTGCTAATTATTTTATTAAGAAATATATCAAATAAATGGTCTTAAAAATATTAAAATAAATATTATATGAACTATTTAATGTACTAAAAGAATTTTATAGATTAATATTAAATTTTAGGAACCTATTAAATATTTTAGTTTGAATATATCCTTTGTGTGTATTTAATTTAAATTCAAATAAATGAATAGTGTCAAAATTGACACTATTGTTATTTTATAAAAATAACATATTATAAAATTGTTTAAAAATCACAAAAATATTTAAAAATTATAAATTAAAATTTATATAGTCGATAATGTCATAAATTATCTAATTGTGGATAATTCACATCACATAAGTAATTATTTATTACAATTTAAAATTTAGAATCTTATGACCACAAATAAAATTTAATAGATTAAATAAGGATAAATAAAGTTGATAATGTTTAAAATAAATTCCCTACATGTGTAAATTTTATTGGTTGATTAGATTACAACTCTATCTCATCTAATATTCTAATTGAGTCATTTTTGGTGGTTTTTATATGGGTTTTAAATTTATATTAAACTAATATTTTTGAGGATTCCAAAGGTGCCCCTCTCCTCCCTTATAAAAGGGCACCTCCTCCCTCTCTTCCTCACACAATTTAGAGCCTTGAATCTCGGCCAACCCCTGCCCATTTACCTTATAAACTTCCCTAGAAACATTCTAGAGGCCCTGGTATTATTCAATGACCAATTTTAGTACCCTAAGAGGAGGTTTCAAAGAGGCGCTTCAAAGAAGAGGTAATGTCCGTTACCGATTCTTTAAACTTTATTTCTTCTTCCACTTATTATTATTTAGTTTTTTCATTATGAAGTAATAAAATAAGTATCACTCATATAATGATATGTTATTATAAATATGAAACAACCCTATTTCACCTTCTATCCATCCTACGAAAAACGAAATCACTGCGTGTGCGTACGTACGGAATACCGTCTCCACACAGTGGTGTAATATTTTTTCGACCACCACCTTACTTGGATGGGTATAATGGTGTAAATAAATAACTATATATGATTATTGTAAAGTGATATTGATTCTGAAATATTATACACACACTTCAATACAATTCCACGATCATGGGAATGATATCATCGCTCGTGTGTACGTACGGACTACCGTCTCCACGACGCGATGAGATTCATTCTCCATGTTAACCATTCATAAATGATTATAAAGTATATATAATAAGTAATCATGAAATATGTTACATAATAATGATACTGTATTTATGTATATATATATATATATATGTATGTATGTCATCTACTTAATTCCATTCAATTCAATAAGGAAACGAAAACAGCATTCATGCGTACGTACGGTCTACCGTCTCCATGAACGGTGTATTTCATTCCTTTTATCGATCTATAATATATATGTATATATAAATCATGTTTTAAATTCTGGAATTATGTAAATCATGATATAATTAATAATATCAAGAATGATAATTCGAAACACATACGATAAATGAAATGATTTTACCCAAAACGTTGCTTTAACATGGAATTTACAAAAGAACCGGTAATATAAAGTCATAAGTGAAATATATATGATATCATAACAATTAATATGATTATGTAATAAGTCAATGACATTATTTAAATAATTATACAGGAGTTTTGGATCCATATGAAGTATATCGGACCTAAGGTAAGGGATAACTTTTCCAATCTCATATTTATCCAAGATTGTTTATTCGTAAGTATTCACTGGGGTTATATTTATCATCCATGTTCCTGCTTTCTAAAAATGGTTTCATGAATTTTTAAAGTCCTTTTTACCCATTTTTTACTTTTACTACATGGTATGTAAGGAATATTTCTTTTGTTTACGTTACGAGGTACTTTTTTCATGTTTCCAGCAAAAGAATGAGAAGAATGTTTTTTTAACTTATACGGCATGAACGAATTTTTACGGTTTCATAATGTGTTATTCTCATGAAGATTAATCTACAATATTTCATAAGTATTTTCAAAAAAATACTTTTCTTTTAAAATTTCATGGAATTTCGTGAAAAGAAAATTTTTTTGAAGAAGAAAGGATATTTTCCTCAAGAATTCATTTCTAAGTGTTTTGTCAAAACTATTTTCCATATAAGATGACATTATTTAGTATGATTATGTTTCAAGTATAATGTATCTATTATTTACATGGTTTCACATTTATTATGATGAAATTATATACATTAATTTTATATGGATTATGTTATGATGGGATGAAGTTTATGAAACCCATTTTATTCTTTGGGTTATGATGAATGATTTATGTTTATGTTGTGGCAAAAGTAAGAATGATTTCATTATGAGATGGGTGGGACCTATATCTACCTCCAATTCATAGGGTAATGATTTATATCTCATGAGATAGACATGGATGGAATGGTAAGTTAATCCGGTTCAGTGTTACAGGACTGAAATGAGGAGTGAACTCGATTCAAAAAGGGACTTTGTCCACTAAGATGGTCGTAGCAGCAATGTCTTGGCTACTATGGAAATCATAACATGTGTTGAATGGTTTCCACAATTACATGTTTTATTCCCATTATATTTTACCATGATTGATGTTCCATTATGATATATGTCTTACGTACTTCCACGATTTATGTCTTTGCTCAAGATTTTGATGTTTAAATTTCATGTTCAAGTTTTTGCTTTCAAATGTTTATGGATTGTTTTATGTTCACTATGTTTGCCCTTAATGAGAATATAAGCTCACCCTTTTTATGTTTTCTTTTCCCCAGGATATAAGGAAAGGTTTTAGGTATAAAAAAAGAGAATATCTTTATGGGATATGGTGAGGATCTTTCACCAAGATTAGAAGATTATGTTCTAAGTTTCCAAAGGCACTAAACTATTAGAGTCCTTGTGTGTCTGTTTTCGTTATGTATTAAGTATTCCGAAAAGGTAATGTAATGTCCATGTACGTCAAGCTTCGGGTCTCTATAGTTGGTATCAGTGGAAAGGTTTAATAAACCTTTGGAAACTAGGATGCAAAAACGTTAGTGAGATCCCTAGAGATATTTCTAAGGTATGTTTAGGGATGTCCCTAAGGATAAGTATACGTATAGGATATAGTCCTAGAACTCCAGTAATGATCTTAGAATTTAACCTAAGATGTTAGATATTGAGGGTACTCCCCCTTTACTATGTTGTTTTCCCTAGCATGATTTTTTCCTCTCACGCTATTCTTTTTGGGTTTTAGAAAATGGCTGGAAACATGAAGATTCACGATAATAGAGGATATGACGGACAATGGAATGATATTCTTCATGAGAAACCAAATGAAACGGGATTTGGAAGTCCAAACATCGTTATTATTCCTAATCAGTAATCTCATAATATGATCAATAATCTCAACTTTGGTAAGTTTCCCGACTCAGATAATAAGATAAAGATGGAGTTTCATGATGATCATAGAGGAAAGAAAGTTCAATTTCCCTCATGTAAATCATGTGGGAAGAGGCATCAGATAGATTGTTTCAAAGGAACTAGAAGATGCTTTAGGTGTGGAAAAGAAGGACACAAATCCAGTAAGTGCAAAGGAAAAGGTTCAGTTAACACCATGGACAAGGATGATGGTATTTCTACGACATCAACAATGATTAGATGTTTTAAATGTGGAATGTATGGGCATTATGAAACCAATTACCTGAGGTAAAATATCATGAAGAGAATCAGCATGGTCATATGAGTAGTATTTATGTGGATGATGATGAAGAGACTAAAAATGAAATATGAGATGAAAGAAATGATGAAGCTCAGCTAGTGGTTTAAGAAGTTAGTGTAATGATTGTATGTTTATAAAGAATAATGTATGGTATTATGGAATAAAGAATCATCTATGGATTGTTACACTATTGTTTTTTCTAAAGTATTTGAAAGTATATGTTGAATGGTACTGGTAACCATGGAAGGTTATTCAGATATTTCTGAAAAGTAGATGATATGCACATAATGAAGGGATAAGAAGATAATGAGACGTTTTATTGTATTCATGAGCTCATGACTGATATAAGGACAAAGTGATATCATGGTTTGAGTATATTGAATTTTTGGGATTTTGGTATGTGGAAAGAGTTACCATTTGACAGCATTCATGTTTTCACTAAGGTTCTATGGAAATTTATTTTTCAAGAGAATACATGACTAAGGAATTAATGTGTTTGGAATGTAACCAACAAGTTATATCTTATAATATATGTGGGATAAATGCTTGTATTCACATTCTTGGTAGATAACCTTTCTAGTAATTGTTTTCTTTATACTATGAGCTTGGACAGAAGTATTTTGGATAAGCCTAAAGATTGGAATGGTTTATTTTGGACGTGAGATAGTATTGTTTAAGGCTAGAACTTTTTTTCAATATTATTGATGGAATGTTATAATGATGTAGTTTTAGGAAAAGGACAACCTGCAGGACATGGGACAACCCATCGTGTCGGACAAGGCTGTGGGAATCGAACCCACAACCGAAGTGCGACATGCCTTTATCACCTACCACTGGCCTACAGGAAGTCCCAGTTTATTAGAAACTAGTTTTATTATATTAAGCAGTATGATATATGAATTATAAGTCCATTTTAGGAACCATATATGATTAATCTCACTATAGATGGACTTATGTATTTTTGATAACTTATTCTAACCTTTTTCTTGAGATAGATGGAATGACCCATAATTCTATCACATGATCTGCTAACACTTCAAGAATGACAAATTCAACTTCATTTCTTTAAGAGATGAAGTGGAAATTGTCCAAGGAATGACCAATGGTGAGACTGTACCAAAATCAAGAAAGTATTTCTTCTAATTCCAATTTCTTCAACTTTAGGGAAATGATCTTGAAAGAAAAAAATGTTGTCATAGTGCCCTTATATCCGTTGAATCATATGGTACCTTAGATCATCACAAATCTATGGCTTTGTGAGTGTTGGCTTTTTCATAGTCATGTTCTCTACCACTCTCCATCAGAACATGATGGTTAGATTTCTCTTCCATATCCATATTTTCACCTATGTTCTCCTATATGGAAAACCAATGATTAGTTAATTTTGGTTAATCTTTAAGTTTCATACTTTAGTTTTTTAAAATAAAGTTTTTGTATTCCTTTTTACGATGTGGGTTTCTATGAATAGTAAACGATTTATAACCCCAACGAATTTCGATGGAGAAAGTCATTTTAAGGGGGGTATAATGTAACAACCCATGATTTTATAAGATATATTCTTTCATATCATATGTTTTACTCTACACCAAGATTATCTTGTACTATAAGCAACATTGTATTAGCTTGCAGTATACGCAACACTATTCTTGGATCTTGTTACACACAATTTCAAGTTCGCAACATTGAGTGTATATATATATGTATATATATATATATTCAATGTATAAATGAAATATGGTTGGATTATGTTATACAAAACAACAAAGGAGTCTTGCACTACATGCAACCCTAACTTGGCTTGCATTACACGCAATCGCGACCTTCCTCGATAGCGTGTGTTGTACGCAATACTGGGTTTCACTAAACAGTGATATATTGTTATTATATTATTACGGTCTAGCCGTTATGAATATTATTAACTAAATTTTGAATTTTATAACATTATTATTCATCTTACACATTTTCTAGAACATGTTAAGAGAACAAAATAAATTTTTCAGGAAAAATAAGTATTTTTCAAAAAATGTAGTTTTGCTGCCTTTTAATGGTGCACCCACATTAAATATAGTTTTTGACACGTTTATAAGTTAAATTTTACAAAATAAAATTATTATTTGGAATCAGGATATAAAAATTTACTTTGGATAAATTTTTGATACTTTTCTGATAACTTTCATGTTTTGATGAATAGTAAAAATACGCTAATTTTTAATTAAAAACAACTTTTTTCATTAAGATAATTTATATTGTTAAATTATAATATTGAATGGTTTTAAAGTATAAATAGAATATATTTTTACCATTTAATATAATTTATGTCATTAGCATTGATTTTACATTGAATTTGTAGGTTAAATCAATTCAATCTTTTGCAATGTTTTAAACAAAAACCCGTTTTCTTTCAACAACGGGATTAATTTTAATTTAATTTCGGAAAAATTTTGTATTGAATTTGGAAAAATGGATTCCATATTTGGAATCAGTGGGTCCAAATTATGTTAATAAACTACTTTTTATTTTTGGGCATTATGAATAGTAACTACGGTAAATTTTATTTACCATAGTTAAATGTAAATCGGGTAATTAAGGGTAAATATAAGATTATAAAATTACCCTAACAGCTGCCAAAATTTTATATGATGAATAAAAGTTGACCCATATCACTTAAGGGTTGGAATAGATTCATTTTATAGACTTGTTTCCTTGAAAATAATTTAATTATTATTAAAACCAAAGAAAGTGACAACATGTCACTTTCTTAAATCTTATAAGTATATTAATTTTAATAAAGTGATAAACTTTATGAAACTTCAAATATGAATAATCTAAAGAAATATAATAAAATTATCTACATCATATGAATTTATTAATAATTTTTAGGGATTAAATAATTATCATTAATTGTGACACAATAGTGATGCATAAATTGTTTATCTAGTGAAAAATCAAGAATATAGTATTTATTAAACTAATAGTGACCATAAAAGGCACCAAAACCCTGACCAAAACTTATTGGTCATGTAAATGTAAACCATAATCATCTAATGGTCGAATATTTGACCATTTGGAGCCTTATAAAAGTGATTATGACACTTATAATATTTTATTTTAAATGATTCCAAAGTTGTCACCTTCATAATTTAATAAAGATAACAATTTACATGTTGTTATTTTAAGATGATAAATTAGAGTAAAATTATTATTATAAAATATTTGATATTTATATTTATTAAAGGATTTTATTTTTAATTTTTATGCAAAAAATAAGTATATTAAATAATTATACAAAAATGTTGTACTAATTATTTTATTAAGAGATATACCAAATAAACGGTTTTAAAAATATTAAAATAAATAATATATGAACTATTTAATGTACTAAACTAATTTTATAGATTACTATGACATGTTAGGAAACTATTAAATATTTTAGTTTGAATATATCCCTTGTTTGGATTTAATTTAAATTCAAATAAATGAATAGTGTCAAAATTGACACTATTGTTATTTTATAAAAATAACATATTATTAAATTGTTTAAAAATCACAAAAATATTTAAAAATTTTAAATTGAAATTTATATAGTCTATAATGTCATAAATTATCTAATTGTGGATAATTCACATCACATAAGTAATTATTTATAACAATTTAAAATTTAAAATCTTATTACCACAAATAAAATTTAATAGATTAAATAAGGAAAAATCAAGTTTATAGTGTTTAAAATAAATTCCCTACATTTGTAAATTTTATTGGTTGATGATATTACAACCCTATCTCATATAATCTTCTAATTGAGTCATTTTTTGAGGTTTTTATATGGGGTTTATATTTATATTAAACTAATATTTTTTAGGATTCCAAAGGTGCCCCTCTCCTCCCTTATAAAAGGGCACCTCCTCCCTCTCTTCCTCACACAATTTGGAGCCTTGAAGCTCGGCCAAACCCTGCCCATTTACCTTCTAAACTTCCCTAGAAACATTATAGAGGCCCTGGTCTTCTTCAAAGACCAATTTTAGTACCCTAAGAGGAGGTTTCAAAGAGACGCTTCAAATAAGAGGTAATGTTCGTTACCGATTCTTTCAACTTTATTTCTTATTCTAATTCTTCTTATTTAGTTGTTTCATTATGAAGTAATAACATCAGTATCACTCATATACTGATATGTTATTATAAATAAGAAACAACCCTATTTCACCTTCTATCCATCCTACGGAAAACGAAATCACCGCGCGTGCGTACGTACGGAATACCGTCTCCACGTCGTGGTGTAATCTATTTTCGACCGCCACCTTACATGGATGGGTATAATGGTGTAAATAAATAACTATATATGATTATTGTAAAGTGGTATTTATTCTGAAATATTATACATACACTTCAATACAATTCCAGGATCATGGGAATGATATCATCGCTCGTTCGTACGTACGGACTACCGTCTCCACGACACGATGAGATTCATTCTCCATGTTAACCATTCATGAATGATTATAAAGTATATATAATAAGTAATCATGAAATATATTACATAATAATGATACTGGATTTATGTATATATATATATATATATGTATTTCATCTACTTAATTCCATTCAATTCAATAAGGAAACGAAAACAGCGTTCATGCGTACGTACGGTCTACCGTCTCCATGAACGGTGCATTTCATTACTTTTATCGATCTATAATATATATGTATATAAAAATCATGTTTTACATTCTGGAATTATGTAAATCAGGATATAAGTAATAATATCAAGAACGAAAAGTCAAAACACATACGATAAATGAAATGATTTTACCCAAAACGTTGCTTTAACATGGAATTTACAAATGAACTGGTAATATAAAGTCATAAGTGAAACATATATGATATCATAACAATGATAACGATTATTTAATAAGTCAATGACATTATTTAAATCATTATACAGGAGTTTCGGATCCATACGAAGCATATCAGACCTAAGGTAAGGGATAACTTTTCCAATCTCATTTTTATCCAAGATTGTTTATTCGTAAGTATTCACTGGGGTTATATTTATCATCCATGTTCCTACTTTCTAAAAATGGTTTCATGAATGTTTAAATTACTTTTTACCCATTTTTTACTTTTACTACATGGTATGTAAGGAATCTTTTTTTACATTACGAGGTAAATTTTTTGACTTTTCCAGCAAAAGAATGAGAAGAATGTTTTTTTAACTTATACGACATGAACAAATTTTTACGGTTTCATAATGCGTTATTTTCATGAAGCTTAGTCTAAAATATTTCATAAGTATTTTCAACAAAATCCTTTTGTTTTAAAATTTCATGGCATTTCGTGAAAAGAAAATGTTTTTGAAGAATAAAGGATATTTTTCTCAAGAATTCATTTCAAGTGTTTTGTCAAAACTATTTTCCGTATAAGATGACATTATTTAGTATGATTATGTTTGAAGTATAATGTATCTATGATTTACATGGTTTCACATTTATTATGATGAAATTATATCTATTTCTTTTATATGGATTATGTTATGATGGGATGATGTTTATGAAATCCATTTTATTCTTTGGGTTATGATGAATGATTTATGTTTATATTGTGGAACAAGTAAGAATGATTTCATTATGAGATGGGTGGGACCTATATCTCCCTCCAATGCATTGGGTAATGATTTATATCCCATGAGATAGACATGGCTAGAATGGTAAGTTAATTCGGTTCAGTGTTACAGGACTGAAACGAGGAGTGAACTCAATTCAGAAAGGGACTGTGTCCACTAAGATGGTCTTGGCAGCAATGTCTTGGCTACTATAGAAATAATAAAATGTGCTGAATGGTTTCCACAATTACATGTTTTATTCCCATTATATTTTACCATGATTGATGTTCCATTATGATATATGTCTTACGTACTTCCATGACTTATGTCTTTGCTCAAGATTTTGATGTTTAAATTTCATGTTCAAGTTTTTGCTTTCAAATGTTTATGGATTGTTTTATGTTCACTATGTTTTCCCTTACTGAGCATATGAGCTCACCCTTTTTATGTTTTCTTTTCCCCAGGATATAATTAAAGGCTTTAGGTAAAAAAATGGAAGATCTTTATGGTAGATGTTGAGGATCTTTCACCAAGATTTGAAGATTATGTTCCAAGTTTCCAAAGGCACTAAACTATTATGGTCCTTGTGTGTCTGTTTTCATTATGTATTAAGTATTCTGAAAAAGTAATGTAATGTCTATGTACGTCAAGATTTGGGTCTCTACAGTTGGTATCAGAGGAAAGTTTTAGTCAACTTTGGAAACTAGGATGCGAAAACGTTAGTGAGATCCCAAGAGATATTTCTAAGGTATGTCTAGGGATGTCCCTAAGGATAAGTATACGTATAGGATATAGTCCTAGAAATATGGTAACGATCTTAGAATTTAACCTAAGATGTTAGATATTGAGGGTACTCTCCCTTTACTATGTTTTTTTCCCTAGCATGATTTTTTCCTCTCACACTATTCTTTTTGGGTTTTAGAAAATGGCTGGAAACATGAAGATTCACGATAATGGAGGATATGACGGACAATGGAATGATATTATTAATGAGAAACCAAATGAAACGGGATTTGGAAGTCCAAACATCGTTATAATGCTTAATCAAAAATCTCATAATATGATCAATAATCTCAACTTTGGTAATTTTCCTGACTCGTATAATAAGAGAAAGATGGAGTTTCATGATGATCATAGAGGAAAGAAAGTTCATTTTCCTGCATGTAAATCATGTGGGAAGAGGCATCGGGGAGATTATTTCAAAGGAACTGGAAGATTCTTTGGGTGTGGAAAAGGAGGACACAAAGCCAGTAAGTGCAAAGGAAAAGGTTCAGTTAACACCATGGACAAGGATAATGGTATTGCTACGACATCAACAATGATTAGATGTTTTAAATGTGGAATGTATGAGCATTATGCAAACCAATGCCCTAAGGAAAAATCTCATGAAGAGAATCAGCATGATCACATGAGTATTATTTATGTGGATGATGATGAAGAGACTACAAATGAAATATGAGATGAAAGAAATGATGAAGCTCAGCTAGTGGTTTAAGAAGTTAGTGGAATGATTGTATGTTTATAAAGAATAATGTATGGTACTACGGAATAAAGAATCATCTAAGGATTGTTACACTATTTTTTTCCTAAAGTATTTGAAAGTATATGTTGAATGGTACCGGTAACCGTGGAAGTTTATTCAGATATTTTTGAAAAGTAGATGATATGCACATAATTAAGGGATAAGAAGATAATGAGATGTTTGATTGTATTCATGAGCTCATGATTGATATAAGCACAACGTGATATCATGGTTTGAGTATATTGAATTTTAGGGATTCTGGTATGTGGAAAGAGTTACCTTTTGACAGCATTCATGTTTTCACTAAGGTTCTATGGTAATTTATTTTTCAAGAGAATACATGACTAAGGTATTCATGTGTTTGGAATGTAACCAACAAGTTATATCTTATGATATATGTGGGATAAATGCTTGTATTCACATTCTTGGTAGATAACCTTTCTAGTAATTGTTTTCTTTATACTATGAGCTTGGACAGAAGTATTTTGGATAAGCCTAAAGATTGGAATAGTTTATGTTGGACGTGAGACAGTATTGTTTAAGGCTAGAACTTTTTTTCAATATTATTGATGGAATGTTATAATGATGTAGTTTTAGAAAAAGGACAACCTACAAGACGTGCGACAACCCATCGCGTCGGACAAGGCTGTGGGAATCGAACCCACAACCGAAGTGTGACAAGCCTTTATTGCCTAACACTGGCCTACAGGAAGTCCCTGTTTAGTAGAAACTAGTTTTATTATATTAAGCAGTATGATATATGAATTATAAGTCCATTTTAGGAACCATATATGATTAATCTCACTATAGACGGACTTATGTATTTTTGATAACTTTTTCTAACCTTTTGTTTGAGATAGATGGAATGACCCATAATTCTATCATATGATCTGCTAACACTTCACGAATGACAAATTCAACTTTATTTCTTTAAGAGATGAAGTGGAAATTGTCCAAGGAACGACCAATGGTGAGACTGTACCAAAATCACTAAAGTATTTCTTCGAATTCAAATTTCTTCAACTTTAGGGAAATGATCTTGAAAACCAAAAATGTTTTCATAGTGCCCTTATATCCGATGAATCATATGGTACCTTAGATCATCACAAATCTATGGCTTTGTGATTGTTGGATTTTTCATAGTCATGTTCTCTACCACTCTCCATCAGAACATGATGGTTAGATTTCTCTTCCACATCCATATTTTCACCTATGTTCTCCTATATGGAAACCCAGTGATTAGTTAATTTTGGGTAATCATTAAGTTTCATACTTTAGTTTTTTAAAATTAAGTTTTTGAATTCCTTTTTACGATGTGGGTTTCTATGAATAGTAAACGATTTATAACCCCGAAGAATTTCGAGGGCGAAATTCATTTTAAGGGGGGTAGAATGTAACAACCCGAGATTTTATAAGATATATTCTTTCATATCATCTGTTTTATGCTACACCAAGATTATCTTGTACTATACGCAACACCATATTAGCTTGCAGTATACGCAACACTATTCTTGGATCTTGTTACACACAATTTCAAGT
Organism: Viscum album; assembly: GCA_963277665.1. Classification (NCBI taxonomy): domain Eukaryota; kingdom Viridiplantae; phylum Streptophyta; class Magnoliopsida; order Santalales; family Viscaceae; genus Viscum; species Viscum album. Next base: position 1,942,635,175 of record OY728119.1, on the reverse strand, counting down.
TCGCAACATTGAGTGTATATATATATATGTATATATATATATATATATTCAATTTATAAATGAAATATGGTTGTATTATGTTATAAAAAACAACAAAGGATTCTTACACTACACGTAACCCTGACTTGGTTGCATTACACGCAATCGCGACCTTCCTCGATAGCGTGTGTTGTACGCAATACCGGGTTTCACTAAACAGTGATATATTGTTATTATATTATTATGGACTAGCCGTTATGAATATTATTAACTACATTTTTAATTTTATAACATTATTATTCATCTTACACATTTTTTAGATCATGTTAAGAAAACAAAATAAATTTTTCGGGTAAAATAAGTATTTTTCAAAAAATGCAGTTTTGCCGCCTTTTAATGGCGCACCCACATTAAAGCTAGTTTTTGACACGTTTATAAGTTCAATTTGAAAAAAAAATCTTCTTTATAATCAGGATATAAAAATTTATTTTGGACAAATTTTTGATACCTTTCTGATAACTTTCATGTTTTGATGAATAGTAAAAATACGGAAATTTTTAATTAAAAACATCTTTTTTCATTGAGATAATTTATATGGTTAAATTATAATATTGAATGGTTTTAAAGTATAAATAGAATATATTTTTACCATTTAATATAATTTATGTCATTATCATTGATTTTACATTGAATTCGTAGGTTAAATCAATTCAATCTTTTGCAATGTTTTAAATAAAAACCCGTAATCTTTCAACAATGGGATTAATTTAAATTTAATTTCTGAAACTTTTGTGTATTGAATTTTGAAAAATGGATTCCATATTTGGAATCATTGGGTCCAAATTATGTTAATAAGCTACTTTTTATTTTTGGGCATTATGAATAGTAACTACGGTAAATTTTATTTATCATAGTTAAAGGTAAATCGTGTAATTAAGGGTAAATATAAGATTATAAAATTACCCTAACACATACCAAAATCCTATTGAATGACTAAAATTCGACCCATATCACAAAAGGGTTGGAATATATTCATTTTATGGACTTTGTTCCTTGAAAATAATTTAATTATTATTAAAACCAAAGAAAGTGACAACATGTCACTCTCTTAAATCTTATAAGTATATTAATTTTAATTTAGTGATAAACTTCATGAAACTTCGAACATGAATAGTCTCCAGAAAGATAATAAAATTATCTACATCATATGAATTTATTTAAAAATTTTATGGATTAAATAGTTATCATTAATTGTGACACAATAGTGATGTAGAAATTGTTTATCTAGTGAAAAATCAAGAATATAGTTTTTATTAAACTATTAGTGACCATAAAAGGCACCAAAACCCTGACCAAAACTTATTGGTCATGTAAATGTAAACCATAATCGTCTAATAGTCGAATATATGACCATTTTGAGCCTTATAAAAGCAATTATAACACTTATAATATTTTATTTTAAATGATTCCAAAGTTGTCACCTTCATGATTTAATAAAGATAACAATTTACATGTTGTTATTTTAAGATGATAAATTCGAGTAAAATTATTATTATAAAATATTTGAAATTTATCTTCATTAAAGGATTTTATTTTTAATTTTTATGCAAAAAATAAGTATTTTAAATAATTATACAAAAATGTTGTACTAATTAATTTATTAAGAGATATACCAAATAAATGGTTTTAAAAATATTAAAATAAATATTATATGAACTATTTAATGTACTAAACTAATTTTCTAGAATACTATGACATGTTAGGAACATATTAAATATTTCATTTTGAATATATCCATTGTGTGGATTTAATTTAAATTCAAATAAATGAATAGTGTCAAAATTGACACTATTGTTATTTTATAAAAATAACATATTATTAAATTGTTTAAAAATCACAAAAATATTTAAAAATTATAAATTAAAATTTATATAGTCTATAATGTAATAAATTATCTAATTGTGGATAATTAACAGCACAAAAGTAATTATTTATAACAATTTAAAATTTAGAATTTTATTACCATAAATAAAATTTAATAGATTAAATGAGGATAAATCAAGTTGATAATGTTTAAAATAAATTCCCTACATGTGTAAATTTTATTGTTTGATGATATTACAACCCTATATCATCTAATATTCTAATTGAGTCATTTTTGGAGGTTTTTATATGGGGTTTAAATTTATATTAAACTAATATTTTTGAGGATTCCAAAGGTGCCCCTCTCCTCCCTTATAAAAGGGCACCTCCTCCCTCTCTTCCTCACACAATTTGGAGCCTTGAAGCTCAGCCAAAACCTGAAAATTTCCCTTATAAACTTTCCTAGAAACATTCTAGAGGTCCTGGTATTCTTCAAAGACCAATTTTAGTACCATAAGAGGAGGTTTCAAAGAGACGCTTCAAATAAGAGGTAATGTCTGTTACCGATTCTTTCAACTTTATTTTTTCTTCTACTTCTTCTTATTTAGTTGTTTCATTATGAAGTAATAAAATCAGTATCAATAATATACTGATATGTTATTATAAATATGAAATAATTCTGTTTCACATTCTATCCATCCTACGGAAAACGAAATCATCGCGCGTGCGTACGTACGGAATACCGTCTCCACGCCGTGGTGTAATCTGTTTTCGACCACCACCTTACATGGATGGGTATAATGGTGTAAATAAATAACTATATATGATTATTGTAAAGTGATATTGATTCTGAAATATTATACATACACTTCAATACAATTCCAGGATCATGGGAATGATATCATCGCTCGTGCGTACGTACGGACTACCGTCTCCATGATGCGATGAGATAAATTCTCCATGTTAACCATTCTTGAATGATTATAAAGTATATATAATAAGTAATCATGAAATATATTACATAATAATGATACTGGATTTATGTATATATATATATATATGTATGTCATCTACTTAATTCCATTCAATTCAATAAGGGAACGAAAACAGCGTTCATGTGTACGTACGGTCTACCGTCTCCATGAACGGTGTATTTCATTCCTTTTATCGATATATAATATATATGTATATATAAATCATGTTTTACATTCTGTAATTATGTAAATCAGGATATAAGTAATAATATCAAGAATGAAAAGTCGAAACACATACGATAAATGAAATGATTTTATCCAAAACGCTGCTTTAACATGGAATTTATAAAAGAACAGGTAATATAAAGTCATAAGTGAAACATATATGATATCATAACAATTAATATGATTATTCACTAAGTCAATGAAATTATTTAAATCATTATACAGGAGTTTCGGATCCATACGAAGCATATCGGACCTAAGGTATGGGATAACTTTTCCAATCTCAGTTTTATCCAAGATTGTTTATTCGTAAGTATTCACTGGGGTTATATTTATCATCCATGTTCCTCCTTTATAAAGATGTTTTCATGAATTTTTAAAGTCCTTTTTACCCATTTTTGACTTTTACTACATGGTATGTAAGGAATATTTCTTTTTTTTATGGTACGATGTACTTTTTTGACTTTTCCAGCAAAAGAATGAGAAGAATGTCTTTTTTAACTTATACAGCATGAACAAATTTCTACAGTTTCATAATGTGTTATTTTCATGGATATTACTCTACAATATTTCATAATTATTTTCAACAAAATCCTTTTCATTTAAAATTTCATGGCATTTCGTGAAAAGAAAATGTTTTTGAAGAAGAAAGGATATTTTCCTCAAGAATTCATCTCAAGTGTTTTGTCAAAACTATTTTCCATATAAGATGACATTATTTAGTATGATTATGTTTCAATTATAATGTATCTATGATTTACATGGTTTCAAATTTATTATGATGAAATTATATCCATTTCTTTTATATAGATTGTGTTATGATGGGATGATGTTTATGAAACCCATTTTATTCTTTGGGTTATGATGAATGATTTATGTTTATGTTGTGGCACAAGTAAGAATGATTTCATTATGAGATGGGTAGGACCTATATCTCCCTCCAATGCATTGGGTAATGATTTATATCTCATGATATAGACATGGCTGGAACGGTAAGTTAATCCGGTTCAGTGTTACAGGATTGAAACGAGGAGTGAACTCGATTCAGAAAGGGACTTTGTCTACTAAGATGGTCTTAGAAACAATGTCTTGGCTACTATAGAAATAATAACATGTGCTGAATGGTTTCCACAATTACATGTTTTATTCCCATTATATTTTACCATGATTGATTTTCCATTATGATATATTCCTTACATACTTCCACGATTCATGTCTTTGCTCTAGATTTTGATGTTTAAATTTCATGTTCAAGTTTTTGATTTCAAATGCTTATGGATTGTTTTATGTTCACTATGTTTGCCCTTACTGAGCATTTGAGCTCACCCTTTTTATGTTTTCTTTTCCCCATGATATAAGGAAAGGTTTTAGGTAAAAAAAAGGGGATGATCTTTATGGGAGATGTTGGGGATCTTTCACCAAGATTAGAAGATTATGTTCCAAGACTCCAAAGGCACTAAACTATTAAGGTCCTTGTGTGTCTGTTTTCATTATGTATTAAGTATTCCACAAAAGTAATGTAATTTCCATGTACGTCAAGATTCGGGTCTCTACAGTTGGTATCAGAGGAAAGGTTTAGTCAACCTTTAGAAACTAGGATGCGAAAACGTTAGTGAGATCCCTAGAGATATTTCTAAGGTATGTCTAGGGATTTTCCTAAGGATAAGTATACGTATAGGATATAGTCCTAGAACTATAGTAATGATCTTAGAATTTAACCTAAGATGTTAGATATTGAGGGTAGTCCCCCTTTACTATGTTGTTTTCCCTAGCATGATTTTTGCATCTCACACTATTCTTTTTGGGTTTTAGAAAATGGCTGGAAACATGAAGATTCACGATAATAGAGGATATGACGGACAATGGAATGATATTATTCATGAGAAACCAAATGAAATGGGATTTGGAAGTCCAAACATCGTTATTATTCCTAATCAGCAATCTCATAATATGATCAATAATCTCAACTTTGGTAAGTTTCCCGACTCAGATAATAAGATAAAGATGGAGTTTCATGATGATCATAGAGGAAAGAAAGTTCAATTTCCCTCATGTAAATCATGTGGGAAGAGGCATCGGGGAGATTGTTTCAAAGGAACTAGAAGATGCTTTGGGTGTGGAAAATAAGGACACAAATCCTATAAGTGAAAAGGAAAAGGTTCAGTTAACACCATGGACAAGGATAATGGTATTGCTACGACATCAACAATGATTAGATGTTTTAAATGTGGAATGTATGGGAATTATGCAAACCAATGCCCTAAGGTAAAATCTCACAAAGAGAATCAGAATGGTCACATGAGTAGTATTTATGTGGATGATGATGAAGAGACTACAAATGAAATATGAGATGAAAGAAATGATGAAGCTCAGCTAGTGGTTTAAGAAGTTAGTGGAATGATTGTATGTTTATAAAGAATAATGTATGGTACTATGGAATAAAGAATCATATAAGGATTGTTACACTATTATTTTTCCTAAAGTATTTTAAAGTATATGTTGAATGGTACCAGTAACCATGGATGTTTATTCAGATATTTTTGAAAATTAGATGATATGTGCATAATGAAGGGATAAGAAGATAATGATATGTTTGATTGTATTCATGAGCTCATGACTGATATAAGGACAAAGTGATATCATGGTTTGAGTATATTGAATTTTTGGGATTTTGGTACGTGGAAAGAGTTACCTTTTTACAACATTCATGTTTTCACTAAAGTTCTATGGTAATTTATTTTTCAAGATAATACATGACTAAGGTATTCATGTGTTTGGAATGTAACCAATATGTTATATCTTATGATATATGTAGGATAAATGCTTGTATTCACATTCTTGGTAGATAACCTTTCTAGTAATTGTTCTCTTTATACTATGAGCTTGGACAGAAGTATTTTGGATAAGCCTAAAGATTGGAATGGTTTATGTTGGACGTGAGATAGTATTGTTTAAGGCTAGAACTTTTTTTTAATATTATTGATGGAATGTTATAATGATGTAGTTTTAGAAAAAGGACAACCTGCAGGACGTGTGACAACCCATCGCGTCGGACAAGGCTGTGGGAATCGAACCCACAACTGAAGTGCGACATGCCTTTATCACCTACCACTGGCCTACAGGAAGTCCCTGTTTAGTAGAAACTAGTTTTATTATATTAAGCAGTATGATATATGAATTATAAGTCCATTTTAGGAACCATATATGATTAATCTCACTATAGACGGACTTATATATTTTTGATAACTTTTTCTAACCTTTTGTTTGAGATAAAAGGAATGACCCATAATTCTATCACATGATATGCTAACACTTCATGAATGAAAAATTCAACTTCATTTATTTAAGTGATGAAGTGGAAATTGTCCAAGGAACGACTAACGGTGAGACTGTACCAAAATCACGAAAGTATTTCTTCTAATTCCAATTTCTTCAACTTTAGAGAAAATGATCTTGAAAACAAAAAATGTTGTCATAGTGCCCTTATATCCGATGAATCATATGGTACCTTAGATCATCACAAATATATGGCTTTGTGATTGTTGGCTTTTTCATAGCCATGTTCTCTACCACCCTCCATCAGAACATGATGGTTAGATTTCTCTTCAATATCCATATTTTCACCTATGTTCTCCTATATGGAAACCCAGTGATTAGTTAATTTTGGGTAATCATTACGTTTTATACTTTAGTTTTTTAAAATTAAGTTTTTTTATTCCTTTTTAAGATGTGGGTTTCTATGAATAGTAAAGGATTTATAACCCCGACGAATTTTGAGGGCGAAATTCATTTTAAGGGGGTAGAATGTAACAAACTGAGATTTTATAAGATATATTCTTTCATATCGTCTGTTGTACGCTACACCAAGATTATCTTGTACTATACGCAACACCGTATTAGCTTGCAGTATATGCAACACTATTCTTGGATCTTGTTACACACAATTTCAAGTTCAAAAAATTGAGTGTATATATATGTATATATATATATTCAATGTATAAATGAAATATGGTTGGATTATGTTATAAAAAACAACAAAGGAGTCTTGCTCTACACGCAACCCTGACTTGTCTTGCATTACACGCAATCGCAACCATCCTCGATAGTGTATGTTGTACGCAATACCGGGTTTCACTAAACAGTGATATATTGTTATTATATTATTATGGACTAGGCGTTACGAATAGTATTAACTACATTTTGAATTTTATAACATTATTATTAATCTTACAAATTTTCTAGAACATGTTAAGAGAACAAAATAAATTTTTCGGGTAAAATAAGTATTTTTTTAAAAATGCAGTTTTGCCGCCATTTAATGGCGCACCCACATTAAATCTAGTTTTTGACGCGTTTATAAGTTAAATTTGAAAAAATAAAATTCTTCTATGGAATCCGGATAAAAAATTTATTTTGGATAAATTTTTGATACTTTTCTGATAACTTTCATGTTTTGATGAATATTAAAAATACGCTAATTTTTAATTAAAAACAACTTTTTTCATTGAGATAATTTATATGGTTAAATTATAATATTGAATGATTTTAAAGTATAAATAGAATATATTTTTACCATTTAATATAATGTATGTCATTATCATTGATTTTACATTGAATTCGTAGGTTAAATCAATTCAATCTTTTGCAATGTTTTAAACAAAAAACCCGTTTTCTTTCAACAATGGGATTAATTTTAATTTAATTTCTGCAAATTTTGTGTATTGAATTTGGAAAAATGGATTCCATATTTGGAATCATTGAGTCCAAATTATGTTAATAAGGTACTTTTTATTTTTGGGCATTATGAATAGTAACTACGGTAAATTTTATTTACCATAGTTAAAGGTAAATCTGGTAATTAAGGGTAAATATAAGATTATAAAATTACCCTAACACCTACCAAAATTCTATTTGATGACTAAACTTCGATGCATATCACTTAAGGGTTGGAATATATTCATTTTATGGACTTGTTTCTTTGAAAATAATTTAATTATTATTAAAACCAAAGAAAGTGACAACATGTCACTCTCTTAAATCTTATAAGTATATTAATTTTACTTTAGTGATAAACTTCATGAAACTTTGAACATTAATACTCTCCAGAAAGATAATAAAATTATCTACATCATATGAATTTATTTATAATTTTTAGGGATTAAATAATTATCATTAATTGTGACACAATAGTGATGCAGAAATTGTTTATCTAGTGAAAAATCAAGAATATAGTTTTTATTAAACTAATAGTGACCATAAAAGGAACCAAATACCTGACCAAAACTTATTGGTCATGTAAATGTAAACCATAATAGTCCAATAGTTTAATATTTTACCATTTTGAGCCTTATAAAAGCGATTATGACACTTATAATACTTTATTTTAAATGATTCCAAAGTTGTCACCTTCATAATTTAATAAATATAACAATTTACATGTTGTTATTTTAAGATGCTAAATTCAAGTAAAATTATTATTATAAAATATTTGATATTTATATTCATTAAAGGATTTTATTTTTAATTTTTATGCAACAAATAAGTATATTAAATAATTATACAAAAATGTTGTACTAATTATTTTATTAAGATATATACGAAATAAATGGTGTTAAAATATTAAAATAAATATTATATGAACTATTTAATGTACTAAACTAATTTTATAGATTAATATGACATGTTAGAAACCTATTAAATATTTTAGTTTGAATATATCCATTGTGTGGATTTAATTTAAATTCAAATAAATGAATAGTGTCAAAATTGACACTATTGTTATTTTATAAAAATAACATATTATTAATTTGTTTAAAAATAACAAAAATATTTAAAAATTATAAATTGAAATTTATATAGTCGATAATGTCATAAATTATCTAATTGCGGATAATTCACAACACATAAGTAATTATTTATAAGAATTTATAATTTATAATTTTATTACCACAAATAAAATTTAATAGATTAAATAAGGATAAATCAAGTTGATAATGTTTAAAATAAATTCCCTACATGTGTAAATTTTATTGGTTGATGATATTACAACCCTATCTCATATAATCTTTGAATTGAGTCATTTTTGGAGGTTTTTATGTGGGGTTTAAATTTATATTAACCTAATATTTTTGAGGATTCTAAAGGTGCCCCTCTCCTCCCTTATGAAAGGGCACCTCCTCCCTCTCTTCCTCACACCATTTTGAGCCTTGAATCTCGGCAAAACCCGGACCCTTTACCTTATAAACTTCTCTAGAAACATTCTAGAGGTCCTGGTCTTCTTCAAAGACCAATTTTAGTACCCTAAGAGGAGGTTTCAAAGAGACGCTTCAAAGAAGAGGTAATGTCCGTTACCAATTCTTTCAACTTTATTTCTTCTTCTAATTCTTCTTCTTTAGTTATTTAATTATGAAGTAATAACATCAATATCACTCATATACTGATATGTTATTATAAATATGAAACAACCCTATTTCACCTTCTATCCATCCTACAGAAAACGAAATCACTGCGTGTGCGTACGTACGGAATACCGTCTCCACGGCGTGGTGTAATCTGTTTTCGACCACCACCTTAGTTGGATGGGTATAATGGTGTAAATAAATAACTATATGATTATTGTAAAGTGATATTGATTCTAAAATATTATACATACACTTCAATACAATTCCACGATCATGGGAATGATATCATCGCTCGTGCGTACGTACGGACTACCGTCTCCATGACGCGATGAGATTCATTATCCATGTTAACCATTCATGAATGATTATAAAGTATATATAATAAGTAATCATGAAATATATTACATAATAATGATACTGTATTTATCTATATGTATATATATGTATGTCATCTACTTAATTCCATTCAATTCAATAAGGAAACGAAAACAGCGTTCATGTGTACGTACGGTCTACCGTCTCCATGAACAGTGTATTTCATTACTTTTATCGATCTATAATATATATCTATATATAAATCATGTTTTAAATTATGTAATTGTGTAAATTAGGATATAAGTAATAATATCAAGAACGACAAGTCTAAACGCATACGATAAATGAAATGATTTTACCCAAAACGCTGCTTTAACATGGAATTTACAAAAGAATGGGTAATATAAAGTCATAAGTGAAACATATATGATATCATAACAATGAATATGATTATTTAATAAGTCAATGACATTATTTAAATCATTATACATGAGGTTAGGATCCATACGAAGCATATCAGACCTAAGGTAAGGGATAAGTTTTCCAATCTCATTTTTATCCAAGATTGTTTATTCGTAAGTATTCACTGGGGTTATATTTATCATCCATGTTCTTGCTTTCTAAAAATGGTTTCATGAATGTTTAAATTCCTTTTTACCCATTTTTACTTTTACTACATGGTATGTAAGGAATCTTTCTTTTGTTTACATTACTAGGTACTTTTTTGACTTTTCCAACCAAAGAATGAGAAGAATGTTTTTTTAACTTATACGGCATGAACGATTTTTTACGGTTTCATAATGAGTTATTTTCATGAAGATTACTCTAAAATATTTCATAAGTATTTTCAAAAAAATCATTTTATTTTAAAATTTCATGGCATTTCGTGAAAAGAAAATGTTTTTGAAGATGAAAGGATATTTTCCTCAAGAATTCATTTCAAGTGTTTTGTCAAAACTATTTTCCTTATAAGATGACATTATTTAGTAGGATTATATTTCAAGTATAATGTATCTATTATTTACATGGTTTCACATTTATTATGATGAAATTATATCCATTTCTTTTTTATGGATTATGTTATTATGGGATGATGTTTATGAAACTCATTTTATTCTTTGGGTTATGATGAATGATTTATGTTTATGTTGTGGCACAAGTAAGAATGATTTAATTATGAGATGGGTGGGACCTATATCTCCCTCAAATGCATTGGGTAATGATTTATATCTCATGAGATAGAAATGGCTGGAATGGTAAGTTAATTCGGTTCAATGTTACAGGACTGAAACGAGGAGTGAACTCGATTCAGAAAGGGACTTTGTCCACTAAGATGGTCTTGGCAGCAATGTCTTGGCTACTATGGAAATCATAACATGTGTTGAATGGTTTCCACAATTACATGTTTTATTCCCATTATATGTTATCATTATTGATGTTCCATTATGATATATGCCTTACGTACTTCCACGATTTATGTCTTTGCTCAAGATTTTGATGTTGGAATTTCATGTTCATGTTTTTGATTTCAAATGTTTATGGATTGTTTTTTGTTCACTATGTTTTCCATTACTGAGAATATGAGCTCACCCTTTTTATGTTTTCTTTTCCCCAGGATATAAGGAAAGTTTTTAGGTAAAAAAGGGAAGATCTTTATGGGAGATGTTGAGGATCTTTCACCAAGATTAGAAGATTATGTTCCAAGTTTCCAAAGGCACTAAACTATTACGGTCCTTGTGTGTCTGTTTTTGTTATGTATTAATTATTCCGCAAAAGTAATGTAATTTCCATGTATGTCAAGATTCGGGTCTCTAAATTTACCACATACACCAACATACATCATATTAAACCAAAAATCATGAATACCATCACGATGAACATATGACTATCGTAGGCACTTTGACTTGCTCTAAATATATTTTCTTGATCGCATGGAGTTGGCCTAAAGCTAGACTACTTGATGACCATCCTCCCTATGGAGATATACTCATTTTCATCCATTTCCCCCACTACTTGGTATCTCTATCCCTACCACATCTTACACATTTAGCAGAATCCTGGCTACCATCTCCAAATCATGACTGCATTCCTACCTCAGATCCCTGAGTTTGACCTGACCAATTATTCCCAATTGTTCATGATGTCTTCGGAAAAAATCTATCTGCATTCCCCATCTAGCCACATGCCTAAAACTCCTTTGGTGAACAATCGAACTAATTCATAACTTGTCCCATCTACCCAAATTGGAAACATTCTTTCTATGATCCACTCAATAGTTCCATCCATAAATCTATGATCTGACTACCCTATTGGGTCTCCTCATGACCCTACTTTCGGCTACAAAAATATCCATCGTCTGTCTCACATAGAACCACTATTTGAATTGGTATAGTTCCATCCATAAAGTTCTACTTAGTTATCAAAGCCCAATTCTTTTCCTCTGACAATTATTTAAATATGAATATATTTACCTGCACCCTGATAGCATTCCATAAACTATCCTCAAAACTTCGCACCATAGTGATGTTATCTCCTACCATAGTCGGTGTGAAATGAGATATGTATGTGAACCTCCCACCGTAATCCATGAATATGGTATCTTCACAATGTAAGTGTATAAACTCGTGGGATTGGTCATCTATCAGTATCTTAAGAAAGAAATTCTAAAAAAACAACACATAGAAGTCCTTCCCAATAGCCCCTCATGCCTGCCTACCTGCCTATACCTATATATCCACTAGTGCTTCATTGGTACTCTGAGAATATATGTGAAAAAATTCACCCTTATTCCTAGGGGTGTCTCAATATAATAAAAAATGGTTAGTATTGACTCTATCAAAAACTCGACTGCATGCGGTGAACCCTCTCCCTAAACTAAAGGAGAGTGTTGTAATTGAAACTATCACATCAAATATTCCATGGACTACTCAACTCCTGACTCCCCAACCAATGAACTATGTAAACCACACCAATCAATCCTTGATATGCTCATACATCCATGACCAATACTCTTCTACATGTTTTGGCCTAAACACTTCCACCGACTGTGGGTATCCCTTCTGTGTCGGTGCCTCCACCTGCAGCTCATGCTCACCTCCACCCTCAGATGCCTCATCCTATTCATGCCCTGATGAAACCACATCCCCACCCTCCTAGTGCTCCAATTAAGGTTATCTTGGTGGAATCAAAATGAGAACCAAATACCATGATTAACACAAATACAATGGTCCGGATATTGCAAATAGGGAAATATGTAATAGTCATCGCATCTCAATACCCTTACACTTTCCTACCACGACCATGTCACATAACATCCAACCTCATGGAACCCTTCCTACCCATATTAGAGTCAGAAACCATATACACCATATGCATATAGAATCTTATTCCCATCATATCAGGGACCACATACATGTGCTGACTGTTTATAATTCCTCCAAGAGACTATGTGGGAAAACACTATTTGGTATGTTGTTAACACTTTAAACAGTCCAACCCCTTTAATTTCCTAAACCACTACCTTTCCCTAGGGTAGTTGAGTATAATTACACCAAGATTCTATATATGAAAACACTATTTATCCTATCATTGAAACATTAAAAAACTCACCCCTTTTCTTTTATTCTAGGTTCTAAGAAACAATCATAGGAACACACATATGTCATGTGAGCCCTAAGTTACTATCATTATTCATGAGTAATATATCTTTACTCTTGAGACAATAGTCCAAAAAAAATCAATAAAATTTAATAACAATTAGTCCAAGTCAAATACCTCAACTGTACTGTAAAAACTAGAACAATAATTCAATTTACCATGGTAACTTGGACAAAAAATCATGTAGGTGTTGACCAAACACACAATATAACATCCATGCCACATTCTGATACCTTTATAGAACTCATATGCACCACAAACCAAAAAAATTACTTTTTAATAACCCATATTTAACACCAATTAGCCACAACTGAATGTGGTTTCCACCTCGTAATCAACCTACTCAAATACTACCTTGTATTAACTAAGATATTTGATGTTACTTTGTAACATCAACAACTCTGATACCATGTTGTGATGTTCCCATCCCGTTTCACTCTAAATTGTAACCACACCAAGTTTCCATGAGACGTTTGACATGATTATCTGTATGCCAAAGGTAGAAAAATAGAAGTGAGAGTTTATTGAGTGATAATGGAGATATTATACCCTTTGTGATAATAATAATAACAATAACAATAAAAATAACAATGTGGAAGTGTTAACTCAAACACAGTGGAAGAAATTTTAAACAATGATAATAACAATCCATAAATACACCTACTATATGCTAGATAATATCCATATTTTAAGGTAGTATTTCAAAAGTAAAGGAGATCGCTCATGGCCTGATCATATATCTACATCAACAAAAAATAACCAAAAAGGCCGTGATCCCAATACCGAGGAACTACCTAGCATATATTCCAAAAGCCATGAAAACATTCTCATGCTCCATATACATGTACTTTCACACTAGGATTCATACCTCAAGACTAATCCCATTCCTATACTCAACACCATAAAATCTGCATGCATCCCAAAGGGCCCATGCAGGGTGTGAGTATGAACTTAGTAGGCCATCACCAATAGTGTCCCCAGTATACGTCCATATGTATATTGGTGTATGAAAAACATAAATAAAAAATATTCAACACACCTCACATAACTTGTTCCACTTGTGCTCAAAAACCACAAGTGAGCCTTCACCTACCTCGACCAATACCAAAGTGGATGAAATGTCCATATTTTTTCATACTGAAAGGGATATTGACCTTCCAACACATTACATATCACAGAGTTTCAAATGCTAACCAACACCAAATACCACATGGTACCCCATGTTTCCATTTCCACATAATAATTATGAGGCAATCAGTGCCTTGAAGGCACAACCATAAGATATAACAAAAGTCCCAAGAACTTATACTTCCTTCAACCAACCACCAACTCATAATCTCAAAAAACCCAAGGCCCGACAATTCCCATCCTTCAATGATCTTGGCCCAATGGCCCCAATGTAAATGATGAGCTGCATGCCCCCAACTGGTGGTCTCAACTACCACCAACTGGATATTCTCAACTACTACCAACTCAATGGTATCAACTACCACTAATCATAGCATTATTTGGTGAGCACCTCATCCTTAACGATGGTCAACACCATCCCCTATATAACTAGATATATAGTGGAATCCACCTATAATGAGCGAGAAACACCGCCTTATGGGTCCTATCCTATGCTCACATTACCCCAATGGCTACATCAGACAACCAAGGTAAGTGGAATCACCAAATTTCCTAGGCCACACATCTGTCACCACCAGCAAGTCATGTCACCCATCTATGAAAATGTTCAACATTATCTGCTTCAATCGGATGAACCATGTCACCTCATTTCAGTGACCAACATCACCCACAGTCACAAAGGGAATTCCCAACACAATCTCATTAAACCCACTTGTCCATCAAATCATTTTAATAAATCCCCTAACCAACATCATCATATCGAACTAACCATAAAACCCCATATAGCACTTTCCACACCTAACCAGGCTTAAATACACCCTTTCATGAATGAGACTACCCACCAGTATCTCTTAGGAATAATAAATACTAAAAAAATAAATAACTAGTCTCACCCAGACCACCCACACTCACATGTATTTACCACAAATCACATAACACATGTATAAATTTAGGAGAAGGATCGACACCACTTACTTTATACTCACATGAACTTACTCATCAAATATTGAATTTTGATTCAATATCAAATGTATAGAATCAAAAAAGAAGATAAAAATCTTGAAAATATGGAATAATAACCACAAATGGTAAGAAATATCTTATCAATTAAAGAAATAGAGAAAGTTCAAAGTCTGAAGAATATCCATACCCCTAGATCTCCATTGCAATGATCAATGAATAATTGAATCAAGAATTAAAGAAGAACACCTATTAGGGGAGGAAGAAACCAAAGGGAGGGAGGATCATCTTCTATGCACTAGTCGAATAGAATTTCCCCAACCCTCTTTTAATTTAAAAAAAATCATTTTTTCTCTCTCTAGAAGGAGTCATGGGGTGAATGAAATGTTCACATCATGATTTATCGGGACAATACCCCTCTATATATGGATATTTCACATTATGGATCCTAGTGTCACATTATGAATAGCTACAATCTATAACATTTCAACTACAGACTAGACTATTTCTCTCAAACCTTTTCCTGGTTCACACCCAACCCCTAAAACATTTAAAACCCAAAAAAATGCATGGATTTCATAAAAAATTTAACAAGTAAGGGTAGTTTAATCATTATTGGAGGCCACCAAGATTCCCATCGCCTTACCCGATCCCCACTTCATGTATGGGTTGTTTGGTTATTTGAGAGTTTGTTTTAAAACACACTTAATGTTTTGTGGGTTTTAGCCACCCATGTAGGGTGAATTTCTTCCTTTATTCTCTTCTTACCCCCCTTACATCCTCTGAATCCATGGAAGGGGTTGTTATGGATAGTTGATGCAGGTTCCAGTCTCTTCATCTCATTATTTCTCATATTCCCATTTTAATTGAATTCCAACATGTTGTATTAGGGATTTGAGATATGATTTCACTAAAATGTGATGAATTCATGCCACCCTGATGGAAATTTTTTTTTTTTGTAAGATGTAACACCCATGAATTTAAGAATCATTGTTTTTAGGGAGAAATTTAAATTTTATGCTCCAGAGCAGGGGTGTTTTGAGAATTGGGATTCATTTTATAAGTCTGAGTCCTGATACACCTTAATGAGGTGTTTTTATGTGTGATTTGATGTTTTGGTGGTAGTTAAGGGAATTGGTCAAGGGTCTAAGGGGTGGGGGTCCTACATCCTTTAGTAGTAGACCCACTAGTTATGTAGTAGGGGTACACTAGGTACTTGGTGAGATCCCCCAAATCCAGGTACACCTAGAGGGTCACTGGGTACTCAATAGCTTCTTACCTGGTACCCAATTTCTATTTTTTATGTTTTTATTAAATTTTTTTATTTTTTATTGAGAAACCTCCTCCCATCTCTATTTACCTTATTCCCCCTTTCTTTCCTCGCCCTCCAAAGGCTCTTGGAGCCCCATTTATTATCAAATCGACTAATTGTATGAAGTAGGAGTCCTCCCTCAGCACGAACCAGGTAAGCCATAGGTTCTCTCTCACCATTTTTTTCTTATCAACATTGTTTCAACATAAAAAAAAATTTAAATCCTTTTTTCTCTAAATTATTGATTGAGTAAAACAAGGATGAGGTAACCAGTTAAATCAAATGATTCACATGTGCAATCCTAGGGTTCAGGGTTTGGGATTTTATAGAGTTTTAAAGTGAGTCCTAGAGAGTATAGTAGGATAGTATAGAGCCTCCTTGGAATTAAATGACTATTTAGTGCATGGTTTGTTGATTTTAGAGCGGAAATATGGGTATACCTCTAAGGTAAAAGACCTCTAGTTAGGAATAATGAACCCTACAGTGATTTTTTATTGTGTAATTAGTGATGAATTACCTAGGTTTCGGTCATATGATATGGTTTATGGTCTCTCAAATGATAAGGCCCTTGGGTAGGGATTCCAGCGAAAAGAGTGCTTTGGGTATTGTATGAGAAGTGAGTTAGGTGTTCCTTGTAGACCCCAAAACCCCTTTTAGGGGTTAAAAGATACTGATGTGTTTTCTTTGTTTTAAAGTATCTCTTTTGAGATATTTAGTGGTTATATAAGGGCTTGGTTTAAAGGGGGTTATTCTGTATAGTGATGTTGGTGTATGCTCGACAGGTTTTGGTTAGGGTATGATCCTTGAGTGGGTTGATATGTGATATTTGTAAAGGATGACTTGTACCTTAGGATTTGTAGGTTCTTGGATTAACCTGAGTAGCCTTCAGGTGGTGACACCTTCTTGTAAATTAAGTAGTGTCTTTCCTTTAGAGATTGTATGGGCATAGTGAATAGAAAGAGTGAAAGTCTAATAAGGCCCTAGTATGCCTTGGGATGATATTGTGGGTGATTGTGATGTAAGTGGGAACAATGATGTAAGTTTCTAGTGACCTTATTGTTTGGGTGATTCCCTAGAGGGATGTTATGTATGGGTGTACCTGAGTGTGACTGACGAGCTGGGTTGTGGATTAATTGTGTCTTAAGGGTTTTGAAAATCCTTGAAGGGTATTTTACAACCACAAGTTAGGATCAAGGTGATTTATTATAGGGATAAGGTTTAGAGAGATTGATGATGATATGGGATGTGATATATCCTTTAGCAGTTTTCTAGGTCGAGATTAATGGTTAGTCGGGGGCTAGTCCTAGGGTTATGTTCCCATACTTGTTGTTGTGTGAATGTGCCCTAATTATGATCTAGTAGATAAGGATGAGACATGATGTGAGTCCCTTACCAGAGTGATAAGTTACTGTAATGAACCACCTTGAGTGAGAGATTATTGGTTTATGATGTGTCATAAGTCCCAACCTTGAGTGAGTGGGTGAAAGAATCGATCACCTTGAGTAGGTGGGTATTAGTGTAAGATGTGATAACAGGGCCTAAAACAGAGTGAGAGGGTTTTGGAATAGGTTACTCTAAATGATGGGGTGTTGATACATAATGTGGTTATGAGGACTCAAAATGAGTAATAAGGTGGTTTTATGTGATGTGGTATGTGATGTGGTATATGATGATGTGTGAAACATTACCTTGAGTGAGAGGATTGTGGTATGTGACATAGTTAAGTACATGGATTGAGACCTTAACCTGAGTTAGAGGGAGTTGGTATGAGAAGATATAGTATTTGAGATTTGGATGTGGTATGAGCCCCTACCCAAAGTGATAGGTTAGTGGTCAAGAATCTATTTTTATTCCTTGCCACGAGCAATAGGGCTGAGGCTTTGTTGCGATGTCAGATGCCTTTTCTTCCAATATTGGTTGAAAATGTAAAATCCGAGGTGTTTTTGATATAATAACTTATCATATATTCGTTATTTATATTTTATAGATTTATATTCATTATTAAAATATTATATAATTTTTCACTTAAAAGAAAAAATCTTTATTTCTAACCAAATTGGGTTTTATACATTATTTGGTTTTATTTTAAATTATAATTTAAAAATTACAGAATTTTAATTTGAAAGAATTTAATTCATTTTTTAATTTAACATGTGAAAATTATTTTAGGATTAATTTTTTATAATTTTATAAATGTTTTGATTTTTCAATGAATAGTTAAAATACATATTTTTATTGAAAATTATAATTTTTTTTAAAGTATTTATAAAGTAAAATTATATTTTAGATTATTTTTAAAATTATTCAGTTCATTTTTATTTAAAATATTCCAATTGTGCTTTTTTAAATAAACATTATACTTTAATTTAGTATTAAAACATTTTATACTTAAAATTGATATTCTTCTAAAAAAATCAGTTTTCTATGTTTTTATAGTTTAATTTGAAAATAATTTTTTCCAATTATGTATTTTGAATTTTGATAAATGGATTTTATATTTATAATCAGGTGGTTAAAATTTAGTAAATAAATCTCTTTTATTTTTGGTCAATATGAATATTAACTTTAGTAATTTTATTACCAAAGTAAATGGTAAATCTGGTAATTAAAATTGAAAATAAAATGTTGAGGACCATAAAATGACCCTAAAACTGGTATTAGTTTTATTTTTTGATTATATTTCATCCATAATCATACAATATTTGGTTATATGACATTTTTATCCATTTGGTTGTGATTATTACCTTTATAATATTTTATGTAATGAAAAGTAAAAACTGTCACATTTGTTTTTAATAACTATAATATTTTTAACATGGTAATAAAAAAAGGATATGATATATTATAAATATTAATTTGAAATATAAATTATTTATATTTATTATAGTAATTTATTTTTAATTTTTAGTGAAAAAATAATAACATGAAATGCTTACAGAATATTGATGCAGTAATTATTCAATAATGAAATAAATAAAATAAATAAAATAAATGATATTAAAAACATTAAAAGTTGTATAATTTGAAATAATTAATATGACCCATGAATTTTATAAATAAAAATGACATATTATATATGTTTTTATGCATTGTATTCAAATTCCTTTGTTTTCTTGATGCTATTAAAGTTAATGTAAATGAATGGTTCTAAAATTGACATTAATAATATTTTATAGTAAATATTATTTTATTAAATGATTTAAAATTAATAAAAATATTATATTTATCCAAATTAATGATATATGATTAATTAAATCAATCATGATCTATTTATGAGTTTTTTTTATCATTTTATAGTGTTATTGTTAACCCTGGGTAGAAGAATTTAATATTTCGACAATTGTCAAAATGGGTAACAAAGGGTTAAAACAAAATTGATAAGTGCAAAAATGTGATCCAAACATGTATAAATTTTATTTTATGAGTATATTTCTACTTATAATCATAATATATTCTAATTTTATCAATTTGGATCCATATGGATGTCACAATTAATTTTTATTAATTTAAAATTTTAGGAAATTTCAAAAGTACCCCCTCTCTTATAAAAGGGAACCTCTTATTATCATTTTATCAAACATCAAAATCCTTTTATTTAGATAAATACCAACACAAATCACTTCCAAGAATCTATTTATTCATTATATAAGTCTTGGTTTAGGCAGAATACCAACTTTAGAGGTTTTAATGTGTTAATCGGAGGAGACTTTCCAAAGAAGAGGTATTGTTTTTAACCGTATGTTTTAGTTTTATTTCTTATTCCACCTCCTAAAAATATTCTTAAACCATGATAAAATAAGAACTAAAATATCCTCCATATACTGATATATTATTATATTAATTAAATAACCTATATCCATATACTCTTCCATCAAATGTGAAACAAAACTATCGTTCATGTATATGGTGGGCCACCGCCTTGTGAATCGATGTAATTCATTTTCCACCACCATATCTCACAGATGATTATAATGATGTAATTGATTTTTATATATTATATTGATGAAATATTTATCATTATAATACATCATTTACTTTCTTACATTTCCATTCACTAAAAAATGGTAACGGCGTTCATGCGTATGTGTGGATTACCACCTCCACGAAGCAATGCGGTTCATTTTTCATCACCCCATAATATTGATGATATATATAAGTATATTTAAAGAATTAATATTATATTTATGATATTATTATCATTATTTAATGATAACATAATTCTTACCTTCTTTCCACAATGATCGTTGAAAAATAGAAACGTTACTCATGCGTGCGTACGGGCTATCGTCTCCATGATTATAACATAGTTCATTTTTCATAATCATATTTAATGATTGAATTTAAAAGTATAGTTCATGTAAAAAAATTATAATTATGTTACAATTATATTTTTGTTGATTATGGAATAATGACATCTTTGACCATATTTAACCTCTCAAAGTCATTTTGGAATTATGAACCAAATATCTTAAAAACAATTGATGTGAACTTAAATGATTCAATAACTATTATACCATGGAAATAAGTGAGATAAAAGGAATAAGAAACCTGAAAATTATCTCTATAAAGTAAATAATTAATATAATTTCATTATTTAGGAAGATAAATAATGTATGTGATGAGTCAGAATCAAGTTAAGAGATTGTTTTAGAAGTCACCTTTTAAAGTTCCCTTAAAACACTCTTTTCATTTAATATCCATATTTTTAAAATTAGTTTATGTATGTATATAAGTGAATTATAAAATAAAATTTATGTTTATTTTGAATTTATTTCAAATGTTTTCAAAAGTAATCTTTTATATAATGTTTTAACATCCTTAACAAAAATACAAAAAATGTTTAATTTTAACATATACAACAACAATGATTTTTCACGCTGCCGTAATCATTATTTGATGTTTTGGAATCCCTTATAATATTCCATGTTTTCTTCAAAGAAATCCCCATTTTACCTTTATTTTTGGAATTTTAGTTTTTAAATTTTTATTTTAAAGAAAATGGATATATCAATATCTATAAATGCTTTCTTATGAGTGAAAAGAAAGTTTTTATGATGCAATTTTTAATGTATTATGTTATGGTTCTTGGACTTTGTTTATGGGGATGGTTGTTTTTGTTATAAACTAAGGGTGGGTGATTCCATTATAGCTTTACAATTCATTGATTAAAGGGATGGAGTTAACCAATTAGGTTTCTCTTAAGAGATTATGAGAATATACTTAATGTTTATTCAATGTATAACCATGATGGTTATTTCAAGTGTAACTATGATGGTTACTCCAAGTATAATTGTGATGGTTATTCCATATCTAATAGTGATAAGAAAATTGTTCCCAAAGTTACCTATATGTTTTATTTATGCTTTCTATGAGTTTTTATGGAAATATTATGATTTCATAAGTTAAATGAAACTATATTCTACCTCATAAGGTTGAAAAGTATAGCTTTGTGTTATAATTTTCTAGAAACCTTTATGAGTTTTATTTTACCTTTAATATTTCTTATGAATTTTTTTATAAAAATATTTTGGAAGGGAAAGTGATATCTTGGGTAATAAAATGCTTATTTTGTGCCGAAATTTTATTTTGAAAAAGGTAAAAAAAATTAAGTATTTATAGACTAACACTTTATTTCATTATTTTTATGTATCTTACTAACATTTTTGTGCTCATGCCACATTTTGAAATGTTTTTCACAAGGTTTTCAGAATTTGTAAGATAAAATGATAAATCAATTTTAAATTTTTGAATATTTTTCATGAAAACAAATCATGTTTTATATTAAATGTTTTGTTTTATGAAAAAAATAGATACTGAGAAGAAGTTTCCACTTTATATATGTGTGTGTGTGAGAGAGAGAGAGAGAGTTTGTTATGTAAGAGAATTGTAAGAACCTAGATCTTCTTTTTCAGGTATGTTTTTCCTTTCTGGTTGTTTTTGAGAAAAAGAGGAGTTTTTTGGAAATTTTAGGAGTACACGTCGTGTACTTTAAGTACACATTGTGTACCCAATTTCCGTGGGTGACCATGTACTGGCCGTGTAATGGTTGAGTACATGGCCGTGTGTGGTGACCTAGAGAACTCCTAAATCAGAGGCCGGAAAAGGAAAGTACATGTTGTGTACTTTTAAAATACACGTCGTGTACATTCTTTTTATTTCATTAAATAGACTGGGGTTGCGTCTGATGGAAAACCCATTTTCTTCATCATCCATCTCATACAGGAGCATCTGTATGGCGTAAGATCTTCTCCAAACCCCCAACTTGTCATCCGTTACCTAAATCTAACTCTGTCGGTTGTGTTGGAATCGCATCGGTGAGTTCTCTCTTCTTCTAAAACTTCATCTCCTAATTTATCCTCTTTCACAAGATATCATTGGTTGAATGTTTTTAACTTTTTTTTAGATCTACGATGTTCTAGGGTGATTCAAGGCTTGAGGTTAACTTATATCGATCTCACGATTCTAAGGTAGGTGGTTTGGGACTTTCCGTAGATAGTCTCTAAATTTTATGTGCAAAAATTCCCAATACCCAAGAACGGGGTATTGCGTGGTTATAGTTTTACCCCTATTATTTAGCTTTTATGTCTTGTTTGTTTGGATAGAGGTTAATTGTTGTGAATAGGGTTAAATTTTCCAATCTATGGATGTTTTTCCCATGTTTTTTTGTTTTTTGATCGTTTGGTATAACTTTTCTTGTTAGGATGTTGCTTTGATTCCCATGCCTTGTATTGTTAGGATGGAGTGATTATTATCTGACATGATATGATATGATATAGATTATTTAGCCATGTAGTTCGTGAGGTTTACTTTGGCTGCCACATATATTTTGTGCACGACTGACTTACACAGGGTTGTGAGAACCTTGTGTAGTATACCATAGGGAGAATGGACGTTGAGGGATTCTCCAGAGTGTCGGTTTACTGTTACGTTGTGAGACCATAGGGAAGATGTACTTTTTTCTCCCTAAGAGTATCTGTAGTTTCCTTGATATGAGCCACATGGGGAATTGGACATTGAGTGCTTCCTTAGAGATCCTATTAGTTACCGATATAATACCACATGGGGAATTGATGGAGAGTACTTCCTCAGAGTGTCTTTTCTAAAGATGAACCAGAGGGGTTAGACTATGTGTATATCCTAGAGGGTTTCTTGTGTTTTTTTGGTTGAACCATAGGGGTTAGGCTGTGAGAACTTCCCAGAGTGTTACCTACTTTTTATTAGACACTTACTTGATATATGAAAATGAATTCAATTGAATTTGTAAGATTGTTACTATGTGTAATTACTTTCTTACTGCTTCATTTTTTTTATTGCCTTCCATATATATTCACTGACTATTAGGCACAAATCTTTGGGTGGTTTCCTATTGGAATTAGTCTCACACTGTGTTTGGGTCATGCTTTTGGGCCTAAATAGATTATATTGTTGCAGTTCTAGATAAGGGCAAGCACCCTTCTACGTCAGGTACATGATTGTTGTGGAGCTAGGGAGCATGAGACCAAGCTAAGGCTTGCGATGTTGTGGAGCTGTTTACTGATTTTAGTTTTTACTTTGGTTTAGTACTATATTCCATCATTGTGATTTGTTTGGCTGCTTTCCTAGACATATGTATCATGCATTATTTAGATATGTGATATCCAACTGTTTATTACTTCCACTATTTAATTTTGGTATGGTGTTATTACTGATTTTGCTATTGATATCTGTTTTACTTCCATTTTGTTACTCTTCCAATGAGGAAATAGTTTCCCCACTATCACACCCAAGTCCCTCACTACTAGTTGACAGCCTCTGGTGTTTGGGTAAATATGCTTGAGGCCATGTGACCAACCGGGTATGGGGCGCCTCTGGGGTGCCTCTGGGCAGCTTCCAGAATCAAGATGTTACGAAGTGGTATTAGAGGGTTATTTTATTCTTGACTTACTATTTGGAGCCTATAGATAGGGATAGGAAGGAAATATGTACTTGGTAATAATCTATGCCCTGTAGTAGCTAACCCATGTACAAGGAAAAGCCAATTTACCTTGTTATTGTAATTTTTCTGATTTTGCAATTTTTACAGTTGATTTGATTTCACCATTCTGTGATTCACATGTTTTTTGTTGTTATTGTTGATATTATTGAGGTTCTATTCTATTTCAACCCGATGAGATGAGGGTATGCCATCTCATGCATCATATAGGCACTTTCTAGAAATTACACGTCATGAATTTTTACCATGCCATTTAGGGTGCATTAGTGATTTCATGTTGTTGTGACAGATGTTTTTTATGATATGCATTCTATTGTGATAAATGCCTTGATAGAATACCTTATTTTTTATAAGGTATTGGTTTGTGTAAGGTTTTGTTTGAATGGATGCCAAACTTTGATTCTTGAGGTGTTATGGGCCCTCATGGATCAGAAATTGGTGGATCATTATATTGTTATTCCTTGTGTATGACATGTATAAGATTCCAAGCTTTGATTTGCAGGGAGTATGGGCCCTCACGGATCATAATTTGGCACATTAATGTTTGTTTTAGTGTTTTTCTAGGTTCTGGAGTAGTTTATGAGGATTACTGTCTGGAAAAACCCAGAATACACGGCGTGTAATGATAAATACATGCCATGTGTCCTTATGTTTGGTAAGGAACTTTTTTTTTCAAGTACATGCAATGTACTATATGTACACACCGTGTAGTCTCTAACCGTGTCACTGGCTGTGCGGGTCGAGACACGGGGTTGGGAAATATTTGGTGGAACACGCCATGTATCATTGTACACACCGTGTTGTGTAGACCATGTGTCCACCCATGTGTCCACCCATGATACTAATGAAACAGATGGATAAAACTTAATTTATACACGTCCTGTCAACCTTGAACATTCCGTGTAGTATAACCCTTGTATCCGGTCATGTAGAAAACAACACGGGTAGGTGAAATCTTTCTTGTACACGCCGTGTCTGGAACAAACATGCCATATAGATTCAGTCATGTAACCGGTCATGTAACTAATAACATGGGTCAATGAAGTTCTATTAGTACATTCCATGTCTATAACTAACATGCCTTGTAGTCTAGTTTTAGGAGAACCTTATATCTTAGCCGTGTAGAATAACTCAGGAAGGGGAAGAGGATTCAATTACACGCCATGTGGTAGGACAACCTGTCGTGTGTTTAGGGTGTTACGCGACCTGGGTTGGAAGAAGTACACGCCCATGTGAAGGCTTAAGGTAACACACTGTGTAGGAATTATACACTCCATGTATCCAGGTTTTGAAAAACGTTAATGCTTTCTTTCTCTTGTTCCCTTCCTAAAAATCTATGTTTCAGTCTCTCTTAATTTTGATCTAAGGTGTGCAATTGACCTTGCAGAGTATTTCCACCGAGACGTCCTCTAGTTGTCCGCCAGTAATATAGAAGTGATTAGACACCGAATATGGCTAATCAGGGACTACTAGATAATCCTCCAATTGTGCCAGTCTTGGCACCAAGCATCATTTCGAACATAGGTGCTGACGCACAGTTCTGAGAGGGATTTATGAGGTTCATGTAGACCTTATGAGGAGTAACGCATCCTGCCCCTTATATGGAAGAGTTGATGTGGGTTTTTAGTAGCATCTTCCTCCCAAATTCACAGGGGAAGGAGGACCTCAGGCTGTAGATTCATGGTTAGAATCCACGATTTCTATCTTCGAGCATATGGAGATGCCTCCAGAGAGGAGGGTGAATCTTGCTACGTATATTCTTCGGGACTCTTCCAAGAGATGGGGGGATGTGATCTCACAGGTGAGACACCATAATTTTATGGAATGGGATGAGTTTCAGTGTGCCTTTTATGACTAATTCTACCCGGAGACTTTGAGGGCTAATCGAGTTTGTGAGTTCATGAGTCTGGAATAGGGTACTCTTTCTGTTATGGAGTATTATTCTCCCTTCACAGAGCTGCAGCGCTTCACACCTATTATATGAGATGATGAGTTATTTCTGGAAAGGAAGTTTGAGGATGGTCTCAAGAATGACATTTGATCTTAGGTGAACATCTTCAGGTTGACTTTATTTACTTCTATATTCAACCAGGTCTTGATCATGAGGTGCAATATGAGGGATTCTGGAGTGATGATCCAGGGTGGTTCTACATCCGGAGTTTATATCCCCCTACTAATAGTAGAAAGCGCCACAGTAATTCTAAGTGCGGAGGTCGTAGTAGTCGATAGAAATCTTCTGGTAGCTAGGTAGTGTGCTACCCGTGTGGGAAGAGTGGGAATACGAGGCGGCATTGCCCGAGAGACCTAGTGGAGTGCCGATCTTGCAGCAATATGGGTCACCTTCAGTTTTTCGGTTAGTTTTTCTCACTAGCATATCGTGACAGAGGTTCTTCTTTGACTCCATGTTCTGGAGTAGCCCCACCAGTTTCTCATCAATCAGGAAACTGGAGTTCATTTGTCCATTCACACCAAGGAGGAGGTTGTGGAGGTGGTAGCCAGTCACTAGGCTTTTAGTGACAACAAGGTGGATCGGATTTGGGTGGTCAGGCAGGGTCGTAGGGACGTAGTGTTTGTCAGACTTTTGCAGTGGAGTAGACCTAGAAAGAGCAGGATCCTAGACCCTCTACAATTCGAGGTATGATCCTAGTTTCCTTAGTCTTAGCTTCTGCTCTTTCCTATACAAGGGCTTCCCATATCTTTATATTTGTTGCATTTCTGAAGATCCTTGGGCTTTGTGTCTTTTCTTCTATAGATATCTTGATTCTAGACACATTTTTGGGGACAATAACAACTAGTATACGTCAGTGCAAGGAGTTCTTTCTCGAGGTTGGTGGGTGTCACTTCATATGGGACCTTTATGTCCTAGAGATGACAGGCTATGATGTCATTCTCAAAATGGACTGGTTAGTTCACTTCTAGGCTGTTGTTGATTGCTATCATTATAAAGTGAGTTTTACATCGCTAGAGGGTGGATCATTTCTTCATAAGGGTGAGTGGGATGTCAAGGCGAGCAGAGTAGGACCTGGGCATCATGGGTTGGGAGGAGTTATAACCTAGATTTCTAGTCTATATATGGATGACCAGGGGAATTCCCAGATGAACTTTCATCTAGTGGTGGATCATTTCTGGTAATTCTTTCCAGAGGACTTTTCAGGTTTGCCTCCAGAGCGAGAGGTGGGATTTTATATTGAGCTTGTTCCAGGAGCGACACTGGTGTCCATTCCTCCTTATAGGATGGCTACACCTGAGTTGCAGGAGCACAAGAAGTAGTTGGAGGAGTTTCAGGAAATGGGTTTCATCTGACCCAGTACTTCTCCTTGGGGTTTTCATGACCTGTTTGTGAAGAAGTCAGATGGTACCATCAAACTTTTTTTAGATTATCGGAAGTTGAACCATTTGACGGTCAATAACCAGTATCCCTTGCCAAGGATTAATGATCTCTTTGATCACTTTCAAGGATCCCGTGTGTTCTTGTAGATCGACTAGAGGTCTGATTATCATCAATTTCATTTTAGACCATCTGATATACCTCTTACAGCCTTTCAGAGCAGGTATGATCTATACGAGTATGTGTTTATTCTGTTTGGTCTCATGAACGTACCTGTAGTCTTTATAGAACTGATGAACCGAGTGTTCTATCCATACTTGGATTCTTTCATGGTGGTCTTTGTGGATGATATCTTGGTGTACTCTCACACTCAACACGATCATGCTACACATCTTGAGATCATTTTGGGTACACTGAGAGAGCATCAGTTATATACTAAGATAAAAAAATGCCACTTTTGGATGGACCAGATTCACTTCTTAGGTCATGTTATCTCAAAGATAAGAGTATCAGTAGACCTAGAGAAAGTGAGAGTAGTATTTTCCTAGGATAAAATGAATAACACCTTTTAGGTACAAATTCTTCTAGGATTTGCTAGTTACTATAGATGTTTCATACAACACTTTTCACATTTAGCAGCACCATTGATGGGTCTGACTAAGAAGGGTGTGAAGTACTTGTGGTCTGATTCTTGTGAGTCATCCTTTCAGGATCTAAAAGGGAGGGTGACTTCAACATCGATACTAGTTTTTCTAGAGCCAGGTAGGAGCTATATTGTTTACTGTGATGAATCAGGTGTCGGTTTGGGAGCAGTGCTTATGCAGGGAGAAGGGGTTGTTGTGTATGGGTCTTGGAAATTGAGGCCACATGGGAGGAACTACCCGATGCATGATCTCAATATGGCTATAGTTGTTCATGATTTATGTTGTTGGATACATTATCTTCTAGGATTGCATTTTGTGGTTTTCACCGACCACAAGAGTCTCAAGTATATCTTCACTCAGCGTGACCTAAATTTGAGACATCAAAGGTGGTTTGAGTACCTTTAGTCCTTTAACTTTGAACTTGCCTACATGCCTGGAAAGGGAAATGTAGTGGATGATGTTTTGAGCAGGAGGAATCAGGTACAGGTAATTTAGAAGGCCAGTAGTGAGTGGAAGCTTATGTCTTTGTTCTCTGATATGCATTTGAAGGTACATGAAAGACAGGGTAAAACATTTATTTCTTTTGTAGCTATTACCTCTACTCTTCTTGATCGAGTGCGAATGAGGAAGCTATTAGATTCAGAAGGCCTAGTCCTATGGGAGAGTGTGTCAGGAGGGGACCCTATTCCTGGATGGATAGTAGGAGAGGATGAGATCTTGTGTTTTCATAGACGCGTGTGGGTGCCAGCAGACATACGCGAGGATCTGATACGAGACTTTCATTCCTCAGTTTCGATAGTTCATCTTGCTATAACCAGGATGTATCGAGATCTACACCATCAGTAATGATGTCCAGGTATGAAGAGAGATATTGTTGTTTTTTTCATGAGGTGTTACACCTATCAGTAGGTGATGGTAGAGCATCAGTGACTAGTAGGTCTTTTGCAGTAGTTACCCATTCCCGAGTGGAAATGGAATGATGTCATGATGGATTTTGTGACAGGTTTTACAAGGTATCCTTGAGGGAATGATGCAGTTTGGGTTGTCATTGACAGACTCAAGAAGTTTTCTCACTTCTTTCCGATCAAGGATACCTTCATTGTTGATGAGCTGGGAAGGTTATACATCTGAGAGATTTTACGTCTACATGGGGTTCCACACTCCATTGTTTCAGACAGGGACACACATTTTACTTCTCGGGTCTGGTAGGGACTTCAAAGGGCTTTGGGTACACAGGTACTTCTGAGTTCAGCTTACCATCCCCAAACAGATGGACAGTCCGAGTGTACGATTCAGGTGCTTGAGGACATGCTTCGAGCATGCATCCTGGATTTTAGGGGTTCTTGGGAGAAGCACATACCTCTTGTGGAGTTTTTCTACAATAATAGTTTTCAATACACTATTAAGATGGCACTTTTTGAGGCTTTGTATGGTAGTCCATGCCAATCACTCTTATGTTGGCTAGAGGCAGGAGAGATAGCTATGTTGGGACTTCGTATTGTCCTGGAGACCACAAAGCAGATAGAGTTGATTCGGAAGAGGATGGGTACAACACAGTCATAACAGAAGACTTATGCTAATCGACGGAGACTACCTCTGGAGTTCGAGGTCAGAGATCAGGTTTTCCTATGTGTCACACTGAGGTTGGGACACAGAAGGATTAGGAAATAGGGTAAACTTTCATCGAGATACTTTGGGACATTTGAGGTGTTGGGGAGATTCAGGTCTATTGCTTATCGTCTGCAGTTACCTCAGAAGTACCAGGCTATGCATGATGTATTCCACATTTCTCAGCTCTGACGTTACTTGTCAGACCCATCTCATGCTTTCTAACTCTAGGAGGATGAGCTTGATGTGGTCTCATATTTCAAAGAGAATCCTATCAGGATTGTTGATTAGAGTGCAAAGGTTCTCTGTGGCTGATCTGTTCCTCTGGTATGAGTGCTATGGTAGCTCGGGCGAGTGAAGGACGAGACCTGGGAGAGGGAGACCGATGTCTGATCACAGTGGCCGAAGCTGTTTGGGTATTATTCTTATACACCGCCTTGCTTGGGAAATTTGGGGATGAATTTTTTTAAGGGGGAAGTTTGTAAAAACCTGGATCTTAGTTTTCAGGTATGTTTTTCCATTCTGATTGTTTTTAAGAAAAAGATGATTTTTTGGAAATTTTAGGAGTATATGCTGTGTACTTTAAGTACACGCTGTGTACCCAGTTTCCGTGGTTGACCATATACTGGCCGCATAATGGCCAAGTACATGGACATGTGTGGCGACCTAGAGACCACCTAAAGAGGAGGTCAGAAAAGGCAAGTGCATGCCGTGTACTTTTAAAATACATGTCGTGTACTTTATTTTTATTTCAGTAAACAGACCGAGGTTGCGTCTGATGGACAGAACCATCTTCTTCATCATCTGTCTCATCTAAGAGCATCCCTATGGCCACAGATCTTCTATGAACCCCCAACTCTCCATCCATTCTCTAAATCAAACTTCGTCAATTCAGTTGGAATCGCATTGGTGAGTTCTCTATTCTTCTAGAACTTCATCTCCTGATTTCTCCTCTTTCATGAGATATCCTCGGTTGAACATTTTTAACATTTTTGTAGATCTACAGAGTTATAGGGAGATTCAAGGATTGAGGTTCATGTATATCGATCTCACTACACCGAAGTTGGTGGTTTGTGCCTTTCCATAGATAGTCTCTGAATTTTATGCTAAAAAATGCCCAATAATCAAGAATGAGGTATTGTGTGGTTATGGTTGTAGCCCTATTATTTACTAGTTATGCCTTTTTTGTTTGGAAAGAGGTTAATTATTGTGAATAGGGTTAACTTTTCTATGCTATGGATGTTTTTCCCATATTTGATTGTTTTTTACCGTTTGTTCTAGCTTTGCCTATTAGGCTGCTTCTTTGATTCCCATGCCAAGTATTGTTAAGATGGAGTGATTATTATCTGACATGCTATGATATGATGTAGAGTTTTTAGCCAATTAGTTCTTGAGGTCTACTTTGGTTGCCACATATCATTTTTGCACAGCTAACTTACACAGGGCTGTGAGAACCTATTGTAGTAGACCATAGGTAGAATGGATATTGAGGGCTTCTCCAAAGTGTCTATTTACTATTACATTGTGAGACCATAGGGGGGATGAACTTTGTGCTCCATCATAGTGTCTATAGTTTCCTTGATATAGGACACAGGTTGAATTGGATGTTGAGTGCTTCCTCATAGTGCCTATTAGTTACCGATACGAGACCACAGGGGGAATTGACGGTGAGTGCTTCCTCTGAGTTTCTTTTCAAAAGTTGAAATAGAGGGGTTAGACTGTGTGTACTTCCCAGAGGGTTTCTTGTTTTTGTTTGGTTGAACCAGAGGTGTTAGGCTATGATTACTTCCTAGAGGGTTACCAAATTTTGATTAACTATTGATATATGAAAATGAATGCAATTGAATTTGTAGGATTGTTACTATGTGTACTTCCTTGCTTACTACTTCATTTTTTTTATTTCCTACCATATATATTCACTAATTGTTAGGCACAGATCATTGGGTGGTTTCCTACTAGGATTAGTCTCAAATCCTGTTTGGGTCATGCTTTTGGGCCCAACCAGATTATATTGTTGCATGTCTAGATAAGGTCAAGTTCCCTTCAACTTCAGGTACATGATTTCTGTGGAGTTGGGGAGCATGGGACCAATCAGAGGCTTACGATGTTGTGGAGCTGTTTACTGATTTTATTTTGTACTTTGGTTTAGTACTATATTCCAGCATTGTGATTTTTTTGGATTCTTTCCTATACATATGTATCATGAATTATTTAGATATGTGAGCTCCAACTATTTATTACTTCCAATGTTTAATTTTTGTATGGTATTATTACTTATACTGTTATTACTATCTATTTTACTTCCACTGTGTTACTCTGCCAATGAGGAAACAGTTTCCCCACTATCACACCCAAGGCCCTCGCTGCTAGTCAGCAGGCTCTGGCATTCGGGGAAATGTGCTTGAGGCAATGTGACCAACCGGGTACGGGGCGCCTCTGGGGTACCTCTGGGCAACTTCCAGAACTGGGATGTTACAAAGTGGTATCAGAGGGTTATTTTCTTCTTGAATTGCTATTTGGATCCTATATCCAGGGATAGGAAGGAAATAGGTACTTGGTAATAAGTTATGACCGGGAGTAGCTAACTCGTGTACAGGGAAAAGCCAATTTACCTTGTTATTGCAATTTTTCTGATTTTTCAATTTTTACAGTTGATTTGATTTAACCATTGGGTGATTCACATGTTTTGTGTCGTTGTTATTGATATTAATGAGGTTCTATTCTTCTTCAACCCAATGAGATGAGGGTATTCCATCTCATGCATCATATAGAAACTTGCTATAAATAACATGTCATGCATTTTTGACATGCCATTTAGGGTGCATTAGTGATTTCATGTTGTTGTGATAGATATTGAGTAAGATATTCATGATTTTGTGATATATTCCTTGATATAATACCTTCTTTTTGATATGGTACTGTTTTGTGTAAGGTTTTGTTTGAATAGACACCAAACTTTGGTTCTTGAGGTGTTATGGGCCCTCATGGATAAGAAATTGGTGGATCATTGTATTGTTATTATTTTTGTATAAAATGTATAAGATGCCAAGATTTGATTCAATGGGAGTATGGGCCCTCATGGATCAGAATTTGGCACTTTAATGTTCTTTTTAGTCTTTTTCTGGGTTCTGGAGTAGTTTCTAAGGCTTACTATCCAGAAAAACCAAGAATACATAGTGTAATGATATATACATGCCATGTGTCTTTATGTTTGGGAAGGAACTGTTTTTTTCAACTACACACCGTGTAGTCTCTAATCGTGTCACTGGTTGTGTGGGCATAGACACGGGGTTGGAATATAATTGGTGGAACATTTCGTGTACCATTGTACACACTGTGTTGTGTAGACCATGTGTCCACTCATGAGACTAATGACATGGATGGATAAAAATTAAGTTATACATGTCGTGTCAACCTTGAACACGCCATGTAGTATAACACTTGTATCTGGCTGTGTCGCAAACAACATAGGTTAGTGAAATCTTTCTTGTACACGCCATTTCTGGAACAAATATGCTGTGTAGAGTTAGCTGTGTAACCAGTCGTGTAAATAACAACATGGGTCAGTGAGGTTCTCCTAGTACACGCTGTGTCTGGAACTAACATTCCTTGTAGTCTAGTTTTAGGAGAACCATGTGGCTTAGCTGTGTAGAAGAACTCAGGTAGGGGAAGAGGATTCAAGTACACACCAGGTGGTAGGACAACACACCATGTTTTTGGGGTGTTACATGGCCTAGGTTGGCAGAAGTACACGCCCATGTAAAGGATTAAGGGAAAACACCGTGTCAGAATTATACATGCCATATATCCATGTTTTGAAAAACTTGAATGCTTTCTTTCTCTTGTTCCCTTCTTACACTTCTAAGTTTCATTACCTCTTAATCTTGATCTAATGTGTGTAATTGACCTTGCAGAGTCATGACACTGAGATGTCCTCCGGTTGTCCACCAATAATAGGGAAGTGATCAGACACCAAATATAGATGATCAGGGACTACCAGCGGATCCTCCAGTTGTGCCAGTCTTGGCACCAACTATCATTACAGACACAGGTGTTGACACACAGTACTAAGAGGGATTTATGAGGTTCATGCAGACCTTCTGAGGAGTACCACATCCTGCCCCTTCTATGGCAGAGTTGAAGTAGGTTTTTTAGTAGCATCATCATCCCACCTTCATAGAGGAAGAAGTACCTCAGGTTGTAGTGTCATGGTTAGAATCCATGATTTCTATGTTTGAGCATTTGGAGACACCTCCAGAGAGGAGGGTGAATCTTACTACGTATATGATTTGGGACTCCTCCAAGAGATGGGGGGAAGTGATCTCACAAGTGGAAAACCAACAGGTTATGGCATGGGATGAGTTTTAGTGTGCATTTTATGACTAATTCTACCCATAGACTTTGAGGGATGATTGAGTTAGAGAGTTCATGAGTCTGGAACAGGGTACTCTTTCTGTTATGGAGTATTCTTCTCGCTTCATAGAGCTGCAGTGCTTCACGCCTATTCCGGGAGGTGACGAGTTATTTCTGGCAAGGAAGTTTGAGGATAGTCTTAGGCATGAAATCTGATCTCAGGTGAACATCTTCAGGTTAACTTCCATCACTTCTATAGTCAACCAGGTGCTGATCATGGAGTGCAATCTAAGGGATTTGGAGTGATGAGCTAGGGTGGTTCAACATACGGAGTTTCTATCCCTCCTACTAATAGCAGAAATCACCACATGAATTCTATGCATGGAGATCATAATAGGAGAGAAACATCTTCTAGTAGCTAGGTGGTGTGCTACCAGTGCGGGAAGAGCATTCATACAAGGCTGCATTGCCCGAGAGACCCAGTGGAGTGCCGATCTTGCAGCAAGATGGGTCACCTTCAACATTTTTGTCAGTTTTTCTCACCAGAAGCTAGTGACAGGGGTTCTTCTTTGACTCCATGTTCAGGAGCAGCACCACCAGTTTCTCATCAATCCAGGAACTGGAGTTCATTCGGCCATTCAGACCAAGGTGGAGGTTATGGCTGTGGTAGCCAGTCGCTAGGCTTTCAACGACAGCATGGTGGATCAACTTTGGGTGGTCAGGCAGGGTCGTAGGGCCGTAGTGTAGGTCAGACTTTTGTAGTGGAGCAGACCCAGCCAGAGTAGGATCCTAGACCCTCTATAGTTCATGGTATGATCCTAGTTGTCTTAGTCTTAGTTTCTGCTCTTTTTGATATAGGAGATTCCCATAACTTTATATCTGTTGTAGTTGTGAAGAGCCTTGGTCTTTGTATCTTTTCTTCTTTTGATATCTTGACGCTAGACACACCGTTGTGGACAAGAACGGCTAGTATACGTCAATGAAAGGAGTTCCCTCTCGAGGTTGGTGGGTGTCACTTATTATGTGACCTTTATATCCTAGAGATGATAGGATATGATGTCATTCTCTAAATGGACTGGTTAGTTCCCTTCCAGGCTATTGTCGATTGCTATCATCATAGGGTGAGTTTCACATTGCCAGAGGGCAGATCGTTTCTTCATAAGGGAGAGTGGGATGTCAAGGTGAGCAGAGCAGGACCCAATCATCATGGGTTGGGAGGAGTTGCAACCCATATTTCTAGTATATATCTAGATGACCAGGGGAATTCCCAGATGAACTTTCCTCTAGTGGTGGATCGTTTCAGGGATTTCTTTCCATAGGACTTTTCAGTTTTTCCTCTATAGAGAGAGGTGGAATTTTCTATTGAGCTTGTGACAAGAGCGGCACTAGTGTCCATTCCTCCTTATAGGATGGCTACACCTGAGTTTCAAGAGCACAAGAAGCGGTTGGAGGAGTTGCAGGAAAAGGGTTTCATCCGCCTCAGTACTTCTCCTAGGGGTTCTCATATCCTGTTTGTGTAGAAGGCGGACAATACCATCAGTCTTTGTGTGGATTATCGAAATTTGAACCAGTTGACGGTCAAGAACTGATATCCCTTAATGAGGATTGATGATCTCTTTGATCAGCTTCGAGGAGCTCAGGTGTTCTCGAAGATCGACTTGAGGTCCAATTATCATCTGTTTCACATTAGACCATCTGATATACCTCTTACAGCCTTTTAGAGCAGGTATGATCTATACGAGTATATGGTTATGTCATTCAGTCTCATGAATGCACCTGTAGTATTTATGGAACTTATGAACTGAGTGTTCCAACCATACTTGGATTCTTTCATGGTGGTCTTCGTGGATGATATCTTGGTGTACTCTCACACTCAACATGAACATGCTACACATCATGAGATCGTTTTGAGTACATTGATAGAGCATCATTTATATACTAAGATCCAAAAATGCCACTTTTGGATGGACCAAATTCACTTCTTGGTTCATGTTATCTCAAAGACAAGAGTATCAGTAGACCTAGAGAAAGTGAGAGCAGTAGTTTCCTGGGAGAAACTGAAGAACATCTTTGAGGTACGAAGTTTTCTAGGATTGGCTAGTTACCATAGATGTTTCATACAAGACTTTTCATGCTTAGAATCACCACTGACGGGTCTGACTAAGAAGGGTGTAAAGTACTTGTGTTCTGATTCTTATGCGCCATCCTTTTAGGAGCTGAAAAGGTGGTTGAATTCAGCATTGATACTAGTTTTTTCAGAGCCAGGCAAGAGCTATACTGTTTACTGTGATGCATCAGGTGTCGGTCTGGTAGCAATGCTTATGCAGGGAGAAGGGGTTGTTGCATATGGGTCTCGGCAGTTGAGGCCACATGAGAGGAACTACCCGCCACATGATATCGAGCTGTCTATAGTTGTTCATGATTTACGTTGTTGGAGACATTATCTTATAGGATATAATTTTTTGGTTTTCACTAGCCACAAGAGTCTCAAGTATATCCTCACTCAACGTGACCTGAATTTGAGACATCGAAGGTGGTTTGAGTACCTTCAATCCTTTTACTTTGAACTTCCCTACACTCCTGGGAAGGGCCATGTTGTGGCTGATGTGTTAATCAGGAGGAATCAAGTACAAGAAGTTTAGGAGGCCAGTAGTGAGTGGAATCTTATGGCCCTATTCTATGAAATGCATTTGGAGGTGCACGAAAGATAGGGGAAAACATTTATTTCTTATGTAGCTATTACCTCTACTCTTCTTGATTGAGTGAGAATGAGGCAGCTATCATATTCAGAAGTCCTAGCCCTATGGGAGAGTTTGTTAGGAGGGGACCCTATTTCTAGATGGACAGTGGGCGAGGATGAGATCTGGCATTTTCATGGATGCGTGTGGGTGCTAGAAGACATACACGAGGAGCTGATGTGAGACTTTAATTCCTCAGTTTGAGAAGTTCATTCTGGTGTCACCAAGATGTATCAAGATCTACACCATCAGTATTGATGGCTAGGTATGAAGAGAGATATTGATGGTTTTTTTCATGAGGTGTTCCACCTATCAGTAGGTGATGGCAGAGCATTAGTGACCAGTAGGGCTTTTGCAGTAGTTACCCATTCCCTAGTGGAAATGTAATCATGTCATGATGGATTTCATGACAGGTTTTCCGAGGTCTCATTGAGAGAATGATGCAGTTTGGGTTTTCATTAACAGACTCACGAAGGTTTCTCACTTATTGCCGATCAAGGATACCTTTAGTGTTGCTGAGTTGGGAAGGTTGTACATATGAGAGATTGTACATCTACCTGGGGTTCCACACTCCATTGTTTCAGACAGGAATGTATGTTTTACTTCCCAGGTTTGTTAGGGACTTCAGAAGGCTTTGGGTACAAAGGTACTTCTGAGTACAACTTACCATCCTCAGACAGATGGACAATCTGAGCGTACGATTCAGGTGTTTGAGGAAATGCTTTGAGCATGCCTCCTATATTTTAGGGGTTCTTTGGAGAATCACATACCTCTTGTGGAGTTTTCCTACAATAA
Organism: Viscum album; assembly: GCA_963277665.1. Classification (NCBI taxonomy): domain Eukaryota; kingdom Viridiplantae; phylum Streptophyta; class Magnoliopsida; order Santalales; family Viscaceae; genus Viscum; species Viscum album. The sequence continues at coordinate 1,942,596,923 of OY728119.1, read as the reverse complement.
TAGTTTTCAAGCAACTATTCAGATGGCACCTTTTGAGGCTTTGTACGGTAGTCCATGCCAATCACCCTTATATAGGCTGGAGGCAGGAGAGACAGCTATACTAAGACATCGTCTTGTCTTGGAGACCACCGAGCAGATAGAGTTGATTCGGAAGAGGATGGACACTGCACAGTCGCGACATAAGTCTATGTTAATCGACGGAGACGACCTCTAGAGTTCGAGGTCAGAGATCAGGTTTTCATGTGTGTCAGATCGAGGTTGGTACACAGAAGGATTAGGGAATAGGGTAAGATTTCATCGAGATACGTCGGGCCATTTGAGGTGTTGTGGAGAGTCGGGTTTGTTGCCTATTGGCTACAGTTACCTCATAAGTACCAGGCTATGCAAGATGTCTTCCACATTTCTCAGCTCTAACGTTACTTCTCAGACCCATCTCATGCTTTCCAACCCAAGGAGGTTGAGCTTGAGGTGGTCATATATTTCAAAGAGCATCCTATCCATATTTTTTATCGGAGTGAGAAGGTTCTCTTTTGTAGATCTGTTCCTCCGGTATGAGTGCTATGGTAGCTCGGGCGAGTGTAGGACAAGACCTGGGAGAGGGAGACCAATGTCCGATCACAGTGGCTGGAGCTGTTCGAGGATTCTTCTTCTACACCTCCATGCTAGGGAAATTTAGGGATGAATTTTTTTAAGGGGGGGAGTTTGTAAGAACCCAGATCTTCTTTTTCAGGTAAGTTTTTCCTTTCTATTTTTTTTAGAAAAAGAGGATTTTTTGAGAAATTTTAGGATTACATGTCGTGTATTTTAAGTACACATCGTGTACTCAGTTTCCACGGGTGACCGTGTACTGGCCGTGTAATGGACGAGTACATGGCCATATGTGGTGACCTGGAGACTGCCTAAAGCGGAGTCCAGAAAAGGCAAGTACACACCGTGTACATTTAAAATACACGCCGTGTAATTTCTTTTTATTTCAGTAAACAGACTGAGGTCACGTCTGATGGAAAGAACCATCTTCTTCATCATCCATCTCATCTAGGAGCATACATACGGCCACAGATATTCTACAAACCCCCGAATCGACATCTATTCTCTAAATCAAATTCTGTCGGTTGTGTTGGAATCACATCGGTGAGTTCTCTATTCTTCTAGAACTTTATCTTCTGATTTCTCCTCTTTCATGAGATATCCTCAATTGAACATTTTTAACATTTTTTTAGATCTACAAATTTATATGGAGATTCAAGGATTGAGGTTCATGTATATTGATCTCATGACACCGAGGTAGGTGATTTGTTCCTTTCTATAGATAGTCTCAAAATTTTATGTTCAAAATGCCCAATACCTAAGAACGGGGTATTGCATGGTTATGGTTTTAGCCATTTTATTTACCAGTTATGCATTGTTTGTTTGGATAGAGGTTAATTATTGTGAATAGGATTAACTTTTCCATGCTATGGATGTTTTTCCCATGTTTGATTGTTTTTGACCGTTTGGTCTAGCTTTTCCTGTTAGGCTGTTGCTTTGATTCCCATGCCTAGTATTTTTAGGATGGAGTGATTATTATCTGACATGCTATGATATGCTGTAGATTTTTTATTCAAGTAGTTATTGAGGTTTACTTTGTCTTACACATATCGTTTGTGCATGACTGACTTACATAGGACCGTGAGAACCAGGTGTAATAGACCATAGAGAGAATGGACGTTGAGGGCTTCTCCAGAGTGTCTGTTTACTGTTAAGTTGAGAGACCATATGGGGGATGAAATTTGTGCTCCCTCATAGTGTCTATAGTTTCTTAGATATAGGTCATAGGGTGAATTGGATGTTGAGTTCTTCCTCAGATTTCCTATTAGTTACTGATACGAGACCATATGGGGAATTTACGGTGAGTGCTTCCTCTGAGTTTCTTTGCTAAAGATAAACCAGAGGGGTTAGACTATGTGTACTTAATAGAGGGTTTCTTGTGTTTGTTTGGTTGAACCAGATGGGTTAGGTTGTGAGTAATTCCCAGAGGGTTACCTGCTTTTGATTAGATACTTACTTGATATATGAAAATGAATGCAATTGAATTTGTAGGATTGTTACTATGTGTACTTCCTTACTTACTGCTTCATTTTGTTTATTACCTACCATATATATTCATTGACTATTAGGAACAGATCATTGGGTGGTTTCCTACTAGGATTAGTCTCACACCCTATTTGGGTCAGGCTTTTGGGCCCAAACAGATTATATTTTTGCATGTCTAGATAAGGGCCTGCACCCTTCTACTTTAGGTACATGATTGTTGTGGAGCTGGGGAGCATGGGACCAAGTTGAGGCTTGCGATGTTGTAGAGTTGTTTACTTATTTTCTTTTGTTCTTTGGTTTAGTAATGTATTCCCAAATTGTGATTTGTTTGGATGCTTTCCAAGACATATGTATCGTGCATTATTTAGATATGTGAGCTCCAACTATTTATTACTTACACTATTTACTTTTGGTATGGTATTATTACTATTTCTGTTATTGCTATCTGTTTTACTTCCACTGTGTTACTCTTCCAATGAGGGCATAGTTTCCCCACTATCACACCCAAGGCCCTTGTTGTTAGTTGGCAGCCTCTAGCATTTGGGGAAATGTGCTTGAGGCCATGTGACCAACCGGGTACGGGGCACGTCTAGGGCGGCTTCCAGAACCGGGACGTTACAAGTTATGACATAAATCTATAAAACTGTAAACCTAAAAGATATTTGAGAATGTAAGAAAGTAAATTCTATCTTAAAGTCACTAGAATATGTAATGTTTAAGGTTGGGTCCTTATAGTTGTTATCATAGAAATGGTTTAGATAAATTCAAGGGTTGGGATAATGTTAATAGAATACACTTAAATATTTTTATTATATGGTTAAATTGAAACGTTATTTCATTTTAAGATTACCATGTTACTTTGTCTAAACTATGTTTGTTTATAATTATTTTCCATAGAGGGAACATGGAATTTGAAGTAGGAAGACATTGAGGGGATGATATCCTTCCAAACTAGAAACCTAGAATGGTTAGAATTGGAACAAAGTAATTTTTCACTATGGTGGATCAGTTAATGCAGACTATAAAAAGTGGTGGTAACCATACTAGAGAATAAATAGATCTACCACATTGGAAAATGTTAATAGTGGAACATTTTATTAGAGAACACCCTCTAGAATTCAGTGGATATTCTAACCCAATGGTAGATGAAGAATGGATTAAATCCCTAGAAAAGATATTTGATGTCATGATATATTCATATCATAAAAAGGTAAGTCTTGTTATTTACAGTTTTAAAGGTGAAGCTGATCAGTGGTGGTCAACGATCAAGAATATTAGAAAAATATAGGAGATTGATGCCTTGGAATGAGATGAATTTATTAATATCTTCCTTGAGAAATATTTTTCCAAAGCTGTTAGAATTAAAATAGAGAAACATTTCTTGGAATCGCGACAAAAGGAGGAAGATTTAGTGGATGTATACGGAGAAAACTTCACTCAATTGGAAAGATACACACCAAATTTTATCCAAGATCTTGAGAGAAAAATTAATTGATTTTACTTAGGATTAAATCCAAGATATTAAAGGGAATTAGATTCCTATGAATTCAAAAGTTATGAGAAACTTGTGTGGTGTGCTAAAAAGGTAGAAATAGATTTTTTTTGATGATCATGTGTAATTCAAAAACTAGAGAAAAAATAGGTCCAGGTTGTAGGAAAAAGGAAATAATTGATCAAATAAATTTGACAGTAAGAAGATTAAGTTTTTCATTTGTGAGAGTTGTGGTAAAAACAATGGGGAATTCCTTATGAAGTCCAATAAGTGCTTCTGATGTGGTATGATTGGGCATATGACTCATAATTGCAATGAAAAAAGATCATGGTAGTGGTAAGACCAATTCTAATAAACAATCAGTAAAATGTTTTAAATGAAATGAGATGGGTCATTATGCATATGAGTGTCTGAAGAAGAATCCAAATGATGGGAAGAGATAGACTATAAGTAGAATGCTATGGTGAAATCCTTTGTAACTTCTTCAGTAGATGATGGGACATCAAATGAAGTGGTATCAGATATATTGATTGTTTATTCAAATTATGCTAATGCATTGTTTGATTCAGGGTCTACACACTACAAAAAAATTGTAATTTAGAAATATTTTTTAAAAATGTCACTTATTTTTAAATTTTGTGGTGTTTTTCAAGAAACGTCTCTAAATTAGAGACATTTTCTAAAAACTTCGCTAATTTAGCAATGTTTCCTGGAAAACGTCACTAAAAGTATTTATATTTATATAGATCATTTCCCCACAACGATGTAAATATACATTTAGATATATATATATATATATATATATATATAAATAGAGACACACACATATAAACATATATATATATATAAACACACACACATATGTATAAATTTATATATATATATATATACACACACATATATTTATGTATAAAAACACATATGTATTTTAAATTTAGTCACGTTTTTAAGAAAACATTACTATTTTAGTGACATTTTTACCAGTGTTTTAAAACGCGACTAAATATATATATATATATATATATATATATATATATATATAGACCTACACATATATTTATGCACCCACACACATATATATAGACATATATATAAACACACATATATATATAGAAACATATTTATATAAAATATAATCTTATATATATATATATTAATATAAACATGTGATATATATAAAATATAAACATGTAATATATATAAAATATCAACATATATATAAACATAAAATATATAATATATAATATAAACTTATATATATATATATATCAATATATGCATATTAATAAATAAAATTATATATATATATACAATATATTAATTTTTTAAATACTGACACATATATATAAAAATATATAAATATAGACACATATATTTAGATATATATATATATTTATTAATATATATAAACACAGACACATATATTTAGATATATAAACATAGACACACATATATAAATATATATATATATATATATAAACTCAAACACACACACACACACACATATATATTTATATATAAAAACATATATATTCTTTAAATTTAGACACGTTTTAAAGAAAACATTACTATTTTAGTGATATTTTTACTATCATTTTAAAACGTGGGTAATTATATATATGTACACACACACGTGCATAATATAAAATACACACACACACACACACACGTATATATATATATATATATATATATATATAAACATAAAACACACACACACACACACACACATATATATATATAAATAAAACATAAACACACACACATATAATATAAACATATATAAATAATATAAAATATAAACATATAGGAAAAATATAATAAAATATAATATAAAATTATATATAAATATAAACATAAAATACAAAATATAAATACACACACACACACACACATATATATATATATTAATATATATGAACAATTATAAATATATATATATATATACACACATACACACATATAAATATATATACACGTATATTTATATATAAAAACACATATATATTTTAAATTTAGTCACATTTTTAAGAAAACGTGGCTACTTTAGGGACATTTTTACTAGTGTTTTAAAACATAACTATTTATATATATATATATATATAATTATATATATTTTTACATACACATATATATCTATACACACACATATATTTACACATACACATATAAACATATATACATAAACATAAATTATAAACACACACACACACATATATATATAATATATATATAAAATAAACAGACACACAGACACATATATATATATAATACAAACATAAAATAAACATATATATCTATAAAATATAAAGTGTGTATATATATATATATAAGTAAGCATAAAATATAAACACACACAGATATATATATATATATATATATATATATATATATATAATATAAAATATAAACATATATGTAAAATATAAGCACATATATATAATATAATATAAACATATATAAATATATATAAACATGTATATATATTAATATATGTAATATCAATATATAATACATATAATATTAAATTTTAAATACTAAAATATATATATATATATATATAACATAATACAAATAAATATTTTAAATTTAGTCACATTTTTAAGAAAATGTGACTGTTTTTACTAGCATTTCGAAACATGGATAATTATATATATATATATATATATATCAATATATGTATAATATATATATATATTATGTTATTTTTTTAAATACTAAAATCTATTTATATATATATATATATAAATATAATATAATACAATTATATAATTAAAATTCTAATAGGTGAGTTGGTTCTTTTATTTCCCATGATATGGGAGGTCTAGTGATAAAACTATAACACTGGAATTTTATTGAGGGAGGCGGTGTGAGATAAGGCATGGAGACGTCTGTGTGTGATGTGAAGGCGAGGTGATTGGGTAGGTACTAGATGGGGGGTAGGTTGTGGTGCAGGAGGTTGAGGAGGGGTGTGAGGGGTACTGTATAGGACGGATAGGGCAATGTGGGGTGTGCAGGGTACTGTAAAGGATGGGAGGGGTGTGGGGGGTTTACAAGACAGATAAGGGTGTGAGGGGGTACTGTGGGCAGGGGAAAAATGATAATAAAAAATTTATAAATTTTTAAAAATATATATATTATATAATTTAAAAAAAATACTGACGTCTCTAAATTAAAAATTTCAAAAAAAAACATTTACCCATGTTTTTTAGAAACATCGGTAAATGAGGTGTCATATACTGACATTTCTAAAAAACATCTGAAAATTATGTGTCTCTAAATAAATATGTTTTTAAACATCACTAATTTAACGATGCTTATTTACTGACATTTCTAAAAAATGTCGTTAAATGAGGTGTCACTAAATGGCAATGTTTACCAACATTGATAATTTAGCAACATTTACAAATGTCACCAATTAGTGATTCTTATAAACATCGCTAAATTGGAAATGTTTGTAAATGTCTCTCAATTATTGAAACCTCATTTAGTGATGTTTTTCTGAAATATTGGTAAATGAATTAGTGACATTTATAAGCATCACTAATGCAAAAAAATGTCTTTAATTGAGGTTTTTTTGGTAGTGACCTGATCTTTCATCTCTGGGAAATTTTTTAGCAAATTAGAAAGTTCACCTCAAGAAATAAAACCATAACTTATGATAAAAACACATGGGATAATTATTAAGAAAAAAACAAATTATAATAATCTTCCAATCGTTGTCTATGGAAATAATTTTCCTGTAAAATTTTGAGTCTTGACCCTAGTAGAGATTTATGTTATCCTGAGTATGGATTATCTTTTTGTTTACTATGATAAGATATATTATAAAGCTAAAGAAGTTTTTTTTCAAAAAGAGTTTTAATTTTTATGTAAGAAAGAACCCATACCTTTAATAACATATCAAGAAGTTGAGAAACTATTAAAATATATAAATGAAAGTTATCTTGAACATATTTTTTAGAACAAGGGGACTTTACAGATTAATGATGTGCCGGTACTAAAAGAATACGTGGATTTTTTTACATATTAGTTTCTCGATGTTATACCTGATCGAGAAGTTGAATTTACTATTGAATTAGTTCATGATGCTAATCTTATTTTAAAACCCCCTTATTGAATGGGTTAAGTAGAACTTATAGAATTGAAAAGGTATTTTCAAGAGTTTATTGATAAATGTTTCATTCATGCTAGAACTTCATCATGGGGTGATCTTGTTGTTTATATTAAAAAGAAAGATAGTTCCTTGAGTCTTTTCATTGATTATTGATCTTTGAATAACACTACTATTAAGAATAAGTATCAGTTTCCTCATATCGATGATTTATTTGATCAGCTCTAGGAATGGTAGTATTTTTTGAAGGTTGACCTAAGGTATGAGTACTATAAGCTAAAGGTTAAGGAGGATGAAATTCCAAAAATAATGTTTCGGACTAGATACGAGCATTAGGAGTTTGTGGTTATGCCCTTTTGTTTTAAAAATAACCTTGCTATATTTAGGGATCTTATGAATAGAGTCTTCCATGAATATTTGGATAATTTTGTGGTTGTTTTTATTAATTATATCTTGATTATTCAAAATTTTATGAGGATCAGGAAAAAAACTTGTGCATTGTTCTTCAAACTCTGAAAGAAAAGAAATTATATAAAAAATTTATAAAATGTGATTTTTTGTTACAACAGATTTGATTCGTTAGAAAAATCATAAATAAAGATGGAATAACTATTGATCTCATCAAAACTAAAGTGGTTGATGAATGGAAAAGACCTAAAAATGTTGATGAGATTCGTAGTTTTCTTGGGACAATAAACTATTATTATAGGTTTGTTGAAAACTTTTCACAGTTTTCTAGCCCACTAACAAAGTTAACTCAAAAAGGAGTTAAATTCATCTAGATAAAATAATGTGGTTACTATTTTTAGGCACTAAAAATAATATTTGTGGACACTCCAGTTTTGTACCTACTCTATAGAAATGGCGATTGTTCCATCTACAATGATGATTATTTAAAGGGACTTGGTTGTGTCTGGATTCAAAATGATTAGATAATTACTTATGATTCAATTTAACTGAAACCTCATGAGTTAAATTATCCTACACATGATTTAGAATTATTTTCTGTGGGTTTTTCTTTAAAAATTTACTGTCATTATTTATATAGATCCAAGCGTGAAATATATACTGATCATAAAAGTTTGAAATATATATTTATTCAGAAAGAGTTGAACATGAGATAGAGGAGATTACTAGAATTGATAAAGGATTATGATTTCAAAATTCATTATCCTCTTCGAAAATCAAACAAAGAAGTTAATGCTTTGATTCGTAAAAGTAATGTTGTATTAACTATGTTTCATTTGAAACATGAACCTTTATTTAATGATTTGATGAATTTTGGACTATAAGTTGTGGATGCTGAAACTTCATTGGTTTTGTTTCAGGTTTTAGTGTGATTATCTTTGTTAGATAGAATTAATAAATCTCAGAAGGAAGACCTTGAGTAATAAGAAGATGTAGAATTAGTTAAGAATGATAAGTTGCCTAAATTTAATGTTGAAAAAGAATGCATTTTGAGATTTGGAAAGAGATTATAAGTGCCTTATGATTCCCAGTTGAATAAATAATTGTTTAGTGAAGTTTACAGTTCCCCATTTTATGTTCATCCTTGAAGTACTAAGATATATAGAGACCTTCAGGAGTATTATTGGAGGGATGAAATGAAAAGTGATATTGCTAATTTTACCCTGAAATGTTTAACTTGTCAATAGGTTAAAGAAGAAAATTGAAGGGGATAATTAATCATTTTCTAGTACTATAGTGGAAATTAGAAAATATATCCCTGAATTTCATGGTGGGATTACCAAAATCCACTCAAAGTAATAATGATATTTGAGTTATTGTTGACCGATTAACTAAATCTGTACATTTCCTTCCCATTTGAGATACACTTTGTTTAGATAAACTATCTTGTATGTATTTTAAGTAGATAATAATGTTATATGAAGTTCCTCTTTCCCTTATATCTGACCATGATCCAAGGTTCACTTCTAATTTTTTTTAAAGGCCTTCATAATTCATTGGGTACTGAATTAAATTTCAGTACAACTTTTCATCTTCAATCTGATGGGTAATTCGAGCAAACAATTCAGAATTTAGAGGAAATTATTTAGGAATATTCAATGAATTACCAGGGAAGTTGAGATCAATACATTTTATTAGTTTAGTTTTCTTATCCTGGATTTCATGGGAGTATTACCAATAACTACTAGAGGTAATAATTCAATTTGGGTTATTGTTGATTGATTAACCAAAACTGCCCATTTTCTTTCCATTCAAGATACTCAATATTTAGATCAACTTTCTCAACAATATCATAAGGGAATAGTTAGGTTACATGGATTTCCTCTCTCCATTGTATTTGAACGTGATCCTAGGTTCACATATAATTTTTGGATAGGACTTCAGAATTCATTGGGTACTGAATTAAATTTCATTAAAAAATTTCACCCTCAATTTGATGGAAAATTAGAGAGAATTATTTAGAATTTTGCAGACATGCTTTGTGCCTATTCAATGGATTACCATGGAAGTTAGGATCAAAATATTTCATTAGTTGAGTTTACTTATATAATAGTTTTCATTCAAGTGTAAAGATGACACCTTTTGAGGAATTATATGGAAAAAGGCATCAGAATCTAGATTTTTTTGGATGAAGCTGGAGAATGGAAGTGGAAGAGACTAGAATTGGTAGAGGAAATAGTTGAGATGGCGAAGTTAATTAAACGAAACATGAGGACGACTCATGTAAGAACCCAAGTTTTCGTACGAGGTACAGATCATTTTATTTTCATTTTAGATGCCTTGTTATGGCCTTGGATTAATGATTAGCTTGATCACATGTGTTTTAGAGGTGTTTGGGGCTTGTTCGAAGGCCAGAACCAAGTTTTGGTCTAAAAATGACCTGGCACATAGTTTGCGCATGGTCTGTGCACGGTTAGTCTAAACCATGCGAAAGGTCTGAAAATTGTAGGTTTTTGGGCAAAGAGGTTATGCACGGTTACCACATGGTTAGTCAAACCATGCAGGGTAAGTGTGTGAATTAACCCTCCAAGGTAGAGAGGTGCACACAGTTTCTGCATTGTTTGGGAAACCATGTGGGTAAACCGTGCGACCCTGCTGTGTGTTTTTTGTTTAAAATTTTAATTAAAAAATAAATTTTCTTTTTAAAACCCAAATTGGGTTTTCTTCTTCGACACACAGAACCCTCCCATGGAGATCTCCTTTGGTGCCTTACATAGGCTTTGAGCCAGTTCTTCCATCTGATCTCCGTTTTGATCACCAATCATCCATATGGATCCACATTGGTAAGGCCTACATTAATTTTTAGTTGTTCTTGAATCTTTGGAACAATGAATTCTCTATTTGTGTTTTGTATCATATTAACTAATATTCCATTCTTCATATGTTCTTAAGATTTATCCCAAACTAGGACGAAATAAGACTCAATATTGGATGAGTTGTCTACTACCGAGGTGAGGTAGGTGGTCTATACTTTCTTTTGGATTTTCTTTGGTGTTTTTCAGGTGTTCAGCCGTTACACCATCCGTCAGAATTTTCGATGAGGTCTTTTTTTAGAGATTAGCTTTTAGTATCTATCGTTGGACCTAGTGAGGTTGACCATGAGTTTTATTTAGGTGTGTTGGAACCCGTTGCTCATTTCAAGGTCACCCAAGGGGTGATCCTTATTGAAATTAATTATTTATTCCAGTTTAAACCACCCAAGGGGTGTGTGCTTGTGATTTCCTAGTTAGAGGAAGCCTATTAATGTTTTTATAGCTTGAATAGATTATTTAGGAGATGTAATGGCTCCTTGATTTATGAATATCATGTCATTCCTGGTCTATTTTGATAGTTTTGAATTTTAAAAGGATAATATGGGTGGGTATACCTATATGGAATGACTAATGTCATGGTAAATGGATTATATGGGAGGGTAGGACCATATGATTTTGATAAATGGTTTGCATGAGTGGGTATACTCATGGATGATTCTTGGTGATGTGAGTGGGTATACTCACATGTTTATGAATGTTTATTTTGAATTCTTGAATTCTTGAATGAATGGTTTGATAGACGCCATGGACTGAACTCTATGGATTTGGAACATGGTAGTGGACGTCTTAGGTTGACTCTTCCCCATGGGTCTTGATTCTGTGGGATGCCTCTGGCCTTGCTACCCCATGGATCCGGTTTTCTTGGGCTTATGTAAGACTTTCTTTTGACTTTATCCTAGGACCCGAACTAGTGCCTTACCAAGTTTCCACTAGGGATTCCCATGGGACTCGATTGGATGCCTTAGAAAATCTCTTTAGATCCGACCCTCCATGGTCTAGATATTAATTACTTGGATCTTTGGTCTGCTAATACCTTAGATCTGGCCCTTGAGGTCTATTACTTCACTATATAGTGTGATCGTGGGATGCTACTTTCACTATATGGCAAGCTCCTGGGATACTTGACTTCTCTATATAGTGTGGTTGTGGTTTCTTGATACAGATGGATTTATGGTGTGGTCGTGTGTCTTACTTGTTACTTGTTATAGCTTCCTTGTTAGAAGTTGACTCTCTTTTCTAGGTGGCCTTGAGGTTTGTTCAGTTTTACTTTATAGTAGACTTATGCCATGGGAATATGCACTTACTGACTAGTTTTTTACACTTGATAGAACCTTTGTAGATTTGTTGTTATTACTGTATAGACCTGGGTGGTTTCCTACTGGGATGTTTATCTCACACCCTGTTTGGGCCTCATTGGGGACCCAAACATATTATATGGTTGCAGGTGATGATAGGGGAAAGCGCCCTAGTATAGGTTGTTGATTGTGTCTTTGGATCAGGGGAGCATAGGACCAAGCTGAGGCTTGAGATGCAGGGATACCTTTTTGGGGTCTTTTGTTATTTTTGGGATACTTGTATTGTGTTTTATTACCATGTACTGTTATGGCTATTTCTAGATACTTGTACCATCTGCATCCTTTTTTATATGAGACACTTATTGTTATTGATATGTATATTCTTTTCTTGCCTTATATTTAGTTGACTTCTAATATATTCACTTATACTATTACATGTTTTTGACTTCCGTTGTGATACTCTGGTAATGAGGGCATAGTCTCCCCACTGACTCACCTAAGTCCTTGCTACTAGTCAGCAGCCTATAGAGTTTGGGGAGATGTGCTTGAGGCCATGTGACCAACTGGGTTTAAGGCACCATTTAGGATGGAATCTAGGTCTGGGATGTTTCAACTCAGAGAAAACATAAAATTTTTGCAGATAACCATAGAAATGATCTTTTTTTCGAGGTAGGTGATCATCTTTTTCATAAAGTATATCCATGGAAAAGTGTTATGTGTTTTGGTAAAAAGGGGAAATTAAGTCCATAGTTCATTGGACCATATAAAATCCTTTAGAAATTTGGATCAATTGGTTCTAAGTAGCCTTGCCTCCAATTTTATCCTAGGTACATAATTTTTTTCATGTTTTGATGTTAGGAAAGTATGTGCCAGATTCATCTTCTGTTTTGAGACCTGAAGTAGATTAGTTGGAATAGAACCTTATGAAGAGAAGATTTTTAATATTTATAAACATAGAGAGACATTTTTATGGAATAAAATAATTCACTAGGTTAAGGTTTTGTGGAGAAACCATATGGTTGAAGAAGCAACATGAGAATCTAAAAATTCTACGGAGGAAAGTTATCCCCAATTGTTTAATAAGTGAATAAAATTATGGGGACAAATTTACTAAAATTTGGGAAGGATTTAACAACATAGGTATATTTGATATAAAATATTTTCATATATTTATTATTTATATTGTATATAGTTATATTCATTATAAAAATAATTGACAATTTCTTAGTCAAAAGGAAAAAAGATTTAATTAAAACCAAATTGGGTTTTATACATTATATGGTTTAATTTAAAATCATGATTTCCAAATTATAGAATTTTAATTTTACAAAATTAAATTAATTTTTTAATTTATCATTTCAAAATTATCTTAGGATTATTTTTTTAGAATTTTCTAGAAAGTTTGATTTTCAATGAGTAGTGAAAAATACTAATTTTTATTCAAAGCTCTATTTTCTTTTAAAGTATATATATAGTAAAATTATTTTTTGGATTATTTTTAAAATTTCATTAGTCCATTATTATTTAAAATAATCCAATTTTGGTTTTTTGAATTAACATTATACTTGAATTTAGTATAAAAAAATTATACTTAAAATAGACATTTTTATAAAAACACTGCTTTTCATCACATTTTCTAGTTTAAATTTAAATTAAATTCAGACACTTATATACATTGAATTTTTTAAAAATTTATTCCATATTTGGAATCATGAGGTCTAAATTTAGTAAATATATCCCTTTTTAATTTTGGTCAATATGAATAATAACCTTAATAATTTTGTTACCGTGGTAAAGGGTAAATTGGGTAATTAATGTTAAAAATAAAATGATAAGGACTATAAAATAACCCTAAGACTTGAATAAATTTTAATAGATGAGTCCATTTTATAAATAATAATAAAATATTAGATTATATGAAATTATTTTCCATTTTTATGTGATTATGACCTTTATAATATTTTATGTAAAGAAATGTAAAAAAAAATTGAACTATTGTTTTTAATTACTATATTATTTTTAACATTTAAATAAATAAAGGATATGTAAATTTATAAAAATTAATTTTAAATTTAAATGATTTATCTTCATCATGGTAATTTATTTTTAATTTTTAGTGATGAAATAATTATCTTAAATGTTAACACAACACTGACGCAATAATTATTCCATTAATGGATAAATAAACTATATGATATATTTTTTAAATTAGTATAATTTGAAAGACATAATGTGACCCAAAAATTTTATGTATAAACATGACATATTATAGAGGCTTAGATGTGTTTTATTTGAATTCTTTTGTTGTCTTGATGTTATTAAAGTCAAAGTAAATGAATAGTTCTAAAATTGACATTAATGATATTTTATAATGAATAATATTTTATTAAATGATTTAAAATTTATAAAAATATTAGATTCATCAAAATAAATGGTTAAGTTATCATTTTATAGTAACATTATTAACCCTTGAAGGATAGAAAACTTTAATATTATGGTAATTTTCAAAGGGGTTAATAAAGGGTTAAAACAAAAAGATAAGGGTAAAAATGTGATCTAAACATGTCCAAATTTTATTTTATGGGTCTATTTTGACTCAAAATCATCTTATGTTCTAATTTTATCAATTTTTATTCATCATAACATCCAAATTAATTTATAGTAGTTTAGTATTTATGAAATTCCATTAGTTCCCCTCTTATCTCTTATAAAAGAGCACCTCTTCTTCACATTTTCTCAAACTTAAAAATATTTTTATTTTGGACAATACCTACCCAAATAACTTCTCAAAATACATCCTCCAATTATATAGGTATTGTTTTATGTATAATACCAACCTTATAGGGATTAAGGTGTTAATCAAAGGAGACATTCCAAAGAAGAGGTACAGTTTTTAAACACATGTTTTTGTTTTATTTCTTCTTCCACTTCCTTTAAATCTTATTCAATCATGATAAAATAATAACACCAATATCCTTTATATACTGATATGTTATTATGTTAATTTAATAACCTATATTCATCTCATATTCCATCAAATGGGAAATGAGACTATCAATCATGTGTATGGAGGACTACCGCCTACTAAACTAATGTAATTTATTTTCCATCACCATCTCTCATAGATGGTTATAATGATGGAATTAATTTTTATATATAATATTCATGAAATATTTATAATTCTTAAAAGATAATATATCATTTAATTTATTACCTTTTCATTCACTAAAAAAATTCAATGTCTCTCGTGCGTACGTGTGGACTACCACCTCCACGAAACGATGTGATTTTTTTTTCATCACCACATCACATTATTGATATATATAAGCATATTTGAAGAAGTGATATGATATTTCTTATATTATTTTAATTATAAAAATTTAAAATAATACTTACCTTAATTTCATATTGATCATTGAAAAAATGGAAACATTACTCATGCGTACGTATGACATACCATCGCCATAATCATAACATAGTTCATTTATCATAACCCTATTTCAAGGTAAGAGACTTTATTTTTAAAATCCTCTTTTAAAGTTTCTCTTAAAACTCTATTTTTATTCCATATCAATATTTTCAAAAATTATGTTATGGATTTATATATATAATTGAATTATAAATTACATTTTATGTCTTCTTTACTTTCGTTCAAATGTTTTCAAAATGAATGTTTTTGTGAAATATTTTAATGTGCTTTATAAAAAGATAAAAAGGAATGTTCTATTTTAATTTTTACAATTCCAATGACTTTTCCTACTTCCATATCCAGTATTTTATGTTTTTATTCCTTTAAAAGATTCCATGTTTTCTTAAAATAAAAACCTTATTTCCCTTTATTTTTGGAATTTTAGTTTTGAAAATTGGGTTTTAAAGAAAATGGATATAACTATATCTGAAAATTATTTCTTATGGGTGAAAAGAATGATTTTGTGATGCAAGATTTTATGTATTATATTTTATTTCTTGGGTGTTGTTTACGAGGATAGATAGTTCCGGTATGAACTGTGTTTGGGTGAGCCTATTGTAGCTCTCCAATGTTGTAGGTAAAGGGATAGAGTTAACTAGTTAGGTTTATCTTAAGATATTATGGGAATATATTGCGATGGTTATTAGAAGTATAACTACAATGGTTATTTCAAGTGTAACGATGATGTTTACTCCAAGTATAATTTTTATGATTGTTACACATGTAATAGTGATATTAAAATGATTCCCCAAATTAACTACATGTTTTATTTATTCTTTCTATGAGTTTTTATAGAAATATTATGGTTTCACAAGATAAAGTAAATTATATGCTACTTCATAAGGTAGAAAAGTATAAATTTGTGAAAAAGTTATTATGATTTTTTCATTATTTCAAATAAACCTTTATGAGTTTTATGTTGCCTTTAATATTTTGTATGTAATATTTTATGAAAATATTTTTGTAGATAATGTGATTTCTTTGGTAAGAAAATTTTTATTTTAAGCCCAAAGTTTATTTTAAAAAGTAAATTTTTTATAAGTATTCATGGTATAATGGTTTCATTTTTCTTTTTTATGTCCCTTATTGATTTTTTATGCTCATCCCATGTTTTAAAATATTTTCCATGGGATTTTAAGGACATGTAAGGGAAAATAAGAAGTTAAGTTGAGATTTTCAAATATTTTTCATGAAAAGTAATCATGTTTTTGTTTTTAAAGAATTTTATAGGAAAAATGGATACTAAGTAGAAGTATCCATTTTGTATATATATATATATATATATGAGTTTTTTATATAAGAGTTACAACCTATATATCTACAACTCTAAACCTAATAGATCTTTGGGAATGTGAGAAATTAAAGTCACTAGAATATGTAATGTTTAAGGTTGCATCCTTATAGAAATAGGTGAGGTTTATCATCATGGTAGTGTGTTTGTTACATGAGGACCTATCATGTATGCTTGTGTGTTTTTTTTATTTTATATATATATATATACTATATATCTTGATGTATATGAGAAACCATGTTAGTGGTGGAAAATTATTTTTCAGACCCTACACAAGCATCTTGGTGTGCTTGAAAATATTTATATTTGACTTTCAGGTGAAAAGTTGTATAGATGACATGAATAGGGTTGTTGGAAGGAGATTGGGAGACTGGTCTAGCATGTAGGTTTAACTGAACATGTTCATGGATTCTTGTTAGCGTGAAATGTTTTCCAAAATATGTAAAGTTTTTAGATTGAAATTTTTAAAGAAATGTTTTTTAATTGAATTTTAAAAAAAAAATTCAGTTAATTAAAACACTAATAATAACTAATTCAGTGTTTTATTAAACAAATTATCATTAAAATATTAATTAATTGTTATTTATATGGTGTTTTTGGTATGTTTCAGTTGATGTGATGATGTTACAATTTTTGAAAGTAAGGTGGATGACCACCCTTTAGTGGGTAGGTTTGGGTGGTGGTTTTGATGTATGGTTGGTATAAGAAATGTGTACCTAATATGTGGTTATTTTTATATGTAATGTTTGGTTAATGGGAGACCCTTGAAAGAGTCTATGTAGTATGTGATGTTACCTTGGGATGGTGGTGTGGCTCTCTCTGAAGTGAGTACAGAGAGAGATACATTGGGAATAAGGCAGCACATGCACCTCTTGAGTGGTTCATTGTAAGATGTTTGGTTCTTGGGTGAGATAGTTCTCTATTATTAGAAGTAAGTAGTGGGATTTCTAGTTGGGTGTTTGATTGGTGTGATTTGTTGAGTTAGATGAAAACCCTAAAGTGGTTGGTATAATGGATTAATATGTTTGTAGAGACCCATGAGTTGGATAGGTTATTTTAGGATGCTTCCCAATAATGTTGAGATATGAATCTTTGTGTTGGAGTTAGGTTGGTAGTAGGGTAGGGATGATTGGTATGCCTATTGGAAGCTAGCTCTGGGTTATTAAGTGGGATGGTCGAGTCTCTAAAGCCTTGAGGGGCTTGTAACTTGGTTGTTTCTCCTTACCATGGTGGGTAAGTGAGTAGTTTTATTGTTTTGATAGGTGTGTGGTAGGATGCAATATAGGTTGAGGAAAGAAAGAATATATGCTTTAGATATTGGAGATTCTTGAGAATTATATGGTTGATAATTCCATTTTTTTAAAGATTACTGATGTTATTAATATCTTCATGACTTATTATATTCCCCCTTTACTGATTTTATATGAAATGTGCATAATTTGTGTGAAATATTAATGTTTTAATATTAAGTATAATTTTTGAGCATTTTTAGAAGTAGTCCAATTGAGTTAGTTTAATGTTTTAATAATAACTGTCACTATACTGATCCAAATTATGTGTTTATTATTTTTTAGGATTCTACATTCAATATACAACATTTCATTAGAAGGTACCATGAGCCAATTCTACCATTTGAAGGGTCATATGGTCCTCACAAACAAGACCAAAGAATCTGTGAACAAACTGGACCAGCCTTGAATCTTTATTTACTGGGCTCAACCCAGAAGTCCAAAAAAATTAACTCTCCACCATAATTCTGGGGACACTACATGTCATATTTTATAAATATTTCAAGGCCCAAATCCAAGTACAAGGGGCCCAAATGAAGCTTTTAAGTCCATCCCACCATTCTGGATGAGAATTAAAATCAGTATAGTATGCATGACATATCTCATGATGTAATAATAAAATAGAGCTGATATTTTTCAGTGTGAAATAGGAGATATAGACGGCCGACTTTGTTTAAGAATCCATTCGTATTTGAAGGCATATTCATATTCAGAAACCCTTTCACATTCTGGACATCAAAAAGACTGGATTGAAATGGACAGTTTTACTTTGTTTAATCAACCGGCCATAACTTTTGATTCTTAAGTCCAAATGAATCCAAATTTTTAGATTAGTAGGAAAACTTTATTATTTACAACTTTTAAGAAGGATGTTTCTCGAGATTTGGCTGTCATAAAGTCCATATCTTCGAGACAAGTGGAGGGGTATTGCTGGAATGTAAACAGTCCACTCCTTGGCCTATAAATACTCTCCCCTTCTCTCCTTGAGAGGGGTTGGCATTTCAGAGCAAAGTAGGATTTATTGGCAGTACCAAGGCCCTTCCAAAGGCTTGGGAGTATCTTCCAAACTAAAGTTTCCACTTTATAATCCCTTCCTCCTCTTTTTGTTTTCATTTACTTTTGCATTTTTCTTCGTTGTAATTTTGCAAGTGTTTGTCTTTGTAATTCTGTTTTAATGCAATTTTGTTCTTCTTAATTTCTTATTCTCATACACCTTATGTAGTTAAATATTAATTTTATTATTGTAGATTAAATCAATCTGAAATCCATCATCTTATTTTACTTTATTATTCAATAAAAATTCCGTTTTTTTACTCTCATCATCGTTCGTGTGTGTGTTCGGCGCACAACTCTTTTCTTATCCCTTTCTTTTTATTCTATTTGTAATTCATCACCTAAAACATAATATACCAGATTACTAATAATTTAAATTGCTCAGTAAATATCTCATTGGGGTGAGTCAAAATTTAGGGATGTTAAGTGATTGAGAGTATTTGCTCGATGAGTATTCGTTAATTTAACATTGTGTATGTTGGACTTAATATGTCATGGATTAATGACATATTTTGTTTAGCATGTGGTTTCCATGGATTATTGGAACCATAAATACACTACCATAAACAAGTACTGATTGAGTTTAGAATCCTAGTTAAGTTAAGGCTTGGATTAAAGCTTTAACACTTAGGAATTCTAATCGACGTCAACTTGTGAAGTGGGTATTAATTTAAATGCAATATAAAGCAAAGCTCAAGGATATCACAAACTTAACTCCCTAATAATGAACTCACCCCAATATTTATCAATTTGTTAAATCAATTATATTCAATAAATCATTTCAATTAAGCTCTGCAACAAACCCTTCTAATCAAAATACAATCAACTAAAAACAAACGACTACTACAAAGTATCATCGCTGAGGATTTGACCCGAGTGCTGCTATAAACATTAGTAGAGAACCGGAACTTTGACCGGTCGATAGGCGAAAATCGGCTGCGCATTTCAAATGGCGTCGTTGCTGGGGATGGTGCTTTATTTATTCATTAGTTTCTGGTTATTGTAAAAAAAATCCAAAAAAAAACAAAATTTAAAAAAAAATTGAAAAAAAAAACACAAAGAAAAACCCGTCTTCCTCTTAAAAATCATAAACTGAAAAAATACAAAGGAAAACCCATCTTCCACTTTCTTCCAAAATCTCTCTGAATGCCCCGTAGTCTTCCAAAAAATCCCTCGGATTTGTTTGACCCTAAAATTGAGCAAACACTTTGCCAACTTAGGAGGAACATCAGAGATACTCAAATTATTCAAGAACCATTCCTCATCCAACCAGTTGAATTTGAAATGGACAATCCTAGGGAAAAAACCCTTAAAGAACTCTCTGCCCCTGATATGAATTACCAACCCCTTGGTATTCAATATCCAAACATAAAGGCTGACTTCGAACTCAAATCGGGTTTGATTCATCTTCTCCCTCATTTCCATGGGCTAGCTGGTGAGGATCCACATCTCCACCTTAAAGAGTTCCAAGTAGTGTGCTCTACCATGAAGCCTCAAGGGGTTTCTGAAGAACAAATCAAACTCCGAGCATTCCATTTTTCCCTAGCTGACACTGCTAAGTCATGGCTCTACTACCTACCTCCTGGTTCCATAATTACATGGAATGACATGAAGCGACTATTCTTAGAGAAATTCTTTCTTGCTTCTCGTAATGCTTCTATCCGAAAGGAAATAAGTGTTATTCGTCAGTTCCCAAGTGAATCACTCCATGAGTACTGGGAGAGGTTCAAAAAGCTTGTGGCAACCTATCCACATCATCAAATCCCTGACCAACTCTTGATCCAATACTTCTATGAGGGGTTATTGGCTATGGAGAGAACTCTCATTGATGCT
This sequence comes from Viscum album, assembly GCA_963277665.1. Lineage (NCBI taxonomy): Eukaryota > Viridiplantae > Streptophyta > Magnoliopsida > Santalales > Viscaceae > Viscum > Viscum album. Next base: position 1,942,575,733 of record OY728119.1, on the reverse strand, counting down.
GCAAGTGGTGGTGCTCTGGTTGATAAAACTCCTGCAGCTGCAAGAGATCTCATAAGTAACATGGCTGCAAACACACAACAATTCCATACTCGAGCACATGCTCAAGTCAAACAAGCCCAAGATAATCAATCAATTGAGCCGAACAAAATGACCGAGTGGATGAGTGAACTTATAGGTCTTGTGCGACAGCTAGCTGTGGCTACCAAATCCCCAACCTCATCTTCTCCGCAATCAATGTTTCCTGGACCAATCAAAAACTATGGAATCTGCAACTCTACATCTCATCCAACTGACACTTGTCCACAACTTCAAGAGGATCAATCTGATTCATCTGGACCAATGGAGCTCAATGCAGCATATGCTCAGCGGAACACCAATCCTCAACTATCAGGTCAGTTTGTTAGAAACTTCAACCAACCTCACTTTGAGCCCTTCTCCTTTAACTTTAACCAAGGATTGAGATATGGTAATCTCGTCTCTCATCCCCCTCAATTCCCTGCTCAAAACCCAAACCAATTCCAATATGGTCAAGGTGGTGGTAACTTCCATCAACTTTATCCTTTTGTTCCTCAACCTCAAATGAACAATCCTCCTCCTGGATTCCATTATCCTAGTGAGCCTTCCCAATTCCAAAACCAATACAATCGATTTCCCAAGAACCAAAATCAAGGCAATCCCAATCCGGGACAAGCCTCTTCTTCCAAGAAACCATGGGAAAGTGTAGTGGAAGATCTTTCCTCCTTCACCCATTCTAGCCTTAAAAACATTGAAACTCAAATAGGTCAACTTGCATCCCACCTGAGCCAGCAACAACAATCAAATTCTTCCCAACTCCCAGCTCAACCATTACCCAACCTCAAGGGTAATGTAAGTGCAATTTCACTTAGATCGGGAAAGCACATTGCTATGCCTCAAGATAAGTCCTCTAGACCTCCTTTTAATGTTGACCTAGAAAATGAAAATAAAAAGAAACTTGAAAAGGAACCTGAAACCATTCCCTCACCTACTTCAATTCCACTTAAGAACCCAATTCCTTTTCCTCAAGCTGTTTCTAAACCAAGGAAGTCCTTTGAACCTGATCCTGAAATGCTCGACATGTTTAGACGTGTTGAAGTCAACATTCCCCTCTTAGATGCCATAAAACAAATTCCTAAGTATTCCAAGTTTCTTAAGGAGGTGTGTACCCACAAGAGGCAACTTAGGACCTTTGAAAATGTTTCCACCCAGCAGTCCATACCCATTAAGTGCAAAGATCCAGGTACCTTTACAGTTCCATGCCAAATTGGAAGTTCCAACTTTGATGATGCACTCATAGACCTAGGAGCCTCAATTAATGTCATGCCCAAATCCATATTATCCAACCTTGGTCTAGGTCCCTTGCACCCAACGAGTGTTGTCATTGAGTTATCCAATCGAAGCACAACCAGTCCTGAGGGAATAATTGAGGATGTCCTTGTCCGAGTCAATGATCTTATCTTCCCTGCTGATTTCTATGTCCTTGACATGGAAGGTGAGACGAACTCTTCTCGATCTCCCCTAATTCTAGGAAGACCATTCCTCATGACTGCGAGAACCAAGATTGATGTCCATTCAGGCATCCTATCCATGGAATTCGGTGACTAATTGGTCAAGTTCAACATTTTCCAATCCATGAGATACCCATCTGAGGATCACTCTGCATTCTCAATCCATGCTTCTGAGGACACTTCTAGGAGTCAATTGAACCCCATTCCATCATGTTCATCCTGTTCTTAAGAGATAGGATCTTGTGAAATCTTCACTATGATTAACAAAGTCATAAATGGTGATGTTGATGTGGACCTTTCATTCATAGACTCCATCAATTTAGAGGATCTTGAAAACTCTCTTGAATCCCATCTCAACTCTGATCTCTACTGCTCCACCTTGGACAGTATTAAGGAAAATGAACCTGAAGAAACTGAAGTCCCTTCTTCCATTCCTGAGTTGTCGATCCCAAAAGTGAAAGATGAGACTGATCTGAAACCTCTTCCTGCACACCTGAAATATGCATTCCTCTTCCATGATCACTCATATCTTGTCATTATCTCTGCCACACTTACTAAAACCGAGGAGTCCAAACTTGTTCAAGTATTAAAGGAAAAAAAGGCCTTAGGTTGGACCCTAGATGACATACCAGGAATCAGCCCTGCCCTTTGCATGCATCACATACATCTTGAGGAGTCATCCAAACCAATTAGACAACCACAAAGAAGACTCAATCCACTCATCCTTGAGGTAGTTAGGGAGGAGATCACCAAGCTTCTTCAAGATGGTATTATCTACCCAATTTCTGATAGTGAATGGGTTAGTCCAATTCAAGTTTTACCTACGAAGGGTGGGATAACTGTTGTCACAAATGAACATGGAGAGGTAGTCACAACTCGAGTGAAGAACAAATGGTGTGTGTGCATCGACTATAGGAAATTGAATGTTGAAACCCGAAAAGATCACTACCCTCTTCCATTCCTTGATCAAATGCTAGAAATATTGGCCGGAAAGTCACACTATTTATTTCTTGATGGATACACCTACTATTTTCAAATCCCAATATCACCTCAGGACCAAGAAAAGACTACTTTCACATTCCCCTTTGGAACATATGCATATAGAAGAATGCCTTTTGGACTTTGCAATGCTCCTGCAACATTCCAGAGGTGTATGATGAGTATCTTTTCAGAATTCATTGAACACTGCATGGAAGTCTTCATGGATGACTTCACCATTTATGGTGAGTCATTTGAATCTTGTTTGCATTCACTCTATCTAGTCCTTAAAAAGTGTGTCAAGTGTAACCTTATGTTAAATTTTGAAAAATGTCACTTTATGGTTTCAAATGGGATTGTTCTAGGGCACATAGTTTCAAAAGATGGTATTGAAGTCGATCCTACCAAAATTGAAGTAATCCAATCACTTCCTGAACCCAACTCTGTTCGAGACATCTGTTCATTTCTTGGTCATGCTGGTTTCTATCGGAGATTCATCCATAGCATTAGTAAAATTTCCCTCCCACTCACTCGTTTGCTCCAAAATGATGTCACTTTCCATTTCGATGAGGTTTGTAAGAGATCCTTTGTTGAACTCAAAACTTCTCTAACATCTGCCCCAATAATCCAACCCCCAGATTGGTCATTACCCTTTGAGTTGATGTGTGATGCTTGTGATAGAGCTGTTGGGGCTGTTCTTGGTCAAAGAAGAGAAATAATTCCTCATGTCATCTATTATTCCTCAAAAACATTGGATGAAACTCAATATCACTACACTGTCACTGAAAAGGAACTTATAGCAGTGGGTTTTTCCTTAGATAAATTCTGGTCCTATCTCTTAGGTGCCAAAATCATCATCTTCACAGACCATTCTGCTATAAAGTTCTTACTCAAGAAAAGTGATTCCAAACTGAGGCTAATAAGATGGATCCTAATGCTCCAAGAATTTGACATTGAAATAAAAGATAGACCAGGAAAAGAAAACCCTATGGCTGATCACTTGAGTAGAATTTCTAATTCTTATCATTCAGAAATCATTGATCCTGAATTCCCCACTGAGCACCTTTCATCTCTCACTCCAAAGTTACCATGGTATGCCCCAATTGTAAATTATTTATTTTCTGGTGTTTTTCTTGAAAAGTTTTCAAAAGAACAAAAAATGAAGCTGAAAAGTGATTCAAAATAATATTTTTGGGAAGAAAATAAACTTTGGAAAACTGGGGATGACATGGTAATTAGGAGATGTGTTGAAGAAAATGAGCATTCTTCCATCTTAGAATTCTGTCACTCACTTCCCAGAGGAGGCCACTTTGGACCACAAAGGACCTCCCGAAAGGTCCTAGACTCTGGATTCTTCTGGCCTTCACTCTTCAAGGACTCACATGAGTTCTGTCAATCATGTCCCACTTGCCAAAAGTTCGGCACAATCTCCAAAAGAAATGAAATTCCCCAAAAGCCCTTAATCTTTTGTGAAATCTTCAATGTTTGGGGCATCGATTTCATGAGACCATTTCCCCCTTACAATGGATTCTCATACATTCTTCTTGCGGTCGATTATGTTTCAAGGTGGATTGAGGCCAAACCCACTAGGAAGGATGATGCTCATACTGTTAGTGAGTTCCTAAAGACCCACATCTTCCAAATATTTGGCACACCACGTGCCTTGATCAGTGACTTAGGAACCCATTTTTGTAATAGAACCATGGAAGCTCTTCTGAAAAAGAGTGGGGTTGTACATAAAACTTCAACTACATATCACCTCCAAACAAATGGCATGGCTAAACTCTCTAATAGAGAAGTGAAAAGGGTACTTGAGAGAATTGTTAAACCCACCAGAAAAGATTGGCCTGAGAGACTTGGTGAAGCCCTTTGGGCTTATCAAACTGCCTATAAAACACCCATTGGGATGTCTCCTTTTAGGATAGTTTTTGGTAAAGCGTGTCACTTGAAATCCAACATAAGTCTTTTTGGGCTGTGAAAACCTATAATTTTGATTGTGAAAAATCTGGTGAAGAAAGACTATTGCAATTGGCTGAACTGGAGGAGCTTCGACTTGATTCTTATGAGAATTATAATCTCTACAAAGAAAAATCTAAGGTACTCCATGAAAAACACATCCCGAGAAAGGTATTTCATGAAGGTGAAAAGGTAATGCTCTTCAATTCTCGATTTCGGCTTCACCCAGGTAAGCTTAATTATCGTTGGGAAGGTCCTTTTGTTATTACTAACGTTTACCCATTTGGTGCAGTGCAAGTCCAACACCCCTCTTCCAAAAGGAGATTCACAGTTAATGGACATCTGTTAAAGCATCACCATGAGAGGATGCACAATCCTGGATCAACATCGACTTCCCCTGGATCTCCAACTTCTCCAATCGACCAACCACTAGATGGAGATGGTGACCCGCCAAATCCAAAACAAGGGGCACCTCTTTACCTTTAACTCTCTCTCTATCTATTTATCTCTCTACCTATTTCTTCTTCTTCTTCTCTCCTTCATTTTTTACCACTTTTTTTTCAAACCCTTTTTTTCTCTTTCTTTTGAGGGTGTGTATTTTAAAAAAACCTTAAAAACTAACAAAAAACCAAAAAACACAATCACTTAAAAAAATAAAATAAAGAGTCATGCTTACTCACCATCGAGTTTCGAAATTTTGTCCAACCATTTTGGGGAGTTAACAGATATGTTTTCATCTCAAAAATTTTGTATTTTCATCATGACTTTAGATAAAAAAATTTGTGTCAAAATTAAAAAAAATTGAATGCTTAATTTTTGATTTGGAAAATGATTTTCCCAAACCGTGATAACAAACAATTGATTTCATGCCAAGGCCACCTATGGCCATCTTTTCAAAATGTGTGTTTTCACCCCCATTTGTGAGTCTTGAGTTTTTGGACCTTTGAGCTGAATTTCCTACCTTAGTGTGTATTAATACGATAGAGGCATTTTCTGAACCACATGAAAATCACAATAGCCAAATAGCCTCCCATTTCTCTTACATTAATCCTCCTTTTGAAAGCCCCTTTGAGCCTATGAAAACCTTTTCTTCGATAGCCACATTACAATCCCAATAACTTATCCCACCCAATATCAACATGGATTTTCATTGCATAAGTTTTTGAAATTTAAGTGTGAGGGGGGGAATGGATTTCATTTTTGGGTATCATTTCCTTACTTTCTGGTGTGTAATCATATGCTTGAGGGCAAGCATCCATTTTAGTGTGGGGGGGGGGAGGTTGTCATTCAGTGGTATTTGGGAATGTATTGTACAAATGATACTGAAAAGTGTTCCAAAAAAATTCAAAAAAAAATTCAAAATAAAAAAAATCAAAAAAAAATGAAAAAAATGGGTTGTGTCTTGGGTAGGTCAAAAATCACTCTTCCTCAACCTTTGATCTTGTTATAACTATTACAATTAGTGTTGTGAGGAGATCAAACATGGGTTGGGATATGAGTGTGAGATCTGTTTCAAGGTCAACTTTCGAAAAAACAAAGAAAAAAAAAGGAATAGAAAAAAAAGAACACTTGCATTATATTCTTATTGGGAGAAGTTTTTTGTTTTGTAAATATTCTATCTTCTCATTACCTTCATATTTTCTTCCTCTACTGTGTATTTATTCACACAATCATTCCATTGTAAATATGTGTTTTCATTTCCTTCCATGTTTCATTTCAAAAAAATGTGCATTGCTTTTTCTATGTTGGTATTTTAACCCTCCTCTTCTCTCTCTTGGAAATTATATTCCTACCATCCCATAGCCACAGAAAAACCCCTTAAAAATACCTCTTGATTCTTGTTCACTTTGGATAGGGATTGGAATCTGAGAGCTCTTTTCAAACTCTAAGATTTTCACTTTTGGTTGGTGAAAGAGTGAACCTCCACAAATGAATTTTATCATCTTGAGAGGTGTGAGTTTTGAGTGTCCACATTTTCCATTTCTAAATTTGAGCATGAAAAAATGAATTAGTTTCGGAACATTTTTTCTGTAAAAACTTGTGGTGGAATTCAAAATGGATGAGTGAAATAGTCTAAACCTCCCCTGATTGGAGAAAACAAAATTTTAAAATTTGTTGGTGAGTAAAAATGATTTTGTCATGTTTTTATATTTGTTGCACATGAGGACATGAAAAAAACTAAGTGTGGGGGAGTTGATGTTATTAATATTTTCATGACTTATTATATTCTCCCTTTACTGATTTTATATGAAATGTGCATAATTTGTGTGAAATATTAATGTTTTAATATTAAGTATAATTTTTGAGCATTTTTAGAAGTAGTCCAATTGAGTCAATTTAATGTTTTAATAATAAATGTCACTATACCGATACGAATTGTGTGTTTCTTGTTTTTTAGGATTCTAATTTCAATATAAAACATTTCATTAGAAGGTACCATGAGCCAATTCTGCCATTTGAAGGGTCATATGGTCCTCACAAACAAGACCAAAGAATCTGTGAACAAACTGGACTAGCCTTGAAGATTGATTTACTGGGCTCAAACCAGAAGTCCAAAAACATTAACTCTCCACCATAATTCGGGGGACACTACAGGTCATCTTGGATAAAAATTTCAAGACCCAAATCTAAGTACAAGGGGCCCAAATAAAGCTTTTAAGTCCAACCCACCATTCTGGACGAGAATTAAAATCAGTATAGTATTCATGACATATCTCATTATGTAAGAATCAAATAGAGCTGATATTTTTCAATGTGAAAGAGGAGATATAGGCGGCCGACTTAATTGAATAACCCATTCGTATTTGAAGGCATATTCATATTCAAAAACCCTTTCACATTCTGGACTTCAAAAAAACTGGATTGAAATGGACAGTTTTACTTTGTTTAATCAACTGGCCATATCTTTTGATCCTTAAGTCCAAATGACTCCACATTTCGAGAGTAGTCGGAAAACTTTATTATATACAACTTTGAAGAAGGAGGTTTCTCGATATTTGGCTGTCATGATGTCCATATCTACGATCCAAGTGGAGGGGTATTGCTGGAATGTAAACAGTCCACTCCTTGGGCTATAAATACTCTCCCCTTCTCTCCTTGAGAGGGGTTGGTATTTCAGAGAAAAAGAGGATTGATTGGCAGTACCAAGGCCCTGAAAAAGTATTTGGAGGATCTTCCAAACTCAATTTTTCAATTGATAATCCCTTCCTCCTCTCTTTGTTTTCATTTACTTTTTCATTTTTCTTCGTTGTAATTTTGCAAGTGTTTGTCTTTGTAATTCTGTTTTAATGAAATTTTCTTCTTCTTAATTTCTTATTCTCATCCACCTTCTGTAGTTAAATATTAATGTTATTATTTTAGATTAAATCAATCTGAAATCCATCATCTTATTTTACTTTATTATTCAATAAAAAGTCCGTTTTTTTACTCTCATCATCGTTCGTGTGTGTGTTCGGTGCACAACTCTTTTCTTATCCCTTTCTTTTTCTTCTCTTCTTAATTCATCGCCTCAAACATAATAGACCATATTACTAATAATTTAAATGGCTGAGTAAATATCTCATTGGGGTGAGTCAAAATTTAGGGATGTTAAGTGATTGAGAGTATTTGCTCGATCAGTATTCATTAATTTAACATTGTGTATGTTGGACTTAATATGTCATGGATTAATGTAATATTTTGTTTAGCATGTGGTTTCCATGGATTATTGGAACCATAAATACACTACCATAAACAAGTACTGATTGAGTTTAGAATCCTAGTTAAGTTAAGGCTTGGATTAAATCTTTAATACTTAGGAATTCTAATCGACGTCAACTTGTGAAGTGGGTGTTAATTTAAATGCAATATAAAGCAAAGCTCAAGGATATCACAAGCTTAACTCCCTAATAATGAACTCACCCCAATATTTATCAATTTTTTAAATCAATTATAGTAAATCAATCATTTCAATTAAGCTCTGAAACAAACCCCCTAATCAAAATACAATCAACTAAAAACAAACGACTACTACAAAGTATCATCGCCGAGGATTCGACCCGAGTGCTGCTATACACATTAGCAGAGCACCGGAACTTTGACCGGTTGATAGGCGAAAACCGGCCACGCATTTCAATTACTCACTTATGTTAGAAATAGAATCTTAATTAGGTCTTTATGAGGGATGATTTATCCTTCTAGAAGTGGGAAAGGTAATGGGTTTGGCTTGTGATTTCATCTTGGAAACCAAAGTCTATCCTTGGTGTGGGGTGAGGCCAGTGTTTATTCCCTAAAATAGTGGATACCACGTGATACATGGTGCTATTGGGTAGTGGGATAACACAACATGGTTGGAGAAGTATGTTATGAAATGATATTTATCTTTAAGGTTTATGGAACCTTGAGGTTTTTAATGGTTTCTTAAGGTGTGACCATCTAATTACTAGTTTCATTCATGGAAGCGATGTTTTAGGGGAATTAGCTTTGGAAATGTCTACAATGGGTAGTTCTTGTTGAAACAAACTTGGGAGAATATGTGTTGTAAATTTCTAGATATCATGGTTGCAATCCTATAGTGGGATGAATGGTGGTTAATATTTGGTATATTTTAGATGCAATCATGCCAAATTCTTAGAGGATTGTAGGATGCCCATGTTGGCTGGGTACATTGTTCCGTTTTTTGGGTGGATTGGTTTTATGGTAGTTTTGAAGGCTGGTTCAAGAATATTGAGGTGCTTCTATTTAGTGAAGTGAATTGGATCATGGTGGTAAGTAATTTCTTCACTAGAGAGAGTTGGGGTCTTGTGGAGATTTTTTGGCTCTTTATGAAAGGAATGTTCAGTTGCATAGGGTGTATTATGATGGGGAGAGGTAATGATTGGTGATCACTAGAATGAGTTTAGAATTAGTCCAATGGATATCATGTGACATTTCCATAGGTACCGAGGCATCTTGATGTTGGAGAAAGAAAATGAGGGTCAACCGGGTTAGGTGAGGGTTGTTCGGGACAACCTGTAATTATAGATCATGCGAGCTCATGGGTTGAGTTTGTCATGTTTTGATGAGAAAATATCTTATGGGGAAAGCCCATTGAACTATTAGTTTTTCAGGTGGGACAATATCAATGGGATGATGGTATGGATAATCCAATGATGAGGATCATATTATCGATTATGTGGTTGGTGACTCTATTACATGAGGGAAGTGGTTAGAATCAAGTTGTTTGGTTTTTGGGTTTGGTGGGTGGGTAGATGGGTGTTGATACCACTAGAGACAGAGTGGGATTAATCATGTCTAGTTCTAGTATCACACTATAATTAGAAAATAATCAGTGATGGTTGGTGCAATGAGTGTGTTATGAAACTGATAAGTGTTCGGATATGGAGATCAATATATATGTAGCCTATGTGTTGAGCATTCCATTACTCAATTAAAATTATAACATTTCCATATATAATGGAGCATTTAATAGGGAATCAACTATGATCCAAGCTTGGGATTAGATATTTGGAATTGGGTATTTTGGTATGTTGAGCATAGGAACTCAGATTTTATTGTGTAAATTGATGTTTTTGATGAATAGGTTAGCTAGAGATCGAATGTTTTAATGAAATTACTTAGGTTGAGGTATCATGTTCAATATAGGAGTTTATATCAATGTGTTCTGTTGTGGTTTTGAGTAAATTTAGTCCATGAGAGAGACAAATGGAACTTTTGTGTGTGTTTATGTGATGTGAGAAGGGATTTATGTCAAATTTACTCTTTATAAAATGAATGATGTGTAATAAGGGTTAGAATTTGAGTTTGGAGGGAAAATATGGTGTGGATGGATCAAGATGATAAACAGTTTGGTGGAATCTAGTATAGAATTGAAAATAAGCAGTGATGTTGGGTTTGCATGGATTAATTGAGCATTAGGGAATCATTTTGAATGATTCTCCAAGATGATAAGCCCAAAGTTGGGGAGTTTGAAATGACTTATGAATTTATAGGAATTTTTTGGTGGTAAATTTGAATTTTGAAATTTAGAGTATGGGTGTTTTGAGAATTGTGATTTGAATAAAAAATCTAAGAGTTGGGACACCACTAAGAGGTGTTTTTGCATGTGATCAGGTGTTTGAGTGGTGCCTAGGGGTGGTAGGTGAGTGTTGAAGGGGAGTCGAGACTACTTATTTTACTGTTAGATCTATAGGGTACTTGATATAGGTACACACATAATTCCAGGGTAAGCCCTAGGTTCTCTCTCACCATTTCTTTTTTCTCATCATTATTTTGGTGCAAATATAATTTTAGGGCCTTTTTGTCTAAATTCTTAGTTTCAGGTGAATGAGGATGAACAGACCCACGATATCTGATGATTCATGCTCTGTAAGAATTTTGTAGGTGGTTTATTTTATATTTCACCATATTTCATGTGTTCATATGTGATGTTCATACACATGCCTAGGGTTTCAGGTTCAAGATTTTTGGAGAGTGGTTGGGTGAGTTTGGGTGATTGTGGAAGGATAGGTAAAAACCACCTTCATATGAAATGACTATACCATGCATGGTTTGGTGATCTTAGAGTATCCCAATAGAAATTCCACCATGGGGTGAAACCATTATTTGGGTCTAACAGACCTTACGGTGATTGGGAATTGTGTAATTAATGATAAATTGTTGTAAAAGTGGGTGACCTAGACCCAACTTTATTAATACTTTTAAATTACCATATCATATATAAAACGATATATTTATGATGTATACTTACTATAATAGTGTTGATATTTCTACATCCACTATTTATATGGTAATTTCCTTAGTTATATGTCGTATCCAAGGGTTATAGCTATTCCCAGGCTATAATGAGAACCTCGAGATACTATGAAATTAATCTTAAACAAAGTTCATATGGTATAGGTACATCATTCTGATAGGACAAGATAAACTATGACTATTAGGTGCTAGGATCTCATAATCATTGAGACTTCTTCTTATGAAGATCACACTTGGAGATCTCAAGTTGATGAGATTATGAGGACAGGCCTGCTAATCGGAACACCACATGTTTTTGGGTATCATTTATTGTTCCTATCTATGAACATGTGTATTGGTCTCATGACTTGATATCATTATCAATGTGTTCCATTTTATTTTTTATTTTTATGGAAGACAAAAACCATGACATTATAGTTATAGCGAGGTAGCTTGTTTTGTGTGTGTCATTGGTGGTATGATATTGGTTTAATGATCAAGATATAATTTATCACTTCCAAGATGAGAAAGTGATATCTTGGTCCCAGTTGATCAGTATGGTATTACCTTCACTAAATTGATGGAAATGGTAGAAGAAGGTAAGTTATTCCAGTAATGTCAACGAATAATAAAGGAAAAAGGAAATAATACAAGTGTGTGTCCTAATTTATTGTATAACAAGAGAAAAATATATTATACTACATAGTGCATGTTTATAGGAAAAGTTTTCATTTCTATGACTTTTACTTATCTCCTTAGGGTCCTTGATGGGTTTTTAGACTCTTCTCTTAGTTTGTGAATAGTATTCTCTATAATTGAGATAATTTCATAAAGGGTTGCACACAATAGAATATCAAGAGTCTTCTCTATTATGATGAATAGGTGTATATGACCTGGTGGGACCCACCACATGGTCCAAGAGTTGTCTAAGTGTTAACAATCACCAAAAAATAATTAAATTAATATTATTTGAGTATAGAATAATTTCATTAAATTTATTTTATAAAAATATTCACAAGGTATTTAGTGAATATCTGGAAAAAATATATTATACAAACGAATATTATTTTAATATTCAATGTTTTTTTAATATTGTGGGAATCATGAGTCGAGTTAATGACTCGGTTTTATCACATAATATATTTATTATATATTAAAAGTATGTGATAAAATATGAATGTTAATATTGATGCAGTTAGTTCATTACAATGAGCCATTTATTGCTTATTTAGTGGGCGTTGGATATATGGGGGTTAGGGAACCCATTCTAGTTATTTAATATCCCACTATATAAGAAGTGGAGGATATATTTTCCATGGACTATTAATTCTTTTGGAATTGAGTGCTTCTCTTTCCTCCCACATCCTAGAGAGATAAGGGCTATGTCTGAGTGATCGATCCAAGAACGTCTTCATGGATTAAAGGGATGAGATCAAGGTGATCATCGCGACATCGAAGGAATTGTTAGAGCTCAATGAAAGAACTCACAATTTAATGATCAGTGTCCACATAGATTCTTCAATCATGTGTAAACAATCTATAGGGGTTCAATCTTGGATCCTTCAAGTAATTCTCAACTCTGATGACCGACTTTCAAACACATCGCTGATTGAAATGAGGTATTCATTATTTTATTTTTATGCTTATTAAATTCATGTGAGATCCTCAAAATTTAATAAGGCTTAGGTCATTGGATATGAAAAGGTTTCATCACTCTAGTGATTAAAAATTCCAAATCCCCAACCCACCTACTTCTGCTTTGCATCCTGGTACCAATAAATGGTATCAGATTGATCACAAGAATTTTTTAAGCCATGAGAAATATTAATTTGCATTAAATTAAGTAGAGGGATTAAGTTGGTCCCAGTAGCTCTGGACATGCTTCAATCCAATCCCAGATGACCAAATTACGGCCATCTAAAAATTTTAATTCGGATTGTTTGTAGTTTGTTTTCAAATATTAAAATTGAAGAATATATTTTATTTTTGTTATTTTAATAGCCTAAATACAGTTTCAAGTGATGATTATAGTCACCCCAAAACTCCAGCTAGTATCTGGCCAGATTCTCGTCAGCAGAATAGTATCATATGATGGTTTATTTCCACATATTTGTGTAAATTAAATATAATAGGGGGACTATTTGTATATTATTTGGAAAACCAATTGCTAAAGACAGTAGGCCAAGCGTGAATGATGGGTCAGTATGAAACAAAAAATGCAGGGAGGGGGATTTAATTTAATAGAAATATTTCAAAAATAAAATTAATTTTTTGAAATATAATTAAATTAAATTTTTGGGACCCAAGAAATTTTTAGATTTGAATTAAAATTAGTTTAATTATTTTAATTCATTTAATTCCCCCAATAAAAATTTATTACAAAATTAATTTTTATTCTTCATTTAATTATGAGTTGACTAATCTTGAGAAGTGACCAACCCTTTGTTTGTATGGTATAATTTTATTTAAATAGTTATTAAAACTGTATGTTATGTCTATAATATTTATTTATTTATTTATGTTCTACACATCATCATTGTATTCAATATGTATAAGGCCCTGCACATCAATCAGTTTTTAATCTATATGTATATTGTGCTTCCCAATACCCCCTCACCTGTGTGTGAGTACATTTGTATTATAGATAATTATGATGTAATACTTAGACCACACCATGATGAGGCAGTATTACAGATGAGATGGTGAAACATTATACCAATGAGTAAGCTACTATATGAGTGAGGACCCAACTCAAGTATTATACCCTCAGTCCATAGTTGGCTTATTCTATTTAAATGGATCAACCAATATTAGATTCTCAAGATCAATTAGATAATTTATTTAATTTATTCTTTTATTATTATTCTATTAAATCCTCATGTTTACGTAATCACATAAAATTATAAAATTAAAATTCATAAATAAAATTAATTTATGTCAAGATGAATATTTGTCTATTTATTGCATAGTTAGCTGTGAGTGTGATGACATAGAACATGCATATCAGATATAAAATGATTTCATTCCTTGATTAATAATTAAAAACACTCAAAGAAATATTAAGTGACAAACACCTCCCATCATTTCAATTTGAACAAAAATCAGTGTATGGGGTGCTCGATCATCCAAATTTGAGGGTGCATCTTTATACTAGGGAGTTATCATGAGAAATATGGGATGAGTTAATTAAAGATGATATCAAAGAAGTAGAAAAATCTAGATTGTTTCATATTTATAAGTAAAGAGCTAAGTAAATCAAGTTTATGATTTTAGAAGTTGAGACTTCACTCAAATGATCAAGGAGCCGTGAGTTAATACAGTTTCCTATCTTAGTGTCTACCTTGGAACTCTCTAAGTAGTGCATAAAAAAAGATTGTAGACTATGAGGAGAGGTTCCAAGGATCATTTCCACTATAATACTCAAGATATAGTGTATTTTTAGTCTATTATTGAGGGATATTGGGGTTTTATAGAATATTGAGAGACATTTGATGATTAAATTAATCAATAATGTCTAATTAGTAATCAAGATAAAAGTATGAATATGCTAGATTTTAGTTTTGTAGAAAATGGAAAGTAATACCACAAGTAAACTATGATAAATATTGATAAAAAAACATGTCCAAACTTGAATTATTATCCAATAATAGTACTGGTGATTTTCCAAATTACTATGACATTGAAAAATCATGGTGCTAGAATCCCCAATACCTGTTGATCCACCTCAGGAAATGAGAATGTAAAAAATGATTATAGGAGAATCATGTATAATGAATTTTATGTTTACATAATAATGATATCATCCACTTTTGATATTATTTTTGGATATAATATTAGTACATGAATGATTTCACATGTTGTCTCATCTCTAAGAATCTTGCGAGGAGAAAGAGAAGCAAGATATGAATAAAATGATGTTTACACTAGATTTATGTAAAATTGTAAGATGGATCATGATCTTTTAATAAATAAAATTCTTATATATTTATCACCCACTTTATCTAGTTTATTTAGGATAAAAAATGAAAATAAGAGAGAAAAATCTACATTACCTTTTGGGTATGGTTCACCAGTTAAATAAGAACTTAAAGAAAATATAATATTTATTTCGTATGGTAAACAAGTTGAAAGACAAGGTGAAAAGGCCAATGAAAAGTGTAACATGAAATTCACATTCTCAACATACTTCAAATAATAGAGGTTTATCATTAAATATGAGGATATTTTCTTTGCATGTTATGAGTTAATTTTATGGAAGATAAAATGCAATGAACTGAATAGAAGAAGAAACTATTCAATTCTTCAGGTATATTAATCAATTGTATGTAATGTTTATATTTTACTTCTTGGGTATTTAATAAAATATTATTATCACATATGTGTATTTAAATATAGAAACCAATTAAGAAAAGAAACATTACAATAATTAAGGTTTGTTCTCTAAGTGGATAAGAATGGGTAATTCCAAAGTTAGTGGTGAGAAGTAAAACACTTATAATTGCCATGTTTATTGATTCTAATTGAAAATTTTTTAAGTATCACCAAAACATTTATCTATTGTGGTGAAAATAAGGGGAAATTATTCCAGTTTCAGAATGAATGTTTTTTATGGTGTTCAATTCTCCACCAATAGTTCGGTAATTCTTAAATCCTTGTCAATACCCGATGAATATAAAATGTTGGACTCATTTATACCTAGTTGTGTCAATATTAGTATTTTTCTAGTAAAACTAAGTAGTTTCCAAGGATATACACAGTACGATTTTATAATCTTTAGAGTTAAATACCTTAGTTATTATCGAAATATTTAGTTTTGGACAAAGGAACCTTTAGAAAAAAAGGTAAGTCACAAAGCTTTCAGAAATTAGTTCAGGTAAAGAGTGTGAACAATTTCAAGGTAAAGATAGTGGTACATATACTTAATTAGATTACTTTATGATTTTTAAGGAATTTAAAATCTATGTATGGTATATTCATGGTCATAAGATATTAGTTTCTTTAGGCTAGTGTTTTAAAGAATATCTTGATCAAAAATTCATCAATTATTAAGATATAACATGGAGTAATTCCTAAATTCACATTTACTTGTATAAATTAAAGTCATAATGTTACTAAGAAAGCTTAATTATGAGTATTACATGTTTACATTGATCAATAAAATGCAACATGGAGTAATTTCTAAACACACAATTACATATATACATAAGATTCATGATGTAAGTAAAAGGAGTATTAATGTTTGAACTTACATGTATTGTAGATACTTACATTATTTTTCAAGATATGCATCATAAATAGTGTAAATATCCCATAACCATATTCCAACTATAATAAAAAATGGATATTATAAAATTTATATCATGATATAAATCCATTATGTCATAAAAGTAAGTGTTTAGATGAAAAGTGTTTGTTAAGGATATAAAAAAAACACGCATCAAGCGAAACACCACGTAAGTCTGCATGAAACCTAGGATCAAATCCTGGTGGATGATGATTTTTGGGTTATGTTAGAAGTACTATAGCACTACTTTAGTAGCCAAAACTATCATCTGTTTGGTCCTTTGGGTCACTAGTTTAGGATTATGGTCCACACGGACCTTCGAGCTATCGAAGGGTGACAGTGAAACAGGCACGATGGGTAGGTGGTGATGTAGGAGTGATGAAATAAGGGTCTTTGAGAAATCAAATGGTGGTCCTATGGTACATTTATTGGGATTCATGCCCAATTGGACTTTAGTCCATAAATCATCAATGTAATAAAGTGTTTGGGTGGGTTAACCCTGGGGGGCTATGACCTACCATTCTGGCCTGTGAGTGTGCGTTGTGTGTGTGTTTGATTGTAATTGTACCTCCAAGAACCTAATATATATATTTCTATAAAAGGGTTCCCATATCTAATTAATATAGTGGTAGAAAGTATGACTAGGATTTAGTCAATTCTAAAGATTCAAAAATATTTAGAATAGGAACAAGTTCGATAAGAGATAATGGAAAGGGAATGTTCTATAGACACATACTATATAAGAAGGATAAAACTATGATAATCGTTTTGTATTCATCATGGATGAAGATACTTTATTCATTGAGAATAATGATTCCTACAAGCAGTAAATGGAAATAAGATAAGA
Organism: Viscum album; assembly: GCA_963277665.1. Lineage (NCBI taxonomy): Eukaryota > Viridiplantae > Streptophyta > Magnoliopsida > Santalales > Viscaceae > Viscum > Viscum album. Next base: position 1,942,558,431 of record OY728119.1, on the reverse strand, counting down.
TTGACAATATCAATTAAAATTCAATAATGGATTCCATGTATCAAAGTACATGGGCTTATAATTTTGAATATTGTGGTGGGTATTCAAGTGAGACTATACATGGGTGGTTCAAGTGTGGTACCAATAAGGATTTAATGGTAATAATAAGTCATTAAGAATAAATCCATTATAATTTTACTTTTCATAACTACTTTTTATGATCCTTAAATTGGTCATTAGATATCAAGACCACCAATCATTGGAGGTGTCTATAAAACACAACCAGAAAGGTATAGTGACACCATAGAATGCTGATAAGTAATGAAAGTTACTGAAATCCAGTTTAGGATTAAAGTAAGAAACAAGATCATATAACATTCAATTAAAGTGAATTTTTTTCATATTTCTACAAGTGGCTAGTGGGATATCCATGGTTTTCTAAGTGTAATATGTTTGGTAACATATGGAAAACAATTATTGGTATTATAGTTGGTTAAGACTAGAATGAGAGTAACTCTCTAGAGATTGACTTAAAGTAAAAACATAAGTTCTAGGGAACAAGATCCACTAAGGTAGATCTGATAGGTTGCTTAAACCAATTCAAAATTATATATACTGACAAGGTATTGAAAAATAAAAGTTGAAACAATTCGAGAGAGAAATGATACCATTGTCACATGGCATCAATATCCCTAAGAAGAAATGTATGGGTCATAGGAGGATATTAATGTGATATGTAAAATTTTATACACTTATATGATATATTAAAAACATATTCCATGTTATTTACTAAATTTAATATTGCAAACATATATTCCATGGTGGAAAAATATTAGTAGTATATAAGAGAACTACAAGGGAAGCAGTTAAAACTATCCAATTGTACATGAGAGAGTACGAGGGATAAATACATGGTACTTAGAAATGAAGGTAAATTAGTGAAAATAAGACAAAAACTATTATTCCTATATATAAATATGATTTAATATTTTAGTCAAGTTGATGTAATTATCTAAAGAATCTCATTCAAGACAGTGGTATCCATATCTACAAATATCGAGTTTGTTGTGACTTATCATGCTACTAAAGAAGAAGTATATAATATAAAATGTTTTTTTCCAATTCTTGGAATCAGATATAGTACTTTTTTTATATCAAAATATAAATCATGATAGTTCTAATACTAGTACTAGTCAGGATTTCAACTTTTGAAAGCAGAAAAAAGTGTATGTACTCGAGGTTTACATCTCTTGAAGAGTCTTACTCAAAAAGGTGAGGTTGCTGATAGTAGAATATCCATGAAATGAAGATATGGAAGGCCCATGGATAAATTCATAACTTAGTAGAAACATGATCATGTCATGTGAGAGCTAAAAGGGTTAGTTAGTATGTTGTCTCTAGTGCAAGTGGTGGTGGTGTAAAGGTGGGTTCCCTAGAACCAACTTTATCAGTAATTTTAGATTACCATATCATGTATATTGTGTGATATACATGATGTATACTTACTATAATAGTGTTTATATATTTTTTACACCATTTATATGGTAATTTACTTAGATTACATATTGTATCAAAAGGTTATAATAGTTATCATACTATAATTGCAACCTTGATATGTTATGGAATTAATATTAAATAAATATCCTATGGTCTAGATATAACAGTATGACTGGACACAAATGATGTCTAAATATTAGGTGTTGGGGGCTCATAGTCATTGATAATTATTCTCATGAAGTTCATACTTAGTGATCTTGAGTAGATGAGATCATGAGGAAAAACCCACCAATAAGAACACCACATGTCTTGGGCTTCATTGGTTATTCTTATATATGAACATGTGTTTTGTTATCATAACTTGATATTATTTATCTTGTACTTTGATAGAAAGAAAAAACCATGACATTGAAGTCATGGTGAGTTATCTTGTGTTGGGAACTTCATTGGTGGTATGACATTGGTTGAATGATCAAGATATAATTTGTCGCTTCTGAGTTAAGGAAGTGATATCTCAGACCCAGTTGATCAGGATGGTAGTACTTCCACTAAATCCATAACCATTATAGAATAAGGTAATTCCATCTAGTAAGGTTAATGAATAATAAATAAAGGAAAAGGATTATGACACAAGATTTTTGAGATATCACAAGATAAAGAGATTATATTACACAGTGTGTGTTCGTAGGAAAGGTTTTTATTGTTATGAATTTTTCTTATCTCCCTAGCTGCCTTGATGGGTTTCTAGACTCTGATCTTGGTTTGTGAATAATATCCACTACTATTGAGATAAAGTTATGTAGGATTACATGCAATATCATATTCAATATTATTCTCTATTCCGATGAATTGGCATATAGGGAATGGTGGGCCCTACCACGGGGTTAGGGAGTTGTTCAAGTATTAATGATCACAAAAAAATAAAAAAAAATATTTGAGTATTGAGTAATCTTGTTAAATTTATTTATTAAAATTATTCACAAGTAATTTAGTGAATACATGAAAAAAAATTATATGAATGGATATTATTTTAATATTCAAGGTTTGTTTAATATTGTAGGAATTATGAGTTGAGTTAATGACTCAGTTTTATCATGTAATATATTTATTATATATTATAAGTATGTGATAAAATATAAATGATTTTTATGATGTATTTAGTTCTTCATAAATAGATATTTATCGCTTATTTAGTGGGTGTTGGATATATGGGGGTCAAGGAACCATTTCTTAGTATTTTGGATCCCACCATATAAGCATAGGCAAATCAATTTTCCATGGAATATTCGTTCATTCAAAATTGATATCTTCTCTCTCTTACCATATACTAGAGATATAAAGGTTATGTATGAGTGATCGATCCAAGAATTCCTTCACGGATTGAAGTTATGGGGTTGAGGTGAGCATCATGATGGAAAAGGAATTGTCGGAGCTCCAAGCTAGCACCCAAAATTCAATGATCAACATTCATGTGGATTATTCAAGCATTTATGGATGATACAGAGGGTTTAAAGATTAGATCCTTCAAGAAACACTCACTAATGATGACCGAAAGTCGAACACACCATTGATTTTAACGAGGTATTTATTATTTTATTTTTGTGATTATTAAATTCATAAGTGATTTTCAAACCTTATCAGGGCTCGGATCATTAGAGGCAGTAAAGTTTTGTTTCTTCAGCGATAAATTTTTTTAAATCCCAACCCCACCTGCTTCCACTGCATGCCCCGATACTAGAATTAATGACCCAAGTTTAGGTCTTATGAGATAGTTTATGGGCTCTCATTTGATAAGGGCCTTAGGTATGAGTTTAATCAAATAGAGTGATTTGGGTATTATATGGGAAGTGAGTTTTGTTTTCCAAACAGACCCCAAAACCCCATTTCATGGGTTTAAATATGGTGATGTGGTTTCACTAGATTTAAATTCTATATTCTAAGAGAGTTAATTATTATATTATAGATTGGGCCAAAGGGGGGTTCTATGTATAGTGTGGTGGGTGTATGCTCAATGGGTGATAGTAAGGGCATGAAACTCAAGTGATTTATAATGTGAGTTTTTTAATAATGCCTTATGTCTAAGTCTTGGTGGGTTATTGGATTAACTCTAGTATATTTGGAGTGGCGACACCTATAGGTATCTTAAAGTGTGGCTTTCCCTTATAGCCCTTATGGAAATAGTGCATGGAAAGCATAAAATTAGCATGAGGGCCTAGTATGCCATGGGATGATATCTTGGGCCTTAGTAATAAAAGTTGGGATGATGATGTTAGTTCTTAGTAACCATAGAGTTTGAATGGAACCCTAGAGGGATGTTGCGCATGGGTACACCCAAGCATGACTGATGTGTTGGGTTATGAATGGAATATATCCTAAGGGTTTCAAAAATCTTCATGGTATGTTGCATGATTATGGGTTAGGTGTAACAAACCATGTTTTTATGAATTATTTTTTTCTAAATAAATTAAATTTATTCCATAACTTTCATTACACGCAACATCGAGTTTAGATTTCGTTACATGTGACCCCAAATATTAATAAACAATGATATATTATTATTTTTATTGAAGCATGAATGTTATAACATTAATGTAAAAACATAGTGGTATAAATAGTAATAAATACTTAAATTTTAAGTATAATAGTTTTATATAAAGAAAACATATTGATAAAAAATATTTAGCTTTTATAAAAGTCTTTACATGTTTTAAAAATACTATTTTACCAAAAAAATGTTTTTATTTCATTTTGTGAAAAAATATTAGTTTTTTACCAATTTTAGAAAATTTATTTTAAAAAATAAACTTAATTTTTGAAATATATTTTTCAAAATTATCTTAGGGTGATTTTTTGGTATTTTGTTAGAATGGTTATTTTTTGATTAATAGGGAAAAATATTGGTTTCTATTTAAAACTATATTTTCATTGAAATCATTTACAAGTTAATTTTATTTTAATATGGTTTTATAAATAAATTATTTAAATTGTATATATTTATATATTAATACAATTTAGTTGATTAGAATCAATTTCAAATTGATTTTTTTTATAAAAATTTTTTAAACTTTTGAAAATTCTCTCTTTGCGAGACTGATTTTTCATCGCGTATGTGGGATTAAATTTAAATTAAATTTTTATAATTATTTGAATTAAATTTAGAAAAATGGATTCCATATTTGGAATCATAAAAATTTATATTATATAATAATTTAACTTGATTTTTTTATCATAACTAATAGTAAAAATAGTAAAAAATAATTATTGTGGTTAATGATAAAACGAGTTTAACGGGAGTTAAACAAAAATTATAAAGGAAAATGGTCTATAAAATTTTAAAACACCCATTTTATGGAAATATTTCGACCTTATATATTATAAGATCAATAATGGTCCATTTTGGATCTCTGTGACATGTAAAAAACGTGGAAAAACATTTTTATTTTCAGAAATTACAAGTGTATCACTCACCTTGCTTATAAAAGGACACCACATCTCATCCCCTATTCACACATTTAAAACCCTTTAGTTAAGAAAAAACATACCCAAATGACTTAATTAATTCCATACCTACTTCCTATAGTCCTTTTTTAGATCATAAATTCAATCTAGGAATACTTTAGGTTAAACCTAAAGTAGTTGTCCGAATAAGAGGTAAAGCTTTTAATTATACATTTTTGTTCTACTTCTTCTTATAACTCCTTAAAATATTTTATAAATATGATAAAAAAAATATATCATATATACTGAGATTTTATTATTTTAATGGTATAACCTAAATCCATCTCATCATCCATTAAATGGGATATGAAATCATCATTCATGTGTACGACAGACTAGCGCCACGCGAACCGATGTTATTCAATTTCCATCACCACCTCTCATAAATGGATATAATAATGGATTTAATGTTTATATATTATATTTATTATATTATTATACCTTTTTAATTATAATACCACATATACCTTCTTACCTTCTAGAATGTTGGAAAATAATAATGTCACTCATGTGTACGAAAAACTATCACCTCACGAACAGATGTGACGAGTTTTTCATTTCTGTTGTACTTGGATGGTAATAAGGATAGATTAAATGAATATATATAATATTTTTAACATAATTATACTTATTTAATTATTATATAAAATATACCATCTTACTTTTCATTTCATGGGGGATACGATAACATCATTTGTGTGTATGGAGAACTACCACCTCATAAAATGATGTGATTTTTTTTCACTAACATTTTTCATGGAAGTTAATAAGGATAAATTTAAATAATATATATGATATATATGAAATCATAATTACTATTTAAAGGTAAATTATTATTTACCTTCATTATGTTCCATTCTTTGATAAAATGGAAATAGTGTTTATGCGTACGTATGACCTACCATCTCCATGAATAATGTATTTCATTTTCTATCTCTAAATTTTATGGATTACTATAAATACATATATACTAAAAACATATAATAATTATATCACGGTTAACATTATTGATATTTTGGGACCATGATCAATGTAATGGGACTGAAAATAATAAATCAAAGCATACACAAAATACATAGCAGTTATTACCTGAAATGAAATTTTAACATGGAATTGTTAATAAATAGATGGTATAATAGAATTATATTTATAATAAAATTATAAAATTATATGGTATAATAAAATATGGTATAATAATATATGGTAATATATGGTATAAAAAAATATATGGTATAATAAAATATGGTATAATAATATATGGTATAATAAAATATGGTATAATAAAATATGGTAATATATGGTAATATATGGTATAATAAAATATGGTATAATAATATATGGTAGAATAAAATATGGTATAATAATATATGGTATAATAATATATGGTATAATAAAATATGGTATATATTATATGGTATAATATATGGTATAATATATGGTATAATTATGGTTTTTTAATATATTTATAATAAAATTATATTTATTATAAAGTATGTTCGAATGTGTGTGAAGGAAGTCAAGACTTAAGGTAAGAGATTTCTAGTTTCTCTTTTATTTCTGGGATACATATGCCATAATCACCACTCGTTTATTTTTTGTGGTGTATATACTACCCCATTGAAATGTTATGTCATGAATATAATTTTTTTACTATATTTAAAGTTTCATTTTACATTTTTTAATGGGGCATATGATTCGAAGGTTTATAATAAGGTAAAGGATATCCATCTCACTTTTTATTTTTGTGAGACATGAGTCATATTCAACACCAATTTCATTTATGTGGTGTATATACTTACCATGAATTTATTTTATTATGATTTTCCTGAAAATTATTTTTATTTACGTATCCCTTTGAATATCTCTATTTCATTGGGTTTATCATTCAAATTTTACTAAAACAGTAATACTTTTTGTCTCAATTTTCCTTCTTTGATACATATGTTGTGTTATGAACCTATCTTCTTTTATGAGGGGTATATATATACCCTTTAACATGTAGTGTAATGAAATTATTTATTCTCATGATATTTTATGTTTCATTTAGTGTTATTATATCATGGGTCTTATAATTAAAAGTCACTGGAGTGGTAAGGGTTTTATGATATAGTCACATTATTTATCATGATTGGTTATGTTTACAATTACGATGATGAAATATTATGATCCATATCTCAAGAAACACGTGAATTTTATTATCCTATTTTCATGTAATCAGAATACATGTTTTCACTTAATTTTCCTCTCTTTATGTACTCAAGAGTTCAAAATAAATTTTTTATGAAAAAGCATCTTTATTTATCTCTTTGGCCAAAACCAAATTTTTTCTTACATATCCATGTTTTATAAAAAAAATTTAAAAATTAATTTAAAACCATTTTATAATTATCCAAATGATATATTAAATACATTCTTACCTATGTTTGAATTTTTAAAAAGTGTTTAAAAAGGAATATTCATTCCATTTTCCCAAAAAAGGCCCATTTAGATTTTACTAAAAATGTAAAATGAATATTTGTTTTAACATGTATGACGTGAATGGAATTTATCTCCATAATTACCAATAAATGTTTTAAATATTCCTTTATAAGTATAAAATTATATTTTCAAAGAAAATGACTTCGAAAATATTTTATGAATTTTTAGTGATTTTCAAAATGAAAAGGACATTTTCCTTAATAAATGTTTTAAATAATTTTTAAAGCTTCATTTATAAGTTTTAAAGGTTATAGTTAACGAAAAGAATTTTAAAAATGTTTTATGTTTTAAAAATTGTGTTTCAAATTGTAAGGATACTTTCCTAAAGGAATGTTCCAAGTGATCTTTCAAAATCATTTTTAATCAAATATTACATCCTTAGATGTTACTTATGCTTTATTGGGGATAAGATTAAATGATTCCATCTGTATTATTTATTTTTATGGTTAATATTTATGTTGATGAGATGTTTATGAAACCCATTTTTTCATGGGTAATGATATGGTGAATTTATGAAATTTTTATGAAGCCCATTTTCTTTACACGGGTTATGATTTGATGATATGATGAATAATTTATGATATTATATCACAAATAAGTATGGTTTTCATTATGAGATGCGTGGGAACAATATATCCCTCCAATTAATTGGTTAAAGATTTATATCCCATGAGATAACAATGGGAAACAAGTTGATGAGATTTATTCACTATAAGAAATAGGTGGGTCCTGACCTACTATGGAAAAGTAGAGCTTCCTGATCTATAATGGGAAACATGTGAAGAGTCCTAATCCACTATATTGATGGTATTGGTAGTTAAAATTGACATATGAAATGGTTTTCTACACTTATGATGGTGAAATTTTTTATGACATGTGATTATGGTTCATGATTGATTTGCACATGAGCGTCAACCTGGTTGGTGAGGACTCTTCAAGTGTATCCATGAGACCTAGGAACGAGACTGGGAAGAGGTATATTTCTGGGTTACTGTATCAGTATTGTAGTAGGTATTGTATCATGTACTATAATAGGTACTATTTGATACTGTAGTAGCCAAAACTATTCACATGCAAGCCACCAGTTTGGTCATGGAGTCCTTTAGGCCTTCAGGCCAACCAAGACTTCAAGACAGTAAGGATTTTGGGCCACCTTAAGGCCTTAGGGCCACCTCAAGGCCTTAAGGCCACCTTAAGGCCTTCGGTACACCTCAAGGCCTTCAGGACACATTATATACAAATACAAAACCAGACAGATTCTACAAGGAACAAGCTCCAAAAGAGGATTTAGAGAAAGACACATTCACCCTAGAGGAGCTATCATATTTGGAAGAATAAGATAATATGACATTTTTTATTGGTACCAGAACTATTCATATCTAAATAAGAAAACTATCTGAACAACCATGTGAAGGTAGAGAGCTGATCACGATGCATATGCTGGGGAGGAGTAATTTCAAGTATTTATAGTCTGGGATGAATTTCTATAAGGTATTCAGTTTCTGTAATGTCGTGAAGCCTATAGGCTATGTAAGGTTTCCCCTTCAACCCTAAAAAGTAGGATTATAAAAAATGAATAAAAATTGAAGGCCTTCGGTCCATTTAGGATTATGGTTCATGATTGATTTATGATGATTTATCACTCTTATGGGCCACGTTTTCTGAAATGATAATGTTTTATGCCATGACACATGTTTATGATCTATGAGAGGTTGGGTATAAACTTTATAAGTTATTTTCATGATCACATAACTTTATGCTTATCTTATTTTTTTCATATGATCATAGATTAATATCTCCTATGTTTACCATTGCTAAGCATCTAAGTTCACTATTTCTTATGTTTCCTTCCCCAGGTTATGATGAAAGGTTTAGGTATGGTATGCCTAAGAGGGGTAATATGTGATAATATATCTATTGGATATGTTGAAGATCTTTCATGAAATAATAAGATTATGTTCAAGTCTCGAAAGACACTAAACTATTATGTTCCTCAGCTATTTATTTATGAAATGTATTGAATATTCATATAAAAAGATGTGATATTTATGTATTAAAAGAATGGTTCCTTATATTAAGCTCGATATGATTTAGTTTAGTGATATGGTTTAGGGATATTGAAGATGATATTTGTTATGATATATCCAATATTAGTGCACGAGGTGTGAATTAGTGGCTAGTTGGGGTGTAAGAAACCAACAGAGGTTAACCAGAATAGTCACCCAAGTCATCCCATTATAGGGTTAGGTAAAACAAAGAGAAAAAAACATCTAATATATAAGGATAATAATACATAAAATTATATACAAAGTGGAAATAAAGGTAGATACAACTAGGCCAAAGAGGATAAACCCAAAAGCACCAGGTTCAAAACCAGGTAGAGGCATATTTCCTGGTACTGTAGTAGTACTGTAGTAGGCATTGTAGCAGTACTGTAGTAGAATTGTACACTGTGTGGTACTGTAGCAGAACTGTACATTGTACAGGTACTGCAACAGACTGCACACTATGCGGGTACTGTAGAAAGCACTGTAGCAGTTGTTGTAGCAGGTAATGTTTGGTACTGTAGCAGCTGGAACTATTCACCTTGGGACATCGGTTCGGGCTTGGAGTCCTTAAGGATTTTGGGCCACCCAGGACTTCTGTTCAGTTGGGCTTTCGGGCCACCTTTAAGGCCTGCGGGCCACCTCAAGGGCTTCGGGCCACATGCAGTTTCCCTAGACACTACAAAAAAGGAGCAACCCCAGAAGAGGATTCAGAGTAGGTGCACTCACTAGAGCAGATCCAGATGGATTTTTCAGAATGAGAGGGTATGACTATACCATCAGAACCAGCCTGTGCTTGCATGGGAAGCCTCGCCAGATGGCCATGCGAAGGTGGAGGGCTACCTTCATGATACAGATGCTGGGGAGGGGCAGTTCCTTGTAGATAGTCTGGTTGAATTCCCTAAGACCTTCGGGTAATGTAATCTCCTAAGCCTACAGGCCTTGTAAAGGTTCCACCTCATCCCTTGAAAGGGGGGTTATCAATAATCAATAAAAATGAAATCCTTCGGGCCATTCGGGTAAAAAGGTACCAAAAAACTAGACAAACTAGTCTCCATGTGACCAATCGTCTCCTCCAAACCATCCCCAAACCAAAAGAGTGGTGTAATGTGAAGACAAAATGCCACAGAATGCCCTTAACTTTACATGTATCCTGAAAAAAATGGTCTATATTCTCCCCAAGGGAAGAATTAGGGTGTGAGAAATAGAGCCTAGTAGGATACCACCAAAGAATCTATACAAGTTCCAATAACAATAATACACAAGTTCAAGATTTAAAACAAAAAAAATCAAGAATTTTATAAATAAAAAAAATTTGAAAACATTTCTAAACCCATCCTTGAGTTTTCAAAAATTTCATATCATGTTTTCCAAAGCTAGAAACAAAGAAGGAAAGGATACCGAATATAAATATACATGTGAGCCAATATCCATGAAATAATTTATCACACAATAAACAACTAAAAAGACAATAGACCTACTAGCCAATCTCTAGCCTATGTGACAATATGTACTGGACACTCATGAGCCTAAAACGTAATAATGTTGGATCCAAATAACATCAATTCCTACCATAGACCATCGACATATAAGAGTTTACCACCTAGTGGTGTCAAACACACTAAGGCTATCTGTGTCTCTTTCTCAATGAACCCAAGATTCCCTCAATGAAATTTTTATCAATTTATATTTTAAAAACCATGCTATCATTTTTATAAAACCATTTAAAATCCAAGCCAATCTACTTTAGGGTTTTAAAATCCAATTTTTATTTTAAATCAAGGAAATTATGTTTTTAATAAAAAACCACATTTTCTAATGAGAAGTTATGCCCTTTTCAATTTCAACGCATGAAATTCAATTTAAAATATCAAGGAAACAATAATAACAACATGAAATTCAAGAAATTAGAACTATTGAACTGATCCGCACACCTTAAGGACATATGAAACCGAACTGCCTTAGACATTGGGGATAAGAAACCACAATATTTTCCTTCGGAAGACAGGTCACATCAAAAGACAGAAAAGTATTGATAAAAATAATAATATTACCAATCCCTACTGTAAATGGTTATACAACCATATATGGGAGAGAAACATAGAGGAAAGGCTTACTTGAAGAGACAAAGTGACTAGACCTACTGATCAATCACTAAATGGATTGATCCACATGAAAATAAACCACCCAAAATTGCCTAGGGAAAACTTCAAGTCAAGAGAGGAGGGATTCATAGAGAACTAATGAAACATATCACTCATATAATGCCCTAAAAACTAACACCGTGATATTTATACAGTGTGTAACTAATTTACACATTTTTTAATCCTAGGGGTCTGTATACACTGAAAACCCATTGCCTATTTAATTAAAAACCATATGTTATTCATACATGGTATATAATTGTTATATGGATTGTAAACCATTCACGCAATGTACTTAGTTCATGGCTTCTACCTAGCAGTCATTACATGATGTGTAATCAACTTACACATCATGTAACTGCCCAAAGTGCAGCACAAATTCTAGGATTTATGTTGAAAATTACAATAAAAACCTGACTTCACCATTATAGGTATCCTCCCAATTTATGGTTGATAATACTCACCTGATGGAAAAGGAAACCAAAAGAAAAGATTAGAACATACCTAATAGATAGGTAACAGGGCATTCCAATCTCCCCACTATAAAATCTTTCTATCCCTAGAAAGAGATCAAGATCTTGGATCTTCAAAAATAGAAGGCCACTATTTAATCATAAATGACTCCCACTCCCATATCTCATGTCAATCATGTTTTCACTTACATAGTACCTAGACCAGGGGGATCATTTTACCATGCAATACGTTATCCTGGTGATCCATGATCTAAACTGGCTACTCAACCAAAGTGGTATCGGGCTCAAGATCAACATCCTCCCATCTAATCACATGGTAAGGATCTAGTATATACCACATAAATTGGGAAACATGAAACACATCATGTATATAATTCAATCTAGATGACAAAAGAAATTGATAGGCCAACCTCCCTAGTTGGTTAACAATCTCAAAGGGGCCCACAAAATTCAGTGGAAACTTACCCTACTTACCCAACCAACAATGTATCAAGTGAGGTAAAACTCTTAGAAAGACCCAATCACAATCTAAAACTCCAACAACCATTTATAATGGTTTTTATAATATTTTTTAGGACTCATTTCCATGATCAAATGCCTATGGATCATCCACACCACCTTTGTCATCTCCTGAATCACACTCATCCCAACCAAGGACCACTCTCCCAACTCTAACCAGTATAAGGGAGATCAACATGGATGCCTATAAAAGGCCTAAAAGGGTGCCATTCATATTGAATCCTGATAATTATTGTTATATTCAAACTCAATCAAAGGAAAATATTGGTCCCAAGATCCACCAAAATAAAGCACACAAGCCTGTAGCATATCCTCAAGAACCTATATATCCTTTATTTTTCCATCCATCTGTGGATGATAATTCATGCTCAATTTCAACTAGTAATGCATTAACTCTTGAAAAACATTCTTGAATTTGGATATGAATCTTGAGTCCCTATCAAAAATACTTGTAGAGGGAACCCCATGAAGTCTCACAATATCTTGTACATATAAGTCTCTAAGATGTTCCACCTTTGTCATTTCCTTTATTGGAAAGAAACACACTGATTTAGGGAGTCTATCAATAATCACCCAAAGTGTATCATTAACACATGGAGTTCGTTGTAAACCAATGAAAAAGTCCATATAAAAAACATCCCACTTCAATACTAGAATGGGTAAATGTTGAAACAAACCTATAGGTCTCTAATTTTCTGCCTTAACTCTTTGACAAGTGAGACACCACAATACAAAATCTGAAACTGACCACCTCATCCCTAGCTAGCAATACTAACATCTCAAATCATGGTATTTCCTTGTAACCCCAAGGTGTAATGACCATCATGATCAATTTACACTATCTAACAACTCTTAAGGAAAACATAATAACCAACCTACTTTAGAAGCACAAAGCTCCACTGGGAGACTAAGACAACTCGCACGAGGTCTCCACACCATTTAGTATTTTTCCTAAGCATTTTCTGCCAGAGTTTTTCATATTATCAAGTTGAACTCACTCACCAAAATATGAGTCAACCTTTATTGAATCCAATAACACCTATCCACCATCCTTCTTTACTCCCAAGCTTATATTAGCCAAAAAAATCACCAGAGACCACTTCTCAACTAATTCCTTCACGGATTGTGTCAGAAATTTTATGCTCAATTAATCATCCACCACATTTCCTTTCCTAGGGGCATACATGATATCAAAATAAAAGGTCTGAAGATGCTCAATCCAATGTCTCTTTCACAATTTTATATCTCTCTGAGTTAAAATATAATTCAAGATTTTGTGATCAGAATATACCATAAAATATCCCCTAAAAAGATAGTGCCTTCACATTTTAAGTGTGTACATAATAGCTAATAACTCAAGATCAAGAGTAGTGAAGTTATTCTCATGAGGGAATAACTAGAAAGATCCATATCCACAACTTTTTTCCCTTGTATCATGACATAACCCAAACCTATACCAGAAGCATCAAAGAAAACATAATAACTTGAACCCATTTTTTAAAGAATCAAAACTGGTGATGAATTCAACCTCATCATTAGCTCCTCAAAATATCTCTGACACTTATCATTCCATTAAACCTTACAACCTTACAAGTTAAATCTGTCATATAAGATGAGAGGTTGGAGAAGTCCTGGAAAAACCATCTATAGTAACCTTCCAAACCCAAGAATATTCAAATATCAAACACGTTTCTAGGATTCTCTCAAGAAATAACTACTTATACCTTTTCAGGATCAACTAAGACACCCCTCACAGATATCACATTCTCTAAAAAATTCACTTCCTGGATCCAAAACTCACACTTAGAAGTCTTACCATATAGATGGTATATGTGCTCCTCCTCTTTCTTATATTACACCAAGATATCATCCACAAACACAACAGAAAAAGATTCCAAGAACCAATGAAGTATTTGGTTCATCAAATCCATAAATACCGTAAGAGAGTTAGTGATACCAAGGAGCATAACCAAAAACTCAAAATTCCCATATCAACTCCTACATGTTATCTTGAGTATATCCTCCTCTAGAACTCTCAACTAGTGGTACCCTAACCACAGGTCAATCTTATAAAAAAATACCCCCTTGAAGCTGCTCAAAGAGAAAATCAATCCTAGGTAATAGATACTTGTTCTTAACAACCACCATATTCAACTTTTGATAGTCAATAAAAAGTATAATACTTTCGTTTACCTTATTAAAAAATATTACAAGAAAATACCACAGTGAAACACTATGAAGAATAAATCCTTCAACCTCTATGTCCTCAACCTTGACCTTAAGTTCCACCAACTTATCAGGTTCCATTTGATAGGATGAAATAGAAATGGGAATCATTCCAGGGAGAAATTCAATTGTGAACTTGACCTCTCTCTGTAGAAGTATACCAAAAAAATAATTCAGATAGACTTTGAGGTACACACACGCATCAGTAGGTAAATGACCACCCAAAAAAGGTTCAAATATATCAAGAAGTGTTTCTGTCAACTGGAATGAGATTATATCATTATAAGGAACAATAGGCCCAACCCTTCCTAATCTAGAGTCCAACTCACCTATGAAAACATGATTAATCCCATCGGTATATAAGAAATGTACTTGAAAGTGATGATAGTTTATCTAGACCTTCATGCTGAGCATCCAATCCATGCTAATAATCAAGTCAAAGATGTCAAGATCAATCACTAAGAAGTCATAAACCACCTCAAAGTCTCTTATCACCACCTGAAATGTGGGGCACTTGAAACCTTGTTTGGAACTCTTTCCCGAAGGAGTAGAAAGATACACCAAGAGTGATTTAAACTCTAAAAAACCCTACACATAAACCATATTTTAGGATATAAAATAATGAGTAGTACCAATATCAAAAAAACCTAGCACTATAGAAGATGAAATAAACACCATACCTCTAATAGTAGCTGACCCTAATTTAGATTCTTATGGTGCACACTCTACTGCATAAATAAATATATACATAGCCAATTATAAATCCAATTTGGAATGAGAATGAGACCCACAAACCTTGGAACCATCAACCTGAACCTGTGACCCCTTGATGAAAGTATATCATGCCTTACTACCTTGGTACATCCTACTAAAGAAACATTTTAGATAACCAGATCATCCAAAAATATGAAAAGTCTAATGATCCTCTATACACTAATGTTTGGATGACCACACCTCCCACACTGGTAGAAAATAACTTGTTTCTTCCCTTAATAAGCCCCTAAAACTGGTCTTATAGAAAATTAACTACTCTTGTGCTTCTTTTTCTAACCAGAAGAAGCACCCTGGATAACTACTACACCAGCTGAAGATACACCCAAACCTATTCTTCCATATATGTCTGCTTCATCTGGAGATTCTTTATCCACTACATCCATAAAGTTCGGAAGTCACAAAAGAAATATAATCAACCAAAAATCATTCCTTAACCCTATATTTAACCTCTGAGATATTAGGTAATCATTGGTGACAAGATTCGGTGCTAAATATACCAACTTAACAAAATGGGTAGAGTACATCATATCGGTATGCTCCCCTTACTCCAAGGTTATAAATTACTGGGTTTTTTCTGTATATAAATCCTCTAGATAAAACTTCTTATTAAAGATCTTATTGAAAGAAACCTAGGTAAGAACTCTGTGTAACTTAGCTTTCACTATCGAGACTCACCATCTTCTTCCTGGTCCCTTGAGAATATACATGGAAAAACCCACCTGGGAATCTTTAAGATACCTTAAGAAGTTGAAGATATTATCAATCATTTCAATCCACTCCTCTAACTCTTGTGGTCATTTTTCACCACAAAAGACTAGTGGATGCTACTTGGTAAATTCTGAGCCATAATCCACTACTCATATCGGGTTTACTTCACCCACTGACCCCAGAGTCTAAATGATATTGATCACTGCTTCAAACAAAGAAGGGTCCACTAGAGGATCTATCTATGGAACCTACCTCCTGGCTTTCCATCTTGTATTTAGAAGAGCTCTTATATGAGGCATTGTCTTTTAAATGAAATAAAATAACCAATCAGTCATGAGAAACTCCAAAACCATTAAACTAAAAACAAGAATCTAAAACAATGATTTAAAATAATAATAATTTAAAGCAGTTATTAATTCTACCACAAAAGGGAAACACCTTTGTAAAGGAACATGTCCATATAAATAAAATCCATACATAGTCTATTCAAAAGACCATACAAACACCAAGTCCCCAATATTATATATTGGTTAGTTTAAACAAATTTCCAATACAATTTATTTAAATGAACCTAAATACCGAGTCTTATACTTAGTAAATATTTTTTGACCACCCATGGAAACTCATATTTTGTCATAAGAGTGAGTTTAATATGCCCCTTTTTTGCACCTACTATCCAAATTCCAATGATATTACTCCTATCTACCAAATGCACATAACCAAATCAAGAAATTATGATACACTTCAGGATGAGTAACCCCTCTGATACCAAACTATAATAGACTAAACCATGTAAACTAGACTAGTCACCCAAGTCATCTTATTACGGGGTGAGGTAAAACAAAAAGAACAAAACACATCTCATATATAAGGATAAAAAGACATAAAATTATATTATAATTCATAAAAAATGAGAGATATAATTGATCTAAATAGACTAATCCCAAAATTACTACAAAACTATACAAACTAGTGTGCACGTGACCAATCATCACCTACAAACCATCCCCATTTCAGAAGAGTGGTTCAATGAGATTCCATCATGCAATAGAATTACCTAACCATTTCCTATATCCTACAAAATAAGGTCTATATCCTCCAAAAGGGAAGGATTAGGGTATGAGAAACAAAGACTAGTAGGATACCACAACAGAATCTATACAAATAACAAGATTTCACAAGTTCTAGATCTAAAATAAAAAAAGTTCTACAAGAATTTTATAAACCAATTTGAAAATATTTCTCAAAACATACTTGAGTTTTTAGAAATTTCATATCATGTTTTCCAAATCCAAAAATAAAGTAGGTAAAGATACTGAATATAAATATACATGTGAGTGAATTTCCATGAAATAATATCATCCAATGGCCCGATGGCCTTTATTTTATATATATTTTTGATAATCCACCTTTCAAGGGGTGAGGTGGAACCCTTATGAGGCTCGTAGGTGTAAGTATTACATAGACCATAGACCTTAGAGGAATTCATTTCCCATAGGCTTCAAACATTACATACAACCCATACTAACTACATGGAACTGCTCCTCCCCAGCATCTTCATCGTGAAATCAGCTCTCCACCTTCACATGGCTGTTTGGCTTGGCTATCCCATGCATGCACAGTCTTATCCTGATGGCAGGTGCCATACCCTCTCATTCTTGAAATTTGTGTAGCTTCTGTTGTGGTGAAATCTCCTTTCTCATCCTCCTTATAGAGCTTGTTCCTTATAGGTTTTATGGTTTTCATCTGCACTTAAGGTGGCCCGAAGGCCTTGAGGTGGCCTGAAGGCTTTACTAGCCCGAAGGCATGGGTGGCCTGAATGCCTTAAAGGACTCGGGGACCAAATCAGTGGCCTAAAGGTCTAAACAGGGGCAAATTCTCAGCTGCTATAGTTCCAAATAGTTCCTGCTATAGTTCCCACTACAGTACCTGCTACAGTACTGCATAATTCCCGCTATAGTACTGCTACAGTGCCTGCTACAATATCTCGAATATTGTGCCTCTTCCTGGATTTGATCCTGGGTCACCTGGATGCGCTTAAGAGTCCTCAACAACTAGGCTGAGGCTCATGTTCTCCATGAAATAATCTATTATGCAATAAACAACCATAAATACAATGCACCTACCAGTCGGGATCTAGCTAATGGGATAATATGTACTCGACACTCAGTATCCTAAAAAGGCATAAGGTTGGATCCAAAAAACATTGATTCCTACCATAGACCATAGACATACAAGAGGTTACCTCTTAGTGGTGTCACACACACTATAGCTACCTGTGTATCTTTTTTGACATACCCAAGGTTCCCTCTACGAAATGTTTCCAATTTCTATTTTAAAAAACATTCTCACATTTTTATAAAACCATTTCAGATCCAAGAAAATCTCCTTTAGGGTTTGAAAATTCATTTTCCATTTTAAATAAAGGAAATTCCATTTTCAATCAAACACCCTTTTCAAATAAGAATCCATGACCTTTTCAATTTCAATACATGAAATTCCATTTCAAATCTCAAGGAAAAAATAAGAACAATAGGCAATTAAAGAAATTATAATTCTTGAAGAGATCCACCTACCTCAAGGATGTAGGAAACCAAACCACCTCATATAATAGTGATTAGAAACCATAAGATTTTCCTTCAAAAGATAAGGTATGTTAAAATACTAAAAATGATTAATAAAAAACACAATCCAATTACTAACCCCTATAGAAAACAGTGTCAAAACCACATATGAGAGAGAAACCAAGAGGAAAGGATTATCCAAAGACATGAAGCACCTAACTCTACTAATCAATCACTAAAAAATCGATATAGATGGAAATAATCCACCCAAAATCACTTAGGGATAACTCTAGGTCAATATAGGAGGGATACACAGAGAATGAATAAAAAATATCACTCGTACAATGCCCTAAAAACCAACACGGTGAAATTTACATAGTTTGTAGCTAATTTACATGTCATTTAATCCTTAGGGTCCATATATTCCAAAAAAAACCATTGCCTTTTTAATTAAAACCCGAATTTTATTCATACATGGATTGTAATTGTTACACGGCATCTAAACCATTCATTCCATGTACCCAGTTCAGGACTTCTTCCCAGTAGCCATTACACAATGTGTAATTCACTTACATATCATGTAAGTTCTCAGTGAGCTGCAAAAAGTCTGGGATTCATGTTAAAAATTCCAAAAAATCCCAGAATTCGCCATTATAGGTATCCTCCCAATTCATGGTTGTAAATACTTTCCCAATGGGAAGGAAACCAAAATCAATGATTAGAACATACCTAACAAAAAGGTAATGGGGAATTACATGGGGGTTTAGCCCAAGACTATGTTTTTATACTTGTTTCTTTATAGACATTCCCTAATTTTGATCTTGTATGTAACAATAAGACTTTATGCAAGGATTCTCCCTAAGTGAGAGAGTTCTTCGATAGACCACCCTGAGTGAGTGGGTATTAGTCCATGATGTGTTAGAGGATTAAAAATGAGTGAGAAGGTATAGACACTAGTCACCCTAAGTATGAGGGTGTTAGTGCATGATGTGATGATGGGGCATAATCCTGAGTGAGAGGGTGTAGGCACAATTACCCTAAGTGAGTGGGAATTGATACATGATGTAGTTATGAGACCTCACCCAGAGTGAGAGGGTGGTGTTATATGACATGGTATATAATTTGGTATGTGATGAGGTGTAGAACAACACCCTGAGTGGGTTTTGATGCATTGTTTAGTTATAAGACCTCACTCAGAGTGAGAGGGTGGTAGTATATGACATGGTATGTAATGTTGTATGTGATGAGATGTGGAACCTCACCCTGATTGGGTGGGTGGTAGTATGTGACATGGTCTGGGATGTAGATTGATTCCTCACCTTGAGTCAGAGGGTGGTGGTATGATATGAGATGGGAAATGAGATCATGATATGGTATGAGAGCCTACCATAAGTGAGAGGGTATTGGTAAAGGCACTCATGTTGGTATTTTCTACAAGTGATGGGGTTGGGGATTGGTTACGATGTGAGATGGATTCTTCTATCAACATTGGATGAAATAGGTGAGTCCATAAATCACGGTGTCTTGATTAGTACACAATTACTTCACATATATTCTTGTCTATCATCAATTTATTTTCCATGCATACACATACTACATATTGTGACATATATGAGGAAGACCATTAGTGGTGCCCTATTGAGATTATTTCTCACACACGGTATGGGAACCCTGGTTCATGTTTAGATCTTTATGTTTCCTTTTCAGGTTCTAGGTTTCATAATAGATCTATCTAGGGTATTCGAATAGAGACTGAGAGACTGGTTTGCATAGGGATGTAGATCTTATAGTTGAGTCTCCCTTGTATGTTTCTTTGGTTTTGTATTTGGTTGGACCAGTGGGTGATGCTTGTGATGTTTATATGTATGTTGAGTAGGGGTATAATTTTTTATAGCATGTTGATATTTTATATTATTAATGAATAAGTATTCATTGTAAATCCTATATTTCTTCTTACTCTGATGTTTTTTGTGATTATATTCTTTACATGTTATTGTATGTGATGGTATCTAGTGTATAGTCTCCCCAATAATTTTTATAGACTGTTATTGTTTAAAGGAAACCTTTGATATATAGGGAGGCACACCATATGTTATTTGGAAAATTATATAGGGTGTTTTATGGGTGATTTTAGTTGAGGATTTATATCATATTCTAGAGGAAGCTTGAGGAGGAAAAACACACTAAGTTTCTCATCATTATAATAGAGGTAATCCGTTTGTTGGATTTTTCATTGGTTTTCATAAAATTGGGATAAAATTGGAAATTTTTGTGATTTAATATTTTTGAGATTTTACTCTTCATAGGTATGGATGCATTCCAGGAGTGTTTTATACTCCATTTTACGAGAGTTTTTCTATAGGGGGTTTCTCGATAAATTTTCCCTTGATTATTCTTGAGTGAATAAATATGAATTGATTATGTAAATTTATTATATGTTATTTATAATTTATTATATTTTCCTTAGAATAAGATAGGGGATCATGGGTGAAAACAGAGATTGAAAATGGTTTAATAGAGGATAGAGAAGGCCTTTCTTGAGGGGTTAACTCTACATAGAGGAGGTGGTTATTAATATTACCACTTTATATGTGGTTTCATTTATTATATGAATTGTAATTGGGGGTAAGTGGGTGAGAGTGACCTAATTTTGAACCAAGGTGAGTTCTTATTTGAGAGGGAAGACTAGTGAGTTCAAGATGATTCATAGTAAGCCTTTAAGTGTGATGTTTCAATTACATAGCTATTGAGGGTAATGTATTAAGTGGAATTTGAACCTATGTATGGTATACAACTTAATCATTTACTCTAGGGACTTAGATAGGTCCCATGTAAATAGTGAATAATTTTCACCAAGAGCATTGGGATAAGGCTTATCTAAGTGAGTGCCTATCAGAGAAACCTTATGGATTATGGTCTATCCAGAGAGTGGTAGCTTATTGTTTTGGCATGGGTGTACTATAAATGAACTTGAGGGGTCTAGATAGTTTATATGAGGATTTATATCAAGGGTTTCCTAGTGAGATAAACACCCCATGATTGGTTCTACTTGGGGGTTATAATGTAGTTAGGCTACTGATGAGCCTATTTAACCTTCCCTTGATCAATAGTTGAATAGTGAGTTGAATTAAGATAATAAATTAGAATAAATTCAACCATATGGGTTTTGGGTGATAACTCATAAAGGGTGGCATGTATCAAGGTTAATAGATTATAGATATACCTCATAACCTTAAAATATGTCATGTATTATGGATTTAGAGCTTGAAATACCTAAGAGGTGGTTTTTATGATGAACTGACAAACATGGAATAGTAAAGTTCCACAAAGTATATTGGGTTTATAATGATTGAGATATTACCACTAATGATAGTATAGGGATAAGAGTGGGTACATTAGGATGCATTCCACATGAGGTGAAAGGGGTTATAACCAAGGTCTATGATTCAACATGATGATTCTAAGACTCTATTTGTGATTTCAACCTAATGTTTTGTATTTTTTTGATATGATAATAAACATGAGGCACTAATAGATTCCATGACTATTATTTGGGTGATCTTTAGAGGACCTAAGATGTAGATTATTATTCCATCTAGAGTATGTTACAAGAGTACAGAGGGCTATATCCGAGCATGTAAATGTGAACTATATTGGTGATACATCATTTATCGTGGTTATTATATCTATGATGTATTGGTCACCTTGTTGGTTAGTATTTGATGATACATCATTTAATGCATGTGATTTATCATTCTAATAGTTTTTAGTACATAGTGATATATCATTCATCTAAGTTATTGTATTTGTGACATATCATTCACCCATGAATTAATAAATGGTGATACATCATTCATTATATTTATTTTCTTGGTGATATATCATTCACCTAGTTTATTGTATATGGTGAT
The DNA here is from genome assembly GCA_963277665.1 of Viscum album. Lineage (NCBI taxonomy): Eukaryota > Viridiplantae > Streptophyta > Magnoliopsida > Santalales > Viscaceae > Viscum > Viscum album. The sequence goes on along the minus strand of OY728119.1, from coordinate 1,942,535,615 downwards.
ATATTATTAAACATACTAATTGTATTTGAGATATATCATTCACCCATGAATTAGTATGGTGATACATCATTCAACCAGGTTGTCTACTATAATGATGCATCATTTATCCAAGTTATCTAGTGTGATATATATTGTTCACCCAGTGGAATGTTATGATGATACCTTGTTCACTAGGTGATACCTTCTTCACCCATGTTAGTGATGGTTATATATTGTTCATTTGATTGTGGTTGGTGATATCACATTCACCATAGGCAATATATCATCACTTTTAATATTGTTATGGTGGTAACTTATTTACCTTGTATTTTTATAATGGGAGGTGATAATTCATTCACTCTCATATGGTGATAAGCTAATTAGATTATTTTAACATTATGGATTTTTCTGAAACAGGTATAAGTCTATCTTCAAGGTGGATTCCTGAGCACCTCATAATATGATGGGTTCTCTATATATTATATTTATGACTAACATTTCAGTTAGTATATGAATGCTTATATATTATTATTATTATTATTAGTGGCACTATTGGTGGTAACTGACTAAGTTCTATAATCACCCATATATGTGCACTTTAGTAGGAATGTAGACCTTATGATTGACATGAAGTTCAATGCATAAATCCTAGTACAGGTTAGCTAGATAAATGATCTAATTGGGGATTTTTAATAGATCTGAGGTGTGGTATAGGACAATGTATTGGGTCTCCTTACTATTTTATTTTATTTTTTTCCTATAAATTATATGATCGACCCATTGGGAGATCTAATTTTATGTATTATTATATAATCCTCATGAGTTGAATTCTATTATAGAATGGTTTTTTATTTATCATGATATTTTTTTATAAATCCATTTCTATACTCTGATATTATTCTTGTTATATATGTATATGTTATTAACTATTGTTGTTTATAATGATAATTAGGGTATAATCTCCCCATGGGGTTTTCTCAGACCCTCATCACTGGCTGGAAGTCTTAGGTGTACAAGGAGGTAATCTTGAGGCTATATAGTGAACTGAATTGGGTTGATTAGTGTTTGAGATAGGTACATTAGATTGAAACAGTATTCATGTAAATACAATAATTATGTATTATAATAATAAGAATAATTCATATATATCTTTAAATAAAAACTTCATGCCACCACACTGTTAGATTAGATAGTGTTTTTAATGAATCTATACCCCTTAATGAACATGTAATTATGTATCTAATTGAAACTCTATATTATTAAAAGATTTATAATATTTAACATGTTCTTAATACTCCATATGCATCACCTCAAACTTTAACATCATGTATTATTCTTCAAGAGTGTTATAATATATGAACTCCTTTTATTCATAAATTACCTTCAATTTTTATTATTATATAGTCGTATATTATATTATATCAGTATTTCCTTGATGTGTATTTAAATCTAATTACCTCATTAGTTTTTCTAAATATTTTCTCAACTCTTCAACTCATCAAACTACTATGTTCTCACTTTTAAATATCATTCCTAACTTCAATATACAATATTTAATTATTTTTTTTTATTCAGTTAACCCTTGTATATATTGGAAATAAATAATCTAAGATTTATTAAATTTTTCTTATAAATCCATTGGGTGCTTCAATCTGTAATATTCAAAACCCCATTTTAATTTTTTATCAAAACTCATCAAAATAAAAAATTCTATAATTTCTTAAAAATGATTCTCAACTTAATTCTTCCCCTCTTATTGAAAATAAATACAATTGATGTTATTGATTATTTATCAATTAATCAACTCCAAATCTAATTGAGTAAACTTGGTGTAGAAAAAAATGATCATTTAATTTCTCAATTCTATCTATAATAGAAATATATTACTCAATATTATTTTCTTATGTCATTAAATAATTTAGATTCTCTCCCTAATAAAAATTAATTATTTTAAAACAAGGTTGGTAAAATATGATTCTCATACATTAATGATGAAAAACTCAACACTTTATACATTAAGTTTCTTCACGTATCATTTTATGGAATCTTATCAACTTATTCTACCCCTGAATGGATAAACTACATCATCTATTCTCACCTCTAGTTTATCACCATCAATTACTTATGAAGAAAATAAAACAAAAAAAAATATTGGGAATTAGGTGGATTTTATTAAGGATCTTTAAAGAGAGTAACAGTGATAAGATTTGTTTCCCAACTTGTAAACACCTTTCTTTTCAGTAATTATCTTGAAATAAGTTTTTATAATTTCTTATTTTATCTTCCAAACAATAATTTCCTTAATAAAAATATTTTTTTACTCTTTTTAGCTTCCTCATTTCATGTAATTTTATTTTTCACCTTAATAAGCATAACACATTCATTTCATGGTGGTTTATTTATCTTATTAAAAATATCCAACATTTCTAGAATTATGAAAAAAAGTATTTATGAATAAATTATACTTGATTTCATCTCATATATAGTTTCTCAATAGTATTTTATTTACCTTATTTTAACAAATTATAAGGAAATTTATATTCTTTACTTTCTTGTTCTCAAAGTTTTCTCTACTAAAATTTTCAACCTATTTCTTTCTTGAAAAAATCTTATACATTTCTCCAGTTCTCTTTCATAATAAATAACATTCGTGGATTTTTTTTAAAAATATAGAATTTTTAATTTTCTTCAATAATAAAAGAATATTATATTTTCCATTAGTGAAATATCAAATTAAATCTTATTGTGTGCATTTTTCTCAAACTTGTTTTTTAATATATGTATGAAGGTAAAATCATTATAATTTTACCTTAATTTCTTCCCCAACATTTGTTATTTTATTTCAGTAATAGTTTTTTAAACCTTATTGTTTTATCTATACCTATATTCTTTATCATAATTACAAATTCTATTTTATTTTTAATAAAATTCTTCCAAGTATTTAAAACTATTTGAGATATATAAATTTTCACTATTTATCTCCAATGTATTATACCTTAACTAAACATATTTTTTTAAAATTATAACTACCCCTTAATATAAGCCTTATATAACTTTTAATAATTGAAATATTATTCCAAAAATAAATTTATTTGTTCTCTAACTTTTCACAGCACCAACAATAAAAATTAAACCACTATTTTTTACCTTGAAGTTGATTCTAGAAAGCTTTATAATTTTACTATTTTTATTTCAAACTATCATTAAAATAAGAACCTTTGGAGAATAAATCGTTTCTATGGTTTTTTAAATTATCCTTTGTTATAACTTTTATTTATAAATTGTCTCAACCCATTTTTACCTATAATTATACTTCAGACATGAGTTATTAATAATAATAGATTTAGCCCAATTTGAATTTTTTAGAATACATTTTACCAATTTTTATTTTAATCCTAAAACATGTGTATCTATATATGTTATCAAGAATTTATTGTCTATAAATTGATTTCTATTTGAGTTAAAACACTTTCCAATCTATTAATAGTTGTAAATATTTTCTCAATAACATGTGAAGTTTCAACCAGAACTTTTTCTTGGTTTTTTATTTTACATCTCACTCAAGGAACTTTAGATTTATATTATTCTTAAAATATTCAAATGATTTTTCTATATCATAATGTTTTATTCTAATTAAATATTTATTTTATGATCTTCATTCATATTTTCCATTTATTTTAAATAATTTTCAAACTCTTTTATTCATTTTTATTTGATATCTAGTTCAAAAATTTTGATATTAATGGTAATTTGTTTTAATTTTTTCTAATGCATGGATATTTTCCTCAATAAATATTTTGGCCTAAGAAATATCATTAATTTATTCTTTCAATTATTTCTTATCCATTTATTATTTTTCTTCAATATATAATGACAACTACTCCTTGAATTTAACCTTTTTAGTGATATTTTTTCACATCAATATCTTCTTAGTGAAGGTATTCTTGACTTTATCTATCTATATTTCAATCTATGTTTTATATTTTTTATATATAATTGATGAATTCAAATATAAAATGTAATATTTTGGAATTTTTTCAATATAATCCTTTATTTTATAATAAAATTCACTTAGTGATTCCATAGGGGCATACTCATCATAACCTGAACCATATTTTTCATGATGATAACATTCAACATATGTTTATATTAATTTTTAACTTTGATTGAATTCATTAATATATAAATCCTATTCTTAATTTATCATGGATGAAATTTTATTTATATTATTTTCTTCTTAATTCTTCCAGTTCCTTAGAGTCTTGCTATAAATTATCTCTACATTTCATTTGACATGAATTGTATCAAAATTTTTCTTTTATGATATTTTAGGAGTTTCCTCAAATCTAAAATTCATATATTAAAGACTAAAAATAATTGGAAACTCAAAAAACCCAATCAGTTTTTGAAGTCCATATCTCATACCGATTGAGGTACTTAGAAAAGATTTTAAGTAGTGTTTAGGATATGGGATAAAATCACTATTATTCTATTTTTATAATTAATTCTAAAATAAAAATTTAAAGCTTGTTAAAATTTAGTTATCACCAAATATTTAACTCAATATCACCTGTATATATAAATAAAAACATAAAAACAAGGTACACATGAATTTTACATGGTTTTCTCGAAATATTTGACAAAGGTGAACTGCTAATTTTATAAATTGAATACAATGTTTTTGGAAGGTCTCATCCTTAAACCAATAGTGTTTTATAAAACATTATTTTTCAAATGGGTTTTATCCTAATAAGTTTATATAGGATCTATATTTATTAAAATATATATATGTAAATTGGTTATCCTTAAATCATTAACCAATCCACCATGACCACTTGTTAGGTTAGAATTTATTGTTTACCCTCAACCAACTAAATGTGAATTTATTGAAAGTAATGGAAAATCACATAGATAAAAATAATAATAATTTGGGATATAGATTTTACCAATTATTGATTATAAATAAAAATTGAGTAGAAAACATAAATCAAATAAATCCCACCCTAAGTTAGTGCTATGATAGGTGAGTTTCTAAGGTTGGATTGAAATGCAAGGTGCATTATAATTTTAATGGTCTTTTGGGATCCTTATCACACAAATGGTTTCATTTTATAATTTTTTATGAGATTAAATTTTATAAATTATTAATATCTCTATTACTATGGAAATAAACCAAGAAAAATACAACCATTGGTCTAGTGATTGATTTAACTATAGTTTAATAAATTACTCACTATAAGTAAAAAAGATGCAGAACCTAATGGTCATGGTATCCCATAATACTTAATTGTGTTAGTATTTAATAAATATAAATACCTTGGTATAGTGATTTAAATATAGATGAACAATTAATTTATGAAATAAAACAATCCAACACATATCATAAAAGAGAGCTCAAATAAAAAACAAAAAACATGTTCAACACACATAACATATAAAATGTACACCAAAATTAAAGGATGAAGTAATAAATCATATATATATATGGATTATGGTAATTATATAAAAATAAAAATAATGAAAAAATATGAGTGAGATCCGATATTGTTCCTTGGATAATAATGATCCTTGCTTGAGTGACACTCTGATCATCCTAAGGTGCCTTTCTTGGATTCTTCCATAGGGTTTGAGTTGATTAAAAGACCTCCAATGACCCTCCTTATGTCTCATATTGAGTCTCAAGGTTGAAACAAACCTTAAAATATTCCAAATATTGACTAAAAATGGTGTTTGGTGGTTGGTAGAAATAAACACAATTAGTTGTCACAATTTTATAACCATGATATTAACCACATGTCACTACTAGATGATTTATTGGGAATGCATGGTTTTCTAACTATGTTTACTAACCAAACATCCCATCATTATCACTAAATAGTTAATAGAACTTATGGAGTGGTTTATTAGATCAAGAATCAACTAAAAGTTTCCTATTTTAGCCCCAAAACACATCAAAGCCATGAATTTATTTAGGGAACTTCAATGTGATGGATATGAATTAAAATTGGATGAATCATATTGAAATATTTATAGATATCATAACCCATGATATGCGTATAATTAATATAAAAAGAAATTTTATGTATATATCATTAAATACATGGGATTCCTATGTCATATTGTATGACATTTGATAGAGTTTATATATATATATGATATTATGTGCATGAGTGTTTTCACATTTCCAAAATTGTTTACCTTATGTTATAATTCATCAAGATGGTTCATTTTTGGTATTTAAGATTATTATTATTATTATTATGATTTCAAAAATCATAAACACCAAACGGGTGTATGTTACGAGTAACATATAGAAGTTACAAAATGTTGGAAGTCGATGCCCAACATCTTTCATTGAATGAATAGGGTCTATATAAAGGGTGACATCCTTCCCATTTGTTGGTTTAGTTGAATTTCAAGAAAATAAAAATTACTTATTCCCCTTAATTCATTTATCTTTGAGGAGTAGGCACCAATACACATTTAGAAGCTTATGGGGTCCCCACACAACATACATGGATTCTAGTGGCTTGTTCACTACCTATGGAGGTAAGAGAGTGAGTGTTGTTACTTGGTGATCTTTTTTAATCATACAAAATTGGTATGTATAATATTGTACTTGAGGTATACACATTATATTTATATTCTTTATTTTACATGTTGATCCTACGGTGATAGATTTGGCTAATTAATAGTCTTCTTTCACTGTTTATGATCATGGGAAATTCTAAAAAAACTCATCAATGGTATCAGAGTCACCTTCATCATAGAATCCACATGTTTTCATAATGATTTTATGAATAACATATATGTCCTAAGATGATAAAATCTATATTGTATGGTATGATATGATGTGTCTAAGTGTTATCCATTGGATCACTATAACATTTCTTATGATATCATAAGGAATGATTAAGTGTTTTTCTTAGTCGTAGGGTATGATTGGATGAATCATAAAGTATGATTCATAAAATACATTAATTTTACACTACATATTATGGTCTGATATTAATTATAATAGGTTATGTCTGATAATCCAGGTTTCACAAAATAGAGTGTCGTATTGTAAAAATTATATAAGTGATACACTTATTATGAACCATTTTATATGATGAACTATACTATGTAATAGTTCATATCATTAAAAATGATAAGAAACCCATGATAAAACTTATTAAAAGTTGTAATTTAATCATATTATATGATATATATTATCTATTTTAAAATATGATATAAGCCAAAATTGTAAACAAAAAAATGTTTTATGAAAAAAATGATTATAGTTTATAAATTGTTTTATAAAATATAAGTGTTAGGCATTAAAAATGAAATATTTTTATTCATAAATGGAATATTAAATGTTTATATTGATATTTAATGTTTGGAAAATAAATTTATTGTTTATTTATTTATTTATTCTTATTTAAATAATCATCTATATAAATTGTTTATATGATGTGAATATTGTGTATGATTTATTTATGTGGTAAATTGTTTTTTATAAAATTTCCATACCATACATTTCATGCTAGGTATGAAAACATAAGTTTAGTTTTCATCTACCCTACCTTTAGTTTATCATAGAGGTATGAGATTTAATTTAGAGGTTGAATATAGTTTATACATATTAGGTGTTAGATTTATCATGTAATTGAGATCTCTCCCGAGAAAAGAACCATGGATAGGGGGAATTTAGATCTGAATTCTCATTGGGTTTAAGACATAATTATTGTATAGAAACATAGGGGTTGGATACCTATCAATCCATGCTTTATTTTATAGGTATTTTTTATTTCATATGACACTAATCCTTTACATGGAAAATTTTCATGTACCTTATGCATGATATGAATTTGGACATGTGTAAATATATCATAATTCTATTTTTGGGTGAGTAACAAAACCTTTGAGTTGTGTAAATAGTGACACATTAATATGGGTTGAAAATATTAATTTGGTGGATGGAATATGGATTAAAAAACTAAATCATTAGAAACATGTATTCGTGTAGGAATAAAACCTGATATAATAAAGATTTCATAAGATGAAATAGACATGGATTTAATATGCATGTGATGTACACTAGATTGGTACGACTAAGAAAAAAAATCAAATACTATGTGTGATAATCCTTATATAAATGCCTTAATCATCCAATTGAGTAGTTTCATACTCAATCTAGGTCCCCAATGAGTATCTTGTGTAAGGTATGGTTGAAAAGGATTATCTTTAGAGCTTGTAAACCAAATGATGCCATAATATTTGGGGGATTCTTAGCTAAAAACAATATGAGATAAGATAACAAAGGAATATAGTTGAGTTTTATCTATATGATATATTTGGGAAAAGTGTTTTCCACTCAACTATCTAGGAATCATATTTGATATGACTTGAATAATGAAACACCTAAACAAATAAGTTTAGAGATAAATACTGAATTAGACTCAAAGATTAGTGAAATATGGATATTGGTCCACTAAAGGTAATGATATATGGGGTTATCATTTTAGTGGGAGAACATTAATTAATATTACTTGATAAAAATATATAAAACATGATAATCACCCATTGATATGTCTTTGTTATAGATTATTGCAGGCATGATGATTATAAATTTCAGATCTATCATAGGAATAACCAATAAAGTAATTATAGATTGGTATATAAGGTTTATAAGTGTTTTAAAAATTAATCATTACAAGGTAATGGATGTGAATATTATTGAAATCAATCTCTAAAATTCTGATTCATTATTATTATATACTAAGTCTGCATTAAAATTTTTTGTTGATAAACACAGACTCTCAATTAAGAGATAATTTATTAATAGAGAAGTAAATATATATTTTTTAAGTAAGGAAAGAGTTTCATATTAGAGTTCAAAACATATAATATAATTCTACCTAGTAGATCAATTATAGAATTGGAAAACTATTATTATGTTCCTTCCATGAATAAAAATTTAATTTCTATATTATGTTTATAAAAAAAGGGGGTTTCATTAATTATCATGAATATTATATATATATATATATATATGAATTAAATTTTTACGGTATTGGAAATATAGTGAATGATTTTTACATTTTATACATGGATAATAAAATCTATGACATTCAGAATAATAAATTCAATGTTGAATCTAACACCACTTGTTTTTGTAATTATCACCATGGTAATTTAAATTAGAAACACATATAAAGTCTCTATAGAGATGGGTTGTTGGAATCATTACATTATGAATCATTTTATAATTTTGAATCTTGTTTCTTAAAAAAATGACCAAATTGCCTTTTAGTGGAAAAGGTGAGAGAGCTTGTGGACTATTAGATCTTATACATAGGGATGTATGTAGACTAATTAGTACTCAATAAAGTGGTGGGTATAGGTAATTTGTAACCTTTAACAATGATTTTAGTTCGTATAGTTATGTGTTTAATATGAGAAACAAGTTTGAAACATTTTAAAATTTTAAATATTTTTAGAATGATGTACAAAAATAAATTGGGAAAAGGCATTAATATTTTCCAATCAATTCGATAATGTGAATACTTAATCCAATAATTTTCTAATTATATCAAATATAATATAATTTTTTTATAACTTACTCATTTGATAACATAATTATAAAATGATGGGTCTAATATAGAATTTGATCATTTTTTATAAATAATTGTGAAAGAAGAACAAACTCGAGTTATAAAAGAACCTAAAAGGTATGGTAGGTTTTGTTAGGTGACCAAGAGAAATTGATTACTTATAGAGAATTATGAGGAAGTGAATTTCCTTGATAATGAAGCTACTACATATTTAGATTCCATTGATAGTTTATATATTGATAAATGGTTAAAGACCATGAAATTCAAGATATAATCCATATATACTAACCATGTTTGTAACTTGATGGATACACTTAAAGGGATGAGACCTATAGGGCACAAGTGGGGTCTCCATAAGAAAACATATATGGATAGTAGAGTGTTTACCAATAATGATTGTCTAGTAGCCAATGGTGACAAAAAAAATATATGGTATTAACTATGAAGAACCTTTTCTATAGTAGTGATAATACAACCCATTCAAATATTTCTTTCCATATTATTTCATTATGATTATAAGATATAAAAAATGGATATCAAAATCACACTCCTTAATGAAAATTTATTTAAGGACATTTATATGATACAACTTTTAAATTTTAAAGTTGAAAATGATATTTCTAAATTTTTCAAGTTATAATGTTCCATTTATGGATTGAATCAATATTATAGGAGTTGAAATATTTGGTTTTATAATGAAATAAAAAAGTTTTGTTTCATAAGAAACATGGATGATTATTTTATATACAAGTAGTATAGTGATACTAATGTAGTATTTCTGACATTATATGTGTAATAAATACAACTTATCAAAAAATATTTCCCACTTTTACATTTACTAAATATATTCTTGAGAAAATTCTTATCAATGAAAGATATGGGTAAAAATACATACATATAAGGTATTAATATATATAGTAATAGATTAAGAATTATCTTGTACTAAATCAAAAAACATATATTGGTAAAGTTTTAAAGATTTTTATCATAGAGAACTCCACAAGGGATACTAGTGTTTCATGGAATAAATATTAGTAAGATTCATGATCCTTATAAAGAGTTAAAAGTATAAATAGGACTCATTATTCATCCTATATTAGATCTATTATGTATAAAATATTTCATACTTGACTATATTTCAACTATTATTTTATGATAACACATAGATACTAATCTAATACAAGTGAGAGTAACTAGGTAACTAGGAAGAACATCCTTAAGTACTTAAGAATATGTAGAGTTACATTCTTGGTCTATGGAGGTGAGGATGAGCTCACTATAAGGGGTTATAATGATTCTAGTTTCCAATCCAAGAAAAGTGATATGATATCTCAATTTGGTTTCATGTTTTAACTCAATGATAGACTTATCAGTTGGAATACTTTTAAATAATCCACCATGGGGGACTTAACAATAGAGAAAAAGTACACAATTTTTTTAGATACTGTGAAGTAAGCTATTTGGATCAAGAAGTTCATTACTAAAATCTTTGTGGTTTCTAAAATTGAGGGAGAAATTGAGCTTTACCATTACAATAATAGGGCTATTACTCAGTACAAGAAACCCTGGTCTCACCAAAGGACCATGTATATCCTTCACAAATATCATCTCATTAGAGAGAAAATTAAGAAAGGTAATGTAAAGATATATTGGGTGGTTACAAAGGAGAATGTAGTAGATACATTGATGAAACCATTATCACAGAAAAAATAATATTCATGTTAAATCTATGGGTATTATAAAAATTAGAGATTATATATAATGGTTGTAAAATGTATCATGGTTTTATAATAAATGAAATCTCTATTTATCATTCATTCATGTATGTTGTACATTTAAACAAGAATAGTGAAATGATAAAAACCCTTAAAATTATGGATTTGAGTTTTCCCTAAGTGATTATAATCATGAATCATAATGGGTTGTGATGATATAAAAATATTATCATGAGTATAAGTCTCAAATATTATATAGTGTAGACTCGTGAGATAATAATTAAAGACTTCAAATGATCTATGAAATTATATCACATAGAATGTCATATGATCCTTGATATACTTATGAGAGAATACAAATCATTGAATCCTTATTAACTAAGGTAGAAAATATACCTATCATGTGGACCTTCATAATTTTATACCTTTCTTATTCCAACCTTTAGGATAATCTAATCAGGGGTTGGTTAGGTATGTTTTTGATCATGTTATTAGTTGAGTTCAACCAAGATATGAATTTTCCACTTGTATGAAAAAAGGAATTCAGGTCTTTGATTGAGTGATTAAGGAAATGAATGATCATGTTTAAATTAGTGTCATGTGATGTTATAATCTATTAAAATGATTGGCAAGCGATGTAATTATTTTTTATGATCAATCTTCTCAATGAATAAAAAATATATGAGTTGGCCTATACTAGATTCACATATTCCATGTCTACTTTTCACTCCATTTCATGAAAAAATAGATTATATAAGCATATATATAACATTTTTGATACATCTTATAGGGGAAATTTTCATATGGAGATATTAGTGTTCTTGATTGAGTTCATTTTAGATCCTTTTGTAACTTGAGTAGCAATGAAATTTTCTAGAGGCCAATCTTTGCTTAAATTTTTTGAATTCAGGAATTCATATTTTTTGTCAATGCTGCATAGAACCATAGGGTCACGCAGTTAGTCCTTATCATAAGAATTAAAATTTTGAAAAAGTTTTTTTTCAAAAATGAAGTGAGTATGATAAACTATATCCAAATGAGTTTCGATGGATTTTTAAATAGTTACAAGGTTTTTCTTAAATCCTTTACAATATTTTAGTACATGTGGGAGATTGATGGATATACATTAAAAGGGTAAGAATTGTATTTCATGATTCTTTTATATCATAACCAATGATATAAATATGATGTATATAATTGGAAATGATATAGATATATCGTTAAAGGTATTGGATACCCATGTTATATGGTATGGCGTATTATAGAGATACTGATATGTGATATTGAGTTCATTAGTGTTGTCACATTTCCCAAATGGTTTAACTTCTATTATAATTCAATTATATGGTTCATTTATGTATTGAATATTATAATTATGATTTTTGAAATGTTTGATAATCATAAACACCAAATGGGTGTATGTTGCATGTAACATATAACAGCTACCAAACACTAAAATTCAACACCCATTCTCTTTCATTCAATGATAGATTCTATATAAAGCATATGATCGTTCCCTATGGTGGGTGTGGGGGACTGTCAAGCCAATATGAATCTCTCTTCCTCCCTTGAATTCATTTATATTTGAGAATAAGGTTCTACCACACATTTAAATGGATAAGGGGTACCCACATAAGGTACTTATATTCTATTGGTCAGTGTACCACCTATTGAGGTAAGATACTAATTGTAGTTTCTTAGTGATATTCCTTAAACATACACCATCAAGATGAAGCAACATGTAATTAAGTTACATATGTTATATTTATGTTCTTTTTTTACATGTTGATTCTATGATGATAGATCGGACTAATGAATGGGTTTATTCTACTATTTATAAGCATAATAAGCTATAATAAAACACATAACAATGTTGTTGAAATACACCTAAATGAAACATTTAAAGACAATGAATAAGATATTTATAATATTTTAACCATTTTGGATTGAAAATCACGTAAAAAATAAATTGAAAAAATTGATACATCAAACTCCCACAGAAAAATGTTTTTCTATCCCCCAAGAAATCCTAGATAATTATTTCAAAGGGACAAAAAAACAAGTATAAACCTAAAAAATGTAATAAATTATTCTGGAATACCACCAAATAGGTACCCAAACAATATTTTCACAAGGCCTAAGGTATGTTCCTGATCAACCCCGGATGGTGAAAAGTTATAATGTCCCCTGATCTAGCGCTCTCTCACGTAGCCAAAAGAGGTTGGTTATGGGACCTCAAGCACGCGTCCCTATACACTAAAGGATGCAGACTAGTATCGAGGGTTTGATAAGTATAGTGGGGATACTATACCCCCTAGTTATCGAGTTATAATACAATGAAATAATCACTTAACAATAAATATCATAGTAGTAGAAATAATGGAAACAATATAATACAACGAAAAAACCAAAAAATAAAATCCAATAGAATAATCCAATAAATAATAAAGGAATAATGTAATGATAGGATGAAATGTAACTAACTGTCATGAAATAATTAATACAAGTAAAAGACTAGCATACTCAAATAAATAATCAAAATTACCTAGTCCCAAGCCCCATGTAGACCCCATCTCAAAACTCCATCACATCTTGAAAACAATAATCAATAGTAAGGTCCCTTATCCTTGTTGAATCCTACATCCCAGTAATCTACTTGGGTGTCAAACAACGGTCTAAATAGGGTGTGATTATAAATCAATAGGTTGAAACCTTTTGTATAAACATAACTATCATGATAATAAGTTCATGAAACAATAAAATAAATAAGTGTATTTATTAATTAATCAATTAAATTAATACCACATTAACCTACTTTAGCACCATGCCAAAATATCTATGAGCAGGTCTCAAAACCATACTAACCATAACCATATAACCATGGTAAAACATAACTTTCTTTGGTGCCATGTCAGAATGTCTCAGAGCATGTCTCATGACTATGCCACCCAAAACCATATATCCATGGTATAAATCACACAAATCTATGTCAAACCTGCTATATAAGCATTTCAATAATAAATCGGGACCAAGACCGGTGTATAAGCATTACAACATGTTTTAGGTCCAAGCTCGGTATATAATCATTACAACATGTATCAAAACCAAGACTGTTATATAATAATTTAAGCATGAATCAGGGCTAAGATCAGTATATAAACATTACAACATGAATCAATATACATAACAATAAGGATATCAAAATATCACATCATAAGGCTTAATGGTTAATTATGAAAATTTATATTTATCTTTCAATTAAACTTTTCATTTATCATTTTTTTCATAAACCAATAACATTCCATTCATTTAAATAATCAAGACGAACCAAGGTGAATCAATATCAAGCAATCACCCAAAACACATGTCATGCTAAACACACTTCAAACCATTAATCAATTAATTTTAAATCAAGGGTTCACTCACCTGAATAGTAGCTATAAACTAGGTAATAAACAATTAGATCCAAAGGGATTTCAAATAATAATCCAATTCATCATTTAATAATTTAGGTTCATTTAATATTGGTTCAATTTAAATATTTTACATAATTTACAATTGAACATACCATAGGGTTAAAGTTTAGACCCCCTTCCTTTAACTGACGATCAAATCAGCACAAAAAAACAGGTAATGAAAATGGTAACGAAGGAACATAGGATCACAAGATGAAACCTAGATCAAATAAAATCATGATTAACATCAATCCCAAACACAATCCAAATATTCCACCACCATAATGGAGAACAATGGAAGAGGAATGGAAAACCAAATACAAAGAATTAACAGGAATCAATCACATAAACGGGGTGTCTATAATGGAGGATGGATCTCCAAAATTACCTAAGAGAGGCCCTAGGGTTGAGAGGAATAAGGTTGTAGTGGATTGAAAGAAAAATCATCCGCATTAAACCTTTAAAATTACTACTCGGGATATTACACAACATGCAACTCATTTACATGCTGTCTATTTCTTTTTAAATGGATACACTAAAAAACACATCACCTCAGGTTTATATTTATCCCTATCAATTTTTATACGATATTATTGGTTTACATGATGTGTAACCATTTAAAACTTGTACTGATTCAGGAAATGTGTTTTGTGTAACATACATGTCATTAAACATTTACACAATATGTAATCTCCCAGTAGACATTTTTCATCCCACTTTCTAAATGACCCAATCCACCTCCAAGCCTTCCAAAACATGGAAAAACATCATAAATCTATTTTACACGTTTATATATGGACTGCATTAAATTAAAAAAACATATATCCCTGAAATTTAGGTTATCTTATCCAACAAGGCTCTCTGTCTCCAAACAAGACTCGATCACCAAGGCTTAAATGAAAAAATCAAAGAGGGAAGTACCTAAAAAATATGGGATCTTAATAATTCCCCACTATATAAAAAGTCATCCCCATTCTACTCTGAGAATTACTGTGGGGTCTTGGCAAACAAGTATGGCCAATATGATCTCATATCAGACTCCCTCTCCAAGGTCTCTTCTAGAACACACCCATGATGCCACTATATTCAAACCAGAGGTATAGTCCTGCCCCATAGATACTTATCACTATGGTCTACAATCCATATCCGATGATCCTCAATGGATGCATCAACACAAATCTTGACATCCTCGATGTCCACTACATGATAATGGATAGGATAATATCTTCAAAGTTGGGACATGTGAAACATTTCATTCATGGAACAATAGTGATGTAGAATAGTTAATAAATACAAAACTAGACCGACACAATCCACTATCTCAAATGGACCTCAAAACCTAGGCACCATCTTTCCTTACTTCTTGATATGGTGGTTCTCCAACCTAGGAGACACCTGAAGGAAAACACAATGACCAACCTCAAACTCCATGGGTTGTCTCCAATGGTTAGTGTAGGATTTATACCTGCTCTTTATAGTCAGAAAACACCTCATGATCAACTGAAACTACTCAGATGTATCCTGTATGAGATGAGACCCAAAAAATACTGAATCACCTACCTCTAACCAATAAAGAGTATAACGACAAGATCTACTATAAAAATCCTTGAAAGGTTCAATTTGAATCAATTCTTATAAGCTATTATTATATGAAAACTCCATGATTTTCATATGTTTCCCCCATAAACCACCGAAATCCAAAACATAGGCTCATAACATATCCTCAAGAACTTGAATAGTTTACTCATATTGATTGTTAGTATAAGGATGATAGTCCATAATCAAAGAAAATGTGATCCTAGAGATTTCTAAATGACCTTCTAGAATTTTGATGTTAAACGAGTATATCTATCTGAAACAATACTCATCATAACACCGTGCAACCGAACTACCTCACTCATGTAAATACTACCCAAATCATCAGCTATGAAGGTCTCCCTGATAGGAAAAAAGTGCTCTACCTTCATAAGTCGATCCACAATCACACATAAAACATAATTCTTATAGGTTGTCTTGGGTTTTCCTATCACAAAATACATAGTGACACTATCCAATTTCCACTAAATAATGGTAAAAGGATAAAAAATCCAAAATGGCCTATGATACTCAGATTTACCTACATACAAGTGAAAAATATTTCCACAAATCTTGCTACTTTATTCTTCATTCCTGGAAACAAGTACTATCTATGGAGACCATGATATATCTTTGTAAAACCAAGATGTACCTCCCATTTAAAAGCATGAAATTATCTCACCATCTCCTCATGAAAGCTCATTGGAACCTATACTTGGCCATGAAAAATAATATAATCTCCACTACTAAGAGACCATATCAATGGTGTCTCTCCACCATATATATTGTCTCTCATAACTAAGAAATCTATATTAGATAATTGGTCTATCTTGATCTGGTCCAAAATCATGGGTATAACAGATGTCAAAGTTAGAGCTACTCATCACTGGTACCCTTGAACATCTAGACACATGTATGAAAAGTGTTCCATCATCCGCTACTCTTTGCATGACTCTCTCACTCACTCTGTATGTGTATTTCATATCAATGCATCGGAAATGACAATACCCATGCCTAGTGTATAATCCAAATAAAAATCTAAAGACTACAGATAATCGACCCACTTCCTCTACTGAAGATTCATGTCCCATTGAGAAATGATGTACCTGAGGCTCTTGTGGTATGTTTATACCACAAACCTCTCACCTATGAGATAATACCTCATGCATCTTATGGAATCTACCACTGTAGCTAAATCTAAATTTTGAGTAGGATAATTTCTCTAATGTGGTCTTAACTATCTAGAGACATAAGAAACCACTTGATTCTCTTTCATTAGAATTACTTTGAGTCCAACTTCGGATGCATCACAGTATGAGGTATATGATTTACCTAGTATAGGTAAAGTGAGGATAGGTGATGAGGTCAACCTTCCTTTCAACTTTTGAAAATCTCTCTCACAAGAATCTCACTAAATAAACTTCACTCAATTTTTGGTCAATCATGACATCGGTGCTTCCAGATGGGAGAATTCCAAGATAAAGCGCTGATAATAACCTGCTAGCCCCAAATATCTTCAAATTTCAAAGGCATTCTTGGGATTCTCCCAAGATACCATAGATTCAACCTTCTCTAGGTCCACTAACACTTCTATCTCTAAGATGAAATGACCTAAGAAGTTCACTTTATCAATCCAGAAATTTTATTTTTTTTATCTTGACATAAGGAAGATGCTATATCAATGTACTCAAGATGATGTCATGATGTTGGGTATGATTGTATGCTAATTATGAGTACACAAATATTTCATCAACAAAAAATGCCACATACTAGTCCAAAAAAGTATAAAAGATCTGATTCATCAAGTCCATGAATAACGCTAGTGTGTTAGTAAACCCAAAAAACATCGCTAAAAATTCATACAATCCATACCTACTCCTAAAATAAGTCCAAGGTATGTACATCAGTCTCACCCTCAACTAATGGTATCTTGATCTCAAAAAGATCTTGGATAAGATCTTATCACCTCTCGCTAATTTAAGATATCATCAATATGTATAAGAGGATATTGGTTTCTGACCATCATCTAGTTCAATATTCTATAATCCACACATAAGTGCAAAGTGCCACCATCCTTCTTAGTGAAAATAACTAGAGAAACCCAAGGAGATGTACTAGGATGTATGAAACATTTACTTCTAGATATTTCAACCAAAACTTAAAATCATGAATCTCTGTTGGTTCCATTCTATAAGGTTGGATAGAAACTTCCTCTAACCCTAGCACCAATTTGATCATGAACTTGATCTCTCTCTTGGGTGGTAATCTGTAGAACTCATCGGGAAAAAATCCTAAAAATGGTCTACCACTGTAGGAAAAGAATCATATTTCATTCCACCATCATCTCGAGTAATAAAGGCTATATGAGCCATGATACAATCCAATATATACTAAATTGGTCCTACATGACCAACCTAAATATCCCACTCACCCTGGTGATAATAGGTGACTACTTTTTGAGATAGAAAGGTAACTCTCCTTAGGTAAAAGTCGATATGAGCCTAGTATATAGCTTGAAAATTCATACCAAGAATTAAATAAAAGCCTATCATTTCCAAAAAATGGTTTCTAAAAGAAATGGTAACCACCAACAAGCCTTGAAACATTTTATATTCTCCGACCGCACTCCCAATAGTGTGTCGATGGTTAAAAAACCATCCAATATCTACACATATAAGCCCAAAATGTTTTCCAAAAGAGAATATGACAAGAAATGTGATTCTCCTATATCAAACAAAACATAATACAGGGTAGATGAAACAATAATTTTACCTCTGACAGTAGATGATCATGTATCCACAATATCGGAGTAGTCTGCATAACATACAGCTAACCAACCCCTTTGTCATAGGCTCTAACCCGGCTCCCCTAAGCTATTCCCTATTCATAGTACTAGCATTCCTATACTGGGGTACCATGTCCCCCGCCTCAACTAGAATGTTCCATGGAACTCCAGCTACTTATATATTGAGGAGTAGATGAGTTCTTCCCATAATCTGTTACTTGTCTTGATCCCCTGCCACTACTCTGTTGCTACATGCTCCTAAAAAAACACTACAGGTGACCCATTCTGTCACAAGAATGACACTCCAAATTGGGGTATAGACACTGAGCCTGTTTGTGGCCCATATTTCCATAATGATAGCACTATAATAGAACATGATCCTGAGATGGATACCCTCTTCCCTAACTACTTTAATTACTACTTCCTTGGAGAAAACTATTGTAGAAATGCTTCTTTCCACTGGAAGAAGATCTCCCAGTTCACCCAGCAAAAAATAGCATGTCCGCTGTTCATGGCCTCTATCAAATTCCATTCTGTGATGAGTACCAGATTTATCACATCCAAAAAACAACTCATACAGAACAATTTAACCTATGACTTGATCTCATAGCGAATCCCACCCTGAAAATGTCTCACCCTGGAGATCTCATCAGCTTCCAAATATGGTGTAAAGCACTACAAGTCCATGAAATGCTCAATGTAGTCTAACACTAGCATTCCCTCCCCTGTCAGGTGTATGAACTCATGATTTTTCTCATTCCTCAATGTCTCATTATAGAAATGGTTCAAGAAATTATTCTTGAAGTCCTTCTAAGATATATCCTCTTACTGCTCATCCTACACCATAATGTCCCACTAATCCTTGGATGGTCCATGAAGAATATATGTGGAAAGGTTCACTCTCCTATCTTTGGGTGTCTCAAGATGCTTAAAGATCATCAGGACTGACTCAATCTAGAACTTAGCTTCCTGGGGGCCTCCCTCCCCAGTTAAAGTAGGTAGATGATGTAGTTGGAACTCTCTCATCATCTCAGAAATCGAAGGCATGGTATGAACAATATCCCTTTACTTGGATCACATGACCCTCAGGAATCTATTGCAAATATGAACATATATCTGATCCAAATGAGCTATAGAAATCTGGTTCAGTTGTGTTAGGAGTGTGATGATTTCCTCTCTCCTAACACTCAACTCAAAGATAATGAGGAGGCATTTTCTCTTCAATACAAACACACTCCTTAGAACTCTGGCTATAACAACAAGGTTAACCTTAACATGTAAAAACAATAGATAACCACTAACTTGTGGACTCTCTAAACATGTATTATAAGTGTTTTATCATGAAATATCAATTTATTTCATTCCATTTATAAGATATAATAGGTATCTTATATCAGATTTCAAACATGAAAGTGTATATCACATTATACAAATATGTCCCTATCATGAAAAATTCATGTTAATATATCCCTATATTCCTATCATGATGCATGAATAATCATATCGTGCCATATCGAGCCATGAGTAGAAATATCAAGAGCTAATAACATCATGAAATAATAACCTAACACAACATGTGAATCACTCAGGGTAAAATAACATCAACTATAATAAGAAAATAATATAAATAACAATCCATCCCTGGGAACTCGAATTTTCCCCTATACAAGGGTTAGATACTCCCATGAATAAGATCATTACCAAGTCCCAATATATAATAGTATCCTTTATACCTTTCCCAAATAGTAAAGAAACAAAAATAAATCTTGTGTGCTCTAATAACACTTTGTAACATCCCCCTATTCAACATCTCATATGGTTGAAACGGGTTGGTTACAGGACCTCAAGCGCACCTCCTCATATGTCAGAGACTACTGATTAGTAGTGGGGGTTTGATAAGTATAGTGGGGAGACTATAACCCTAGTTATATAGTTACAACACAATGTAATAATCACTTAACAATAAATATTATAGGAGCAAAAATAATGGAAACAATACAATTCAACAGAAAAAATAAATAGTAGAAGACAATAGAATAATATAATAAATAATAAAGGAATAATGTAATGACATGATGAAATTTAAATATATGTAATGATATAATTAATAAAAATAAAAGAATATAATACTCAAATAAAGACTCAAAAATCCTTGGTCTTGATCCCCATGTTAGACCCATCTCTAAACACTATACCATCTAGTAAAGAACAATCAACAACAAGGTCCCTGTCCATTATCGAATATTGCATCCAAGTAATCTACTTGGGAACCAAACGAAGTCTTGAAGAGGGTGTGAGTATAACTAATTAGTTTGAAACCAATGTATTTAAACATAATGAGTCTAATAATAATTTCATGAAATAATGGAAATAACAAGTGTATTAATTAATTAAAATTTTAAATTAATACCAAATCAACCTGATTCGACACCATGCTGGAATTTCTCTGAGCATGGATCACAACCATTATAACCATAACCATATAATCATGGTAAAACATAAACTAGTTTGGAACCATGATATAATTTCTTTGAGCATGTCTCATAACCATGAAAACTAAAACCATATATCCATGGAATAAATGCAATGCCCTGACCCTAGAATCCTGGAGCCAATACCTTACTTTATTACATTATCGTGATTAAAAGGAATCAAATACCAAAGGACCAATCAATTTTGAAGTTTTGTAAAACAATATTTCATACTTGATACCCATATTACATTGGGAAATATAAAATAAAACATGATAGATAATAAAATTAAATTGACAACATCCACAAAATCTCAATCAAATATTTCTCCTTCATATCCCAGGGAAAGGAAAAAAATAAGGGTGAGCTCAAATAATCAGTAAGGGTAATAAAAAAATAGAAGTAATAATAAATAAATAATTATTAAAAATAGGGTAAGGTAAATAACTGAACACACTTTCCATTTAAACAAACTGTATAAGGAATAATCAATATGACATAGTAAGTAATTGAAACACATGACATTTAATCAATAAACTAAGAATGAACTGCATCCATAGATAATGCCAAAGAAAAAATCTCATGGATAAATAATAACTAAATCTAAATGAGGGAAATTCTTAATTATTGGATTCCATTATTCCTATGTACATATTACCTTTACTGTCAATATCTTTTATAATACTATTTAGCATATTAGGTAGAAACCCATCTAATTTGGCCAACTGATTCATTTCATGAGACTACTGATGCATCAAGGGGATATTTATTATCCACATAAAGAGGATAATATTCATTGTTTATATTATAATATTCATATTATTTATTAATCATAAAAACCCTTTTTAGTTCATTTTACACTTTGAACATTATTTCATATTATAATTGTAATTCCTTCTTAAAATGCACTATTACATGGTACATTTTTGAACACCATATAAAATACCCAATGATCTTGATTTTATTTTAATATTTAATTTTCATGTTCCTAATTACATTGGTAAAAATTAATAATTTTTGAGTACTTGAAGATTCATATTGGAAGAACTCTAAAATGGGCTTTCATGGTAACACATTCTGGGAAAAGTAAACTAGACAACATCCCAAAAAATAGACTGTAGAGGCCAATATCCAAGACCAATGATTCTAAAAATTCAACATAAGATATAATAAATCATATTAAACATTTAATCCAACAGTGAAAAGAGCTAATTAGGACTTTTTAATGGAGTTAAATGCGACCCAAATTGGAGATAAAATTTTGGGCTAGATTATGTGACCTAGAGAAATAGTCCACCTTTTTACACATATCTTGGAAAAAAATTATATTTGGGATGAAATTTTACAGTAGGTTAGTATACATCCGGAGATCCATTTTATTCTTCTATGTCCCACTCTAATCCATCCATATAAAAGGACATTTATGCTCTTCTATTCGGTGGATGCAAGTTGGATGCCACTTTGGGTCAAGGATAAATAAGTCCACTCTCCCTCACTTTCCACCACCCTAGGACTACCATACTCAAGTGGTATACTTTGTACTATTTGGAGATCGACCCATGAATCTTGAGATTCCTATTTAAGGTTGTTTTGGTGAAGGAGATGATCATCCTTGGTTCTTTATTTCATTGTAATATTATGCTGCAATTTTGTTGTCTCAAGTTTCTCTTTCACATGTAAGTTGTTCTAATTCATCTTAGTTTCTTAATAAAAGTTCATTTTATCCTTGTATTCTATTATTATTCATATCAATTTGATACCATTGGATCAAGGTGTGAATTTATTCACATCAAACCTTGTGAAATTATCACACAATGGTGGGGTTATCGTTATTTCATTGTCTTTTTTTTACTTCTTCAATTCCTCCCTTGTGAGTCAACTTCCCGCATTCATTGAAACCATAGCATAAATGGATGGATAACCAACTTATGTGTTGATACAAGGGGGTATAAAGATTCTGTATTAGATTTTATTTCTCACTACATTAATGTCTAATCACTTCTTTTAATTGATAATTTTTTTTGAAGATCTTTAAACTCCTTTGTCATTGTTGAATTTAAGGTCACACACTTCAAGTGCTAATACAAACCTCTACCTTGAAGTGCTCAAAACTTTAATCCTTCAAGTGTGTAGGTTATTAGTATTAAGGTGTGTAGGTATTAAACCAGTAAGTGATGATGTTTTTTGATCTTCTTAAATGAACCCATCTCAAATATAAGAAATTGAAATAGTTAAAAAAAATGAATGCATCTAATCCACCCCAAGTGATAACCTAGGATAAACTCATTCTTTTAAATTAAATCCACTTAAGTCTCTTAGAATTAAATTAAACCCATATAAAATCAACCCATGTTG
This sequence comes from Viscum album, assembly GCA_963277665.1. Taxonomy (NCBI): domain Eukaryota; kingdom Viridiplantae; phylum Streptophyta; class Magnoliopsida; order Santalales; family Viscaceae; genus Viscum; species Viscum album. The sequence continues at coordinate 1,942,511,681 of OY728119.1, read as the reverse complement.
GCCACTTCATAGAAAAAAAATCCATAGAATTTATGTGTCTATATGTTACTTCTTAGGTCTTTGAGGATTTGACAACCCAAGATAAACTACAAGAGACCGCTTAACCCTAAAATTTTGGGTAAATTTGGGCAAGACCAAATTTTTTCACTGTTTCTAGGGAACTAAGTAAGTTATATTAGACAATATGATCCTTTTCCCACCCCCAAAATCTCTATTCTCACCCCCATTCCTCTTATATTTTCTCCTTTCTGTTTGTGTGTGTCCAAAGAATCTCAAATCCAAGTTTCAGTCTACTCCAATGGAGTCTCTTGAACATTACCCTATCATAAACCCATGTTGGAAGAAAATTGGAAATCATTATATGGAATCCCCTAACTTAGTTAATTTCATTTATTAATCCATTAATCATCACCCCACACTCAGTGAGATGAAAAATCATTTAAATGATGATTGTTTAAAGGATAAATTACCAGCCCTCTCAAGGATGGTTGAAGAGATCAATCTTACAGATGTCCATGATGTTAAACCTCATACAAATTATAATACTAAAACATTGATTGAACAATTTTTTAATCAAATGGAGATAATTAATTCTGAGGTTTCATATTTGAGATTAGAACTACAATGCAATAATACTTGTGAGGAACTATTCCCTACACCAAATATCCCTTCTATAACCATATGTAGAGTGTCTAGTTTCCCAAAACCTAGTCATGAATTTATTGAAGAATCAACCATTGTATTTGGGGTAGTGGAATTGAATCAATAAATTGTTGAAGGGTCTTTAAATCAGGAGTAAATTTATTTCATGTATTCACAAGAGGGAAATTTGACATCGTGGAATGAATGTATCTATTATAGCTCCATCGATGATTTTTCAGAAACACCAATTAGTGAAAAATTAGAAGACATCACAAACATTGACTCTATACCCATTCCTAACACTGATATTTCCAATTTTTTAGTTGAATATTCTATTCAAAAGGAACCAATTTTGTTGAGAAATTTTGAAAATGAAATTGAGTTTGATTCAAAGTCCCGACTAGTGTCTGAAAGTGTTAGTGAACCCAAGCTCAAATTCAAGGTCCTTAAACCCTCCCTCAAGTCTTATTTTATAGAGGACAATCAAAATAATTATATCAAATTTTCATCCTATTTTGATGATAATATTGATGAAATTATACTTTATTCCTTAAGAAATATTTGGAAGAGAATTGGATGGAACCTTATCGATATTCATGGGATTATCCCATTCATTGGGACCTATATAGTTTTTGTTGAATAAATTTAAAAACCTTATTGTAAACCCCATTGGAGACTCAATAACAATCTAATTGAAGTGGTGAAAATTTTAATCATTAAAATTTTAAAATTTGGTGTCAGATAAGTTTGGGTGTTCATGTCGAGCAAGCGATGTTAAACAAAAGCATTGCACAGGAGGAAACCTCATGTTTTTATGGTTCCAATCATTATGAATAAACATTATTTTTCAAATAGGATTAATAAATAAATTTGAAATTTTAAAAAAATACTTAATCAATCAACTCTGAATATGATAGTACATTATATTGTTGACATGTTATTCTATTATGAGTATGGATGGGTAAGAAAGGGGAGCTCTATATTCATCTGTGTCATGTGGTGTGATACTTGAGTAATAACTTACCTCAAAATTTAAAAACAAGACATTGTATCATCAGTTTATTTTTATTTTTTTGTTTTTGTAGGTTAAAATAAAAATACAAAAAAATAATAATTAAAAAAATTAAAAAGGACACGTCATAGGTCATGGAGAAAACCCCATAACAACCGATGAAGCCATAGGGACTCGAACCTGGGACTGAAGGGAGATAGGGGTATGCACTTACCACTGGCCTACGACTTATAGTTCTTCCTTATTCAATAATTTTTGTATATATACTTATATTTTAATTTTTTATTATATATATATATATATTGTTTGTTTGTTTGTTTTTTTGTTTTTCCTTTTTCCACTAGGGAATTTTATGAGTGACATGGATATCAAAAGACTAAATTGGATTAGCACGAACTTCAACTTCAACCATAATGTGACTTCATTCCATGATCCTTATTTTCAATTTCCTTTTTGAACTCCCCTTCTCTGCCTCTACCCCATTCTAAATTTTATTTTCTTCAAACACTGGGGACAATGTTATTTTAAGTTGGGGGAGATGAAATAAAAAAAAAATTTGTGTAAAAAAAATTGCTTTTGTGTGAAAAAAATTATTCAAAAAAATTTGTGTAAATGGAAGGAAAATTCCTTTAACTTTGAACATACTAATACACATTGAAAAATTTTAAACTGAATATCAAATAATTTATCATGCCCCAATTCTGATTTTAATCCATGTATAATTTCATGAGCATAGATATTTGGAAAGTGTGGCTGTTTAATGTGATATTTCATCATTTATATTTTCATCCAAAAAATAATAATAAATTCACAACGAACGTCCTTTGGATAGTGGGGTATTAGTTTTAGTTCATGGGGTCCCCCAAATAAATAGCATAGGTTTGGTGACCATTTTAGTTTTAATATTCACATTCAATAAAAATAAATAAATTTGTGTGTAGAGTAATGAAATGACCTAATGCGTGGATTTCAGCACTTGGGGATCTTGAATCCATGGTTGTATGGCCCAGAGTTAGTAATTTTATCTATATTTTTGGTAATTTGACTTTTTTTGATTGAGTTAACTCGAGTTGATGCCTGAGTGTGTGGGCTTCACTTGGTTCCCTAAGGTCTTTGAGCCTAGGAGTCATCGGCAAAGTCTCGCTACATGGGTTGACTCTATTGAGTGTAATTTCAATTAACATGGAAAATTTTCAAAAAAAAAAAACAACAACAAATATACAAAAAAATTGAATACTCGTCTTAATATTGAAATGGGATTCCACCTAGCACTTCCATCATTTTCCCCTTGAATTAAAATGAACCCCCATGTCTTTTGTGACACACAACACATCCTCATAATTTATTAAAAGTGGATGAAATGTGGTGATGAATTTGAATAAAGGAACAGGATTGGGATTGGGATATACTCATGAACCTATATTCTTTTAATATATTTTGATGGGTTTCATGATTTTTTGGTATAAGGGTTTTTGGTGATCATTGTGTATTAAAATATTTTTAGAAAAGGGAATTCGAAATTTATATTTTTCATATTATAATTGTAATTCTTTCTTAAAATTCACTATTACATGGTAAATTTTTAAACACCATATAAAATACAAAATGATATTGATTTAATTTTTATATTTAATTTTTAGGCTCCTCATTACATTGGGAACAATTAATACTTTTAGAGTAATTGAATATTCATATTGGAAGACCACTAAAATGGAATTTCATGGCAACACATTTTGGGCCAATTAAACTAGATAGTAGCCCAATAAAGAGACTATAGAGGCCAAGATCCAAGCCCAATGATTCTCAAAGTTCAACTGAAGATAAAGGAAATCATGTCGAACATTTCATATAATAGTGATAAGGGATAATTCAGATTTTTAATGGAGTTCTACACATCCCAAGTTGGAGATAAAATTATGGGTCAGATTCTACGGCCCAGAAAAACAGTCTACCAATTTACACATATCTTGGAAACCAAAATTATATTTGGGTTGAAATTTTACATCCATTTATCATACATATTTGGATCCTTTCTATTCCTTTACATCCCACTCTAATTAGTCCATATTGAAAGTCATTTAGGTGATTCTATTCGTTGGATGCAAACTAGGTTCCACTTTGGGTCAAGGATAAAGAAGTCCACTCTCCCTCACTTTCCACCAACCTAGGCATGCCATACTCATGTGGGATGTTTTTTACTATTTGGGTATCTACCCATGAATATTGAGATTCAAATTTAAGGTAGTTTTGGTGAAGGAGTTGAGCATCCTTCGTTCTTCCTTTCATTGTAATGTTATGCTACAATTTTTTTTCTCAATTTTGTCTTTCACATGTAAGTTGTTCTAATTCACCTTAGTTTTTTAATAAAAGTTATTATTCTCCTATTATTATTTTATTATTATTCATATTACATTGATACCATTGGATAAAGGTGTGAATTTATTCACATCAAACCTTGTGAAATTATCACACAATAATAGAGTGATCGTTATTTCATTGTCTTTTTTTTACTTCTTTAATTCCTCCCTCATGAGTCTACTTCTCACTTCCATTGAAACCATAAAATCAATGGAGGGATAACATACTTATGGGTTGATCCAAGGGAGTATAAAGGGGATGAATTGGATGTTATTTCTCACTCAATCAATGTATAATCACTTCTTTTAATTAAGAATTTTTTTTGAAGATCTTTAAACTCATTTGTCCTTGTTGAATTTAAGGCCACACACTTCAAGTTCTAATACGAACCTCTACCTTGAATTTATCAAAACATTGATCCTTAAAGTGTATAGGTGATTATTATTAATGTGTGTAGTAATTAAACCAGTAAGTGATTATGTTGTTTGATCTTCTTAAATGAACTCATCTCAAATATAATAAATTGAAATAGTTGAAAAAGGAATGCATCTAATCCACCCCAAGTGATAACCTAGGATCAACTCATTATTTTAAATTAAATTCACTTAAGTATCTTAGAATTAAATTAAACCCATATAAAATCAACCCAATTTTTTCAATTCATAAACAAAACCATTCTATAGAATTTATGTGTATTTAGGTTACTTCTTAGGTCTCTGAGGATTCGACAACCCAAGCTAAACTACAAGCGACCGCTTAACCCTAAAATCTTGGGTAAATTTGGGGGAGACCAAATTTTTTATCCATTTCCAGGGACCTAAGTAAGTTATCTTAGACCCTATCATCCTTTTCTCACCCCAAGATCTCTATTCTCACCCCCATTCCTCTTATCTTTTCACCTTTCTTTCTTTGTGTGTCCTAAGAATCTAAAATCCTAGTTTCAGTCTACTCCAATAGAGTCTCTTAAACATTACCCTATCAAAAACCCATGTTGGAATCAAATAGGAAATAATTATAGGGAATCCCATAACTTATTTAATTTCTTTGATCAACCCTTTAATGATCACCCCACACTCAGTGAGATGCACAGTCATTTAAATGATGACTGTTTAAAGGATAAATTTCCATCCCTCTCAAGGATGGTTGAAGAGATAAATCTTGTGGATGTCCGTGATGCTAAACCTCATAAAAATTATATTCCTCAAACATTGATTTAACAATTGTGTAATAAAATTAAGAAAATGAATTTTGAGGTTTCATCTTTGAGATTAGAACTACAATGCATTAATACTTGTGAGGAACTCATCCCTACATCGATTGTCCCTTATATAAACTTTTGTGGAATGCCTAGATTCCCAAAAACATCTCATGAATTTATTGAAAAATAAACCTCTGTATTTTGGGTAGCAGGAGTAAATCAATAAATTATTGAAGGGTCTTTAAAATAAGAGGAAATTGATTTCATGTATTCAAAAGAGGTAAATTTGACATCGTGGATTGAGTGTCCCTATTATAGCTCCATTGATGATTTTTCAGAAACACCAATCAGTGAAACATTGGGAGAAATCACAAACTTTGACTCCATACCCATTCCTAACACTGATATTTCTAATTTGGTGGTTGAATCTTCTATCCAAAAGGAACCAATTTTGTTGAGAAATTTTTAAATTGAAATTGAGTTTAATTCGAAGTCCCGACTAGTTTCTGAAAGTGTTAGTGAACCCGATCTCAAATTCAAGGTCCTTATACCCTCTATCAAGTCTTACTTTATAGAGGATAATAAAAAAAATATCATAATTTTATCCGCTTTTGATGCTAATATTGATAAAATTATACTTGATGTCTTAAGAAATATTAGGAAGTAAATTGGATGTAACCTTTTCTATATTCATCAGATTATCCCATTCACTGGGACCTATAAACTTTTTCTTGAATAAATTTAAAAATTTTGCTGTAAAACCCATTAGATACTCAATCAAAATTTAATTGAAGTGGTCAAAATTTTAATCATTAAAATTTTCAAAGTTGGTGTCAGCTAAGTTGGGGTGTTCTTATCGAGCTAGCGACGTTAAACAAAAGCGCTGCATGGGAGAAAACCCATGGTTTTCATGGTTCTAATAAATGGGAATAATATTTATTTTTTAAATATGATTAATAAATAAATTTTATATTTTAAAAAATACTTAATCAATCAACTCTGAATATAGTAGTACCTTAGACTATGGACATATTCTTCTATTATGAGTGTGAATGGGTATGAAAGGGGAGCGCCATATTCATCTGTATCACGTGGTGTGATCCTGGAGTAATAACTTACCCGAAAATTTAAAAATAAAACAATGTATCATCAGTTTATTTTTATTTTTTATGTGTTTTTATGTTAAAATAAAAATACAAAAAAATAATAATTAAAAAAAATTAAAAGGACACGGCATAGTTTATGGGGCAAACCCTGTCACAATCGATGAAGTTGTGGGGACTCAAACCCGGGACTGAAGGGAGATAGGGAAATGCGCTTACCACTAACCTATGACTTATAGTGATTTTTTATTCTATAATTTTTTTATATATACTTATATTTTACTTTTTATTATATATATATAGTTTTTTTGTTTGTTTGTTTTTTTCCTTTTTCCACTAGGGAATTATGTGAGTAAAATGGATATCAAAGGACTAAATTAGAGTAGAATGAACTTCAACTTCAACCACCAGGTGACTTCATTCCATGATCCTCATTTCAAATTTCCTTTTTGAACTCCCCTTCTCTACCTTTACCCCCTTCTAAATATTCTTTTCTTCAAACACTGGGGACAATGTTATTTTTAGTTGGGGGGAGATGAAATAAAAATAATTATTTTGGTAAAAAAAATTGATTTTGTGTGAAAAAAATGATTTGAAAAATTTTTTGTAAATGGAAGGAAAATTCCTTTAACTTTGAACATGATAATACACATTGAAAAATTTGAAACTGAATATCAAATAATTTAGAATGCCTCGATTCTGATTTTAATCCATGTATAATTTCATGAGCATAGATTTTTGGAATGTGTGGCTATCTAATGTGATATTTCATCATTTATATTTTTATCCAAATAATAATAATAAATTCACAATGCACGTCCTTTGGATAGTGGGTTATTATTTTTAGTTCATGGGGTCCCCCAAATAAATAACACAGTTTTGGTGATCATTTTAGTTTTAATATGAGCATTCAACAAAAAAACAATAAATTTGTGTGTAGAGAAATGAAATGACCTAATTCGTGGCTTTCATCACTTGGGGATTGTGACTCCATAGTTTTCAAGCCTAGAGTTAGTAATTTTATCTCTATTTGTGGTAATGTGACATTGTTTTTGATTGCTTTAACTCGAGACGATTCCCGAGTATGTGGGCTTCACATGGTTCCCTAAGGTCTTTGAGCCCGGGAGTCGTCGGCAAAGTCTTGCTACATGGGTTGACTCTATTGAGTGCAATTTCAATTACCATGGAAAAATTGAAAAAGAAAACAATAAGAAAAATATACAAAAAATTTGAATACACGACTTAATATTTAAATGTGATGCACCTAGTGCTTTCATCATTTTCCCCTTGAATAAAAATGAACCCCCATGTCTTTTGTGATACCCAACACATAATCATAATTTATTGAAATTGGATGAAATGTGGTGATGAATTTGAACAAATGAATGGTCTTGGGCTTGGGATATGCTCATAGACCTATCTTGTTTTAAATTATTTTGATGGGTGTCATGATTGTTTGGTATAGGGGTTTTTTGTGATCATTTTTTATTAAAAAAAATTTAGAAAAGGGAATTTGAATTTCATATTTTTGAGATATATTTTGCTCGGGACTAGAAAAACTCAAGTTTGGGGGGTGATTATCCACTTAAATAGGATAATATTAATTGCTTATAATATAATATTTATGTTATTTATTAATCATAAACACCATTTTTAGGGCATTTTACACTTTGAACATTATTTCATATTATAATTGGAATTCCTTCTTAAAATTCACTATTACATGGTACATTTTTGAACACCATATAAAACACCCAATGATATTGATTTTATTTTCATATTTAATTTTAAGGTTCCTCATTAAATTGGGAACAATTAATAATTTTGGATTACTTTAAGATTCACATTGGAAGTCCACTAAAATGGGATTTCATGGCAACACATTATGGGCAAAGTAAACCAGACAACATCCCAATAAAGTGACTGTAGAGGCCAAGATACAAGCACAATGATTCTCCAAATTCAACTGATGATAGAGGAAATCATGGGGAACATTTAATTCAATAGTGAAAAGTGATCATTATTACTTTTTAATGGAGTTACATGCGGCCCAAGTTGGAGATAAAATTCTGGGCCAGATTCTGCAGCCCAGAAAAACAGTCCACCATTTTACACATTACTCGAAAACAAAAATTCTATTTGGGATGAAATTTTATAGGAGATTATTTTTCATCTAGGGATCCATTTTATTCTTCTATTTCCAACTCAAATTCTTCCATCTATAAGGTCATTTAGTCACTTATGTTCAGTGGATGCAAGTTAGATGCCACTTTGGGTCAAGGATAAAGAAGTCCACTCTCTTTGATTTTCCACCACCCTAGTCCTACCATACTCAAGTGGGATGCTTTTACTATTTGGAGCTCGACCCATTCATCTTGATATTCCTATTTAAGGTAGTTTTGGTGAAGTATTTGAGCATCCTTGGTGCTTTCTTTCATTGTAATGTTATGCTACAATTTTGTTGTCTCAAGTTTGTCTTAAACATGTAAGTTGTTCTAATACATATTAGTTTCTTAATAAAAATTATTCTTATCCTATTATTATATTATTATTCATATAATTTTTACATCATTGGATCAAGGTGTGAATTTATTCGCATCAAACCATGTGAAATTATCACACAACGGTGGAGTGATCATTATTTCATTGTCTTTTTTATACTTCTTCAATTCCTCCCCCATGAGTCTGATTCCCACTTCCATTGAAACCATAAAATAAATGGTGGGATAACCTACTTATGGGTTGATCCAAGTGAGTATAAATAGGTTGTATTTGATGTTATTTCTCACTTCATTAATGTCTAATCACTTCTTTTAATTTATAATTTTGTTTGAAGATCTTTAAACTCCTTCATCCTTTTTGAATTTAAGGCCACACACTTCATGTGCTAATACAAACCTTTACCTTGAAGTGCTAAAAACATTGATCCTTCAAGCGTATAGGTGATTAGTATTAAGTTTTTTAGTTATTAAACCAATAAGTGATGATTTTGTTTGATCTTCTTAAATGAACCCATCTCAAATATAAGAAATTGAAATAGTTGAAAAAGGAATGCATCTAATCCACCCCAAGTGATAACCTAGGATCAAATCATTCTTTTCAATTGAATTCACTTATGTCTCTTAGAATTAAATTAAACCCATATAAAATCAATCCAATTTTTCCACTTAATAACCAAAAACAATCCATTTAATGTACATGTATGTAGGTTACTTCTTAGGCCTCTGAGGATTCGACAACATAAGATAAACTACAAGCGACCGATTAACTCTAAAATCTTGGGTAAATTTGGGTGAGACCAAATTTTGGCACCATTTTCGGGGACCTAAGTAATTTATATTAGACACTATCATCCTTTTGTCACCCCAAGATCTCTATTCTCACCCCCATTCCTCTTATCTTTTCACCTTAATGTCTGTGTGTGTCCTAAGAATATCAAATCCTAATTTCAGTCTACTCCAATGGAGTATCTTGAACATTACCATATCATAAACCAATGATGGAATCAAGTTGTAAATAATTATAGGGAATCCCCTAAATTATTTAATTTCTTTGATCAATCCTTTAATGATCACCCCACACTCAGTGAGATGCACAATCATTTAAATAATGACTGTTTAAAGTATAAATTTCCAGACCTCTCAAGGATGGTTGAAGAGGTAAATAATATAGATGTCCATGATGTTCAACCACATACAAATTATATTCATAAAACATTGATTGAACAATTTTTTAATCAAATTGAGATAATTAATTTTGAGGTTTCAACTTTAATATTAGAACTACAATGCATTAATACTTGTGAGGAACTCATCCCTACACTGACTGTCCCTTATATAACCTTATGTGGAGTTTCTAGTTTCCCACAAACCTCTCATTAATTTATTGAAGAATCAAACTTTGGATTTGGGGTAGTGGAAGTGAATCAATAAATTTTTTATGGGTCTTTAAATCATGAGGAAATTGATTTCATGTATTAACAAGAGGGAAATTTGACATCGTGGATTGAGTGTCCCTATTATAGCTCCATTGATGATTTTTTTGAAACCCCAATCAGTGAAAAATTGGTAGAAATCACAAAATTTCACTGCATAACCATTCCTAACACTGATAATTCCAATTTGTAGGTTGAATATTTTTTGGGAAAAAATCCCTCAAGGTATCATTGAATCATTTTTGAGGTGATTGTGTTTGTTGACAATGTGGGCGTCAGTGTTGTGATTGTTGACAAAGCAAACCATGGCATACAAATTTGTTGAGAAATGGGATTTCATGGTGGAATGTAGAGTTCAAGGGTTGTGGTTAATGATCCATGTTTGATTCAAGAACGTCGATAAAGGAATGGATGATCTGGAGGCGGTACAAAAAGAGAAGATACAAGGTGGCGTCATTTTCTAGTGTTTGCCAAATTTTTGGGCCTGAAAATCGACAAATGGAGAAAAGTGGTTTTGGAAAAGAGACTTGCGTGCTGTGTACTTGAAGGAAATGGAACTTTCAAGCCTAGTGTTTTTCAAGATCATAACATGGAAAAATGACAAAGGGATAAGGGCCGCGCAAGTTTTGGGTTGGTTGCGCAAGTGACCTGCGCGCCGATAAAGGACTTGCATGCTGGTGCCTAGGAGGATTGGAAACTTGTGTGCCTATTTTTTTTCAATATCAGAACTTCAAAATATAGAAAAGGAAAGAGGGTCGTGCAAGTATTGGTGTGGTCGCGCAAGTGAGTAGCGTGACAGAGACTTGGGCAGATAGACCTGCATGCCGAAACCTGTGTGCTGAGGGGTGACTTGTGTGTCATCGCACAGGGTGTCAAAATGCCTATAAATACAGGTTGACCCCTTCTCATTCTTCACGAGTTCAACACTTAAAGAAAATCAGAGATCCCGTCACACAGGTGTGGTGGTCGCACAAGTGGTGGTGTGTCGCGCAAGTATAAGTTGCGCGACAGGTGTTAGTTGCACGCTAATATTGGTTTGGGTGTAAGAGGAGTTGCATCACGCAAGTTTGGAGGAGCAGAGGCTTGTGTCGCGCAGGTAGTTGAGGTGGACCTGTGCGCTAGTGTTGAACTGCGCTCCAAGACCTGCATGCCATCTTAGAGAAGGGTGCCAAGTAAGGTTTATTTCCAGTAGTGATTCAGGGCTGCGTGGAAGTTATAAGATTGCCTGATACCTTCGGTGAAAAGTGGAATTCATCTATGAGTGAATGTTGGACTTCAACAGAGCATCCACATACAATAGAGGATGTATTCATTAGTGATAATTAAGAGACCTATAGGTCCATAAACTATGAGTGGATCCTTTCCAGAGTAGTGAGCAAAGGAAGAGGAAGAAGGTGATCCTCTCCACCGGCAGTGAGCCAGAGAGAGAGAAACAGGGAGTGACCCTTGGGAAAGCAGTGAGATGACCCTAAACTTTGTAAAGGAAGTGAGCCTGGGAATAGAAGTGATCTATCCCAAACCTTTTAAACAATAGTGTGCCTTTAGTGGATTTGGTACATCGGCACATTGCCGGTGTATGCTCCTTGGACGTAGCCCAGTGAGGGTAAACCAAGTAAAAATTGTTGTGTCATGTGCATGCTTTACTTTTTGTTTACATTGTGCAACGGGAAAGAGAGAGAAGAGTGTTTTTCTTAATAGCGAAACAATATCAGAACGGGATTTAATCTTAAATTAGGCATACCCTGATTCACCCCCCCCCCCTCTCATGGTATTCATCCTTGTGGACCTAACAATATTCTATTCAAAAGGAACCAATTTTTTTGAGAAATTTTGAAAATGAAATTGAGTTTGATTAAAAGTCTCGACTAGTGTCTGAAAGTGTTAGTGAACCCAAGATAAAATTCAAGGTCCTTACACCCTCTCTCAAGTCTTACTTTATATATTATAATAAAAAACATTCTATCATAATTTCATCCTCTTTTAATGCTCAACTTGAAAAAACTATATGATATGTATTAAGAATTTTTAAGAAGACAATTGGATGAACCCTTGTCGATATTCATGGGATTATCCCATTCATTGGGACCTATATAGTTTTTCTTGAATAAATTTCAAAACCTTCTTGTATACCCTATTGGAGACTCAATCACAATCTAATTGAAGTGGGAAAAAATTTAATCATTAAAATTTTAAAAGTCGGTGTCAGATACGTTGGGGTGTTCATGTCGAGCTACCGACGTTAAACAAAAGAATTGAACAGGAGGCAACCCGTGGTTTTCGTGGTTCTAATAATTGTGAATAATCATTATTTTTCAAATAGTATTAACAAATTAATTTGATATTTTTAAAAAAATACTTAATCAATCAACTCTGAATATGATTGTACCTTAAATTGTTGACTTGTTCTTCTATTATGAGTACATATGGGTATAAAAGAGGAGCACCATATTCATCCGTGTCACATGGTGTGATCCTTGGGTAATAAATTACCCAAAATTTTAAAAAGAAGACAATGTATTATCAGTTTATTTTTATTTTTATGTGTTTTTAGGTTAAAATAAAAATAAAAAATAATAATAATTTAAAAAAAATTAAAAGGACACGTCATAGGTCATGGGGAAACTCCATCACAACTGGCAAAGCCGAAGGGACTTGAACCCGGGACCGAAGGGAGACAGGGGCATGTGATTACCACTGAACTATGACTTATAGTGCTTCCTTATTCTATAATTTTTTTATATATACTTATATTTTTCTTTTTTTATTATATGAATATATATATATATATTATTATTTTTTGTTTGTTTGTTTGTTTTTCCTTTTTCCACTAGGGAATTCTGCGAGTGACATGGATATCAAAGGACTAAATTCAAGTAGCACAAACTTCAACTTCAACCACCAGGTGACTTCATTCCATGATCCTCATTTCCAATTTCCTTTTTGAACTCCCCTTCTCTACCTCTAACCCCTTCTAAATTTCCTTTTCTTCAAACACTGAGGACAGTGTTATTTTAAGTTGGGGGGAGATGAAATAAAAAATATATTTTGTGTAAAAAAATTGCTTTTGTGTGAAAAAAATGATTTGAAAAAATGTGCGCAAATGGAAGCAAAATCCCATTAACTTTTAACATGATAATACACATTGAAAAATTTGAAACTAAATATCAAATAATTTAGCATACCTCGATTCTGAATTTAATCCATGTATAATTTCATGAGCATAGATTTTTGTAAAGTTTGGATGTCTAATGTGATATTTCATCATTTATATTTTCATCCAAATAATAATAATAAATTCACAATGCACATCCTTTGGATAGTGGGGTATTAATTTTAGTTCATGGGGTCCCCCAAATAAATAGCATAGGTTTAGTGATTATTTTATTTTTAATTTGATCATTCAAACAAAAAAATAAAAAATTTGTGTGTAGAGCAATGAAATGAACTAATGTGTGGATTTAGACACTTGGGGATCATGACTCCATTGTTTTATGTCCCATAGTTAGTAATTTTATATCTATTTGTGGTAATTTGACTTTGTTTTTTACTGAGTTAATTCTAGATGATGCCTGATTATGTGGGCTTCACTTGGTTCCCTAAGGTCTTTGAGCCTCAGAGTCATCGGCAAAGGCTCGCTACATGGGTTGACTCTATTGAGTGAAATTTCAATTTCCATGGAAAAATTAAAAAAAATAAAAAATATACAAAAAAATGAATACTCATATTAATATTGAAATGTGATTCCACCTAGCACTTTTATCATTTTCCCCTTGAATAAAAATGAACCCCCGTGTCTTTTGTGACACACAACACATCATCATAATTTATTGAAATTGGATGAAATGTGGCGATGATTTTGAACAAAGGAATGGTCTTAGGCTTGGAATATGATCATGGACCTATCTTGTTTTAAATTATTTTGATGGCTTTCATTATTATTTGGTATAAGGGTTTTTAGTGATCATTGTGTATTAAAATGTTTTTAGAAAAGGGAATTCAAATTTCATATTTTTGAGATATATTTTTCTTAGGAATAGAAAAACTCAAGTTGGGGGTGTGATTAGCCCCTGAAAGAGGATAATATTCATTGTTTATATTATAATATTCATGTTTTTTTTAATCATAAACACCATTTTTAGTGGATTTTAGACTTTGAACATTTTTTCATATTATAATTATAATTCCTTCTTAAAATGAACTATTACATGGTACATTTTTAAACACCATATAAAATACCCAATGATCTTGATTTTATTTTCATATTTAATTTTAAGGTTCCTCATTACATTGGGAAAAATTAATTCTTTTGGATTATTTGAAGATTCACATTGGAAGACCACTAAAATAGGCTTTCATGGCAACACATTCTGGGCAAAGTAAACTGGACAGTAGCCCAATAAAGAGACTATAGAGCCCAAGATCCAAGCCCAATGATTCTCCAAATTCAACTAAATATAGAGGAAATCATGGGGAAAATTTCATCCAATAGGTAAAAGAGCTAATTATGACTTTTTAATAGATTTCCATACGGCCCAAGATGGAGATGAAATTCAGGGCTAGATTCTGTGGCCCAAAAAAAACAGTCCACCATTTTACATATATCTCAAAAACCAAAATTCTATTTGGAATGAAGTTGTACAGTAAGTTGGTATACATTTAGGGATCCATTTTATTCTGTTATGTACCACTCTAATTCATCCATTTAGAAGGTAATTTAGGTTCTTATGTTTGGTGGATTCAAGCTGTCTGCCACTTCAGGTCAAGGATAAAGAAGTCCACTCTCCCTCACTTTCCACCACCCTAGGTCTACCATAATCAAGTGGGATGATTTGTACTATTTCAAACTTGACCCATGAATCTTGAGAATACTATTTAAGGTAGTTTTTTTGAAGTAGTTGATTATCCTTGGTTCATTCTTTTATTGTAATTTTAGGTTGCACTTTAGTTGTCTCAAGTTTGTCTTTCACATGTAAGTTGTTCTAATTCATTTTAGTTTCTTAATAAAAGTTCTTATTATCCTTTTATTCTATTATTTTTCATATCACGTTGAAACCATTAGCTCAAGGTGTGAATTTATTCACATCAACCCTTGTGAAATTATCACAAAACAGCAGAGTGATCGTTATTTCATTGTCTTTTTTTTACTTCTTCAATTCCTCCCTCGTGAGTCTACTTCCCGCTTCCATTGAAACCATATAATCAATTGAGGGATAAATTGATTATGGGATGATCCAAGGGAGTTTAAAGGGGCTATATTTGATTTTATTTCTCACTCTATTAAAGTCTAATCACATCTTTTAATTGATAATTTTTCTTGAAGATCTTTAAACTTATTCATCCTTGTTGTATTTAAAGCCACACACTTCAAGTGCTAATATGAAACTTTACTTTGAAGTGATCAAAATTTTGATCTTTAAAGTGTATAAGTGATTAGTATTAAGTTGTGTAGGTATTAAACCAGTAAGTTATGATGTTGTTTGATCTTCTTAAATTAACCCATGTCAAATATAAGAAATTGAAATAGTTGAAAAAGGAATGCATCTAATCCACCCCAAGTGATAACCTAGGATCAACTCATTATTTTAAATTGAATTTACTTAAGTATATTAGAATTAAATTAAACCCATATAAAATAATCTCAAGTAGTCAACTTCATATCCAAAAATAATTCATAGAATTTACGTGTCTGTAGGTTACTTCTTTGGTCTCTAAGGATTCAACAACCCAAGCTAAACTATAATTGACCGCTTAACCCTAAAATCTTGGGTAAATTTGGGAAAGAACAAATATATATAAGTGGGCCCCAAACATATCATACATTTCCAAATAATTCCTCATATATTGAGTAATTTATTTAATTCATGAACAATTTACCTTATCAAATATCTATATTGAATAAAAGATATAGATTTATCAATAGTTCCCCAGTTAAACAAATAACTGTCAAAGTGAACACCATATATAAAAATGGTATATGGTTTAGGAATTAATAATATCCATTTCATGATAATATATATATTTAATTTATAATAAAAATGATCATAAGGAAGTTATTGTTTTAATATAAAGTTAACAATCACAAAATAAATTGATATTACAAAGATAACTTTTACCGCTTGGTAATTTCCAAGGTAAAATCTCTTGGATGAGTTAGCTCAAAGTGAAAATTAAAATATAATGAAGTATGATTTAATAATTATATTAAATGAAAAATGGTAATTATATATACTATACAAAAATAAGTGGTGAATATGAAATTTATCTCACAGATTTAAAAAGTGAGATGAAAATACCTTACCTTGTGTTTCCTTTTGTGTGAACATACGTTAAACTCATGTATAATAGTTTTAATAATCTTATTAACATATAAAATAACCATAATAATATTTATAATATCATATATTAAATTTTTTATAATATCTTATTACTCTTTTTTTAAAAAAAATTCATTATTTTCACCATTTCAAGTGTTAATTGCCTAGTATTTTGAGTTTGTTATGAATTGTTACATTTTAATATTATTATTTAGATCATGATTTCATCATATATATAATTTAAAACATAATTTAAATATCATATATATTCAGTATATATTTATTTATAGCAATCCATAAAATTTTGAGATAAGAAATGAAATGCATTGTTCATGGAGACAGTAAGTCGTACGTACGCATGAACGCTACTTCCATTTCTTTGTTTTATTAAAAGAATGAAAAGTAAATAATATTAAATAATCATATTTATCACATATATTACACATATTTTTATTAAAATCATTCCATTTATAGCGTTAATTAATTGCATCTCTTTGAGGAGGTGGTAGTCCACACATCCATAAATGATGTTATCATATTCCCAAAAAATGGAAAGTATAAAGTTATGTGTTATATAAAAATTAAAAAATAATAAATAACTAATAAATATAATATAAAAAATATATAAACTATAAATAAATCATTATTTAAAACCTTGAAATGTGTTAAATGGAATAACGAACGACATTGGTTCGCGAGGTGGTAGTCTTCCATACACATGAATGATGATTGTGTATCTCATTTGATGGATGTATATAAAAGTGTATGTTTAAATATTAGAATAAAAAAATTAAATTATATTTATGATACTTATTTTATTATATAATAATTGTACAAAAATAATTTAAGGTGTAGATAAGTAAACAAAACAAAAGTGATTTTTGAAGAATGTTACCTCTTATTTGGGTAACTCCTTTTTGTTTATAACAAAAGAATTCATTGGATTGATTTATTCCCAAAGTGAGGATTCTATGAGAAGTTTAGGGATTTTTGGATATTATTTTTTCAATGTTTTATGATCCAAATTGATTTATATTTGTGAATAATTAGGAGGGGTGAGTGCCTTTTTATTGTGTACGGGGAGTGACATTCTTGTAAATTTTCGAAAATGGAATTAAATCCATGTTTTTTCCATGTCAAGTGGATACTATAATGGTCCAAATCTGATAAAAGGTATTATATGGTTGAAATATGTCCATTAAATTTATTATTTACAATTTTCTAGGTTATTTTGGCCCTTAAGTTTAAGGTTTAGTTCTTTGTTAAGCTAATTTTTCTCTTAATCACTGTAATTAATTTTAATCACTTTCCCTAATATTTTTTGTCAAAAACTATGATGAAATTATTATAAATTATAAATTATTTTTATTCCAAATGTTTATTCCATTTTTACAAATTAAAATTACATAAGTGGTAGAAATTAATTTAAAATTAATCTCGTAGATGTTACAACAATGTATGTTTTTAAACTAAAAATGTTCAAAAGTTTTCTATGTTTTTATATCCAATTTCAAATTAAAATTGATAAAAATGACCTAAATTTGATTAATTTATTTATAATTTATGTAATTTTACTTTAAACCAAAATTAAAATAAAATTTATCCTTATAAATGTGTTAGATGAAGAGACAATTTTCAATTAAAATTTGGTATTTTTCATTATTCATCAAAAAATGAAACTTCACAGAAAAATACCAAAAATTCACCCTCAGATAATTTTGACATTACTATTTCAAAAAATAATTTTATTTTGACATATAAAATTTATAAAATTTCCAAAATTTAGATTTAAATTTTTTTCTCCATCAAAAGACAGTAAAAATGCCTTTATAAAAATATAGATTTTTATGTGTAATATTGTGTTTGTTCTTATCATATTCTTATCAAATATATTTGATGAATGTAAAAAATATTTTATTGAATATAAAATATATATATATATATTTCATTAATATTATTAAATAATAGTAATTAATTTAATTAATTAAGATAAAAATCCTTTGGAACTTAAAAATAGTTCTTTATAAAAACATTTCTTACATATTCAATTAGTTTTTTATATTCATTTATATTTAATTGTTAACCAATAAATTGAACAATAAATTTCCATAAGTTAGTTAATCTGATTCATTACCACTAGTTTAACAGTTATTTTATATATTATTATATTAATTAATAATATTTTAATAATATGTTATTGCTTGTTAAAATTCAGTCTTGTGTCTAACACAAGATATCAAAGAAACCCACTATTGTGTGCGATGAATGCTAACTCTGTATTTCATGCATTGAAAGCTAAAGAATATATTAAATTTTTTAAAAATATTAAATATACCATAAATTATCAAGAGGTTATAGTCCTTTCTATGTTTGGTGTTGCGTGTCATACACACTATCGAATAAAATTTACTCCTTTGGAATTTTCAAGGAGTTACATTCTCTCCACCTTAAATAAATTGCATCCACGCAATCTGAACTTGATCACAGAATAATAAGGTTTGATATATGAAAATTACTTTGTTTAAATACCGCATTATGAGAAGAGTTAATAAAATATCCTCTTAATAAGAGAGAATGAGAAGTACAAAGGTCATATGGAATAACATATAACTTTGTTTCTACATAGGATAACATTAGTGGAAATTGGAGATACGTACAAAGAGGAAAAGAATAAATATTTATAAGGAGTGATTGAGGTAATTTATCAGAAATAAGTGAATGTTAAATGGAAATTTGAGGGCCTCAAACCCATAAATCTGTGATGATTTAAAAGACCATTAGTTTAACAAAATTGATGGTATTATGAAAACATTTTTTTTCTAGATCATTTTCCAAATGTTGAGTGATTCTTTTACTTACTAAGTATATAAATAAATATAATTACTTAAAATATTTATAGAAACACAATTTTTATCCTTTTTTGTGCTTTAATAAATTTACAATTCATCTATTACTTCAACAAATGGATATCCAAAAATTAACTTTGATGTCTAAACCACTAAAATACACTTTTAAGGGATTGTAAGACCCGTAAAAAAGTGAAAAGTATTTAAATTTTTCTCTAACTATTATACAACACCAATATGGTAAATACATTAATCTGTAAGCCTAAAAAGTAACACTACTGGTTCACTATTAATATCAATTCATCAAATTTTTTAACTTAAAATAATTACACCTTAACCAGGACATCACATAGGCCAGTGGTAGGTGTGAAACCCATATTTTCCTTCGATCATGAGTTCAAGACCCACCACCTTATTAGTTTTCATTTTTATAAAACCATATTAATAGAATTTACAAAATAAATATGATGTAAATACTTTAAATTTAATAATTAAATAACCTTTTTACTAGGGTTTTCAATACAACCCATTTTTCTTTTACAAAGTCTAATAATATTATTTGTTTATTATTACAATTTCATTAATGATTGTATCAACCCTAAAGGTTATAAATACTTTTAAACTTATGACTATAAAATTTAAAGGTATTATTCCTCAAATAAAATTTCCACTAAAACATATAATTTCCATAAATTTTTCCAAAATTTCCTTAATCTTGGTAGAACACCATTACATAAAACCTAAAAGATATGTTTAAGACTTAGAACTTATGATCAACCTTAATCTCATAATCTTGTGATGGTATCCATAAATCTTATGTTAATGAAGACATGTGTGATTCTATGATAATCCTAAAATTATATCTTAGGGGTTATGTTCCATAATCTATGTTTTTATAAATCTAGTTCCCAAGGTTACTACTAATATTCCTTTGATACTAACAGTAACATCTCGACCCCATAAGCCTGGAGCCGGTGCCTTACATTATTACATTAGTATGATTACAAGGAATAAAACCCCAAAGCACCGATCAATTTAGTAGTTTTGTAAAACCATATTTTATACATGATATCCATATTACATTGGGAAATATAAAATAAAACATGATACATAATAAAATTAAATAGACAACATCCATGAAATCTCATTCAAATATTTATTATTCATATCCCGGGGAAAGGAAAGAAAATAAGGGTGAGATAAGATGCTCAGTAAGGGTAATAATAAAACAAAAGTAATCATGAATTAATAAGTATATACAATATGGAAAGGTAAATAACTGAATACACTTTATATTTAAACAAACTAGATAAGGCATAATCAATATAGTAAGGTAAGTTACTGAAACACATGCCATTTAATCAATAAATTGATAATGAACTACATCCATAGATAATTTCAAAGAAAAAATGTCATGGATAAATAATAACTAAATAATAATGAGGTAAATTTTTAATTATTTGACTATATGTTTCCTATGAATATGATACCCCTTTTACAAGACAATTTAGCATATCGGGTAGAAACCCATCTAATTTGGCCAACTAATTCATCTCATGAGACTATTGATGCATCGAGGGGATATCTATAACTGGGATCTACCTATTTCATACCTATAAATAATAATTCCTAATATATAAAGTAATAAATTTAATTCATGAATAGTGTTCCCTATCCAATATCCGTATTGAATAAAAGATACAGATTTAACAATAGTTCCCAAATTAAACAAATAATGGTAAAATTGAACACTGTATGTAAAAATGGTATATAGTTTAGGAAATAATAATATCCATTTCATGATAATATATATATGTAATTTATAGTAAAAATTATCATAAGGAAGTTAGTGTTTCAAGAGAAAGTTAACAATCACAAAACAAAGTGATATTGCAAAGATAATTTTTACCACTTGGTAATTTCCAAGGTAAAATCCCTTTGATGAGATAGTTCAAATTGAAACTTAAAATACCATGAAGTATGAGTGAATCATGATATTAAATGAAAAATTTTAGTAGATACACCATAAAAAAAGTAAGTGGTGAATATGATATTTATCTCACATATTTAAAATGTGAGATGAAAATACTTTACCTTGCATTTCCTTTTGGGTGAATGTCCTTTAACCTAATGTATAATGGTTTTAATAATATTATTAAATTATACCAGAACCATAATCATATTTCAAATATCTTATATTAACTTCTTAAAATATCTTATTACCTTCTTGTTAACAATCTTTTATTATTTTCTCTATTTCAGGTGTTAATTGCCTAGTTTTTCGAGTATGTTTTGACTTGTTACTTGTTTTTATTCTTAATTAGATCATGATTTCATAATATAAATATTTTAAAACATTATTTAAATACCATATATATTTAGTATATATCTATTTATAGTAATCTATAAAATTTGGAGATAAGAAATGAAATGCATCGTTCATGGAGATGGTAGGTTATAGTATGCATGAATGTTACTTCCATTTCATTATTGTATTAAAATAATGAAAAGTAAATGATATTACAGTATCATATTTATCTCATATTTTACACATATTTTTATTAAAATCATTCCATGTATAGAATTAACGAATCACATCGCTTTGAGAAGGTGGTAGCCCACACGTCCACAAACGATGTGTATTCTCATAAAATGGAATGCATAAAGGTATGTGTTATATAAAAATTAAAGAAATATAAATACATTATAAATATAATATTTTTTTATATAAACTATAAATCTATCATTATTTAAAACCTTTAAATATGGTAAATGGAATAATGAATGACATCAACTCGCAAGGCGGTAGTCTATTGTACACACGAACGGTGGTTGTGTATCCCATTTGCTGGATGTGTGTGAAAGATTAGTTTTAAATACTAGAATAAAAACATTAAATTATATTTAGGATAATTATTTTATTATATAATAATGATATAAAAATAATTTAAGGGTTGTAGAAGTAAATTAATCAAAAGTGATTATTGAATAACATTACCACTTATTCGGGTAACTCCTTTTGGTTTATACCAAAAGACTTCCTTGGTTTTATTTTAGCCCTAAGTGAGTATTATAAGAGAATGAGAGGTATTTTGGGAAATTATTTGGGTAGATTTTGTATGATCCAAATGGATTTAGATATGTGAATAAGTGGGAGGAGTGAGTGCCTTTTCATAGTAGAGGGGGAGTGACATTATTGTAAAGTTTTGAAAAGGGAATTCCACCCATGTTTTTCCCATGTAAAGTAGATCAAATATTGGTGTAAATTATATAAAAGGGATTATATGGTCTATATATTTCCATAAAATGTATTTTTTATAGGTGTATAGGTCATTTTGGGCCTTAAGCTTAAGGTTTTGTCCTTTGTTAAGCTAATTTTTCTCTTAATCGCTGTAATTAATTTTAGTAACATTCACTAATATATTTTTTTGAATAATTTGAACTTATTAGACATTATGAATTATCATTATTAAAAAAATTGAATCCATTTTTTCAAATTCCTATCATAGAAGTGGTATAGAGTAATTTAAAATTAATCCTGTAGATGGGACAACAATGCAGGTTTTTAAAGTAAAAATGTTCAAAAGTTTGTAAAGTTTTTATTTAAACTTTCAAAGTGAAATTGATTAAAATGACCTAAATTTGATTAATTTATGTATTATTGATATAATGTGACTTAAAAATCAATTAAAAATATAATTTATCCTTATAAATAAATTAGAAGAAGATGCATTTTTTCAATTAAAATTCAGTATTTTTCACTATTCATTAAAAACTAAAACTTCACATAAAAATACCAAAAATTCACACTAAGAAAATTATGAAATTAATATTTCAAAAATGAATTTTATTTTTTAATGAAATTTATAAAATTTAAAAAAAAAATTATTTAAAATAGGTTCTCCATCAAAAAGTGTTAAAAGTGCCTTTATAAAAATATAGATTTTTATGTGTAATATTGGGTTTGTTATTATCTTATGCTCATCAAGTCTATTGGATGAATTTAAAAAATATTTTATTTAATATATAATATTTATATTTCTTTAATATATTATAATAATAGTAATTAATTTAATTAATTAATATAAAATTCCTTTGGAGCATAAAAATAGTTCTTTATAAAAAACATTTCTTATATATTCAATTGGTTTTCATATTAATTTATATTTAATTTTTAACCAATGAATTCAAAAATATATTTCCTTAAGTTATTTAATACTATTTGTTACCACTAATTTCATAGCTAGGTTATATCTTATTATATTAAATAGTGATATTTTAATAATATATTGTTTCTTGTTAAAACTTAGTATTATGTGTAATACAAGCTATCAAAGAAACCCATTATTTCATGTGATACAAGATAACATAGTATTGTGTGCATTACAAGATATAAAATATATTAAATTTATTTAAAATATTAAATATAAAATAAATTCTCAAGAGGTTATATTCCTTTCTACGTTTGGTGTTGTGTGTCATACACGCTATCGAATAAAAGTTACTATTTTGTAATTTTCAGGGTTTTATAATAAATTGCACAAATCTGGGTCAAACATGCTATATAATAATTTTAGCAATAAATCAGAGTCAAGCCTGGTGTACAAGAATTAGAACATGTTCAATGCCAAGCATAGTATATAACCATTAATGAATGTATTAGGTCCAAGCCCAGTATATAATAATTTTAGTATGAATCACGGTCAATGTAACATCCCAAGTAAGTAATGAATAATAGATATTTTTATCTATGTCTATTAATGATTAAAATAGTGTTTTAGAGGCTAAAAAGGAAAATAAATCCAATCTTAAGCATGGAATACACTAATATTCTTAAAAGATTGTTTTACTGCCTTATGATGGAAAACCCTTTTTAAATCTATCTTTTGACAATTTTATAAACTATGTTTGTCAAAATAAACTTATTCTTTATGATTGGGACATCAAAATTTACTTTGTGTGAATTTTTGGTATTTTTCTGACAATGTTCATTTTTTAATGAATAGTGAAAAATACTGCATTTTACATCAAAACTGCTTTTTAATCTAATTTATTTATATGATTAGATTATCTTTTGAATTGGTCTTAATGTGTAATATGAATATATTTTTACCATTTAATCCAATGGTGGTCATGGGAATCAATTTCACTTTGAAATTGGACTTAAACTAGTGTCAATCTTTTGATACTTATTATTTCATAAAAACACGCTATTTGCTCTGACAGCGGGAATTAATTATTAAATTAATTAATGTGACTTATATGTTGTGAATTTTGTAAAATAGACTTCATTTTTGAATTCGGAATATCAAATATAGCATAGGATGAATTTTTGGTAATTTTCTGAAAAACTTCAATTTTTGATGAATAGTGAAACCACTAAGTGGTACTTATAAAAACGGATTTTCCGTTTAAATGAAATTTTGCCATCATTGTGTTTTGAATTTCAAAAATACGACATACATGGTTGTCATTAAGAAGTAAAATGTGGTTCAATGAGATTATAATAATTTTTTGGTGAATAGTAACTTATTAAGTTCTTAATCGCGATTAGTGGTAATTAGGGTAGTTTAAGGTATAAATAATGCTTTAATAATATGAAATGACCTAGAAAAATGTCCCAACCTTATTGGTTGTGTCATGGCCGACCAAGAAAAGCCATGGGTCAACTTGGGGACCCCATGGAGACACTTTGGTTGGGAAATGACATAAATAACTTTTTATTTAATGTAAAAGTAAAAATGACACAAACATAATATGTTTTACGAAAACAATTTTTACATGGGGTTATAAAGATCATATTTTTGATTATAAATAGTCATTGGAAATATAAAAAGATTTCCTACATCATAGTATTTTGTTTATAATTTTTAGACTTTAAATAAATTAATTTATTTATGACATCATGATGATGCAGCGATGACCTCATTATTTAACGATTTAAATAAAATGGAAAGATAATGTAAAATCTATGAACTAAACATCTCCAAAACTTATTGGATGGGTGGATTTCGAACCCTTATCACCTTATCCACTAATTATATCAATGTGGGACCTTTTAAAACCGAAACACATTTTCAAATAAAGTAATATTTCTTACTTTCCAAAAGTGCCTCTCCTCTCCTCTTATAAAAGGCCCCCACCTCTACCTCATTTCACACACTCCTCAAGCCTTTGGCTCGGCCAAACCCTGCCCAATTACTCTCTCCAAATCCCTCTCCTCATCCTAGTGGATTCCCTTTGGGCAGAATCCTTTCAAAGGAAGCCTTTAGGCTCAAATCAAAAGGAGTTACACTTTTAAAGGTAATTCATTCTATCATGTTCATTTGTTTTATTTTGCTTCTCCAACCCCATAAACTCTTTTTATTTACTTTTTTTGTAACAACAACAGTATCTTAAATATACTAGGATGTTGTTATAAGATTTATTTGAGCTAAACTCTCACACAACTACATCAAATGGTTAAAGAACATACGGTTTCCGTGGATGGCGAAATTCTGCCTCCCGAAACGATGATTGTTCAATACTCATTTAACACCTTCAAAGGTGGCCATTATGATGTCACTATTTTTATATATGCTATATAATATGTTTATGTTTTCCTTAATCTTCTGTTTTTTTCATTTTGGGCATACCTTTATGGTTCCCATTATGGGTAAACACGATATCTTCATTTTAGGAAGTGCGGACTACCGCCCCCTGAAAGTGATTTGATTCGTTAATACCATATGTGGGATGTGTAAAGGATAAAGTTAATGATATTATATATGTTATTATACTGGAATTATAATATACTTATATATCATTATGATTCCATTCCAGAAAATATGAAATAGAAATGGAAGTAGCGTTCATGCGTACGTACGGCTTACCGTCTCCATGAACGGTGCATTTCATTTCTTACCTCTAAATGTGATGTAATATTATAAATACATTTATATGATGAATATATATGATATATATGTTATAAAAATCATTAATATCATTCTGGATATAATGAACCTTTGACCAAATTAACAACATGTAAGTGTAAGAAGTCTATTTTTGACTTAAGAACCAAATACCGACAAAATGAACATTATTAACTTAAATGATTACATGATGTTCATAACATGGTATAAAAGGAATAATGAACTTGAAAAAGATTCATAAGCAAGTATATATTAACTCAAGTTTATTATTCAGGAGATTAAAGAACGGTCGGGTCAAGTCGGATATGAGGTATGGGACTTCGTCTCAATCTCCTTTCGTTGAGGCATATTTTATTTTATACACAACTTTCTTTTATACGGTGTATAAATCCCTTTGACTTTTAAGTTTATTCAAAAGGAATATTTTTTATACGAATCATTTACTAAACGACAAAAGGGAATGTTTTTGTCGTACGTATGCGGCGACAACGACTTCTCTGCCGTCGTGACCGTTATTTGAGTTTCGGCTTCCTCTACAAGCCATACCTTCTTTTTAAAAGAAAAATAAATACCATGTTTTACTTTTCTTTTATTTTAGTATTGAAAATGGTTTTCATAATGTTTTTATATCAATGTGTTGTATTGATATCTTGTGATTGAAATGTGGAAATTTTATGTTTCCTTTATGCATGTTTTATGTGATATGATTATGTTATGGTTCTTGGGCATTATTATGAAGACGGATGGTTCCGTGATAAACTAAGGGCGGGTGAGCCCGTTATAGCTCTCCAATGCATTGGGTAACACGAAGGAGTGAAACGTTAAGGTTTCTCCAAAGAGATTTAGGGAATATACTGTGATGGGTATTCCAAACGTAACCAAGAGGGTTACTCCCTACGTAAGAATGTTATGGATGCCTCAAGTTACCTTTATGTCTTATGATTTCTATGATTTATTCATGATTTTATGAGGTATGTTAAAGTGCCTATGTTTTATGGGTAAAGTATGAATTCGTTCTTATGTATATATGAACTCATGTTTCCTTTCCATGTTTTTATAACCCATACTGAGCTTTTTATGCTCATCCCAAGTTTTTTTGAAATGTTTTTCACAGGTCAAGGGAAAGGTACATGATATGATGATAATGTCAAGGAAGTGTCAAGAAATAATCCATGTTTTAGTTTAAATGTGTTTCCATTGATGGGAATGAAGAATACTATCTTTATGTAACCACTGTGTTTATATGTGGAATGTAATGCAAGTTTTATGATCTAATTCTCTAAAACTCTAAACCCGAAAAGATCCTCAATGTGTAATCTTGTAATAACTCAAGATTAAGTAAGGTTTAAGGCTGGGGCCTTATAGTTGGTATCAGAGGTCAGTTTAGATAACTTTAGGAGTTAGAATTCTATTAAATTATTATCCAAAAATATTTTTTTTGAAATGATATATCATTTGAAGATTACCATGTTGTTTCATCTAAGACATGTTTGTTCAGAATGGTTTTCCGCAGAGGAAATAGGGAAGCAGTGCTAGGAAGGCATACAGAAGGAAATAACCTTCCGAATCAGCATCCTGAGATGGTCGGAATTGGAACTGAACAGTTTTTTGCAGTAATGGCGCAGTTGACTCAGGATATAAATGGTGGTGGTATCCATGCACGAGATCAGCCAGATCAACCGCAGAGAAACATGTCAGTGGTGGAACATTTCATGAGGCAACATCCACCATCATTCAGAGGATCATCTGACCCTGTGCTAGCTGAAAGGTGGATTAAAGCACTGGAAAAGATTTTTGATATCATGGGGTGTTCAGACAATCAAAAGGTTAGTCTTGCTATTTACCGTTTGGAGGTTGAAGCAGATCAGTGGTGGTCTATGGTTAAAAATATCAGGGATGCCGATGAGATTGATGCTCTCGACTGGGATGAATTCAAAGGTATGTTTCTTGAGAAGTATTTTCCTAAGGTTGTTCGACTTAGGATGGAAAAACAATTCTTGGAATTGAGGCAAGAGGAAGACTCGGTGGCTGCCTATGAAGAAAGGTTCACTCGATTGGCAAGGTATGCTCCAAATTTTATCCGAGACCTTGATAGTAAAATCAATCGTTTTTACTCAGGATTAAAGCCAAAATATCGAAGGGAATTAGCTTCTCGTGAGTTTAAAAGTTATGAAAATCTTGTTCGATGTGCTGAGAAGGTGGAAATGGAGTTTTCCGATGACCAAGTGTTCTATAACAACCAGCAGAAGAAGAGACCGAGGTGGCAGGAGAAAGGTAAGAATTCTTCAAAAAAGTCTGATGGTAAGAGAACTAAGTTTCCAGTTTGTGATAAATGTAGCAAAAGGCATGCTGGGGAATGTCTTATGAATTCTGGAAAGTGCTACCGATGTGGTAAGATGGGACATAAGACTCGTGATTTCACTGAAAAGGATCAAGGTGAAGGTAAGAACAAATTTGATTTAAAGTTAGTGAAATGTTTTAAGTGCAATGAGATGGGTCACTATGCAAATGAGTGTCCGACCAAGAGCTTGAGTGATGGGAAGCAGTTAGACTACAAGCAGAAAGGGGTGGTGAAATCCTTTGCAACTACTTCAGCAGATGTCGGGCCATCAAATGAAGTTGTATCAGGTACTTTTTTTGTTTTTTCACATTATGCCAGTGTGTTGTTTGATTCGAGGTCTACACATTCTTTCATCTCTGAAACCTTTTCTAGTAAAATGGGAATACCATCTCAAGAAATGACTCCTGAACTTTTGTTAAAAAAACCTAGGGGAAATGTTGAGGCAAAAAGAATTTATAAGAATCTTCCTATCCTTATCTGTGGAAAGAACCTACTTGCAAACCTTATTGTTCTACCTCTAGTAGAGTTTGATGTTATCCTGGGTATGGATTGGCTCTCTATTTACCATGCTAAGATTGACTGTAGAGCTAAAGAAGTTTATTTTTAGAAAGACTTTCAGTTTGTTTACAGGAATGAACCCTTACTTTTGATAACATATCCAGAGGCCAAGAAACTTGTAAAAGATGGAAATGAATGTTACCTTGCACACGTCATTGAAAATAAAGGAACTATTCAGATTAATGATGTGCCAGTGGTAAATGAGTATCCTGATGTTTTTCCTGATGAGTTGCCTGGAATAATACCAGATCGGGAAGTTGAGTTTACTGTTGACTTAGTTCCTGATGCTAAGCCAATTTCAAAACCCCCTTATCGAATGGCACAAATTGAACTTTTAGAGTTGAAGGAGCAATTGCAAGATTTATTAGAGAAAGGTTTCATTAGACCTAGCACATCACCATGGGGTGCTTCTGTTTTATTTGTTAAAAAGAAAGATGGTTCTATGAGACTTTGCATTGATTATAGAGCCTTGAATAATATCACTGTTAAGAACAAATATCCTTTGCCTCATATCGATGATTTGTTTGATCAGCTCCAGGGAGCTCAGTTTTTTTCAAAGATTGACCTGAGATCGGGGTACCATCAGCTGAAGGTAAAGGAGGCAGATATTCCGAAGACCGCGTTCCGTACGAGATATGGCCATTATGAATTTGTAGTAATGCCTTTTGGGCTAACCAATGAACCTGCTGTATTCATGGACTTAATGAATATAATTTTCCATGAGTTCTTGGATAAGTTTGTGGTGGTTTTCATTGATGATATTTTTGTGTTTTCTAAAAGTAAAGAGGAGCATGAAAGACATTTAAGGGTTATCTTGCAAACCTTAAAAGAAAAGAAACTGTATGGGAAATTCAGCAAGTGTGAGTTTTGGTTGCAACAAATTTCTTTCCTCGGTCACATTGTTTCTAAAGATGGAATAACTGTTGATCCTGAAAAAACAAAAGTTGTGGAAGAATGGTCAAGACCCACAAATGTAACCGAGATTCGTAGCTTCCTTGGTTTGGCGGGCTATTACCGAAGGTTTGTTAGAAATTTTTCACGGTTATCTAGTCCAATGACTAAGCTAACTCGGAAGGGTGTTAAGTTTATCTGGACAAAATAATGTGATGATTGTTTTTAGGAATTGAAAAGAAGATTGGTGAATGCTCCAGTTTTGGCACTACCTTCCGGGAATGGTGAGTTTGTTATATACAGTGATGCTTCATTGAAAGGACTTGGTTGCGTCCTAATGCAGAATGATCAGGTAATTTCTTATGCTTCACGACAGTTGAAAACTCATGAGGTAAATTACCCTACACATGATTTGGAATTAGCTGCTGTTGTTTTTGCTTTAAAAATTTGGAGGCATCATTTGTATGGAGTAAAGTGTGAAATATATACCGATCACAAAAGTTTAAAGTATATATTCACTCAGAAAGAGTTAAACATGAGACAAAGGAGATGGCTAGAATTAATCAAGGATTATGATTGTACAATTCATTACCATCCAGGAAAAGCAAATAAAGTGGCTGATGCTTTGAGTCGAAAAAGTAATGCTTCATTAACAATGTTGCGTTTGGAACGTGATCCTTTGGTTAAGGATTTGATGAACTTTGGCATAGAATTTTTTGGTGCAGGAAGTCCTTCTGTTTTGTTTCAGGTATCAGTGAGATCTTCTCTATCAGATAGAATCAAGCAAGCACAGAAGCAAGACAGTGAGTTACAGAAAAAGGTAGAGCTGGTTCAGAAAGGTAAGTTGCCTGAATTCAACATTGATAATGATTGTGTTTTGATATTTGGGAAGAGATTGTGTGTGCCTTGTGATTCACAGATGAAGAGAGAGTTGTTATGTGAAGCTCATAGTTCTCCGTTTTCAGTTCATCCTGGCAGTACTAAGATGTATAGAGATCTGCGGGAGTATTACTGGTGGGATGGAATGAAAAGAGACATTGCTGATTTTACTGTGAAGTGTTTGACATGTCAACAGGTTAAAGTAGAGCGGCAGTTACCGAAATGGATGCTTCAGCCTTTACCAGTGCCAGAGTGGAAATGGGAGAATATATCCAGGGACTTTGTTGTTGGATTACCGAAGACATCTCAAGGTAATAATGCAATCTGGGTTATTGTTGATCGCTTGACCAAATCTGCTCATTTCCTTGCTATACGAGATACTTTTTCCCTAGATCAACTTTACCATTTGTATCTTAAAGAGATAGTCAGGTTACACGGAGTTCCTCTCTCCATTGTATCGGATCGTGATCTCAGGTTTACTTCTAACTTTTGGAAAGGCCTTCAGAATTCGTTGGGTACTGAATTAAATTTTAGTACAGCTTTTCATCCTCAATCAGATGGGCAGTCAGAGTGAACAATTCAGAAATTAGAGGATATGCTACGAGCTTATTCTATGGATTATCAGGGAAGTTGGGACCAGCATCTTTCTTTGGTTGAGTTTTCTTATAATAACAGTTTTCATTCCAGTATACAGATGGCACCATTTCAGGCATTATATGGGAAGCGGTGTCGAACTCCAGCTTTCTGGGATGAAGAGGGTGAAAGGAAGTTGATGGGACCAGAATTGGTAGAAGAGATGGCAGAAAAAGTTTATCTGATTCAGAAACACATGAGAACAGCTCAGAGCATGCAGAAGAGTTATGCGGATAACCGGAGGAAGGATCTATCTTTTGAGGTAGGTGATCATGTTTTTCTCAAGGTTTCTCCTTGGAAAAGTGTGATGAGATTTGGTAAGAAAGGAAAGCTGAGTCCAAGGTTCGTTGGACCATATGAAATTCTGGAGAGAGTTGGATCAGTTTCATACCGAGTGGCTTTACCTCCGAGTTTATCTCAGGTACACAATGTTTTTCATGTTTCAATGTTGAGGAAGTATATGCCAGATCCATCTCATGTTTTGAGTCCAGAGGTAGTTTAGCTGGAAGAGAACCTATCTTATGAAGAACAACCAGTCCAGATTCTTGACCACAGGGAGCAGGTGTTACGGAATAAGGTGATTCATCAGGTAAAGGTTTTGTGGAAAAACCATGTGATTGAAGAGGCAACATGGGAATCTGAAAATGCAATGAGGGATAAGTACCCACATTTATTTGATAAGTAAATAAATTGTGGAGACGCAATTTTCTAAAGGGGGGAAGGATGTAACTTCCCAAGTAAGTAATGAATAATAGATATTTTTATCTATGTCTATTAATGATTAAGATAGTGTTTTAGAGGCTTAAAATGAAAATAAATCCAATCTTAAGCATGGAATACACTAATATTCTTAAAAGATTGTTTTACTGCCTTATGATGGAAAACCCTTTTTAAATCTATCTTTTGACAATTTTATAAACTATGTTTGTCAAAATAAAATTATTCTTTATGATTGGGACATCAAAATTTACTTTGTGTGGATTTTTGGTATTTTTCTGACAATGTTCATTTTTTAATGAATAGTGAAAAATACTGCATTTTACATCAAAACTGCTTTTTAATCTAATTTATTTATATGATTAGATTATCTTTTGAATTGGTATTAATGTGTAATATGAATATATTTTTACCATTTAATCCAATGGTGGTCATTGGAATCAATTTCACTATGAAATTGGACTTAAACTAGTGTCAATCTTTTGATACTTATTGTTTCATAAAAACACGCTATTTGCTCTGACAGCGGGAATTAATTATTAAATTAATTAATGTGACTTATATGTTTTGAATTTTTTAAAATAGACTTCATTTTTGAATTCGGGATATCAAATATAGCTTAGGGTGAATTTTTGGTAATTTTCTGAAAAACTTCAATTTTTGATGAATAGTGAAACCACTAAGTGGTACTTATAAAAACTGATTTTCCGTTTAAATGAAATTTTGCCATCATTGTGTTTTGAATTTCAAAAATCCGACATACATGGTTGTCATTAAGAAGTAAAATGTGGTTCAATGAGATTATAATAATTTTTTGGTGAATAGTAACTTATTAAGTTCTTAATCACGATTAGTGGTAATTAGGGTAGTTTAAGGTATAAATAATGCTTTAATAATATGAAATGACCTAGACACATGTCCCAACATTATTGGTTGTGTCATGGCCGACCACGACAAGCCATGGGGAAACTTGGGGACCCCATGGAGACACTTTGGTTGGGAAATGACATAAATAACTTTTTATTTAATGTAAAAGTAAAAATGACACAAACATAATATGTTTTACGAAAACAATTTTTACATGGGGTTATAAAGATCAGATTTTTTATTATAAATAGTCATTGGAAATCTAAAAATATTTCCTACATCATAGTATTTTTTTTATAATTTTTATACTTTAAATAAATTAATTTATTTATGACATCATGATGATGCAGCGATGACCTCATTATTTAACGATTTAAATAAAATGGAAAGATAATGTAAAATCTATGAACTACACATGTCCAAAACTTATTGGATGGGTGGATTTCGAACCCTTATCACCTTATCCACGAATTATATCAATGTGAGACCTTTTAAAACCGAAACACATTTTCAAATAAAGTAATATTTCTTACTTTCCAAAAGTGCCCCTCCTCTCCTCTTATAAAAGGCCCCCACCTCTACCTCATTTCACACACTCCTCAAGCCTTTGGCTCGGCCAACCCCTACCCAATTACTCTCTCCACATCCCTCTCCTCATCCTAGTGGATTCCCTTTGGGCAGAATCTTTTCAAAGGAAGCCTTTAGGCTCAAATCAAAAGGAGTTACACTTTTAATGGTAATTCATTCTATCATGTTCATTTGTTTTATTTTGCTTCTCCAACCCCCTAAAATCTTTTTATTTAGTTCTTTTGTAACAACACCAGTATCTTCAATATAATAGGATGTTGTTGTAAGATTTATTTGAGCTACACTCTCACACAACTACATCAAATGGTTAAAGAACATACGGTTTCCGTGGATGGCGAAATTCTGCCTCCCGAAACGATGATTGTTCAATACTCATTTAACACCTTCAAAGGTGGCCATTATGATGTCACTATTTTTATATATGATATATAATATGTTTATGTTTTCCTTAAGATTCTGTTTTTTTTCATTTTGGGCATACCTTTATGGTTCCCATTATGGGTAAACACGATATCTTCATTTTAGGAAGTGCGGACTACCGCCCCCTGAAAGTGATTTGATTCGTTAATACCATATGTGGGATGTGTAAAGGATAAAGTTAATGATATTATATATGTTATTATACTGGAATTATAATATACTTATATATCATTATGATTCCATTCCAGAAAATATGAAATAGAAATGGAAGTAGCGTTCATGCGTACGTACGGCTTACCGTCTCCATGAACGGTGCATTTCATTTCTTACCTCTAAATGTGATGTAATATTATAAATACATGTATATGATGAATATATATGATATATATGTTATCCAAATCATTAATATCATTCTGGATATAATGAACCTTTGACCAAATTAACAACATGTAAGTGTAAGAAGTCTATTTTTGACTTAAGAACCAAATACCGACAAAATGAACATTATTAACTTAAATGATTACATGATGTTCATAACATGGTATAAAAGGAATAATGAACTTGAAAAAGATTCATAAGAAAGTAGATATTAACTCAAGTTTATTATTCAGGAGATTAAAGAATGGTCGGGTCATGTCGGATACGAGGTATGGGACTTCGTCTCAATCTCCTTTCATTGAGGAATATTTTATTTTATACACAACTTTCTTTTATACGGTGTATAAACCCCTTTGACTTTTATGTTTATTCAAAAGGAATATTTTTTATATGAAGCGTTTACTAAACAACAAAAGGGAATGTTTTTGTCGTACGTATGCGGCGACAACGACTTCTCCGCCGTCGTGACCGTTATTTGAGTTCCGGCTTCCTCTACAAGCCATACCTTCTTTTTAAAAGAAAAATAAATACCATGTTTTACTTTTCTTTTATTTTAGTATTGAAAATTGTTTTCATAATGTTTTTATATCAATGTGTTGTATTGATATCTCGTGATTGAAATGTTGAAATTTTATGTTTCCTTTATGCATGTTTTATGTGATATGATTATGTTATGGTTCTTGGGCATTATTATGAAGACGGGTGGTTCCGTGATAAACTAAGGGCGGGTGAGCCCGTTATAGCTCTCCAATGCATTGGGTAACGCAAAGGAGTGAAACGTTAAGGTTTCTCCGAAGATATTTAGGGAATATACTGTGATGGGTATTCCAAACGTAACCAAGAGGGTTACTCCCTACGTAAGAATGTTATGGATGCCTCAAGTTACCTTTATGTCTTATGATTTCTATGATTTATTCATGATTTTATGAGGTATGTTAAAGTGCCTATGTTTTATGGGTAAAGTATGACTTCATTCTTATGTATATATGAACTCATGTTTCCTTTCCATGTTTTTATAACCCATACTGAGATTTTTATGCTCATCCCAAGTTTTTTTGAAATGTTTTTTACAGGTCAAGGGAAAGGTACATGATATGATGATAGTGTCAAGGAAGTGTCAAGAAATAATCCATGTTTTATTTTAAATGTGTTTCCATTGATGGGAATGAAGAATACTATCTTTATGTAACCACTTTGTTTATATGTGGAATGTAATGCAAGTTTTATGATCTAATTCTCTAAAACTCTAAACCCGAAAAGATCCTCAATGTGTAATCTTGTAATAACTCAAGATTAAGTAAGGTTTAAGGATGGGGCCTTATAGTCAAGCCCAATATATAAAAATTACATCATGAATCACTAGGCATAATATCAAGAATATCACAATATCACATCATAAGGTTCAATGGTTAATTATGAAAATTACTATTTATCTTACAATTAAAAATTTTATTTATTATTTAGTTATAAAACAATAACATGCCATTCATTTCAATAATCAAGTCAAGATAAGGAAAATATATATCAAGTAATCACCCAAAACACATATCATGCTAAACATGCTTCAAGACATTAATCAATTCATTTGAAATCAAGGGTTTTCTCACCTAAATGGTATCCATAATCCAGGTAATAAAATATTGAATCTAAATAAGTTCCAAATAATAATCCAATTCATCATTTAATTAATTTAGGCCAACATTATGTTGTAGTAGTTTCAATATTGTACATAGTATTCAATTGAAAATATCACAGGGTTAATATTTAGACCCCCTACCTTTAACTGGTGATCAAAGAAACCCCAACAATGGGTAACACCAATGGAAATGAAGGCATCAAAGATCAAAAGATGAAACCTATATCAAATAAAATCAATATTAACATAAAATTCAAACACAATACAAAGATTCCACCACCCTAATAAAGAACAATTAAAGAGCAAGGGAAAACCAAATCCAAAGACTTTACAAGGATCGATTGCACAAATGGGAAATTTAGAATGGAGGATGGGGCCCTAAAATCATCTGTGAGATACCATAGGGCTGAGATAAGGAAGAATAAATTTTATTGAAAGAAAAATATCATGCACGAAATCTTTAAAATTGATGCTCGGGATATTACATTCCATGTAACTCATTTACACGTAGTGTATTTTTTAGAGGGATACACTGAAAAACCCATCACCTCGGGTTAATATTTATCCCGGTTGATTATTACATGATTTGAACAGTTTTCACAATTTGTAACCATTTGGAACCCAATACCGGTTCATGAAATGTGTCTAGATAAACTTTCACATTGTGTAATATGTACATGACGTGTAATCACCCACAAGATTGTTTTCAGCCCACAATCTACAAAAGGACTTGAACCACCTACAAAGACTTTCAAAACATAGAAACCCTCATAAAACCATTTAACACATTTATATCTAGAATACATCAAATTAAAAAAACTTATATCCCTAAACTTTAGGTCATTTTTTCCATTAAGGCTCTCTGTCTCCAAATAAGACTCAACCACCAAGGTTTAAATGAAAAAATCTAAGAGGGGCATACTTGAAAAAAGAGGGGATCTTACAAAAGTTCCCAAGTATCAAAATGAAAACATGTGGGAATGATTTTACCCATGAGTAATAATAAAAAATTATAATTTTAATCCAACCATGAATATAGCATGGCATATCCTTACCTTGGATGTCCATACAAATAAAATAAATGGATACAAACAAACAACAAACCATACATGGAACAAACAAGAAAAACATACACACATGACATAATTAATAAAATTTATTACTCTCATCATATAATATACACAATAATAAACAATACACATGTTAATGACATAAAACATAATTAGGATAAAAAAATCACTGGGCCAAATTGGTCGATACATAAACATCTTAAAAATAAATAAAAGAACCAAAATAACCACCTGAGCATCTCCTTATGACCCATGTTCACACACCACATCGATAAAATACATCATCAGAATACCCAAATTATCTAAAATAATATCCTAACTTGGGCACCTATATAATAATAGAAATTATTAATACACACACACAAGGGATCATATGCAATTTGTAAGCTAAACGTGCCTAGTTGGATTTCACGAAAGAGTCTGTGAAGCTAATTTTATAAAAATAAATTATAGTTTAAATTTTATTTATAAAATAAGGTTTCCTAAACATATAACACAATTAAAATAAATATCAAACATTTATCTTTTTTAAAACCAAGGGTAAACCTCTTTAGAAAATAAAACACTTTCTGGGTCAAAAACCAAGATTTAATACCCAAATAATTAGAACCCAATTCCCTATGAAGATCCTTATTTTTTAAAAAATACTTTCTTACTAGGTGTTGGGATAAATCATTTAAAAAGGAAAACATACTTAGACCATAAAGTGGTGGACTTCCAAGTTTATAAAACAAAACTAAATCATTCTCCTTCTTTTAAAACTTTTCACACATACTCTTTTCAAAATAGGTTAAAAATCAAACCATACTATAAAAGAAAAAAAGTATATAAAAAAAGGGGAAAATAATAAAAAAATATCATCATAAAAATAAGAAACAATAATGAGAAAGGCTTCAGTAAACCAAATGAACAGAATGGAAAACACATAAAGTGTGAAGTAGGAATCCCCAACATGACATCACCAATAACTATTATGCATCATGATAACTTACTAGGTTATAACATGAAATAATCCTAGAACTGGTATCTCAAAACATATATATGGATATTTAAACCAATTTATCTCCCCAAAAACCCTCTTAGACTAGCCGAGAAACATAATAAATCCCAATTTACCTTTCTGAATAAATTAGGCCACTATAACAAAGTGAGATGAAAATATAATTGGGGTATCACTCATCCATACTTTTCTACTTAAAAACCTAAGGTTCCCATGATATGACTCAAAGCGTAGGTGTGAAATCAAACATTCTAAAATGATTAACACAAACATCAAGATTTATATACAATAAACCTCATCTTGTCTCCAACACCCTCACGTGAAATAACACCTTTCCAAATCAGTAAGGTTTCATATAATATAATAATCAATATACATCCCATAAATAGGGTAAAATTATAAATTATACATAAAACCAAGGGGCACAGAACAAGGGTGTACAATCATCTAACAAACCCATTTCATAAAGTGTTAATCGAGCCTTTAAGACATGATTAGAAGGCCAAGCCATAACATGATCCATGATACCCACCATGTAAACCTTTTTTATCAAATTACAAATAGGTTTTTATGTCCAACATGGAAAACCATGTTAAAAATATTATTCTAAAACCAAATTATTATTAATACTTTGAAAACATCACTTTATTCCCTTAGGATTCACTTAAAATAGAAAATACATCTTTTTAAAAAAATTAAATATTGGTAAATTCTTTTAGTCATAAAATATGGATAAAGCATTTCATTTATCATTAAAACCATTTAAAATATACTTATAATAATTTTCACAAACACTTTTAATTTAAATAATGTAACACCCTAAGCTTCCACAGTACGCTTCTCTTTGAATAATACAATAGCTTGTGATGTACGCAACTTCCAGTTCTAGCACTCCAAGACCAATCAAAATAGTCGTTATGAATAGTAATACCCACTTTTTGAAATTTTATAAATTTTATAAATTTTATTTTTCAAAATGGACTTCATTTTTGGATTCGTAATATCAAAATTAGTTTAGGGTGAATTTTTGGTATTTTCCTGAAAACTTTCAATTTTTGATGAATAGTGAAAAACACTATGTTATTGTTTAAAACTGACTTTTTATTTAAATAATTATTTATTTTATTTAAATTTGTTTTAATTCAAAATAGATACATAATACCTATATTAGTTCAATGTAATTCATTGGATTCATTTTATAATAAGATTAGATTTATAAAATTTTATTGAACTTTTAAACATATTTTACCCACCTTCTAGGCACATTTGCAAATTTGCATAAAATGTAATTTTACCACTTCTATGAATTGAATTTAAAAAATATGAGAGACAATGATGACATCATTAATTAAAATTTGGTTCAATAAGATGAAAATAATTTTTGGTAAATAGTAACTTTTGAATTTTATTTACCACGGTTAAAAGTAAATAGGGTAATTAAAGCTAAAAATGATATTATAATTACCCTAACACATGTCTTAATGCTATTGGATAAGTGTATTTCGACCAAAATCAACCTTACGAATAAAATATGATCTTCTTTGATCCACTTGTATTAGATTAGGACATTTATTATTATTTTATTTAAAGAAGATTTAAAAGTGTTAAATTCAAATTTTAATAAATAAAATTTTTTGAATATAGGGTTATAAATAAGATAAATTTGACTATAAATATTCATTAGAAATATAAAAAGATTTCATACATAATGGTATTTTATTTATAATTTTTAGAACTTAAATAATTAAATTTATTTATGACACAATGATGATGCGGTAATTAACTTATTAATGAAAGATTAAAATAATAGATATTATAAATATCCAAATAAATGTAAATTTATACTTTTGATTCATTACATTAATTTTCTAGGTTAATATGACATGTTAGTATTGATTTAATTTATTTTGTTCTAAGTAATCATGTTTTGTTTACTTTCACAAAAACCAAATACTAAATAGTGTCAAAATTGACATAAAGGAGTTTTTAAAAACAAATACTATATTATTAATTGATATAATATTCCTAAAAATCTAGGGTTCAGAAATAAATCCCTTTTGATCCATTAGAGACCAAATATGATTGTATAATAAATTAATATTTCAAGCTTTTCCGAAAGTGACCATCACCACTCTTATAAAAGGGTACTTCCCCTTCTCTCAAATTCACACCCCCAAAGCCATTTGGTTCAGCCAACCCCTGCTCAAATATCCTCCCAACTACCCTCAATTCAAACTAGAGGCCTTAATTTGATCATAAATCCAACATAAGGAGCCCTTTTGATCAAATCAAAAGGAAGCACCCGAAGAAGAAGTAATAATTTCATCACCTCATTCAAAGTTCTTTTCTTCTTCCACTTCCTCTCTCTTTGTTGTTTCCATACCAAAATAATAACTACAATACATTCTACATACTATGATGTTAATATAAACATGGTACAACCATATTCATTATTCTATCCATCCTATGAATGACAAAGTCACCATACGTGCGTACGTATGGTGTACTATCTCCACGTCGTGGTGTAGTTTGTTATTCAACACTTCATTATTTGGATGGGTATAATAATGAGTATAATTGATGTAAATAATAAATATAACATGTTAATTATTATGTATATATGATATACCATCCAATTACATACGATTACACCATCAATAGAATGGTATTGTTGCTCATGCGTACGTACGGATTACCGTCTTCACGAACATGATGAGATACATTCCCCATCGTAACCATTCAAGAATAATTTTAATTTTATAATTAAAAATAATGTTTAAGAACTTAATATCATTCTAGGTATGAATAAAATACATCCTATCAATAAAAAATGACTTATGTAATAAAACATATAAAGTAAAATGAATCAGTTAACACCCAAAACAATGATACAACAGAAATATTATTAACAAAACAATATTAGAAGATCATATATAATATCATATTTATGTATATGGTTCTTGTATAATTTAATAAAAATTATTTAACTATTATATAAGAGTTTAAAATACCCTTGAACAATGAAAGGTACAAGGTAAGTATTAATTTTACAATCTCTTTACTTATTCGAGGTTTTTTATACGTAAGTATCTACTAGGACTTATTTATCATCCACATCCGTATTTCTTAAAAAAATAAAAAAATTGTTACTATTTCATAAAATATTGGTTAAAGTCATTTATACCCTTGTTTACCTTGTATAAAATGTTTTGAAAGGAATATTTACATCATTTTCCAAATAAGGTACGTTGTGACCTTTTCGACAAATTAAGGTAAGAATGATTTTTTTAACTTATACGGCAGGTATGACTATTTTACGCCGTTATAAAACCTTCGAATATTCTCTTACAAGCTTATAAGACTACTTCCAAAATAAATTTTTTCTTTTATAATTATGTGATATTTAAATTATTTTAAAATCGAAAGAGATATTTCTCTCAAATAGTTTTTATTTCATGTCAGCATCCTTTGATGGATTTTACACTTGTTTGAAGTTAACTTATTATGATACAATCTTCCATATTGTATTGAAGGTTATGTGATATGTTTGACTATGGATGTGTTGTTTTTATACCATTCATGGTTTATGGTTAAAGTATTAACATTTCGTATGCTATTTTTAATATGAATGTTTATGTTATGTTTCAACCTTTTCATATATGGAATGCTTTGG
Organism: Viscum album; assembly: GCA_963277665.1. Lineage (NCBI taxonomy): Eukaryota > Viridiplantae > Streptophyta > Magnoliopsida > Santalales > Viscaceae > Viscum > Viscum album. The sequence goes on along the minus strand of OY728119.1, from coordinate 1,942,469,712 downwards.
ACTTAGTAAGTGACGGTTGGAGCCCACTATAGCTCCTCGATACATCGGTAGGTCTCATGAGACAAAATAGTGTCTTGGAATAAGGCCTTGACGAAATTTTATTTGTATTCTTGGAACGAGGCCTTGACTATGTGGTTATGATGTCCAGCATTATGCATTCCATCATTATGAAATTAGTCATTGATATTACATATGATTATCCGACTAGTAAAATATCCATGTGAATAAGTAAATGGAATTATTTGATTTATATTTTCCATATTATAATGAAGTTTAAGTTTAAAGGGCTTCTGTTTTAGTCTTATACATTGCCTTAAATATTTATGCTTATTTATGATAGTTTCTGTTATATTGTTATCCTTACAGAGCATGAGAGCTCACCCCATTATATGTTTTATTTTCCCCAAAATGTGAAGAAGTATATTATGATTAACCTATAGGTATAGACTAAAGGATATTAGTGTGTTCAAAGGGGACACAATGTTGTTGTTTTTTATTTCATGATGTAATGTAAAACACATGTATGTATCTAGTACTTACAAGGCTACTAAACTAATTGGTCTTTCGAGACTTGATCTCATGTAATCATGAAAATGTTATGTAATAATGCACTGACTCTGGGTAACTAGGGTTGGGGCATTATAGTTGGTATTAGAGGATGTTTAGTACGAACCTTGGAAGCTTGATTTAGAAAAACTCTGATATAGAACATTACACTAAGATAGACTTTGAGGATTGGTATAGATGAACTTTATAGAATTTTTCTAGTGTAGAGATTTTGTGTATTTTCCAAGAAATACATCCTTGTCTAGATACAACCAGGTAGAGGAATCTCTAGTAGAGATGTACTTAGGAGTGAAAACTCCGACAAGGAGTTTCGGGCTTGACCTGGGGTATCCTGGTACATGATAATGGGGCTTGCTGCACTCTTGGTTATGAAACTCCCAAGGGATATGCTTGGGATAATTTACATTTTATTTTCAACCCATTATAAAGGATTTATGAGTAAATACCTTCTCAAAGAAAGCATTTTTTATGATTCTGGATTATATTCCTAAACTGTTCAATTTATGTTAGGTATTTTACTAGTTTGGAATTATGTATTGTGATTCATAAACTAATATAGTGTATGCCATTATTTAGAAATGCCTCATAGTGGAAGGAATGAAAACTGTATCAACACACATAATCCATGTAGAGATTTCCCTCCTACTCAAGAAAATTATAGTGGAGCTGGTGATGAAACTAGAGTTGAACAACTTATAACCATACCGGGAAAACTCAATTAGGTTATGAATAATAACCTTACCCATATGGAGCACCTTGATCAACAACATAGAGGATCAATGTTAGACCACTTCATGAGTAAACAACCACCAACATTCAATGGGACTAAAAATCCATGTGTAGCTAAGAAATGGATAAGTTCCTTAGAGAAAATATTTCATACTTTGGGGAGTAGCGAAAGGAAAAAAGTTGTCATGGTAGTTTATCGCCTCATGGGAGATGCAGATCAATGATGGTCATTAATTTAAAACAAAAATGAGGATAAGGAAGTATCAAATATGTAATATAGGGAGTTTAAAGATTTTTTCTTGGAAAAATACTTTCCTCGTGACCATCGAGCGAATATATGAAGACAATTTTTGAGTCTGAGTCAAAAGGAGGATGATAATGTTTCAAAGTATGAGGATAACTTTACAAGGTTAGAAAGGAATGCATAATATTATATATGTAACCCATGGAGTAATATTGATCAATTCATTGATGGGTTAAAATCATTTCTTCATTGATTATTAGTCTCACAATCCTTCTCAGCATACGAAGATATTGTCTCATGTGATATCAAGACAGAAAAAGAATTCTCTAAGTTTTACGAATTTAAAGAAAAGCAAGAGAAAAATAGATCTGATGAACACTCTAGAAATGAAAATAAGGTGAAGAATGGAAAATTTGAATTTTCATCCTATAGTAAATGTGGTAAGAAACACCCCGGTACTTTTCTGAAGGGAATGAGAGTCTGTTACAAGTGTGGTGAAAAATTCCCCCAAACTCGTGATTGCAAGGGAAAGAAAGAGGTTGTCAATATTGAATGCTACAATTTTAAATAAAGGGTACATTTTTAAAATTAATTTCCTAAGTGCCAAGGAAACTTACCTCAGAAAAGGTCAAGGGATCAAGCCCAAGCTTATGCGATCACTACAGCTGAGGTTGATGTTCCGAATGACATGGTGGTGGGTAATTTAATGGTTTCCTCAGATTTAGCCAATGCTTTATTTGATTCTAGTTCATCACATTGTTTCATATCTTCCAAGTTTGCAAAGAAAAATAGATATTTCCAATTTGATTTAACAAGGGAGTTGTCAGTCAAAATTCCTAAGGGAAGTATCATTACAATAATGTTTTGTGAATCAGTTCCCATTAGAACATATAAACGTTATTTATCTACTGATCTCATGGTCATACCCATGATTTAATTTTATGTAATCCTAAATATGGATTGGCTTTTAGACCATAATGTGAAAATATATTATAAGAATAAGGAGATTACAATTTTTGATGATGATAAGAAGTACCTTATCTTTAGAGCAGAAATGTCACCATCTGATTCTCGTCTAGATCCACCCCCATAAGATCTACTAAATTCAATTATTGGGGAGGAAGAGAGTGAAATAACTATGGGTGGGGAAAGTAATGTTCAAATAGAGGATGTACCTATAGCTCAAGAATATGTTGATGTGTTTCCAGAGGATTTACTTGTACATCCTCCAAAATGAGAAATTGAGTTTTCCATTGATTTAATTCCCAGTTCAAGGCCCATATCAAAGACCCCTTATAGAATGGACACTATGGAATTAGTGTAACTAAAGAGTCAACTAGAGGAATTGAGTAATAAAGTATTTATTTGCTCTAGTGTTTCTTCATGGGGATCCCCTGTTCTTTTTGTTAAGAAGAATGACGGATCTATGAGGTAGTGCATTGACTACATGGATATCAATGCTATAACAGTAAAGAACAAGTATCCCCTATCTCCTATTGATGATTTATTCGATCAACTTCATGGAGATCAACATTTTTCAAAGATTGACCTTTTATCTAGATATCATCAGTTGTGTGTGAAGAAGGAATACATTCCAAAGACAGCATTTCGTACTAGGTATGGGAATTATGAGTTTACAGTAATGCCTTTTGGATTGACTAATACACCCTATGTTTTCATGGATATAATTAATAGAGTTTTCAAGGAATATCTTGATAACTTTTTAGTATTATTTATTGATGATATCTTGGTATACTCCAAAATCTATGAAGATAATGAAAATCACTTGCGCACTATTCTAAAGACTCTTAGAAGAAATGAATTATATGGGAAGTTTAGAAAGTGTGACTTCTGGCTTCAGGTGATTTCTTTTCTTGGCCATATTGTCTCTAAGGAAAGAATATTTGTTGATCCTTCTAAGATAAGAGCAATACAAGAATATCCAACACGGACGAGTATAACCAAGGTACACAGTTTTATTGGTTTATCAGGTTATTATCGGCATTTCATCAAGAATTTTTCTCGATTGGATAATCCATTAACCAAGCTCAAACGTAAAGGGGTTAAATTTGTTTTGACAAAATAGTGTGAATATTGTTTTGAAGAACTGAATAGAAGATTAGTCTATGCTCCTATCTTGAATATACCATTGGGGAATGATGGGTTTTTTATTTATAGTGATTCTTCAAAGAAAGGACTTGGTTGTGTCATTATACAGAATGATAGAGTTAATGCCTATGTATCATGGAAGATAAAAATTCATGAACAAAACTATACCACTCATGATCTTGAGTTATTATCTGTAATATTTTCTTTGAAGATATGGAGACACTATCTCTATGGTGGAAAATGTGAGATATATACCGATCACAAGAGTTTGAAGTATATTTTCTCATAGAAAGAACTCAACATGAGGCAAAGGCAATGGCTTGAACTACTCAAAGATTATGATTTCACTATAAACTACCACTTGGGGAAGGCAAATAAGGTGGAAGATGCTTTGAGCATAAAGGATCATGGAGTTTTGAACAAGATGAGAGTTGAAAGGGATCCTATGTACATGGATCTAGTAAAAATGGATATGGGAATAATCATGGAAGATGAAACATAGATACTTTTTCAAATGGTTTCCAATCCATATTTACTAGAAAGGATAAAAAGTTCTCTGACTGATGGTGAGGAGTTTCAAAAGAAAATTAAAGCTGTGAATAGTGGGATATTGATTAACTTCGTATATGAAGATGAAATTTTGAAATTTGGGAAGAGAATTTGTGTTCCTGACATACCTAATATAAAATGGTAATTTTTGGATGATTCTCATAGCTCCAATTTCTCTATACACCCTGGTAGCACTAAGATGTATAGAGATTTGAAGAAACATTTTTGGTGGGACAACATGAAGAGGGAGATTGCTGATTATGTGTCAAGATGTATGGTTTGTCAACATGTGAAGGCCAGAAGGAAATATCCTAGAGGAGTCATGCAACCTCTTCCCATACCTGAGTGGAAATGGGATGATATTACGATGGGCTTTGTCATGGGTATACCAAAGACTCCTAGAAGGAATGATGCAATATGGGTCATTATTGATCGTCTTACCAAGTCAGTACATTTTATTGCTATAAGAGAAGAATTACCACTTGAATGTTTATCAAGAATATAAATTAATGAAGTTGTAAGACTTCATGGTGCACCTCTATCGATTATTTCTGATCGTGATCCCCATTTTACATCAAGATTCTTGAAAGTATTCAGAAATCCCTAGATAATGAACTTCGTTTAAGCACTGCCTACCTCCCTCAAACTGATGGAAAATCAGAATGGACTATTCAAACCTTAGAATACATGTTGATATCTTTCTCACTTGACTTTCAAGGTATGTGGGATCAATATTTCCTTTGGTAGAATTTTCCTATAAAAATAGCTTCCATTCAAGTATTCAGATGGTACCATATGAAGCATTATATGGAAAGATATGTCACACACCAACTTGTTGGGATAATGTTGGTGAAAGAAAACACAGAGGCCCAGAACTTGTTGAGGAAACAATGGAAAAGGTGAAGATTATCCAAACCCACATAAAAGAAACTCAAAGTAGGCAAAAGATCTATGCCGATAACCAAAGGAAAGATTCAGAATTTCAATTAGGAGATCATGTTTCCTTGAAGGTATATCCATGGAAGGGTGTTATACAATTCAGTAAGAAGGTTAAATTAAGTCCTAGGTGCATCATACCTTTCGAAATACTAAAACGAATTGGAGTTGTAGCTAACCATTTCGAAATGCCTCCAAGTCTCTCCAAAGTTCATGATGTGTTCCACATATCACTGTTGAGAAAATACATGCCTGACTTAATGCATGTACTCACCTATGAAGAAATAGAACTGGAACCTGATCTGTCTTATTATGAAGAGCCTATCAGGATTCTTGATACCAGAGAACAAGTGTTGAGAAATCGGACGACTCATCTGGTGAATGTTCTATGAAGAAACCATAAGATGGAAGAGGCAACGTGGTAACATGAGGAACTTATGATGAAGAACCACTTGAATCTTTTTATGCAATAATATTATAGAAATTTCGAGGACAAAATTATTTGAAGGAGGGAAGAATGTAACACCCCAAGCTTCCATGATACGCTTCTCTTTGAACAATACAATAGCTTGCGGTGTACGCAACTTCGAGTTCTAGCACACCACGACCAATCAAACTAGCTGTTATGAATAGTAATACCCACTTTTTGAAATTTTATAAATTTTATTTTTCAAAATGGACTTCTTTTTTTGGATTCGGAATATCAAAATTAGCTTGGGGTGAATTTTTGGTATTTTTCTGAAAACTTTCATTTTTTTATAAATAGTGAAAAACACTGCGTTATTGTTTAAAACCAACTTTTTATTTAAATAATTATTTATTTTATTTAAATTTATTTTAAGTAAAAATAGATACATAATACCTATATTAGTTGAATTTAATTCATTGGAGTCATTTTATAATAAGATTAGATTTATAAAATTTTATTGAACTTTTTAATGTCTTTTACCCACCTTCTAGGAACATTGGAAAATTTTCATAAAACGTAATTTTACCACTTTTGTGAATTTAATTTCAAAAATCCAAGAGACATAGTTGACATCAATAAGTAAAATTTGGTTCAATAAGATGAAAATAATTTTTTGTGAATAGTAACTTTTGAATTTTATTTACCACGGTTAAAAGTAAATAGGGTAATTAAATGTAAAAATGATATTATAATTACCCAAACACATGTCCTAATTCTATTGGATAACTGTATTTAGACCAAAATCAACCTTAGGAATAAAATATGATCTTCTTTGATCCACTTGGATTAGATTAGGACATTTATTGTTATTTTATTTAAAGAATAGTTAGAAGTGTTAAATTCAAATTTTAATAACTAAATTTTTTTCAATATAGGGTTATACATAAGATAAATTTGAATATTAATATTCATTATAAATATAAAAATATTTCATAAATAATTATATTTTATTTATAAATTTTATACATTTAATAATTAAATTTATTTATGACACAATGATGATGCAGTAATTACCTTATTAATGAAAGATTAAAATAATTGATATTATAAATATCCAAATAAATGTAAATTGATACTTTTGATGCATTCAAATAATTTTATGGGTTAATATGATATGTTAGTATTGATTTAATTTATTTTTTTCAAAGTAATCAAGTTTTTTTTACTTTCACAAAAACCAAATACTAAATAGTGTCAAAATTGACATAAATGAGTTTTTAAAACAAATACTATATTATTAATTGATATAATATTCCTAAAAATATAATGTTCAGAAAAAAGACTTATATAAGGTTAGGTATTTCAATAATGAACCACTTGGGGTTTTCTTGGCTTTTTATAGTAAGTTTATTAACCATTTATAATAATAATACAAGAATAAATGGTAAAAGTTAAACTATTTAACTAAGAGTTAAATCTATAAGATAAGGTTAATATGGTGACCTAAACCTATCTAAAACATATTTTTTGAGAGTTTTTAGACCCATACCCACCTTATCCTTGAAATAAATCCTTTTTGAACCATTATAAACCGAATATGATTGTATAATAAATTAATATTTCAAGCTTTTCCTAAAATGACCCTCACCACTCTTATAAAAGGGTACTTCTCCTTCTCTCGAAATCACACCCCCAAAGCCATTTGTCTCAGCCAAACCCTACTCAAATATCCTCCCAACTGCCCTCAATTCAACCTACAGGCCTTAATTTGATCAGAAATCCAACCTAAGGATCCCTTTTGATCAAATAAAAAGGAAGCACCCGAAGAAGAGGTAAAAATTTCATCACCTCTTTCAAAGTTCTTTTCTTCTTCCACTTCCTCTTTATTTGTTATTTCCATACCAAAATAATAACTCCAGTACCTTATACATACTCTTAGGTTATTATAAATATGTTACAACCATATTCATTATTTTATCCATCCTATGAATGACAAAGTCACCATACGTGTGTACGTACGGCTTACCTTCTCCACGTCGTGGTGTAGTATATTATTCAACACTTCATTATTTTAATGGTATAATAATGAGTATAATTGATGTAAATAATAAATATAACATGTTAATGATTCTGTATATATGATATACCATCCAATTACATATTATTTCACCATCAATAAAATGGTATTGTCACTCGTGTGTATGTACGGATTATCGTCTCCACAAACGCAATGAGATTCATTCCCAATCGTAACCATTCAAGAATAAATTTCATTTTATGATTAAAAATAATGTTTATGAACTTAATATCATTCTGGATTTGAATAAAATACATTTTATCCATAACAAACATGACTTACCTAACAAAACATATAAAGGCAAACGAATCAGTTAACACCTGAAATAATGATACTGCTGAAATATTATTAACTAAACAATATTAGAAGACCATATATAACATCATATTTATGTATACGGTTCTTGTATAATTTAATAACAATGATTTAACTATTATACAGGAGGTTAACGTACCCTCGACGAAGGAAAAGTACAAGGTAAGGGTTAATTTTACAATCTCTTTACTTATCCGAGGTTGTTTATACGTAAGTATCTACTAAGACTTATTTATCATCCACATCTGTGTTTCTTAAAAATGTATTTCAAAACATTTTTACTATTTTTTAGAATATGGGTTAAATTCATTTATACCCTTGTTTGACCTTATATAAATTTTTTTGAAAGTAATCTTTCCATCGTTTTCCAAACAAGGTACTTTATAAACTTTTCGACAAATTAAGGTAAGAATGTTTTTTTAACATATACAGTGAGTACGACTATTTTCTGCCATTATAACACCATCTAAGCTTCCCTTACAATCTTATAAGAATATTTCCAAAATAAATTTTTTCTTTTATAATTGCGTGACTTTAAATGATTTCAAAATAGAAAGAGATATTTCTCTCAAATAGTTTTGATTTCATGTCAACATCCTTTGATGGATTTTACACTTGTTTGAAGTTGATTTATTATGATACAATCTTACATATTGTATTTAAGGTTTTGTGATATGTTTGAATATGGATGTGTTCTTTTTATACCATTCATGTTTTATGGTTAAAGTGTTAACATTTCATATGCTAGTTTTAATACGAATGTTTATGTTATCTTTTAGCCTTTTCATATGAGGAATGCATTGGACTTAATAAGTGACAGGTGGAGCCCGCTATAGATCCTCGATGCATAGGTAGGTCTCATAAGACAAACTAGTGTCTTGGCATATGACATTGACAAAATCTTAATTGTATTCTTGGCACGAGTCCTTGACTATGTGGTTATGATGTCCGACATTATGCATTCCATCATTATGAAATTAGCTATTGATATTACATGTGATTATTTGAATAGTAGAATATCCATGTGAATAAGTAAATGAAATTATTGGATTTATCTTTGCCATATTATACTGATTTTTACATTTAAAAGGCTTTTGTTTTAGTCTTATACATTTCCTTAAATGTTTATGCTTATTTATGATAGTTTCTGTTATATTGTTATCCTTACTGAGTATCTAAGTTCACCCCTTTCTAGGTTTTATTTTTTCCAGGATGCGAAGAAGTATATTATGATTAACCTGTAGGGATAAACTAAAGTATATGAGTGTGTTCAAAGGGGACACAATGTTGTTTTATTTCCTGATGTAATGTAAAACTCATGTATATATCTAGTACTTCCAAGGCTACTAAACTAATCGGTATTTCGTGACTTGATCTCTTGTGATCATGAAAATGTTATGTAATAATGCACCGACTCTAGGTAACTAGGGTAGGGGAATTATAGTTGGTATCAGAGGATGTGTAGTATAAACCTTGGAAGATAGATTTATAAAAACTCTGATTATATAACATTACCCTAAGATAGAATTTGAGTATTAGTATAGAAGAACTTCCTGGAATTTTGGTAGTGTAGAGATTTTGTGTATTTTCCAAGAAATACATCCCTATCTGGATATGACTAGGTAGAGGAATCTCTGGAACATATATACCTAGGACTGAAAACTCTGACAAAGAGTTTTGGTCTTGACCTGGGGTATCCTATTACAAGACAATGGGCCTTGCTGCACTCTTGGTTACGACACTCCCATGGGATATGCTTAGGATAATTCACATTTTCCTTATAAACTATTATGAAGGATTTATGAGTGAATACCTCCTCAAAGAAAACATTTTTTATGATTGTGGATTATATGTATAAACTTTTCAATTTATATTAGTTATTTTACTAGTTTGGAATTATGTATTACGATTCATAAACTAATATAGTGTATGCCATTATTTAGAAATGGAGCATAGTGGAAGGAATGGAAACTGTATCAATGCACATAATACTTATAGGGATTGACCTCCTACTCAAGATAATTATAGTGGAGCTGGTGATGCAACGGATACTGAACAACTTATAACCATACTAGGAGAACTCACTCAGGTTATGAATAATAACCTCACCCGTATGGAGCGCCCTGATCCACAATGCAGAGGATCAATGTTAGACCACATCATGAAGCAACAACCACTAGCATTCAATGGGACTACAAATCCATTTGTATTTGAGAAATATATAAGTTCCTTAGAGAAAATATTTCATGCTTTTGGGAGTAGTGAAAGGTAAAAGGTTGTCATGGTAGTTTATCACATCATGGGAGATGCAGATCAATGATGGTCATTAATTCAAAACACAAAGGAAGATGAAGAAGTATCAAATGTGAAATGGAGGGAGTTTAAAGATCTTTTATTAGAAATATAATTTACTCTTGACCATCAAGCGGATATGGAAAGATAATTTTTGAGTCTGAGGCAATATTAGGATGAGAATGTCGCAGATTATGAGGATAACTTTACAATGTTAGCAGGGCATGCAGTAGATTATATGCATAACCCAATGAGTAATATTGATAAATTATTTGATGGGTTAAAACCATTTATCTGTCAAGAATTATTCTCACAATCCTTCTCATCATACGAAGATATTGTCTCATGTGCTATCAATACATAAAGGGAATTCTCTAAGTCTTACGACTTTAAAGAAAATCAAGAGAATAAGAGATCTTCTGAACACTCTGGAAATGAAAATAAGTGGAAGAAGGGAAAATTTGAATTTCTATACTACAGTAAATGTGGGAAGAAACACCCCAGTAATTTTTTGAAGGGAATGGGGGTCTGTTACCAGTGCGGTGAAAATTTTCCCCAAGCTCGTGATTGCAAGGTAAAGAAAGAGGCTGTCAATGTTGAATGCGACAATTTTAAATAAATGGGGAATTATAAAAATGAATGCCCTAAGCACCAAGAAAACTTATCTCAAAAAAGGACAAGGGAGAAATTACAAGCTTGTGTGATCACTACTACTAAGGTTGAAGATCCAAATGACATGGTGGTAGGGAATTTAATGGTTTCCTCAAATTTAGCATTGCTTTATTTTATTCTCGGTCATCGCATTGTTTCATATCTTCCCAGTTTTCTAAGAAAATTAGATGTTTTCAATTTTATTTAACAAGGGAGTTTTCAGTCAAAAATCCTAAGGGAAGTATCATTGCAACAAAGTTTTGTGAATAACTTCCCATTAGGGTATATAAACGTGATTTATCTTCTAATCTCATCATCATACCCATGATTGAATTTGATATAATCATCGGTATGGATTGGATTTCGAACCATGCTACGAAAATTTATTGTAAGAAAAAGGAGTTTACAATTTTCAATGATGATATGAAGTACCTTATCTTTAGAGCAGAAATCTCACCATATGATTCTCATCTAGATCCACCCCCAATAGCTCTACTAAATTAAATTATTGGGGAGGAAGAGAGTAAAATAACTGAGTGAGGAAGTGAATGTTCAAATAGAGGACATACATATTGTTCAAGAATATGTTGATGTGTTTACAAAGGATTTACCTGGACATCCTCCAAAATGGTAAATTTAGTTTTCCATTGATTTAATTCCCGGTTCCAGGCCCATATCGAAGACCCCTTATAGAATGGCCACTGTGGAATTAGTGGAACTAAAGAAACAACTAGATGAATTGAGTAATAAAGGATTTATTCACCCTAGTGTTTCTTCATTGGGATCCCAAGTTCTCTTTGTTAAGAAGAAAGATGGATCTATGAGGTTGTGCATTGACTACAGGGAGATCAATGCTATAACAATAAAGAACAAGTATCGCCTACCTTTCATTGATGATTTATTCGATCAACTTCATGGAGATCAATAGTTTTCAAAGATTGACCTTCGATCTAGATATCATTATTTACGCATGAATAAGTAAGACATTCCAAAGACAACATTTCATACCAGGTATAGGCATTATGATTTTATAGTAATACCTTTTGGACTGACTAATTCACCCTCTATTTTCATGGATCTAATGAATAGAGTTTTCAAGAAATATATTGACAACTTTTTAGTAGTATTTATTGATGATATCTTAGTATACTCCAAAATCTATGAAGATCATGAAAATCACTTGTGCACTATTCTAAAGACTCTTATAAGAAATTAATTATATGGGAAGTTTAGCAAGTGTGAATTATGGCTTCAGGGTATTTCTTTTCTTGGCCATATTATCTCTAAGGATGGAATATTTGTTGATACTTATAATATAAGAGCAATACAAGAGTGGCCAGCACCGACGAGTATAACAGAGGTACGCAGTTTTATTGGTTTAGCAGGTCATTATCGGTGTTTCATCCAGAATTTTTCCCGATTGGCTAACCCATTAACCAAGTTCACACGTAAAGGGGTTAAATTTTTTTGGACAAAAGAGTGTGAAGAATGTTTTGAAGAACTAAATATAAGATTATTCGATGCTCCTATCTTGACTCTACCAGTGGGAAATGATGGGTTTTTTATTTATATTGATGCTTCAAAGAAAGGACTTGGTTGTGTCCTTATGAAGAATGATAGAGTTATTGCTTATGCATCACAGCAGCTAAAAATTCATGAACAAAAAAATCTCACTCATTATCTTGAGTTTTCAGCTGTAATCTTTAATTTGAAGATATATAGAAACTGTCTCTATGGTGAAGAAGGTGAGATATATACCGATCACAAGAGTTTAAAGTATATTTTCTCATAGAAAGAACTCAACATGAGGCAAAGGTGATGGCTCGAACTACTCAAATATTATTATTTCACTATAGACTTCCACCCTGGGAAGGAAAATAAGGTGGAAGATACTTTGAGCAGAAAGGATTATGGAGTTTGAACAAGATGAGAGTTGAAATGGATCCTATGTACACGGATCTAGTAAAAATGGATATGGAAATAATCATGGAAGGTGAAACATCAATAATTTTTTAAATGGTTTCCAATACATCTTTACTAAAAAGGATAAAAAATTCACAGACTGATGATGAGGAGTTTCAAAAGAAAATTAAAGCTGTGAACGATGGGAGATTGATTGACTTTGTATATAAAGATGGAATTTTGAAATTTGAGAAGGGACTTTTTGTTCCTGACATACCTGATCTAAAAAGGTAATTGTTGGATGATGCTCATAGCTCCAATTTCTCTATACAACATGGTAGCACAAATATGTATAGATATTTGAAGGAACATTTTTAGTGGGACAATATGAAAAGGGAGATTGATGATTATGTGTCAAGATGTATGGTTTATCACCAGGTGAAGGCTAAAGATAACATCCTGGAGGATTCATGCAACCTCTTACCATACCTGAGTGGAAATGGGATGATATTATGATGGGCTTTGTCATGGGGATACCAAGGACTCCTAGAAGGAATGATGCAATATGAGTCATTTTTTATCGTTTTACCAAGTCATCACATTTTCTTGCTATAAGATAAGATTTACCACATGAATGTTTAGAAAGACTATATATTAATGAAGTTGTAAGACTTTATGGTAGACCCATATTGATTGTTTCAGATTGTGATCCCCATTTTACATCAAAATTCTAGAAAAGTCTTCAGAAATCCATAGATACTGAACTTTTTTAAGCACTGCCTAGAACCCTCAAACTAATGGATAATCCGAACAGAATATTCAAAACATATAAGACATGTTGATATCTTGCTCACTTTACTTTCAAGGTATGTGGGATCAATATTTACCTTTAGTAGAATATTCCTATAACAATAGCTTTCATTCATGTATTCAGATGGTACCATATATAACATTATATAGAAAGAGATTTTGCACACCAACTTGTTGGGATAATGTTGGTTAAAGAAAACTCATATTCCAAGAACATGTTGAGGAAATAATGGAAAATGTGAAGATTATCCAAACCCACATCAAAGCATATCAAAGTAGGCAAAAGAGCTATGCTGATAACTAAAGGAAATATTTAGAATTTCAAGTATGAGAACATGTTTTCTTGAAGGTATCTCCATGGAAGGGTGTTATACGATTTAGTAAGAAGGGTAAATTAAGTCTTAGGTACATCAGAACATTCAAAATACTAGAACGAATTGGAGTTGTATCTTACCATTTGGAAATGCCTCCAAGACTCTCCAAAGTTCATGATGTGTTCCACGTATCATTGTTGAGAAAATACATGTCTAACCCAATGCATGTACTCACCTATGAAAAAATGGAATTGGAACCTGATCTTTCTTATTATGAAGAGCCTATTAGGATTCTTGATACCAGAGAATAAGTGTAGAGAAACCGGATGACTCATCTAGTGAAAGTTCTATGGAGGACCCATAAGATGGAAGAGGCGGCATGGGAACCAGAGGAACTTATGATGAAGAACCACCCAAATCCTTTTATATAGTAATATTCTAGAAATTTCAAGGACGAAATTATTTGTAGGGAAGAATGTAACACCCCAAGATTCCACGGTACGCTTCTCTTTGAATAATACAATAGCTTACGGTGTATGCAACTTCGAGTTCTAGCACACCAAGACCAATCAAACTAGCTATTATGAATAGTAATAGCCACTTTTTGAAATTTTATAAATTTTATTTTTCAAAATGTACTTCATTTTTGATTTGGAATATCAAAATTAGCTTAGGGTTAATTTTTGGTATTTTTTGAAAACTTTCAATTTTTGATGAATAGTGAAAAACACTACTTTATTATTTAAAACCAAATTTTTATTTAAATGAGTATTTTTTTTAATTTATTTTAAGTCAAAATAGATACATAATACCTATATTAGTTGAATTTAATTCATTGGAGTCATTTTATAATAAGATTAGATGTATAAAATTTTATTGAACTTTCTAACGTCTTTTACCCACCTTCTAGGCACATTTACAAATTTGTATAAAACGTAATTTTATGGCCTCTGTGAATTTAATTTCAAAAATCTGAGAGACACGGTTGACATCAGTAAGTAAAAAGTGGTTCAATAAGATGAAAATAATTTTTGGTGAATAGTATCTTTTGAATTTTATTTACCACCGTTAAAAGTAAATAGGGTAATTAAAGGTAAAAATGATATTATAATTACCCTAAAACATGTCATAGTTCTATTGGATAAGTGTATTTCGACCAAAATAAACCTTGTAAATAAAATATGATCTTCTTTGATCAACTTGGAATAGATTAGGACATTTATTTTTATTTTATTTAAAGAAGAGTTATAAGTGTTAAATTCAAATTTTAATAACTAAATTTTTTTTAATATAGGGGTATACATAAGATAAATTAGACTATAAATATTTATTATAAAGATAAAAATATTTCATACATAATGGTATTTTATTTATAATTTTTATATTTTCAATAATTAAATTTATTTATGACACAATGATGATGCAGTAATTAACATATTAGTGAAAGACTAAAATAATTGAAATTATAAATATCCAAATAAATGTAAATTGATACTTTTGATGCATTAAACTAATTTTATAGGTTAATATTTCATGTTAGGATTTATTTAATGTATTTTTTTGAAGTAATCAAGTTTTTTTTACTTTCACAAAAACCAAATACTAAATAGTGTCAAAATTGACATTAATGAGTTTTTAAAAAAATACTATATTATTAATTGATATAGTATTCCTAAAAATCTAAGGTTCAGCCAAAAAAACTTAAATAAGTTTTGATATGTCAATAATTAACCACTTGGGGTTCTCTTGTATTTTTATAGTAATTTTATTAACCATTTATTGTAATAATACAAGAATACATGGTAAAAGTTAAACTATATAACTAAGAGTTAAATCTAAAAGATAAGGTTAATATGGTGACGTAAACCTGTCTAAAACCTATTGGTTGAGTTTTTTCAACCCAAACACACCTTAGAATAGAAATAAATCCTTTTGGATCCATTATATACTGAATATGATGGTATAATAAATTAATATTTCAATATTTTCCAAAAGTGACCCTCACCACTCTTATAAAAGGGTACTTCCCCTTATTTCAAAATCACACACCAAAGCCATTTGGCTTAGCCAAATCCTGGTCAAATATCCTCCCAACTACCCTCACTTAAACCTAGATTCCTTAATTTGATCAGAAAGCCAACCTAAGGAGCCCTTTTGATCAAATCAAAATGAAGCACCTGAATAATAGGTAATAATTTCATCACCTCTTTCAAAGTTCTTTTCTTCTTCCAATTTATCTTTTTTTGTTGTTTACATACAAAAATAATAAATCTAGTACCTTATACATAATTTTATGTTATTATAAATATGGTACAACCATATTTATTATTCTACCCATCCTATGAATGAAAAAGTCACCATACATGCGTATGTACGTCTTACCGTCTCCATGTCATGGTGTAGTTTGTTATTCGACACTTCATTATTTGGATGGGTATAATAATGAGTATAATTGATGTAAATAATAAATATAATATGTTAATGATTCTGTATATATGATATACCATCCAATTACTTATGAATTCACCATCAATAGAATGGTATTGTCACTCGTGCATACGTACGGATTACCGTTTCCACAAACGCGATGAGATTCATTCCCCATCATAACCATTCAAGAATAATTTTCATTTTATGATTAAAAATAATGTTTAAAAACTTAATATCATTCTGGGTATGAATAAAATACATCCTATCTATAACAAACATGAATTACGTAACAAAACATATGAAGGAAAACGAATCAGTTAACACCCAAAACAATGATACTACTAAAATATTATTAACAAAACAATATTAGAAGATCATATATAATATCATATTTATGTATATGGTTCTTGTATAATTTAATAACAATTATTTAACTATTATAAAAGAGGTTAACGTACCCTTGACCAAGGAAAAGTACAAGGTCAGGGTTAATTTTACAATCTCTTTACTTATCTGAGGTTGTTTATACGTAAGTATCTACTGGGACTTCTTTATCATCCATATCTGTGTTTCATAAAAATGCATTTCAAAACATTTTTACTATTTCCTATAATATGGGTTAAAGTCATTTATACCCTTGTTTGACCTTATATAATTTTTTTGAAAGAAATCTTTCGGTCATTTTCCAAACAAGGTACTTTATGACCTTTTTGACAAATTAAGGTAATAATGTTTTTTAACTTATGTGGTGGGTGCAGCTATTTTCTGCCGTTATAACACCTTTGAAGATTCCCTTAAAATATTATAAGAATATTTCCAAAATAAATGTTTTCTTTTATAATTACATTACTTTTAAATGATTTCAAAATATAAAGAGATATTTCTCTCAAATATTTTTTATTTCATGTCAATGTCCTTTGATGGATTTTACATTTTTTTGAAGTTGATTTATTATGATACAATCTTCCATATTGTATTGAAGGTTTTGTGATATGTTTGATTGTGGATGTGTTGTTTTTATACCATTCATGGTTTTTTGTTAAAGTATTAACATTTCTTATGCTAATTTTAATATGAATGTTTATGTTATGTTTCAACCTTTTCATATGAGGAATGCATTGGACTTAATAAGTGATGGGTGGAGCCCGTTATAACTCCTCGATGCATCAGTGGGTCTCATGAGACAAACTAATATCTTGGCACAAATCCATGAAAAAATATTATTTGTAGTCTTGGTGCGAGGCCTTGACTAAGTGGTTATAATGTTCGGAATTATGCATTCCATCATTATAAAATTAGCTATTGATATTACATGTGATTATTTGACTAGTAGAATATCCATGTGAATAAGTAAATGGAATTATTTGATTTATCTTTTCCATATTATGCTTAATTTTAAGTTTAAAAGGATTTTGTTTTAGTCTTATATATTGTATTAAATGTTTATGCTTATTTATGATAGTTTCTACTATATTGTTATCCTTACTAAGAATCTAAGCTCACCCCTTTCTATGTTTTATTTTTCCCAGGATGCGAAGAAATATATTATTATTAAATTACAGGGACAGACTAAAGGATATGAGTGTGTGCAAAGGATACATAATGTTGTTGTTTTTTATTTCATGATGTAATGTAAAACTCATGTATGTATCTAGTATTTCCAAGGATACAAAACTAATCGGTCTTTCGAGACTTGATCTCTTGTGATCATGCCAATGTTATGTAATGATGCACCGACTCTGGGTAACGAGGGTTGGGGCGTTACAAATAATCTATTCCAAAATGAATTATTAAAAAACCATTGAAAATATACTATGAAAGTATAGAAAACTATGAAAATGTTTCATACACCACTCAAAGGTCTCATAAATAAATATAAATTTATAATAAAAAAATTTAGAACACTCAAGAATTTCATGAAATTGATAAATAAAAGAATTACATAAAAATACTTACCTCAATCAAGAAAAAACTAATCACCTTCAATGGTGAAAGAAAAAAAACGTTAATGACCTATAAAATACATAAACAACCAAATCCCCATAATTAGACCTATCTTGCACCATAAATTCAACCTATATAGTGATTAGGATTCTTAGGAGAAATTAAAACCAAGGGTAAAGGAGAAAGGGAGATGAATAGAAGAATAAAGGAAGGAATCACCTTCCAAAACATATTTCAGTAAAAGAAGGAGGTCAAGATACAAGGAGGAAAAGGGTAATAACTCCCTTAAGATGTCCTACATATCTTCTGAATGAGAGGGGAAGAAATCATGACCAAACCCCTAAAAATTGAACAGGGGTATAACATGAAATTAAAAAAATTAAAATTGTACATAGGAAAATCATGGTGTGACCTCCCATATCGTTGCACAATGGGACTCCCCCAAAGGAAAGAAAAACCAAGGCATCAATGCCCAAGGTTTGTCTCAGCATGACTTCCCTAGTCAAAGGGTCACATCCCATGTGGATAGACCCTTATTCCATGACACTCTCCTAGATGTGGCATGAAGCACCCTCTCCAGAATTAAGAAAAATCATGACAATTCTTCCAAGGTCACATTGTTGCGCAACCCATTCATTTCATGACATGACCTACTATATAAAAAACTGAAAAACTAGGGAAAAAACCAAAACATTCCCAGCACCCAAAAAGTATTAAATTTTTTAAAATAACCTAAAATAGTATAATCTTAAATACTAAAGTGACATGGGTGGTTCAATAAAAAAATCAATTAAATGAAAATTATTTTTAAGGAATAATCATTGAAAATATTACATACACCCTTTATAATTTTCCAATTCTGAAAGAAAGTAGAAAATTTAGAATCATGAAAATTTTACAAATTTCCATACTTAAATAATTTTTTTCCTTTATTTGTTTAAAATAAATTCACCCTATTCATATCCAAATTATCATACACTTGGTAATATAAACAATGACCTAATATTTACCAAATGGTATATTACCACTTTAATTTATTATACAATCTTATCAACCTACAATTTTTAACCATAATAGTGGTCCATCATCATATTTGGTAGTCTTATTGATATCTCAAATAAAATGGTATATTACAACTTTTATTTATTAAAAAATCTTATCAACCTACAACTTTTAACCATAATAGAGGTTCATCAACATTTTTGGTATTCTTATTGATATCTCAAATTTTCTTTGATGTGAGATACTGACATTATTTTTTATACACTTTATTTCAAATGAATCACCTTAATGATTTTCTTAAAAAAACTAAGAAATCATTAAATTATGACCGCATAGTAATCACATGTATATGAAATCAAAAAATTAAAAACATCAATTTCATAAAAATAATAATTAAGACTTAAAATTCAATAATTTCTTTAATTTAAACTACTATATAAAAATTTAAAATTTAAATAAAATGATTTATAATAAAAATCAAAATTATTTTACATGATTTTTATAAAGATAATTCACCAAAAAGAAGGTTTTATTAATCAAAGCAGTTGTAAAAAATCTAAATTATTCATCCAAGATAATTATTATTTAACTAATATGCATGTATAAAATTTATAATAAGACCTTATATGATATATAATAAAAACATCATCATAAGTCATGAAGAAAATATTATTTAAGTGTGGTATGTATGAGAACCTCCCTCATACTTAAAACAAAACACTATTTTTATTGTTTAATTTTAAGGGTATGTGTATATGAAACATATGCTAATTCTTTAAATTTAATTCACACAAAAAATAAATGAAAAGTTGGATATAGAAGAATAGTACTCCCCAAATGGAGAAATGTATCTCTTCCATTGGACCTTATGAATGAAATTCCTTAACTTCATCGCATCCTCTAACAAAGGTCTTGAAAAATCCAAGAAGGAAAATAAAAAACATAAATCCATTCTTCAATGATTTTTTATGATACATGACAATATACACATTGTAATTAGTGAATGTGTATGAGATACCATAGTTTAATGAAAATTTAAGATCCTAAGGATTGAAATCTGTTCTTATTGTTTGCATTCTACTTGGTGATGAAAAAACAATAAAAACAAAGGAAAGAAAAATATTAAAAGAAAACACTCTATTTATTCATAAGGTTGCCTCTTAATGAGCATATTTTTTTATATTCAATGAATCAAACATGAAATATAACCCTCATTCATAGTCTCTTAGAGGATTTAAATTCTTTATAGTGAACCACTACATGTTCCTATTGCCTACCCCTATTGTTAAAAATGAGTTTTCTTTAAGTGGACGAGTTGGTGGTTTACAATTTTCTTCTTCCATAGACAAAAAAACATTAATGGAGGAACTGTGTTTCTTCCATGCAACTCATTCCATCCACCTCCCATTAGATATATGTGGTAACATATATTTTATTCTGAATAGGGGGCATAAAATATATAGTTACTCCTTGGGTTGTTTATTCTCTATGTTATAATAAACTTGAAAATTCTCAAAAAACCCTTCTGTATCAAGTGAAATGTCAAATTTATTATCAAAAATAAAAGGATGTCCAAATTCGATAAAATACTAGAATATTCATCTTAAATATCCATTTAAACAAATGAAAATCATTTATAATAATAGAATTTTGGAAAAATCTAGAGTTACATCATCACATTCTCCCTTAGTAGATATAATAATTTGAGATTCAATTTAAGCAATGAATTCATTCTCAAATCAATTTTGAAAATTAATTTTTTAGTAAATTCATTATTTAGAGTGGGAAAACTATTTGAGACCTCATTCTCCTCAAATTTTGTGGGTTTTAATGTATTTACCTCATCCACACCATCATATCCATCCACATAAATGTTTTACTTATTATTTACTATCATAGATAGTTTTCTTACCAAAATACCAAATCATTTCAATTAGTTAGATTGTTCCAATTGGTGTTCATTGAAAGATTACATCATTGATAATAAATTTTTAAAACTCTCATTCTCACATGAATTAGTTGATGTTTCTGATTTTTATATAGGTGGAAATGTGTTCATTCCATTATAATAAATCCATCCATATTCAGTACACCCTTTTTGTGAAAAGTTTGGTTGTCCCAAAAAATTATCAAAAGCATCATGAAATTTAGGGGAATCAATTCATGGTTATGGGGAATAACCCCCCAACATGATTTAGTTGATGAATATGAGTTTTGGAATTGTTCACCAATGGAAGAAGTTTCTCTAATTGCATACCTTCTAACCCTAAGGTCTATTTCAAAAAATGGATCATAAATGATTCTTTAAATAATAAAATATATATTTTTCTAATAAAAAATAAAATAATAAAAAATTATTAAATTAATCAGTCTTAGTGAGTCCCAAGTCTGCACTATTACTCCCTAGAAATGATGGGAAAACTTGATCGATCCATCATGAGTGCTGGTCAGTTTAGAATTTATAATTTACCAATAACCAACTAACAATGTAGCTAGTGAATGAAGATTTGATCCTATAGAGAACAAGGGTATTCCTTGTGGGATATTTATTTGACCAATTATATAGGATACACCAAAAGTGAGTGGGAAACATAAAACAAACAAAACCGATCCAAAGTTATTTCTATAAGAGGTAAGGTCCTATTGCTAGATTTAAATTCTAAGTGAATTAAAATTTTAGTTTTGTGTTGGGATCCTTATCACTAAAATGGTATCATTTTATGAATGGTTGTTTTGGGATTCAATGTTATGTATGATTCATTAGTTCTATATTTTAACAATAACCCAAGAAAGATCCAACCCTTGGTATGGTGATAGATTAAACTATCATGTCATGTATTGCTCATCTTAAAAAAGAAAGGCATGGAATATAATGGTTTTGGTATCCCATAATACTTGATCACTCTAGTTGTAAATCAATATGAATCCCATAGTTTGGTGATTTAAAGAGATACAAATAATTAATTTACAACATAATAAAATCCAACAAAAATCATAAAATAGATATAAAAAATAATAAAAATTATTCTCAACACACATAATCCATCAAATGTATACCACAATTATAGAAATGATAAATTCATAAATCATATATATATAGATTAGGTTAATGAAGTTATAATAAAAATTAATAAAAAACTATATATGAAAAAGATCCTACAATGTTTCATATGGCATGCTTTGATAGCCCCCCCATCACCTAAAAGCTGAATATTTTTCCCTTGAAACACCTCTAAATCATGAATTAACTTTTATTAACTTCAATTTTGACCCAATACATTTAAATGAAACAGTTAATTAAAATAAAACACACATTAGATATTATTTAAACCATTTTGTAGTAAAAATCATATAAAACATTAATGTACAAAATGAATGGATCACCCACTAGTACCTCAAGAATATGAAAAGAGACTCTATATTCTCACAATGTAGTAGTATTTAATATTATATCTTCTTATAACATGAATAATGTACCATAACTTTATTTTGAGTACTTATTTCCTCCTAAGATAAAGTGTCACTCAATTACCATCTTCTCACAAGAATTCACATCTTTAATAATAGAATATGATCTTATCCAATAGAAATTCAATTCTCTCATATAAAAAAACATCACATCAACTTATTCCTCAACCATGAATTTAGATTATTTAGAATTAAATATATTATTCTTTAACGAACAAATTTTTCATAAATATTTATATGTCATTATGAATTTTTTACTATATCTTCACACCTTCATTTTGATCTCAACCCCATTTTAAATCCTTGATCTTGTTCACGTGGATAATTTACTAATACAATTTTTAAAACACTATAAATCTCATTATTCAAAAATATTTATTTAAATATTGTTGAAATTATTCTAATAAATAACTCCAAAAATGATCTTTAAAATATAGAAATAGACTATTATATTTAAATCTTGATAATTATCATTCAAATATATTCTCTAATATAAATTGATTTTATTTCATCTAAATCTTTTTAAATTATATTTGAACTCAATTAAAAAATCCAATGAAATAAAACAAATAACTCTTATATTTTTTTTTTTATTTTATGTGACTCTAGTTTATTCATATATGAGATTTCAAAAACAAAACTTGATATTGTCCTAGATTTGAAATATTTTTCTCAATCTTATATGAGCTTAAATAAATATTATATAGCCTTTGAAACTTTTTATCCAACACTACGGGAAAAACCTTTTTTTGCGACGAGTTATTTGAGATAGGAATAGGCCCCCCGTCACAAAATATTTCACGCGGTTTGGTGCGCAAACCGCACCAATACGCGCAAAAGGGTATTTGCGACGGGTAGGCACCACCTGTCGCAGATACTGGGAGACGGTAAGAACTAGTTGCGACAAGGGATTCCCCGTTGCAACTAGTACGACCTCCGGAGGGTATTTGCGATGGGTCCCATCGTAAATAACTGACATTGGTAAAAACCTATTTGCGACAGGACAACATCCCGTCACAAATAGTGTGTCGGCATATTACCATTTGTGACGAGGCCCATCGCAAATAATCTTTTAACCTCTAACCGTAATTAATGTGCCCAAAGGTATTTGCAACGGTTTCTCATCACAAATAGTCCTGTCGCAACTAATCTGACCTATATATTCCCACATTTGTTTTTTCTTCTCTCCTCTTGAATTCCTTCTTCCTCTGCTTCTGTAAACTCTAATTTTAGAGTGAAATTTTTTTAGAGTTAGATTTTTTTACGAAGAAGTTGTGGAGTCGTCTACAATTATAAGAGATCAAGTTTAAAGGTATTTACGTTTTATTTAATTTGGTATTTATTTCACTTTTTTAAATTAATTTTAATTGTTGTTGATTAGTTGTAATTAAGTTAGATTTAAATCGTTTTGTTATCAGTATTTATTTGTAATAATAAAATTAAGTTATTAGTGCTAACTCTTAGTAATTAGTAATAATTAATAATTATTAACGATAATTAGTAATGTATATAAATAGCGGTAATTAGTAATTAGTAGTCACTAATTTGTAATAATTAGAAATAAATATTAATAATTAGAAATAAATAGTGATAAATATTTACAATTAGTAATAAATAGTATTAATTAGTAATAATTAGTAATAAATACTAATAAATAGTAATAAATACTAATAAATAGTAATAAATAGTAATAAATAGTAATAATTATTAATAAATAGTAATAATTAGCAATAAATACTAATAAATTGTAATAAATACCAATAAATACTAATAAATACTAATAAATACTAATAAATACTAATAAATACTAATAAATAATAATAAATAATAATAAATAGTAATAAATAGTAATAAATAGTAATAAATAGTAATAAATGGTAATAAATAGTAATAAATAGTAATAAATAGTAATAATTAGTAATAATTAGTAATAAATAGTAATAAATAGTAATAAATAATAATAAATACTAATAAATAGTAATAATTAGTAATAATTAGTAATAATTAGTAATAAATACTAATAAATAGTAATAAACACTAATAAATACTAATAAATAGTAATAAATACTAAAAAATAGTAATAATTAGTAATAATTAGTAATAATTAGTAATAATTAGTAATAATTAGTAATAATTAGTAATAATTAGTAGTAATTAGTAATAATTAGTAATAATTAGTAATAATTAGTAATAATTAGTAATAAATAGTAATAAATAGTAGTAAATAGTAATAATTATTAATAATTAGAAATAATTAGTAATAATTAGTAATAATTAGAATTAATTAGTAATAATTAGTAATAATTGGTGATAATTAGTCATAATTAGTAATAATTAGTAATAATTAGTAATAATTAGTAATAATTAGTAAAAAAATAATAATAAATAGTAATAATTATTAATAATTAGGAATAATTAAGAATAATTAGGAATAATTAGTGCCCACCATTTCGATGAGGCGGCATGGATGCAAGCGACCCAATATGACTTTGAGAAGGGTCGAGTAGTTGGTATCAGATCTATTTTGACTCCTGGGACTTATTATGGTACTACTACGATATCGGCGTCCAACTCGAGAGGAGCTTGTGGAGAGGCATCATCTTCTAGCTCACGGTATCAGGAGTAGTTTTGAGCTCAAACTGAGCTTATAGAGAGTTTGCAGAAGCGGCAGGAAGAGATGCATCAGCAGCATGAGAAGGACATGTGTTGATGGTAGCAGTAGCTACATGAGTAGATGGAGTACATGCGCCTTCTGACTCGTAGTTTAGGGATGGAGTTTCCTCCACCATCTCCTCCAACTCCTCTAACTCCTCCATAAGGCTATCCCCTAGTGATTTTTTTGTTCTATTAAAAACATTTGAGTTGAACATTTGTTGTAATATGAATTATTTACAGTTTTTGTCTTTTATATTGGTGCGAATATTGCATAATTTATATTTTTATATTATTTTTAATATTTTAATATTTTTTATTTATTATTAGTATTATATTTTTCAATGTTTTTTTATTTTACTAATAATAATAATAATAATTTATGATTTTTTTTATTTTATTTTTTTGAATATTGAGAATTTTAATATTTTTTATTTTTTATTATTATTTTAATAATATTAATATTATTTTTTCATTAATCATAATTATATTTTTTTTATTTTATTAAGTATTTGTGACGGGGCCTTTTGCGACGGGACCCCGTCGCAAATAGATTATATATATATTTGTTAAAAGTTTTTGTGATGGGTGACTTTACTTTCGCAAAAAATGTTTTTGCGACGGGCCCATCGCAACAGGTTTATAATATAAGGCTATTTGTGATAGGTCCTCATATCGTCGCAAATACTTTTTGCGATGGGCTTGTCACAACAGGTTTTTGTATATATAATGTATTTAATCGAAGAGATATATGCGACAAGACCGTTTCCCGTCGTAAGTAATATTTTTTGCAACGGGCCCATTGCAAAAAATACCAGTTGCGATGTTATTTTCTGCAACGGGCTATTTGTGATGGGGGCCCGTTACAAAAGTGTTTTTGCGATGGGATCCCATCACAAATAGTTGAAATTCCAATAGTAAAATAACACTAAGCTAATTAATATTTTATTTCAATCATTCATGAACACTTGATATTTCAATTTAATTATATTTTTCTATTTTATAATCCAAATCAATTATACATGACCTTTTTTACCTTGGAATCTCACTTACATGAGCATTGGAAATTGGAATACAATATTATTTAGTTTATTGAAATTCTTAAACTCATATATGTAAAAAAAATTAACTTCCTAAAAAAATCTTCAAAACACTCTAAATGATATCAAAAAACTTCCAAAGTATTTTAAATAATTAATAATTCATTTATAAATTTATAAATTTATCCAATTGAATTTAATTTCTTCAATAATTTCTCCATTTCCTCAAATTTAATTTATTTTTTCAATGTTCATCATAACCTTTAATAATCATCATTCAATATTTCAATAATTTATTCCACACTAGATTTATCTAAATACATATTTAGCTCTCACCCTTCTTTAATATCCACATGAATATTTTATATTATGCAACAATATTCAGGTAAATACGTATGTATTCTTATAATAATAATAATACATAGGAAAATTCAAATAAAAACTTCATTCCCCCACACCATCAAATTATATAGTATTTTTAATGAATATCCTATTGGGTTTTAAAGAATCTAATAACTATTTATAAACATAATTAAATAAAGAAATAAACCTAATATAAGATCAAACTATGCTAAATAAATGAAATCACACATGAACTAGAAATAAAGAAACTGTGTATGTGTACCTTACACCGTTACTACCACTACAAAACCTACACCTATTATTATATGGGTTTGATGAAAATATAAATGAGTCATCTGAATGATATCCATCCTCTAGAGGTTTCCACAGGATAAAACTGAATCACTCATTGCACGAGAAGGGTCATCAATTCATATATGGTATGCTAGTACCTCACAAGGAAAAATATGAATAACAGAGAGATCTATAAGATGGGGGAGTTTTAGATGTATTGGGAAAATATGAATATTCACCATAACTTGGAATTAGTATCTTTATAAATCCCTTGATGATTCTCTTTGGGTGTTCGTATATTTAATAATGTGTTATGATACATGATTAAATGCCTTAGAAAGATCATGAAACCCTTTTATGAATGAATTTACTCACATTCATTTCATCTCATGAAATGGTTATTAATGATATCCAATGTGGAAGATATTCTGAAATGATAATGATTATTATTCTACTCAAAACATAAAATATAGTATCATGGTATCATATACCATACAATATGATATGGCCAGTCATACACTATGAGTTACATGGGAAGTGACCTTCTGATATGACCCAATCATACCTTATGATTGGCCAAATGTAGAGGCATATTTACATGATTTATGATATTAAATTATGTTACATGATTTATAATATCTCCGGTCTCATAATATAACATAGTTATATTACATCATATGTAATTGGACATTAGGGAATATCTCCTTCAATCTCCCACTTGTAATAATGCCTAAAATAATTACATTTAATTTCACCTTATATTGTATCATATACAATAACATGGGAAACCATAACCAAATCTAATTTTGTATATCTTACAAAATAATTTTGGAAAATTATCATTAACTTCACTTTGTATCACATCATATAAAATACCTTGTGAATAACCATCAAAAACTCCTTTAGAAAAACTCTAAAAATATTTTAGGGAATATACCTATGTTAGAATCAATACCCATTCAGTTAAACACAATGTGTGACCCCATAGGTCTTTATAGACTTGAAAAAATATAAATCAATGGATCTATAAATTTAATCAAAGATAATTCTCTAAAAAATCATCAATTCTACTCACGCTATAAATGGGTCTAGCTCAATCTCCATCAAACACATGTATCTCTATTCATGTGTCCATCGGTCACATCACATGATAGAATGTATTATCATACATTAGATTTATACATGACATCAAGTGACCATGGGGAATAGAGGATTCCAATTCCAAATATCCAACTCATACATTCTTAACTCTCTATGTATAGGCTGACCAAGTCGATGAATACATCACATATCATTAACCTTTATGGATGAATACATTACATTCCCCTCATCTAAATAGATAAGCACATCATATGTACTATCTATCTATGACAACACAATCTATGATATATCTCAATTAAGGGACCATATTCCATACTCGTCATATGAGAGGAAAAATTCCATCTTAGTTGAGATCCAACTCACAACATGATAAAAAACATACCCAATAACCCCCTAATTAGCTAAGACTCAAGGATCATGTAAGAAATGAATTAAATTATGAAATTTATAATCCTAGGTATCTCATCATCCCTAGGTAGAATTTACTCCAATTATGATCCATTCACCCTTAGTATACCAAATTCATAGTGTATGACACTCCATGTGGTATACTTAGTAATTTATACATCACATAAAAACACTTTTTATGCCTCGTGATCATATTCTATATCACCATACAATAATAAAACTCATGATAACCTTAACATTCCATCATAACATATAATACTCTATAAGGAACATTATTTGGGGATAACACAAAATAATACTTTTAGAGGTCAATTATCATTAAACTTCACAAAATTTATATCAATATATACATATATGTAACCAATATGAAAAATGATAAATGGATAATACATTTTATATGGTAAATTTTATACTCTAAAACTATTTTATGAATTCTTAACAAAACCCTTAATTTTCACCTATCTATAATTTCATATATGATAGACTGTTGTATAATACTTATGTCTAATACACTTTTCTGGGTTTTTTAAATCATTATATCTATATGAAAATCCCACTAAAACACTATATGACCATCTAATAAAACACTCCAACTAAAATATTTAGTGAATAATATTTATGATGAAAATAAGTTTGAATAATGGAGCGATTTAGGAATCATATTCCTAATATTCAACTCCTAAAAAATGCTCAAACTCTTTTTCTTTAAAACATCAAAATTTATGATATTCACTTATTTTTTATACTTAAAACTCTTTTAAATACATCATCATCATTATTGGAATCCTTTCCATAAAAATTTCTCTTGAGATACTTTTATAAATAATGAAACTTTTTACATTATCAATTACCAACACATCCTAATCTCTTTTTAGGATAAAATTACTTTCAATTTGTTATGGTAACTAAATGTAACTATTTAAATTTATTTTTATTACCTCACCCTAAAACTCTTTTAGAATATGAAGTGAAATTAATTTTTTTATAGGTATAATTCTTTAGAAAATAATTATATTCACTTTAATATGTTAACTAAATGTAACTCTTTACCTTTATCTTTACTATCATATATCCTAAACTCTTTAGGATATTAAGTGTCACATAAGCTTTAGCCTAATTCTCAAGGTCTCTCTAAGAGTATCCATGAGACTCGGGTTCGAAACTAGTTGGAGGCATAATTATGAGGTACTGTAGCAGTATTTGTAGTAGGTACTGTAGCAGGCACTGTAGTAGTACTATACAGGTACTGTAGCATCTACTGTAGTAGGTAATGTTTGGTACTGTTTGGTACTGTAGTAGATGGAACTATTCACCTTGGGTCACTGGTTTGGGCTTGGAGTCCTTAAGGCCTTCGGGCCACCTAGGCCTTCAGGTCAGTAAGGATTTTGGGCCACCTCAAGGCCTTTTGGCCACCTCAAGGCCTTTGGGCCACCTCAAGGCCTTCAAGGACACCTGGTATGCAGATGCATAGACATATTCTATAAGGAACCATCTCCAAAGGAGGATTCAAGAGCATGGAACATTCACCAGAGTAGGGATAACAGATTTGGAAGAATGAGGAATGAGAGGGTATGACATTGCCATTAGTATCGGGCCTGTGCATCTCTGCACAAGACATCTATCCAAACAACCATGCAATGGTGGAGAGTTTATCACAGTGGAGATGATAGGGAGGGTTGGTTTCAAGTATTCATATTCTGTATTATTTCCTTAAGACCTATGGATCCTGTAATGTCTCCAAGCCTACAGGAAATGTAATTTCTAGGCCTACAAGCCTTTTAAGGGTTCCCCCTCATCCCTTAAGGAGGGGGGTTATCAAAAATCAATAAAAAAGAAGTCCTTGAGGCCATTTGGGGTGGTTAGGATATTAAGTGAAAATAATTTTAATTTTAGACTAATGTAATATTTTATTTTCCAAATTTAACTTCTCTAAGATCAAATATATTCCCATTATCAACTTAGACACTATATTCTCTATATAATATCACACTAAGTTATAGAAACTCATTTGTGTTTAGGAAATAAATTTATTTCCTTTTAGTAGGAATATTTAACAAATTAACTTTTATTTCTATATCATATATGGTATTCTATATGTTTATTTCATTTTTCTCTTAAAATAAGAGTGTATTCTTTAAAATATACCACTGATGGGTGGCAATAAAACCTTTCCTCGTATTTTGAAAAACATATGGATAAAATTTTATCCAAGATAAATTTTTTATCCTTTTATCCTTTTCAAAACATGTACTATAATATGACGAATCATAAATCATGTGTATTGAATTCATCATTTCATACCATTCATAAAAACACTTAGTTAACAAATAACTCTTCTTATCATATAAGTGAATTGATACTAATATACACATCATTTTTTTAGATCCATAGGGACTTGGTATATACCTTTGCATTCAAACCTTTGATACAACAACACTTTTATTCATCACTTGAATGAAAACTATAAACTCTACTAATTTTTTCCTTAATTTTATATTCATGTGTGTTTAGAACATGTGTAAAATATACAGTTGATATTTAACACTTCAAAACTGAAGAATTGATTTCTATAACCCCAATACCTAACATGGACATTCTATTGATTTTTTAAAACCCCTTAAGGTTTCTCAAAAAATTCAATCCTATGGGATCATTACTACATACTTCATAACAACACTAGGTTTCTATAACCTTAATTAGATACTCAAATAAACACTTTTGGACTCTAAAATTAAATTTTCTTCTTTTAGTTTGAACTTTTACCTAATTTTACTTTTAATACAGCATCATAACCTGAACATCATACACCCAGTTCATATATCCTCAACATTTAGCTAATATTGAGTAAAATTTTATTGAACTCATTCACATTGTCAAAACATTTCTATCGATGAAAAAATAAATAATTTGTTGACTAGAATAATCCTTAAGGAAACCTGGAGTCTCCCCATGTCATTTACATACCTTATCATATATAATTTATGAGTGGAGACTAAAATTAATTAGGTAAATTTTCATATATTTCCATTGAAACCTCAAGTGAATATTAAGAATCCAGATTCACCTATTAAACTACTTTAACCCTTGGTTATTCAAGATGGAATTTCTCTAACATATATAATTTCACCTTAATAAATTTTATTAAGTTAAAAGTCCAGGAAGTTTCTTACAATATGCTCCTCTATTAGGGGATCCTAGATAAGTGTAACCTAAAGTAAGAACTTGAAATAAGAACCTAATCTTATTAGGGCCACCCATTAATTTCTTTCCTTATATAAGTTATTCTAGGGGAACCCATCTTTAGAAAGACCCACCTGGTTGGATTATTGAGGTTTTAACAAGCGATGGTTTGGAAGGAATCCAACACTTATAATTTTTGAAGAGGATTTAATCTCACCATCTTATCTCATGTTATTCCCTTTATGTATTCATGATTCTATTTATTTAATTTATAATCCTATTCCTTCCACCAAATAAATATTTTCAAACCATATTGGTGTGCAACACTTTTCATAACACATAGTTTGTGTTACTCACCCAAAAATAGAATCCAAATATATATACTCATATCCAAATTTATCTCATGAATAACGTATTTGAAATTTTCATGGAAAGGTTTATAATTATATAAAATTTATAATATCTACATGTGTAATCCTGGATCCACATGTATTAACCCCCTCCTTTCTTGAATAAGTCATAAACCTTCAGGCCAGTGGAAATTCCAACATAAAGTCCCTAAACCATGGGATACTTTACTCAATAGATATTATAAATCATCACAACTCTAATACTAAATATTTAAAAAATATATTCAAAAACTAAATTCAAACGGATAACTTTAATTACAAACTGAATTCAAGGTAGATCATAACTAAATACATTATCATACCTATCATCTTACTCCTTATATACATGTATGATAATCACTAGAAACAGTTTAACAATTTTAAACCAAGGCATAAACATATTCAAAATAAAAAAAAATATATCCATGAATAATAAACAATAGAATAAATTTAAAATAAATTAATAACTCATATATTGAAATAAGAGATATATATTTATGAAAAAATAATAAATAAAATTTTAATTATAATCACTTTATAATTCCTCTAAAAATTATAAAAAATTTATAATCTTGAATATAAACACTTTATATTCATTTTATAATATGAACTCTATAATATTATTCATTAAAGGGAATTTCACTTTAAATATATGATATTAAATGGAATATAAACATTTTATATTTCAATTTCTGTTATGTAAACTATTTACATAATCTAAATACCACATACATAGCATTATTCATGCCTTGATAAAATTGAACATAAAAACTTCTTTTTATGAGGTATAAATAATATCCCAAATAAGGCTCTTAATTTAATCAATTCAAATTAATTATTAGGTATAATTCATTATCTTAAATATAAGACTTTATATTTAACCTTATTTTGAAATTTATACACTTTATAAATTACCCTTATGAAACACTTTATTTCTATATCATAAATAATTCCATATAATTTTATAAAAGGTATTTTAATTTTAATAATTATTATTATGGAATATTTATTAATAAACAATTCATTTACCTTTAATTAACTAATTATAAATAATTTATAATCCCATAATTTATAAATACTTTATAAATTAAGAAATATCCAAAAATACCTTTTATTATAGTTTATAAAGAAATTATAAATTTTATAATTCTATTCATAATTAATTTTAAGAAAAAAAATTATACACCAATTATATTTAATGATATAATATGAATTATAGGATATGATATAAATCATATTTAATGATCTATGAGAAATCATATAATATGATAGATATGCTTGAAGTGCTTAAACAATTTAAGCGATATGCATCGTATTTTATGACTGATAACCCTATCTTATGCTATGATATGACACGTAAAGGTAGAATCTTACATACGATATCACATTTCATAATAAACATCGATATCATAAATGGGATATAATGAAATATTTTAAAAACCACATCACAAATAAATCATAGCACAGTATATCTAAGAGTCACATGCTACAAATAATATGTAAATGAGGAGTTTACATTGAATCACTACTTATATTATCTCATATCATGAACTATGAATCAATTGGGCAGAATAAAAACATGAATATTATTTTATGATTGGGAATATGATATGATATACAACCATAAAAATTTCATTTCTAAGCATGATTCCCTGAATATAATGGCATGATAAGGTTTTGATGCCCCTACGGGGTTTCAAAGGATCTAACAACTCTTGTTAAAAATGACAAAAGCAATAAAGAAACCCAGTCAAATATCGAACCTTGATAAATAAAGGAAGTCGTGTATAAACTGGAAATAAAGAAACTATGAATGTGTACCTTACACCATTGCTACCACTAGACCATCTCTAACCATCATATTATAGGTTTTATGATGATTAGAAAGAGTCATCTGACATGAGATAAAATTTAATCACTCATCACATGAGAAATACCATCCTTTCACCTATGGTATGGTTACACATTACTAAGATAATGATGAAGGATGAAGAGAGCTATAGTATGTGGGTTTTTCAGCTAGTTTGAGAAATCATTCACATTCACCACCACATGAAAGTAAGCTCTATAAATTCCTCAATTATGTTCCTCAGGTGTTCTTACATTTACACATGTGTTAAAACACATGATAAATGCCTTGGTCAGTTTATGTAACCTACGCATGAATATATATACTCTCATCTATTTTGTCTTATGAAACATTTATTAATGATATACAATAGATAATATCTTATCAAATGATAAAAAATATAATTTTTTCACCCAAAATATAAAATATAATTGAATGATATCATATAACATGCCATATGATATGGCTAGCCATAAACAATGACTTCTATTAGTAGCGCCCTTATGATATCTCCCAATAATAACTTATGATTGGCCAAATGAAGTAGCATGTTTATATTATTTTTGATATACAAAGAATGTTTATATACTTTATGATATCCCCAATCATAGAATATATAATATCTATATTATAGCATACGTAAATATAATTTAGATAATATCTCATTCATATCCATCTCTAGTTGAACATATATTTATATAGCTAATGAAAAATCTTTCTTATTTATAGAATTAGAATATTTAACTTGATCATCATGCTCTATGTATATCTCCTCAAACTCAAACATTGAGTATTATTCTTCATGAGCTATATGATTCAGTATATCAACTCATTTAATCCATAGATAATCAAGAATCTTCAGTATTCCATAATTTTCACAAGTATTATATTATAACTTACTTGATGTGTATTCATAAATCCTTGTTTAATTAGTTTGTTAAAATCTTTTAAAACTATTCAATATATAAATCTATTTTCTTCTAAAATTAAAGTATCTTTCCAAAATTCAATAATTAATATCTCATTATTTATTTTTTTAATTAACAACAATGTATACAGATAAAAATTAATCCAAGATTCATTTATTGTTCTATCACAATCCACTTGGTTATTCAATCACCCCATCCATTGGGTTCATCAAATTCCCTATCCATTGGGTTCTTAATCTTTACCCTATAAGTATTGACATCATTATATATTAATAAAATAACTTGAACTAACCCACTAAGACCATCCAGGGATATTAGTAAGTTGGGTGTTCCACCCCAATCCCATATCCAATAGGCCAGGTTCTGATGACTTGCTCCAAGAAATAATAACATATCTGGGAGGCTTAGCCTATAAAAACTTATAATCAATAATGAATCATCAATATGAAATAATATCTGAAAAAAATAGATGTGTGTGTGTGTGTGTAATCTACCGAAAAATGTATAATATATGTTTGTGACATCAAATTACATGTATAATGCAAAAAAGGAAAATCCTAAAAGGAAAATTCAAAGGAAAAAAGATAAATATCACAAGGTGAAACTGACTCTAGGAACGGGAAGACATCTCCTCACTACATGGTCTCTTAGAAACAACATGAATAGTGATTAACCCATCACGAACCATCATATCCTATAATGTATTTTCTTTACTATCTCCTCCATATCTTTTCTTACCACTAACAATTTCAATCAATGTAATAAATTCATAGAAACAAAACATGTGGGCATAAAGCCTACATAGGGGTGAGTATAAATATTCCAGTAGGATGGATTGAATATATAAAATAAAGATAGAATAATAGGCTAGAATAAAACCCAAGTCCAAGGGAAATATAAAGAAGAATCATAAGGGAAAAAATATACTCTATAGTCAAGCCAATCATGGGATAAGGAAGAATTCCAATATTATCAACTCAGCTTCACAAAGATTCATATGTAGCTAGAATCTGGATATACCTAGTGTAACTAAAGTCTAAAGAGCCTGAAGCTGAAAGCCAAGTTGTAAGTCATATTACAAAGATAACCAAATATGATTGATATATTTCATGACTCAAATTTTTTACATAATCTACCTTGAAAATTACTCAAACCTCAAGCTCTTATGATACCTCACCAAAACTGTGATATGGAACTCATGCCACAATGGGGAGTAGACACCAATCACGGGGGTACCAAACCTTAAATAAAGAAATACCTACATTTTATTTCATTAAAAAATAATTGTATCTATAGGTAGAGGACCCGCACCCCATCACATGAAGATGTTCTAAACCTACCTGCAGTATGGGGGATCAATATCTTGTTGGGATCGAGAGGGTACTGACCTAATTTTCTAAAGGAGGAATCAATCTATGTAGATTAATGTATTGAGACACAAATCCAACATGGGAGTTCCTACTACAAAATATATATTTGGGACCCATTACATATCCTAAGAATATGTACCAGGAGTTTTCGACCATGTGCTGACACAAAATGACATGACCACACACCAATTTCATATCCAAAAAGTTAAGGGACATCGTTTATAATAGACACCTTAAAAATAAAACTAACTATTGAAGATACATGCTTCATCGTGATATTTGAGGAAAATAAATTGAAATGGACTACTAATGTGTCTAATTTAGACACCATGGTGAGAAGATATGATAAATTCCATAAACAATCTAGTACAAGACATACACTTCTCGGGTACAAAATGTGTAGATTTTGAGTGTTCTAGAGGTGTCTTTAGTAGCTATCTAGAATGAGTAGAGTCAATATACAGAACATGTAAAATAGGTTACATATTGTATGGGACTTCGAACTATATCTAGGAATGTATCTTTTGTACATGCTTAATCAGAGGATACACTTCATGCATTTTTAGTACATGGTGTATGAAACCACACATAATGGTTAGTGTGTAAATTAAGTACATGCTACATTTTCTTTCCATAAATATGAGGAATTTTCAAAAAGATACATGGAATATAAAACCACATGGATACTTAGAATATAATCCTTGTACACACTAATCCACCACTTTTGTATTACATGATGTGTGTGATGGAACACATGATGTGTAGTTTTGAAGAGTTGACCTAGAGTGTACTTGGAACATTCCATTAAACTCGATCTCGGAATACATGGTGCATGACTTGTAGTCATATAGCATGTGATATTTATTAAACCTTGTTAAACCTATCAATTCAGATTACTACATATATAGTGTGTGACCTTGAGGGTTAAATTTTATATAGTCATGTTTTCTAGATCTATAATGTGGTCATCTCCATATTTCCATCTATTGTTCCCACATTTCATGTCCTTGAACTCATCCATATCCAAAACTAACACATCCTAGTAGCACCTTGATGTCTTTGGTGGATGTCACCTATCATAATCACAACTCTGATAATCAATGACTTACTTCACATGGAATCTGACTACTCATCAAACTTACCGTTTTTGTCCCTCCTTGCCACTACCTCATGAGAGACTTATCATGTCACTATTGCCTTATGAGAACATGTGTTGCCTTCCATACACTATTATTTCACTCAATAAACATGATTTAAATATAATTTAATGGGAAGTAATGATGGAATTGAATTTTGGTGATCAGTAGAAGGTCCCACCATGCAAAATAGGTTTCACTCATTCTTCTTGAAGAACTCAAGAGACAAGAAGTGAGTAGAAAATTTGAATGGATTAATCTTATTACCATTATTTTTCATTCATCGTCAATATTTTTCATTTTTAATATGATGACCACAATTAATAAATGATGATAATATTATTTATATTAATATTATTAATATTATCAATCAACTTATAACTCATAATTGAACATTTAAAATCATCAGAATAATATTTTTAGTGAAATCCCAAAAAAATTAATCAAAAAATTAATCAAAAAAATTCAAACCTCAAGAATACGAGTAATAATTTTTTTGTAATACTCATTTCAAAGATAATTGGATATTTATCAAATATAAAATTTATTACCATTTAATCTTTTTTCTATATTGATATCGATATTATTCATCAAATAATTAGGAATTCATCATGAAAATATTAAGTTAAGAAATTAAATATTGTGTGACATGAGAGATAAACCACATAATGGAATACTATATATTCAAATATTATTTTTTGGTACATCTAGTTTATTTTCATTATAAAACATTAATATATTTTCTATGGTGATTCTTGGAGAATTTAATCAAGAGGGTGAATTTAAAAGAAAGTGAATAATGAGGCAAGAATCAATAAGAAATTCCTACCTCAATAGAGTAAATGTTGAATCAATGATAATTATGCCTTGATCCATGTTCATCATCGACACAACCATAAAAAATACTTTAAAACTCTAATAATAGGGTGAATTCTCACTAGGGTTCCTTCTTTGATGAAAATTTCTCATCCAAGGAAAATTTTATAATAATTTATTTATAGAGACATCTATTGGATTTTCATGAAAAAGTGGGGATGTGATATTATATGATATCTCTAATCTCATAGGTAGAGACATGTATATAATGCATGTAGAACTTAAGGGAATGTTGTCAATAACATGCACATAAGTAGTTTCTTGATCTTATGACTTCGAGTTCATGTCAATGCTACACATTCCTTCAGTTTATCTTCAGTTATAAATCAATGTGATTGATTTATTAATGGACAAACATTCATAATAATTTGTAGAGTTCAAATGTATATAGAAATTTATTATAGTGTTCAATGAATGGAAGCTATA
This sequence comes from Viscum album, assembly GCA_963277665.1. NCBI lineage: Eukaryota > Viridiplantae > Streptophyta > Magnoliopsida > Santalales > Viscaceae > Viscum > Viscum album. Next base: position 1,942,430,972 of record OY728119.1, on the reverse strand, counting down.
ATGGGAAGTATTGTATCATCTTCTATGAGATAGTATATGATGCTCCAATATCATCACTCTCTTCATTAAATTAAGAGAGTCTATAAATGGGATTGGATCATTCCCATAGAGTGTAACCTTGATGGATGTAAACCAATATAAAGCTCACATTTTTCTTGAATCATAATTTATATTTGGATGAAGATTCCAACACCACTTTAGTGATTTAGGATCCACTCAGTATGATCATGGATCCATTGTCCAGTTTACAACCCATGGAGGCAAGATCCTTTTGTTTGTTTCTTCGGTAATATAAATAAATATTACAATATCGAAGAGTAAATAAAGGAATACACTAAGATGAAGGTACATACTATTTTATGTTATTAATATTCTTGCATGTTGATTTAGTTGAAGATAAATGGGACATTTTATGGGTTTTTCCACTACCAAAGTTTATATGATGAACATCCAAAACCCATTAGTGGTATTAGAGCCTTGTTATTCAATGGATCAAAATTTTATTCTTTCTATTTTTTGAACAACATATCTATCACAGTCCATTTGAATCCATATCATAAAATATGATACATTAAAATACTACTAATTTTTTAGTCATCGCACATGACTGTCTTATATCGTAGTGTATGATAAAGTATAATCCCTTGAATTTTAACTATATTATAGGATATGATACACTATATCATAAAATATGATTGATTCCCATATTTTATAAAAATAGAGAATCATAACATATTTATTATATCAGGGATATCATTAAATATTATTGGAGCATTATGATATCACCAATAATAAGTAGTTATATCAACCATGGATTGTGATTGGGTTATAGTTCAAGTTATGATTTATATAAGTGATTACCTTTACATATCAATCATATATCATGACTCATAATCCTATTATTAGTTATAAAAAATGGTATTGGTCAAGATGTTAAAAGGTTGATATTTAGATATATATTTTCTTATGGTTTTAAAAAATATTTATAAATTATAAGTGTTATTCGTTATAAAATGAGTTTTTTCATGCCTAAATTAAATATGAAAAGTTTATATTTGTATATCCTTATTTGGGAAAAAAATAATTTTTTTATTTTTTTATTAATTCCTTTAGAATAATAATTTTTTGAAATTGTTTGTGAAATATACATATTATGTATGCTTAATTTATGAGTAAAATTAATTCTAATATATAGTTATGTCATACATTACATGATAGGTACAACAACATAAGATTTCGTTTTCATATACCTTGACCACAATTTATAATTAAATTTATTAATTTGATTATAGTTTTTAGATATAGTTTATACATATTTGGTTTTATAATTATTATGAATTGGATTCTACCTTGAGTAAAGTATCCTGCAGCATAGGGAATTTTGTTTAGACTTCATACTGTCCTAAAGGCGTATTCCTTATTCTAAATAAGTGGGGGTTGGCTATTTATAGAACCGAGCTTACTCTTTTATAGATTGTCAATATCATATAGTTCTAAACCTTTACATGAAAAATTCATGTACCTTATACATATGATGCATTTGGATATGTTTGAATATGTTTGGATTTTATATTTGGTTGAGTAATGAAGAATTTGGTTTTTGTAAAGAGTTGCATGTTAATATGGTGGATACAATAAGGATTCCAAAATTGAATTATTATAAGCATGCATACACATAGGAATAAAACATGAGGTAATAAAGATTACATATGATGAAAGAGTTATTAATTTAATATTCATATGATATATATTAAGCTGGAGAGATATTTAAAGAAAACCCGTCAAATACTATGCAAGAGATTCCTTCTAAAGAGACACTTATCATGACCTTGATCATCAAATCAGTTAGTTTCATTCCATAGATAGGTGCCCATGGATTATCTTATTTAAGGAAAGAGATTTATAAGGTTACCCTAATGGTTAGTTACTTTTTCTTGGTGTTTTCTTTGGGTTACACTTAGTTGAGTAACCATAATTGTTAGGATACCAGAGGAATAAATTTGAGTAAATCCATATTATGGATTTTGATAAAGTGTTGTCGCTAAATTATCCAAGAGTTATATCTATTATGATTTGAATAATAACCTTCATAAATAACTAAGTGGTGTGATGAATTCCATAGTGAACTCATTACTTAGTAAAATGTGGGTCTTGACCCACTAAATGAATATGATATGTAAGGTCATCTTTTTTAGTGGGAGTATAGTCATTAAAAATCCTTGATAAAATTATATAAAACATGAGACTAACCCATATAAATTTCTTTATTGTAGATTATGAAATATATAATGTTAATCATGTCAATATATCTTATATGTGTGAATTATAAAATAGGTCAAATTTTGTATCTAAGGTTAAGAAGAATTCTCGAAAAGAAACATTTTGAGCATGTGAATGTGAATGTTATAGAAATTAATTTCTCTAACTCTAGATCAAGGGTGTTGGATATCGAGTATGTATCAAACATTTTTGTTAATAAACATAGACTTAGAGATAGGAAAGAATTTATATAGGGAGAAGTGTATCTTTATTCCGATGTTGGAGTAAGAGTTTCTGCATTATAAGTCAACAATTATGATCTAAGACTACCTGGTGGATTATTTCTAGAATTTGAGATATGTTATTATGTCCCCTCTATAAACAAAAATTTGATTTTTGTATCCTTTTTGTGCAAGATGTAATTTTTATTCAATACTAATAAATAGAGTTGTTCTATATATAATAATGAAATGTTTTATAGCATTGGAAATATGGTTAAAGCTTCATATATTATAGATTTGGAAAATTCTGTATCATAACATTCATAATAAGAAGGCCAGGGTTAATTATAATCTCACTTACCATTGGTATTATCACCTTGGACATATAAATATGAAACACATCTAAAGACTCTGTATAGATGGATTGTTGGATTCATTATATTATGAATTTTTTGATACATGTGAGTTATATTTATTAGGAAATATGATCAAATCACCTTTTAGTGGAAAAGGTGAAAGATGTAGCGACTCAGGTTTTGGCCCTGTCAGACTTTGGAATATTCCTACGAATAATTTCAGAGCTAGGCGTGGTGACGGTGTGTGATTCCAAGGCCCGGTGTGCCCGGAATTAATTTTATAAAAATATTAAGTTTTTTTATATTATTCATATGGAGGGTGTGTGTTTTCTCCTAAACGGTAGCTCAGAACAGGAATTAGAGGGTAAGGTTACATCCGGAGCATACCATTTACCCTAGGCGGGGTGTAAACATTGTTGGCGTGGGCCTGCTCTGGAAAAAGCCACCAGGGGCATTTTCGTAAATAAATGGAAAAGTTTATTTATGAGTATCGGCTTGAATAACATCTGAAAGGAGTCTCGGATCAAAAATCTGATCCCACTACTGCATTCAGAACGGCACATTTACACTAGGGGCGACCTAATCTCTTCCGCGCCGGGAGGTCTGGTCGGGGGAGTTTTTTTAATCAATTAAATTAATTAAATAAATAGGGGAAATCAATCAAGCCCCCCCCCCCCATTCCTCTCCTCTCTGTGCGTTGGTGAGCCCCCTACTCTCCTCCTTCGTTCTTCATCGGTGATCCACCAAATCGAGCAAACGAAGCGGTGTCTGTCTCGGATCTTGACGGCAGACGCTCCTGGGTCGTGCAGCGGCAGCAGCGGAGCGTGCGAAGCTTCGGCGGTCCGTCAAAAGGTAGTTGGTTTGAGTTTTAAAATATCGGATCCCATTTTTGTGTTGTTTTTCTTCAAATTTTCATAAGGGTTGTGTAGTTTGGGTCCCAATCTTTCCGAAACATGTTTTGGATATGAATTTGGAGCACCAGGGTGCTCCCGGTGGCTCCCGGAAGTTTTCCAGCAGAAAACCGGTTTTCCGGCGGTGAGGGCGGCGGCCATGGTGGATTCCGGCGAAGTAGCGGCGGCAGTGCGGTGATTTCCGGCGGTGGCGTTGTAGGAATCTGGCGGCGGCGTGGTGGTTTCCGGCGACGGCGCGGTGGTTTTCGGTGAGGCAAGTGGTGGTCCGGCCAGGTTTTTCCGGGGGTTCTTTAAACCCCTGTAACTCGCAAACCGGAAGTCCGATTTGAGAGCCGTTTGTGGACACGCGAAGCTTGAATCGAGAAAGACCTCTTGGGATTATTTAGGGAATTTTTTGAGTCAGGTTTTTGGCTCGGGTCCATGAAACGTTGAAAATAATAATAATATTTTATTATTTTCAACTTTGATCCGCCATAACACCTACCCAGAGTGTCCAAATGATGTGTCGTCAGTGGCGTTGAATACCTGATGATACGGTGGACTTTTAAAGATAGTTTCTGGGTGTTGGGACCGAGAATAGTGTGTGGGCCCCATGAGGCTGGGTTTTGGCGTTTACGGAGAAACGTGACTTTTTCGTCGAGTGTTCGTTTTGGACGATTGAGTAGTCGATCCCGTGTATTTTTCCGAGGGGATCGCAATGGTGTGATCCGCTTGACGAGTTTTGGGATCATGGTGTGGGCCCCACCCGAGATGGCTTTGGTGAATGGTACCTTTTTCACCGGGTGTCTGTTTTGGATGATCGTGTAATCGATCTCGTGGGTTTTTCTGAGGGGATCGTAGTGGTATGATCCGCTTGATGAGTTTCGAGATCGTAGTGTGGGCCCCACATGAGCTAGTTATGGTGAATAGTGCCTTTTTCACCAGTTTTCCGTTTCAGGTGAGTAAACAGCCTATCCTACATGTTTTTCCATGTGGATCGCGATGGTGGCCTCGGTATCAGTCTTGGAGGTGCGCGGTGTCGCATTGTGGCGGGTCGCTCGGGTTAGCGACGTTTGGACCAGTAGTGGTTGAGGGTACTCCCTTGGTTCGTTCCTACGAGGGTTCACATGGCATCACAACCTTAGTATAGTTTTGTGATCCTCTCGATGGGATGTTTAATCTGTTAGAGTTGTGGCATCCCTCCAGTGGGCCTGGAGCGGGATCCTCTAGCATCATTTCCATAGATCGGGTTATTGGTATCTTTGTGACCGCTTATCCACAGGTGGCGATCCCCTAACTAGCAGGTTAACCCCATAGGGTTTGTGGCATCATCGATAATATGATCCCCTACGTAGTGGGTCGTGCTCAGTAGGGTTGTGGCATCGTCGGGTATATGATCCCCTACTCAGCATGAGGATTATAGTAGGGTTGCGGTATCGTTGGTTATACGATTCCCTACTCAGCGTATGGTTTCTGTAGGGTTGCGACATCGTCAGTTCGATCCCCAACAGCTCGAGATGTACCAGATAGGGTTTCGGTATCGTCGTGACTGTCATGACATGGGTGTCGATCCTCTATCTAAGTGACGTGTTTCTGTCGAGCTCCAGATCGGGTTGTGGTATCCCCCAGCGGATCCTGGGAGTGATCCCCTATCTGTGAGATCTACGAATGTCTGATCGGGTTGTGGTATCCCCCAGTGGACCCTGGGAGTGATCCCCTATCTATTAGATCTTTGTATACTGGTGTGGGTTCTGGTATCCCCTAGTGGACCCTAGGAGTGATCCCCTATCCAAGGAGTTTGGTGTTTATGTTGTTTCAGCGAGGTTTCCTCAGTGATGATGTCTGACAAGCGTGATCTCTCAGGTGAGGGTCTGAGATGTTTGTGTGGGACCTGATGGAGTGTATCTCTCGGACAAGTTTCATCTGGGATGACAGTGATCATGGAGTGTGCTCTCCCGATTGTGAACCATTGTTGGTGATGTGGTCGGTACCTCTTGTGGCTTGGTGTGTGTATCGAGTATATCTGGATGTTCATGGTATATGTGTGGATGTATATCTGTGTGGATGCTCCTGGTATATGTATGGGTGTATACCTGAGCGAATGTTCATGATATATGTATGGGCGTATACCTGAGCAGATATTCAAGATGTATGCATGGGAATACACCTGAATTGAGATGAATAGCTGTGTTTAGCCGAGGATGGTCATGATATGGAGTTTCTCTCTCATCTGGGTTCCCTATGGCTGGGATGAGCAGACTGTTTCCTTTCAGTTCCTCTCTTTTGTTTTGGGTTTTTGGGGTTCCTACTGAGTATTGTTATACTCACCCCTGCATGGGATTTGTCCGCACATGTTTGTGTCATGTGCAGACCACAGGCCTTTCGATGGAGTCCCAGGAGGACCCGGAGCAGGCGGAGCTGAGTGAGCGGGACTGTCTGTAGAGTCTTACCAGAGCTGTGCTGAGGAGCTTTCTGGTGGTGCTTTTGGAAGCATACCCCTTCTTCTGAGAAGGTTGAATGCCTTTGTAGTTTTATTTTGGTGGGCCTTGTTTTCCCTTTTGTACTTCTGTTGCACTCTAGTTTGGGATAGATGTATGCATGCATTTACTATTCAGTTTTATATATCTATGCACTGTTGAATGGAGGTGTATGTGGGTGCGTGTGTACAGGTACCTTAGGCTAATGCCTCTCATGTGTGTGATAGCCTACTCGGTGCTAGTCGTCAGCCCCTAGCCTATTGGAGGCGGGCTTGGGGAGTCACGGCTCGAGCCCCGTTGGGTTGAGTCGCGACAGAGTGGTATCAGAGGAGGTTCCACATTTGGGATCTCAGAGTGTAGCTGGTCTAACAGTGAGTTTGGTTTGGGTTGCATTGCGATAGTGTCAAGATGTTTTGAGTTCGGCTTTCAGGTCAGGGACTCCAGTGTTGGTGCGGTGGCCCACGTATCCATTCACTAGGACTCTGATAACCTTCCTTTCGACTCGAGACGTTTGGACACTAGTCGTAGTGACATAATGGTGCATACATCATATAGGACTAGGTTTTGGGTTTTTCCTTGTCCTTCTTGAGTCGTCTCTCCAGATATACTTTTTGATTGTTGTGCGTCTTGATTGTATTTCAAGATGCCTCCACGATGACAACTAGTGATGGTTTCGCAGCGGGATTGTGGTGATGATCCGCCCTGTGTAGAGGTTGTGGACCAGGGCGTAGGTTCTGAGGCTGGACCTCCAGGTGGTCCGCCAGTTGATCCACCACCTGTCGAGCATCTGGTTGTGCCGGCAGTGCAAGATGAGGATGCACGTAGGCTGAGTGCGCTACATGAGTTCCAGAGGTAGCGACCTCTGAGGTTTCGGGGTGATCCAGACCCTCAGGCAGTTGATGACTGGCTCGAAGCAGTCACCTGAGTTTTTCACCTGGTGAGGACACCCCCAGATCAGATGGTGGTCCTGGTGGAGAGACTTCTGCATGGTTCGGTCGGGCAATGGTGGAGTTTGGTGACGCAGTCCCACGATGAGGAGACACTTTCGTGGGCAGAGTTTGAGCGGCTCTTTAGGGAAGAGTTCTATTCGGTGACGCTAAGGTCAGTGCGGATTCAGGAGATTCGGAAGGAGGGCATGACTGTGTCGGAGTACTCAACGAGGTTTACAGACCTGTCTCATTATGGTTTGAGACCCATTCTTTAGGGCTCGGACCTTCGAGCAGGGCCTACGCAGAGACATCCGGGCAGGCATGGTTTCCTTGTGTCCGCCCACCTATGCTGGAGTGCTGGAGCGAGTCTTGGTGGTGGAGAGATTTCTGGATGAGCAGATGCAGCCCGTCAGTGTTGGACGCGTGGTAGCTGAGACGTCGACAACTAGTATTCGGCGGCAGGTGCAAGGGTCTGGATGTGGCCGACGTTTCGGGAGGCGACCTCAGGATGGAGGATCTGAGGCTCAGGGCTCATAGGGCTCGCATTCCAGTTTTGGTCAGCCGCAGGAGAGGCGGTGTTACGCTTGCGATGGTCGGGGACACCTTGTTAGGGAGTGTCTGACCTGCCGTGTAGCTGAGAGGGAGCCAGTTGACAGGCTACCTTGGCAGCGGCAACGTCTCGAGCAAGGAGGTCCGCAGGGTGGCGGACGTGGCGATGGAGCTGGTGCAGCAGCGGGAGGTGGTCGGCAGTATCAGATGCCACCACCACCACCACCAGGTGGTCCATACCGGGATCAGGGAGCTGGTGGCCAAGGGCGAGGACAACTACAATCCTTTGAGGCTGTTGACCCAGAGGCTCCGCTAATGGATAGAGGTACGTCTTGTGTCCTTTCTACTTTCTACAGTAGTTTTGATAGACACTGTTTAGCGGTACTCTTCCCTTTCTGTTGCCTGCTCGAGTTTTGTTTAGGGTGTTGGTAAGACCCTGTGTGGGTGTTGTTCTGTGTGCTTCGAATGCATGAGGAAGAGGGATCCTTGCCCCACCGAGACGTGTTTTTTAGACGCGATCAAAACCGTGTGGGCGAGTCAGTGCCGCCCAAAGCGGATAGTGTTGAGGTGTGGTGGATGAGTCCCTCTGACTTATGTGTTCGGGCAGGGGTGTTTGTTGGAGAACTCACTGGCGTGGGAGACCCAGTTGAGAGTCTAGTTTATTTCTTTGTGCTTATGGCTTTTCGAAGATGAAAAGTTCTAAGGTGGGGAGGATGTAGTGACTCGGGTTTTGGCCCTGCCAGACTTTGGAATATTCCTACGAATAATTCCAAATCTAGGCATGGTGACGGTGTGCGATTCCGAGGCCCGGCGTTCCTGGAATTAATTTTATAAAAATATTAAGTATTTTTATACTATGCACATTTTGGGGGTGCGTTTTCTCCTAAACGGTAGCTCAGAATAGGAATCTGAGGGCACGGTTGCGTCCGGAGCATGCCGTTTACCATAGGTGGGGTGTAAACTTTGCTGGCGCGGGCCTGCTGTGGAAAAAGACACCATGGGCATTTTCGTAAATAAATGGAAAAGTTTATTTATGAGTGTTGGGTCGAATAACTTCTGAACGGAGTCTCGGATCAAAAATCTGAGTCCGTCATTGCGTTCAGAATGATGTGTTTACCCTAGGGGCGACCTAATCTCCTCTGTGCCGGGAGGTCTGGTCGGGGGAGTTTTTTTTTAATCAATTTAATTAATTAATCAAATAGGGGAAATCAATCAAGCCCCCCCCCCCATTCCTCTCCTCTCCGTGCATTGGAGAGCCCCCTCCTCTCCTCTGTTCTTCGTCGTCGATCCACCAAATCGAGCAAACGAAGCGGCGTCGGTCTCGGATCTTGACGGCGGACGCTCCTGGGTCATGCAACAGCAGCAGCGGAGCGTGCGAAGCTTCAGAAGTTCGCCAAAAGGTGGGCGGTTTGAGTTTTAAAATCCCAGATCCTGTTTTTGTGTTTCTTTTCTTTAAATTTTTGTAAGGGTTGTGTAGTTCGGGTCCCGAGCTTTCCGAAACATGTTTTAGATCTGAATTTTGAGCACCGGGGTGCTCCCGGTGGCTCCCGGAAGTTTTCTGGTGGAAAACCCGGTTTTCGGGCGGTGAGGGCGGCAGCCATGGCGGATTCCGGCGAAGCCGCAGCGCCGCAGCGGTTTCCGGTGGCGGCGCAACGGTTTCCGACGGCAGCGCAACGGTTTCCGGTGAGGCAGGCAGTGGTCTGGCCAGGTTTTTCTAGGGGTTCTTTAAACCCCTATAACTCAAAAACCGGAAGTCCGATTTGAGAGCCGTTTGCGGCGACGCGAAGCTTGTGTCGAGACGGACCTCTTGAGATTCTTTAGGGAATTTTGTGAGTCAGTTTTTTGGCCCGGGGCCATGAAACATTGAAAATAATAATAATATTTTATTATTTTCAACTTCGATCTGCCATAACTCCTGCCCGGAGTGTCCAAATGATGTGCCGTCAGTGGCATTGAAACCCTGATGATACAGCGGACTTTTCAAGATAATTTCCGGGTTTTGGGACCGAGAACAGGGTGTGGACCCCACGAGGCCCGGTTTCGGCGTTTACGGAGAAACGTGAATTTTTCGTCGGGTGTCCATTTTGGACGATCGAGTAGCCAATCCCGTGTGTTTTTTCAAAGGGATCGCGATGGTGTGATCCTCTTGACGTGTTTCGGGATCATGGTGTGGGCCCCACCCGGGATGGCTATGGTGAATAGTATCTTTTTCACCGGGTGTCTGTTTTGGATGATCGTGTAGTCGATCTCGTGGGTTTTTCTGAGGGGATCGCAGTGGTATGATCCACTTGATGAGTTTTGGGATCGTAGTGTGGGCCCCACATGGGCTAGCTACAGTGAATAGTTATTTTTTCACCAGTTTTCCATTTCGGGCGAGTAAACAGCCTATCCTGCATGTTTTTCTGTGTGAATCACGATGGTGGCCTCGGTATCGGTCTTGGAGGTGCGAGGTGTGGCGTTGTGGTGGGTCGCTCGGGTTAGCGACATTTGGACCAGCAGTGGTTGAGGGTACTCCCTTGGTTCGTTCCTACGAGGGTCCACGCGGCATCACAACCTTAGTATAGGTTTGTGATCCTCTCGATGGGATGTTTAATCTGTTAGAGTTGTGGCATCCCTCCAGTGGGCCCAGAGCGGGATCCTCTAGCATCGTTTCCCTAGATCGGGTTCTTGGTATCGTTGTGACCGCTTATCCACAGGCGGCGATTCCCTAACTAGCAGGTTAACCCCGTAGGGTTTATGGCATCATCGGGAATATGATCCCCTACACAGTGGGTCGTGCTCAGTAGGGTTTTGGCATTGTCGGGTATACGATCCCCTACTCAGCATGAGGATTATAGTAGGGTTGCGGTATCATTGGTTATATGATCCCCTACTCAACGCGTGGTTTCTATAGGGTTGCGGCATCGTCAGTTCGATCCCCTACAGTGCGAGATGTACCAGATAGGGTTTCGGTATCATCGTGATCGTCGTGACATGGGTGACGATCCTCTATCCGAGTGACGTTTTTCTGTTGAGTGCCAGGTCGGGTTGTGGTATCCCCCAGCGGATCCTGGGAGTGATCCCCTATCTATGAGATCTACGAATGCCAGATCGGATTGTAGTATCCCCCAGCGGACCCTGGGAGTGATCCCCTATCTGTGAGATCTTCGTATACCAGTGTGGATTCTGGTATCCCCTAGTGGACCCTAGGAGTGATCCTCTATCCGAGGAGTTTGGTGTTTATGTTGTTTCAGCGAGGTTTCCTCAGTGACGATATCCGACAAGTGTGATATTTCGGGTGAGCGTCTGATATGTTTGTGTGGGACCCAATGGATTGTATCTCTCGGACGAGTGTCATCTAGGATGACAGTGATCGTGGAGTGTGCTCTCCTGGTTGTGAACCGTTGCTGGTGATGAGGTCGGTACCTCTTGTGGGTTGGTGTGTGTATCGAGTATATCTGGATGTTCATGGTATATGTGTGGACGTATATCTGTGTGGATGCTCCTGGTATATGTATGGGCGTATACCTGAGTGAATGTTCATGATATATATATGGGCGTATACCTGAGCAGATGTTCAAGGTGTATGCATGGGCATACACCTGAATTGAGCTGAATAGTTGTGTTTAGCTGAGGATGGTCATGAGATGAAGTTTCTCTCTCATCTGGGTTCCCTCTGGCTGGGATGAGCAGATTGTTTCCTTTCAGTTGCTCTCTTTTGTTTTGGGTTTTTTGGGTGCCTACTGAGTATTGTTATACTCACCCCTGCATAGGCTTTACTCGCACATGTTTGTGTCTTGTATAGACTACGGTCCTTTTGACGGAGTCCCAGGAGGACCCGGAGCTGGCGGAGTTGAGTGAGCGGGACTGTCCGTGGAGACTTACCGAAGTTGTGCCGAGGAGCTTTCCGGTGGTGATTTTTGCAGCGTACCCCTTCTTCCGAGCAGGTTGGACACCTTTGTAGTTTTCTTTTGGTGGACCATGTTTTTCCCTTTTGTACTTCTGTTGCACTCTGGTTTGGGATAGATGTATGCATGCATTTACTATTCAGTTTTATATATCATTGCACTGTTGCATGGAGGTGTATGTGGGTGCGTGTGTACAGGTACCTTAGTATAATGCCTCCCATGTGTGTGATAGCCTACTCGGCGTTAGTTGTCAACCTCTGGCCTATTAGAGGTGGGTTTGGGGAGTCACAGATCGAGCCCCATTGGGTCGGGTCGCGACAGTCTAATGGAATCTTAGATATCATACATAGTGATGTATATAGACCAATAAGAATACAAGAAAGTTGTAATTTTATGTACTTAGTTACTTTTATTAATGAATTTAATTGGTATGGTTATGTGTTTCTAATGAGAGATAAGTATGAAACTTTTAAAATTTTCAAAGAGTTTAAAAATGAAGTACTGAATCAACTGGGAAAAAGTATTATGATTCTCAGATCAAATCAAAGTGGTGAATAGTTGAGCCCAAAATTCAATGATCATCTGAGATATTGTGTATTTTTCCATAACTCACTCCACTATAAAAACTAGTGGAATCACTATAAGATAAAAAAAGTACATTTATCCATGTTTATAAATGTTCCTACAAATTTACTTATATTTTATAGAAACACCCTTAATCGAGGTGTCAGTAAATTTAACAAATTTACCGGTATTTCTAGAAACATGGGTAAATATTTAATTTAAATTTCAGATGAATAAGATTTTTTGGATGTATTGTTTTTTCTTCATATTCATAGAACATACCTCTTGTGTGTACTCATCCATAACTGAATCAATTCGTAAAAATTGTTTTGATTCTTATATCGGATTAGGGTGGTGAATAATTGATCCAAGAATGTAATGATCATATGAGATATTATTTATTATTCCATAAATTATTCCATTATGAACGTTATAGTGGAATCGCTCTAAGAAAAAAAAAATACACTTAGCCACATTTATAAACTTTAATAGAAAATTTACTTGTATTTTATAAAAACATTGTTAAAGTGTCATAAATTCAATGAATTTACCCTAGTTTCTAGAAACATGGGTAAGTATTTAATTTAATTTTCTAATAAATCAGTTTTTTATGTATCTTTTTTTCATTTGAGATATTATGTATTATTACATAACTCACTCCACTATAAGCACTATTGGAATCACTCTAAGGAAAAATACATTTATCCAGACTAACAAATTTATTTGTATTTTATAGAAACATTGTTAAACTAAGTTTTAATAAATTCAATGAATTTACCCAAGTTCCTATAAACATGGGTAAGTATTTAATTTAATCATCACATAAATTAGATTTTTTTGGATGTATCTTTTTTTCATATTCCTTCTTTGTGTGTGCGCTCACCCATGCTCACCCCTAAATCATCCCATCCTCCCCATGTGTGCTGACACGCCCACATCACCACCACACCTTACTCTCCATTCTCTAACATGCCCACACTACCCCACCTTCTCACTACAAACATCCCCACCCTGCTGGTTGCACAACGCCCCAACATTTTAAAAATGTTACACTGCTTGCAGATCGAACGTACAACATCATAGCGCTAATAGAAGAACACAACCACTCATTCAAGCTCAGTTTTTTAATTTTCATATATATAAATTAATATATATGTTGTGTAATAATATATAAATCAATAAATCTATTATTATATATTAGCATATTTGTTATTATTTTATACATACATAAATACATATATGTTCTATTATGTTATTATATAATTACAAATAAATATATATATATATATGTTATTATATGTATATATATGTTACTATAATTTAATATACATTATATTATATATTAACATATAAATTAATTTATATGCTATATATTAACATATAAATTAATATATCTGTAATTATATATTAACATATATGTTATTAAGTCTCTACACACACATATGTATATGTGTGTATGTGTCTTAATATATGTTATTATATATATATATATATATTTGAAAGCAATATCTCCAACTAAGATAAATCAGAAAGGCCAAAGAATACAAATCCAGGGGGAAAGATGAAAACCATCAAAAAGATCCCCTGACACCCTTACATGAGGCCATGAAGTGCACCACTCAATTACCCACTCTCCCAACATAGTAGAAAACACAAGAAGTGAACAAGGGTACCAAAGATCGAATCATATGGATAATGGACCCAAATGGATAACTACCGCCTGCATCTTCCTTCAAAGCGTTAATAATAACAAGGTAGTCAGATTCAACCACAATGTTCTTCCATCCATGAGAATGGGCCAACTCCACCCCACACTAAACGACTATGGCATCAACCACCGAAGGAGTCCAACAAGAAGCATCAACCAAAGAGTGACTAGCTGCAATAAGAGAACCTGTGTGACCCTGGACCACAGCCCTAATGCCAACCTTGCCAGCTCTAGGGAGCACCACGTCGGTATTGATCTTGAAGCCCCCTGGAGGTGGAGGCATCCATCTAGCTGTGGGAGGTTGGGGAGGCGGGTGAGGAAGAACCCCCTCCCCCCCCCCCCAACATTGAGCCACAAATAGCCCCAATTGGCTATCCTGGAAAGCAAAACCCTTTCAATATCAACAGAATGCTAAAAAATGAAGGCATTGCTGCGACACCAAATAAACCACATGCAGATACACATCCTCATGATATCCTGGGATGGGAGGGAATTAAACCACTCCCCCACAATGAGCTTAACATCCCCAATATTTTCCCATAAAGCATAATCATGTCCTGCACAAACCAACCATAGTCCGAAAACCTAGGGGCAGGAGAAGATAACATGAAGCTCGATTTTCATAGCCGACCCAAAAAAGGAGACACATAGAAACCTCAGATAAATCCCTATCTGTGAGACATGCAAAGGTAGGGAGGAAACAAATACACATATTCTGACATAGTAGTTTGGCCTTTGTCGGAGAATTCAACTTCCAAAGGTGTTTCCACAACAGGTTTCCTGGAACATTACTGCGCACGAGACAAGCCCTGTAACCTGATCTGTCTAAGTAGCAGCTTGAGATTTTAGCATTCCAGTACAACGTGTCCAAGACAACCCCAAAACCACTAGGACAACCTAGATAGAATTTTATTTTGGCACGAAGAACCAGAAATCAAGCTTTTGGGGATCCCATCCGCTCAGATCATCAGTAAAAATATCCCTAAACGAAGCATTTTTGGCACCAAGAAGAGGAAGGGAATAAGGTCTCAAACCATCGAAATCATGAATCCAAGGATCATTCCATATATTGACCATGGAACTGCTGGAAATTCTCCAAAAAAGGCCACAGTTAAGGACATCTTTTGATCCCCACACGCTTTTCCAGAAAAAACTAGGTCCAAGGCCCAGACATGAAGCCATAAAGTCTCCATGAGGGTAATAATTGGCTTTGACAACTTTCGTGCACAAACTATCTAGATCCTAAAGTAAGCACCATCCTTTTTTAGCAAGAATAACATCATTAAAAATAGTCAAATCTCTGAAACCCATACCACCGCCAGCCTAAGGGACATAGAGCTTCTCCCAAGCAGCCCAATGAAGTTTGGTTTTCCCATTAGCATGACCCCACCAAAAATTTTCAAAATCTGAATAAAGTTGGAGAATAAAATAACTCAAAAGTTTGAATAAAGACATCACGTAGGAATGGGCCGCTTGGGCCACTCCTTTGATAAGAACGTCCTTTCCATCCCTAGAAAGGTTCTTTCCAGACCATCCCTGAATCTTGCTATGAACTTTATCAAGAATAAAGGAGAAAACATCTCTTTTGGAATGCCCAAAGTACGTCATAAGGCAAAAATATTTTTTATGCTTTCCTACCACTTTGATGATGCACAAATCGGAAATGGAAGTTATCCTACCCTCTTGAACACCTTGACTAAAAGACATATCTAATTTGTTGAAGTTGACGTGTTGGCCTGAAGCATTAGTGAAAGCATAAATAATCTTAAGGACCTCGTGACACTCTTGGAGAGTTTCTCTTGAGAAGAGGATATAGTCATCAACAAAGAATAAGTGAGCAATGGGGACACAATGTCGACATACCTTCGATCCATTGAAATGCCTGTCCAAAGATTCTTTTGATAACAGATGAGAAAAAATGCCAGCAGCCATAATAAATAAATAGGGGAAAGGGGGTTACCCTACCAAAGGCCTCTGGATGGCTTGAATTTTTTGATGAGAAAACCATTAACTTTAATATTAAAGGAAATCATCTTAACACAACTCATGACTGCTCTCATCCACTTTGGGCCAAAACCCAACTTACACATAACTGCTTTCAGGAAAGCCCATTTCACCAAATCGTAAGCTTTAGATATATCCAATTTGAAGGCCACAGTCCCCATTTGGGAAGAAGAGTTGGTTTTCATAGAGTGAAAGATTTCATGGGCCATTATTTCATTATCCATAATGAGTCTCTTGGGAATAAAGGCGCTCTGATTTTCAGAAATGATGGAAGGAAGGATCCTCCCTAAGCGGTGAGATATGACTTTTGTGGAAAAAAAATTAGATCACATTACACAAACTGATAGGCCTAAATCCATAGATGTGCACTAGGCCAGAAATTTTAGGAATCATAACAATGAGGGTTTTATTGACCTTTTCTATTCCAATTATGTTGGCCCATAAACCCTGTATCAAAGAGATAATATTTGGACCCACAATATGCCAAAAAATCTTTAGTATGAAAACCATCCGAGCTAGGCGCCTTTGAAGAGTGGATACTCCTCAGGGATGCCGCAATTTCCTCACCATAGATGTCTAACTCCAGCTCCAAGGACATAGACATAGGAACTTTTGGCTCAACACAACTCAAAAGATCACCCGGGTAGGCACCACCCTTAACACGAAACATATCATTGAAGAAATACCCTATATGATCCCAAATCATAACCCCATCAGAAGAGAAGCTTTCATCCACGACTTTCAATTTAGAAATAAATTTATTTCTTCTTATAGTTGAGGCTTTTTGATGGAAGAACCTTGAATTTGTCACTCTATTTAATGAAGGCTGATTCACGCTCAAATTTACCCAAGAGAAGAAGGTAGGACGGTCCTTGTAGCTTAGATTGGGTTGTCGAATCCTCAGAGACCTAAGAAGAAACCTATAGGCACGTACATTATATAGATTTTTTTTGGCTATGAAGTGGCCAACTTGGATTGGTTTTAGATGGGTTTAAAATAACTCTAAGAGACTTAAGTGAATTCAATTTAAAAGAATGAGTTGATCCTAGGTTATTGCTCGGGGTGGATTAGACATATTTCCTTTTCAATGATTTCAATTTCTTATATTTGAGATGGGTTCATTTAAAGATATAAAACAATATCATAACTTACTAGTTTAATGCCTAAACCCTTTAATACTAATCACTTATACACTTGAAGGATCAATGTTTTGAGCACTTCAAGGTAAAGGTTCGTATTAGCACTTGAAGTGTGTGACCTTAAATTCAACAAGGATGATGGAGTTTAAAAATCATCAAATAAAAATCTCAATTAAAGAAGTGATTATAAATTAATGGGGTTATAAATAACATCCAATACATCCCATTTCTACTCCCTTGGATCAACCCATAAGTGGGTTATCCCTCTATTGATCTCATGGTTTCAATGGAAGCGGAAAGTAGACTCATGAGGGAGGAAATGGAGAAGTAAAGAAAACAACAAAAATAAAATGATCACTCCACCGTTGTGTGAATAATTTCACAAGGTTTGGTGTGAATAAATTCACACCTTGATCCAACGGTATCAAAGTGATATGAAGAAAAACATAATAAGAGTAGAAGAAGAACTTTTATTAAGAGACTAAAGTGAATTGAACAACTTACATGTGAAAGACAAATTTGAGACAACAAAATTGCAGCATAACATTACAATTGAACAAAGCACCCAATATCCCCAAATCCTCCAACACCACTGCCTTAAATAGACATTTTTGAGCCCTTGGGTCGATCCTCCAACAGTCCAAGTCTTATCAATTAATTGTGGTAGGCCATAGGTGGGTGGAAAGTAAGAGAGAGTTGATTTTTCCACCCTTGAACCGAGGTGGCAGCCAGCTTTCCTTCACCGAACAGAAGCGCTTGTAAGATATTCTAGATGGACGAATCAGAGTGGTCCATAGAATAAGAAAATGGATTATAGGATGTATTCTAACCGCCTGTAAAATTTGGTTCCATTTGGAGTTGTGGATTCCGAGATATGATCAAATTAGTGGGATGTTTTTCTGGGCCACAGAATCTGGCCTAGAAGTTTATCTCTAACTTGGGCCGCCTTAATGACCACCATAGAAGCCGAATTAGAATTATCTCATGAAGAGTTATTTGTTCCTCAACATTTCTTATATAATCCCACAAAATTTGGGATTCATTGGGTCTGTATGTTGGGCCCCACAGTCTCATAAGTGGGCTGGTGTCCAATCTGTCTTCTCTAGAATTACTTCCATTCATCTCCAAATATCTCCATCATCATTTTTGAATCATCCATTGATCCCTTAATGAAAAATGTTTACATTTAAGTGTATATATATTTCCCAAAATATCAAATTAAAATATTTATAATTACATTATTTAGAATCATATGACTCATTGGGCCTAAATTGGTGTACATTAGGCATGAAGTGCACAAATGATGAGAATGGATGTTCATAATGAAAATGCACTAACTCAGGCCCATAAGATCAAAAATGAACATTTAATACCATTAAAATGTAATTAAAATATATGTTTTTATTGGATAATCACACCCCCCAACCTGAGATTTGCTAGTCTCGAGCAAATAATTCAATGATTTTATTTGAATTCCTTTCTTCAAACACATAATAACAAACAGTGCTCACAATGTAAACTGCACACAAATATATCTTTATAACCTATCAAGATAATTTAAAACAAGATGAATTTAAAAGCAAATCCCAATCCCAAGCCCATTCCTTTGATCAAATCCATCATCATACTTCATCCAACTCAATTAGGTGTAATGATGTGTTGTGAATCACAATAGATATGGGGGTTCATTTTCATTCAAGGGGGAAATCATGGAAGCGCTAGGTGGAATCACATTTAATCCTAATATGAGTATTCTTCATTCCTTTTTTTTTGGATTTTTTTTTCAATATTTTCATAGTAATTGAGATTACAGTTAATCAAATTAACCCATGTAGCAAGACTTTGCCGATGACTCCCAAACTCAAAGGCCTTAGGGCACCAAGTGAAGCCCACATACTTGGGCATCGTCTCGAGTTAACTTAATCAAAAACAAAGTCATATTACCATAAATAGAGATAGATTGAAAAAATCAGTACTAGACAACTATGGAGTCACGCTCCCCAAGTGCCGAAAGCCTCGCATTTTATTAATCCATTGCTCTATACGCAAAAAAAAATTATTTTTTTTATACTTTTTTATATTTTTTTATATTTTTTTTTGAATACTCATATTATTCATAAAAATAAAACCAGCCTATGCTATTTATTATGGGACCCCAAAAATTCAAATTAGTACCCCACAGTCTAGAGGACGCGCATTGTGGCATTTTGATTTAATGGATGAAAATAAAAATGATGAAAATTTTCATTGGACAACCAAACTTCCAAAATCAATGCTTTTAAACTTAATCATGAATTAAATTAAGAGTCAAGGAAATAAAAATTATTTGCTATGTAGTTTTAATGTGAGAAAAGATGTTATTATATGAATGATAAAGGAATTTTACTTTACTTTTTTTTATCATTGTTTTTTTTACAAACATTTTGTTTCCACACCCCTCAACTTAGAATGAAACTGTCCCTAGTTTCGTAAGAATAAAATTTAGAATGGGGTAGAGTAATAAAAGGGGAGTTCAATAAGGAAATTGAAATATGAGGATTATAGAATGAAGTCACCTGTTGGTTGAAGTTTGAAGTTCTTGCCGCTCCAATTTAGTCCTTTGATATCCATATCGCTTGCAAAGTTCCCTAGTGGAAAAAGGAAAACAAACAAACAAAACAAAACAATATATATATATATATATATAAGTAAAATATAAGTATATATATACTAATTATAGAATAAGTAAGCACATTAAGCCGTAGGTCAGTGGTAAGTGTGCACCCCTGTCTCCCTTCGGTCCCGGGTTCGAGTCCCCGCGGCTTCGCCGGTTGTGACGGGGTTTTCCCCATGGCCTATGGCGTGTCCCATTTTTTAATTATTATATTTTTATTTTTATTTTTATTTTTATTATTTTTATCTTAACGTATAAAATAATAAAAATAAAAAAAATAAACTGATGATACATTGTCTTCTTTTTAAATTTATGGGTAAGGTATTACTCAAGGATCACACCACGTGACACGGATGAATATAGTGCTCCCCTTTCGTACTCATCCATACTCATAATAAAAGAACAGGTCAAAAGTCTATTTTTTGTTTTTAAATATAAAAATGACTAATTAATCTTATTTGAAAAATAAAGATGATTCAGAAATATTAGAAACATAAAAACCACGGGTTGCCTCCCGTGCATCGCTTTGTTTAACGTCGTTATCCCGACATAGATCCTAAATTTATCAATTTTTTCATGGTTCATAGATTGGCTCAATTAACTCAACATCTATTTCCTGCTTATTGAATGATTCAATGAATGTTTTTAACCTTTTACTATTGACCTTGAAAATGTGACCACTAGTGGGATCTTGAATCTCTACTACCCCATGGTGGTATACATGATGCACTATGAAAGGACCTGACCATCTAGACCTTAACTTTCCCGGGTGTAAATGAAGTTTTGAACTATACAAGAGCACAAGTTTTCCCGGTTCAAAATGTTTGACCTTGATATTCCTAAATTGGTAGGCTTGAACTCTAGCTTTATTGATCCTTGAATTTTCATAAGCCTCCATCCTTAGTTCCTCCAGTTCATTGAGATCTAATTTCCATTTTGTTCCAGCCAATAAGAGATCATAGTCCATTTTCTTAATTGACCAAAAGGCCTTATGTTCAATCTCCACTGGAAAATGGAATGCTTTACCATAAACCAACCTATATGGGGACATTCCTAAAATGGTTTTATATACGGTTCTATAGGCCCAAAGAGCATCTAAGAGTTTCTCAAACCAATCTTTCCTAGAGGGTTTGACAGTTTTTTCAAGAATTTGCTTAATCTCCCTATTCGCTAACTCAGCTTGACTATTGGTTTGAGGATGGTATGCAGTGGACACATTATGAGAAATACCATACTTAGACATGAGTAAAGAGAATGGGCGGTTGAATAAATGGGTTCCTCGATCACTGATTATAGCCCTAGGAATTCCAAATCGAGAAAATATGTTCTCTTTCATAAATTTAATCACAACTTGATGATAATTGGACTTAGTGGGAATGGCCTCAACCCATTTTGAGACATAATCAACAGCTAAGAGTATGTATAGGTATCCTCGAGAGTTTGGGAAGGGACCCATGAAATAAATTCCCCAACAGTCAAAGATTTCAACCACTAAGATGGGAGTGAGTGACATTTGATTCCTTTTTGTGATGGACCCTACTTGTTGACACCTAGGACAGCTTTGACAAAATGTGTAGGAGTCCCTTGAGATGGTGGGCCAGAAGAGACCACATTGAAGAATCTTAGCAGATGTTTTCTTAGAGGAAAAGTGACCTGCACATGCCTCACTATGACAGAATTTAAGGATGGACTCTTGTTCAGATTCTGGAACACACCTCCTAATGACTTGGTCAGGGAAGAACTTATAGAGGTATGGATCATCAAACACATAGTGTCTAACATTAGAAAGGAATTTCCTTCGAGCTTGAGTCCCTAATAATTTTGGAATGACTCCTGTAACTAAGAAATTGGCTATGTCGGCATACCAAGGGCAGTCACTCATAGAGTATAGGTGTTCATCAGGAAATGAATCAGACACAGAAAGGTGATTTGAGTTGTCTTTGAATTCCATCCTAGAGAGGTGATCAGCTACAACATTTTCAACACCCTTTTTATCCTTAATTGTGAGGTCAAATTCTTGTAAGAGAAGGACCCACCTAATCAGTCTAGCCTTGGCATCTTGTTTTTGGAAGAGGTATTTTTGTGCAGAATGGTCAATGAACACAGTGATGGGGGATCCTAAGAGGTAGGACCTAAACTTCTCTAAAGAAAACACAATAGAAAGTAACTCCTTTTCAGTAGCGGTGTAGTTTATTTGGGCATCATTTAAGGATTTTCTTGCATAAGCAATGACATAAGGAGTTTTATCACAACATTTTCCTAACACAGCTCCAACAGAAAAGTCACTGGCATCACACATAAGTTCAAAAGGAAGGTTCCAATTTGGAGATTTCATAATGGGAGGAGAGGTGAGAGAGGATTTGAGGGTTGAGAATGAACCCTCACAGATTTCTGTCCAAAAAATGGAGCATCCTTTAATAGGTGATCACAAAGGGGACGGGATATTGAACTAAAGTCCTTGATGAATCTTCTATAGAAACCAACATGTCCTAAGAAAGACCTCACTTCCTTGACAGTTTTGGGTGATGGAAGGTGACGAATGATGTCAACCTTTTCTTTATCAACTTCAATCCCCCTACTCGAGACCAGATGGCCTAGAACAAGTCCCTCTTTAACCATGAAATGGCATTTTTCCCAGTTTAGGACCAGATTCTTTTCTTCACATCTTGACAAAACTCTCTCCACATTCTGCATACATCCCTCAAATGTATCCCCAAACACAGATAATTCATCCATTAAGACCTCTAGAAAATCCCCTACCATGTCTGAGAAGATTCCCATCATGCACCGCTGGAAGGTTCCAGGGGCATTGGA
Organism: Viscum album; assembly: GCA_963277665.1. NCBI lineage: Eukaryota > Viridiplantae > Streptophyta > Magnoliopsida > Santalales > Viscaceae > Viscum > Viscum album. The sequence goes on along the minus strand of OY728119.1, from coordinate 1,942,408,522 downwards.
TAACCCGAAGGGCATGCGTTTGAAAGAAAAAGTTCCGAATGGACATGTGAATGTAGTCTTCCCTTGATCCTCTAGGGAGACCTCAATTTGATTGTACCCCGAGTACCCATCTAAGAAACAGTAGAAGGCATGACATGCCACTCTCTCAAGGACTTGGTCAATGAATGGTAAGGGGAAATGGTCCTTCTTGGTGAATGAGTTTAGCTTCCTATAGTCAATGCAGACCCTCCATCCACTACTCACCCTTGTTGGAAGAATCTCTCCATCCTCATTGGTTATCACTGTGATTCCAGCCTTTTTTGGAACCACTTGGATTGGGCTCACCCACTCACTCTCAGCTATGGGATATATGATACCAGCTTTTAACAATTTCAGAAGTTCTTTCCTTACTACCTCCATGAGATTAGGATTGAATCGTCGTTGAGGTTGACGACATGGCTTTGAATCAGATTCCAGAACAATCCTATGAGTCCCAACAAGTGGTCTAATCCCGGGAATATCAGATAGGGTCCAACCAATGGATTTCTTATGTTTCCTAAGGACATCTAGAAGCATCCTCTCATGATTGGCTTCAAGAGAAGAAGAAATGAAAATAGGATGTGTTTGATTGTCCCCTAGGAAGGCATACTTTAGTGCAGTAGGAAGTTCCTTCAATTCAAGATCAGGTTGGTTCATAATTTCAGCAGAAGATTGGGACATTAGATCAAGATCAATTTAATTTCCTAAAGTTTTAGACAGGATTGATTCCCCACATGTAGAAGTTTTAGCTACTAGATTGGCTTGATCAGATTTAGGGAAGGAAGTTTGATCGGTCTCCATGAATGTGGTTTGCTGAAAGGTTTCACTGATTATTGGACCTAAGACTTCATCATAAGAGCAATTTTAAAATGATTCAATCCAAGGAGATAAACTTCCTTCATATGAACAAAGAAAATCAATCTCATCCTGACTTAAACATCCATCAAATATTTCTTGATGTTCTATGGATTCATTATCAATGCTTCATATCATGTTTACTTCATGAATGACCTCGTCATCCATTATTTGTGAGCTTTCATTATAGATGTTCAAGTCTAGACTCATGTTCCCAAAGGTGATGGTCATGTTCCCATTTCGGACTCGGATAACAGAGTTGATTGTTGCAAGAAATGGACGGCCAAGGATGATTGGGGTTTGTTCCTTATTTCCTAAGTTTGGATGGTTGTCAAGGACAATGAAGTCAGCAGGGTAGATGAAGTTTTCAACCTTTACCAGAACATCCTTTAAAATCCCCTTTGGAACCCTAATGCTACGATCACCAAGTTGAAGTGTGACAGATGTGGGTTGGAGTTCTTCTATGCCTAACTGGCAGTACACGGCATAGGGGGTGATATTGACACTAGCACCTAAATCACACAAGGCCTTGACAACTTTTCTTTCTCCTAGTTCAACATTGATGTAAGGGCAACCTGGGTCTTTCAACTTAGGAGGAATGGTCCCTTGAATGGTGGTACTCACATTAGTAGCCAAAAGGACTTGGTTTTTATGTGAAAATTTTCTTTTAAAAGTCCACAAGTCCTTAAGGTACTTTTAGTAGGCAGGTATAGTTTGGATGGCATCGAGAAGAGGAATGTTCAACTTGACGTGTGAGAAGATTTCCCTCAATGTTTCACTCAATTTAGGCTTGGTTTTCCTCCTCATGCGTTGAGGAAATGGTGCAGGTTGTGGGGTTGTTTGTTGAAGAGTTGTTTCTTTGACAATGTTATCATGTTTTTCAGTTTGATCATTTGGTTCATTTGAATTTTCATCCATGTTTGAATCTTCAGGTGGGTTCTAAATTAGTTGTTCAGGTTTCTCAATTTATTTCCCACTTCTTAAAACAATCACAGCCTTTAGTTGTTCATGAGTTGTTTGAGTGCAACTTGACTCTCCCCTTGAAGTTGAGGATGGCACCGCCTGAGTAGGCATGGGTGCCTTTCCAGTTTTTATGGTTTGAAGTTCTTGTTTAAGGGAAGAGACTTTTGAGTTCATCCTTTCCATTTGTTTGCACAGTTGTTCTAGTAGACTTTGTGGAACAGTTTGGGTGGGTGCTTGAGTAGGTTGGTTTATCCCATGGGGATATTTTGGAGGTGGGATGGTTTGTTGAAAATGGACCGGTGGCTTTTGGTATTGGATAGGTTGGGTTTGGAACTGGTTATGGGTCTGGTAGTTCTGATGGGGGTAAGGATTTTGTCCCTGTGGTTGGCTAGGTTGTTGGTTATCTTTCCAGCGGAAGCCTGGGTGTTCATTATACCTTGGGTTGAAGTTGTTTTGGTATTGAGGATTTTGAAAGTTCAAAGCATTTACTTCCACTGTAGGTCCTCCTAAAAGAACATCCTTGATGGATGGAATAGTTGGGAATTTGTATGTCTTATGGTCATGTTTGTCACAAATTGTGCAAACAAGGTCTACAATTTGGATTTTCTGGACTTTCCTAAGGTCTATCTCTTCAACCTTCCTATAGAGTGCTGCGAGTTTAGCCCTAAGGATTTACTCTTCTCTAAGTGTATGAATTCCAGTATTTCTTTGTGGCTTTTCAGAATAAGGTGAAGTTCCCCATGTTTGGTTTTGTTTAGAAAGACTTTCTAGATACTCGTAAACATCATTTGGGGCTTTGTTTCTAAAGGTTCCATTACACATCATGTCAATGAATTGTTTATTCCCTGGACCCAACCCTTCATAGAAAATTCTCACTTGTTCAGGAATAGAAAAACCATGGTGTGGAACCATGTTTAGAGTGTCTTTGAACCTCTCCAATGTTTCATAGAATGACTCTTCCTCTTTTTCAAAAAAGTTTTGGATGCTCTTTTTAAGTACAATTGTTTTGTGGTGGGGAAAGTATTTTTTGTAGAATTATCTTTGTAGTTGGTACCAAGAGTTGATGGATGATGGTCTCAAATTGTTTAGATAATTTTTAGCTCGACCCTTTAAAGAAAAAGGAAATAGCCTCATCTTAGCTGATTCTAGTTGATTTTGGGGACACATGGTTTCTACAATGTCATTGAATTCCTTAATGTGAAGGTAGGGCATCTCAGACTCTATTCCATGGAATGTGGGAAGATGGTTTAGGACATGGGGTTTAAAGATGTAGTTGGCATCTCCTAGGGAATTGTGTCTAATGCATGAGGGGGCATTGGTCCAAGAAGGTGTGAGGTAGTCATTCATGGTTTGATCGACCGCATTCCAAAAGTTTTGGGCTGTTTCATTTGGGTTTCCATTTTGGTTCCCACCCGGGTTTATGAGTTGGTTTCTTTGAAGACCTTCCATTGAAATGGGCTCAATTTTTGACTCGGGGGTATTATGAAGATTAGGATCTAATGGAAAGAGTTCCCTTGATGTACTTGACTCCCCAACCCTAGGACTATCCACCCTAACTAGATGGTTCAATTGATTGCGGGTGTAGGCGGACATGCACCAAAAGAAAAAAACAAGAAAGGGACAAGATAAGAGAATTTGGATGAGAAAAGAAGAAATGGGGGAGAATATAATGGGTGTTTAGATGACTTACTTGGGTCCCCAGAAACGGAACCAAAATTTGATTCACGCTCAAATTTACCCAAGAGAAGAAGGTAGGACGGTCCTTGTAGTTTAGATTGGGTTGTCGAATCCTCAGAGACCTAAGAAGAAACCTATAGACACGTACATTCTATGGACTGTTTTTGGCTATGAAGTGGCCAACTTGGATTGGTTTTAGATGGGTTTAAAAGAACTCTAAGAGACTTAAGTGAATTCAATTTAAAATAATGAGTTGATCCTAGGTTATTGCTTGGGGTGGATTGGACGTATTTCCTTTTCAATGATTTCAATTTCTTATATTTGAGATGGGTTCATTTAAGGAGATAAAACAACATCATCACTTACTGGTTTAATTCCTACACCCTTTAATACTAATCACCTATACACTTGAAGGATAAATGTTTTGAGCACTTCAAGGTAAAGGTTCGTATTAGCACTTGAAGTGTGTGGCCTTAAATTCAACAAGGATGATGGAGTTTAAAAATCATCAAATAAAAATCTCAATTAAAGAAGTGATTATACATTAATGGGGTTATAAATAACATCCAATACAGCCCCTTGCTACTCCCTTGGATCAACCCATAAGTGGGTTAGCCCTCTATTGATCTCATGGTTTCAATGGAAGCGGAAAGTAGACTCATGAGGGAGGAAATGGAGAAGTAAAGAAAACAACAAAAATAAAATGATCACTCCACCGTTGTGTGAATAATTTCACAAGGTTTGGTGTGAATAAATTCACACCTTGATCCAACGGTATCAAAGTGATATGAACAACAATAGAATAAGAGTAGAAGAAGAACTTTTATTAAGAGACTAAAGTGAATTGAACAACTTACATGTGAAAGACAAATTTGAGACAACAAAATTGCAGCATAACATTACAATTGAGCAAAGCACCCAAGATCTCCAAATCCTCCAACACCACTACCTTAAATAGACATTTTTGAGCCCTTGGGTCGAGCCTCCAACAGTCCAAATCTTCTCAATTAATTTTGGTAAGCCATAGGTGGGTGGAAAGTAAGGGAGAGTTGATTTTTCCACCCTTGACCCGAGGTGGCACCCAACTTTCCTCCACCGAACAGAAGCGCTTGTAAGACCTTCTAGATGGACGAATCAGAGTGGGCCATAGAAGAAGCAACTGGAGCCTCAGATGTCTTCTAACCGCATGTAAAATTTGGTCCCATTTGGAGTTGTGGATTCCGAGATATGATCAAATTAGTGGGTTGTTTTTCTGGGCCAGAATTTTATCTCTAACTTGGGCCGCCTTAATGACCACCATAGAGGCCGAATTATCATTATCTCATGAAGAGTGATTTGTTCCTAAACATTTCTTCTATCATCCCACAAAATTTGGGATTCATTGGGCATGTATGTTGGGCCCCACAGTCTCATAAGTGGGCTGGTGTCCAATCTGCCTTCTCTAGAATTACTTCCATTCATCTCCAAACATCTCCATCATCGTTTATGAATCATCCATTGATCCCTGAATGAAAAATGTTCAAATTTAAGTGTAGATATAGTTCCCAAAATATCAAATTAAAATATTTATAATTACATTCCTTAGAATCATATGACTCATTGGGCCTAAATTGGTGTACATTAGGCATGAAGTGCACAAATGATGAGAATGAATGTTCATAATGAAAATGCACTAACTCAGGCCCATAAGATCAAAAATGAACATTTAATACCATTAAAATGTAATTAAAATATATGTTTTTATTGAATAATCAAAGGCCTCTCTAGATCCGGAGAACCAATAACACTCTTTATCACCCAAATCCTCATCAAGTTATTTTTCCATTGAAGATTCCTCCTGCTAATCATTGCCAGGAAAGGGATTCTCATCGCATCTCCCGATAGCTTTCTCAAGCTTAAGGATCTTCTGATCGAAATTCCCAGAGTGTTGTCGGCTCTAGCGTTGTAACTGTGAAGCCACCAACTTGGTCTTATCCTAGACTTGATCATGATAGGAATACCAAACAGCTTGGACCGCCTCCCTACAATATTCATATATGGAGCCACATACATTCAAAGCAGAAACCTCGAAAATGTCTTTCGCCCAAAGACACCACCTACGACTGAAGACAAATGGGAAAATGATTAGAAGAAACCAGAGGAAGGTGGGAAACCTCATATCTTGTGAATGACGTCATCCAATCTCTAGACGCTATGAACCTATCAAGCCTTTCAGAAATTCTGGAGGTGTGGTCGCATCCACGAAACCATGTGAACGGACTCCCTAAGAAGTCCAGATCTGAAAGGCTGGAATAGAGCAAGCAATCATGGAATTGCTGTATGGAGGCGTCACTCGGTATAGTGTCACCTGACTTCTCGTGATGGTAGAGTAATTTATTGAAATCGCCCCCAAAAATAGTGCAACCAAAGAGCCCATTTTTAATAGATTTAATCACCTCCAAAGATTTCCACTTGTCACTAGCACCCGACCAGCCATAAAAATGAACAAAGTGCCATTTAGGTTCCCTAGGTTGCCCAAAAGAAAAGGCAATGTGGTTCTAAGAGTAGCCAACCACCGATCCAACAAGATCCTCTCTCCATAATAGGCAACCCCCTCCCCCGCGTGGCCTACCCAACCAACCGAGAAGCAGTTCTAAAACCTGAATTTTGAAGTAATACCTTTCATGTCCTTACTTTACAACATGGTGTAAGACAAGAAGACCACGCCGGGGATATAATTTGAACTCCATTGACAGAGTATGTGAACTGAGCGTGGGTTACCAAGCCCACAGAAGTTCCAACACAATGTTTTCATTGTCCTAGGCGGGGCTAGTTCAAACCAGCCTCCACCTTAGCCTCAGATAAATCAATAAGAGATCTTTCACCAACCACTTTCCATCTTTTAGGTAGGTTTTTCTCCTGAAAAGAGGCTACAACAGCTCATTTAGATCCCCAAGGGACCAACACAGGGATTTTAGGGCGGAAGACCCCTCTGATTTTCCTCTTCCATGTTCGAAGATTTTTGGGACCACGTGTCGTCAAGCCAACCACATCATCACCTTCCTCATAAGGGAGTGTGAGAGGATCCATGCAAGAATCCACATGATAAGGCCTACCAGGATCCGAGGGGTTGAAGCAGATTTGTTTCATCATGGAACATGATAAGGGCGTACCCCCCGGACCTACAATTGTACCTAAGAGGGCAGGTGTCGTTTTCGTCTAAGAGAAGTTCCCGCCTGACATCATGTTTCTCAAAGCCTTGGGTGCATAACAGGGAATTTTAATCGGGATATCCGACATATGTAAAGTCTTTTTGTGGTATGGACACAAGAGGGGTGACCCCAGCATTATGATGTTATCGTTTCCATCTGCTGAATTCCCTATGCGGGCTTTAGCGAGCATGTCTCTATCTCTGCATCGTTCCCATTTTGGAACAAAAGGTATCCCCTGATTTTTTTGCATGTAACCAAGGGCTGAATTTCATTATGATATTACTCTCTTCATTCTCTAACTTAGAATAACAATCCTTCTCCACCTGACCAATAATTTTTCATAATCACACAAGACCCACAAGTTTGTGTTACTGAGGTAAGGAATGTACCCTATAGAAGAGGAGACTCCACATTGATCATCACCCTAATTATCACTGAGAGGCCCCATAGGATAGGGTCCGACTAATCCCATCGCATGAAGGAACCTATACGATCCCCAATATCTTTTAGAATACACTTCTATCTCCCACAGAGAAAGGGGATGCCTATAAGTCGAATCCAAAAGGGAGATTTAGAGAAGGATAAATTCAGTAAGTCTCCATCATTTTCGGGATCTTCCATCAGCATGGACCAAAGCCTCCCGAGGAGGATTTTATGTTTATCTCTCTCATTAAAGAATTCGAAAACCAGGAGTCCGGATCCAACATGTCGTATGGCCACTCCTTCCCCCAGGTGTCGAATGGCTTGAAGCGTATTTTTCAGAGAGAACAGATTAAAAGAACGCTTGATGATCAACTTACCCACCTTTAGAAGCCTCATTCACCGTATCGGAAATCCATCATCATTTTTGGCTACTGCAACAAGCTTCTTTTCTTTATCCGACAGTGAGAAACCCTTCAATTGATTCGTCAGATCGTGATCCATGTCTCCGGAGACCAAATCAGGAGCAACCATCATCGAATGGGAGAAACAGGCTTCGCGGGATTGCCGATAGGCAGGGATACAGGGAGGCGAGGTCGACAGGAGGGCGAATGGAGAGGCAGGGCCCGAAGATCATAGACGCACTACGATACTCAGAACCCGAAGCTCGCTTGAACCGTCAGTCGCCTTCAAACTGCGAAAAGCAGAAGAAGACCTTAGTGACCATAGGGGGATCACCGATCTAAGGCGGAGGGGGTAATAAACCATCGTAGATCCATCAGAATCGATTCCGTCGTAGATTCGGCATAGATATGTCGGTCTGTCGTAGATCCATCGCAAAACCGTCAAGATCGAAACCTCCGCAGACATGTTGCAGATCCGCCGCAGATTCATCATTGATCGGTCGAAATCGAAGAGCCCGAAGGCCGTCGATTCATCGCAGATCGCCGAAGATCACAGAGGAATAATCATACCATGATAGACATGTTTCAACCAATGACGAGTTTGTGTAACCTTCTTATTTCCTCGGGTTATGCTATAGAGACCGCTACATTCCTGCTTAACCCCATTCCATATGAAGATTTCATAAAGAAAAAATATGATATATGGAATGGAAAACATCCCAGTTTGTTTTTTATGAATATTTGAGGTTGTGAATCACTTATACAATGATTGGATTATGAAAAACAAGCCCATAAGCATGGAAAGTTATTGGTTATCCCCAAGGAACAAGGGGATACTATTTCTATAATCCTACTAAATGAAATGTGTTTTTGGCTTGGAATACTGTTTTCCTTGAAGGAAACACATAATTTGAGGTGTCGATGGGAGGAAATTTAAACACAGAGAAGTTCAAGATCAACAAATATGAAGTGTTCCTGAGATGAAAGTTGATCCAATTCCACAGAATCTCAAAGGTTTGGTAGGATTCATTAGGAGTTTGAGAGATATGAATTTCTTATATATTTACCAACAATTTTTTTGTCAGCTTATAAATCTATTACTATAATTTGTTCTCTACAAACAAATCATTTAACAATAATATTTTTTATTACTATTAATAAAATATTTACTAAAAATATATATATTGTTATTAACATAAATAAAATTGGTTATAAGACAAAATATTAATTTAACCCCCAAAATTATGTTGCTATTAAAAAAATCTTGGAAAATATTTGTAATAGATTGAAAATTTCATTCAAGATATATTATATTTGAAATTTAATTTAAATTTTATTTTAGATATATTTTAGTTGAGATGAAATATGAGTAGGATTTTAAAAACCATTCACAAAAATATAATGAAAAAATATAAAATTTTAAAAACTAAAAATGAACCTTGACATTATATTTAATGATCAATAATTTCAAAAAAAAAATGAAAACATATTAATCCATATGCTTCCCCATTTTCTCCTCATGCCCCCCTCTTCCCATAGCTTGATCACCCACCTCCCCTTCACCAGAGATCTATTCTTACACTCACATGCTTGGTTCATCATTATCACTTACACTCACACCCACACCCTTGATTCTCCATTATCGCCTATAGCTCTTCATCTTTTTTTGTTCGATTTTCCCCTCTTTTGATTATATAGACGAGGTGTTTGGAGTTGAATTGATATGGACCGATTTATTATTCAATCGGTCAATGTTTGATCCTCTTATCAGGTATGTATTTCTTCTCTTCAAGTTTTAAGCACTTGAAATCTTGGGTATTTAGTGTTCAAAAAGAATTTTAGTTAGGGTTTTAGTGTAATTCTAATGAAATGAGTTTTCATGTTTTTCTTGTTTATTTTTTATTAATTTTAGGATGCTATTTAGATACTTCTCTAGTGACGCTCTATTCATCTAAGTAATGACTTTGTACATGTATGAAACGATTTTATTTTAATTCAAATTCAGATTATATTACTGGATGTCACTAAACACAATATAGAAACACAAGAGATGCATTTCAAAGTAATTTGGTAATAAATATCATTTTTCATGTTATAAACACCTGAAATACATGTTCAATGTTCTGAAATATTTGGATATATTAGTTAGATATAAAACCATTCAAAAATAAAAAACCAATACAAATTTTTAATAATATGAACATGTTCACTGCAATTATCTGTTGTGAAGTGAAAAAATCACCATTGCACCACACATGCATGAATACATATGTGCTTGTATATGTGATTAAATATTAACCTCTTTTCCAATGCACAATAAAGAACCACATTCTTAAGGGAAAGTATAAGGAAAATTAATAAAGTTTATGCTATGAAGAGTATAAGGAGGCTCTTTACTTCATCAGTAGCTACTTCATTTTCATCCCCAAAATTGGTTACAAGAAAATGTAATTATATAAAGATCCCCTTAATCACCTCATTTACGTGATCCACACAAAGATCCTACTCTAGTATCCTAGTAAAGAGACCCACATATAACTCCACATTCCAATACTACTTGAGATGTTATCTAGGCTAATAAATGCAACCACCAATAGCCAATGTTTTCTTCCCAATCTTTATATTTGAATTGCACAACACCAATTGGAAAACCCCACATAGGCTATATGCATTTGAAAAAAAATCCTTAATAGTTTCTCTTGTATCCCTATGCAACAAAATCCAAAAGCCTAAAAATCACCATTAAACTTTGTATTAGTGGGGAACGGATTCAGATCTATGCCTCTCCCATAATCAATAAGGAATAGACATTGGCCATTTTAGGGGCCATGTCTCTCCCAAAATCCTATTTCTGTGAGATTATTCTCTGCAAAGTGATGAATGTTTCCAACATAGTATAAAGTTTCTAGCATGAAGATCATATCAATAGTGTAATAAATACAAAATACTTCTATAAACTTACTAAAAAACACACAAGAGATGATGACATCCTGAAGTGTCTCATAAGGCATGTGGTCATAGAAAACTATACTGTAATCAAAATAAAGGTGCATGCTATGAGGATATCTGAAGTAACGTCTTCCAATTTTAGGAATATTCTTATTAATTTGATGATACATCTAAAACTCCTCAAAAAATATGCTTATGTATCTTTAGTTCAACAACATCATTGGGTTTAATGTTGATATATACTTTAAATACTAGAGAAAATCCACATTTATTAGTATAAACCTTGATTTGATACTTCCATAGAATGATTTCAATAATCTTATTTTGTGATGATTTATTCAAAGAAGATAAATCCACTTTCCATTTGAAATATTTAAACAAGGATGATAGATAACATATTTCAACATTTGAGGCTCCAACTTCATTAATAAATCCTCAATGGTGTACATTGACAATGGATTGATATAATTTTATCTATTCTTGTTAGATTCAAACACCTCTTGTAGTGATTCCTCTTATGAAGATGCCTCTTGCAGTGAAAACACTTTCCCTATATGAGATATCCTATCAAGACATAAATCACGTGCTTTCCTTAAACTCTCATGTGGTTCGAAATTCCTTAATATAGCCTTTGGTAGGAAATAAATGCATTGATTATCTTCAAATTTTATTTGTGAAATAACAAAGACGATTCATATAACATGGAATCATGAAAAAAATCTTATTATTTTCAATTTATTTATAAAAAATATCAAAAACTTTTGTTCTATCCATATTTTGGAGTACATAATAATTATCTTTGCACACTTTTCCATTTTATACACTTTTCATTGAAATATAGTGACCAAATAGAGGACACAAGTCGGGACATCATCATATTCATCCCACACTCTACTTGCTCTTTTTTTTCATCGCATGGAAAATAATTTGATCCCAACATTGAATCATGTTCTTGTGGATAATATTCTGCAACCATCCATGTATTTCAAATTTTCTCCCTAAGAAAATTACCAAGATTAATTATGGTAGAGTTTCTTCTATTTGTCCTAGGAATCATGGAAAGAAAATTTGATCCATATTAGCTTAAAGGAAGGGAACGCTATTCTATTTCCTGATTATAGATTAACTAATGTTAAATTAAACAATGATAAAGTGAACCATGTTTATTTTGATTATAATATTCTTGGAATTCCTCACGATTGATCTAAGACATATTAGTATAGGTACAAATTCTAGTTAATTTTGGGTTTTTTCTTTAAATCAAAATTTTATTTGGTTAGATGGGAATAATCCCCCATGAGGTTGTTGACATAATATTTCATTTTTAATCATATTTTCAACTCAATCTAATATTGGTCCATGATTGATAGTTTTTGGGTTATTTCATAGAATGAATCATCAATGTTTGTATGATTAAACATTGTTGGTGGATTGATGATATAGATTATAATGAAAAAATAGTGATGGACCATATTATCTTCAAGAATATCGAATCATTCATGCCCAGATTTGATTTATTGAATTTTAAATTATTTAAATTTTAATTACATGATTTCATAGATGGAAATGATAGTTCAAAGGATGGGTTTAATAGTAATGTTATGTTAATATCAATATTTTATTTTTGTATACTAATTTGAAATCAAAAAATATTTATAAAAAATACTTGAATCATCATGAGATTTAATGTTATATGTTTTTTTCATTTTCTTGTTCCATTCATTAACTTGCAATATATTTCTTAATAGGTTTTGTACCGCATGTGTTTAAGTGATCAATAATAAAGTATATTCTCAACTATTCTCGTTCTTGTTCATGATATTTTATATTCACTTCTAATTTATGATCTACAAGATTTTATTTGAATCATATAATACATATATCAATAATTAATTTTATTGTTTTTCATGATAGATTGGGAATTAAAAAAACCCTTTACTCATTATTATTCTTCCCTTTTATTTTCCAATATCACCTATCCTTATTTAGTTTTTTTTCTCTTTTAATTGAAGTTGATCATAGAATTTGATAGATTTTGTGTTAGTTATGAATAAGAATATCTATCAAATATAATATCTATATGTTATTCTATTCATTTATCAATCCTTCAAAGGCTTAAATATATAAAGATACGTGAACCTGATACTTAGAAAATAAGATGAAATGTTGTTTCAAGACATAGATTTATCTCCTAATGGGAAACATTTTTTTTGAAACCAATTATTTCACAATCTAGCTTGAAGATTGTTTACATGAAACTACTCCCTTGCACTCAGAATTACTTGTAACTATCTAATTTTTCTATCATGGCTAGAATATCTCAAAGGCTTTATACTTTTATTTATTTCTGGATAAACCCATTTTTAACTAGGTTGAGAGTGAACCTTTACATGACCCGTAGGCCTAGAGATACAAGTCTCAGTACATGAACCGAAGGCCTAAATACCTGACTAAATTGGAACTAACCCTCCCCAGTGTTTGTTTCATTGATGGTGCTTAACTTCCCACCACACATGGATGATTGACTATTATTTCCCTGTGAAGAACTGTATGGTGCATGGTACTAATGGTGAAGTTTTTATAGCCTCAGTTCATTACCAATCTGGTTATATCTACTATGGTGGATGCTACTTACTTTGATTCCTCATTTGGTGCATGCTTTTGTTTGGTCTAACATGACTGTTGCATGGCTCAGAGGTCATAGGGCCTGAAATACCATGGATCGAAGGCCTGAGGTGGCCTAGAGGCCCTATGGTCCAAAGACCTATGGTGGCCTAAAGGCCCAAATCTGTGGCATGTAGGCCCAAACTAGTTGAATAGTCCCAATGCTATAGTAAATGCTAATATAATTTCCACTATAATTATTATAGTACCTTCTACATTAGTTGCTACAATAACTCAAAAAATTACCCCAAACCAATTTTGAACTCAGGCCTTTTGGATGTAGTATTATAGGGTTTACCACTCATGTGACACCCCACCTGATAATTTTTCAATCATGGATCATCATTTTTCATGTAATTTATCACATGCTTGATTACATTGGTTTCTTATAAAAGTTATTACATATTCCAAGAATGTTAAAAAATAATTGGTGTTCTTTCTAATTATGAAAAAATAACTTAATTTATAGAATATAACCACTTAATTAAGTTTACAAAAAAGCACTTATTCCATAAGAAATCTTGAAACACCTGTACAAATTCACTTATAAGACGTAATAAGTGCTATAATTAGTTTTAATTTTGTATAATCATATTGATCACTATTCATTGAATATTTAAACATGGGAGATGATGATATGATTATATTATTTAATTCCTTGTCATTTTACAAGTATAAAATTCTTAGAAAGTTCTTAGACACTAAACTGATTTCCCTTGCTTATCACTTCCAATTTTTTGGGGGGCAATGATTATTTTCAATTAAAAAACATAACAGTGTCATATTATTTCTCTTATTTGATAAGAATCATGGAAACAAAGAAACCCTAACACACCAACTTGCAATGGAACTCCACCAACACCATATAAAGACACATCAAAGTATCTTCCATCCCACACTCAAACAATAGAAAAATAAAAACAACCTAAATAAACACAAAATTTAGGAATTCCATTTATACCCAATCAAATAAATCACCAACTTTCCCAAATTTTCCCCTAATCTCTATAGGAATCGTTACACCCATGCCATTATCTTGGCCCAATCTTACCCAATTCCAATGTTGTCATATGTCTCATAGGTCATACACTTGGGAGATAAATTCACCAGAATGATGCCCATGTATGAATCTAGATTATGAATTATATGAAATAATTTTTATTATGCTCTACACTATGAAATATAGAATCTCTGTATTTGTAATGTAATTCCATGTCTATAAACTCAGTGATAATCTTTATAATGTCACAACCCGTCCTCGGGGCCCGTGTCGTGACTACCCCAAGCCCGCCTTCCATAGGCTAGGGGATGGCGACTAGCACCAAAGGCATAAATTCCGATAAAGGGAAGGCATTGCCTTTATATAAGAAAACAAACACCACAGAGTACACAAGCTGAAGAAAATACTAAGTAAACTGAGTACAAAAGTAAGTGCTGTAAAGTAAATGAGCCAGAATACAAACCCAATCGAAAGTAAAGTACAACTGAAAATAAAGTACAACATAATAAAGTAAAACAACAACTCCGAGTCATCCTCCGGAAATCCCACCTGAAGGGTGGGTACAGATAGTCTCCTCATCTCTTCGGTCCGGCCATCCGCTCCATGTATGTCTCGCCAAGTGGTCCACCTCTGGGTACCGTCCCGATCCACAAGCCTCCACCCCGATCAGTGCTGCCTGTCGTCTGCATCCAACACAACGTAGTGCGGGCATAGCCCATGCAGGGGTGAGTATACAATACTCAGTAGGGACCCCGAGACCCCTGAAGGTCTCTCAGAATCCACGAAGGATAAACCACAAAGGAAGGATACAATCACGAAGTAGCAACAACACTACTTAGGTATATGCCCATAAATATACCTAAGTCCTTAGTTACAGTTCGTCTCCAACTACCAAGCACCACGCAGTCCACAAAGTATAGCTCAACTCAGTCCACATAGGAAAAACACAACCCAGTCTACAAAGGAAATCAAGTCAACCACATCAATAATAATGATTGAGAATCAAGACTCATCTCACACAGGTATACACTTCGTAAGGCGATAGAGATGATCAGATATATCCACTAATTCATCTAAGCTGTCAGACCCACATAGGATACAAGACCAGCTAAGCTGTCGGACCCACAAAGGATACAAGACCAGCTACTCTGCCGGACCCACATAGGATACAAGTACAAAGTCAAATACTGTCGGACCCACATAGGATACAAGAATAGTAGTCATCGTTGTCGAACCCACAGAGGATCCTAGTACGGTCGTCGTCACTGCCGAACCCACGGAGGATCCAAGTATAGTCTTCCTCGCTGCCGAACCCACGAAGGATCCAAGTGCAGTCGTCATCGTCGCAGTCGCAACCACCTCTAGAGTTCCTGCACACAGCACGCTCGATTCCAGGAGGGTCCGCTCCACGAGCCAAGGGGGCGATACATCAACTGTCAAGAAGTCCAGAGTTGATGTATCACAAAGTTCCGCCTCATCAATAGTAACTCAACGCGACAGACGGCGCGTCAATCAGACGCCCGATCTGAGAGATATTGGCTTTTCCATCCTAGGGGCCTGGTTGGTTTTGAAGCTAAAACCAACCCGACTATACTCCAACTGCATCCAAACCTCGAGCGAAGTAATCCAAAAGAACCGTCTCACTAAGAGGAATTCAACAAAGTCGACGCCACATCAATCGGACGTCCGGAGCTTAAGTTATAAGCGTTTCCGCTCCGAGGGCCCGGTTGGTTTCGTGTTCGAACCAACTCTGTCGTACCCAAAGTTCTTCAAAACCTTGAGCGTAATATACTGAAACGACCGTCTCGATCCAAGGATCCCAACGCAACTGACGGTGTATAGATCGGAGGTCTTCATCCCAAGTCATGGGCAAATCACTGAAAACAGTCCGAAGTGGGGGGTCTGGGCCTGGCCCGGCCCGGTTTAACCCCCCCTGGGTCGGCCCAGCTGGGCGCGGCCCGGCCCGGCCGGGGGGGTGCGTTGGCTCGGCCAGTGGGCCGAGCAGGGGAGACGCATTTCCCCCCTTTGCGCTCCACGGACGCGGTGGGCGCCGCATCCCCCTCCTCCGGATCCCGCGCGGCCGCAGGATCCGGCCGCCTGCCGCCACATCTTTACCCACGGCGGTTCCTCATAGCGGCGCACTGGGGCGCCACCGGCGCTGGTGCCCCGCACCACCAGAGAGGTCCGCGGGCCACTGAAGCCGCTTCGGTGGTCCGTTCTTGCTCCTGAATGCGTCTGCGGTCCCCCCAGGACCCGTAGATTACTACGAAGGAATCCAATAGCCATTACGACCTTGCTTTGCCATTGCCAATTGTTCCGCACAACAAGAACAAAGCAGCAGTGAGTCAGGCTTGTTTGTTAACCCACACCCATCGCGTCAGAGGTTTTAAGCACCACCAAACAAAAATAATACCAAGCACGAGGGTATAATTCTCATGAAAAAGAACATACAATTTCCAAAATCCTCTACCTTGACAAGGAAGACGATTGTCGGCGTCGCAGAGAAGAGGATTGTAGGCGTCGCGGTACACAACGTCGCGTCGTCGATCTCCGAGGAACCAGCGTTCTTTGTCGGAGGCCGACATTCTTCTTCATTCTTTGTCGTAGGCCGGCGTTCTTCATCGCACAACGAAGCTCTCTCCCTTAATCCCCAAAATAATAGGCTTCCCTATTATTTTATTATCCACGCAAGGAAACTCCTTCGGAATTAAATCACCACCTTAATTAAAATGTGTTGTCATTTAATTAAGGATGGGAGAAAGAAGGTTCCCCATAATTAAACACGTTGGCGGTTAAATTAAAAAAGGGAAAGAGGGAGGTTCCACATTAAATTATGAGTTGACATAATTTAATGGATTTAGGCGACATTAAAAAGGAGTTTTGTCAAATTAACGGGGGGTTTACTAATGGGTTTAGAGGGAATTAAATGGTGGGGCTCGTGTGGGAATCACCTATCTTAAATCCACACTTGGGTAGTTAAGTGGATATGGGCCCCACCCTTAACTACCCATGGGAGGAAAAACCTCCTCATAAAAGAAAAATTGTTTCGATAATTTTTATTTATTCCTTAAATAAACCCCCAGAAATTATCTTCTCCTCTTTCGCGAACGCATCTACGGTAAGAGTCCCTTTAAGCAATTACCGACGTTGCGAGTCCATCGGTGTCCTCAAATTTCAATTCTGGTCACCGATTCAAAAGTTAGAAAAACCCACTCGTTCGTTCACTAAACGTACCCGATCTAAACTTCAAAAATTGATTCCGGGCACACCGGGCCTTGGAATCAAGCGTCGTTAGAAACTACGTACTCGTAAAATCCCAAAGAATTTTAAAAAAAAATTCCTTGAAATTTACGGGTCTTTACATTACTCCCACCTCAGGGCTTTACGTCCCTGTAAAGCTAAATCATAAACTAGGGAAACAAATGAGGGTATTGAGCACGCATCTGAGCCTCCCGCTCCCATGGGCTCTCCTGGAGGTTCCCTTGCTACCACCTGATGCGCACTAGAAGAATCAATCGTCCATGTAGGACCCGCTCTTGTCGATCCTCGATCTACATCGGGACCTTTGCAAAAGTCTCCCCGTCATCGATGTCTAGATCCCCATGATCGATGATATGCATCGGGTCATGCACGTATCTCCTCAGCTGAGATACGTGGGAGACGTCGTGAACCTGGTGTAACTGAGGTGGAAGATCCAGGTGATAAGCCACCTCGCCTATCCTGCTGAGAACCTGGAATGGTCCGATGAAGTGTGGAGATAACTTGTCGTCCTGACCAAATCTCTGTAATCCACGTCGAGGTGAGACCCGTAAGAAAACGTGGTCACCATCCTCAAACTCCAGTGGTCTCCCCCTCCTATCCGTATAGGACTTATGTCGGCTCTGAGTAGTCCTCATCTGCTCCTGAATGATCTGTACCTTCTCTGTCATGGCCTAGACCATCTATGGTCCTACAAGTGCTGACTCCCCAGGGTCTGTCCAACACAGAGGTGATCTGCATGGTCGGCCGTGCAAGGCCTCGTATGGTGCCATCCCGATGGTGGAGTGGTAGCTGTTGTTGTACACAAACTCCACCAAGGGTAGGTGATCCTCCCAACTGCGACCAAAGTCAAGGGAACATGCATGGAGCATGTCCTCAAGTGTCTGAATGGTCCTCTCTGTCTGGCCATCTGTCTGTGGGTGAAAGGCAGTGCTCAGGCATAGCTGCGTCCCAAAGGCCTCCTGCAACCCCTTCCAAACTGGTAAGTAAAGCGAGTGTCTCGATCGGAGATGATAGATGTTGGCACACCATGAAGCCGTATGATCTCCTTAACGTAGAGGCGTCCCAAGCTCTCCACTGAGCCCTGCTCTCTGATAGGTAAGAAGTGGGCCGACTTGGTGAGTATGTCTACAATCACCCAAATGGAGTTGTGTACTCTAGAAGTATGTGGAATCCCCATCACGAAATCCATGGATATCCCGTCTTACTTCCACTCCGGGACCTCTAAGGGTTGTACCAAGCCTGCAGGTACTTGGTGTTCTGCCTTCACTTGCTGACAAGTGAGGCATCGAGAAATGAATCATGCCATAGCCTTCTTCATACACGGCCACTAGTACTTTCGTCTGAGGTCTTGATACATCTTCGCTACTCCAGGATGTACCGCTAGAGGGGAAGTGTGGAACTCCCTTATCACCTCCTCCTGTAGTGTAACTGGTACCATGGTACATCCCTTGAAAAGGATGACGTGCTCTCCTCCTATAGAAAACCCATCAGGTGCATGTCCTGAGGATATCTGTGCACATCGCATCTCATAGTCCACGTCCCCACGTTGTGCCTCTCTAACCCACTGAAGTAGTGGAGGAGTGACTGTGAGGGACTGAAGATAGGCTTCCCCATCACTATCCATGAAGGATATCTGCAAAGCGGATAACTGCTCTGTCATCTCTCCAAGTAGCTGGATGCCCGACCTCCTACTGAGAGAATCAGCTACTACGTTTCCCTTCCCAGGAGTATAGACTATATCAAAGTCATAATACTGGAGGAACTTGAGCCATCACTGCTGTCTCAGGTTCAGGTCCTTCTGCGAGAAGATGTACATGAGACTCTGGTGGTTAGAGTAGACTGTAAAGCGCTCGCTCATCAGATAGTGTCACCACATCTTCAGGGAGAAGACCACTGATGCTAACTCCAGGTCCTGGGTGGCATAGCTCTTCTCGTGCGGCCTAAACTGTCATGAACCGTAAGCGATCACTGCTTGCTCCTACATCAGGACACACCCGAGTCTAGTCCCTGATGCATCACAGTAAACTACGTACCCTACGCCCTCCTCCGACAGCCTCAAGATGGGCGCACTGGTCAATCTATGCCTCAGCTCCTAGAAGATCTGCTGACATCTATCTAACTACACAAAGGGTTTCCCCTTCTTCATCAAAGATGTAAGCGGTGATGCAACTATGGAGAAGTCTGGAACAAATCTCCGATGGTACCCATCCAGACCTAGGAAACTCCGTCACGGTCCTGGGTGGCTCCCAAGAAAGTACCGCCTCGACCTTCGCGGGATCTACTGTAACTCTCGCCTCAGAGATGACGTGCCCCAAGAAGTGGACCTCTCGAAGCCAGAACTGGCACTTCAAGAGCTTACCATAAAGCTGGTTCTCTCGGAGTGTATCCATTACAACCCGTAAGTGGTAGGCATGCTCCTCCTCAGTCGTCGAGTAAATCAGTATGTCATCAATGAAGACTACGACAAACCAATCGAGGTAGGGCTGGAAGATATTGTTCATGAGACTCATGAACACTGCTAGAGTGTTGGTCACACCAAAGGACATGACCAAGAACTCATAGTGTCCGTACCGACACCTGAAGGCCGTCTTCTGCACATCCTCGTCCCGAACTCGGAGCTGATGATAGCCTGACCTGAGGTCTATCTTCGAGAACCAACGTGCTCCCTTGAGTTGATCAAAGAGGTAATCAATCCTTAGAAACATATAATTGTTCCTCACGGTCACCTGGTTCAGGTGACGGTAATCAACACATAGTCACAAGCCCCCATCTACCTTCTTGGTGAAAAGTACCGAAGAAGCCCTGGGTGAAACACAGGGTCGGATGAAACCTTTCCCCTGTAAGTCCTCCAGTTGTACCCGCAGCTCACGAAGCTCGGCGGGAGCCATCCGATACGCTGGGGTGGATATCGGTGATGACCCAGGGTAAAGGTATATGTAGAAATCTACCTCCCTGTGTGGGGGTAGTCCTGGAACATCGTCAGGAAAAACTTCCGCATACTGGTCCACCACTACAGGAAAACTCGGACTCCGCATGTCGACTGCTCCGAGGATGAGACTAGCCAACTGATGTGTGATCAGCTGCTGTCTCCTCTGCATGATTCCATCCTGTGCTGCGAATGTTCCCTTCTTGCCAGTGAAGGTGAACCTGGTCCCATCCGTGCAGACACACCGTACCTTGCGCCTAATACAGTCGATTTGGGCATGGACTGTAGATAACTAGTCCATACCCAAGATGACGTCGTAAGGACTCGACGCCGCTACAAGAAGATCCCAGCCAAATCTCTCGCCTCCTAGAGTAAGCTCACACTACCAGCAACAGTGCGTAATCGTCGAGTCTTCTCCCATAGGAGTCTATATCCGCAAGGATCAAGCCAACGACTCCGTCGGAATCTCTGAGCTCTGTACAAGGGCATCGACAATAAAAGAATGACTCACACCTGTGTCTATAAGAACTGCAGCAAGGGTGGAGTAGACACAGATAGTACCTGAAATCATCTCGGGTGCACCGTGGTCGTAAGCCTCTGCTGCCTGGAGCTGAGCCTGCCTCTGCCCGCCAGCTCCCTGTGGTCGGGGTGGACCTCCTGGGGGTGGTGGTGGTAGAGCCTCAAAGCGTCGTCCACCACCCACTGATTGGACAACTCCTTTTCCCCATCCGCCTACTCCCTGTGGACCGCCACAGTCAAACCTCTGCCTCTGCCTCAGAGGTCCCTCCACTGTATGTTGCTCGTCTGCATGGCGGGTCGGGCAGTCACGAGCCATGTGACCCTACCCGCCGCATACATAGCACTATCTGCTCCTTGGAAGGATAGATCTGCGCCGTGTACCCCGCACAACCGAACTCGTGTCCGGAGGTCACCCACCTGACAGCCTGGTCCTCTTGGACCCCTGCGTCGTCTGTCGACTACCTGCTGCGAAAGACTCTACTCTGTGTCGTCCTACGGTGGGTCTCGCTGCTGATGGCTGCTCTGTGAGAAATCTCTCCACTATCAGGGCTCGCTCCATCACCCCCGCCCGAGTTGGGATGTTGAGTGGAATTGTCAAAGCTCTGATCTCATGCCTCAGCCCCTGCTCAAAGGTCTAGGACCGGAAGAATGGGTCCCGTACCATGTCTGTGGAGTAGCGCAAGAGGTCAGTAAATCTCACCGAGTACTGGGCTATTGACATGTTGCCCTACCGTAGCTGTAGTAACTCCTGGATGCACACCGCACGGAGGGTGGCTAGAACGAACTCCGAGTGGAAGAGGCTCTCGAATTCCGTCCAAAGAAGAGATGCATCATCGTGCACCTAGAGCATTACGCTCCACCATATACCCGCTGCTGCGTGCAGGAGACTCACGGCAAGGATCAACATGAGGTCTGCTGGCGTCCCTACCAACCTGAAGACTCTGACGACAGCCTCAAGCCAATCCTCAGCTGCCTGAGGATCTGTCTCTCCACGGAACCTGGGTGGCCTCTGCCTCTGAAACTCATGAAATACGCTCAGGTGGCGTGCACTCTCCACCGCTGGGGCGGGTGGAATCGGTGGCTCAGCGGGTAGAGGTACCGCTGGTGCCTCCACGGTAATGGGGCCCTGCACCGAGGCCTCGTCGCTCGGTGGGATGTCATCTCACACAAAGCTCGGAACCCTAGATGGCTGCCGTCGTGGGGCCATCCTGAAAAGAAACAGGTGCGCCACGGTTAATACATTATACCTGGTGAGCTGATATAAAGTAATCACAAAGAAAACTTTTGAAACACACATGTAATCAATGTTTTCATGCACTGAGTCGAAAATTAGAAGTCAGGGTCCTGGTGTATGGATACATTGGTCGCCGCACCAACACTGGACTCTCTGGACTGATAACCACACTCAATACCCTTAACACTATTGCTTCACAGAGAAGAAAAATTATTAGAGTCCTGAGTTTTGCGGCAGAACTGACTCCTATGATACCAATTTGTCACGACCAGTCCTCAGGGCCCATGCCGTGACTACCCCAAGCCTGCCTTCTATAGGCCAGGGGCTGACGACTAGCACCAAAGGCATAAATTCCGATAAAAGGGAAGGCATTGCCTTTATATAAGAAAACAAACACCACAAAGTACACAAGCCGAAGAAAATACTAAGTAAACTGAGTACAAAAGTAAGTGCTGGAAAGTAAATGGTCCAGAATACAAACCCAATTGAAAGTAAAGTACAACTGAAAAGAAAGTACATCAGCAAAAAGTAAAACAACAACTCCGAGTCGTCCTCCGAAAATCCCTCCTGAAGGGTGGGTACAGATAGTATCCTCAGCTCCTCGGTCTGGTCGTCCGCTCTGTGCACATCTCACCAAGTGGTCCACCTCCGGGTACCGTCCAGCTCCACAAGCCTCCACCCTGATCAGTGCTGCCCATTGTCTGCATCCAAAACAATGTAGTGCGGACATAACTCATGTAGGGGTGAGTATACGATACTCAGTAGGGACCCCGAGACCCCCGAAGGTCTCTCAGAATCCACGAAGGATAAACCACAAAGGAATGATACAATAATGAAGTATCAACAACACAACTTAGGTATATGCCCATACATATACCTAAGTCCTTAGTTACAGTTCATCTCCAACTCCCAAGCACCACGTAGTCCACAAAGGATAGCTCAACTCAGTCCACACAGGAAAAACACAACCCGGTCCACAAAGGAAAGCAAGTCAACCACATCAATAATAATGATTGAGAATCAAGACTCATCTCACACAGGTATACACTTCGTAAGGAGATAGAGATGATCAGATATAGCCACTGATTCATCTAAGATGTTGGAACCACATAGGATACAAGACCAGCTAAGCTGTCAGACCCACAAAGGATACAATACCAGCTACTCTGCCGGACCCACATAGGATACAAGTACAGAGTCAAATACTGCCGGACCCACATAGGATACAAGAAAAGTAGTAATCGTCGTTGAACCCATGGAGGATCCAAGTACATTCATCATCGCTGCCAAACCCACAGAGGATCCAAGTACATTCGTCCTTGCCGCCGAACCCAAGGAGGATCCAAGTGCAGTCGTCATCGTCGCAGTCACAGTCAGCTCTAGGGTTCCCGCACACAGCACGCTCGATTCTAGGAGAGTCCGTTCCATGAGCCAAGGGGGAAATACATCAACTGTCACGAAGTCCAGAGTTGATGTATCACAAAGTTCCGTCTCGTCAATAGAAACTCAACGCGATAGACGGTGCGTCAATCGGACGCCCGGTCTGAGAGATATTGGTTTTTCCGTACCAGGGGCCCGATTGGTTTTTAAGCTGAAACCAACCCAACCGTACTCCAGCTATGTCCAAACCTCAAGCAGAGTAAGCCAAAAGAAACGTCTCACTAAGAGGAATTCAACAAAGTCGACGGCACGTCAATCGGACGTCCGGAGCTTAAGTTATAAGCGTTTCCGCTCCGAGGGCCCAATTGGTTTTGTGTTCGAACCAACCCAGACATACCCAAAGTTCTTCGAAACCTTGAGTGTAATATACCGAAATCACTGTCTCGATCCAAGGATCCAAACACAACTGACGGTGCATCGATCAGAGGTATGCAACCCAAGTCATAGGAAAATGACTAAAAACAGTCCAAAGTGGGGGGTCTGGGCCCAGCCGGGCCCGACCCAACCCCCCTGGGTCGGCCCGAACCGGGTCAACCCGACCCGGGTCCGGGTCCGGCCTGGCGGTGCGCGGCCCGGCCCGGTCCGCATGACCCGCCCCAGCCCGACCGGGGGGCTGCGTTGGCTCGGCCAGCGGGCCGAGCAGGGGGGACGCGTTTCCCCCCTTTGCGCTCCACGGACGCGGCGGGTGTCGTGTCCTCCTCCACCAGATTCCGCACGATCATGGGATCCGGCCGCCTGTTATCGCGGATTCAGCCGTGGTGGTTCCTCCTGGCGGTGCGCCGGGGCGCCGCCGCCTCCGGGCGGCCGACCGGTGCCGACCGCCGCCTCCAGCCGCCGGAGATGTCAGCGGGCCACCGGAGCCGCTCCGGTGGTCCGTTCTTGCTCCCGAATGCGTCTGCGGTCCCCCCGAGACCCGTAGATTACTACAAAGGCCTGTAATCTCCATTACGGCCTTGCTTCTTTGTCGCCAATTGTTCCGCACAACAAGAACAAAGCAGCGGTGAGTCGGGCTTGTTCGTTAACTCGCACCCACCGCGTCAGAGGTTTTAAGCACCACCAAACAAAAATAATACCAAGCACGAGGGTATAATTCTCATGAAAAAGAACATACAATTTCCAAAATCCCCTACCTTGACAAGGAATATGATTGTCGGCGCCGCGTTACCCGGCGTCACGGAGAAGAGGATCATAGGCGTTGCGGTACACGGCGTCGCGAAGAAGAGGATCGTAGGCATCGCGGCACACGACATCGCGTCGTTGATCTTTGAGGAACCAGTGTTCTTCGTTGTCCTTCGTCAGAGGCCGGCGTTCTTCTTCGTTCTTCATCGGAGGCCGGCGTTCTTTGTCGCACAATGAATCTCTCTCCCTTAATCCCCAAAATAATTGGCTTCCCTATTATTTTATTATCCATGCAAGGAAACTCCCTCGGAATTAAATCACCACCTTAATTAAAACGTGTTGTCATTTAATTAAGGATGGGAGAAATAAGGTTCCCCATAATTAAATGCGTTGGCGGTTAAATTAAAAAGGGGAAAGAGGAAGGTTCCACATTAAATTATGAGTTGACATAATTTAATGGATTTAGGCGACATTAAAAAGGAGGTTTGTCAAATTAATGGGGGGTTTACTAATGGGTTTAGAGGGAATTAAATGGCGGGGCTCATGTGGGACCCACCCATCTTAAATCCACACTTGGGTAGTTAAGTGGCTGTGGGCCCCACCCTTAACTACCAATGGGAGGAAAAACCTCCTCATAAAATAAAAATTGTTGCGACAATTTTTATTTATTCCTTAAACAAACCCCAAAAAATTATCTTCTCCTCTTTCGCGAATGCATCTGCAGTAAGAGTCCCTTTAAGCAATTACCAGCGCTGCAAGTCCATCGGTGTCCTCATATTTGAATTCCGAGCACCGGTTCAAAAGTTAGAAAAACCTGCTCATTCGTTCACTAAACGTACCCGAGCTAAACTTCGAAAATTGATTCCAGGCACACCGGGCCTCAGAATCAAGCGTCATCAAAAACTGCATACTCGTAAAATCCCACAGAATTTAAAAAAAAATTCCCTGAAATTTACGGGTCTTTACATATAATATGGAATCTATGAATTATAATGAACACAAAAATTACATATTATGTAATATAGATTCTATGTTTTTTAATCTATAAAGAAATCTATAATCTATTCCCATTTTAATTTAAAGTCATTCTAAATTCTGGATCCTATGTGTGATTTTTTAACTTCTATAACATGTAATAATTATGAAATTGGTGTAAAAAACTATGTGTTCAATATATGTATTATGTGTGAAATCTAGAATCTAGGTAAAATATGAAATATGAATAATCTAAGATATGTATATGTTATCTATATAGTCTCAATAAAGATTATTATCTATTATTTAATTTGTGTGTAATATTTCAATATGTGTATCATTCATTACAATTCATTAATAGATAATATTTGTAACCTCTATAACAAATTATCTATGTATTCTCTATACTAAATTATCTTTATAATATATGTAATAAATTATTTATGTATCAATCAGTACAATTCAACATGTGTAATCTCTATAAAAAATTACAATTGATTATCTTTCCATCATTCATTATAGTCAATTCATTACAATTCATTAGAAAATCATAATTCATTTATTATCTTTGTATCATTCATTCATTATTTTTAATAGATTAAAATTCATTCATTATCTGTGTATCATTCATTACAATTCATTAAATATAATTTATTAACCCATTATCTATGTAATCTATAAAATAGATTATATATGTAATCTATGTAACCAATTATCTATGTAATTTCTATACATGTAGTATTTAAATATGTGTAATCTCTATTTAATATTAGAAACAAATTATATTTATAATATCTATAATAAATTATCTATATAATCATCATAATATATTATCTATGTACCATTCATTATAATTCATTAACAAATTTTAATTCATTACAATTCATTAATAGATTATTTGTATGTGTTATTTATGAAATATTTGTAATAGATTATTATCTACTACGTAATAAATGTATAATATGTGTAATATATCAATATGTGAACCATTAAATACATGTTCAATATATCAATATGTGTATTATGTGTTATATATGCAATCTATACATGTGTTCTCTATGAAACCTTTATGGGTTATCTATGTATTCTCTATAAAAATTTATTATCTATTTTGAAATATGTGTGTAATAGATTATAATATGTGTATGATTCATTATAATTCATTAATTTTTTTGAGATCCTATGATATTTCTCTTTCCCTTAGAAACCAATAGTTTTATATATGTTGGTATTATGTTGTTTTATTTTCATATGGGTTAGATGCATGTCATTAGATTGGAAAAGTCTCCTAGTTATGTGCTATCATGTTTATGCCCCCAATTTTTTTTTCAATTTTCAATCTTGAATTGAAACCTTAATTTCATCTTTAACTCAAGCCAATTAGGTTGGAAGGTGTTAGTCCTCTTTTTTTTCTCTTAGTCACGTTTGTTTGGACCAACCTTATGATTTATTTAGTAATTTTTTTTGTAAATAATTAATATATTTTAATTGTATTTATGTGTATTTTATATGGTGTAGGAATCAAATAGAAATGACTTTAATATTATTCCATAGACTCAACATTTTAGAAATGTCTTCTATTTTTAGGGTTTCACTTCAAATAAATTTTACAACATCGTTTATGTTATTGAATGGTTGGTTTTTTCCTTTTTTTGTTCTATCCTTGAACATAATATATTATCAAATGGAAATTTCTTTTTGAAGACCCTATTAAGTTTCCTTGAAATCATGTGTTATATGTGCTACTGATCAGCATGTTCTCTACTTTTTTATCATACTTTTGATAATGTTATTTTTTCGATTTTTAAGACCAACAGAAAAAATTATTCACTTGAATTTTGATTGTAACTCTTTTACCCTTATAGTATTTTCTTACTATTAAATTGGTTTTATATCAATCAATCCAATTAATCTAGATTATACTAATCAACACTATTTTTGAGATTCCAAAGAAATTTTAAAAAGAAAATAACAGGAGATTTGAAGATGCGATCTTGTTAATATTTTTGTGATTCATAACTGACCCTATAGAATATTTCAAAATGAGATATTATGAATGAGTATGAGAGCTTCCAAACCCTAAAAGTGTATAACTAAAAGTTCATGACCTATGTTTTTAGTTTTTTTAACCCCCGTTTCATCATTTTTTTCACCTATTGATTTATCCTTCCTTGCAGTTTGAATTATTTATTCTCATAGGTTTTTATATTTTTCTCTTTCTAGGTAGGGGTGAATATTATCAGACACATGACCAAAATATATGTCATTTTTTTAAAATATAATCTTCTCATACCTTCTTGATTAGATGGTAGATGCGATTCTTTTATACATGCATTAAATTTATTATTCAATGAATTTATTAGGGGATAATATTGGAACCCATTATTAGATTTTAACACAATATATCTAAATCATAAATCATGGATTTATTTAATGTCTCTATCTTAACTATATCTAGTTATGTACGATCCTATTTTTCATGGAGGTATGCTCTTTTTTAAATTTTGGTTTGAATTTCTTAGATTTTTTTAATTAAATGTTCATCGGGTGTATGAGGACACTCGAGGGTGTTTTGGGGGGTCAGGTAATGAAATAAAAAGGAAAATAGACATTTTGTGAATGTTTCATGGTTGACACATGATTAGTATAAACCATGTGCCCAAACTGTGCTAACTGGGAGGAGGAGGTGCATGGTTAGGTAAATCGTGCAAGGGGGAGATCCAAACCTTATGGCCTTGGACAATGGAATTCCGCATGGTTGGCGCACAGTTTTCCAAACCTTGTGGATCTCCCCAGGTAACCATGCGGCCTCACCCCTCTTGGATAGTGTCTAGTGCATGGTTTGTGCACGATTTGAAAACCATGCAGACAAACCATGCACCCCATTAAAAAGTGAAAAATTACCAAAATACCCCTTGATATTTTTAAGTTCTTACCAGATTTTTCCACCCATTCTTCTCCTCTCAACCCTAGTGAAAACCTCAATCTCCCAAATCTTCCCAAGGGCGGTTCTCCTTCAATTCTTGGCCGTTTGGAGCACTGTTGGTTATGAATTGAAGATCCGGGTGAGTCTAATCCCTCCCATACTTCACTTTTCTGGATTAGGGCTTGTAGCTTGGGTTATATTATTCCAAATAACTAAAACCTCTCTTTTCGGGGGATTATAGGTTGAAGATTCAAGGGGTGTTTGAATCCTAATATAAGGCTATGATTAAGAGTGCGTTCATCAATGGATTCGAGGTAGGTGGTCTACAAGTTATATCCCATAGTTGTTGGGTTGATTTGTTCATGTTTTGTTTTTTTCCTTGGTTATCTCTTGTTATTTTTTTGATTTATTTGGTGATATTTGGTAATATGAGCATCTAAATGATGAATTTAACCCCTCATGATCCCCATAGGATGCATTGAGGATGATTTGACTGATTTAGGGCCACCCATGGGATGTGTCAACATTTATGAACCTATAAATTTGTAAGGTTTAGTGTAGAGTTGACATGTGATAATCCATGAAGAACATGTTAATATGGTTGGTTAAGTTGAAAATGGAATAATTATAGTTGTTCTTAGGGTTTCTAATAACATAAGGGGTTGTTTGGCATGACGTGAAAATGGGTTAATTGGGTTAATTAAGATTGTGTCACATGGATTATGAATTATGTTAGTAATTCCTAAGAGGGTTAGTGCATATAAAATGGTGAACTTGTTAAATGGGAAATTACTTTGGGAATTTAGGAATATGTTAAATGGGATTTCATAAGGGAATTAATAAATATGTTAAATTATTTGATATAAAGGGAATTATTGAACTTGCCTAATGGGTTGAGGCATGGGAATGAGAATTGTGATAAATGAGCTATATAATGTAAATGGTAAAATTTTTATTGGGTTATAGAATAATATTAATTCCCATGTTGATTATTATGGATTTTGATTGTTATGTTCATTGTTTTGAGTACGCTTTGTGATATGGTATATGTATGGTGATTGGATAAATAAGCATGTTCACATGGCTTGGTAGTGTGGGGTATTGACTTGAGGCTCTACAACAACAGGTCGAGTTAGACTGAGGATATAAACTCCACCCCAAAATTCATGGGTTTGGGAATGAGATGAAAGGTATATTCCCATAATGGCTGCATTCGATGAGACCACCCAGACCAAGGCTTCAAGGTAAGTGTATTGTATTTTTCTTGATGTTTTTACCCCTAGTGAGATTGGGACATGAATTATTACATTATGAATAGTGATTAAATGTTCTAGATTCTTGTGTCAATGATGTAAATGCCTGACCCATGGAACATATGATAAAAAGGGATTAATTAATGAATATAGTATAAGTTATGATAATAAAAATAATGATAGAAATGGTTAAATTGTTCATTTTTAACTAATGGAACCCGAGTTGTTCTTGGTTTACCTTGTCATTTATTTCATACTTTCATTCACTATCTGTTTAGACTAGATATTTTGTAGATACCATTGGTGGTGGCCTACTGAGTTATACCCACACCCTGTTCGGTCCACCATTGGGTACCCGAGCATATTTCATTGTTAAAGGTTTAGATAAGGGAAAAGGCCTGATGTTAGGTAGTTGAGTTGGTCTTGGGATATGCATGTATGAGGATCCAAACTAGGAGTCAAGACCCATTTTGGGGATTCATTTATTTGTCTTTATTTTGGGTTTCCTTTACTTTTAGCACTGTTAGCATAACATGACATAGTTATTGTTGGTTTGTAGTTTGTACCCAGTTTTCATAGATGCTTGGGTATACATGTTTATTGGTTATTACATATTTTTTTCCTATTTATATTGTTAACTTCTATGTATTACTAGGGTAAAGAGGGTATAGTTTCCCCACATGGCTTATTAGACCCTTGATACTAGTCAGAAACCTCTGGCATATAGGGAGGTGCGCTTGAGGTCATGTGGTGACTCAGATCAGAGCATCAGTTTAGTGGATTCTGGGTTGGGGGAATTACAAAGTGGTATTAGAGAGGTAGTTTTCCATGGTTTTATTTTTTGGGATGGTATTCAGGCGAATAATATGTGTCAGGTCTTAGAAATGATCTCTTGCTTGTGAGTAGCTAACCCATGTACGAGGTAAAACCCAAGTATCCCAGGTGGGAATTATTATTCTTATTGTGTGTTGTTATAGTTGAATGATATTTCACTTTTGGGTGATGCACATGTTGTGTGGTGTGATTTTTTGGTGATATTTCACTCATGGTCGAAACAGAAAGAGGATGTTCATTCATGCATCATTATAGGTACTCAAGGAGATAGGTGACATGCATAATTGTAGGAACACATGGTATGGGTGTGTGGGATATGAAAGGTGGAATGAATTTTACTTTCTTGAGAAATTTAAAGAAAATGGTGTCTAATAAGAATGATGCAAATGGATAAAATGGAAGGAATGATAGAGAATGGTTAAAGAATTATTCTTAATGAAGGGTTGTAAATGAGTTAAAATGTTTGTTGTAGTAAGTTGTGAAATGGAAAATGTTACCAAGAGGAAGGATTTACATTGTGAGTGTGGATATAGTTTTAAAAAGGTCTATAGTGAAAGATTGTGGCTAAGTAAATTAGTTTACCCCATGTTGACCATGACTCACAATTGGTATGGTATAGGGTAGTGTTCTAAGTGTGATGATATCCATTGGAACATTGTATGCGAATGGTTTGTTTACGACTAGTGAAGATCCTTCTTGTGTGTAAATTGTGGAAGATTTATGTTATGTGTTCTAAAGATCATGTTTAGAATTTTAGAGAAATTCCACCATGAAGATGTGTACTGGAAGCGTGAAAATATGATGTCATCAAGAATTCTCCCTCAGTAGTGTAGTAATAAGACTTGGTGATTCGGGGTAATAAAGAAGAAAAGTTTCATGAGAACTTCATTTGTTATATAAAGATGATGGAATGAGACCCAGGGCGGGTTGTACCGAGTATGTTCGTACTAACCAGAGAGTTTTAGCTGAAGCACCCTTAAAACTTTACCAAATATGGTGGACCAGAGCAGCCAAATTATTAATAGAGTCCATCCATATGATTCTTGACCATTTAGAGACTCCTTATGAGAAGTGAGTCAAATTGGTGGACTATATGTTGCGAGGTCAGACAAAGTGTTGGAGGGACATCATGGTTCATACTGACCAGGCTAAAGGAATGATAAGGAAGGATTTCTAGTAAAATTTTCTAGAATACTTCTATCTAGAAACCTTGAGGTAGGAGAAGGATTTTGAGTTTATGAGTTTGACCCAAGGGGTAGTGTCAGTGATGGATTATGCTATCAATTTTAGTGAATTTCATCACTTTGTTCTAGTATTGAAAAGAGATGAAGCATCTTTGGAGAAACATTTCCAGGATGGGATTTGGCACGAGATCGGTCCTAGGTGAATATATTCCATTTGAAAGAGGTTTATAGAGGTAGTGGATTAAACCCTTATATCAAAATAAAACCTTAAGGAGGATTTAGGTAGTGGACTTGTGGTGCCAGTTGGACGGGTGAGTGGTGTGACTTATGAGGGAAGGAAGCATCATTTAGGGAGTTTCCATCAGGGTGGATGTTTACAGTGTAGTCAAAAGAGAGATTTATCCTCTCAAGGTGGTGATCAGGTGTTCTTTTATCAGTGTGGAAGACCGAGTAACATGCATGGTCAGTGTCCCCGACCACTAGTTGAGTGTTGGTCGTGGGGTAGGACGGGGTATGTGCAGAGGTTCTGTAGGAATCCTCAAAATCTGGGCATGTATGGGGGATCGAGGCCGATGCTGAGTGTAGGAAGGGGGTCTGTTACCCCATATTAAGTAGCTAGTTAGAGCTCGACTGGCCGTACCGGTCGAGGTGGTGGATATGGTATTCCGAGATGATAGAATTCATATCAGCAGAGTAGTGCAACATGAGGGACTCAGACCAAAGCCCGGGGCAGAGGGGTAGGTCAGATTCATGTAGTTCAGTCTACACCTAGAGGTAGTGAGGATGGACCATCGACTGTTTGAGGTATGATCCTTGTAACTTCCACACTTTCTAGTGATTTATTTGACATAGACAATACCCATTATTTTATCTCTGCTCAGTTTGTAGTTATGTTGGGCCTATTAGTGGAATGTGTGTGTTGGGTTATGTCAATTGATACTTCATTGGGGGTGATAGATGAGGATATCATAAAATGTAAGGTTTGTGCTCTAAATGTTGGTGGGTACCATTTTCTGTGGGACTTGTTCATCCTCAAGATGTTAGGTTTTGACCTAATTTTGGGCATGGATTGGACGATTTTGTACCAGGACCATATCGATTGTTACCATAATTTGGTAACATTCACGTCTCCCAAGGGAGACACTTATGTCCATCATAGTGTGTGGGATGTTCGAGCAGGCCTTGCATGGCAATTTTTCCAGAAATTGGGAGAACTCGTAGCCTAAGTGGCTTGTCTAATTTTTGATGATGGGGGAGTAGAGAAGCTTGACTTTCCTCCTATGTTGGACCAGTTTCAGGATTTTTTTCTTGAGGATTTCTTGAGGCTACCTCACTAGAGAGATATTGAGTTCATGATAGAGTTGCTTTAGGGAGTAGAACATGTCTACATTCTACCACATTGAATGGAACTAACAGAACTCCAGGAACTTAAAACTTAGTTGGAGGAATTCAAGAATAAAGGGTTTATTCATAATAGTTAGTCACCTTGGGGATCTCCAGTGTTATTTTCCAAGAAGGCCGATGGGTCATTGTAGTTATGTGTCGATTATAGGTAGCTGAATCAGATGACGATTAAGAACTGATACCCTCTTATGATAATTGATGATCTCTTTGACTAGTTGAGAGGTATTTTAGTATTTTCTAAAATTGACCTAAGATCAGGGTATCACCAGCTAAGGGTGAGGCCTTCTGATGTACTGTAAATTTAATTCAGGAGTAGGTATGGGTTGTGTGATTTTATTGATATATTGTTCGAGTTGACCAATGCACTATTAGTGTTTATGTCTCTAATGAACCAAATCTGTCACCCTTATCTGGATAATTTTGAGGTTATCTTTATGGATGAAATCTTGGTGTACTATAATACTCCTGACAATCATGCCAAACATCTTGACATCATCTAAAGTACACTAAGAAAGAATTAGCTATATACCAAGCTATCCAAATTTCATTTCTAGATTAATATGGTCCATTTCTTTGGCTGCATAATTTCTGAGGAAGGCGTGTCAATGGATCAGAGAAAGTGCATGTAGTTGCGTCATGGGAGTAGGCCAAGAATGTTTCGGATGTCCGAAGTTTTCTAGATTTAGAAGGTTATTACTAAAGGTTCATTAAATACATTTTCCATTTAGCACAATCGATTTTGTGATTGACCAAGAAAGGTGTCAGGTTTGAATGGTGAGAAGCAAGCGAGAATTCTTTCAAAGAGTTAAAGAAGTAGTTTACTACCGCATCGATATTGATCTTACCTGATCCAAGTAAGAAGTATACCTTGTTTTTTGATGCGTCTGGTGTTGGGATGAGAGTAGTGTTGATGCAGGATGGTCAAGTTGTTGTGTATGGTTCACTTCATTTGTGGACTCATGGAATAAATTATCTTATGAATGATCTTGAATTGGCTGTAGTGGTTCATTCCATAAAATTTTGGCGGAATTACTTTTTGGGAGAACTGTTTACAGTGTATACTTACCATAAAAGTCTTAAGTACCTTTTCTCTCATTGTTATTTGAATCTTAGGAAGTGAAGATGGGTTGAGTACATGAAATAATTTGATTTTGAGCTAGTTTATACTCTAGGAAAGGTAAATAGTGTTACAGATGGTTTGAGTCTAAAAACTCTAAGTTAGGTGGTTCAAGAGTCCAAATACGAGTGGAAGATGGTGAAGTTGTTTGCTGAAATGCATCTTGAGTTGTAGGATGTACAAGGGTATATGAACCTTGCATCCTTAGAGGTTGAGTCCATACTTCTGCGTTGGATGAAATAAAAACAACTTGAGGATTCAAAATGTTTGGGTATAATGGAATGTCTTAAAGATGGGGAGTTACCTTATGGTTGGGTTCTTGGAGACGATGGGACCATTTATGTTCATGGTTGTGCTTTTGTGCCAACATGTATGTGAGAATAGTTATTGAGTGAGTTTCATGTATCGAAGTGGGAAGTGCATCCTGGTTTGATCAAGATGTATCATGATCTTCTTAGGCAGTACTGGTGACTAAGAATGAAGAATGAGGATTTGGGTTTTATGGTGCGATGCCTTACCTTTCAGTAGGTGAAGGCTGAGCATCAATGACCAGGTGGTTTTTTTTATCCATTTACCATTATATAATGGAAGTGGGATAACGTAATTATGGATTTCATGGAAGGTATTCCAAGGATTCCTTAGAATAATGATGTAATCTGGATAGTTGTTGATCGGTTGACTAAGGTGGTTCATTTATTTATAATCCAATAGACTTTCACTGTTGACCAGTTGGGTGAGTAGTATGTTCCAGAGATAGTGCCATTTCATGGAGTACCATGGACTATAGCTTCAGATCATGATCCATATTTCACATTTCACTTCTATTAGGGATTACAAAAGGTGCATGGTACCCAGGTTGTAACGACCCAAAGTTTCATTAATGGAAATCCATCTTGATCTAATTAAATGTCTCTTTATTTTTATATAAAATGTAAACTTCTTTGGTTTTATCTTAAGAATTTTGACCGTTGCTAATATAGACTTTGAACAGTGATCACATGATTAGTATAAATATAGGGCTTTAACAAATCCAATTTACTCAGAAAAAGGAAGCAATGACCTCATCCAGTGGAATTGCCCCATACGAAGCCCATTTGTCAGAGCTTGGAAAAGAGGTGGCATCCTTGGGCTTTGCTCTTGACCAAGCCCAAGCTGAGCTTCACCATGTCAAGCTCGAACGGGACCGTCTACGGGAGAAGTGGAAGTTGATAGAAATTACCACTCGAGCGATGTTATCTGAGCCACCCCAAGAGTCTGTCACCATCGCACACCTTACCATTAGGTCTTATGTGGCTGTTTTAAGGGGTTATGTAACAAATCTCTAGTACTATGTTCATGTACATTATTTTTTTTGTATATAATAATGTATATACTTTCTTGTCATTATTGATACATTGTAAATAGTTTTTAAAGTACAAATGGTGTTTTTAGTTATTATTTAATTAAGAAATCTATTTTATTAAATTAAGGGATTTTTGAATTAAATAATATTTTAATAAAATATTATTATTATGATTATATTAATTTTATTATATATAAATGATCATATAATTGTATGAATGCAATTATAGTTTTTATTAAGGTTTGAAAACCATTTCTGTCAAAACCCGTGAATTTTCAATAAATGTCAGTTTTTATTTTAAAAGTGAAAATTAACATATTTAAAAAATTATTTAGATAAAATAAATGTTATTTCTGGAATCAGGACGTCGAAATTATCCAACGGTGAATTTTTCATAATTTTTTGAGACAGTCAAATTTTTAGGTAAAAATTAAATACCGTTTAAATATATAATATGTTTTCTGACATCATAATGACCCAATAGTGATGTAATAAAATACTATAATCTTTATGTTCGGCCAATATATGTTTTACCATTAAAATAATGTGATTTTGGGTTTTTTTGGATTACTTTTCAAAGCATTAATGGACCCCTCAAGACTTATTAAACACCCTGTCTTTTTAAATTAATTTCCATGGGAGTAGCGATGCAAAGCGGGCTCGCGGACCGTGGGCTTTGCAGGTATGGGGTGGATGTGGGGCGGGGCGGGCCTAAAAAATTTGACCGTTTAGAGTGCGGGCCAATGCAAGTTGAGCCCGCGCGGGTGCGGGTTAATGTGGGTTGAGCCCGCGCTGGTGCGGGCTTGCCCGCAAGCTCGATTTTAAAAAAAATATATATTATTTTTACAATATGTGTTTCTTTAACATTTAATTTTTTTAATAAAAAAATCATGGTTAAATGGTGACATATGATTTCTCACCTTAATGGTCATATTAATTCACCAGTTATTCACATGTGAATTTCAAATAGGTCCATATTTATTATTTTAATATGATATTATATTATTTATATAGTAATTATTAACCATATTCACATGGTGTGTCAACCCATCTCTTGAAAAATGGAACTCATCGCCCCTACGCATGGTTTCAATTCTATAAGAGTTATTATAATCATAATATTTCTTAGGTCTATTTAATTTTGTTAATATTTAATTTTATTTTGTTATTAATAGAATTTGATAGAACCTCGTGAAAACACCAATAACTTCCTCTAAAACTGGTCGTTACCTGGAGAGACTTCATTCATTCGTAGGTTTATTTGTTCACATCACCACACAACCAACATTATCATTCATCACCCATCACCGATCACTCACCTACTTTCTATCACAACAATTCACCACCACATCGGCATTACCACATGCCACCATTAACCCACAAAAAAAATGTTCCATCACATCCTTTAAAACTCTAGTTATTGTTAATTCATACTTCTCCCCACAAATACCTTTAAGAATGATAAAAAATACAGTATTTAAATGATTATAAATAGTTTTCTTGTAAATGTAGGTAAGCCCGTGGGAAACCCGCGGGTTTATGCGGGGCGGGGCGGGCTTGAATTTTTTTGTTCGCATTATATGCGGGCTTTTTTGGACAAACCCGCGCGGTCTCAAACCCGTGCAGGCTTAGCCCGCCCCACCCCGACTTGCCCATTTCACATTACTACATGAGAGTATGACTCACCTCCACATAAGCAACCCTATTATTTTAAGAAGTTTGGACTTTGGCATTATAAAATATTGTTTTCCTCTTCCCTTTGCCAAAAACCATGGGCAAAAACCATGGGATGGTTTGTGGTTTGGATTAATTTAATGTAAGGGGACCCAAACCTAAATAATAAAGAATTACCTCACCTTTCCTATATAAACCCTCCCAAGATCCCCCTTCCTCCTCACTCAAAGCCTTTGGAGTTCATCCAACCTCTGCCCTACTCTCTCTAGAATCCTACCAAGGTTCCCCAAGCTCCCAAGAAGCCTCTCACAAGCCTCTCTCTAGCCTTTGGAAGCACACTTCCAAGTAAGGGTTTTTTCTTCCTTTCTCATTTTTTGTCCAATTTTCTTTAAGTTGTTTTGCCCTTTTAATTTCAATTATGAATGTTGGGGTATGGTTTCTCACCTCCCTCATACTGCCCTGTTTATGTTTGAATGATTGGATACCCCTTTCTCTCTCATTAGATGCCTCCCATGTACACCCGTTACTATGCCAAAATTCCGAAAGGAACTTCTCTCTCCTCATTTACATTCAAGCAATACTTTTGTATCATGAATCTAAATTCCATTACAATTGTTGGGAAATGTATATATATGACATCCTTACTGTCCATTACATGTAAATTTGACGAGGAACCCCTTTATCTCTCATCAACCGTTTTTATGAATTCTTATGTCACAACGTTACGCTGCCGAAATCACACCGATTTTCTAAGCCAATGCCATTGTGTAGTGAATACCATGCCCATTTCTCCATCAAGGGTATTCACCTTTATACACATTTACTTATTGATTATAAAGTTTCATGTATGAATTCCACATTCCTTTATCGTGGAATAAATTATTATGTTTTATGAATCCATGTTTTATGATCCATGTGGAACACTTATGCATGAAATGAAATGTTTAAGAAGGGTGCGCCCTTATAGCACTCCAATGCATTGGGTAAAGTATAGTATCATGATACGTCATGTGCAATGAGTGTTGACTCATGATAATTCAAGTGCAACGAGGGTTTACTCATGCTTTATGTGCAATGAGGATTTACTCATGCTCCATGTGCAATGAGCCTTGGCTCATGCTAATTCCATGTTAAGTGTTGTTGCTACATTTCCATGTTATGATTATCATGATTTATCATGTCTTTATGTTCATGTTTCTCTTATGATCTATTGATATGCCTATTTCCTAACATGTATTTTAATCCTCATGATATTACATGTGTACTCCCTTACTGGGCTTTATAGCTCACCCTTTTCTTATGAATGTCCTCAGGTTATCCCATGCAATGCTAAGTACGAGGGAATGTAGTGGTCATGTAAAGGAAGTTTTCAATAAAGATGTTGTATTTCATGTTTTATGTTTTTATGTAATGATCCTAAGACCCAAAGACACTAAAAATCTCAATATTCTTTGTTGTATCAAGTGAAGTTTTATATAATAAATCATGTTTAAGTTTGTAATAAAAACAGGGTTGTCATAGTTGGTATCATAGGATAGGTTTAGTTATTTTTGGGATTAGGATTAGAAAACCCTAGTAAAGACTTAGAGACAAGACTAAGTATAATAAAAACATCCCTAAGTTTTGGTGAGTATTGAGTAAGTGGGTTATCAATAAAATACTTCCCTGTCTGGATACGAGCAGGTAGAGGCGGCTCTGGCACAGATGTATCCTAGAGGTAAAACCCGAAAACACCGCTTTAAGCTAGACTCGAATGGGAACTGGTGCACGACAATGGGCCTTGTTGCACTCTTGGTTACGACACTCCTGGGGGATATTTTTTGATAAATTCACAAGCTTATTATGAACCCTTATTAAGGGAATTAAAAAAATGCCCCTAATAATATATGTTAGAAATTAGACCATGAAAAGCATAGATTGAATCCTATAGACTCATGAGTTAAGGAAATAAAAGTTTATTTATAATTCATCAACTTTTGTATTTGGATTACCCTTTATGTGTTACCCCTAACTTTCCTTTTATTCCAGCCAATGGTCGGTAATAGGAGGACTCGGGCTAACAACAGTTGTGAAGATCAGTGTGATGACTGTACTAATGAGATGCCCAATCCAATGGGAGCGGGAATCACGAACTTTTTCATGCTTATCTCTCAGCTAACTCAAGTTTTGAATAGAAACATGGGTCAAGAGAAACGTTCAACCCCCCCTAAGAAAGAACAAGTCACTATCGAGAGCTTCATGAGACAAAGGCCTCCTACTTTTAGTGGATCATCCGATCCCACGATCGCTGAATAATGGATCAACTCCATTGAAAATATCTTCTCCATCCTTCAATGTTCTGAACAAGAGAAGGTTCTCCTAGAATCTTATCATATAGAGGGTTAAGATGATCAATGGTGGACGTTGATAAAAAATATGAATCCTGAGGAGGAGATTGAGGCGTTGGAATGGAAGGATTTCCGGAAGATGTTTTTTGATAAATATTTTCCACACACCCTCCAGCTTAAGATGGAAAGGGACTTCCTTTCCCTCAAGAAAAAATATGAAGAATCTTTTGGAGAGTACGAGGCAAACTTCACAAGGCTTGCACGATATGATTCCGGCTTTGTCGTTACCCCCGAATGAAAAGTTGACTGCTTCTTTGGTGGGCTGAGGCCTAGCCTGTGGAAAGCATTGGTGATCCGTGACTTCGACAGCTATGAGGAAATTGTCCGATGTGCCCTCAAGGTCGAAATGGAGATCGGAGAATCACAGGGGTATCATGGAGATAAGAAGCGTAATGTGGACTTCAATGCTGGTGGTCCGATGGATAAATCCAATGGTACTAAGAAGATCCAGCACCCCACTTGACAAAGGTACGGAAAGAAGCACCCTGAAAATTGCCTTAAGGGGACGAGGAAATGCTTCAGGTGTGGAAGAGAAGGGCACCTAGCTATTAACTGTCGGCAAGAAAGACCCGTGACTACGATAGAGGAGAGGAACACTCTATTCAAACCTCAACGCGTTGTTCAATGCTAAAAATGCAAAGAACCGGGTCATTTTTAAAATCAGTGCCCTAATCCAAGGGTTTTCAGAGGCAACCAACAACCTCTAAGGCAGCAA
This sequence comes from Viscum album, assembly GCA_963277665.1. Lineage (NCBI taxonomy): Eukaryota > Viridiplantae > Streptophyta > Magnoliopsida > Santalales > Viscaceae > Viscum > Viscum album. The sequence goes on along the minus strand of OY728119.1, from coordinate 1,942,368,071 downwards.
GGAAGAGCTTTTTCCATCACTTCTACCAAAGTGAACCCCGACAACGAAGTGGTGACAGGTACGCTAGTTATTCATTCAAGAATAGTGAACATACTTTTTGATTCAGGTTCTACGCATTCTTTTATATCTAGAATGTTTAGTAGAACAATCCCAGCACCACCACAAATCATGGAAGTGAAGATGTCGGTGAGTTCGGAAAATGAGTCAATCATTGCATCCCATGAATATAAGTCCTCCCCTATTATAATCTGTTGATTGAATTTCCCAGAGAACCTCGTAATACTCCCTCTGGTGGAATTTTATGCAATTATTGTCATGGATTGTATTTCCTTATATAGAACCAACATAAATTGTCGGGAGAGGGAAATCACACTCCATATGGAGAATCGACCCCCGATTCATTACAAGTGTAAGGAGGAAGATGAATCTCCTTTAGCTCCATCATCTCAAGAATGGATATTACTGCCTTATGAGCACGCGTATCTGGCTCAGATTATTGAGTCCAAGGAAGGAACCATCCTTGAAGAAATGCCTACTGTGAGGGAATTCACTGAAGTGTTTCCTAAGGAACTGCCTGGTCTTCCTCCTAGAAGAGATGTTTAATTCTCAATTGAACTTATACTCAGGTCTTTACCAATATCCAATACTCCATATAGAATGGTTGTTGTAGAGATTGAAGAGTTGAATAAACAACTACAAGAGAATCTGAATAAAGGGTTTATACGCCCAAGTGCTTCACTATGGGGTGCACCAATCCTATTCATCAAGAAGAAGGATGGGTCAATGAGGCTTTGCATTGATTATCATGAAATTAAAAAAATCACGATAAAGAACAAGTATCCTATCCCACGGATCGATGAATTCTTCGATCAGCTGCATGGATCACAATACTTCTCCAAGGTGGACTTACGGTCGGGATATTATCAAGTAAGGGTGAAGAAGGAAGATATCCTCAAGACTGCTTTTCGCACAAGATACGGGCACTATGAATTCATAGTAATGCCTTTCAGACTCACTAATGCTCTATCAATCTTCATGGACTTAATGAATAGAGTCTTTAGAGATTACCTAGAAAAATTTGTGGTAGTCTTTATAGATGATATTCTAATATACTCCAAAACCAAGGAGGATCATGAGGAGTATTTAAGAACTGTATTGGAGACTTTGCGCAAGGATAAGCTATATGAAAAGTACAGAAAGTGTGAGTTCTGTTTGAAGGAAGTCTCATTCTTGGGCCATATCATCACAAGCAATGGGATATCTGTGGATCCCTCCAAAACAGATGCAATTGAGGGATGGCCAAGGCCAACATCGGTAACAGATATCCGTAGCTTCTTGGGGTTAACTGGATATTATCCAAGATTTGTGAGAAATTTCTCACGATTGTCCAACTCTCTTACCAAGCTAACTCAAAAGGGATTAAAGTTTTCTTGGAGTGATGAATGCGAAGAAATCTTCAAGGATTTGAAAAGGAGGCTTATCACTGCGCCCGTGCTCACTTTACCCACAAGTGGGGAACTTTTTATTGTTTTTAGTGATGATTCAAAGAAGGGATTAGGCTGTGTGCTGATACAGAATGATAAATTTATATCCTATGCCTCAAGGCAATTGAAAATCCATGAGCAAAACTATCCAACGCATGATCTGGAGTTGGCGGCGGTGATCTTTGCCTTGAAAATATGGAAACGTTATCTTTATGGAGAGAAATGTGAGATATATACTGACCAAAAGAGTCTTAAATATATATTCACATAAAAAGAGCTTATAATGCACCAGATAAGATGGATAGATCTCATCAAGGATTATGACCGTTCAATCCATTACCACCTTGGGAAAGCGAACAAGGTGGCAGATGCCCTAAGTAGAAAGGATCCAGGGATTCTATCAATGATGATAATTGAGAAGGATCCAATCTTCTTAGACTTGATGAAGATGGACATGGGAATCATAGAGAAGGGAACATCATTAATCCTTTCACAAATGATTGCTCAACCGTCTCTATTGGAAAGGTTAAAGGATTCTCAAAAGGATGATGTGGTAATTCAAGAAAAAGTGGAAGCTATCAAAAAAGGGAAATCCACAGAGTTTAATGTTAATGAAGGAATTGTGCGGTTTGGTAAAAGACTATGTGTTCCATCAAGTCTGGAGCTAAAGAAGGAACTTTTGGATGATGCACGTAGTTCAAATTTCTCTATTCATCCAGGGAGCACAAAGATGTATTGAGATCTCTGAGAAAACTTTTGGTGGGATAATATGAAGAAGGAGATCGCTGAATATACATCAAAGTGCCTGGTGTGCCAGCAAGTGAAGGCAGAGAGGCAGAAGTCTAAGGGGATGTTGCAACCATTGCCCATACTATAATGGAAATGGGAGAACATCACCATGGACTTTGTCACCAGACTTCCAAGGACATCCAAAGGCAACAATGCAATCTGGGTTGTTGTGGATCGTCTTACAAAGACTACACACTTCATTGCTATTCGGGAGGATTTCTCCTTGGATCAACTGGCATGGATATATATAAAGGAAGTGGTAAGGTTGCCTGGAGTACCACTATCTATTGTGTCTGACTGAGATCCAAGATTCCCCTCTAAGTTTTGGAAGAGTCTTCAACATGCTCTGAATACTGAACTGAACTTCAGTACGACCTATCATCCTCAAACTGATGGCCAATCCAAGCAGACTATCCAAACACTTGAAGATATGTTGAGAGCGTGCTCAATGGACTTTAAAGGAGGATATGATCAACATCTTCCTCTGGTTGAGTTCTCTTATAATAACAGTTTCCACTCGAGTATCCAAATGGCACCATATGAAGCCCTGTATGGGAAAAGGTGTAGAGCACTGACATGTTGGGATGAGGTCGGTGAATGTAAGATACTTGGACCAAAAATGGTCGAGGAAATGGTGGAGAAGGTGAAAACCATTCAGCATCATATCAAGGCAGCCCAAAGTTGATAGAAGAGTTATGCAGATAATCATCAATGAGACCTTGAGTTTAAAGTTAGAGACATGGTTTTTCTATGCATATCTCTATGGAAGAAGGTCATGAGGTTTGGAAAGAAAGGGAAGTTAAGTCCAAGGTACATCAGCCCCTTCGAGATTCTTGATCGTGTTGGGGCTGTGGCCTATCGACTAGCACTTCCACCTACTATGGCCAAAGTACATGATGTATTTCATGTATCCCTCTTAAGAAAGTACATACCGGACCCTTCACATGTACTCTCTTCTGAGGTGGTACAATTGGAAGATGATCTTTCTTATTAGGAGCAACCATTGAAGATCCTAGATCGTAGAGAAAAAGTTCTACGAAATAAGACAATTCCCCTCGTCAAGGTGTTGTCGAGAAACCACAAGTTTGAAGAAGCGACTTGGGAATCGGAGGAAATGATGAAGCTGAGTTACCCACATCTGTTTTAGTGTGGGAAAAGGAAAATTTCAAGGGCGAAATTTCTTAAGGGGGGAATATTGTAACGACCCAAAGTTTCATTAATTGAAATCCCTCTTGATCTAATTAAATGTCTCTTTATGTTTATATAAAATGTCAACTTCTTTGGTTTTATGTTAAGAATTTTGATCTTTGCTAATATAGCCGTTGAACAGTGATCACATGATTAGTATAAATATAGGGATTTAAAAAATCAAATTTACTCAGACAAAGAAAGAGATGGCCTCATCTAGTATAATTGCCCCATACGAAGCCCATTTGTCAGAGCTCGGAAAAGAGGTGGCATCCTTGGGCTTCTCTCTTGATCAAGCCCAAGCTGAGCTTCACCATGTCAAGCTCGAACGATACCGTCTACGGGAGAAGTTGAAGTTGATAAAAATTACCACTCGAGCGATGTTATCCGAGCCACCCCAAGAGTCTGTCACCATCGTACACCTTACCCTTAGGTCTTATGTGGTTGTTTTAAGGGGTTATGTAACAAATCACTAGTACTATGTTCATGTACATTATTTTTTTATATATAATAATGTATATACTTTCTTGTCATTATTGATACATTGTAAATAGTTTTTAAAGTACAAATGGTGTTTTTAGTTATTATTTAATTAAGAAATATATTTTATTAAATTAAGGAATTTTTGAATTAAATAATATTTTAATAAAATATTATTATTATTATTAGATTAATTTTATTATATATAAATGATCATATAATTGTATGATTGCAATTATAGTTTTTATTAAGGTTTGAAAACCATTTCTGTCAAAACCCGTGAATTTTCGATAAATGTCGGTTTTTATTTTAAAATTGAAAATTAACATATTTAGAAAATTATTTAGATAAAATAAATGTTATTTCTTGAATCAGGACGTCCAAATTATCCAACGGTAAATTTTTCATAATCTTCTGAGACAGTCAAATTTTTGGGTAAAAATTAAATACCGTTTAAATATATAATGTGTTTTATGACATCATAATGACCCAATAGTGATGTAATAAAATACTATAATCTTTATGTTCGGCCAATATATGTTTTAAAATTAAAATAATATGATTTTGGGTTTGTTTGGATTACTTTTCAAAGCATTAATGGACCCCTCAAGACTTATTAAACACATTGTCTTTTTAAATTAATTTCCCTGGGAGTATGATTCACCTTCACATAAGCAACCCTATTATTTTAAGAAGTTCGGACTTTGGCCTTATAAAATATTGTTTTCCTCTTCCCTTTTCCAAAAACCATGGGCAAAAACCATGGTATGGTTTGTGGTTTGGATTAATTTAATGTAAGGGGACCCAAACCTAAATAATAAAGAATTCCCTCACCTTTCCTATATAAACCCACCCAAGCTCCCACTTCCTCCTCACTCAAATCCTTTGGAGTTCGTCCAACCTCTTCCCTACTCTCTCTAGAATCCTCCCAAGGTACCCCAAGATCCCAATAATCCTCTCAAAAGCCTCTCTCTAGCCTTTGGAAGCACACTTCCAAGTAAGGATTTTTTCTTCCTTTCTCATTTTTTGTCCAATTTTATTTAAGTTGTTTTGCCCTTTTAATTTAAATTATGAATGTTGGGGTATGGTTTCACACCAAACTCATAATTCCCTCTTTATTTTTGAATTATGGGAGACCCCTTTCTCTCTCATTAGATGCCTCCCATGTATACCCGTTACTATGCCAAAATTCCGAAAGGAACTTCTCTCTCCTCATTTACATTCATGCAATACTTTTGTATCATGAATATAAATTCCATTAAAATTGTTGGGAAATTTATCTATATGACATCCTTACTGTACATTACATGTAAATATGATGAGTAACCCCTTTCTCTCTCATCAACCGTTTTTATGAATTCTTATGTCACGCCGTTACGCTGCCGAAATCACACCGATTTTCTAAGCCAATGCCACTGTGTAGTGAATACCATGCCCATTTCTCCATTAAGGGTATTCAACTTTATACAAATTTACTTATTGATTATAAAGTTTCATGTATGAATTACACATTCCTTTATCATGGAATAAATGATTATGTTTTTATGAATCCATGTTTTATGATCCATGTGGCACACTTATGCATGAAATGAAATGTTTAAGAAGGGTGCGCCCTTATAGCACTCCAATGAATTGGATAAAGTATAGTATCATGATACGTCATGTGCAATGAGTGTTGACTCATGATAATTCAAGTGCAACGAGGGTTTACTCACGCTTTATGTTCAATGAGGATTTACTCTTGCTCCATGTGCAATGAGCCTTGGCTCATGCTAATTCCATGTTAAGTGTTGTTGCCACATTTCCATGTTATGATTATCATGCTTTATCATGCCTTTATGTTCATGTTTCTATTATTCTCTATTGATATGCCTATTTCCTAACATGTATTGTACTCCTCATGATATTCCATGTGTACTCCCTTACTGGGCTTTATAGCTCACCCTTTTCTTATGCATGTCCTCAGGTTATCCCATGCAATGCTAAGTATGAGGGAATGTAGTGGTCATGTAAAGGAAGTTTTCAATAAAGATGTTGTATTTCATGTTTTAAGTTTTTATGTAATGATCCTAAGCCTAAAAGACACTAAAACTCTCGATCTTCTTTGTTGCATCAAGTGAAGTTTTATATAATAAATCATGTTTAAGTTTGTAATAAAATCAGGGTTGTCATACAAGTTTCCTTGAGTATAACTTTCCACCCACAGATGGATGAGTAGTTAGAGAATATAATACAGGTGTTAGATGACATGTTAAGGTCTTGTGTCCTAGATTTTGGTGGATTATGGGAAAGTATTTTGGAACTTCATGAGTTTGAAAGAAAATAGTTATCAAGATACAATTCAGTTGGAACCATTTGAGGCACTTTATGGTAGATGGTTTAGATCTCTGTTGTGTTATATGTAATCTAGAGAATCAGAGTTGTTGGGAGTGAGTCTCATGCATGAGATGTCATAGAAGGTTTAGTTGATTTGAAGGCAGATGAAAATAGATTAAAGTAGGCATAAGTTGAACGAATATAGGTTCCATATACCTCTTGAGTTTTTGGTGGGTGATTGTGTGTTTCTTTAGGGTTTTTCAACGTTGGATCACCATCGGATTCAGAAATAGGGTAAGTTAGCACCCATGTACGTGGGGTCATTTGAGATCTTGGAGAGGATTGAATCAGTGGCTTATTGATTGGCTCTTCGACAACAGTATAGTGTTATGCACAATATTTTTCATGTTTTAAATATTTTATAGTATCACATTGACCCATCTCAAATGATTGATGTTGAGGATGTTGAGCTTGAGGCAGATGTGTCCTTTGAGGAGAATCCAACTTGTATTGTGAATCATAGTGAGAAAGTCTTGTGGGAAAAAAATGTGCCTTTGCTTCAAGCTTTATGTAATCATGGTAATATTCAAGAAGAAACTTAGTAAAGGGAGTTTGATGTAAGGGATCAGTGGCCCAATCATTTTACCTTGGAAGCCTAGTGATTCTCTAGAAGAACAACTCAAGGACAAGCCATTATAAGGTGGGGACGTTGTAAGATCCTAGTTTTCATAAAGTTTTTTCCTTATTTAATTTTTGGTTTTAATCCCTTATATTTTGTTAATTAAATGTTAATCGGGTGTATGAGGAAGTTTAGGGGTGTTTTGGGGGTTCATGGCATGAAAGAAAATGGAAAATGACCATTCTATGCATGTTTCACGATTGGCGCACGATTAGTGTGAACCGTGTGAAGTTCCCAATCAGGATCCAAGTATCACTGAGAGGGGGAGGGGGTGAATCAGTGATATCTTTTTCTTTTTAAGTTTCCCCTTTTTTGAAACAACCTTCACCTCCTGTTAAAGAGTTTCTTCCCTGCTGAACACACACATCCACAGGAACACAAGGTTTACAAGGTTCACTACTCAACAAGAGTAGCTACGTCCTTGGTATGGTACGGAAACAATCCAGTACCACACAATCGACTAGAAAACAATCCTTTGATGTGGAATAAAATGAGTAGGATATACCCTTACACTCATGCAACACTTTGAAAACAATCCAATAGTGCGTGTGCTCCCTCTTAGCACAAATAAGGTAACACAATGTTTCATTGCTTCTTTACAATTGAACAGATGTATTCTCTGAAGTACAAATCTTCACTTTCTTACCCAGAAGCCGGTAAGAACTCTCTTACGCACAACTGAATACGTGTGAAGACCCCAGATATTTCACACAACCTTTAGGGTGCCTTGCGTGCAATTAAAATGGCTTGCGCGTAAAAACCCCTTTTGGCGTGAAAAACGTTTTCTCGCAACTTTCCTTTTGTGCGCAACTTTTTCTCTTTTTGCGCAACTCACTTAGCATATAATTTACACGCACCAGAGCTCGGGATTTCTTCTAAGTGTCTAGCATTAACAAATTAGAAGGGTTGGCCTCATATTTATAGGAATTTTTAACCCCGCGCGAAAAACACTAATCCGCGCGTAAAACCTCTTCCATGCGCGTAAAAACTCTTTTATGCAACTTCATATTTCGCGCCATGCTTCAATATTTCGCACACCTCATGCCTTTTCCATTTTTCATCCTTCTAAGCATGAAGCACCAATTGCACGCAAAATTCCACACCGCGTTCCATATTGCGCACAAACCCAATCTTTCCTGTGACATCATATTTCGCGTACCTCATGCCTTTTCCATTTTTCATCCTTCTAAGCATGAAGCACCAATTGCGCAGAAAATTCCGCACCGCGTTCCATATTGCGCACAAACCCAATCTTTCCTGTGACATCATATTTCACGCACTACTCCAATCTTTCGCGCATTTTATGCCTTTGCCAATTTTCGAGCTTCTGATCTCGAAACACATTTTGCGCGAAAACTTCATTCCTCTATTTCGCACACCATGCCAGTATTTCATGCAAACTTCATTTTTCACGCAGCCCGCTGATCTTATACACAAATTTCTTCTTCGCGCATCCCGCTAATATTTCGCGCATCCCGCAAATATTTCGCGAAATGATCCAATTTTTCGTGCAACCCGCTGCTATTTCGCGCAACCCGCATATATTGCGCGCACCACTTTATTTTTTGCGCCCAACATGCCTAAATTTCCGCGCACTCCATTCCTTTGTCATTTTTTGATGTTCTGATATTGAATCATGCCTTGCACGCAAAAATCTAAACCATATTCAATAATTCCTGCTTCATCCATTGCCAAAAACATTTCTTCATCTCCCGATTTTCAGGCCCTAAAATTTGGAAAACACTGGAAAATGGCGCCACCTTAAACTGTGATTTTCTGCCATCCCCAGATTGTCCATTGCTTTGTCATTTTCTCTCTTCACTGCTTCCCATAACCATTCTTCTGCTCTTATCACGAATCCCACTATCGTGATATTTATCGTTTGATAGATCAGCTTTAGCATCGTCAGAGTTGCAATGGGAACTAAAACTTCCCTATCCCCCAGCAGCATCATTCCTTCCAATCAAAACTTTATATGACTGGCATCATCATTTCTCCCCCTTTCCTTCATAAGGCTTGCATCAAAAGTTCTCCTAACTCATGATATGTGTGAAATACATACCGGAAATGCATCATCTGATTTGTGATCCTTCTACAAAGTGAATTGATTTATCTTTTTTGACAACAAAATACAACACTCTGCAAAGGCTAACTCTTCAAACTTTCTTCTCCATTCAACTTGGTCCCAAAAATCTCCCCCTTTGGATTTTGTTTTCAACCAAGATTCATAAATCACTGAACTTTGTAACCTTTCGCAATGGATTACTTATCAACAATTCTAAGCCTACGTGACCTAACTCATTATAGGAAACAAGAATTATTGATATCCAAAACCATGCTGTCCAAAAGCAGTGACTATGAAATCTCATGAACGTACCTCCTCATACCTCTTCAGAACATCTTTCAATCTTCTACTTCAGCATTCTTCACTTCTTCAATAATTCTTATCAAACTTTTTCAGAAGAGCTTTCAAGCTTCTGCTTTATCATTCTTCACTTCTTCAATTTTCCTGTAAAACAACATTGTTTCCTATAGCCACTCCAACAAACAGTTAGAATAGTTCACACACATACATGCTGAATTCATAGCTTACCCACAACTCTCCCTTAATACATGCTTCCTTATGGATAGATTTATGAAACAATTCTCCCCCTTGACAACACTATCCAAAGGTAAGACGAGAGAGGGGACAGAAACACGTACCTTAACCTTGATGAGAAGGAGGTTGTACACCCATGTTCAACCTCAATTTTGCAAATGGTTCCTTCAGTAATGGTTTTGTAAATATATCAGCAATTTGTTCAGATGTAGGAACATACTCTAACCTCAATTCATTCTTTTCAACCTGCTCTTTGATGAAGTGGTACTTTATATCAATGTGTTTTGAATGAGAATGTTGTACTGGATTTCTTGTAAGATTGATTGCACTCTGATTATCACAACCCAAGAGCAATGATAGATTTACTCCAACCAGTAGATCTTCCAGACGAGTCTTCATCCACATTAGTTGAGTTGCAGCTTGAGTAGCAGCAACATACTCATCTTCAGCTGTGCTAAGAGTTACTAAATTTTGTTTCTTGGTATGCCAAATAACACAGCTTTTCACCAAAAAGAATACTCCACTAGATGTGGATCTTCGATCATCAACATTTCCTGCCCAATCAGCATCAGAATACCCGAATAGATAAATATTTTCAGAGCTGTCATACCGGATTCCAAAATTTGTTGTGCCTTTGATATATCTGAGAATTCTTTTTCCAGCAATCAAATGTGATTCTTTAGAAGCACTCTGAAATCTTGCACATAAAGTAACAACATAGATGATGTTGGGTCTTGAGGCAGTCAAATATAGCAGACTTCCAATAAGTTTTCGAAACTCTTTCTGATCAACTTCCTTGCCTTCTCCATCTTTAGGCAACTTGGTTCCCACTGAAATCGGTGTGGAAACTGGTTTTGAATTTTCCATGCCAAACTTCTACAGAAGTTCCTTAGCATACTTTTCTTGAGACAGAAAAACATGATTCTTTTTCTGTGAAATTTGTAACCCAAGAAAGTACTTCATTTCTCCCAGCATGGACATCTCAAACAACTTCTTCATCTCCTTAGAAATTTTTTCACATGATCTTTCATCATTTCTAGCAAATATAATATCATCGACATAAACAATAACGATCAGTGAAAACTCCTGACATTTCTTGATGTAGAGATTGCTGTCAACTCTCCCTTTCTTAAAGTTCATCTTCTTCAAGCAAGTATCTAATTTAGAATACCATGCTCTCGGAGCCTGTTTTAGCCCATACAAAGCCTTCTTCAACCTGCACACATAGCTTTCATCTTTTCCAATAAAAAATCCACAGGGTTGATCAATGTAAACTTCCTCGTCAAGATCACCATTCAAGAATGTGGATTTTACATCCATTTGAAAGATTTTATAACCTCATTGTGCAGAAATGGCAAGAAATATTCTGATTGTTTCTAATCGAGCTACTGGAGAAAAGGTTTCATCAAAGTCAATGCCTTCAATTTGTGAATACCCTTTGCAGACCAATCATTCCTTGTTTCTTATTACTTTACCTTCTTCATTTAGCTTGTTTCGAAAAACCCACTTTGTACCAATAATGTTCTTGTTGTCCGGATTGGGTAAAATTTCCCAAGTATTTTTCTTCTATATCTGATCAAGATCTTCATTCATAGCATGAACCCATTCTGGATGCTCAAATTCTTCATTTATATCATTCGGTTCAACTTTCGAATAAAGAGAAGTATGTGATATAGCATTTGTTGTTCTTCTTGTTTGAACCCTCTGATTTTTATCTCCAATAATGTTCTGAGTCTCTACTTGTTTCCTCAACCTAGGATGAGTTGTTTGAACTTCACCCTCATCACTTGATATTTCTGAGTCAGATTCCTATTCTTGAGTAGGATGAACACAGTCTGCAACATTATCAGAATTGTTAACAAAATCTTCTCTATCCCGCTCGACTTCCACATCAACATATGACTGCTTTTCTTTCTCATCATTTTCAACAACTTTTACATCTGAAGAATCAATAATTCTTCCTATTTCTTTGTTGCGGCATCTATATCCTCTTCCTTCTGGAGCATAGCCAAAAAAAATTCCATAATCTCCTCTTGGCTCAAACTTTCCCAGATTTCCACCTTTCTTCTTTATAATACATGGACTCCCAAAGACTCTCAAGTGTTTCAGACTTGGAGTTTTTCCATAGAACATTTCATATGGAGTCATATCTGAGTTTGGCCTATAGAAACACCGGTTCTGAATATACACAGCAATGCTCATGGCTTGCCTCCAATAATAATGAGAGAGACTATGTTCAAGTAACATAGTTCTCCCCATTTCCACCAGACTTCGATTCTTTCTTTCAGCCACCCCATTTTGTTGAGGTGTGTATGGTGAACTAAACTCATGCCGAATTCCATGTTTCTCAAGATAAATTTCAAACTCTTTATTCTTATACTCACCACCATTATCAGTTCTCAAATTCTTCACTGAATACTCACATTCCTTCTCTGCTTTCCTTCTGAAACTCTTAAACATTGTTAGAGCATCTGACTTATGTCTCATGTACATAACACAAGTAATGCGAGTAAAGTCATCAATGAAAGTAATGAAGTAATTATCTCCAATTGAAGATTGCTTGCTCATTGGTCCACATATAGATGATTGTATGAGTTACAAGGGTCTTTTTGAGTGAATTTCAACTCTCTTGTGCATAGAATTAGCAATCTTTCCTTTCTCACAAATAGTGAAGCACCAATCTCTTTCTCTTGATAAATCAGGCATATCCCGAACACTATCTCACTTTGATAACTTGCACATATTTCTCTGACACATGTGCCCAACCTTTTATGCCATAATTTGTTTTCATCTGCTACACCCATGTAACACGATTTCTACACTTCACCAACTTGGAACAAATTCCCTCTTGTACGTTGGCCACTTGTAACTATGTTTCCATCATTTTCACTTTTCACAAAAAATCCATCTTTTCTGAAGATCACTTTGTTTCCCTCATCATAGAGTTGTGACACACTAAGCAGGTTATGTTTCATCCCATCAACATATAGTGTTTTTCTAGATTTCATCTTTTCTTTTCCAATGATGGTCGATCCAACACCTTTGATCCTCAGAGATTCATCATTTCTAAATGTCATAGTTCCTTCTTTAAAGTCTTTTACATTCTTCAGTAGATTTAAGTCTCCTGTCATATGAGATGAACATCCACTATCAAGAATCCATGGATGTTCTCCTTTTGTAGCTTTCAAAGAAGTTTCAACAACCAGTGCTTTTTGTTCTTCCTTTTCCTTCACTTTCTATTGTGCTTCTTCCAATTTCCTAGCCAAATCAATGTGTTCTGGTCAGAGAACCATGCATTCTTTCTTTTCATACTTATTAGACTTGTCCCTTTTGGATTTTAAAAACTCTGTCTTCTGAGGATTATTAACAAATTCTTGTTGCTCTGGTAACACACTAAGGCAACCCTTAGCAAGATGTCCAGGTTGATCACATCTTTCACAATAAGTTTCCAGTGGTTGGAATCTATTCTCAACTTTCACACCAGTCTTCTCAAATATCTTCTGAAACTTATTTGGAGACATTATAGTTTGAAAGGGTTGAATCCCCCTCAATCCTTGTCTTTCAAAACATTTGGAATAGTTGTAATGTTTTTGGTTGAACCAACACATACTTTCCATGTGTCCAAATCCACCACAATACCAACAGTAACCATAGAAAGAATATTTGCCTCTGAAACTTTTATACTAACAGGAGTTGTGAACACGCTTCTCAAAAACCTTCATGTTTTCATTTGTCACTGTCTTATTCAGCTCAGATTCATCAGTACCAGAAGTATTAGAAGTTTTTCTTAACTCAAGAATTTTATGCACTTCTGATTTTTCTGCATTGCTGATTTTGACCACATACTTGGTCTTTCCAGCCTTGTTCTTATCAGAACCAGTTTTTTCTTTCATTTCAGCCTCTGAAGGTAACTTTTGTAGATCCTTGTTTGGTTCATTCTTACTGGAACATTCACCAACTTCTGAGATAGAATTTTTGGAACTGATATTCATTTCGTTAGCTTTATGAAATTTTTATTGGACAAGTTCCAACTCTTCTTCTTTTGCCTTCAACTTCACTTCAAGATGATCATTATGATTCTTTGTATTCTCAAGAGAATTTTTCATATCATAGATCTCCTTTTACATCTTGATTTTCTCATCAGTAAAACCTTCATGATTGTTTACTATGGAATTTTCATTTATCAACTTCTTGTTTTCTTTCTCAAGCTTTCTAATCTTCCTCAAACATTCCTTCAGCTCTTCTTTCAGATACTGTTCAAGTTGAGTCTCTTCTTCTTCAGTACTACTACTCTCATAATCATCATTATTCACTGTTGCAAAAAAGGTACTCTCTTTAGCTTTATCAGTAGAAGATTTTTCTGATTCAGTCTCGCTATCATCATCTTCTTCATCTTTTGACAAAAAGCTTCTTCTCTTTGATTTAAAGAACTTTTTATTCTGACTTCTACCAGAATATTTATCTTTTCGACCTTGTTTCTTCCATGACCTTCTTGGTCCTCTGTCTTCTTCATCACTGACATCATCTTTCCCTTTTTTAGGGCAATTAACCGCAAAGTGGATAACTGCTCCACATTCAAAACATTTCAAAGGGAGTTTCCCTTTGTATTTACCTGTGCCTCTTTTAACATTTTTAGAAAACAAGGATAGAATTTCATCAAAATTTTGAAATACCTCATTTTCAGAATCGGATTCACCAGCTTCTTCATTAATAAGAATTTTTTCTTCGACTTCTCTTTCTTTTCTGCCCTGAAAGACATTTCTCTATCAGTTTTTGCTTTGCTCTTCATGGTCTTCTCTCTTCTCATCTCATAAGTGATGAGAGTAGTGTGCAAATCATCCAGAGATAATGTTTCCAGGTCCCTGTCTTCTAGTGAAGAAACTTTAGCATCAAATTTTTCAGGCAGAATTATCAGGATCTTTTCAACAACTGTAGCATCTTCTAACTTTTCACCAAGACATCTGATTGTACTGAAAATGTCATTAACCCTGGTAAAGAATTCCCCAACAGATTCAGATTCTCCCATTTTCAAGTCTTCATACTTCAGCCTCCAGATTTGTAGTTTTTCCTTATTCACTTTTGTATTTCCTTCATAGATATTCATTAGCTTATCCTAGATGCCTTTAGCAGTAGCGACACCTTTCACTCTTAAAAACTCACTCTCAGAAAGTGATGAGAGTAATGCATTTTTAGCTCTTCCATCATTCTCAAGATTCTTCTTATCGACAGGAGTAAGAGGGACCTTGTCATCAATAGCAGGAAATCCATCTTTTGAAGTTTCAAAAACTTCATATCCAAGATACATAAGATACTGCATCATTCTATCCTTCCAGATGTGATAGTTCTTTCCATCGAAGATTGGAATCCCCTTACTGTTCATGCAATTTAGATTCTCCATCACAACTTCTCTTCAAACACTTTAGCAAAGAATAAACGAAGGAAACCTCCCTCTGATACCAATTGAAGTTCCCAATCAGGATCCAAGTATCACTGAGAGGGGGAGGGGGTGAATCAGTGATATCTTTCTCTTTTTAAGTTTCCCCTTTTTTGAAACAACCTTCGCCTCCTGTTAAAGAGTTTCTTCCCTGCTGAATACACACATCCACAGGAACACAAGATTTACAAGGTTCACTACTCAACAAGAGTAGCTACGTCCTTTGTATGGTACGTAAACAATACAGTACCACACAATCCACTAGAAAACAATCCTTTGATGTGGAATACAATGAGTAGGATATACCCTTACACTCGTGCAACACTTTGAAAACAATCCAATAGTGCGTGTGCTCCCTCTTAGCACAAATAGGGTAACACAATGTTTCAGTGCTTCTTTACAATTGAATAGATGTATTCTCTGAAGTACAAATCTTCACTTTCTTACCCAGAAGCCGGTAAGAACTCTCTTACGCACAATTGAATACGTGCGAAGACCCCAGATATTTCGCGCAGCCTTTAGGGTGCCTTGCGTGTAATTAAAATGGCTTGCGCGTAAAAACCTCTTTTGGCGCGAAAAACGTTTTCACACAACTTTCCTTTTGCGCGCAACTTTTTCTCTTTTCGCGCAACTCACTTAGCGTATAATTTACACGCACTAGAGCTCGGTATTTCTTCTAAGTGTCGAGCATTAACAAATGAGAAGGGTTAGCCTCATATTTATAGGAATTTTTAACCCCATGCGAAAAACACTAATCCGCGCGTAAAACCTCCTCCATGCGCGTAAAAACTCTTTTATGCAACTTCATATTTCGCGTCATGCTTCAATATTTCGCACACCTCATGCCTTTTCCATTTTTCATCCTTCTAAGCATGAAGCACCAATTGCACGCAAAATTCCACACCGCATTCCATATTGCACGCAAACCCAATATTTCCTGCGACATCATATTTCGTGCACTGCTCCAATCTTTCGCGCATTTTATGCCTTTTCCAATTTTCGAGCTTCTGATCTCGAAACACATTTTGCGCGAAAACTTCATTCCTCAATTTCGCGCACCATTCCAGTATTTCATGAAAACTTCATTTTTCACGCAGCCCACTGATATTACGCGCACAACTTTCTTCTTCACGCATCCTTCTGATATTTCGCGCATCCCACAAATATTTCGCGCAATGATCCAATTTTTCGTGCAACCCGCTGCTATTTCGCGCAGCCCGCATATATTGCGCGCACCACTTTATTTTTGCGTGCAACATGCCTAAATTTCCGCGCACTCCATGCCTTTGTCATTTTTCGATGTTCTGATCTTGAATCATGCCTTGCACGCAAAAATCTAAACCATATTCAATCATTCATGCTTCATCCATTTCCAGAAACATTTCTTCATCTCCCAATTTTCAGGCCCTAAAATTTGGAAAAAACTTGAAAGCGGCGCCACCTTAAACCGTGCTTTTCTGCCATCCCCAGATTGTCCATTTCTTTGTCATTTTCTCTCTTCACTGCTTCCCATAACTATTCTTCTGCTCTTATCATGAATCCCACTATCGTGATATTTATCCTTTGATAGATCAGCTTTAGCATCGTCAGAGTTGCAATGGGAACTGAAACTTCCCTATCCCCCAGCAGCATCATTCCTTCCAATCAAAACTTTATATGACCGACATCATCATTTCTCCCCCTTTCCTTCATAAGGCTTGCATCACAGGTTCTCCTAACTCATGATATGTGTGAAATACATACCAGCAATGCATCGTCTAATTTGTGATCCTTCTACAAAGTGAATTGATTTATCTTCTTTGACAACAAAATACAACACTCTGCAAAGGCTAAATCTTCAAACTTTCTTCTCCATTCAACTTGGTCCCACCACCGTGCATCCAAACTGCGCTAACCAGGAGGAGGAGGTGCACAATTAGGTAAACTATAAAAGGGGGAGATCCAAATAATTTGGGCTTGGACAATGGAATTATACATGGTTGGAGCATGGTTTGAAAACCGTGTGGACAAACTGTGTGCCCCATTTAAAAGTAAAAAATTACCAAACAACCCCCTCAGGATTTTTAAGTTCTTATCTGATTTTTACTCCCATTCTTCTTCTATAAACCCTAGTGATGAAATCAAGATCCTATATATTCCTAAGGGTGGTTATCTTTAAATTCATGGATGTTTGGAGTGCCGTTGGTTGGGAATCAAAGATCCAGGTGAGTCTAATCCCTCCAATACTTATCTTTTCAGGATTAGGGCTTGTAGCTTTGGTTATCTTTTTCTAAAGCCCTTAAAACCTCTCTTTTAAGTGGATTATTGTTTGAATATTCAAGGGGTGTTTGCATCTAGATCTAAAGCTACAATTAAGAGTGAATTCATTAATGGATTCTAGGTAGGTTCTCTACAAGTTAAATCCCATAGTCGTTGGATTGATTTGTGCATGTTTGGTTTTGTCCTTGGTTATCAATTGTTGTGCTTTTGATGAATTTGGTGAGATTTGGTAATATGAGCATATAAATGATGAATTGAACCCCTTATGATCCATTTGGAATGTGTTGAGGATGATTTGACAGATTTAGGGCCACCCATGGGGTGTACCAACATTCCAAAACCAAAACATTTGTAAGGTGAAGTGTAGAGTTGATGTGTGATAACATAGATCCCATGGAGAACGTGTTAATATGGTTGGTTAAGTTGAAAATGTAATAATGATAGTTTTTCCTGGGGTTGATAATGGAATAAGGGGTTGTTTTCCTTGTCATGAAAATGGGTTAATTGGGTTAATTGGGATTGTGTCAAATGGATTATGAATTATGTTTGAAATTCTTTATAGGGTTAGTGGATATGAAATGATGATCTTGTTAAATGGGTAATGAATTTGGGAATTGAGGAATATATTAAATGGTATTTCATAAGGTAATTAATCAATATGTTAAATGGGTTGATTAAATGGAATTATTAAACTCGCCTAATGGGTTGAGGCATGAGAATGGGAATTGTGATAAATGGGCTATGTAATGAAAATGGAAAATGTGTTATTGGGTTATGGAATAATATTAATTCCCATGGTGATTATTATGGATTGAGATTGTAATGTGCATTATTTTGAGTATGCATTGTGATATGGTATGTGCGTGGTGATTTGATAAATAAGCATGTACACATAGCTTGGTAGTGTGGGGGTATTGATTTGAGGCTATACCCTCGCAGGTCTAGTTAGACTGAGGCTCTAAACTCCACCACAAAATTCACGAGTTAGGGAAGTGAATGAAGGATCTATTACCCTAACAATTTCATTCGATGAGATCACCATAACCGAGGATTATAGGTGAGTGAAATTTATTTTTTGTGATGTGTCTACCCCTAGTGACATAGGGACTTGACTTATTCCCTTATGAATATTGATTGAATGTTTTAGATTCTTATATAAATGGTATAAATGCCTAAAACATGGAACACATGATGAAAATGGATTAATTAATGAAGATGGTATAAGTGATGATACTTATAATAATGATAGAAATGGTTAAAGTGTACATTGTTACCTAATGGAACTTGAGTTGTTCTTGATTTACCTTTCCATTTATTTCATACTTGCATGCACTATATGTTTAGATTTGATATTTTGTAGACACCATTGGTGGTGGCCTACTGAGTTGTACTCACACCCTTCTTGGGTCACCATTGGGTACCTGGGAAGACTTCATTGATGTAGGTTCAAATAAGGGAAAAGGCCCAGTGCTGGGGATTTGATTTGGGCTTGGTATATACATGGACGAGGATCCAGACTTGGAGTTAGGACCCATTTTGGAGATTCAGTTGTTTGTCTTTATTTTGGGTTTCCTTCACTTTCAGCACTGTTAACATGACATGACATAGTTATTGTTTGTTTTTGGTTTGTTTCAAGTTTTGGGAGATTCTTAGTAATGAATGTATATTGGTTATTACATATTGTTTCTGTTATTTATATTATTAACTACTATGGATTACTCTGGTAAAGAGGGTATATTATCCCCACATGACTTATTAGAACCTCACTGCTAGTCGACAACCTCTAGATTATGGGGAGGAATGCTTGAGGTCATGTGGCGACTCGGCTTGGAGCACTGATTTATTGGATTCCAGGTTGGGTATGTTACAACTATGTTATTAATAGAACACTAGCATTGATCATTTCTTGAGTTTTCTGGGTATAGTTTCCAAGGCACAAAATTTGAGGGTTTGGTGGATAAACTATAATATCAATTTGAGTATGTTTTTCATTTAAAAATTTTGTTTATTATTTTATTACTATGAACATAGGTTACGACCAATGTAAAATGAAAATTTTTACTTAAACATTTTCGTCTATAAAGAGGGATTAATTGGATATAAATTTTTATTCATTCAGTTGGGTGTCTTAATAAAATATGGAAATTGATTAACTGGTGGCCACATTTTTATCCAATGTGCCAGGGATCTATGAAAATAAAAGTACATGTCCTAGATCTTAAATAAAAATAATAACTTATGAGAAAAACTCATTTCTGAGTTACCCACAATGGAATAGAAAACCCCCTTTATCTATCACCATATTGAACTTTTTTATTGAAAGTAATTTTTTCAACTCATGAATTTATGTTTATTTAAAGTCTCTTTTCAAGTACTTAGTAAATTATAGTGAATGAAGAATGAAATCAAGTTAATGAAGGGTATTTTTTATTTTTTAAATTAACTTATTGAAGGAAAAATATTTTATATATGAGAGAATTTTTTTCCAAGTGTGATAGAAGAATCTTTTCAGTATTATATAAAAATATTTCAGTTTGGGTGTGATTATGAGAAAAATTCTTTTTGTGGGTGTAAGTGAATGTGTGAGAAAATTTATTTAGTTGAATGGGGATGAGTGGGTTTTCTTCACCAACATTACAATCCTAGTAAAGATTACTAATAGGGAAAATGAAAATGGGGGATTAAAACTTGAAGTTTATTCCAAAAAATGACCCAAATAGTTATAAACACATCTTGAAAAATAACTTCCTAGGTATTTTATTTGAATAAACTTCCAGTTTTGGTTCTTGGTTGTCTATGTTAAGATAATTGTAGATTCTCTGGTTCTCAATACAATGGATATTGGCCTAAAAAAATTCCAACATGAGTTATGGTAGACTGGAAATGTTACATACCTTCTATACCATACCTTTAAGCTAATCGAAGTCTATTGGACCCATTGTAAAACTTAATGTTAAACTTTAATCACCATGTGTAATGAACCAATGTCATATTTTTGGGTATTCTCAGGGATACTAAGATTTTAGTTTTACTAGGAGAGCAAGGAATGACTTCTTGATGATCGGTTTTAGATCATGCAGTAAAATCCCAAAAAATGTGAGTTTGTAAAAGAAATATCATTTCTCAACTTCTTATATGATGTTATATGATGAAGGGTAAGCATAAATAATGGTTCCCTCATTGGTAACAATCATAATAATGAATAGGTTTTATAAATTTTTGAGATACCAAACACTAATTTTTTTTAAAGCTTCATTTATTCAAAACTAAAATGTTGGAACTAAAATAAAGCATGGAAGTTTTTTAAAGATAAATATACTTTATTAACTTCTATTGAGGAAAAATAACAAAGGCTGATATTATGGATATTTTTTTTAAATGGTGTAAGATGAAAAGAAATATCAATACTATTATTTCTGAGATAGAAAATGAAGTATTTTTTTGGAAAACAGTGGAAATTGTCTAATTCTCACTTGATTCCCACATAGGATTTCTCGAAAAAAGAATGTATTTTCTAGATGAGGTGATGTATTATTTTAGTGTTGAATTAGAGAAGGATGTAATCTTAGATGTTTTTGATTATTTTGTTTTTTGGAAGGTATGTTTTAAAAATTATATTTCTTGTTTTTATTTTTTTACCCTAAATTCTAATAAAAATTTATATTCTAGTAATTCATTTCACCAATCGATGGTGTAGTTTTTTATTTTATATAATTTCCTTTTGGTTTCATATACAATAATACTATTTTATTTTATACAAATTTTCTTCTTGTTATTTTTGAGAGATTTTAGATGAACTACTTTTATCTATAAGTGTAAGGAAAGGGACTTGATTATATGAGTGTGGATGATTAGATACTTCCAGTCATTAGTGTGAGTGATACCTATATCCAAAATTGTGTATGACCAATATCTTACTACCAATGTGAGTCAAATATAGGCGATAATCGTCAATATGACCATTTGATGAACAATTGGGTGAACTAAATGGTTATACCCCACTTCCGGTGTGATAAAAAATAGTGATAACTGATGTGTAATAGAGACACCTTGGATAATAGTTTTGATGGATTTCATGTAGTGTCTCTTAGAGTTTGAACATGTTTTAACACGTTTTTTGTATATTTCATGGAGATTCATGTTTTTTCTTAGAGTTTAAATATGTTTTTAAATAAATTTTGAACATTTTTTTTCAAACAAAACCTTATTTTTTTTGGAGATTAATATAATATAATATTATAATTATTATATAATAAATATATTATATATTATTAGTGTAACATCCAAATATTTTATGAAATATATTCTTTTAAAGTAATTTAAATTCTTTGATTGATTGATCTACACATAATGAAAATTTTAGATTGTGTTATATGAATCACCAAGTTTATCTTTCATTTCATGCAACATCAAGTTTCTTTGATAACTTGTGTTACACGCAAAACCGAGTCTTACTGAATAATAATATACTATAGATATTATTATTTAATATGGAAGTTATCGAATGTCCTTTATATTGGTAAGTGTGAGTAAGACTAACTATATTATGTTTACACAATTTTCTAATTTTTTTACATTCATCCAATATGTTTGATAGACTTAAGATAATAATAAATCCAATTTAAGCATAAAAAGCTGTATATTTTTAAAGGGTAGTTTTACAACCTTTTAATGTCTCACTTATTTTAAAACTAATTTTTTACAATTTTATAATTTTTATATGAAAAATTAAACTTCATTTTTTAAATCAGAATATAAAAATTTACTTTGGGTGAATTTTTGGTATTTTTTTGAGAAGTTTCATTTTTTGAAAAATAGTGAAAACAATACATTTTAATTGAAAACTGCTTTTTCTTAAAATTTATTTATATAGTTAAATTATATTTAAAATTATATTTAAAGTATAATTGGTTAAATTATACATCAATAAATCCAATTAAGGTTAATGGATTCAACTTCACTTTTAAATTGAATATAAAAACATTTCAAACTTTTTAACTTTTCTCCTTAAAAACCCGCTATCTTATAGCATCTACGAGATAAATTTTAAATTAATTTTAGCCACTTAGGTGAATTTAATTTGGAAAAATTTATATATTTAGTTTGAATAATTATTAAATTTTTGGTATAATAAGATGAACTTAATTTTTTTACCAAAAATATTAGTGAAAGTAATTAAAATTAATTATAATGTTAAAGGTAAAAACAAGATTACTTAATGATTAAACTTAGAATATAAGGTGTATAAATTACCCAAAACTTATCCAACACAAATTTTCTGAAAATATTTAGTCCCTGAACACATTATTTTCTAATTTTATGAGTTATTGGGATACTATTCAATGAAACTAACCAATATAATAAGTTAAGGAAAAAGACAAAAAAAACCTTCCTTTCCTTTAACACTTATAAAGCTTTGGAGTAGGGAAGAAGGTATATAAAGTTTGATTATAAATATTATTTTGGAATATAAATGAGTTATTTTAATCATAATAATTTATATTTAATTTTTAGGTTTGATATAATTACATTAAATTCTTAATAAAAACCAACACATAGATTATTTAGTTAATAATAAAATAAAATAAATTATTTTTCATTAAATGATTCAAAATTAATAAAAAATTGTCTTATGAAAATTGATTTGTAAGTGTAAATAAATATAAAATATTTTCCATTAATGGGTCAACTTATCTTTTATAATGAACATTTTTACCCATAAATTGTAAAAACTTTGTTAGGGAAGTTAGGGTTAAAGAAGCGTTTTTGCGTGTTACATGCGTTTCTATTAAAATTAATTTGCAACACATATGGATTTTTTATTTTATAAATTATATTTAATATTTTATAATTAGTGTTTCTAAATTTTATAATAATTATCACTTAAATTTAGTCTTAATGGATGAATTACATAGGTTAGAAAACTAGCTTACTAAATGAAAATCCAAAATAAAAAAAATAAGAAAACTTAAAGAATAAATAAAAAATAATAAAAATGATTTTATTTTTGTTTGGTGTGAGTTTTTATAGAGAATAATTAAAATTTATCCATTATTTTTAATTTTTTAAGAACATGTGGTAAGGGAGAGCTCCCAATAGTGTTTACCATTTTATATTTACAAGAATGTCACTCCCCCTCCACTATAAAAGGCACTTACCCTCCCCACTTATTCAAACCTACCAAGCCTTTGGATCATAAAAAACTTGAAACAATAGACTACCAAAATCCATGATCTCATATTATAATCCTCAATTTGGTAAAAAATCCAACCCAATAATCCCTTTGGTGCAAACCAAAAAGAGTTACCTGAAAAGAGGTAACATTTTCCAATGATCAATTTTGTTTTATTTATTTATAAAACCATTAAATTTTTCTTATTTAATGACCATATAATAACATAAGTATCCTAAATATATTAATATAATGTTATTTTATGGTTTATTACTGCACCTACACACACTTTCATCAAATTGGTAACAAATTACTGTTTGTGTGTACGGCGGATTACCGGCTCGCGAAATGATGTAGTTCATTTTTTTACTTTACCGCCTCTCATGGTTTGGAATTATGATGTAAATTATATTTTTATATTATATATATATATATATATTATATTTATGTTTTCTTAATACTTATGGAATTTTTATATAACACATACCTTCATGCTTTCCATTTTGTGAAAATATGATAACATCATTTGTGGATGTGTGGACTACCGCATCCTCAAAGTGATGCGATATGTTCACACATTACATGGAATGTATTAAGTATGGGTTTAATAAAATTATGTGATATAAATGAAATATATATGTTATTAATGAAATAATTACCATTTTTTAAATATAATATATCATTTCTTTTTTTACCATTTCACACACAGAAAAAGTGATAACGTCGTTCGTGGACGTGTGGACTACTGCCTCCTCGAAGAGATGTGATTCCTTTTAAATAACAAGAATTATATATAAGTATATATGATTAAATTATATTATATATATTATATAATTATAATTATATAAATATATATACTACTTACCTTATTTTCATAACGATCATTGAAAAATGAGAACGTTACCCATGCGTACGTACAACCTACCGTCTACTTGATTGTAACATTGGTTCATTTTTAATTACCATATTTTATGATTGGTTTTAAATGTATAATTTATGTTTAAATATTATAATTATTTCATGATTATTATTCTTCAAATTTTTATATAATTTCCACCTTAGTCAACCAACCTTAGTCATTTTGACACTTAAACTGAATATGGTCAAAGCACCCGATATCGACTTAATTGTTTAAGTAGTTGTATAAGACATTGTAATAAGTGAAATAAAAGTAATAATAAACTTATAAAATGTTATGAATAAATTAAATAATTAAAATAAGTTTATTATTTAGGAATATAAAGACACACGTGACAAGTCGGACTCCAGGCAAGGGATTTCATCTCAATCTCCTTTCATTGAGGAATTTCTTAATGATATGCACCTTTATTTTTTTATAAGGTTTATATAAATCCCATTTGAAATTATATATCCATATTTTATCTATTATCATTCTATTTAATGTTATATTAAATTTTAATCTTTCACAGGGCTTATGATTTAAACGTTCAATGTGGTATTGGACACTTTGAATGTTTAAAGATTTAATTTTCAAATATTTTTATCCACATCAATATTCTTGATGTTATTTTACATATTTATTTATATGGATATAAATTATATTAAAAATAAATTTTATTTATAGTTATAATTTCATTAAAATGTTTCCAAAAGGATGTTTTTACATGTCTTAAAAGGAATGTTTTGAAAAATGACAAATGAAATGTACTATTTTTTAGGTACAATGATAATAACCTTTCACGTATTCATGAATTTTATTTTTCTAGATTACTTTGAAATATTACATGTTTTATTAAAAAAAGACCCTATTTCCTTTTATTTTGTTATTTTGGCATTGAAAATGGGTTTTCAAAGAAAATGGTGTTTGGGTATTGAAATTGGGTTCTCAAAAGAAAAGGGTATTTTTATCCGAATGTGTTTTTATATGTATTTAAAAAGAGTTTTTAAAGGGTTTTATGATGAGTGTGTTTTACTATTGATATTTTAACTGATAACTATATGAAATGGGTGAGACATACAAAGGTTTGATCCCCATTATAGCTCAAGGGTGAGCCTGATACATCTTATACAAAGGATTGAGCCCCATTATAGCTTGTGAGAAATGAGTTAGCCTGATATAGATTATATAAAGGGTTGAGCCCCATTATAGTTCATGGTTGAGCTTGATATAGATTATATGAAGGGTGATCCCCATTATAGATATTCAATTCATTAATAATTGATAATTTTGTAATTTGTCCTTGTGGTTTTTCTAATTAAAAGGGTTTTGAATGGGTTTATGTATATGATGCTCTAAGTCAGCTAAAGGAGTTTTAATTGTCGAGTATGTGTTTTAATGAATTTATTTGAAAAAAATGTGTGTTTGTTTTCATGTGAAAATTTTATATTTCATATTCTCAAATAACCTTGAAGATAAAGGTAAATGTTATATGAGTTTTCATGTTTTTACCAAACTAATAGTTTCCTTTATTTTTATATCCTTTACTAGTATTTTTTTCTCATCCAAAGTGTTTAAAATGTTTTCATAGGGTTTAAGGATGAGTAAGGGATTATAATAATTCATGTTGAAAGTCATGAAGAGTATTAATAAAATATATCATGATTTAATTCAGATGTTTTAGATTATGGAAAAAATGGATACTATTCGAAAGTGTCCACTTTGTATTTTATGGTTTTGTTATGTATGAGTTAGGGCCTAATTATCTAAAAATATAAACCTGAAAATATAATCAATGTGAAAGAAAGTAATTTCTTGAATAAAACTCAATATTATATAATGTTCAAGGCCGAGTCCTTATAGTTGGTATCAAAAGAAAGTTTTAGATAAAAATAAAGGATAGGATAATATTAATAGCATGCCCTTATAAGATTTTTCTTTATGGTTAAGTTGAAATGATAAAGAATTTTAAGATTTCCATGTTGCTTCATCTAAACAATGTATGTTCATAATTGGTTTCTGAAGATAAAATAAGGAATCTTTAGTAAGAAGGAATTGAGAGGATAATATCCTTGTGAATCAACATCCCGAGATAGTTGGAATTGGAATAAACCAATTCATTGCAGTGATAGATAAGTTGACACAAGCTATAAATGATGGTGGTGTCGATGCATGAGGGGAACCCGATGTACCATGAAAGAACATGTCTATATCAGATAATTTAATGAGGAAAAATCCCCCATCATCTAATGGATCATTTAACCCAATGGTAGATTAAGGATAGATCAATGCCCTGGAGAAGATATTTGAAGTCATGGGATGTTCAGAACATCAAACTGAAACTCTTTCCATCTATCATTTTGAAGGTGAATATAATCGATGATGATCTTTTGTTAAGAATACTATAGAAAAATATGATATTTATGAAATGTAATGGTAAACATTTAAGGAAATTTTTATTTATAAATATTTCCCTAAGTTTTTTTGGCTTAGGATGAGGAAACCATAATTGGAATTAAAGAAACATTTTGAGGATTTAGTTTCCACGTATGAAGAAAACATCACAAGATTAGCTATGTATGTTCCATATTTTATTCAAGACATTGAAAGTAAAATTTATATATTTTAATTAGTATTGAAACCAAGTCTTTGAAGAGATTTGGCCTCTAAATAATTTAAAAGTTATGAAAAATTGGTTCGTTGTGCTGAGAAAGTTTAGATGTAGTTTTTCGACACTCATGTTCCATGAGATGAAAAGAGTAAGATACAATAAATGTGGTAGGAAATGGAGAATAAAACAACTAAGAAGTCTAGAGGTAAGCCCCAAAAATGTTCTAAGTATTGAAAACAAAATTTCAAATAATGTTTGATAGGATCTGGGAAGTTTTTATGTTGTGTTCAGTTTGGTCACATGATTCATGGCTGTAAAGAAAAGATCCATGAACAACCAAATAATGTGGTAACCAATATTCATCTAATACTGATTTGTTTTAGTTTTAGTGAATTGGTTTATTATTATTATTATGTGTGACCGAAGATTCTAACTCGGGATGGAAATCACTATGATCAGAAACCAAAAGGAGTGAGAAAGTATTTTTCTGCTACTATATTTGATGTTGGGCCTTCTGGTGAAGTGATGGAAGCTCCAATTAACTCAATGTTTTTTGAAGGTTTACCCTACATTCAAGGTTTTAGAAATTCCTTTTTATTTTTTAAGTGACGTGATCATAAAGCGATTAAGGGATTTTTGGGAGATGTTTAGTCTAGTTTATGTTTATGTAAGGATTTAGTTTAATGAGAATTATGACTTTACTTTTGAACATTAGGAATTAATGTATTATCTCATCACATGAATGTTATAATTATCTTACTATGTAATAAAGATTTTTGTTTTGGTTAACATCTAAAGATTGGAGGAATACCATGTTATCCTTTTGAGTATTGTGTGATTTGTAAGAAATTGATTCTAGTCATTCATGCATGAAAAGTCATCTTGAATACTCATTGTGTGGAGAACAAGATGAGACTATGGTAGAAATTGGTTAATGGATGAAATTATTCTAATCAAGTATATTTTCTCATGTTCTTAGTATAGATGGTGAAGGAACCCTTCAACTTTAGGAAAAGGATCTTGAAGAAATAAAATGTTATCCTATTATTATATTTTATAATGATATCAATGGAATTTTTGACACCTATTCAACTTATGATTTTTTCATCATTGAACTTCTATTGACCCTGTTCTCTATCACTCTATATTAGTCCACTAGAATTAGCTTTCCCTTCCAAATCCATATTTTAATTTCCCACCAATGTTCTCCATTTGTGGAATCCTAGTTACGTGTAACTTATAGTGACCATTATGTTTCCCACTTCCACTTTTAATATGATGTTTTATTAACCATTTTTTTGACATGGGTTTCAATAATTGAATTCTATAAATGTTAATCATTTTATAACCAAGATGAATTTATAGGGAGAATTATTTTTAAGGGGGTTAGGATGTAACAACCTGAGATTTTATGAAATATATTCTTTAAAATTTATTTAAATTATTTGATAGATTGAGTTACATGAAATTAATAGTTTATATTTTGTTATATGAACCCCACTTTTATATTTAATTACACATAACATTGAGTTTCTTTGACAACTTGTGTTACACACAAAACTGAGTCTTAGTGAACAATAATATACTGTTGATATTATTATATAACATAGAACTTATTGCTTCTCCCTTATATTGGAGGGTGTGAATAAGACTAACTATATTATTTTTAAACAAGTTTATAATTTTTTTACATTCATCTAATATGTTTTATAGAGTTAAGATAAAAATAAATTCAGTATTAAGCATAACAAGCTGTATATTTTAAAAGGGAATTTTTATCGCCTTTTAATGACACACCTATTTTAAAACTAAATTTGTACACTTTTATAAATTTTATATGAAAAAATAAATTTCATTTTTTAAATCTTAATTTTAAAATTTAATTTGGGTGAATTTTTGGTATTTTTTTGAGAAGTTTTATTTTTTGATGAATAGTGAAAACACTGCATTTTAATTTAAAATTGCTTTTTCATAAAATTTATTTATATAGTTAAATTATATTTTAAATTGTTTTAAAGTATAATTATTTAAATTATACATAAATAAATCCAATTTAGGTCAGTGGATTCAATTTCACATTGAAATTGGATATAAAAACATTTCAAACTTTTGAACTTTTCTCTTTAAAAACCCGCTATCTCACAGCGTCTATGAGATTGATTTTAAATTAATTTTAGCCACTTTTGTGAGTTGAATTGGGAAAAATAGATAAAATTAGTTTTAATAATTTTTTTCTTCTAATAATACCAAATTAATTTTTTTACCAAAAATATATGTGAAAGTAATTAAATCTAATTATAGTGATTAAGATAAAAACAAGCTTACTTAATGATTAAACTTAGAATATAAGGTGTATAAATAACCTAAAAGTTTTCCAAAACCCATTTTATGGATATATTTATAACATAAACACATTATTATATATTTTTATTAGTTATTGGGATATTATTCAATGAAAGTGACCTATATAATAAGTTAAGTAAGAAAAAAGACAAAAAATGAACCTTCCTTTCCTTTAACACTTATAAAGATTTAGAGTAAGGAAAAAGCTACATAAAGTTTGGTTATAAATATTATTTTAATGTAAATGAGTTATTTTTATCATAATAATTTATAATTAATTTTTAGAGATTATATATTTACATTAAATTCTTAAGAAACACCAATGCATGGATTATTTAGTTAATAATAAAATAAAACAAATGATATTTTATTAAATGATTTAAAATTAATAAAAATATTATATTATTCCAATTTATTTTTAAGTTTTAATAAATATAAAATATAGTCCATTAAGGGTCCAATTTATCTTTTATAATTAATATGTTGACCCATAAATAGTAAAAACTTTGTTAGCACATTTAGGGTTATTTAAGTGTTTTTGCGTGTTACATGTGTTTCTATTAAAGTTAATTTCCAACAGATATGGGATTTTAATTAATAAATTATATTTAATATTTTAGAATATATGGTTGTCAATTTTATAATAAGTATCACTTTAATTTATTCTTAAGGGATGTATTGCATAAGTTAGAAAACTAGCTACCTAAATGAAAAACCAAAATGAAAAAATAAGAAAACATAAAGTCTAAGGAAAAAATAATAAAAATGATTTTATTTTTTGTGTGGTGTGAGTGTTTATAGATCATAATTAAACTTTAATATATTATTTTTCATTTTGGAAGAAAATGAGGTAAGGGAGACCTCCCAATAGTGTTTACCTTTTTATATTTATAAGAATGCCACTCCCCCTCCACTATAAAAAGTCACTCACCCTCCCCACTTCTTCAAGAAAATAAATCCTTTTTTCTCATCAAAAACCTATAAAAAGAAACACCCAAAACCCATAATCTCATACTATAATCATATCCTTGGTCATAAGTCTAACCAGGTAATCCCTTTAGTGCAAACCAAAAGGAGTTACCCAAAAAAGAGGTAACATTCTTCAACGATCACTTTTGTTTTATTTATTTCTAAAACCATACAATTATTCTTATTTCATTCCCATATAATAACATAATTATCCTAAATATACTTATATTTTTTTATGTTAATGGTTTTACCTACACCCAAACTCAATTTTATCAAATGGGTAACAAAATTACTATTCGTGTGTACAGAGGACTACTGCCTTGTGAAATGATGTTGTTCGTTTTTCCTTTACCACCTATCACAGTTCAAAATTATGATGAAAATACTATTTTTATTTTATATATATTATATTTATGTTTTATTAATACTTATTTAATTTTTATATAACACATACCTTCATGCTTTCTATTTTGTGAAAATACGATAACATCATTTGTGGACTTGTGGACTACCACATCCTCAAATCAATATGATACGTTCACACATTACATAAGATGTATTAAGGATGATATTAATAAACATACATGATGTAAATTAAATATATATATATATATGATATTAATGATATAATTACCATTCTATAAATATAATATATCATTTTCTTTTTTTACCTTTTAACACACTGAAAAAGTGATAACGTCGTTCGTAGACGTGTGGACTACCACCTCCTTGAAGCAATGTGATTCATTTTACATAAAAATAATTATATATATAAATATATATTACTAAATAATATGTTATGTATGATATAATTATAATTATGTAAAGATAAATATTACTTACCTTCTTTCATAACGATCATTCAAAAATGTGAACGTTACTCATGCGTACGTACGACCTACCATCTCCATGATTGTAACATTGGTTTATTTTTCATATTAATATTTTATGATTATTTTTAAAAGTATAATTTATGTATAAATATGATAATTATTTCATGATAATTATTATGTATATGTTTATATAATGACCTCCTTAACCATAGTCAACTAACCATAGTTGTTTTTACCCCTAAACCGAATATGGTCAAAGAACCCGACATAGACTTAAATGTTTAAGTAGTTATATAAAACATTGTAATAAGTGAAATAAGATCAATGATAAAATTTAAAAATATTATTAAATTAAATAATTAATAAAAGTTTATTATTCAGGAATTAAAAGAGACATGTGATAAGTCGGAGTCAAGGTAAGGGATTTCGTCTCAATCTCCTTTTTATTGAGGCATTTCTTGATGATACAAACCTTTATTATTTTATATGGTGTATATACTACCCCTTTGAAATTATATATCCATATTTTATCAATTAGCATGTTATTTAATGTTTTTTTAAATTTTAATATTTCACATGGATTATGATTTAAATGTTCAATGTGGCATGAGACACTTTGAATGTTTAAAGATTTAATTTTCAAATATTTTTCTCCATGTCAAATTTTTTGATATTATTTTACATATTTATTTACATAGATATAAAAGGGATTATAAAGGAACTTTTATGTATGGTTTTAATTTCATTAAAAGGTTTTAAAATGGTTGTTTTTACATGTCTTAAAAGTAATTTTTTGACAAATGAAAAATGAAATGTCTAGTTTTTAAAGTACGATGATAATGACCATTCATGCATTAGTGACTTTTTCTTTTATATATTACTTTGAAATATTACATGTTTTATTAAATGAAAAACCCCATTTAATTTTATTTTTTCATTTTGGTATTGAAAATGGGTTTTCAAAAGGGTGTTTGGGTATT
Source organism: Viscum album (assembly GCA_963277665.1). Lineage (NCBI taxonomy): Eukaryota > Viridiplantae > Streptophyta > Magnoliopsida > Santalales > Viscaceae > Viscum > Viscum album. The sequence goes on along the minus strand of OY728119.1, from coordinate 1,942,336,037 downwards.
GAAAATGGGTTCTCAAAAGAAAAATGGTATTTCTATCCAAATGTGTTTTCATATGGATTTGAAAAGAGTTTTAAAGGGTTTTATGATGGAAGTGTTTTAATCTTGATATGGTAATTGAGAATTATATGAAATAGGTGATCCCAATACAACTTATAAGAATGTTTAATCCCCATTATAGCTCACAAGTGATCCCTATACAACTTATACAAAAGGTTGTGCCCCATTATTTCTCGTGAGAAACGAGTGAGCCCAATATAGCTTATACAAAGTGTTGTGCCACATTATGGCTCATGGGTGAGCCTGATATAGCTTCTATGAAGGGTGATCCCAATTATAGATCTCTAATTATTTGGGTAATGATAATTTTTCAATTCAGCCATATGGTTATTCTAATTAAAAGGGGCTTGAAATGGTTTATATATATGATTATCTAAGTCACCTAAAGGAGTTTTAATTACTTGATATGGGTTTTAATGATTTTCTTTGAGCAAAATGTGTGTTTTTTTCATGTGAAAATCTTTTATTTCATATTCTCAAATAAATTTTAAGATAAAGGTAAACATTATATGAGTTTTCATGTTTTTACTGAACTAACAGTTTCCTTTATTTTTATATCCCTTATTTGGATTATTTGACCATCCCATATTTTAAAGCATTTTCACATGGTTTAAGGATGAGTAAGAGATTGTAATAATTCATGTTAAAAGTTGTGAAGAGTCTTCATAAAATATATCATGCTTTAATTTAAAAGGTTTAGATTATGGAAAAAATGGATACTATTCAGAAGTGTACACTTTGTATTTTATGATTTTTTTATGTGTGAGTTATAACCTAATTCTCTAAAACTCTAAACCTAAAAGATCCTAAATATGAAATAAAGTAATTTGTTGACTAAAAATCAAGGTTAAGTAATTTTATGTCCATATTCTTATAATTATATTAATAAATAGAATATAAATTTTTATAAATAAACATTAGAATACATAGAGATAATTTTTTTATTAAAAATAATTTGCACACAGATATAAATTATTGTAATTACTTATAATAATAGATAAAAACATTTTTAATAATATTACTGATTTAAAGATAAATTTTAATAATAATATATCAATAGATAAATCTATCATATGAATTTTCTTCTTAACATTTTGAATATATATATATATATATATTATCTGATAATTTTATTATAATTACAATGAAACTATTGTGTCTATCATAATATCATTTAGCGATAGAGTTTTTACAAAAAAAATTAGTAATAAGGACATATCTATTTATAAAATACTTTCCCAATAGAAAATGTTCCTTTACCAACATATATTCCCCTATTGGAAAAGTTAAATATTTTATAGTGATACACTAACCAAATTTAAAATATAACAGATTCACTTGAAGTGGAGAGACCCATATGGTGAAAGTGGGTTTTTTTCATAATAAAACTGACTTGGATAGTTTAATGTCTACTTATAAAGCACACTTGGTGTAAAATGGTTATTAGAAAATTTATGGTATTGAATATGAAGAAACCTTTTCACCTATTATGATGATGAAGTCATTTTGGACATTTCATTCCATCATATCTCATTTAAATTATGAGATATATCAAATGGATGTAAAAACTAATTTCCTTAATGAGAATTTATTTGAGGATGTGTATATGATATAAAATGCAAGTTTTGAAGTTATAAATGAGTATTATAATGTATGTAAGTTTCAATGATCCATTTATGGATTGAATTAATCTTATTGGAGTTAAAATAACTGGTTTAACAATAAAATCAAATAGATTGGTTTCATAAAAAATGCTTATGATTACTATTTATAAAACATGGATTAGTGGGTGTGTTTTAGTATTTATAATATTGTATGTGGTTGATATAATTATTTCCAAAAATGACATCCTGACTTTATACTATATAAATATGTGTTGAGGAAAATTCTTCTCTATGAAAAACATGGGTGAAGTGGCCTATATACTAGGTATGAAGATCCATATAGATAAATCTAAGATACTTATTGGACTTAGTTATAACACATACACTGGTAAATTTATAAATTAGTTTATTATGGTGAACTCCAAAAGGGGTCTATACTAGTGTTGTATGGTACAAATATTAAGAAGATTAAGGATTATTATAAAGAGTTAGAATGAATGGATAGATTTTCCTATATATCCACCATATGATATATCATGTCTTCCATGTTGTGTACTCAAACAGATGTTACCTATTATCTTACCATTACTAAAAATTTAATCATAGTGAGAGTCACTATATTTCTATGAATAACATCTTGAAGTACTTGAGCAAGATTAAGGATATGGTCATGATATTTGGAGGAGAGGATAATCTTAGTGTAATGAGATACACTAACATGAGTGTCTTATCAGACAAAGATGACATACAATATCAATATATTTTCTTATTTTTTTCTAAATATAATAGCTATTAATTGGAATATTTTCAAAAAATCCGCCATGGTGGATTAAACAACAGAGGCAGATTACATCACAACATTAGATGCTATAAAGGAATATGCTTGGATCAAGATTTTCATTTTTGAACTTGGGGGAGGGGGGTCTTAGAATCAATGGATTAATTTAGATTTACTATGACATTAATAGTTCCATTACCTAGGGAAAGGAAACATAGTCTCACCAAAATACCAAACACGTCCTTTGTAAATACCATCTCATACGGGTGGCCATTGAGAGGGGAGTTGTTATGATCTATTGGGTGGCTACATAGAAAAATGTAGTAGATCCATTAATGAACCCATTATCATAGAAACAATATACAGGTTATGTTAAATCTATTAGTATATGATTCATAATATATTTAATTTAATAGTTAAAAATTTATCATGGTTTTATAAAAAAATTCAATATATGTTTATCATTCATTCAAGTGAGAATTAATTTATTTTAAATGAATAGTGGTTTGATAATATCTCCTTAAAGTATGACATTGATTTTTCCATAATATATGATCATCACATAGTATTATGGTTTTTCATAATTTTTTTTATGTTTTTAATGAGTATAATCTTATACTCATTAAATTTTTTTTATTAGATATATAAATAATATCATGAGGTAATAAGTTGAGACTTATTACATGGACCGACCCACCAAAGTATTTCTCATAAAAGGTTATATAATAATTAATATACTCAAGTGTGCAGGATTATTATAAATCCATATTACTTGAGGTTGGTGAGATACCAAACATGATAAACTTTATAATTTGATATATTTCTTATGTATGCCTTTGTGATTAGCTAATCAGGGCTGGTTTGATAGTCTGTTTACCACGTCATTAGTTAGAGCTCAGCCAAGATGGGTTTTACACTCATATGATGAGAAAATACATTTAAGACCATTATTGTATTATATTAATTAAATGAATGGAAATTCTTAGTTTAGTTACATATGATGTTTTCACCTATTTGGATGTGGGACATATGGTGCGATCATCTGTTAGATGAATGACATGTGGTGTATTCATTGACCTAGATAACCTATTTTAAATAATCATGAATGAATGAGATGAACTATACTCAATTGAAATGTTCCATGAATAGTGTTCTCTCAATGTATAGGAATACACATGATGTATATGATACATATTTTGGTGAATATGCTAGTATAAAGATATGAGTATGTTTGATCGAGATCACACTTAATGCTCTAGTTTATTGAGTAACATCGATTCATTGACAACAAATTCTATTCTCTAAATTTTTTAAAATATATATTTAATATTTGTTTTCAATGCTACTAATTCCCACAAGTTCATACAGTTATGAATTTGGATAATGATTAAGTTTTGGAAAAAATGTTTGTTTCAAATTTAAGAGAGTTTAATAAACCATTTCCAAATGATTTTTTGAGGGATTAATAAGGAGTTATGATGTTTAACATAATGTTTCTATATAGTTTAGAAAAATTGGTATATTTTTGGATATTCAATAATAGGGGGATATAATATTTTATAATATCCCCAATTTCATTAGTAGTGATATGTATATGACGCATGTCAAGATTAAGGGTATATTTCCACTGATGTATCCTTTTGAAAAAGCATGAGCTAGTGTGTATCACTACCACATATTCATTTAGTTTATATTTAATTATAAATCAATGTGATTTATTTATCAATAGGTAAAAATTAATAATTGTTTAAAGAGTTCAAATAGTTATAGATATTTATTAAAGTGTTCAATGAATGGAAGCTCCAACGGAAATTAACACATAAAATACCCTGAGATAGAAGATAATGCTATAGTATTATGACTCTATTCATTAAATGAATAGAGTCTATAAAAGAGATAAAATAACTTTAGTAGAGTGAAACCTCAATGTATTCAATAAAATATAAAACTTTTTTTGTTCTCAAATCATCATTTTTCTTTGGAAGAGGGAAATGGCACAACTTTAGTAATCTAGATCATCTTGATATGATCATAGATCCATTGGATGGTGTACCTGACATGAATTGATCCAATATGTCATGAACCATATCGATTCTTCTATCTATTGGATGTATGAACCGACCTGTGATATCCTTGTGGTGCACCCCTGATCCCCCCATGTGTGGCTTTAAGGTCCAATACATCAAAGTAAATCTAGTGGGAATAGATCCACCTAATAATTAGAGTTTAATAGAAGTAGAAAAAATAGACATGACCATTCTATATGTTATAGGTCCATGATAAATCAAATAGGTAGTATAAAAAAGTAAAGAATTAAAAAAAATAAATAGAAATAAACATCTATATTAATCCCTCTACTTACCCCCAGTCTCCCTCCCCTACATGTGCAAAAATGTTGAATCCACCTCCATATGCCTTTTCTTCAACTAGAAATAGATATACCTGATCTCTTTCCTTAGAAATTAGAAAAATTCATACATGGATGATTAGATAAAGAGAACTAAAATAAATAAATTAGACAACATACCTTCTCATGACTATACAAGTCACCATCTACTAATACCTCAACACCCCTTGGGTTGAAATAAATGATCCAGAACATGAAACTAAAAGATATATATAGGCATGATCATAAAGCTCTGTAAGTATGAACAACTTATACCAAACCACTTGTTTATTATTTAAATCGATAATAATTTTTATTCTAGTTTTAAATACATAATTGAAATAGGTTTTTATTTCATTTTTCATAAAACAAAACAAAAGGTTTGTCAAAAATTTATAAAGTTTTCTTTTATTTTCATCTAAATGAAAATAATAACTTTTGAAAACATTTATCAGGATCAACCCTCTTCTTAATAAAATTCCAATTTAAACCACTTATAACACCATTTTAAATAAATGGATTGAGGATAAATAAAGAATAAAAAATATATAAAACATAGGAAGTATAAAATAAATCAATAAAATGGGGAACTAATAAAAGTATTTATTTTAAAATAATCATGATGGTAAACCACCCTAAATGTCACTAAGGATAGGGGAAACCCAGAACTAACTTCAGTAATTTGGGAGACCCTCAATTAGAAGAAATATTTAGAAACACATCCCTGTCTAGTGGAGAATAACATACTTCACTGGGAATAACTAGTGGAAGCGAACCCATTCTGAACTAGGATATCCTAACTAAGAACCTGGGTTTCCCATGATGTTTGAATAATAATGACTACCCCCAAACAAAAAATCACGAAATAACTAAGTAATTCCCCATATTACATAACCATATCAAATCAATGAACAAAAAAGGTTATATTCAAAACATACATCAATCCCTTTAAGAAAGTGAGAATTCCAAAAAAAACCAAGGAACTATCCATTGGAAATCAACCAAGGGACTAAAAATTCATTTGAAAGGTTCCAATAGAGACTTTTATGTTTTTTTAGTGATCACTTAAAACAATTTTTTAAAGTCAAATTTAAGTACCATAATCAAACCTTAAGACTTACTTCACCATTATGCCCCCCCACACACACACACATATATATATCATTTAAAAAATTCATATATTCACATGTGATTTTGTACACACACACACAAACACACATATATGTTTACCCATGTATATATGGATAAAAAAAAATAAGGAAATAGACATTTTAAAAGTATAAATTTTTAATATGTATTTTTAAAACAAAAGGGAACCCCAATTTTAAATCCATAAGAAATCTTAAAAAATTATATGTATTAATCAAAGGACATTTTAACATTTATAAAACCACCGGTACACAAGCCAGTTGCCGACTAATTTTTAAAATGTATGTTTTGGAAGGAAAATTCCACTATACTTAATAAAAACCAAATAAAACTTGGTTTTAATTTTTTAAATAATATTATAATTATATTTAATAAATTCATTGGGCACTAAAAATAGGGATTAAAATTACAATAAGTAAATGTTATAAAATTTAAAGGCCAAAAAAGGGAAACCGACCTAGAACTTGCTAGATTTGAAAACGGTGGTGCTATTTCACCTCAATGAGGTGCAAGGTGCTCTATAAAACAAAGATAACCCAAAAAATAACTCAATCCCTAATTAAATTCAAGAAAAGGGGGAAAATACAAACCCTACTTTAAATTGAGTAGAATCTGTTGATTTCAATGATCATAGCAAGAATTAGCCCTAAATGGGGATCATGAACACTAAACACCAGGAATAGAAAAACTAAAAATCAGATTAGTGTTTTTCTAAGTCATTCACAACAAAAGGGAGAGAAGGAAAACCAAAAATAAAAGATAATAAGGATATAGAAGAGGAGGAGTAATGCTAACCAAAGGAGACACCAATAGAAATCGGGGGAAGAATAGCTGGAAACCACGACCAAAAGAGGAGGAGAAGGCATGGATGATCCCTAGATGGTGGATCATAATAGACAATAGGGAAGTGGGTCAAAACTTAATGGAAAATAGTGGAGGGAAAAATTAGAAAAATATTTTTTAAAATATTTAGTACTATGAAGAGTTTGACGACACAGTTGACCAAACCATGCAACCCCATTGGAAGACCTAGGGAACCTCACACGGTTAGGGTGCACAGTTTGGGAAACCATGCACCCACCATGTTTATTGGCACTATCAAATGATTTAATCACTCACATGGTATGCACAAAGCTCCCACTAATAATGTGCCTATTCAAAAACTCCAAATCTTTAAAAATTTAAAATAGACTGGCCCAAAAATTGAGGAAAAGATAAAATATTATTAAAATTTTAAAATAATAAATAAAAATATGGTTGACGTGTGATACACTATCCCCACCTATGATATTGATAAAATTATTTTTCCAACCCTGGCCAACCTCTAATAGGCCAATGGTTGGAAACTGTCACCAAGTAGGAATAACACAAACATGGGAGGCCTTATCCTAAAGTACTTGTACAAACACACACATCTCTATACATCCTATAATAATAAAAAATAGTAATGAATAGAGTAATAAATGTATACTTAACCTATAAAAACCCAAAATAGTGTATGATAGTATATAACCAAAATAGATAGGTTAAAATACAAGACCATCAACTTCAAAATGGTATAACCTAACAGTCAGTAAGACGATTGTCCCTATATAAAACCTCTAGAGTTTGAACATGATCTAGATGTAATGACTACTAAAAACTACTTCCAACCACCCAAAACTAGTTCACCTAGATCACCATTGATCTACCTATCATCCGCATAAGACACAATGCAAGAGGGTAGAGCTAATGTAGGGGAGAGTATATACATACCCAGTACGAAACACTAAAAACCCCAAATAAATAAATCATCAAAAGAAGTGTAATCTCAAACCACAATCAAGTGGGTAAAGGAAACAAAACCCACACATGCTTATAGAAATTTACCAAGTCATAGGGTAAGATTTAGTCCTCATATCCAAAAAAGGATTTTTTATTCCTTACAATATCACAGAGCCTGTTGAACAATCAAGTCACACAACTTTACATGATCTATAATGGGAGACCCATGCCTTAATAATGGACACCTCAATTGAGTGATTAATGAAACTAGTAGTGGACCCACACCCCATTAGAGCTCTATATGAGGGAGTACCAACTCCACAAATAGAGGACCCACACCCTAGATGGGTGTGGGGGAGTATCGACTCTACAAGAATATAGGATATGGGGGGCCTGTTTCCTAAACAATCTCAATTCCATGGGATTACTAACTCCAACATTACTCTGATGATTACACCCGAACCCTACCATAAGATAACTATCAATGAAGGGATAAAACCTCTCACACAAACTCACACTTAATTTTAGATATCGAAACAAATGTCACCATTGCATCCCATACACAAATTATATTCATAAAGAACTACTCAAATATCCATATTTTGACCCAAGAAATGTGTTGATGCCATTATACAATTATATTAGAGATAAATGATGTGTTATTGGGGTACATGGTGTGTAGTACTTATATAGTCTCATTTACATATACTGTCACCCTACCTAGTACATTGAATTCCAACAACACAATAAGTGTAAAAGTTCACATGATGTATAGGATCTAATGGGGTACTTAGTGTGCACCCCAACTCACCATGTAAAGATTCAATGAGGATAAAAATGTGTGTCCATGGTTCATATAGTGTGTAACCCACTAGGGTTTTCTAGGGATGTATTACTTGTATACACCGAGCAATTAAATAGGGGTTTCACAATGTATAGTACAATATCACATTCCTTGTGATATTCAAATCATCTAAAAACCCTATCTACTGCACACCCAGAAAACATGGAATATATTCTTCCAAACTAAATGATTTATATTTTATGTTTTTATAGATAGTTTATCATCATCTTGAAGCTTCACCACATATTCTAATTTCACCACAAATCCCACTGATATGATCACCTTTCATGTTCATCAAGGTCGAATCTTTACTGAAGGTTTGATTCCAACCATGACTAATCTAAATGAAAAGTTTCATAATGATCCCATCACTATGCACAATGTTATTCATAATGAAATCCCTAGTCACCCTATAATATTTTTTTCTTTTATCTATCTCCATCCTCTTGTCACTACTCTCAATGTTAAACCCAAAATCATAGAACACTGATCTGATATTCAATTTCTTAAGGGTATCAGTCCATGTAATGGTCAAACTATTAACTAAATTGAATTTATATGGAAAATTAAAAATGAAAAAGGGGGTAAGAATCCAAGGAACCAAAAAATTGAGTGAAAAAGATGACCAAACACAATCACCATCATCTAAAGTTTCATAAAATAAATAAACTATGAAATAATCACAAATTATAACATCAAATATCCCCAAATCACAATTTCTATAAAAAAATAAGTTGAAAAGGAAATGTGATATTTGAACATGGATTCAACTATGAAGTGGCAATCCTTGTTCATAAAAACAACAAAATCAGAGTAAATCCAATAAAAAAATCCTTACTATAAGGATTGATTTATTGTTAGTGAAGAATGTGCTTGAAGGAAATGCCATTGGAGATTCCACTATTTTCTTCATTGGATCCATGTATTCCTTGATTTTTCATTAAATATTCTCCACCATATTCCATAAAAAATATCTCTAGGTTATCTGAATAACCCTATAGATTTTATTAAGTTGGGTTTAAATGGGCATTCTTCTTAGTTTATCCATTGATTTTAAAATGGTCTAAACATAAAACTAGATTCGATACACCTTACCTAGCTTTAATTCCTTTTTCCCTAAAAGAAAACCACCTACTCCAATAATTTTAGGGTAATTATCTAGAGTTTTGTTATCACACTCCCATGAGTTCTTATAAATATTTATATACTATAAAGGAATGTTTATTAGGGGAATTACTCACTGATGAAAAGTCTTATCCTATAGATTCTCAATATCCAATAGTTAATCTAATAATGTCACTCTATCATCAATGTCTATCTCTCCATAATCAATATTGTGTGATTGATCATGCAAATATATCCTTATACATGAAATATGTAATGCCTCATACACTCAATCCAACTACGGGGTAAAATATAGGTGGTACAAAACCTCACCTACCCTTCATAGTATTTAGAATAGATTAATATATATATAATATAGCTTGTTATCCCTAAAAATTTCTATAATTTATTCTGATGTGAGACATTTAGGAACATAAAGTCTCCCTCCTTAAACTATAAAGGTATCTATCATCGATAGGTGTAGGAATTATGGTGAATATGAGCTATCTTCATCTAATCCTAGATGATCTGTACCTTATTTATTATTAATTTCATAAACTGGAGACCCAAGAGTGTTCACTCATCTATCTATAACTAGTATAAGGGTGAACTGAAAGGAATCTTATAAAAATACTCAAATGGTTCCATGCCAATGGTTGAGTGATATCTATTGTTATAGGAAAACTCCACTAAGGGAAAATGATCTTCCTGAAGTGTCCAATGGATCAGGCAGTAACACTGGGGGGGGGGTGAATCAGGTGTGACTTATTTTACTAAATTATTTTTCTTTTATTTAACCCCCCTTAAACCTCTATCACCTATTATAATGATTTGATCCTATATGAAATACCTAATGTAAATGAAACACAAAACACAATATTTTTACAAGGTTCGGTACTAAGAACTATTTTCTTGCTTCAACTAGTTATACCCCTAGTTATAGATTATTCACTATATATAGATGGTTAAAACTAGGGAAAGTCAAATTCTTATAAAAACTAAGTTCGATAGTGTTCCACTCTAGAGTCCCTCTTGAGTTTACAAGTTCCCACCTACACAGGAAACTCTTGAGTCCCATAGTAGGATATTTATAATACATCCAAAAGTGTTACCAGCATCTCATTAGTCTTCTCTAGAGTCCCAATAGAGACTTATTCTGCTTTATAGTTTCACTGAATACTTTAAAAATATTGATTCACACAAGATTTGATATACTTATATGATGATCACTTGATCTTACTCCACAATATTGATGGATCACATTGGCTCATGTACAATTCAAGAACCTTTTCATTAATGATGTTATTTCTAAAATAATACTGATCATATATAGATGGTAAGATTCCTCAGAACAACAATGCTCAAGAAAAAATTCTTTCTTCTGTTAAATACCCAACCTCACTGAATAATGAAAACTCAGATATGAATTCATTCCAAATCACTGATGAAAATTCTATCTCAAATTCAGTCTCAAAAGTCACTACTCACTATATACATATAATGTATATTACATCTCTATTCTCAATCATCATGCATGTATAAAACAATTCATGGTATTATCAATATTATTTCCTTATATAAGTTTTATAGAATGTGAATGTGCATGAAAGTACTTTTTAATTCATGCACACATACACTTCCTCAAGTGTTCTTCTTTACTACCCAAATTAATACCGCCTAACCACACAATGAACTACCTTCTTGTTTCTTAAAATGATTATGTACTCATGTGTGCTTGTAATTACTCACATTCATGCCCTAACTATACTATACATGCGTAATGCATGAGTATCATGTTGTTCCTTTTATTCTTACACATAAAACATGAATGGATGTTGGTTGTTGATGCATGCAAATCAAAAAAATTCCTTGCACACTCAATATGTTTGTCTTGTGTAAGTGTGATACCTTCATGCGAGTTGTGTAAGTGGTATATCCACTTCGTTTGTGAAAAAAATTAGAGATTTAGGAAGGATATCACAAATCTATAATGATTAATGGAACTTAGTTCATCAAAAATCAAAACTAGTGTTTTGTGCACATATAGTATTCCCGTGATAGTCTCTTATTCTTTATGCAAACATAAAATGTATAGAACCCTTCATGAACTAGAAGTTCATGGAACTATGTTTCTTCAGGATTTAAAATAATCTCACACTCAAAAAAACACCCTGACCTCAGAACATCAAATATTTTTAGGAAAACTTCACCAACCTAGCTCATGCACACTGCCTCTCCTCATTCTTCGTGACAACTTGGATTACCATCAATGAAAATATCACATTTTCTTCCTACTATTTATCCATGGTTTGATCTTTATTGTATTTTTAAAATAATGTTTCATCATATTTTGATCATTTTTGAATCATCATAACACTCAAATGATAATTATAAATCTTATATCAATCTTCTGTTAATGTAGCATGGAGATCCTTGTGAGCTGAAGTCCTCTGTAGAGTCTTGATAATAAAGAGGAAACAACTTTGATCAGATGGTTTTGATTAAATAGATCATATGACCATAGTTCTTTCTATGTTTTTAATGGTATATGGAAAATATTAGCACTATGTGATCCCACATAGAAATAGATTTTCAAACTGCGCTTCTTTATAATACAAAGTGTGAGATAGACATGAAAAAATTGGTTATTGGTCCTGTTCTCCTCACAAACTAGAACCACCCTGTGCTGGTGATCTCATCTTACACCATGACACCCTACATAGGGGATCCACGCTACTTATATACCTCCCAGTAGGTGCGTGTTGAACAATCTCTATTGCCATGCTAGCTTGGACAAGAGGTAGCACCACCCACCTAAGTAGTGGTGTGAGTCCTTCATGGATGGCCAATGTGGTTGGATAAATTTTTAATCAAACCCCAAAAAATTTACTTGTCTCTATAAAATATAAATCCCAATGAAAAATTCATTATGAAATACTAAGACAACATAAAATCTTCCCCTTCTCTAACATTATTGATTTAATTTGTTCCTCATTTAATTCCTTGTTTATATCAATGAGTCATTCTCAATAACACTAACACATGTATTTGAACATAAGACCATCTATACAATCATCACATTTAGAACTCATTGAATTTTCATCTTCATAAGTAATTGAAAAAAATTTCAACCTCAACAAATCACTTGGGTTATTCAATCTCCCACTTTGGATTTGTTATCAACACCATTTTCATTTTAAAATTCAATAATATATTCTCCCACTTATTGGAAATAAATCCAAATATATAATTATCGGAAGGAATTATCATTCCCAAAATACATATTTTAAGAACATACTATTTTATTAAGACACTTATTGTCTATTTTACTTCGGAGAAGGATGGAATCAAAACTAATAAAGTAATGAGATAAAATTAACCAACTCAAAGTCTATATGAGAAATTATTTTTATAGAAAAAAATAGTTTTGAAATTTAACATCAATGATGTCAAATACTTTCTATCATGTGATACCAATCACTGAAACCAATTTTTAGGAATTTTTCAAAATATTTTCAACTAATATCCTATATACATATCAACAAACAGATTAAAAACATTAATTTTCAAGAATGTATTTCCCATTTCAAATTTTCATTCCCATTTTTCATAAAATAATAAATCTATTACTTTTATAATTAATGAATTTTTTATCATGAAATAGGATAATTTAAAAAATATACCTCAATAATGACAAGCTTCAATTTCGAGACATTTAACTTTTAGAATTACCTAATTCATACCTCACCAGAGATTCTGATATTCATAAGATATCAACTAAAATAAAATATCTGGTGATTTATCTTCTATGCTCCCCTCAAGAGATAAACTCAATATTTATTCATCATGGTTGAATTTATTCATGAATAAAAACTAAGAATATTCTAATATTATTTGAAATGATTTGAATAATATTCCATGAAGGAAATATTTCTTGCTGTAATATGTTCATATATTTTATTAAATCTAGGTACACCTGAATATATGCTTCACCTTCAATTCCTTGGATGAAAAAATTTTAAATATAGGAATAAGGTGGTTCTTCAATGCTCCTCAGTTAGAGAAACATGACTGATAGTTTCTTCTCAACCAAGAAATATTCTTAGATGAAAAAGGATTCCTCACTTTTTCTAACAAATCAGATCCAGTTTTCTCTTATTTATCCATATTTATTTCCTCTTCAAACTGTTCTATCCATTTGATCAAGCATTATTTAGGAACATTTTCAGTATTCACCTTGTGTGTAGACTTATTCTTCCCATCATTAGAGTTTCCTTTCACTATATCAATCATTGTTTTCTCTTATAGATTGATTCTTTCTTTGATTATAACTTTTTACTTTTATTATGAATGTTAATATCCAATTAACAATGATCCATGACATGAAATTTTCCACCACAATAAAAGCATATTTTATTTGTTGTGACACTCTTCATATCATTCTTCATAACCTTATTGGGATTTGTTTGTTTAAAAACCTTCTTCTTTTATTCACACCCTAAGACTGACCTATCATATCCATTTATTACCTATTTCACTTTTTTTTGTGGTATTATATTCATGTAAATAGAGTATTTTTGCATGGTTGGTACATACTAGAACTCATCATAACAATTACCATTTCTTTTATAACAATCACATAAATTTTCAATGTAATAAAATCTGTTTTTGATAAGATTATTACCCTTATGTGAATTCTACATCTATTGTTTAGGTGTCCACTTATCTTCATCTTTTATCCCCCTAAATGTTGGAATTTTAAAATTTTATACAATTTCATGTTATTTAAATAATTAATTACATGATTCCCAAACTTACAACACCACCAAAAGTAGCTAAAAAATCTCGATTTCTTATTTTGTGAGACATTCTAACTATATTTTACATTTTTCTTCTTTTAGGTAGATCATTTCTTCTTATGTTATTTCTAATGAGAAAAATAATTTACACATTTATTCACATTTATCTTTAAATATTTTGAGGATTTATTCTTCAATGAGCCTGTAATAGATTTATCCTTTGATAATATCAAGCTCTTCTTTCCACTAGATTGAATCTTTTCAGAAATATGTCCCTTATCAAATGAATCTGTGGAATCACTTCTTTTCTCAAAAATTTGGGAAGTATCAACTTGTTCGAATTCCATATTTTTTAGTTTCACTTATAGTTTAAGTCATTTTAATTTGAGATAAATATTATTATCTTCAACTAATTTAATTCTTTCTTCCCACCGAGTCTTCATGTAATGAACCAAACTTTTATTAATGAAAATTACTCTTGATCTAATTAAATGTCTTATTATGTAAAATGGTTATATAAAATATAAATTTCTTTGGTTTTATGATTTTGGATTTTAAAATTCCATTAATAATTGTGACCATTTCTAATATAGCTGTTGAAGAGTGATCACATGATTAGTATAAATACAGGGATTCAAAAAATCCAATTTACTCAGTAAAAGGAAGCAATGACCTCATCCAGTTGAATTTATCCATACGAAGCCCATTTTTTGGAGCATGGAAAGGAGGTGGCATAATTTGGATTTGATCTTTAACAATCCCAAGATAAGCTTCACACATTAAGCTCGAACGAAACCACCTATGGGAGAAGTGGAAGTTGATAGAGATTATCACCCGAGCGATGTTATCCGAGCCACCCCAAGAGTCTATCACCATCGCACACCTTACCCTTCGGTCTTAGGTGGTTGTTATAAGGGGTTATGTAAGAAGATCCTAGCCCTATGATTATGTACATTATTTTTTGTATAGATAATATACATTTTTTATTATTGTTACTTGGAAAATAGTTTTTAAAGAAAAATAGCATTTTTAGTTAATATTCAATTAAGAAATCTATTTTGAAGAATTAATGGATTTTTTTTGAATTAAAAAATATTTTAATAAAATATTATTACTAAATTAATTTTTATAATATAAATTACTATATAAATATTATGAATACGAATTTGATTTTTATTAAGGTTTGAAAGTTATTTTTGTCAAAAACTCATGACTTTTTGATAAATGTCGGTTTTTATTTTGAAAGTAAAAATTCACATATTTAGAAAATTATTTAGATAAAATTAATATTATTTTTGGAATCAGGACATTGAAATTATCCAATTGTTAATTTTTCATAATTTTCCGAGACAATCCAATTTTTGGGTAAAAATTAAATACCGTTTAAATTTAAATGTGTTTTATGACATCATAAGGACCCAATAGTGATGTAATAAAATACTATATTTTTTTTGTAAAATATAAGATTTACCATTAAAATAATATTATTTTAGGTTTTATTTATTTATTTTACAATGATTTAGTGGACCCTTCAAGACTTATAAAACATTTTATCTTTTTAAAATTATTTCCTTGAGAGTGTGACTCTCCCCCACATAAGAAAGCCTAATATTTTAAGAACTTCATCCATTTTAATTATAAAATAATGTTTTCCACTCCCCTTTGGAAAAAAACCATGGTAAAAAACAATGGGTTGATTTGTGGTTTTGATTAGTTTAATGTGTGGTGTACCAAACCTAAATAATAAAGAATTACATCTCCTTTCATATATAAACCCACCCAATCTCCCACTTCCTCTTCACTCAAAGCCTTTGGAGCTCAACCAACCCCTTCCCTTGTCTCTCTTGAATCATCCCAAGGTTCCCCTATCTCTCAGGAATCCTCTCTCAAGCCCCTCCCAAGCCTTTGAGATCACACTTCCAAGTAAGGGATCCCTCCCATTCTCATTTTATCCAAGTTTCTTAATATTGTTATTCCATTTTATTTTTAATTATAAATGTTGGGTTATGATTTATAACCTCCCCTATACTGTACTATTTATGTTTTAATGATGATAGACCCTTTCCATCCCATCTATGCCCTCAATGTACACCCGTTACCATGCCGAAATTCTGTTAGGAATTTCTCTCTCCTCATTTACATTCAAGCAATTATTTTGTATTATGAGTCTAAATTCCATTAATTATGTTGGGAAATGTATATATATTAACCCATTACTTTAAATTTAATTTAAATATGACGATACATGCCTTTATCTCTCATCAACCATTTTTATGAATTTTTATGTCACGCCGTTATGCTTCCAAAATTGCACCATGATTTTCCAAGCCAAAGTCATTGTGTAGTGAATACCATGCCCATTTCTCTATCAAGGGTATTCACCTTTATAAACATTTACTTATTTTTTTAAATAGTTTCATGTATTTATTCCACATTACTTTATCTTGGAATAAATGATTATGTTGAATGATTCCATGTTTTAAGATTCATGTGGCACACTTATGCATGGAATGAAATGTTTAAGAAGGGTGCTCCCTGATAGTGATCCAATGCATTGGGTAAAGATTAGTATCGTGATACGTCAAGTGAAATGAGGGTTTAATTATGCTAATTCATGTTCAATGATGTTTTACCCATTCTTCATGTGCAATGATCCTTGTCTCATGCTAATACCATGTTAAGTGTTGTTGCCACATTTCCATGTTATGATTATCATGCTATATCATGCCTTTATGTTCATGTTTCTTTTATGCTCCATTGATATGAATATTTCATAAAATGTATTTTATTCTTCATGTTATGCCTTGTTTACTCCCTTACTGGGCTTTATAGCTCCCCATTTTCTTATGCATGTCCTCAGATTATCCCATGGAATGATAAGTACAAGGGAATGCAGTGGTCATGTAAAGGAAGTTTTCAATAATGATGTTGGGTTTCATGTTTTAAGTCATTATGTAATGTTCCTAATCCCCAAATACACTAGAATTCTCGATATTCTATGTTGTATCAAGTGAATATTTTATGTAATAAATCATGTTAAAGTGTGTAATAATAATCAGGGTTGTTATAGTTGGTATCAAAGGATAGGTTTAGTTATTTTTGGTATTTGGATTAGAAAACACTAGAGAAGCCTTAGAGATAAGAATAAGTATAATAAAAACATTCCTAAATTTTGGTGAGTATTGAGTAGGTGGTTTATCAAGAAAATACATCCATGTTTGTGTACGAGTTGGTAGAGGCGGTTCTGGAACAGATGTACCTAGGAGTTAAAACTCCAACAAGAAGTTTCGGGCTTGACCCGGGGTATCCTGGTACACGATAATGGGACTTGTTTCACTCTTGGTTACGAAACTCCTGGGGGATATGCTTTGGTAAATTCATAAGCTTATTATGAACCATTATTAAGGGAATAAAAAAAATTCCCCTAATAATATATGTTGAGAAGTAGATCATGGATAACATAGATTGAAGCCTATAGATTCATAAGTTAAGGAAATAAAAGTTATTTATAAGTCATCCATTTTTGTCATTGGATTACCCTTTATGTGTTACCCCTAACTTTCCTTTTATTCTAGCTAATGGTCAGTAATAAGAGGACTCGAGCTAACAACAGATACGAAGATTAATGTGATTAATTTTCTAATGAGATGCCCAATCCTATGGGAGCAGGAATCAAAAACTTTGTCACGATACTCTCTCAGTTAACTAAATCTTTGAATAGAAACATGAGTCAAGAGTAACGTTCAACCCCCCTAAGAAAGAACAAGTCACAATCGAGAGCTTCATGAGACAAATCCCCCCTACTTTTAATGGATCATTTGATCCCTCAATTTCCAAATAATGGATCAACACCATTGAAAATATCTTATCAACCATTCAATGTTCTAAACAAGAGAAGGTTCTTATGGCTGCTTATCATATGGAGGGTGAAGCTGATCAATACTGGACATTGATAAAATACATGAAGCCTGAGGAGGAGATCAATGCATTAGAATGGAAGGATTTCCAAAAGATGTTTTTCGATAAATATTTTCCACGCACCCTCTGACTTAAGATGGAAAGGGACTTCCATGTACTCAAGAAAAAAGACAATTAATCCATTAGAGCATACGAGGAAAACTTCACAAGGCTTTCATGATATGACTCTGGC
The DNA here is from genome assembly GCA_963277665.1 of Viscum album. Lineage (NCBI taxonomy): Eukaryota > Viridiplantae > Streptophyta > Magnoliopsida > Santalales > Viscaceae > Viscum > Viscum album. The sequence continues at coordinate 1,942,317,402 of OY728119.1, read as the reverse complement.
TTTGTCGTTACCCCCCAAATTCAAGTTTGACTAATTCTTTGGTAAGCTGAAACCTAGCCTATGAAAATCCCTGGTGGTCCGTGACTTTGATATCTATGAGGAAACTGTATGATGTGCCATCAAGGTCAAAATAGAGATTAGATAATCTTAGGGGTATCATGGGGATAAGAAGTGCAAGGTGGACTTCAATTCTAGTGGTCTGTATGATAAATCCAAGGGTGATAATAAAATCCAGCACCCCACTTGCGAAAGGTGCCGAAAGAAGCACCAAAGAAATTTCCTAAAGGGGATGAGAAAATGATTTAGGTATGGAAGAGAAGGGAACCTAGCTATTAACTGCCAACAAGAAAAACCCACAGATGCGACAAAGGATAGGAATGCTCTGTTAAACTCTCAATGCATTGTTCATTGCTTCAACTGAAAAGAACCAGGTAACCTTGCAAATCAGTTCCCTAAGACACGTGTTTTCAGAGGCAACCAACAACCTCTAAGGCAGTAAGGGAGAGATTTTTCCATCACTACCACCAAAGTGAACCCTGACAATGAAGTGGTGATAGATATACTAGTTATTCATTCAAGAATAGAAAATGTAATTTTTGATTATGGTTCTATGCATTCTTTTATATCCCAAAAGTTTATTAGAACAATCCCAAAACCACCACAAATCATGGAAGTAAAGATGTTAGTGAGTATGGAAAATGGAGCAATAATTGCATCCCATGAATACAACTCCTCCCCTATCTTAATTTGTGGATTTAACTTCTCAGTGAACCTCTTCATACTCCCTCTAGTTTAATTTGATTCAATTATCAGCATGGATTGTATTTCCTTATATAGATCCAATATAAATTTCCATGAGAGGGAAATCACTCTCCATATAGAGAATCGACCCCCGATTCTATACAAGTGAAAGGAGGAAGATGAATCTTTTTTAGCACCATCATCTCAAGTGTGGATATTAATACCTTATGAGCATGCGTATCTGGATTAGATGATTGAGTCTAAGGAAGCAACCATCTTTGAAGACATGCCTATTGTGATGGAATTCACTGAAGTGTTTCTCAAGGAATTGCCTGGTCTTCCTTCTAGAAGAGATATTAAATTCTCAATTGATCTTATACCTGGGGTATTGCTAATATCCAAGACTCCGTATAGAATGGATGTTGTGGAGCTTGAGGAGATGAAGAAAAAACTACAGGAGAATCTGGTTAAAGGGTTTATATGCCCAAGTGCTTCACCATGGGGTGCACCAGTCCTCTTCGTCAAGAAGAAGGATGTGTCAATGAACCTTTTCATTGATTATCGTGAACTCAACAAAATCATGATAAGGAAAAAGTATCCTCTCCATGAATTTATGACTTTTTTGATCAGCTATGTGGAGCACAATACTTTTCCAAGGTGGATTTTCGGTTGGGATATTACCATGTAAGGGTGAAGAAGAAGGATATCCCCAAGAATGATTTTCGTACAAGGTACGGGCACTATGAATTCATAGTAATGCCTTTAGGACTCATTAATTCTCTAGAAATCTTCATGAACTTGATGAATAGTGTATTTATAGATTACCTTGACAAATTTTTGGTAGTCTTTATAAATGATATTCTAATATACTCCAAAACCAAGGAGGAGCATGGGAAGCATCTAATCACTATACTAGAGACCTTACAAAAAGAGAATCTCTATGAAAAGTATATCAAGTGTGAGTTCTGGTTGAAGAAAGTCTCATTATTGGGTCATATAATCACAAGAAATGGGATATTTATGGATCCCTCTAAGATAGCTACAATTCAGGGATGAATGAGGAAAACATCAGTAACAAATATCCGTAGCTTCCTTGGGTTAGCTGGATATTATCACCGATTTGTGAGAAATTTCTCACGATTTTCAAACCCTCTTACCAAGCTAACTCAAAAGGGATTAAAGTTATCTTAGAGTGATGAATTTGAAGAGAGTTTCAAGGAGTTGAAAAGGGGGCTTATTACTATGCTCTTTCTCACATTACCCATAAGTAGAGAACTTTTTTTTGGTATTTAGTGATGCTTCGAAGAAGGGACTAAGTTGGGTGTTGAAACAGAATGACAAAGTCATTGCCTATGCTTCAAGGAAATTGAATTTTCATGAGAAAAATTATCCAACACATGATCTAGAGTTGGCTGTGGTGAAAATTTTGCAGTATTACCTCTTTGGGGAGAAGTGTGAAATATACACGGACCAAAAAAGCCTCAAGTATATATTCACACAGAAAGAGTTGAATATGTGCCAATGAAGATGGTTATAACTAATCAAAGACTACAAATGATCAATCCATTACCACCCTGGGAAAGCAGACAAGGTGGAAGATGCTATAAGTAGAAAGAACCTAGTGATTCTATTATTGATGAGAATTGAAAAGGATCCAATCTTCTTAGATTTGATGAAGATGGACATGGGAATCATAAATAAGGGAACATCATAAATCCTTTAACAAATTATTTCTCAACTATATCTTTTGAAAAGGTTAAAGGATGCTCAAAAGGATGATGTGGTAATTTAGAAGATGGTGGAAAATATCAAAAAATGAAATTCTCGGAGTTCAATGTCAATGAAGAAGGAATTGTGATATTTGTTTCAAGACTATGTGTTCCATCGAATTCGAAGTTAAATAAGGAACTTTTTGATGATGAAAATAGTTCAAATTTATCCATTATCCTAGGAAACAAAAAAATATATCGGGATCTATGAGATCATTATTGGTGGGAAAATATGAAAAGGGAGATTACTGAATATACATAAAAGTGCCTGGTATGTCAGCAAGTGAAGGATGAGAGGCAAAAGTCAAAGGGGATGATGCAACCACTACCCATACCAACATGGAAGTGGGAGAAAATTACCATGGACTTTTTCACTTGACTTCCAAGGACATCTAGAGGAAATAATGCTATATGGGTCATTATGGATCGTCTTATGAATACAACTCACTTTATCACAATTTGAGAAGACTTCTCATTAGATAAACTTGCACGGATTTACATCAAAGAATAGGTAAGGATACATGGAGTACCATTATCTATTATATCCGATCATGATCTGAGATTCACCTTGAAGTTCTGTAAAAGTACTTGACATGATCTAAGCACTGAACTGAACATCAGTACAACCTATCATCCTCAAACTGATGGCTAATCTGAGCAAACTATTTAGACACTAGAAGATATGGTAAGATCATGTTCTATGGACTTCAAAGGAGGATGGGACCAACATCTTTCACTGGTTGAATTATCCTACAATAAAAGTTTTCACTCGAGCATCTGAATGGAACCATATTAAGACCTTTATGGGAAAAGGTTCAAAGCACCAGAATGTTGGGATGAAGTTGGTGAGCGTAAGCTGATAGGACTTGAAATGGTCGAAGAAATGGTGGATAAGGTGAAAACCATTCAGTAGCATATCAAGGCAACCCAAAGTCGACAGAAGAGTTATACAGATAACCATAGATGAGACATTGAGTTCAAAGTTTGAGACATGGTATTTCTACGCATATCTCCATGGAAGAAGGTCAGGAGGTCTAGAAAAGTAGGGAAGTTAAGTCCTAGGTACATCGGCCCCTTCGAGATTCTTGATCGTGTCGGGGCTGTGGCCTATCGACTAGCACTTCCACCAACCATGGACAAAGTACATGATGTCTTTCATGTATCTATCTTAAGGAAGTACATACCAAAATCTTCACATTCACTCTCTTTATAGGTAGTACAGTTAGAAAATGATCTTTCTTACGAGGAGTATCTAGTGAATCTCTTGGATTGTAGAGATAAAGTTCTACGTAACAAGACTACCCACCTGGTCAAGGTACTATGCCGAAACCATAAGTACGAAGAGGCAACATAGGAACTAGAGGAGGAAATAAAAGAAAAGTACCCACACCTGTTTACGTCTTATAATGTAAAATGAAATTTTGAGGGTGAAATTTCATAAGGGGAGAATATTATAACGACCCAAACTTTTATTAATAAAAATTCCTCTTGATCTAATTAAATGTCTTATTATGTAAAATGGTTATATAACATATGCACTTCTTTGGTTTTATGTTTTTGTATTTTAAAATTCCTTTAAGAATTGTTACTATTGCTAATATAGCTGTTGAACAGTGATCACATGATTAGTATAAATATAGGGCTTTAACAAATTCAATTTACTCAGAAAAAGGAAGTGATGGCCTCATCCAGTAGAATTACTCTATAAAAATCCCATTTGTTGGAGCTTGGAAAGGAGGTGGTTTCATTGGGATTCTCTCTTTACCAAGCTCAAGCCGAGTTTCAACACGTTAAGCTCGAACGAAACCACCTATAGGAGAAGTAGAAGTTAATAGAGATTACCACCCGAGTGATGTTATTCGAGCCACTCCAACACCTTACCCTTCAGTCTTATATGGGTGTTATAAGGGGTTATGTAAAAAGACCCTAGCCCTATAATTATGTACATTATTTTTTTATAGAGAATATACATTTTTTTATTATTGTTACTTGGTAAATAATTTTTAAAGAAAAAATAGCATTTTTAGTTAATATTCAATTTAGAAATATATTTTGATGAATTAATGGATTTTTTGTATTAAATAATATTTTAATAAAATATTTTTACTAAATTAATTTTTATAATATAAATGGTAGTATAATTATTATGAATAAAAATGTGATTTTTATTAAGGTTTGAAAGCTATTTTTGTCAAAACCAATAAATTTTCGATACATGTTAGTTTTTATTTTAAAAGTAAAAATTCAAATATTTAGAAAATTATTTATATAAAGTGAATATTATTTTTAGAATCAAGATTTCAAAATTATCCAATGGTGAATTTTTCATAATTTTCTGAGACAGTCGAATTTTTAGGTAAAAATTAAATACCATTTAAATATATAATGTGTTTTATGACATCCTAATGACCCAATAGTGATGTAATAAAATACTATAAACATTATGTTCGGAAAATATATATTTTAACATTTAAATAATGTGATTTTAGGTTGTTTTGATTTATTTTTCAATGCTTTAGTGGACCCTACAAGACTTATAAAACATTTTATCTTTTTAAAATGATTTCCTTAAGAGTGTGACTCACCACCACATAAGAAAGCATAATATTTTAAGAAGTTAGGCCATTGGACTTATAAAATAATATTTTCCACTGCCTTTTGGAAAAAACCATGGGAAAAAACCACGATTTTGTTTGTGGTTTTGAATAGTTTAATGTGTGGTGTCCCAAACCTAAATAATAAATAATTACCTCTCCTTTCCTATATAAACCCACCCAAGATCCCACTTCCTCTTCACTCAAATCCTTTGGAGCTCGACCTTACCCTGACCTCCTCTCTCTATAATCCTCACAAGGAACCCAAGCTCTCAAGAAGCCTCTCTCAAGCCCCTCTCAAGCCTTTCGGATCACACTTCTAAGTAAGGGATCCCTCCCTTTCTCATTTTATCCAAGTTTCTTAATATTATTATTCCCTTTTATTTTCAATTATAAATTTTGGGGTATTATTTTTAACCTCCCATATACTGTCCTCTTTATTTTTGAATGATGATAGACCCCTTTCCCTCTCATCTATTTCCTCCATGTATACTCTTTACCATGCTGAAATTCCGTAAGGAATTTCTCTCTTCTCATTTACATTTAAGAAATTATTTTGTATTATGAGTCTAAATTCCATTAATTATGTTGGGAAATGTATATATATGACCACATTACTTTAAATTTCATGTAAATTTTATGAGACACCCATTTATCTCTCATAAAACATTTTTATTAATTTTTATGTCACACCATTATGCGGCCGAAATTGCACCGTGATTTTCCAAGCCAAAGTCATTATGTAGTGAATACCATGCACATTTCTCTATCAAGGGTATTCAAATTTATGAACATTTACTTATTGTTTAAAGAGTTTCATGTATTTATTCCACATTCCTTTATCGTGGAATAAATGATGATGTTGAATGATTCCATGTTGTATAATCCATCTGACACACTTGTGCATGAAATGAAATGTTTAAGAAAGGTGCGCCCTGATAGAACTCCAATGCATTGGGTAAAGATTAGTATCATGATACATCAAGTGAAATGAGGGTTTAATCATGCTAATTCAAGTGAAATTAAGTTTTACTCATGCTCCATGTGCAATGAGTCTTGGCTCATTCTAATACCATGTTAAGTGTTGTTGCCATATTTCCATGTTATGATAATCATGCTATATCATGCCTTTATGTTCTTGTTTCTTTTATGCTCCATTGATATGCCTATTACCTAACATGTGTTGTATTCTTCATGTTATTCCTTGTTTAATCCATTATTGGGCTTTATAGATCGACTTTTTCTTATGCATGTCCTCAGGTTATCCCATGCAATGCTAAGTACGAGGGAATGTAGTAGTAATGTAAAAGAAGTTTTCAATAAAGATGTTAGGTTTCATGTTTTAAGTTGTTATGTAATGTTTATAAGCCCCAAAAACACTATACCTCCAGATATTCTATGTTTTATCAAGTGAATATTTTATGTAATAAATCATGTTTAAGTGTTTAATAATAAGAAGGGTTGTTATACTTTATCTTTTGAATCTCAACTTCATGCATATAGTTTCCTTCAGTAAAAAAAGTTCAAACTCCTTGATTATTTTTGATTTAATATCTAGCTGAGAATATTTTACATTCATATATGTATTATAAAACTTTTCACGTGCATGGATAAATTATATAACAAAAATTTCAAAAAAGCATTTCTCACAAACTTTACTTTTAAATTCATAAATATATCCAAAATATCTTTATTTAAAAATATATATTATTTCTTCCTTTTCTTTCACAAGTTTTTTGAGAGTGCTTCATATGACAAACTTTAGTCAATGCTTCTTCCATAGCATTAGATTCATCTTCTAGCTATAATTTTTCATTCTAAAGTTCATTGAAAACTATATTCATACATGTGACCACTTCTTTGGGAAGTTTCTTTACATATTTTCTAATTTTAAAATTGATCATATATTCATCATAGCTTGAACTTGAATCATCAGAATTATAACCAACTAATTTCACTGAACATTTACCATTTTGAGTGCCTTTAACTTGTAGTTAATCTTTATTTAACTTTGAACTATTCTTCTATAACAGCCAAAGATTTTATGGTATTTATATTTTTAAGTAAATTCAATTTATTCAATAGCTTATATTGCATGAAACACCAATTTTAAATGAACCATGATATACTATTCAATATTAACATGACTGTTGGAATAGTAACTTAAGAATTAGGAATAGTAATATGTCCATTATAATAATAACCTCACCTATGAAACTATAAATAAAATTTAGGTATCTTATAAATGAAAATGTGATATATTTATATCATAGAATAAGTAAATAAATGATTTAAAAATGATAAATTAAGTGTTAGTAATTTTGTGAAGCATAAATCATTATTTACAATTTTACAATTAATATAATTATTTTAAAAAAATATTTTCATAAAATAGATTCATTAATTAATATTTTTATATATTATAATTATAATATATTTTATGAGATCATAATTATTTACTCAATGTGTTGTGAAATTGGTTATAATATTATAATCAGTATTTTTTGAACAAATGATTATTTTAATTAGAAATTAAAATTCTCATATTTAGAAAATTATTTTCCTAAAATGGTGTCCATTTTTTATATATACACATCTAAAAATGATTAGCATTAATTTTTGATATTTTTCTAAAATAGTTGATTTTTTTGTGAATAGTGAAATATGGTAATTTACAATATTTAACATTATAAGTAAATAAATGATTTATTGAGTCAAATCCAATGTATGTATGAGGTAAGAACCCATTATTTCTAACTCAAATTATCTAGTTACTATAATTAGTCATAAGAATCAACCCTATTAATAGTCTTGATCCAAAATAATAAACAAATGAATAAAATAATAAAAAACACCCCTCTCCCCTATAGATACCACCCCTTATCCTCACACTATATAACCCTTTAATCTTACCTAAATTATTCCCAATTCCATTATCAAGATTCTTACCCACGTCCAATGCCTAATTTGCTTACCAAGAGACCAAATCCAAGTGTCTTAAGGGGGTTCCCAAGGAGATAATATTCAAGAGGTAAAACCATCCTCCGTTTTTTATTTTATTTTATTTTCTTATCCTCTCCTCACCTACCCTATAAAAAGTGTAATGGTAACTATATTATCATATATATAATATAATTTTATTATTATAATGTAATATTAATCATTACATCTCTTCTCTCATCATTTTATTATAAAAATGAAAATATCGTCCACAATATGTTGATTCATCGCCTTCATGGATGATGAGTTTTAATTTTCCATTAATACCTTCAAGGATGGTCATAATACCATTATTATGGTTAAATAAGATTTTAATATAAATATTATAAGTTATATCCTATTATGGAACCAACTTATAAACATAATATTCAATAAAATGATACAATTTTACGATGGTCATAAAAATAGCCAAAATAAATTAAAAAAATTTCATCAATGTTGTATCTAATTAGTCATCCTCATACCATATAACCAAATGATATATAATACTATTTAAAATTATTGAATTTCAATAATACTAAATGTCTTCACTTCTAGTGTTTTTCTTCTATTTTATAAGAACTCCTGTAATTATACACTAGGGAACCAACCATAAAACCATGAAATGAACACTCCCAAAACAAAGAAATTAAACATTATAACTCATCAGAATAGACATAAATGAACTTAATAAAATTATAATAAATAAAATATATATTTAATAGGTTATTAATTAAGTAATTAATAAATCTAATTTTATTACCCAAGACATTAATTACAAGCTCATAATGATTTCAGACATAAGGTATGGAAATTCATCTCAATTTCCATTTCATTGAGACTTACTTGGTATTGTGCACCCAATCATTTTAATGTGGTTTATCTACTACCCCTTTAGAATAATTTTTCATTTGAAATTATATTTCTATTAAATATACATGTTTATTATATCATGGATATGATTATTTTCTAAGCGAAATACCATTTTACATAATGCGTTTACATTGAATCTTATTTGATTAACTGGGGAAATATTGATAAATCCATATCCTATAATCAATACAGATATTTTGATAAGTAATATTGTTCATTAATTAAATCTATATATATAGAATGATTTGGACTTGCATTGATGGGTGGGTCCCATCATTATATAGCCCCTCGATGCATCAATAGGTCATATGAGACAAAACAGGTGGAAAAAAAACCTTCATGTTTGTTTCAAAATAGAATCAGATGGGTTTCTACCCACATAATTAAACCATATTATGAAAGGTCTTGAAAGTAGTGGTTCATTTACTAGATACATGATGTCCAATAATTTATCTTTTCCTTAATTTAATATCCAATTATTACTATCCATGAAATTTTCACTATGAAAAACTCTATGGATTCATTTTCATTCTCAGTTTATTGATTAAATAGAATTTGTTTTTTAGTTATTTACCTTTCCATATTGATTATTTCGTACTAATTATACATCAAATTTTTTTGATTCATGTTTCTACTATATGTAACCCTTACTGAGATTTTGAGATCAACCTTTTATCTGTTTTCCTTCCCTAGGTTATGAAGATGAAATATTTGAATAAGTATCAAGGAAGAAGTTTTTTTGTGTTATATGTTTATTTACCATTGTAATAAGGGATCCATGTATGTATATAGTTATTCAAGACTACTGAACTAAATTTTCCTTAGTGATGTGATCTCTTATATCTATGCCATTTTAATAAAATAACCACCATATCTGGGCTATTGGGGTCGAGGTTGTTACATCTTCATATTTTTTCCACTCTTTTATTCCTATTTTCTGAGTCTTGAATTAAACTTCAAAATGTCTAACATATGGAGTAGATATAGGATTTTCCATCTAAAGATCATCTGAATTTTCTTCAAAATCAAATCCTCACTTCATATACTTCTGATAAAACAATTGGAAAAGTAATGTAGATCCAACCAGAGGTGGCCTTGTGCTATGATACCAATTTAAGTGTCTAATGGATCATGTAGTCACACTGAGGTGGGGGGGGGGGGTTAATCATGTGTGACTTATTTTACTGAATTATTTTTGTTTTCTTTAACTCCCTTTAAACTGCTATCACTTTTTAGGATGATTTGATCCTATATTCAATGCATAATGTAAATGAAACACAACACATAATATTTTTACAAGGTTCAGTACTGAGACCTATGTCCTTGCTACAACCAGTTATAACCCCTAGTTATAGATTCTTCACTATATGTAGATGGTTAAAATCAGGGAAAGTACCATTCCCATCAATATTGAGTCCCATAGTTTTCCAATATAGAGTTCCACTAGAGTTTATAAGTTCTCACTTATACAATCCACTCCTGATCTCCATAGGAGGATCTTTATACTGCATCACACAATGCTACCAGCATCCCATCAGCCTGCTCTAATACTTCTTCTTCTTCTTCTTCAAAGTCACACTAAATACTTGAACAATATTGATTCACAGAATATTTGTTCCACTAATAGGATAATCACTTGATCTTCCTCCCTGAGCTTGTTGGATCACACTGGATCATGTACAATTTAAGAACCTTGTTCCTAATTTTTTTCTTACTCAAATAATATTGATCACCTATATATGGTCAACTAGATCAGTACAAAACTACCCTGGAAAAAAAGTTCTTTCTTATTCTAAATAACCAACATTAATGAGTACCTAAAACTCATATATGAAATCCTTATAAATCACTAATAGAAAGTCGGTCCTGAATTTAGTCTCAAAATCCATTGCTCACTATATAAATGCAATTTATATTGCATATGTATTTTAAATAATTATGCAAGTATAAAAAATTCATGGTCATCTCAATATTTTTTCTTATGAATGTATTATTTCATGTTCATGTGTATGAAAGTATTGTATAATGCATGAACACATACGCTACCTCACATGTTATTTTTTATTTTCCAAATGAATACTGCCTAACCACACAATACACTACCTTCTTCTTTCTTCAAATGATTATAAAATCATGTGTGTATGTATATATGTGTGTAATTCATGAGTATCCTATTTTTCCTTTTTCTATTGTACACAAACCCGAATGAATGTTGGATATTGATGCACACAAATAAATAAAATTCCTTGAACACTCAATATGTATATCTTGTGCAAGTGTTCTACCTTCATGCGAGTTGTGTAATTGATATATCCACTTCATTCTTGAAAAATAATATAGATACATGAATGTTATCACACAATCTCATATGTTTCGTGGAAATCAGTTTATCACAAACCAAAACTAGTGTGCTATGCACATATAGTATTCCTGTGATAGTCTCTTCTTCTTTGCACAAATAGAAAATGAAAAAAACCCTTCACAAACCAGAATTTCATAGAACTCTATTTCTTCTATACATAAAACCCCATCACACTATTCAACACACCCTAACCTCAATGAATTACATATTTATAAGAAAACATAACCAACCTAGATCATTCACACCTCCTCTCCTCATGTTTTGTGATAACTTGGATTACCATCAACAAAAATATTACATTTTCTTCTTACTATTTATCCATGTTTTGATCTTTGTTATATTATGAAAATAAATTTTCATAATATTTAGATCATTTTAAAATAATTAGAACACTCAAATGATGATCAGAAGGCTTGGCTTGATCTTCTATCGATATATTATAGAGATCCCTATAAGCAGAAGCCCTCCACCAAGGCTTGATGAAGACGTTGACACAGCTTCGATCAGACAACTTTGATTAAACGAATCAGTTGACCATAGTTTTTCTATGTTTTTAATGGAGGATGAATAGTATCAGTACAATGTGACCCCATATTGAAATAACTCTTCAATCCATGCTTCCTTATAATAAAAAGTGTGATATGAACATACCATAATTGGTTATTGCTCCCACTCTCCTTACTCATTGACCCCAAACCATGCCGGTGATCTCGTCCTCTGTTTTGCTTCCCCACACGAGGGCTCCATGCTACTCATGCACCTACCTATAATCATTCCTTAAATAATATCTACCTCTATGATGGATTGGATGAGAGGTAGCACCTAACCACCTCAATAGTGGTATGGGTCCCTCGTGGATGACCAGTGTGGTTGGCCAAATTTTTGATCAAACCCCAACTAAATTACCTATCCATATAAAATATAAATCCCAAATCTAAATTTATTATGAAATACCAATACAATATGAAACATTATCTTTCTCTAACATTCTTGATCTAATTTCTTCCTCATCTAATTCCTTATTGAGATCAATTTTTCATTATAAATAACACTGAAACCTGTCTTCGAACTTAAGAAAAGATCTAAAATCGTCAAATTTAGAAATCATTGTCTTGTCATCTTATTAAGTAATTGAAAAAAATAAACCACAACAAATCAATTGTGTTCTTTACTTCCCAGATTCATCCAAAATCCAATACATAAGCCAGAAACATGTCTTCAAGGACCTAAATGGTCTTCTTAGTTTGACCATCCATCTAGGGGTGTAACATCGTGATTATCTGCAACTATGTTTTAAAAGTCTCATGTAGTAATCTACACATCTAGGATGTGAAATTAGAATCACGAATAGAGAAAACCATCAAGGGTACTCCATAAATCCAAATTATCTTCTACACATATAAGAATCCAAGGATATTCACCAAACTCTACTATCTAATGGTGGAGAATTAGACTAACTTAGAGAGTATATCAATGATATCCTAGATAAAATTGTGACCTCTCACCATTTTTTGAAGTTTTATCATGTAATAAATGGTTATTCTATCCCACTTCCACTCTAGTACCTTGAGGGGTTGGGACAAACCCATTGGAACCTAACGCTCTACCTTAACTTTCTAATTGGTGATGCATCAATAGGTTGACTTTATGAAACTCCCCTTTATCCTTGGCCACCAAAAACTACAACTGAATATCCTTACACATTTTTTAAACTCCATGATGTATCATCAAGGGGGTGTATGAGAATTCTTGAGAACCTCATCACACAGTGTGGTTGACACAACTGTTTTTCATCATAAGAGGATGAAATGCCCCCACCTTCATAGAATCCATTAAGATCATGACCTCTAAATATTTGGTCACACAAGACCTCACAATAAATTTATATAAGTAGTACTTACCTTATTAATTAAAGAAGTGGAGGGGTCATAAGCATCGATTGAAGATACACTACCCTCCCTCATCCAATAAATACAAGTATAAAAAGGGAAATTGATCCAATGCCTTTCTTAGAAACTAAGAATGATGTTTTATACTGATATCATCTTCCACTAAATTTCCTTTCCCCAAAGTATAGACTATATTGAATTCATAGTCCTAAAGAAACTCTATCTAATAAATCTATCTCATGCTAAGATCTCTCTAAGTGAATATTTACCTAAGATTCTAGATGTTAGAATAAACAATGAACCTGTCACCAATACGATAGCTTATCAAAGTATTCCAGGAAAACACCACAGCTACTAGATCCAAATTATGAGCTGCACAATTCTTTTTGTGAGGTCTCATTAGTGAATATCTATAAGAAATAACTACCTTACTCTATATCAAAACAAATATGATCCCAGCTCTAGAGGCATCATAGAACACCATTAAGAAATCTTAAAATGGTTTCACTTATATATTTCTTCCACAACTACTCAAAGGCCTTATATAATTTCCTCTAAAAAAAATACATCCACATACAAGTCAATGACTTCATGGGATTCCCAATCTTTGAGAAGTTCACTAAAAATCTATATTAATAGTAAACTATCCCTAGGAAACTCCCCACCTCTGTTACACTCTTGGGTGGATCCCAAGCTAGAAAAACATTGTTCTTCACTGGGACCACAACTACTCCTTTCTCTATGATAAAATTCCTCAAGAAGGGTACCAATATAATCCACAAATGAAACATTTAGAGATTCATATAAAGATTATTTACCTAAATTATATCCAAAACCATTCTCAAGTGCTTTATATTCTTGACCTTTAATACTGAGTAAATGAGGATTTGAATGATGAATACCACCATGAACTAGTCTAAGAAATAATGAAATATTTGGTTCATGAGTCCCATAAATATTACTAGGGAGTGATTCACACCAAAGGTCATGACTAGGAACTCATAATGATCATAGATAAATTGTAATTCCATCTTTGACATCACATACTCATAACAAGTGGTAGCCTAACATGAGGTTTTAGAAGATCAAATCGATTATTGATTTATAGAAAGGGGTATTTATTATTGACTGACACCTATTTTAAGAAATTATAGTCAATATAAAAACTCATGCTCTCATTTGTATTCTTGGTGAACAATACCAAAGAACCCTAGGGGGATAGACTGGGTCTAATAATTCCATTATTCTGTAGATCCCTTAACTATGACCTAATCTCCCAAAGCTTAATAGGGGCCATCAAATATTATATGGAATATATCATAATGTTCATGGAGTATAATTCAATATGTAAATCAATCATCCAAATGTAGAGGTAGACTAGGTATATCCTCAGGGAAAAAATTCAAGTACTCCTTGATGACTATAGGAAATAAACTTCTGTTGAGTCCACTAGAGTAAGGTTTATGCTTGAAAACTGATAAGAATTGGATGAAACTTTATGTACATGAGTTTGACTTGGATAAGCTAGAAACAATTATGAAAAATAAAGGAAAATATAGATCTATCCACCTATATGAAACTTAACCATTGATAAAAATAATCAATCTAGGCCTCTGTTATTGATAGTCATTCTATACCAAGAATGTCATTATATGGTCTCATAACAAATACTAATAGATCTCACGTGAACCTATCTCCTATGATAGGTAATTCACACTACCAAAATTTGAGTGTGATTGAAGAATCTCCTCCAGAAAGAGTCTCCAGTCATAAGGGTCAGACTAGAGACTTTACTGGAATGTCTATTTCTTGAATAACGAACAAGGGAAAAAAGAATAGATTAGGCCTTTTTCTAGAAAAACCAATTCTATTTTAGAGAATAAATATATCATACCATGAATAATATAGTGAGCTACCTTGTTATATCCCTCTATTACTTATAGTTGTCTTCATCCCTATACTATATCTCTATGGACCTAGCACAGACCACCTGAAAGTGGTGGTTCCAGTATTGGGTCATAACATCAACCACCTCTCACAGCCCCTCCCACTCCTCTATCATAACCACCTCCTTGAGGATATCCCTAACCAACATTAGTATGTCCTTGATTGCATAAATTTATCTACCATGGTAGCCCCTCGAGTGACTTTATTCCCTATGAATCACCTTTAGTTGGGTAATCATGTGCCAAGTGAACCCTCCCCTCACAAGAATAAAATCATCTATCCTTCATCTAGTTGGATCTTCGATGAGAACCTTGTATCAATGACCCCCAAATCTACACCAGAGAATGAGTATGACTACTACATTAGGGATTTGATGTCTGATGTCTGCCATAAGTGGACAATGACTCTACTACATGATGTCCATTTCTTGCTCCAACTACCCAGTTCTCTTCTTCTAGGAAAATCTATACCACCAAAGCCCAATCTAACACTCCAAAAGAAGTGGGGATACACATAGGGACTACACTTTCTCAAATCTCTCAGTGAATCCCACACTCAAATTTTTATGCTTGAAAGTTCCCATCATGAACCATGTCATGGGAGTATAATATGAGTTCGATGAACCTAAAAATATACTCATTAATGATCATTATACCCTACTGCAAATCAATGAGATCCTGAATACGCATCATATGAAACATTGCTAAATAATATTCCTCTCTATATAGGTTCTTGACCCCAATCCATGGAAGAATCACCTCATAATGAGTTTGTGTTACTAAAATCCCTAAACATTTAGCTACACTCTGAAAAAGACTAGCTACTAGTACTACCATCAACTCTATCTAGTCCTCAACTACTTGAGGTTCCTAATCGTCCTAAAACATGGGAGACCTCTACCTATAGAACTCATGAAACACACTCAGCCTATATATTCCCTCATCATACACTTTATGAATGATTAATGGATCCACCTAGTGTGGATAATTCATCTGAACTATGTGTGGAAAGTCTTCTCCTAGCTCAATGGGTGGAAGAAATTCTGGTTGTCTACCTAGAGGAAACACCTCAGACACTAGCCACTGAATTGAGGCATAAAAACTCAGTAGATCATCATTAATCCCTTGTATTGGAACTATAATTTTCTATTGATGTGGTGACATATTTTTTGTTTTAATAAGATAAAACATGATCAATAGAGCATATCTGGGTAGTTGACTCAAGAAGGACATGGAAACCAAAAACACATTCCTATTTGATACACGTTACATTATTAATCCTACAACCAATGCCTTAGTGTATTGATTGGACAAGAAGGTTATCAAAGTTATGGTGTATGGATATATCATTTTCCACACCACTATTGGGTTCTCTATCTTGATATACAAACCCAATAAACCTCAACACCATTTCTATAATTTCCTAAAAAAATACTCACAATGAAATTATATCCAAAATCTATCCCTAATACAACCTTTATTTGATATCACTCTGATATGACTTGACCTACTAAGGCCCTACCTAGGCTAATGGAAAGTTAGGTGTTCCACCGTAATTCTACCTCTATTAGGCCAGGGGATGGTGACTATCACAGTGTAGACATAACTCACACATGAGATGATTTATCCTAAGGTACCCACAAACACACACACACACATGAAAACACACACACACACATGTCCCTATACCCAAAAATATTGAAGATTATTAATGAATGGAGTAATAAATAAATTAACATCCTCTAATATCCCATAATAGAGTATGATATTATATAAAAAATAGACAGGGTAAAATAAAATCCCATCAACCTAAAAAAGGTCCAACTTAATAATAGATAAAAATGCTATCTCTATACACAACCTCCAAAGTCTAACCATAGTCCATAAAACACTGTATAACACCCCAAGATTTTATGGTATGTATCTTCTTAAATAAATTCAATTTATTTGATAGTTGTCATTGTACAAATGAACCATGACATACTATTAAATATTAACATGACCATTGGAATAGTAGTATAACCATTAGGAATAATAATGTGGCCATTCGAATAATCTCACATATGAAATTATAAATAAAATTTAGGTATCTCATAAATTAAAATATTATATATTTATATCATGGAATAAGTAAATAAATGTTTTAAAAATGATAAAATTTGTGTTGGTATTTTTTGTGAAACATAAATGTTTATTTACAATTTTATAATTAATATAATAATTTAAATGAAAATTTATTTTCATAATGTATATTCATAAATTAATATTTTTTTATCTTATGATTATAAGATAATTTTATGAGACCTCAATTAATTTTTCAAAGTGTCACAATTTTAAAATCGTTATTTTTCATATAAATGATGATTTTAATTATTTTTTTTCACATATAGAAAATTATTTTCATAAAATTGATTCCATTTTTTGAATCTAAATTCTAAAAAATGGTTGGGTGATTTTTTTTGTAATTTTATAAAATAGTTGACTTTTTGGTGAATAGTGAAATAAGGTAATTTACGGTATTTAAAATTTTAGCCAAATACATGAATATTTGAGTCATGGATGAGTCATAGATGATTTAAGTGGCCAATATATCAAACTCACATGCTCTATTTACTATATTTAGTCATAATAATCAACACTCTCAATATTCTTGAGCCAAAATAATAAACTAATGAATAAAATAATAAAAAAACACCCCTATCCTCCACTATAAATACCACCCCACCACCCCTTTGCCTGATACCATATAATTACTGGATAATAATAATATTATGACCATTTTATCTCAAAAACCTCTTACCCACATTTTGGTCTTTCTGGTCTCACCAAAAGACCATTTCCAAGTCCCTTAAGGAGGTTTTTAAGGAGACGACACTCAAGAGGTAAAACCATCCCTCTCTCTATTTCAATTTCTTTTCTTATCCTTCCCTAAAATCCCCTGTAAAGGTAACATGATAAATCTAGTATCATATATATACTTTAATTTTATTATTTTAATGGTATAACCACCATAAATTCTCTTCTCTCTCCATTTTCTTCTAAAAATGAAAACATCATCCAAGGGGTTCTGATTCATCACATTTGTGGATGATGATTTTTTCTTTTTCTAATAACACCTTCTAGGATGGTCATAAAACCATTATAATGGTTAAAAAAGATTTTAAAATATATATTAAAACTTATTCAGTGTTCTATAGGTAGTATATATACATAATATTAATTAATAAAAAAACTAGTTCGTGATGATCGAAAAAATGCCAAAATAATCCAATCAGTTATCATTAATGTTTTATACAAGGAATCATCCTCATATTTGGAAATAAAATTTTATATAAGACCATTTACTATTATGTAATTTCATTAAAAACATAAAATTTCAATTATGGATAACTATTCTCATTTTATATGATATTTCATACATGTATACAAGTGAACCAATCATGAAAACCCAAGAAAACGAACACTCTTGAACGATGAAATTGAATCTTATAACTCATAAAAAAGGCCATAAATGAACTTAATAAAATTATAATAAATAAAAAACATTTATAAAATGTTATAAATTAATTAATTAATTAATCTAATTTTATTATCCAGGGCATGAAGTAAAAATGTAGAATGCTTTCAGACATAAGGTAATGAATTTCTTAACTCAATTTTCATTCATTGGATTAAACATATATGTAATTTGTTATGTTATGCAAATAATATGGGAGAAATGAAATATGATTGTTTTATCCCATATTTCCAATTTTATTTTTTTATATTTACATTTTTCACACATAATTATTTCATTTATTTATCCTCACTCCAATGATACGATCCTTGTAAGCATTTTCTCATATCACATTTATTTCTGTGAGATATGCCTTATTCACCACTTATTACTTATGTGTGGTGTATTTATAATTCCATTTGATATATCATATCATAAATATATTTATATTTATGTTATTAAAATTTTCATTTTATGATCATTAATTTTATGGGTCATATGATTCAATTGATTATAAAGTGGTAAGGGGTTCCCTCCGAACCCACATTTTTTCTTTCAGGTTACACTTTCTCTCTATTTACCCCAATGTAATTATTAATTATTCTTTTGTACTACTCCTACATTTTGTGTGTATGTTCCAAAAATATGTACCCAGCATAAAAATTCTTTCTTTGATGGGAAAATACATGATTTATAAGGTTATGTTTTCAATTCCTCCCGACATGCAAGCCCGATTAAAGGGATCTTCCTAGTTTCTTACCCATTTTCATGTACATTCCAAAATCTATTTTAAGCCGCAATTTTTTTATAAAATAAATATTTCTATCATGGAAAACTATATTAGTTCATTTTTATTTTTATGAAAACAATTATTCTTTTGTCCCCTATAAATACTCTTTAATATTTTCCCCTTAAATCACACTAAAGTGGCTCATTTCTAAAGTTTCTTAAAAACTATTTTTACATGTTTTTAATTTATTTAGATGAAATTTATCATGATCTATGATTATTTTCTAAGTCTTATACCATTTTTACATATAGTGTTTACCATGATAGTTATTTGATCAACTCACGAAATATTGATAAATCTGTATCTTTTATTTAATACATATATTTGATAATAAGGAAAGTTATTCATTAATTAAATAAATATATGATAATTTATTTTGATTAGTATGAAATGGGTTGAGGACCATTTAATTAAATCCTTATGGGTTGTGGGCCAGTTAATGAAATACACTCAATGCATCGGTAGTCTCATGAGATGAAATTAGTTGGAGAAAAACCCTTCATGTTTGTTTCTAAGAAGTATCAGATGGGTTTATACACATAGGATTAAACCATATTGATGGTATAATGGTTCATATTCCAGATACATGATGTCTAAAAATTTTATCATTTCTTTCATTCAGTAATCAATTATTATTATACATAGGATTTTCACTATGACAAAATCTATGGATGCATTTTCATTCTAATTTTATTGATTATATAGCCTGTGTTTTATAGTTTTTTACCTTTCCATATTGATTAATATTATCTTTCACCATACCTAACCCTTACTGAGCATTTAATCTCACCCTTTTATTTATTTTCCTTCCCCAAGTTATGAAGAAGAGATCATTTAATGAGTTTTCAAGGATGAATTTATTTATCTTTTGTTTTTTATTATATTTAATTTTCTATCCCTAATGTAAAATGGGCTACATGTATGTATCTAATTATTAAAGACTACTAAATTGATCAATCCTTGGTGATGTGATCTATTGTATCTATGCCATTGTAATAAAATAACCACTGACTTTGGGATACTAGGGTCAGGGTTGTTATAGTTGGTATCAAAGCAAGTTTAGTAGAAACCTTGGGAACTAGAGTTTAGAAATCATAGATTAGGGAACATAACCATAAGATATAATTTTAGGATAACTATATAAGAACATCCTAAAAACTATTTTTATGAGTTTATCTACACATAAATTTTCAAATTTATGTTAAGTATTTCACTATTTTTGGGTTTATAAATTATGTTTCATAATTATACAACCTAATCTAGTGTATGTCATCATTTATAAATGGAACCTTGTATAAGGAATGAGAATCTCACCAATGAAAATGATACAAAGTGTAAGGAGGACCTTACACTAATCTTTCTAAGGGAAAAGGTCTCCCAAATAGTCTCATCCTATGAAGATATAATATCATGTGTTAACAAGTCAAAGAAATAATTATCTAAGTATTATGAATTTGGATGGAATCCTGAGAACAAGAGTACAATGTAGAAAAATATGGACAAAGGAAAGAAGATAACAAATTATTTTCTCACATGTGATAATTGTGGAAAGAAAACACTGGTAATTTCTTAAAAGGAATGAGAGTTTTCTACAAGTGTGGAGAGAAATGTCACCATGATTTTGATTACAAGGGTAAGAAAAAGGTTTCCAATGTACAATGCTTCATCTGTGAGGAGATGGGACACTAGTCAAATCAATGTCTCAAGCATCAAATAAATATACCCCAAAAGAGGATAATAGATTATGGTTAAGCTTATGCTACTACCACAAATGAAGAGGAATGATTGACATTCCTATGTTTGGATTCAAGAATTATGTTATTTGATTATTTTATCAATAATTATACGGTTATAATAATCATGATATATATATAAGTATTTTATTTTAATACTTCTTTTTTAATAAATTGGAAGCATGTGATGAATAACACCCATAATAAAGAGAAGTGATTATTTTGTTTGTTGATATTTTAAAAAACACATGACTTGGGAAAGACAAACCTTAATATGTTCTTGATGCTGGGATAACAATAAATAGATATTTATGGGTTAATATTGGTTACCATGAAGGTTTTTAGGGATCTGATTATAGCATCCCACCTTTTTATTACATAACTTTTCATTACATTTTACAAACCGAGGATCTTTAAAGTCTAGTGTCTTGGAAAAAAGGGTACATAATACCTGAAAAAATATAACTTTATTTTAATACTATTTAATGTATTCTTGAAATGTTCATCCTAAGTAAAATTACTATATCTCATAACCTTGGGATATACATTAAAGGAAATGGTGAGCATAAAGTCCGCTAAGGGAAAACAGTGAAAACAATTTGCATGTGAACTTGAGAGAACATAATAAGAACATGAGAAAATATCATAAATGAATAAAGGGGTAATATAATGACAATAATAACTTGAATAATATATTTAAAATTTGGCTATAGAATTTAATTTATACAATCATAAGCATATCACTAAGTCCCATCCTCAAGGTGTCATAAAAATAACCAAGGTTATTCACGAAGGTATCATAAAACTTGTCATCTCTAGAGATTAATTTCTTTACCCAATGCATTAGATCTCTATTAGGGAACACCATTAATATTTATTTACTTTTATGTGATCTACATATATAATAATAAAGAATTTCATAAATAACCCAAAGAGAATAAAAGAAATGGGTTTCATATCAAAATCATTAGGTTTTAAAAAGTGCTTAAAAATAAGATCATTATGTCATTTATAACCCATGGAAAGGGAATGAGGGTTTTATGTATGTAAATTATGGAAAAATATATATATCATTTTATATCTTGATTAATAACCCTGTTAATGAAATAGATTTGGGTATTCACATAAATAAAGAAAGAAAATTTAATGAGAAAAAGAGAGAGATTTTGAGACGAAAATTCTGCAACATAACGACTAAGCAACATGGTTTTAGAAAAGATTAAAAAGAGAGGGGATATGTGTCACCCATTCATAAAAGACCCATAATATAGTATAGGGACAAAATAAAATGGAAATAAGAACATGGTTTGGAAAATTTAAAGACATACCAAATAAAATTTAACTTGAATGGAAAAAATAAGTTGCGAATTCTCTTACAGAAATTTGGCAGCCTAACGATGTCACCTAAAAATTTAGAAAAAACCAGTTTATGAGAGAGAAAAGGGTCTCTCATCATTTGAAAAAAAATAATGTAATAAGGATATAGAATTACATACCCCAACATATGAAAATGGAAATTAAAAGACATAACATGAAAAGAAGTCTTGACTAAAGGAAGATGGTAAAAGGATCCCTTACCTTGAAGAGTAACTTCTAAAACTCTAGGATCGGGACCTTGAGGGATTTTGGATACTTTGTGAGGACTCCTTGATGTTAATACTACCATATATTTTAGAGGGATTATTTTGGAATGAAAAAATGTAGTAACGGCTTGGTATTTATAGTAAATGAGAGGGAGTTTTTTATTAATTTTCAAGGACACCTCATCGGTGATATTTGCAAAACCATGGGCTTGAACACGGAATTTGCTTATGGTTTTGGACACTTGGGACACCTCATATAATATTTTAATCCAAATTAGTCAGCTAGAATTTTAAATTACATATTTCATCATTATGATGTCATAAAACACACCGAAAACTCAAAAATTGTATTTTTACTATTCATCGAAAAACAAAACATTTTATAAAAATATTATAAATTCACCCTAACCTAATACTGATGTTCTAAATTCAAAAATGAACTCCATTTTCTGAAAATAGTTTTTAAAATATGAGATATTTAATTTTTAAGTAAAATCACTATTTACCTGAAAAATACTAATACTTAACTAATAGTTTGTAAAACAATTATTTACTTATGCTATTATATCATATTACCATTAAAGATGCATAAATTATATTTATACTTTCTTAAGTGAGGTTACTATTCCATTGGTCATATTACTATTCATAAGGGAAATATTACTATTCATAATTTACTATTCACCAAAAATTAAGTTGATCTTATCAGAGTCTAAATTTCTTACCAATCACAACCGTATATGTCTATTTTTTGAAAATAATTTCACATTATTAATTATTTAAAGTATAAAAAAACATTTTTAAAATAATATTTTTTTCAATATTCATCAATAATATGAAACTTAGAAAAAAACTAAAAAATCATCCTATATTTAATTTGACATTTGAAATTAAAAAATGATGATTATTTTAACATAATAAGAAATAAAAAATTATTTATACAAAAATATTACACAAAGTAACTAAGTCATTTTTACATAGCCCCTTATAACACCTATATAGGACCTAATAATAATGTGTGAAATTATGATAGAATCTTGGGGCAGCTCAGACAACATTACTCGAGTGGTGATTTTTATCATGTTGAAATTCTACCATTGGTGATTTCATTCAATCTTAACATGTTTAAGCTTATATTGGGCTTGGTCTAGAGAAAATCCTAGTGACACTACCTCCTTCCCATGTTCTGACAGATGGGCTTCGTACAACTCTAGTTTATTAGATGAGGCCATCAACTCTTCTTTCTGCATTGGTTATCCATTATTATTTCTATTTTAAACAATAATTATAACATTAAAAATTATTATTGTTTCCAACATTCATATTAACCAATGGTCATATAACAGTCAAATCTTGATGGTCACATTTCATTTATACTTATATATTTTTTATT
Source organism: Viscum album (assembly GCA_963277665.1). Lineage (NCBI taxonomy): Eukaryota > Viridiplantae > Streptophyta > Magnoliopsida > Santalales > Viscaceae > Viscum > Viscum album. The sequence continues at coordinate 1,942,293,254 of OY728119.1, read as the reverse complement.
GATTATGATATAGTAATACATACATTTTCAGGAAACAAAATATTATTCAAAAGTTAGGGTCGTTACATTTACCCCCCCCCAAGAAATTTTTTCCTTGAAATTTCATCTCACACCTTCATAAAAGAAAATGTTTAGGTACTTCTGCCTCATAGACTCCTATGGTTCCCACATGGCTTCTTCATATTTGTGGTTCCTCCACAACACTTTAACAAGGTGAGCATTCTTATTGAGTAGAACCTTGTATCTACGATCCAAGATCTCCACTAGATGCTCCTCATATGAGAGATCATGTTCCAATTTTACCACCTCTAAATTTAGTACATGTGATGGGTTAGGTATATACTTCCTCAAGAGGGGTACGCGGAAGACATCATGAACATTTTCTAGATTTGGAGGAAGTACCAACTTATAAGCCACTACTCTTACGCGATCAAATATTTCATAGGGGCTAATGTACCTAGGGATGATCTTCCCTTTTTTACCAAACCTCATGACTCTCTTCCAAGGTGAAATTCAAAGAAATAATTTGTCACCAACATCAAACTCCACGTCCCTTTGACGGTTTTCAACATATCTCTTTTTCCGACTCTGAGTAGCCTTAATGTGTTGCTGGATGGAATGAACCTTTTCTGTCATCCATTGTACAATATCAGGCCCAAGAAGATTTCTCTCACCGGCTTCATTCCAAAAAGCATGAGTTCTACACCGCTTCCCATATAGAGCTTCATAGGGTTCCATTTGAATGATTGAGTGGAAACTATTGTTGTGAGAGAACTTAACTAATGGGAGATGTTGATCCTATCTACCTTTAAATTCCATTGAGCGTGTTCTTAGAATGTCCTTTAGTGTTTTATTATTCCTTTTAGATTGGCCATAATTTTGGGGGTGATAGGCCGTACTAAAATTCAATTTGGTACACAGATCATGTTGAATATTTCTCCAGAATTTTTATGTGAACCTTGGATCACCATCTGATACGATAGAAATCAGAACTCTATACAACCTTATCACTTCCTTCACGCAAATCATGGCAAGTTTATCAAGAGAGAAACCTTTCTGAATAGAGATAAAATGAGAAGTCTAGGTGAGAGGGTCCACTATAACCCATATCACATTGTTTCCTTTGGAAGCTCTCAGGAGGCCAGTGACAAAGTCTTATATTGTCCCAATTCCATACTAGTATGGGTAGTGGTTGTAATACCTCTTTTGTAAGTTGTCACTCTACCTTCATTTTCTAACATAACAGGAACCTTATAGTGTTGTTAGTAATATCCCTTTTCATTTTATCCCACCAATAATTATCACGAAGGTCCCTATACATTTTCGTGATTCTAGTATATATTGAGAAAGTATAGCTATGAGATTCATCCATCAGATACTTCTTTATTTTTGGAATAGGTGGAACACATAGTATTGTACAAAATTTTAGTACACCTTCTTGATCAATATTGAACTTAGGAAACATCCCATCCTTTACAGCCACAAACGTTTTCTATAATGAATGATATTCTTTCTGATATTTCTTGATCTTCTCTAGTAATGACAGTTAAGAACTCATTTGGGACAGGGTTGATGATGTACATTCTCTTATAATTACCATGTCTATTTTCACTAGGTCTTGGATCAAGGGATCTCTTTGAATTATCATCATGGATAGAACAACTAGGTCTTTCCTACTTAATTCATTAATTATTTTTTTCTCTTCTAGGATGATAATGAATTAAACAATCATAGTCTTTAAAAAGTTCCAACCATCTCCTCTATCTCATATTCAATTCCTTTTGTGTGAAAATATACTTTAAACATTGATAGTCTATGTATATATCACATTTCTCCACATAAAGATAGTGCCTCCATATCTTCAAAGAAAAATACAACCGTATCCAGCTCAAGATCATGCATAGGATAGTTCTTCTCATGAGTCTTAAAGTGTCGATATGTATAAGCAATCACCTTTTCATTTTTCATAAGGATGCACCCAATCCCTTTTAGAGATGCATCACGAAAAATAATGAATCATTCTTCGCTTGAGGGAAGATTTAACATTAGTGCAGTAACCAATATCTTCTTTAGCTCTTGGAAACATTCCTCACACTCCTTTGTCTAGGTAAACTTGACCCCTTTTCAAGTTAACTTGGTTAATTAATTAGAAATTCATGAAAAGTTTTTCAAAAACCTCCTATAGTGTATTCTAATTCAAGGAAACTATGAATCTTAGTTATGTTTTTAGGTTGAGGACACTCCTCTAGAACCATTGTCTTTGTAGGGTCAATTGTGATTCCATCATTGGTTACAATGTTCCCCAAGAATTCAACTTGTTGTAATAAAAATTCACAATTTATGAACTTTAAAAAAACCCTCTCATTCCATAGAGTTTTCAAAATAACCCTAAGATGATCCTCATGCTGCTTGCAAATTTTGGAATATATCAAAATATCATCAACAAAAACTACCACAATGTTATCTTGGTAGTCCTTAAAGACTATATTCATCCAATCTATAAAAATATCATGAGCATTAGTCAAGCCAAAAGGCATAAAAAAAACTCATAATGCCTATATCTTGATCGGAAGGATGTTTTTTGAATATCTTATTTATTCACCCTCAATTGATGATAACCAGATCGAAGATCTATCTTAGAGAATAATTGAGCCCCATGAAGTTGGTCAAATAAATCATAAATTATTGGAAGAGGGTATATGTTCTTCACTGTAATCCCATTTAGTTCTCTATAATAAATGCATAGCTGCATTGATCCATCTTTCTTCTTCACAAAGAGAATAGGTGCTCCCCAAGGAGACACACTCAATCGGATAAACCCCTTATCCAAAAGATCTTGGAGTTTCTTCTTTAATTCCTCCAAATCCACATTTTCCATCCTATATGGTGTCTTTGATATCAGATGAGATCTAGGTACGAGTTCAATGGAGAACTCTGCCTCTCTTTCTGGGGGAGGTCTGGGTAACTCCTCAGGAAATACTTCAATGTATTCCTAGACAATGGGGACATTTTTTCTCCTTATAATCTCATTTTATTCTTCTTCCTCACTGATCAAATACACAAATAAGGCTATAGGAGGGGCTTTTAGAAAAATATATGGTCAATAAATCCCTCCATGGAAGATAAATATAGGTTCCCCATTCAAGACTACTGAGACTTCCATGCTTTTTCATTTGATCTTAGAATTATACTTTGAGAGCCAGTCCATCCCTAGTATAATATAGAATTCCATAATGGGAATTACTAATAGATTTGCGATAAGAGTTTCCTCACTAAATTAAATACTATATAATCTAAAAACTGATGATGTTTGGATAACATCCCCGGGAGTCTTGAATGATAACTCTACTTTTTGCAATTTAGGGGTTGATTATAAATTATTTTCAAACTTGGAGGAAATAAAGGAATGTATAGAACCATATCAAACAAAGTACTTTCTATATTTGAGAGAACAATAAGAGTACCTTTCACCACATCATTTTTAGCTTCAACATTAGTTGTCGTGATAGAAAACGCATGACCTTTCTCCCTTGGCCTTTGTTGAGGCTGATGGTGATTCTCCTCAACTGCCCTTAGATTGGGACTGTGTTTGGAAAATTTCCCAAGATTTCCACACTTAAAGAATTAGACTTCAGGTAGGGCCTGCACTATATTACCTTTTTTTAGTGTTGGGAAGTTGAGGCTTCACCTCACTATGACAATTCCATGTGATATGACCATCTATTCCAAACCTTTAGAACTTCCCTCTCCTGAGTAGGTAGTTCCCCGAATGCTTCTTCCCACACTTATTACACATGGGACATTTCACTTTCTTGCTTCCTATTCCCTAATAAAATCTCTTTACTAATCTTGACTCCATTGATGTCTTCTTTTCATTGGATTTATGAGACCACTACATCTCACCGAACTCCAGTTCGACTATCATAGCACTCTGAACGATCTCCTCATAGCTATCATAGTCTCAGTTGGCTAGATTTTTCCACATATGGGGTCTTTGTCCACCAAATAATATATCAACCTTCCCAATAGGATCCATGAAAAATCTTGAGGTGTAATAGGAAAGTCTTTTGAAGTTCATCTCATAGCTTCCATTAGATTCATTCTTCTTATGCTTTAGTTTGAGAACATTTTTCTCTATTTTTGTTCTCATCGAATGAGGGAAATAATTATTGAAGAAGATCCCTATAAACTCTTTCAACTACATAGATTCAACCTCCACTCTTGGACTCATGTTTTTAATTAGTTCCCACCACTTATAAACTTCTCCCTCTAAGATTTAAACATCCAAGCTAACCTTCTCTTGTTCTGAATTGCAGAGCATAGAAAATATATTTTCAATAGAGCTGATACACTATTCAATAATAAATGGATTGGTAGATCCACTGAAAATTGGTGGTCATTGATTCATAAATGGCTTAATAGAAATTCATTCCCTCAGTGGTGAAATTGGTCTCTTCGCTTGATTCAAATTATTTCCCATAACTTGAGTCAGTTGGTTCATCATTCTCATGAAATTTTCCATTCCATCTTTCATCGGAGGGCCATCAGTGCATGGTCCATTGCGGTCACAATTTTCATGCTTCCTCCTATTGCCCACCATTTTCTAAAATAATAAAACCTTAGTGACAAACTTATTTCATTTATGAATATTTTATATGTAAAGGATTTTTATGTCTTAAAACATTATGCTTAAACATATTATTCTTTAACAAAAATTACATTTAAATATAAATCCTTCATAATGATTCATAAAAAGCACGTGATTAACCAAAAATATCCCCTGAGAGTGTAAAAAAAAATATTGTAGCAAGGCCATTGTTTTGTACTAGTTCCCATTTGATTCTAGCTCAAAGTATTGTTTTCAGGTTTTACCCCAAGATACATCCGTGTCAGAGCCCATCCACTTGTTCGTATCGAGACATGGATTTATTTGTTTGAAAACCATTTACTTAATATTTCACCAAAATACTAAGAAGTTTTAATATATTTAAACCTTTCTTTATGTTTCTTCCTGATTTTTTCATATCCTAATTTCCAAAAATAACTAAACTATCCTTTTATGCCAACTATTGCATCCTGTATTTTTATTACATAACTTTTCATTTATTTTTACAAACATAGGATATTTAAAGTCTAATGCCTTGGAAAAAAGGGTAAATAATACATGAAAACATATAAAATTATTTTAATACTCTTTAAAGATTTCTTTAAATGTTAATCCTAAGTACAATTACTTCATCTCATAGCCTAAGGACGTACATCAAAGGAAAGCTTGAGCATAAGGCCCAGTAAGGGAAAACAATTTACATGTGAACTTGAGAGAACACAATAAGAACATGAAGAAATATCATAAAGGAATGAGGTGAGGAATATAATTATAATAATAACTTTAATAATATCTTGAAAATGTGGCTTAAACATTTAATTTATACATTCCTAAGCATATCACCAAGGTCTATCCCCAAGGTGTCATAAAAATTACCAAGGTTATTCACCAAGGTGTTATAAAACTTGTCATCTCTAGAGATTAATTTCTTTACCCAATGAATTAGAGTGATATAAGGGCACACCATTAATATGTATTTATTTTCATGTGATACACATAGATCATAATAAAAAATTTCATAAATAACCCAAAGATAATAAAAAAATTGGTTTCATATCAAATTCGTGATGTTTTAAAAAGAGCTTAAAAACATGATCATTATGTCATTTATAACCCATAGAAAGGAAATGAGGGTTTTATGTATGTTAATTATAGAATGAAATATATCATATTTATGTATTGATGAATACCCATATAAATTAAATAGGTTTGGGTATTGACATAAATAAAATAAAAGAATTTATTGAGAAAAAGAGAGAGATTTTGAGATAAAAATTCTACAACATAATGACAATGAAATAATGTTTTAGAAAACATTAAAAAGAAAGGAGAAATGGGTCACCCATTCATAAAAGACCCATAATATAGTATAGGTACAAAATAAAATGTAAATAATAATATTATTTGGAAACATTAAAGACATACCACATAAAAGAGAACTTGAATGGAAAAAAAGAAGTTTCGAATTCCCTTATGAAAATTCGGCAACCTAACATGTCACTTAAAAATTAAGAAAACATTAGTTGATAAGATAGAAAATGATATATTATCATTTGGAAATAAAATTTACAGAAATAAAGATACATAATAACATACCCCAACATAAGAAAATGGAAATTAAAAGACGTAACATAAAAGAAGTATTGACTAAAAGCGGAGGGTGAAAGGTTCTATTACTTTGAAGCATAACTTATAAAACTCTAGGATCGAGAAATTTAGGGATTGAGGACACTTTGGGATAAATAATATTTTGGTAATAATATCATATATTCTATATGGATGATTTCAAAATGAAAAAATGAAGGAATGACTTGGTATTTATAGTAAATTAGAGGGAGTTTTTTTATTAATTTTCAAGGACACCTCATCAGTGGCATTGAAAAACCATGGGCTTGCCCATGGTATTTGCCTATGGTTTTGGCCACTTGGGACACCTCATATAATATTTTAATCCAAATGAGTTGACCAAAATTTTAAATTACATATTACATCATTATGATGTCATAAAACACACCTAAAACTCAAAAATTGTATTTTTACTATTCACCGAAAAAACAAAACATTTTATAAAAAGCTCATAAATTCACCCTAACCTAATATAAATGTTCTGAATTAAAAATGATCTAAATTTTATGAAAATAATTTTCTTAATATGAGATATTTAATTTTTAAGTAAAATCACTATTTACCTGAAAAATACTAATACTTAAATAATAATTTCTAAAATAGTTATTTACTTATGCTATTATATCATATAACCATTCAAGATGCCTTAATTATATTTATACTTACCTAAGTGAGGTTACTATTCCATTGGTCATATTACTATTCATAAGGGTAATATTACTATTCATAATTTACTATTCACCAACAATTAAATTGATCTTATCAAAGTCCAAATTTCTTACTGATCACAACCGTATATGTCTGTTTTTTGAAAATCATTTCACATTATTAATCATTTAAAGTATAAAAAAATATTTTAAAATACTCTTTTTTTTCAATATTCATCAATAATATGAAACTTCTTAGAAAAAAACTAACAATTCACCTTATATTTATTTTGATATTTGAAATTAAAAAATGATGGTTAC